>JBAIAC010000061.1:20177500-22577500 GCA_037349315.1 Chelydra serpentina | reverse complement strand
CAAGACTATTAGACCAAGGCATAATTTTCACCTTGTTGAATGGGTATTTCAATACAGAGATCTACAAAATCACCATCTTGGGTTTGTATCCCAATGTAGCGAATACATAGCTGTTAGTTCGGCAGGAACAGCACGGCATTGTGGGCAGTGTTTTCAAGGAAAATCCCTTTTGGCTGGCCTGCTATGGAGTGACTTCTCTCGAGATATTTGAGATCACCTGCATGTTCCACGAGAGCCTGATTGTTTTCATTGCTTTTATAAGCCAGGGCTGGTCTTTCAGCAGTAACGTTCAAAATAGGCCAATGCTTAGTCACTAGTTTATCAATCCACAAATCAATATATGTGAAAGTGAGTCAACTCGGTGGGTGATTTCTTCAAACAGATTCTCTCTAGTTGGGAAGTTCTAGTCCTTTAAGGCCTTCCTGTAACTGAATGAAGTGAGTCTCCTTTGTAGCCTGTTGCTAAATTGCTAGCACCAAAATCTTTTATTTTGGAGTCTAGGTTCCTCTTGAGTCTTCAGTTCCCGCTGAGTGCTCTGCCTGGCTGCAGACCTTGTTAGGACGGAGCCTCATGCGTGTCACTCACACGGCCTGTTGGATGAGTGAGCAGAGATTGTCAGAAACAAGTTGCATCTGCACACGTAGGATGTTCTGTATGCAAAGCACCAATCCCATGATAAGCTCCATGTGAACTGCCCTCTAGGACCGAGTGGTATCCCATTGAAGCTAATGGTTAGGTGACTGGTGTGCTGTGCCTTACATTTATTATGCTAATCATAATTGCCTCGCTGTAACTTCCCGATTCTTCTGCCTCCCTGCTCCACCTGCCCCACTTGGTCGGACCTATCCACTTCTTGTCTTATACAAAGACTGCAGAGTCTTTGGGGCAGGAACTGTCTGTTGGTTTCACTTGTGTATGGCGCTTAGCACAAGGGGGCCCTGATCTCGCTTGGGACTTTGTTAGGGCCTGCGTTGCCACCATAATCCACATAATAGCATAATCATTGGTGCTGTCTGGCTGCAGACTCAGGAAGGCAGCACCGCATTGATTGACATTCCATAGCGTGTTTTTGTGCCTCAAACTGCTGGAAACACGTTAGTTTGTGTTGAAGTGAAAACCTGAATTCTGCACAAATGGAAGGTCTAGGCCACCACGTAGGAAAACATCCCTCACCCTAGTGAACAGGTTTGTCCAGCCTCGATCGCTGACCTGGAATGGAAGTCACGCAGATGAGGGTGGGAGACTGGGGAGCCAGAAGATGGCACCGGAGAGAGGAAGGAAAGAAGGGAGGAGGAGAAGCTGGGATTCGGATGGACAACAGTGACCCAGCTGGAGAAAGCAGAGCGGAGCCAGGCAGCATGTTCTTTAAAGGAGGAGAATGAGCGTGTGCGGGCCAGAGGCCAGTTGCACCAGGAGCGTGCAAGAAGGGCATGAGAGCAGCACGGGGAGCGTAAATCGCCGGCCGTGCCAGCGCGGGGAGCCATGGGGCGCTGGGGCGAATGGGGAACAGAGATTGAGGCTGGAGGGTGAACTCAGCAGGTGTCAGACGTCAGAGCTGCGGCCAGCACCCAGGAGGGCTGCCGCCGCGATGGATCGCTTCCCCGGCAAGGAGGGGAACGGAAAGGGATGTGCAGGATCCAGTCAGCCAATCTGCCACTATCTGCAGCCTGTTAGTGTTGAGACGTTTGCTGTGGAAGGCAGCAGCAATAAACACCCCCATGCTGAGTGCTGACAACAGCAGGCTCCTGTTTATTCTGCCCTTTCCTCCTTGTGCCCTGTTCAGTCTTTGTCTTCTCGATTAAAGAGCCTTCCACTATTAGCATCCTTCTCCCCACAGTGATAGTTATACACTGTGGTCAAGTCACCCGGAACAGCCTGGTCTGTCCCCTTTAAGGGGAACTGGGTTCAGGTCCTGCCAGCCCTGTTCCGAGGGCAGCCCCTCTCGGACCAGGCATGCTGGGACATGTAGTTCCCTGAGGAGTGTGGGGAGTTGTAGTCCTGAGGTGGGGAGGGGCTAGCAGGTGGCAATCACATGACCAGCCACCATATATAAAGCAAGCCAGAGAGCCTGTAGCTTCATTAGTCAGAGCTGCAGAGCCGGGCAGAGATGGTTCTGCAAAGCTCCCGGGCAGGGGAACACCTCTGGGGAGCAGGACTCTGCTGAAGGAGAAATCCCAGCTAATAGTCCCTGGGAGGAGGCTGGCAGGGTTTGACTATAATCCTTGTGGTAATGAGCCAGCTCCTGAAGGGGAACAGTGCTGTGTAAACACCAGCGGTGAGGGTTTGAGGTGAGATTGGAAGGTAAACTGAGGCAGGTGGTGAGCCCCAATGCCAGATCAGCAGAGCACTTGCTGCCATCACTTGGACAAACGAAACACACTGAGCACCTGAACCCTCCCTGTGGGGCAGCATTTCTGTCCTTGGCTCCTTCTCGTAGCTCTTCTCTGTTCTGCATGGAGGCTGGGTCCTTCCCTCGCGGTGCTGCTGCTCATGTGATCTGTCCTGTCCTGTGCTGTTGGGAGACCCCCCAGGCCGTTGGGTACGTTGGTCGATCCACCACCTCTGCAGGTAAAATCCCTGCTGGGGCTCTCAGCGGGTGGGACAGGGGGAGGGGGGGGAGTGTCTCTCCTCCCAGCCCTGGCACCCTGGGTCCAATGGAGCAGCACTGCCTGGGGGGCTACAAATTGCTGTGTAGACATTTGGGCCCTGGCTGGAGCCTGGGGGGTGGATCTAAGAGCCCTGGCTCCCGCCCCAGCCTGAACATCTACACGGTGATTGTTTAGCCCCAGGGCCTGAGCGCCACAAACCTGAGTTCGTTTTCCTGGGCTCGGTGCCTTGGGTTTGTTACTGCAGTGCAGACGTACCCGAGGTGTTGCCAGTACCCCTGCGGATGGGGGGGGGGGGGGGACAGTTTTGTTTCACGGGCAGTCTTGAAAAGTAAAAACAGAAACAAAAACATTGGAGTTAAACAAAATATTTTGTTTTCACCGAGTACAAACACTTCATTTCAGTTTTGAGCCTTTACAAATCTTTTTAATTGTTTAAAAATACAATTAAAGGAAACTTTGAAATGAAAAGTTGCTTCAAGCTAAAAATCAAAAGAGTTTTGCTTAGAAAATGCTGAAACTGGACGTTTCGATTTTTATTTTTTGAACATTTCTGAAACCAAAGAAATGCAGCGAAACCAACACGTAGTCAAGAAACGTCCCAGTGAGGTGGAATCTACATTTTTCACCCAGACAAGGGTTTGTGGGGGGGAGAAATTTTGCTCCATTTTAGTTCCAGGTATGTAAAACAGCAGCGGTAACCACGCAGACTCCTGCTTGCTCAGGCTGCCATGAGGCAATAGACCTGCAAGAGGCCGAGTTCCCGTCACACACAGCTACACTACCCATGTCTGCATGTTACTGCGGCAGCAATTTCCGTGGTCGCTGCGGCTCTCTCCATGCAGCGCCGACTCGATGGGCCGGAATTCATGTCGATATTGCAGCTGGTGCTCGTCCGCTCTCTTGCTGCCCCAGCAGAATTCCTTACAGGCCTGATTGTGCCGCTCTCGCCGGCGAGCATTTGCCAACACCAGCAAGTTCATGGGGACACTCGCCTGAGGAGGCGTTGGTGGTAGAGAGACAGGCTTGTGCCGCCTAGCCTGCCATAGCCCGCTTTGCTGCTCCTCAGGGATGATACCGCTCAGCAGGCTGAGTGACGTCAATTAGGCAGAACGATCTTCTCTTTATTTGAAGGATTAGCAAGTTCATTCTTTTTAAGTCTGGCTCAGCATGAGCACCGTGTGCAGCTGTGGCTAACGAGGGAGCAATGCCGCATGTGTTTGTACAAGAGACCAGTGGCAGCTGGTGCCCAAAAAGAGCAGCAGGGCTGCAGGTAGCATTATGCATGTGCGTTCTGCGAGGCTGCTCGTATTTATGAAGGGAACACTAAGGCAGTGTTGGCAGAGGTCATAAGAACGGCCGTGCTGTGCCAGACCAAGGGTCCATCCAGCCCAGTATCCTGTCTTCTGACAGTGGCCAAAGCCAGGTCCCCCAGAGGGAATGAACAGAACAGGGAATCACCAAGTGATCCATCCCGTCGCCCACTCCCAGCTTCTGGCAAACAGAGGCTAGGGACACCATCCCTGCCCATCCTGGCTAATGGCCATTGATGGACCTACCCTCCATGAATTTATCTAGTTCTTTTCTAACCCTGTTATAGCCTTGGCCTTTACAACGTCCCCTGGCAATGAGTTCCACAGGTTGACTGTGCGTTGTGTGAAGAAATACTTCCTTTTCTGAACCTTCCCCCCTCCCCCTCCCCCCCGAGAAGCCTCTTGCTGGGAGAGCAGAGAATTTGGTAGATAAGAACACCTTTCCCCTGCCCCCGCCCCACCACCGAAGGTCCCATATATCTGTTAGGTGCCTATCTGGTCCCCTTTACAACCATATCTGAGCACATCATAACCTTTGCTGTGGTTATCCTCACAATACCCTTGTGCGCTATTGTCCCCATTGTACAGGTGGGAAACCGAGGCCCAGAGACTAAGGCCAACATTTTCAAAAGTGACCTCCATGTTTGGGTTCCCAGGCTGCCTCACCTGAAGGCGATCTGAGCTCTCTAACTCTAGTTAGACATTGTTAATCCCAGAAGCAGGATGTTTTATATTCCTTCCAAGAGCTCTTTTGTCAACATTAACTGTTGTAATTGTGGGTATTCTTGTTATCCACAGCAGAACTGTCCAGTCCCAGTTGGCTTCCTGTGTGCTGTTGTTCTTTCAGAATCAATTGCAGTACGTGGTTATTGTCGGTGCTATTGAGTTATACGTTTACAGCAACTATTTAACTTGATCCATTTTACATTCCGCTCACTTAATAAGCATGTGTCTTGAGCAAGTGACACACCCTTGGGGATTTCTGGGTATACCCCGCATGCTGTTTAGCTGCAGCGTTAGGGGCCCCAAAACACAAGATGATTTTGTTCGGGTTAATAGCACATGTCGAAGCAGGTATTTAGCCAAATTACTGGAGCTTTTGGACACCTGTACAAAATTACTCTATTTTTTTTGTATTCGGGCATTTTTCCAAATGACTGTACATTTCTGGGTTTTGCTCCAAAAATGCAGTTCCTTTGTCTCTTAATGGCTTCTGATTTAATTAAGTAATTTATCAAAGTCAAGAATTAAACTTCACTTCCTCATCAGAATAGCCACATTCCGGTCCCCAGGGTGCATTCTCTGGGCTGGCTTTCTACTCCTAGGGAGTGTCCACAGGGCAAGAGGACTCACGGCTGGGCTAGGCTGTGCCAGGTCCCGGATGGGTACAGAGGTGCTGGGGGAGAGGAGCTGACACTGGGCCTGATGCTGCTCTCACTCACACTGGTGCGATCAGTGCGACGTTGTGATCAGTGGAGTCGCGCCGGGGTAGATGCGGGAGCGCTGAGGAGCAGAACTTGCCCTGCGGCCTCAGCCAGAGCACTGCTGCGGGGCGAGAGCGGGCACTGGGGTCATGTGCCCCATAGGCCGGGGGGCCTGCTGTGGTGAGTCAGGGGGTGGAGGTGCAGGGCTGCCCCCACAGACCAAGCCACCTGGTGCCACTGCTTGCCCCCTAACGGTTTTTCCACCCACGCCCCAGACTTTGAAAATCTCTGTGGGGCAGTCATGTGCCCCCTGGAACCTTTAAATTGTGAACTGGCCCTCTTCCCCCCCCCCCCCACTATCAACTGTTACGTGTGACCTCTGCCCCCTACCGTTTTTTTCTGTCGTTTGTCAACCCCATTTTTCTGCCCCCGCGGCTTTGTGCCCTGGGCGGGTGCCCCACTCGCCCTGCCCTGGTTACAGCCCTTATGAGCACTGTGCATAATTCACATAAGAGATGCTTCTGTGCGTGGCTCATTTTCCAAAAATACCACTTAGGTAAATGAATATGGAAATCAGGCTTGTGATAAAATTTGAATATTTTAATTTATGCAGTTGCTTGATATTATGCTGTAATTAAACTATATTCCCATGACATGTGTAATGTGAGGATGGTAGTAATATGCAAAATTAGTAATTAAATCTAATTAGTTCAATTAGCAAACGGCCAATTCCAGGTGTGGAAAGGCTTTGCAAGTTGCTCAAGGAAAACACAAAGGCGAGAGGAAGTTTGGAAAAGCTCCTGACTGGCTGCATAGACACTGGGAAATGGCAGGAAACTAATTGGGGAGGATTCTAGGGCCGGGGCCGCGCAGCATAATTTTCTTGAACTAGCCTTCACAAAACAACCATCCCTGACGAGTCTCTCCACCCCGTCTCGATTACGGCCCCATCCTGTTCTCTGGCCCTGCCGGCTGCATCTTGCTCCGGCTATAGCCACTCCCAATGCTGCTGCAAAGGTTCTTTTCCTAGCCTGTCGCTTTGACCCTGTCGCCCCACTCTTTGCATCCCCCTTCTCTGGCGCATCAAACAGAAGCTGCTGGTCTTTGCTTTCAGGGCCCCTTTCAGCCCATCCCCAGCGTATGGATCTTTCATTCACTGGCCAGATGTCCGTCCCTGCCTCTGCTCTGCCAGCGAGCCCAGCCTTCAGCTCCCACTTGCTCCATTTTCAAACACCCCTGCATGCTTCCTCCCATGCTCCAGTCCCTGGTGCTTTGAGGGAGCTCCCCAGACACCCACCGAGCTGCCTGGTTCTTCTTCAGATCCTTCCTTCAGACTTTCCTTTGCTGTGGCACCTACAACCCGCTTGGCATTAGTTAAGCTCTTTGGTGTAAAGACCACAGCCTCTCAAGATGACCGGCATTGTCTCACTGTTTCCTTGTACTCCCCACCTGTATCCCTCTGTTGTCTCTTATTTGATACTTTGTAAGCCCCTTGGTGGCAGGGACTGTCTATCTTTTTGCTCTGTCTGTACAGCACCTACCGCAGTGGGCTCCTTGTCTGTGACAGAGGCTTCTAGGTATGTAACTTTGGATTTTAAATGTTTTCAAGGAATGTAATTTAATGTGGGTATCAGTGTTAGAATTTCTCTAGGTTTCAGGCTCCAGGGTGGTTACCGATAAACTTAATGTAGTGGAGAAGCCTGAATGGCACAGTGAGTGATAGAATTCAAAACTTTGCTTTAAAATAAAACAGTTAAAGCAAACGGGCATCACGATGTCACCGTGCACGGGATTTTGTACTCCCATTCGGAGATTAAATGGGGCATCCGCGGTGATCAGTACCTGGAGGAAACAAATGGGTCACAATCCGTCCTCTAATGGCATCTCGATGGTAACTGAGCACACCGTTTATAATCCTTTACAATAACGCCCTGTAATTAATTAGCGGTAAGCCTGCCTTTTACCATATCTGTATTTCTGCTACTGTCATTAAAATACCTTCCACTCCCTCACTGGTTAGTTAACATTTAACATCACCTTTAATTAACATCTGTGTAAATGCCATTCCAATAACTATCAATACAGACAGCATTCTTCCAAAAGCCTCCACATTGCACCTGAAACTTTTGTTAAGCCAGGTCCCGTTGTAAGCTTCATTCGACCTCCTAACTTACTCCTCACTTGCCCCTGAGCGGGCTCACTTCACTTCACCCAGAATTTCTCCTGCCTCATTATCATGCTTAAACTTAGGCCCAAAACCCTTTACTCTACTTACATGCATAGAAATGGGCTAAAATGTAACATACTAAACAAACATCACTTTTATAGGCTTAGCTGCTACTGTACAATACTAATAATTGCTATTGAAAACCCTAAAAAGCAAGCAAACGTTAACACAGTTTGGGGGTTTGTATCCCTCTAGTGGTTGGACCAGGAAAGACATTTGAGTCTACTGGTTGAAAGCTACTAGACTTCAGGCTTGTCTTGACGTACAGCGCTCTAGTGCTTTAATGAAGACCCTCTAAGCCAACGGGAAGCTTCTCCTGTCAGCATAGTAATCCACCTCCCCAAAAGGAGGAAGCTCCATCAACTGGAGAAGCTCTTCTGGCCGCACAGCGCTGTTGACACTGGGGTTAGGTCGGTGTAACGACATCGCTCAGGGGGGTGGGTTTTTCACACCCTCGAGCAATGTAGTCATACCGATATAAGTCTATAGTGTAGACCTGGCCTTAGTCCCCTACCTCAAGTGATGGAGGCTTCTGCTCTTAGACTGAGGGACCCCAGGTTCATTTCCCTGTGGACAACCCAACTGGGTTTGTTACGCATGAGCTAGGCAAAGTACTTTGGAAATCTCAGCCCTCCTATGCTGCACCAAAGTCACTTGGGAAAGGCACATTTTCCTCTACAACAAAGTAGCTGTCTTGTGAGGCAGTTGACCTGTCTCAGAAGTAGGCACTAAAGCCAGGTCCTGTGAATTAGAACAGATAATAGCTGGACCAGTTAGAGACAGCTTTATTTGTAGTGAAACTGATGATCAGGTCAGAGCAAGGTTACCCCAAAAAGCAAACTTTCCATTAGAATGGAACTGGCTATTTGCAGGGCTAGTGAAAATTGTGCTTCCCCAATGAAAAGGTTAGCAAAGGGCAGAAGAAACGAAGGGCGTTTAATTAGAAATGCCCACCAAGGTAGGAAGATGGAATATAAAGAGAGACAATCAGCAGGGACCCAATTTGTGTGCAGTAACTGCAGAGGCAGATGCCACACAATTCAAAGGGGTGAGGTGTCATGCTTGCAATAATTTTGCATGTGGGATTTTCTCTTGCATAAATTGCAAATAAATTACCGAAGCAAGATACATGCACGAGCATCCCACTGGAGTACACAGCTCTGATGATGATATGGAAACAGAATTCTTTATTGGATCCTTTAACACAACAGCTCAGCTAGGGACTGTGGGCATAAACAAAGATAAAGGATCAGAACTGATACTCCAGCACTCTTAAAAGTCCGTGGCATGCTAACATTGATAATTAAGCTGGCTTGATATAGCAGACACACAATGAATCCAGTTGCAAAGCTGCTATGGCTGTGTTTTTATTATTTATATTCCCATAGCACTTAGCAGCCTTAGCCATCTATCAGCCTCACAGTGCTAGGTGCTGCACAAACACAGAACAGAGAGATGGGAGGAGCTTAAAGACACACCACTCTGTAAAGCTGGAAACAAACCCGAGCTGTGAGCGTGCTCGGATTGAAGAGCAAGCTGAAAATGCAGATGGTGGAACGAGCATATAACCTGCCCGTGCAGCAAGATGCAAAAGACATTGACGAGGCTGTGTCCCCAGTGACATATTGAGGATGCAACACACGACGCTGACACAGATGCCAGGGCACCATCAACAATCCATGCACCACATTGTGTCGTGTCGTTAACACAGAGAAAGCACAAACTGAACTTGACATAGTAAAATTGGAGCGTATTCAGTGACTTCAGACACCCGCTGCCTGGTCGCTGCCCAGTTTTATTGCAGGCGAAGGAATTGTAGGCATTGGAAGGATGCCACCAGCCGGGAGCTCTGCTCCATCAGATCAGCTGAGGAGGTCATGTCTAGACTTGAAAATGCAGGCATGACTTCCGATTTGGATGCAAGCCAAGGGTTTTGTTGGGCTGCCTTGCTAGAGAAAGAGTAAAGCTCTGCACCCTCAGCTCTCCTGTGGGGAAATATGCTCTCAGCTGCTGCTCTTTGGATCGGGGTCTGGGCCCTGGAAAACCCATCCCCTTTCTGGGCCTCCAGTTCCCTTTCCATAGGTTGAGTTTTGGGGCAGGGACTGTCTCTTGCTGTGTGTCTGTACAGTGCCTAGCACTGGGGCCTGTAAGTCCTACAGTAATAATAATAAATTGCCTGTGCTGTGCTAAAGCATCATGACCCATCTCTGGGAGGATCAGGATGAGGTGGAAGTATCGTTGTCTGCGTTCGCGATGATCCGCGCAGGGAGAGCGGTGTGACGTGCCAGGGAAAAGAGCCCGACGTTGGCCAGGACTGACCGACACGTTGGGCTGAGTGTGATCGGTTTCTGGCATGTAGGAGATGTACGCCGTGACAGCGGAGTCTGGCTGGAGCCAAGGATGGTGGAGGTCATTGTACCCATGGAAACACTCCCAGAACCAGGCGCTTGGCTGAGACACAGGGACATGTTAGCAGAGCCAAGCAATTCAAACCTAATCGTCAGGAATCGATTTAGGATCTGCCTTAGGGTCTGTCTACGCTGCAGCTGGCAGGGAGCCTCCCGGCCTGATTAGACCCACAGGGCCAGCTGTGCTTGAGCTAAAACTAGCAGTGCGCCCATGGCGGCGGGGACTGGCTGCCCGAGTACAAGTGCACCCGATCCCCTGGGGGGTCCCAGCTCAGCCGGGCAGCCCATGCTGCCGCCCACGTGGCGACCGTGTCCACGCCACTGTCTCTAGTGCGCCAGCCCGAGCCACGCGAGAGCGTCTCTGCCCGGCTGCTGTGTAGCCATAACCATCGAGTCTGGGATCTGAAGTGCAGCCTGCAGAGCCCATCTCTCCGTTTGCATCCCTGTGGCTACTAGGGAAAGTTGTGGGATGAATATGAAAAATGAAGCATTAGCGTTAGCTTCAGTTTGGTGAATGAAATATATGTGCGTGTGCTGTAAAGGGAGGCCCTGCCTAGCAAGTGGAAGGAAGGCCTTGAAAATAATAAGTGATAAGGGCAGAAGAAATGAAGTAGGGAAGCTGTCTGAGAGACAAAGAGTAACTAATGAGATAGGGGAAGTGTCTGATAAGGGCTCTGACCAACAGGGGTGACTGCAGGCGGTTTTAAATAAGGCAGAGAATCTGTCTTAAAATGAGCCAGCCTGCCAGCGCTAAAGCCTGCGTGAGCCCAGGTACAATGGGAACACTGCTGGGCAAGGAGGAGCGAGGCAAGGCCTTGGAGAAAGGAGGTTGTAAATCTGATCTGGATTCAGACTGGAAAAAAGGATAACCTGTCTCTGATTGGTCTTTAGCTGAAGTCAGTAATTGGCAATCACATCACTTAGTTAAAGGGTATAAAAAAGTTAGCAATGAACCCTTTATGAGTTAACATCTGCCTCACCACCTTGGGGCCGACCAATATGGCTCTAAGCACCCCTGGGTTTAGCCATTTGTAAGTATCTTGATCAAATGATTATAAATGTTTTGTTAGTTTGGATGTAGTAAATTGCTTATTATTCAGGCTCTTTAGGCCTGTTTAAAGCGAGTGTATAAGCACCATTTGGTCTTAATGAGGACTGTATGGTGAAATTAGTGTTTGGTGGTTTCCCATATTAGTAATCTCCAAAGAAGTCAATAGAAATTTGTCTGGAACACTTATTCCTCTGGCCCTGTGGGGAGTCCTGCAGTCTGACACCTCTTTGAAATGCAAAGGAAAGAAAGGGGTGATTTTTATCCTTAGTCCTGGGTCCTTAGCGCTGTCTAAAAGTGTGTCTACACTGCAGTAAAAAACCCACGGCTGGCCTGGATCAGCGGACTCGGGCTGTAGGGTGAGAAAAGTGCAGTGTAGACACTGCAGTTAGAAACCTGTGGCTCTACAGCCTAATTAAACAGCCCCTTCGCTCCCAAATCAGCTGGGATGGGCCAGCCGCGATGCCTGCTTGCGGTGTAGACACACCCTTTGGCCCTGCCAGGCGGGAGGGTCCCAGATCCCAGGCTCCAGCCTGAATATCTGCACTACAGTTCTGTAGCCCTGCAAGCCTGAGTGAGCTGACCCAGGCCAGCCGCGTCTGTGCTGTGGGTCTCTTATTTCAGTGTGGATGTGCCCTCAGCGTCCGATGGCAGGTCTGTGGTTTCTTCTGTAAAAGTTGGGTGAGGCCATTTTTATTGGAACGACTTCTGTTACATACACTTCTTCTCTCCAGCGTTCACATGGGAGATAGGGCTTGGCCCGTCGGTGGGTCTCCCAGCTCACTGGCTTGCTAGGTCACCATGTCAGGCTTTGTCGTAGGCTCTATTTATAGCACCCAAAATGACCCTTCCACATTGGGTTCCAAAAGCTGGTTTGACAGTTGGATCCAAATGTCACGCTCCTCGCGGGCTTTAGCCATTGCTCCAGCAAAGGAGGGTGAATGATGATCCGTGGAGATGCAGCATGTCTGGCTCCCTCTCACGCAAGGACCTTTCGCCGTTCAGCGTTCAGGCTGGTCTCTTAGCATTCAGTCATTACAGGGTTTTTCTTTGTTCTTGTGTCAGGAGGAGGGGAAAAGACATTCGCTCTAGGGTAGAAAGGCTGGACTAGCAGGTAAAGCACTGGGCTTGAGAGCTGGGTTCAGTTCCCAGCTCTGCAACGGACACTGTGAGCTGGGGCAAGTCACATCATTGCTCTGTGCCTCAGTTTCCCCGTATGTACAAGGAAGATCCTAGTTCTTCCCTTCTCCTGTGCTTAGACTGAGCTCCGTGGTGCAGCCGCTGTCTCTTCCTAGGGGTGTGTACAGCGCCTCACACGTGGGTTGGTGTGAGATGGATCTTCCAAGGGCACCTGCAGTATAAATAATGGCAGAAAGCGAGACATTTGAAAGAGGGAGTGAGGCCAGGAGTAGCGCTGACCCGCTGGCGGGCGCTTTGCCTGGCTTTGGGAAGTGGCCTCGCAGGGCTGTTTGCTGGCTGGCCGAAGGGGAGAGGCCAGCTGACTCCATCCAGCCACGCTGGGTGACCCCGGGGAGGCTTTGCAGCCCACACTAGCAGAGCACCGGAGGGGAGGACTCCGGGCTCCTGGCCTGGGGCGTAGGCGATGGTGGGTAAATGCAGAAAGGGCGAGTTCAAGAGGGGCTCGTTGGGGGCTGGTTGGTTAATGGGAACTCGCTGAGCTGCAGCAGCCTGGCGCGCCCTCCTGGATTCATCCGAGCCAACCCGCTGGGGAGAATCAGGCCTTTCTTTGCGAAGCGCTGGGTTAATGCTCAAAGCCGCGGTGCCTCGTGCGCTGGATGCACGAGCAGGCAGCCAGCAGACATGACACTCGTGGGGCGGGAGACGACTTTTTTTTTCCCCCAGGCAGCAACTTTATTCCCCAAAGCTCAGGCAAGAGAGAAATGAAATCCCCTGTAGCCCAGTGTGTCTCTTCCACCACCTCCAGCTGGGGCTGGCTGCTGGGACCAGCGCAGGGTGGGGAAAAGAGCGAGATCAGACGCTTTAAAGCTGCCCCATCACACTGCCTTTCCCCGCACCCTCTGCCTGGCTCGTTCAGCAGCCCCTGGGCTCCAGAGGACACACCCAGACAAAGGGATCTGTCCGTTCCAGATCAGCGCTCTGCCCCCCCCCCCCCCCCACCCACGCTGTCCCTCTCTCCCGCAGCCTTTGCTTCAGGCTTTTTCTGTCTCACTTTGCACTTACTGCGCTCCCAGAGGGGGCTCAGATGCCACGGGGATGGTCCTGGTCTGAGAATCAAGCAAAATCCTGCCCTGTATTGCAAGGATACACTAGATGCATAAAGGGACCCAGGGGCCACATGGCTGTGATGAGTTTAGCAGAAGAACCTGTGTCGAATTGAATACAATTTGTCCACCCCGGGCAGACCCACGGGGCAGCCAGGCAGAATTCCAGCTCCGCCCTCCTTCCTTGAGGCCGAGGGTGCGGGCGTGGCAGAAGAGCAGGGCCAGGCCTCCAACCTCCCTTTTCTGGACACTGAGGTTGGTGGGAGCGTGCACTGCTCCTTCCTTTCTGCAGCCAGCCTTGCAAGCTCCCCCCTGCGTCAGAGCCACACAGGAGAAAGCTGCGCCTCTGCCGGCCACAGGATGTAACCCTCTAGCTCCAGCTGTAGAGACTCCGGCTCTTCGCTCTGGAAGAAGTGTGGTCACCGCTGGAGACAGGAAACCAGACAAGGTGGCTCCTCTGTGGCTATTCCTGAAAGCCTCAGTTCAAATTTGTCTCCCAGTCTATTACCGGTCGAGCTGTGTGTGAACTGGAATGTCCTGTGGGGGGGAAATTCCGTGATTTTTTGTTCGGGTTGTACAGTGCCTAGCACTTTTGGGCTTCAGGAATGCAGCTAAGAACGACTTCGCATTTGGAACCAAACCCCATTCTGAACAAAATAGCAAATTTCGGAATTTCCCACAAAATGAAATGTTAACAAAATGTTCCTTTTGCGTCACTGAACTTTTTGTCTCAATACAACTGAAATGTTTTGTTTGTTTGGCTATTCATTTGGGTGACTTTTATCATCAAATACGTTTCTAAATGAAAAGTGGAAATGTTCTGTTTCAATGTTACCAAAATGCTCCCTTTTGACTTTTTTAAAATGAAATTTCATCGAAAGTGACATGAACCCCCAGAAAGTTTTGATGTAAATGGAAACACCATTTTCCAAGGGGAGAACTTTCTGTCTGAAAATTTTCAACCAGCTCTAATTACCGCTATGTGCCAGGAGCAAGATGGCAGATAATTCCTGCTGATTTTGCCCATTTTCTGTTAAACAGACTGTGCTGGTGAGCAAACTCAATCACTGCTAAGGAACTATTGACTGAACTCAAAGGGAAGCTACAGGAACAATTTGATCAAGCAAGAAGATAGAGATAACCTCTGTGACACGCATTGTCTCTGACTGTCACTCCAAATCCTCTTCCAACACCCGTGTCATTCAGATCCTTACTGAGAGGAGCAAAGTACAAGAATGGAAAAACGTGTTGTCAGGCGATAATAATTAAAGCCAATTAGGGTGTTTGTGGTGGGAGCCGTGTGTGCGGCACCATGCAATGTAATGAACATGAACTTATCAGGATGGCAGCAGCTGTCCTGGAATGTAAATGAGGATTGCAACTGTAAATCATTCTCCCCAAGGGCCTGCGGAGTACATGTGTATTTCTCTGTCCTTAAATAGTCACTGAGGACATTTACATTCTGTGGGCCAATGCTGTGCTCCCAGTGGTTTGAAATCAGTGCATGGAGGTGGTGGAGGAGCATTGGCATGCACAGGCTTGCTGGAGCTCAGATGAATGTCTTGTTAAAATTCTGCCACCACAGCTAAGAGACAGCTGATGCTTAACCTTACCTGATTGCTGCCAAAGATAACTTATTCCTGAGACTCCTAGTTATTACTGTTATGACAGGAGTCATCAGGCTGCACTGTTCTACAAAGGCGTACAAACACTTTTTCTTAGCGGCTGAGCTGACGTTCAGTCTTGGGAAGACATCTGGTGGGGCTAGTTTTCCGATGCAGTTTCTTTGAGGGTGCTGTGGCTAGCACAGGGCGTTTGCTCTCAGTGTTAGGGAAAGGTGCTCTCTGGGGACTGGGTATCGGTGTTGGGCTGAGAGCCCTGAGCAAAGGGTTTGCCCAGCATGCTGCTTGCCCCCCAGGACTGTGGTTTAGTTCACACAGATACACGTTTTACCAGGCACAGACCCGGACGCTGCGTCTCTGGTTTCTCCTCTGGTGGGAAAGCCGACCCACAAGGCCTGAGATCTGTTACAGCCAAGCAAAGGGTCAACAACATTATTATTATTTATTGCTATTCTAGAAGGACCTAATGGCTCCAGCTGAGACCGTGCTAGACCCTGTGAAACACAGCCCTCGAGGAGCTTACACCTGCCGCCTTGTCTACAGGGGGAGGGGTTTTGTGTATAACCCAAGGTCTGAATTTAAACAGACGTGGTTACGCCGGTATAACCCTCTGGGTAGACACGGATCCTGGTGTCAGAGGGGCCTTTCTTTGTTGTTTGGGAGTGGGGGCCAAGCTAAACGGGTGAAAGCCGTGCTCACAGACAGTAAGAGCGGGCGGGGCCGCACCCGGGTAACTATATCGGCGTTTCCCAGTCACACGGCCTTCCGAGAGACGACAAAGGAAGTGGTGTTATCCCTGCTCTGAAGGTGGGGGATTGAGGCACAGAGGTATTAAGTGACTGGCCCAAGGTCACACACAGTCTGTGGCAAAGCTGGGAATTGAACCCAGATCCCCCTTCATTCCAGAGCAGCCAAGAGCTGGGCCTTAGGGGACCCAGCTGCGTCCAAGTCCCTGAGTTAGAATGGGGCCATGACTAGGCAGCTCTCCCACAGCCCAGCTGAGCGCTGGAGCTACCAGCCTAGTCTCCTGCTGGAGCTGTTCTACTCACCGGAGCAGGGACTTGCACCGGGATCTCCCAGCAGTGCCCAAAGCACCAGGCCCTTGCGAGGTCTTGCTCTGGTTTTCCCCTGAAAAGCTTCAAGCGGTCGCTGGTTCATCCTGCCGGGGGGCGGGGTGGGATTTCCACCATCTCGAAAATATTTGTGGGACGGGAAGAGTTTCCTGCCCAGCTCTAATCGTTAATAGCTGTTTGCATTTGCTGCCTGCTCTCCGTAGTCTCATTCCCTCACTCCCTCGAATCACCTATGACTCTGTCTCCGCTGTACCAAGTTATTCATAACCGAAGCACTTCAGTTATAACACAAGTTGATGCCTCGTGCATTCACATTTGAAAGGAAATCTATATTCCTTAGCCCAGAGATTGGCTCATCTGACCAATTATGTCCGTGCGTTAGATCAGCCGGGCATCTTGCAAATGTCTTGAATGGATAGAAAATAACAAAGAACAGGTCAGCACTAGGTTGGTGGCTCCAGGAACTGTGCTGGGCAATCCAATTCCATGCTCTAACAAGGAAGTCTGGCCCCAGTCCCATAGCTGAGGCTATCAAACTCCCCTGATCTTTCCCATCAATCCTTACGAGGGAGGAATGTCGAGGAGGAGACTAGCACCACCCTGCTCTTTCGGGAACAGTAGCTACAAAATGAATTAGACTCGTATAGCTGGCTACTGCTATAGATTCCCTCCTCCCCGTATCAGTCTAGAGCTGGAAAACAAAGGCAGGGGAAACTTAAAGGCCAGATTCTTAGAGATAAGAAGCCACCTAACTCCCATTGAAAGACACTGAAATACCTTTGAGGCTTGGCCAAGGACATCTGGGAAATCTGCAGCCACACTGGACTTGAACCACATCTCCAGAGACCCATTCCAGGTCTGAACTACACAGCCGGCCTTCCACTGCAGAGCAGCATTTCTCAGCCGGGAATGGGGCCAGGGCAAACCACTCCCGTAAAACAGATTGTGGGCGCTTTACTCACTTCACGCGTCTGGCACCTTGCGTCTTATGCACCGCCCAGAAAGTCAGCACCCGTGATACCCCTCTGCCCCCGACCAGCTTGCGCGAGAAGCATGCGCCTCTTACACCGGCCACGCCACTTGCTGCAGTTAGCCTCTGCTTGTCCTGGGATACCGCCCAGCAGAGTACCGGTCCAGCCTTCCGGTCAGCCTGTGTGAGCACGGAGGGGTGGACGGGGTGCCAGGGTGTGTGGGGAGAAAGGATGGAGAGGGACGGAAGGAGAGCAATGTGAGATATTTTAGTAGTCGGGTAGCACCTAGCGGTGTCCCCCAAGAGTGGGGCCCCATCACACACAGGATGTGCACACACACACTGAGCTGCATCCTGCCCTCAAGAGCTTACAACAGAGCGAGCAGGGAAAGGGCGGGAGAGGAAAAGGAGATGAGGTGACCTGGCCAAGGTCACCCAGCAGCTCAGTGGCAGAGCCAGGATTAGCGCCCCCCCCCCGCCCCCGCTCTGCTGACTTGGTCCAGGCCACTGGCCATCAACCCAAGAGGACTATTGTGTGTTAAGTTGTTAGTGATTGTTCCAGGCCAGCGTGACTGATCCCCTGGGGTGACAGTTCATCCCTTACTGTGAGTAGGATTGTTTTATTTTCATTAACCAGCCTGAAAAGCGGCTGCCGATCAAAGAGCTTCCCTGCATGGTGGTAACTGCATCATTCCCCCACCCCTCCCGCCCGCCAGCAGGCAGCTCAGTGCAGGACAAGCCGGTGAGCTGGGCTCTGCTGAAGCCTTTCAGAAGCCAGAGCTTTGCTTTTCCTCTAGGTGACGTTGTCAAAGCCAGCCGAGGCCGCCTGCACAACAGGCAAACACTCTCCCCTGCTGTCAAGGGGCACGAAGGCGGCCTCTTTACCCGCTGCACTGTTTGCTGCTTGGCCATGGGAGTCCTGCAGCCTGATGAATTAGTTATGACCCATACGTTATGGGTCTCCTGAGACCGCGATCTTGGCGTGTGAGATTTGCCATCGCTGTTGGGACGGGAAGGCCGGGCACGGGATTAGCAAACAGAGCTTTAGTCTCCTCTGAGTGCGTCGCTGTTATCTGGGCTTTGGGGGCAATGCCTCTGTGCCCTGACCTTCAGTGCCTGGTTCACTCGCTAGTCCTGCTAACCTCCCCTCAGCTTCAGTAGCCACAGAAGGAGTTTAATCTACGGACCGCGTTGGACTTCATTATTCCGCTTGCACTTTGTCCTAGCACCAGGGGTCATGTTTATACAGACTGTCCGTCTTCCGGGTATTTGAACTGTTTCCAGCTATGATCCCGTGTCCCTCACTCACACGCTCATGCATGTTCTCACACGTGTTGGCCCCTCGTCTCGGTTACTCCATTCCTGTGCGTGGGGCGTGAACCGAAGGCAAGAGGGAAAGTGAATTTAAGCCACTTTTGTGGTGCCAATACACTGGCACCCAGTGTCAGTTAGAGCAGCTTCAGGGCTGCTCTAATAAATGCGCTGGCAAGCAGAGAATAGTCACAGCGCAGGGGGCTCCAGCAACAACCCCCTTCCAACCCTCTATGCCCAGTAGAAGCCCTTAGCCCTCAACCCCTCCCCTAGGCCCTACAAATAGTGCCAGCCCCATAATGAGCAGCAGCATGCACTGCAGAAGCAAATGACCTGATAGCAAAAGGAAAGGAATGACACCACTCGGGAAGCAAGAGATGTGCAGGGCTGGGCGCTTCCCACACAGGTTGCATTAGTCCAGTGGGCATGGAAGAGAGGAGGAGGTGCTGCTCATTGACAGGTCAGCTTTATTATGCAGAGCCTGGCTGTCCTCCTGGTGGTGGAGCGGGGAACGAGCAGGTGGCCTCGCTTCCTGCGTCTCGCGCTGTTCGCCCGTTTCTGGGGAAGGGCAGGTGTTAATGCAGAACATTACTCACACCTCCCCTTGGGTCTGGGTTACAATTCATCATGAGCACATAAGCAGACCGACAACGTATCCCAGCGCCAGCCCCCGGCGTCACAGACTGTGTCTCGGTAAACAGACGTGCAATAGCTTTTGAAAAACCGCCCAGACCCAGCGCACAGGCTAGGCTGAATTTCAGACGCCACGGTGAGTCATTGCACCGAGCAGATCCCTGGCGGTTTGTGTGTGAGTTCTGTGTGCCGTGCTGCAGCCGATTTGCTAAGTGGGGAGATGCCCACCCTTTCTAGGGACAGGATGCTCTTTAGAATGTATCACCTCTTGTAAAGTAAGTAAGTGTGTGTGTGCGTGCGTGCGTGCGCGGAAACGGAGTAAAATCATAAAATATGTCCTGAAAGCAAACGGTCAAGGGCTCATGAAAGGCACTAGCTGCAGAGCCGAAAGGGTGTGAAATCTTCTCTCGGTCCAAGGAACAGTGCAGTTCATCGGCGCTGACTTTTATTTTTTTCCTGTGGGTGCCCCGCCCTGGGTCCGCCTCTTCCCACCCCTGCACGCCCTATTTTTAGCGTGAGCTTGAGCGCCGGAGCACCCACAGAGCCAACACCTATGGCGCAGTCAGGAGACTGGCCACGCCGGGGCGGAAGGATTTGACGGCGCTCGGCCACATGGGGAGAGTTCGGAATGGTCCCGTTTGATGTGTATGTACCGAACACCGTGGAGCCGTGAGCTCACTGGGGGTCCTCAAGGCACTTGTAACAGGGCACAATATAAATGGACCATCGGTTTGACCCCCCCTATGGCAGTGCTGATGTTCTTATGCTGGGGCCTGAGGCAGTATAGGCCTGTTATTGCTGTCAGCTCAGGCTGGGGCAGCAAGGCATGCTGGGAAAGGGAGCAGGGGTGTACAGGCAGCTGTCTTCCCCAAAGTAAGAAGAGCCATGAAGAGGGCAGTTTATTAGCTCTCTCCCGGCACCTCCGACAGCCTTTGGAAAAGGCCAGGGAAGAAGCTGGAGGTGACGTGGGTCTGGGTGCAAAGACAACGGGTGGCCGATGGATCTCTCTACCGAGGGGTGAGGAGCAGCTTGTAGGCCCTTCTGCAAAGGGAGCCGAGCAAGAGGGTTTACGCTGCCTCGGGAACGTTGCTTGCATAAAGGAGCCTGGAGTAAGCGCTATATGTGGTCTGGAAAGCTGAGATTAAGAACATAAGAACGGCCAAACTGGGTCAGACCAATGGTCCCTCCAGCGTCCTGTCTTCTGACAGTGGCCAATGCCAGGTGCTTCAGAGGGGAATTAGCGAGTGATGCATCCCCTGGCGTCCACTTCTAGCTTCTGGCAGGCACAGGTTTAGGGACACCCAGAGCATGGGATTGCCTAATAGCCATTGATGGGCCTATCCGCCGTGAATTTATCTAATTCTTTTTTTGAACCCCACTATGGTTTTGGCCTTCACAACATCCCCTGGTAAGGAGTTCCAAGGGTTGACTGTGCATTGGGTGAAGATGTACTTCCTTGTGTTTGTTTTAAGCCTGCTGCCTATTAATTTCATTGAGTGACTCGTGTTATGTGAAGAGGTAAATAACACTTCCCTATTCACTTTCTCCACCCCAGTCATGATTTTATAGACCTCAATCATATCCTTTCCTAGTCGTCTCTTTTCCAAGCTGAACAGTCCCAGTCTCATTAATCTCTCCTCATAAGGAAGCTGTTTCATCTTCCTACGCATTTTTGTTGTCCCTTTCTGAACCTTTTCCAATTCCAATATATCTTTTTTGAGATGGGGCGATCACATCTGCACGCAGTATTCAAGGTGTGGGCGTACCATGGATTTATATAGAGACAATACGATATTTTCTGTCTTATTATCTAGTCCTTTTCAAATGATTCCCAACGTTCTGTTCGCTTTTTGCCTGCCGCTGCCCACTGAGAAGATGTTTGCAGAGAACTATCCACAACAATTCCAAGATCTCTTTCTTGAGTGGTAACAGCTAATTTAAACCCCATCATTTTATATGTATAGTTGGGATTATGTTTTCCAATGTGCATTACTTTGCATTTATCAACAATGAATTTCATCTGCCATTTTGTTGCCCAGTCACCCAGTTTTGTGAGATTCCTTTGTAGCTCTTCACAACCAGCTTTGGATTTAACCTAACTAGTCACCTGACTCTAGGAGCTGAGGCTTTCAAACACACCAAACATTGCAACACTTGGGATAAAATGACGAAAGTTGCAACACTCTGGGGACTTTGTCCCTGGCCGGCAGTGGGGGGCTGGGAACCACACTACGAAAGGAGCATGGATTGGAAAGGCAGAGCACGGCCCCAGGAAGCACCCAGCTGCCTTTGCAAAGGCAGCCAATGGTAAGGCATGAACAGTTCACCAGAAATACCGTATGCCAAAGCACCCTTCTCATGGAGCAGCGGGCAGCTAGCAGCGGCGTTTCTGGGAGTCTGGCCTGAGAGAACAGTGGGGAGTTTGTGTTCTGAAGGGACAGTGATTTGTTCCTGTTGTGTGCCTTAATTCAGTGCTTGCCGATCTCCCTTAACGAGGTGGCGGTGCTGACCTCGTTTGGCTGGATTTAAAAGCCAGTCGCTAACCCCTGGTGGAGTTGTGAACAGCTAGCAGCAGTTTCTGTGGGAGTGTGTAAGTTGGAGTTGGGGGGAGGAAGGGAAATTTTTCATAGAATCATAGAATCATAGAATCTCAGGGTTGGAAGGGACCTCAGGAGGTCATCTAGTCCAACCCCCTGCTCAAAGCAGGACCAACCCCAACTAGATCATCCCAGCCAGGGCTTTGTCAAGCCTGACCTTAAAAACCTCCAAGGAAGGAGACTCCACCACCTCCCTAGGTAACCCATTCCAGTGCTTCACCACCCTACTAGTTTTCCCCCTTTCTTTTTTTTTCTAGGAGCATCTCGGAAGAGAAGCCACTGATGGCGACTGAGGCAGCACTAGGAGTGTCCTGAGGAGGAAAGGAGACAAAGAAGCTGGCTGGATGCAGAGTTGCGGGAGACACCCACTGAAGGGTGATGTATCTGATGGAAGCTACTTATGCATGAAAAGTTGCCTGATGGTGCTCATAGCAGAGAAGAGCCAAGGATCCGAGATGCAGCTGGAGACGACGATGAATTCAAAGGGGGATTTGAAGGTATAATACTGGAGCGGAGAGAGAAGGTGGTACAGCCAGCTCAAGATTGGCAGACACCAGTCCAGAAAAAGGACCTGGAGGGCGGATTGCCAGCAGAGGAGGGGTGTCTATGGCAGAATGTGACCACGAGGACAAGGCCAAGGAACAGACCGGCTAGTGGTGCTTCATGTCAGGACAAAGGATGCTGCTAGATTCCCACTGGAATGGATCCAGGACGACTGCTCGGCTGGGTAAGAGATTTAAGGAAGCGGAAGCTCAGATGATCTTTGGCAGACTACTTCTGTTCTGAGAGAAAGAGGAGGAAGGAGTGACCAGATAATGAAGAGCAACAGGTGGAGAAGGTTTTGGAAGATTGGCCATTGGGAGGCCTCTATAGAAAGAAGACTGTTCTCAACTGATGGGCTGAGGTCCTAATCCTCTGAGAACAAGGCTGGCATGATTGATAAGAAGGGTTTTAAACTAGGAGATGAGGGGAGAAGTTTTGGGAGAGACTTGTGAGATCTCCATGCCTGGCCTCAGTACACAGAAGCAGGAAAATCAGCTAACTGGAGATCCAGCAAGGAATAATGGAACACCAAACAGTAAGAGTACGGACAGCAAGGAGAGAGGAAGTACAAACATTGGCTAGAGTAGCAGTCTGGTAGGTGTGACACTTAGTGAAAGGACTATATGTAATCCAGCTAGAAAACTGGCTGAGGTCTGAGAGGAACAAGTGAAATGACTGTGCACGAACGCAAGGTGTCTGGGCAATGAAATGGAACAACTGGTGCAGGCGGTCAGAGCGGATAGTAGAGGGAAGTACCGAACCATGGTGGATTAGCACTCGCCTGGAATACAGGTATTGAAGGGATATGCTGTTTAGAAGAGAGAGGAATAAATGTAGGCAGTGTAGAGTTGCACATCTTATTTCTTCAGTTTACTGCTTCATTGAAGTGTCAGTGCGGACAAAACAGACTGGGTCAAAATCACTGTGGGGAAGGATTGTAAAAGATTGTGTTGGGATAGAGTTGGGGTCTGCAATAGACCCTGCCCCCACCCCCACATCAGACTCGGAGATGGGTAGAGATCTCTTTACTATTATTAGAGAGCAGTACTATTGGGAATTGTGATAATGGGGTATAGACTGGAGAATAAATGCTACTTATACTGGTAGAACCCAGTTATTTCTGGAGGTGATAGATGACCGTTTTCTTCATCAGACTGTCACTGAACCAAAAAGAGATGATGCCGTTTTAGATTTGGTTTAGGTAAGTAGTGAAGACATCACAGAAGAGCTGGTGATAGGAAATAATCTTGGCTCGAGTGATCAGTGTGAATTAAAGGGAAGGACTATCCAAACCAGGTCATCAGCTGGGTCTTTTTTATGTCAAAAGGGCAGACTTGGGGAAATTAAGGAAATTAATTAAAGAAGTCAACTGGCCAGAAGAGCTGGAGGGCTTAAATTTGGAGGAGGCTTGGAATTTCTTCAAATCAACTATACAAAAACGATCTCAAATTTGCATCCCAAGCAAGGAGAAAAATGTGTAGGGAAAAGCCCCAGACCCAGTTGGATGAATAACCACCGCAAACGTTTATTAGGAGTAAGCAGAGAGTCCCTAGGGAACAGAAAAAGGGATCCGCAAAGGAAGCTACATCGTGGAAGTTAGAAAATATAGGAATAAAGTGAGAGTTGGTAAAAGTCAAGCTCTTGCCAAGGCCATTAAAATAAATAAGAGGGTTTTTTTATTATATAAATAAACAGAGAATAAGGAAGGATGTGGCTGGGCCACTATGCAGTGGGGATGGGCAGGAAGTTAAAGATAATCTAGGTATGGCCCCAAAACGAAATGAAGACTCTGCCTCAGTTAAGGAATGATGATAATATGGCCCATGGGCATGAAGGTAGGACAGCTGATGAAGTGAGTGTCTAGAAATGGAAATGACCCCATCTGAGGTGGAAGAACAACTTTAAAGAGCTTAGTGCACTCAAATGGAGGGGGCGGGGGGGGACTGGATACTTTCCATTCCAGAACACTGAAAGAACTGGCCCATGAGATTGCTAGTAGCAAGGATTTTTAATAAATCTGTTCGGGGGTATTACCATATGGCTGGAGAATAGCTAACGTTGTACCTGTATTTAAGAAAGGGAAATAAAGTGATCCAGACAATTATAGACCTGTTAGTCTGACCTCAGGAATATGCAAGGCTTTAGAACAAATTGTGATGGAAAGAATAATTAAATTAAATTAGGTAGCCAGTAAAGCAGATATAATGCAACATGGATTTACCAAAGGTAGATCAGGTCAGACTAACTTGATTTTCTTCTTTGAGAAATAACTGATCTTTTTAGATAAGGAAAGTGCAGTTAACTTAATATACTTGGCCCCTGGACATTTCCACTGCTTGCATCCGAAGACGTGGGTATTCACCCACGAAAGCTTATGCTCCAATACCTCTGTTAGTCTATAAGGTGCCACAGGACCCTTTGTCGCTTCTACAAATCCAGACTAACACGGCTACCCCTCTGATACTTAATATACTTGGACTTTAGTAAAGCATTTGACTAATGGGAACTAATTAGTTAAATTAGAGAAGATGAGGATAAGCACAAGAACTGCAAGGTGCATAAGGAACTGGCTAACGGGGAGAAGACAACAGGTTGTGCTGAAAGATGAATTATCGGACTGGAGGGACGTTACTAGTGGAGTTCCTCAAGGATCAGTCTCAGGGCCAATCTTATTCAATGTTTTTACTAATGACTTTGGCACAAAAAGTCTCAGCGCTCGAGGGAACACAGATGCTTTGCTTAGATGGACTCTGAGCAAATAACACAGTCAGTTCAGAGACTAATTACACATTACAGCTACCGGTTGATAGGATTTCATAACCACGGAGATACTTTCATTGATTCTCAGTGTCTCTGAGTGGAGACCTCGGTAGCTTAGAGCATCGTTTACTGCTCTGTCAATCGAAGATAAATTCCCCAATTCTCCCTGGGAAGTCTGGAGTGTGACTCTCTTGCAGAAGCTCTGCTCAGAGGCAGCGAGAGGCCAAGCTAAACAACCAGAAACACAGCACGAAGCAGACTGATTGCTGACTGTTCCCAGGCGTCGGCTGAAGAGCGATGCTGCCTTGGTAGCACAGATCCAGCTTCCAGTCTGTTGGTTTTTTGCCCCTCCTTAATGACCTGGGGACGCTCCCATGATAATAATGGTGCCAGTCACTGCAGTAGCTAGGGCCCAGGTCTTCAGGTGCCTAACTCCCACTGAAACCAGAGGGGAGCTAGGCACCTAGTTAGTTTTGAGGAGCTGAGCCTAAACGCCTCTCGAAGAGTTAAAGAAACCAAATGTTCAGTGCACAGCGAGAGTAGGGATGGCCCAGCAGGTTAATCATGACATAAGAATAGGGCCAAACCTCAGCCTCTCTCCAAAACCAGACTTGGGGTTCTTTTGGTTATGCCTGGCTCGGAGAGGAAGCACCAGCCTTCGCTCCAGATGACCTAGAGGCTTCTGTGGTCATAGCCCAGAAGGGGCCAGCAGATCATCCTGCCTGATCTCCTGTATCTCACAGAGGTAAGTGGGCATGCCTGGTGCAGAACAGGAGAGAATTGGGCCTGTCTCCTTCCCCAGGGCTGCCAGACGGACCAGGTCTGGAAGCCAAGGATGGCTAGTTGGCTCCCTTGTCCGAGGCAGGAGCCGTGGCTGAGGGCTCTTGTCCCTGTCCCTGAGTGGAAACCTGCCAGTAACGCAGGGCCCGATGCGGAGGAGGTGCTCAGGCCCTACAGCTGCAGGGCGCTGTAAGGAGCTGCTTGGCTGGCGTGAATCACGGCAGCGCCTTTGGCTGTGATGGAAATGAGGTAGACGGCAGGGTGAAAGCAGCAGGAGAAGAAGCTGAAGGAGCAGTGGTCAGCTCCACGGGGCTAGACGATGCATTCAGCTGAGCAGGGCGGTGGGAGGAGCTAAGGCCCAGAAACGCAAGAGGCCGTTTCAGGAGGTGTAGCTATGTAGGCCAGGGAGGACTTCGCAGCTATGCCATATGAACTGGGGAGGGGGGGGGGTCTGTGTTCTCTGGGTACCCGATTGTTCGGTGGCTAGTGGGGAGATGGGGAAGCTGATGACAGTAAGGAATCTTGGTGCCTTGGCACTAGAATTGGAAGGTCTTCTGTGAATAAGACTAATAATTGTGCCCACTGTCTGTCTCTCAGGCCTGGAACATGTACAGGGGCTAGGCATGTCTGCATAGAATACTAGTACTTGGCACGTCTGCAGCAGCATCTTCCACCTGAGTGTCTCAAGGTACTTGACACGTATTCATGAGCTCAGGCTCTCTCTCAGCTAGAGCTGGGGCAAGAAACAATTGTTTGTTTGCTGGAAGTTGAAGAAAAATGTTAGTTTGGGTCAAACCAACTCTGAAATGTTTTGGAGTTGTTGGTTAATTGACAGTCTGCTTTGGCCTTGGTACGGAGCAGGGCTGCGACTCAGGGTCTTCCACACCCCAAGGGAGTGCCCTAACCACTGAGCTAAATGTTATAAACTTGGGTTGGGGGGCCAGGACGTGGGACATCAGTGGCACCACCATCTCCTACCCCTCCCCATGCCCCTGACTGGCTTGTGAATGGCTGGAACGATTTGTGTCAAATTTGGGAATAGTTTAGGGTTGTGAATAGTTTTGGGCTGCAAATAAACTGTCCAAAAAATTTCACCCAGCTCTACTCTCAATGCACTTCTAAAGTAGATTAGCGTTAGCGCCGGCTCACGGCTGGGGGATGAAATGGCATTGTTTAAGCCACACGGCAAGCCAATAGCAGCACTCCTGATTAAAATCCAGATCTCCTGCTCACCAGTACGCAGCATAGTTACTGGGACAGTCTTTGCTGGGTGTGGAGTCATGGGGCAGATCACGGATGCCTGAAGGCGCCTTGGCTGACTCAGGGGCTAGCAATATTTTTCCGTAGTAGGCGATTTGTGAAGCTCTCAGTGAGTTCTGTTTGGGGTGGCCCTGGCTCGACATGCACACAGGTGAAGTGTACAGTGACAGGGCATTTGCTGCTTTTGCTCGGTGGTGAACGTATGCAATGAGGTTTAGGAACAGCTGGTACTATGGGGAAAGTAATCACGCTGCTCCACTTTGCTGCATCAGATCATCACGCCCGGTAAAGAGTGTCCGTTGCAGATCATTTACACACTGGTGCTGATCCTTAGCTCATGTAAATGGTCCTAGCTCCCTTGAAGGCAAGCTGGGAGCTTTTCAATTTGCACAGCAGTCCCCGTTTGTTTTTATGGCGTTGTTATTTGCTGGCTCGTCTATGAAAGTGAATTAGAGTTGGTTGTAATGGCCTCACTTGGATTGTTTGCTATTCATTATTCATGTGCGATTGGTCATGTCAGTCACATGGCCTTTCTTAAACAGGAGACTAATAACGAATGACAGAAAGCAAACAAAGAAGGCGGCACGTTGGGTATGAATTTTCAGCTACTCCTTCAGGCTACAGTTTTGTGGAACTTCTAGGGCTCATGAATATTTTCATAAAGTAACCAGCAGTGGCTCAGCTAGTTACATAATGACTAGTCTGACCCCCATCAATGATAGAGGAGTCTCTTGCCACAATGACAATGAGTCATGAAGCTATTCGCAAATCGCTCTGTGCATGTGTGACCCAGGCTAACACAATAGGGCTTTGTCCCATTAGTGGTAGGCGATGTATATAGGGGTATGAATGTGCTAAGGGCTGGCTTTCTTGCTCAAACTGTGCTTTGAGATCCAGCAGATGCCCTATCCTGTGGTGTCTGTCACATATCCCCATTATTTGAGCAGAACTCCTTCCATTCCCTTTGTGATGCTGGCAGACCAGGGGCCAGCTCATGGCAGGGTTCCTCGGTCTCAGCTGGACACAGACAGATGCCTAGCTGGAGTCAGTCCGGCTCGCGTAAGGGTTAATAGTGCTGGGATGGGTATTAGAATGATAGGACGTGAGTAACAGTTGTACTCTACTGAGTGCTGCCTGTGTTAATCTGCCTTGCAATAGCTGTGTTCCATATGGTCGTGTACTATCTGAGCGGGTGTATTGAGTGCCTCGGGGACTGTATGAATCACCCACACCGAAGAGGGTTGTTAATTAGGGTGAAGCACTGCCAGAATTGGAGACCCTTCGATACCAGACGGGCTCTGGGTGGATCTTACACCTGGAAAATCCCTAGATCTGGATTGATAAACCGGCACCAAAAAGGCTCTTACTGCCGGTCCGCTCCCCTGCCTGTGACGATGTGGCAGGGAAGTGCACGCCTTCCATCAACTCAATTTGCAGCTCAGCGCACGTGGTAGGAAGAGGATTAAAAACCCCTGAGGAAATGAACTCAGCATGTCTCTAGCTCTTGGCCTGTGTGTGTGTGTGTGGGGGGGGGGGGGGGTGGGGGTAGGGAGGGGGGTGGCGGGTGCAGTGGGACAGCAAGGTGTTTCTAGGCATAAGCAAGAGATCCCCAGCTGCTTAGCCTGGGTTGGCCCTAAAAATCAAATAGCGCTTGCTGATTATAGAAGCCGATATTACCTTTTGAATCCTAGGACTGTAACTCATTCATGTGTTCTGTTTGCTTGCTTTAACCCAGTAAAGAATGCTCTAATTTCCTTCTCCTTTTCAAGAAATCTTCCGTTTGCAATAGGACTGGCTGGAAGCATTGTGCTGTGTAACTAGCCGCAAACTCGTTCTGAAGGGGTTTGTATTCCTCCCCAGCTCCCCTCCCCCCAAAACAATCCCAAAACAAAGGGCGAAACCAGACAAGAAACAGAATTGGAACAAATGATCCTCAGGGGCCGTCTTTGATAAATAAGTGGTGCTGACAGAACCCACATGAATGAATATTAAAACAGCCATTTGCAATGATCAATGTTTCAACATCATTATATACATATATATCTCCGATCAACCAACTCTCTGGAAAGAAATGCTGGATTTGAAAAAGTCAAGGTGGAGGGGTTGTGTCAGAAAGCAAATAAGCCTATTATTGCAGTCAGTGAAATGAGGACAATGCTTAGTTCCTTTACAGTATCCCAGTTCAGTTGTCTATCGAGGGACAGCACAGTGAGAAAATGCCACATGTTCTCTCTCCAGGCCGTGGCTGGGTGTGAGATGGGGGGCCAGGATATTGGAATTTGAGTGTCCTCCTTTGCTATTCTGTGGCTGAGTCTGCGGGGTGGCTACGAAGTGCTCCTTCCCTTTGTTAGTCCCCTGCTTGCCCAGGACAGATTTCTGAGGGTTGCTCGTATTTAGCTGCTGCATTGTCCCCGCAGGGAGGCGGAGGCTGCCTGACTGAGTTACGAGGCTCAGGAGCATCACTCGCGCAGCATGACTGACGTGAAGGATTAATTTTACAACAGATCCCATGCTAGACTAACGTCACGTTCCATTCACTGAGCGGGTTCGTGCTTAGCTGTCGCTAGGCATGGCCTCGCCCCATTAGTTTCATTTTAAAATGAACCAAAAGCAGGAAAGGAAAATCATTTTCTCTTTTTTCCTCTTACGGCAGCCTACTGAATGCAAGAAGATTAGGCAACACCGTTCTATGTTGAGGCCTCAATCTCCCCCTTCAGCAAACATGTCCTACTGTCCAAAGAAAAACGTTCTGTGTCAGGCATTCCTCCTCTAAGAACCAGTAGCTGAATGTGCTCCCGTAGAGTTCAGTGCAGTGCGGACTAACGTATTAACTAGCAAGCCGGAGCAAACCAGGGCGGGGGCAAAGTTCTAGATCACCCGTAGGAGCTCGATTCTTGTAAACACAGTATTGCGTAAAACAAAGACGAGTTGGGGGATGAAAAGATGCAGAACTTGTGCATCATAAGCCATCAACCCACTATCCAACACCTGGACCTGTCTTTCCACTATCCAACACCAGCACGCGTGTCTCATGGGCGCCTTGGAAAGTCTCAGTCCGAGCTGCTGTGGTTTTCTGCACTGCAGAGAGCTGCACGCATGGGTGGTTCTTCCTCTCTCCTGAGCCTCACAAGTGGTTGTTCTTGGAGAGGTAGGCTATCAGCGCCACGGCAACCCCCACATAGATGCCAGTTCCGATCGTGATGGACAGCACGGCTAAGAAGAGCGCTCGCCGGGAGCTGGAGCTTGCTTGGTGGAAGTCTCCCTTGGCCACTGCTTTGTTCGTCTGCAAGATAAACCGACAACTGTATTTTAGTGACCCTGAACATGAGGTGGACACACTCCTACAATACGGAGACGAATCTCACTATTCATAAATCAGTAGCAGCTTCTGAGTGGAATTTAACAGAGAGAGATTTTGCAAGGTATCTGGGTGCTGCTGTGGTTATGTCAGGACACTTAACTCAGTTAGGAGATCAAATCTCATTTTCAAAAGGGGCCTCTTTGGCTTTCACTTTGGTCTCGACCTTAACGAAGCAGGGCAAAGCAGCCTGGAACGTTCTCATTACCGTAGTGCTGTTGAGCCCAACCACCAGACTATATTTATTACTGGCAAATGATTACCATAATTAGTGGGTACAATAGAAAGGAGTTACATGGCTCCCATCTCTCTTACAAGTGAGTTGTACTGTTCCACAATGAATATCCACACTGGGGACACGTAGGGTATGGGGTGGAGAGGAGGGAAAGGATTTGTGGGCATCAAATGGAACATTTCATGGGACTCTCCCTGAGGCCATTTCTCAATTTCCACATGCAGCATCCGAGGAGTTTAAGAGCTGGGAACCCAAGGATCTACCGAAACGTGAAAATCACAACTGGCTCCTCTCGGACGGCCTTCCAATGGCCGACGCTCTTCCCGCTTCACACGCTTGCTGCCAGCGGCCAGACAAACGTTCTTGCCAACCTGGCCAAAGCCGCTGCAGACAGGCACTCCACATGGCTTGGGGACAAGAGGTTTGCAGCTGGAGGCTTTGGGTGCTCCCATTAACCGGCAAGGTCACGGCTCCTACGCTTCAGTGCTTTGCAGAACTGGGGCCATGTGCTTCTCCCTTGGTTTGGCTGCATAAAGCTGTATTTAGCTGCTTGATCCCCACCCCCAGGGACCTACAGGGTGAACCTCACCTGGATCCCCTCCCCTGACAGCGGCGGGGGAGGCACGGAGTATGCTCGGACATCTCGTTCCCTAGCTGACTCGATCGCTCATAGGCACAGGCCAAAGCTGCCTGAAGCTGACGGGAACTGAAACTAGTCCATTGAATTCTTCCCGTCTGCCCTAGAAAGCTGGATGGGAAACTGCAAGGCTGAAAAGCGCTCCTTTGATTATTGCAATTCCATTTGCCAACAATGAAAACCAAGACGACAATGTCTCAAACAGCGTCCTTTCCCTGTTCGGAGTACTACCCACATCCACCCCACGCCAGAGACACAGGTAGGCCCAGATCCTCAAAGCCATGGGAGTAGGCTCTTAGAGACCAGTGACCATGTGGGACTTTGCCTCATTGACCACGGTAGCATTACTCGTGGGCTGAACATTACACAGGTGCTTCAGCGCTTTGCTGGGTTGTGACCCCAGTCACCCATTAGTTTGTATTTTAAAATTCCCTTATTCCTAGGAACGCTGGGTGTGAAACGGGGCCGTGCACGGGCTGTTCTCACAGGCAGGATTTTTAAAGCTTTGCAGAATTCAATTTTGATTTAAAAAATGTTTTTGACAGACAATATCGATGTTTATTTTTAAGCAATTTCCCCTTTTTATCTATTTAAATGTTCCGTTGTGGTAAATTACTTGGGGGCCAGACAATTATTTAATGAGAGGAGATGCTGAGATTCCAAAAGTGAAAGCTTTATAACTGTTAAAACACAGGTTTCAGTGTAGTAGCCGTGTTAGTCTGTGTCAGCAAAACGAAAATAAGAAAGAAAAACTTGTAGCACCTTAGAGACTAACAAATTTATTCACACAAATTGTCATCATCACATGTCAAAATATACACAGTAAATCTCCTTACATCAAACTCTCATACATTCGCAAACAGCATTTTTCTTACTGTGCCTGTCTGTACATTTCAATTATTAGCGATGGAAATATTTTTTGGTTGGCTCGTATACTGTGAAATTAACATTTACCAATAAAAATCGAATCCTTCCATGTCTAGTTGTTATTATACTATTATTTGTACTGCCCTGGCACCTAGGAGCAGCAGTTAAGAATGAGATGCTAGACACTGTGCAACCATGGAACCCAAAACCCCAGTCCCTGACCCAGGTCAATAAACAGTTAGAAAATGAATGCTATCACAGGGCTGACTCATAACAATAGCTACCTCTTATCTAGTGCTTTTTGTCAATGGATCTCAAAGCGCTTTACACATGATGTTAGTGTCATTATGCCCATTATACAGATGGGGAAACCGAGGCACGGATCAGTGAGGTGACTCATCAGGCCAGAGGCAGAGCTGGGAATAGAACTCAGGTCTCCAGAGGCTGTATTCTAGTCCCGAGGCCACACAGCCTCCCAAGTGGCTGCTATAACGTTGTGGGCTTCATATTGTCCCTGACAGACTTACTCTTGTCAGGGGCATAATGAATGCTTTGATTGTATTTCTTGGTGCAGAGACACTCTGTTTTTGACACTTCTCTGCCCGTCTCTAGCTTGCAAACCGGTTCCCACTACGCCTGTGTTTGTCTTTTTACCATCTTGCTCCCCGAAGCAATTCCGAGCAGCCAAATGACAATCCAGGAAGCTGACAAAAAGGCTGCTGGCCATTACGTAGTGACTCTATTAGGAGAACTGTCTCTTCTGATTTATCAGCCTAATTCTTCTTGAGCATAATGGCTTATGAAAGCGAAAACAACCTCAAACTACGTTAGCAGGAATCAGGGGAGGAGAATAATTCTTGGGAAAGAGCAACAAATAAACAGCTGCTGTGATGAGATTAACCCCTCCTCTGCTGCCACTCAGGCGAAACTGCTGCTGACTTCCTGAGCAGCACACAGGATTGCCCCAGCTCTTGGCATCTGGCTGAACACACAGGCCCAAAGTTTCAAAAGTGACGAATGATTTCAGGGGCCTCCCGTTAGCCCAGTGTGGGCGATGGCCAAGCAGGCCTGCCCGCAAGGCGGGGCCCGTTGAAGGGTCTCACGTTCACTACATGAATGTATGAGTTACTCTTAAGGCTTGGTCCTAGGACCTGATCCCGAGCCAAGATCCTCAAAGGTATTTAGGTGCATAACCCCCATTTAAACCAATGTGAGTTAGGTGCCTAAATACCTTTGAGGATCTGGGCCCGGGACTCTTTCCATTCAACGGACTTTGGATCAGGCCCATAGCGAGAGGAGTTTCCATTTACACGTTACACTTTATTCCTAACATGTGCAAACACCCATAGAAAGCTTCAGAGATGGTCGTTCCTTCCTCAGGAGACTGCGATAGCTTCAACTCGCTCCCCCCGTCCCGCCATGCCCCGGCTATCTGCGGCAGTCTTAACAAACCGCCTGATCCAAAACTCTCTGAAGGGAATTAAAAAAACTCCTCCTGAATTTAAACAGGCTCTGGATCCAGCCCACACTCCCTTGGGAAATCTGTCTGGAACACCCCAACTGCCACACTCAGATCTGCCCTCGGTAGCCACTAAGCACCCGTGTCTTCCCACCCCACACACCACCGTAATCATCTTTGTACAGAATATGTCTGGTGAGGTGTCATTTGAAAACTGATCACTTGCCAATCACATCATGGTGACATGTCTGTTGCAACATGATCTGTACGGTTATGAATTCCCCCGTAGGATGTCATTAGCACACGTTCAGGACCAGACAGCCCTGCCTAGGCCAAAAGGTAAAACTGTTCTGTCCTAAACAAGCAATGTGGGTTTCTCTCAATATACATACAAGCAGTAAATAGGGCCATCAAGCTAACAAGGGGAGGAGATTGCAGGAGACAGAACAATTTACATTTAGCAAGGAGGGTGGGGAGCGGAGGGAACACCAGGGAGCTTCCTTCACTGTCAGACTCCACCTCACCTTCCTCACAGTTTGAATAAAACTTTACTGTGAGGGGGAACCTTCGGAAGAATCCATTTCAAAGGTTCACTGGACTATAAAAGAACAGGGCAAAGAACCCCAAGTTCTCTCTTTCAGTGAAGACAACAAAGGGACCAGCACTTTGGGCTTCTGGAGGAGATCCTGCCCGAGGGGACGGGGGAGACATCCATCTAGCTGGAAAACTGCGGGTGAGAAAAGCCATCTTGAAGAAAGACTTATCCTGCTAGGGTAAGTTCAGTCACTAGAAAGCATAGGGCAGTACACGTTATTTTCTTGTCCACACTGTCCTCAGTTTACAACTCTCCACTGTCACCTTTTAATTTCCTGATGATTTTGGTGTTCAGTTAAAAATAACGATTGCATCATATGGCAGGGCGTGCAGACAAGATCCGAACTCACACTTGGCATGATTGTTGCTCAAATCACATCGCCTGCCGCTTCATGAGTGATCATTTGCTTTCAAGCAGGTCACTTTTCAACTCGCAGGGAAATTGTTTTGCACTGTACACCTCAACTGCAGTCTCTCTTTCTCTGCAGGTGATGGATGTTCTCTTTATCATGCAGTCATACGTATCCTGTTGTGTTCCCTTTGTGATGGATCCTGTTAGGAATTACCATACCGGGTGAGAGAAGTTGGAAAGGGTTCAGAAGAGAGCTAGGAGAATGACCTGAAGTCTGTGAAATCTGCCGTATAGCAAAAGACTAAAGGAGCTCATCTAATTCGCTTATCCAAGAAAAGGCAAAGAGGTGACTTGACCAAGTACCCACATGGGGCAGAGATGACCGATAGTCAATGGCTCTTTAACCTAGCAGAAAAAGGCATAGTGAGATCCTGTGGCTGGAAGCCGAAGCTAGACAAATTCAAATTAGAAATAAGACATGCATTTTTAATAGTCAGGTAATTAACCTCTGGAACAAGTTACCTGCGATGTGGAGGATTCTCCACCAGTGGGCATGGTTTAATGAAGACGGGGTATCTTTCTCAAAGATAAGCTCTAGCTCAAACAGACGTTATGGGCCTGGCGCAGGAATGACTAGGGGGGTTTCCACGGCCCGTGCTATGCAGGAGGTCAGACAAGATGATCGTAATGGTCCCTTCTTGCCTTACACTCTGGCCATCTCATTCAGTGCCATGTCTCCAACAGAGGCCAGCATTTGCTAATTCACTGGATGGCTCAAGAAACCATGAAGTGGGCAGTAGTTGCCCATTGAAGATTCTTCTGACCACACTCAATATCCTGAAGCATGAGGGCTTACCTCTCTTCCACACTTCTGAGAGTTTATGATCCAAAGACGATGGAATTCTATGAGGAGTCTTTCCATTGACTTCCATGGGCTCTGGATCAGCCTCACCCAATTCAGTCATTTTCATGGCCCCTACATCACTGGGTTGATTGCTTTAGTTCCTTGGCACCAAACTGCTTGCCTGAAAGCTTCAAGGACACAAAGTTAGCCTTGGTACAGTCAAATCTGCGAAGTGAGGCTGTAGATCTCAAGTCTGATCCTGCACATTGCTGGGAATCCTTGACTACTATTGAAGCTGGTGTGAGTTCAAGATGCTCAGCATTTCGTTGAAGTTGTAGGATGGGGACCTTAAATGAAACCTTTTCTGTGCCCAGCAGGGCTGTCAGCATTCCAGGACGCCCTTTCCAAATGCAACCCGCCCACCTCCACTGCAAACGGACCGGGCATCCCTCCCTTTACACTATCCGTTCCACATAGTTCTGTACAATGATAAGCACTCAGCTTGGGGAAGGTGCTGCTGGATGGAGGCACCTCTGCTGGAGCAGGGATATAGTCATGGAAAATAAAGAGACACCTCTTAATTGGTATATATCTTCGGTTCAGCCTCAATTAGCCAGAAATGCTACTTTTAGTAGAGGCAGCCCTCATTTGAAGCAATCTAGACCAGGGCTGTGCAATTTTAGCAGATGAGCCCCGGGGGAAGGTAAATGGGCACGTTCTCTGTCTAACTCTTCTCCCTTTTGCCTTGCTCCTGGGGCACAAATGGAAAGAAAAGCTTGTTTCTCTCTGCTGGCTGCTCTAACCTATGCCAGTGTCAGCACAGATCAACCCACGGAATCCGGGAGAGGGAACCAGCTGCAGGTACCACTCCTGAGGTCTCGGCACAGGAAAGAAGCTGAATGGATCAGACATCATCTCTGCTTTAAGTGGCAAGGGAAGAAGGAATTAAATCTAACACAGGCCAAGGCGTCTAAATGAAGCCACAGTTACTGTACCATTTGTTCCTGTTTGAATATACTCTACATCTGACACCATTAGCTTAAAGTGAAAACAAGGAACTTCCTTACCTGGCAGCAGGCTTGAGTGCCACTGTGCTGCAGATCTATCTAGTTCCATAGCCAAGCATCAAAGAGGGATAGAAAAGCACCATAATAAATCACAACAGAGATAGATTCAGATAGAGAATATTGCTCCCCACCTTGAAAATGTCCACTGGCCATGAGACTGGGAGCCAAGATCATCTCAAAAAATCTAATCTCCCTTTTCGCAGGACTCTTATTATGGTCAAAGGTATACAAGCTTTCACAGCGCTGCACTGGTTAAAAACTGGGCCAGATTCTCAGCTGGTGTAACTCCACGGGAGTCCACGGGCCAGGTCCCCAGGTGGTATCAACTGGGGGTAGCGCCACTGAAGCCCGTGGAACGACACTATTTTACACCAGCTGAGGATCTAGCCCACGGTGTTTGTACCTCCCAGCCATGAATGAAGAAAATGGCATTTTATGGGTAAAAGGAAAAACTGCCCCAGGTTAGGGTACGCTAACAAGCGACTTCGTCCATCCATGCTGGGGCAACAGGATTGAAAATCATAACTACGAAAACAGCACGATCGGACCACCCCTGAGCCACGTGGGCTAAAACAACACAGAGCGTAAGAGCAACTCTTCCCCAGCCTCTCAGACTGGCTCCTGAGCTGGTGTAACCTGGTGCAGCTCCCCGGGTAGTCGGATACGGATCATAGAATCTCAGGGTTGGAAGGGACCTCGGGAGGTCATCAGTGCCTCTGGAAGGAGCTCAGTGCTCATTCTAGCACAGTTAACAAAGTCTCGGACTGAGGCAGGTACATAGGCAGGAGGCCAGTTTTAAGAATGTGAGCAGCGCTCTTGCGTTTAAATTAGGCACAGGCCGAAGTCCCATACTGACCCGCGGCCAGGATGAAGAGAGAATTGTGTCAGACTTCCATCGGCTTCCTCCTTTTCTCTTGCATGGCAAGACGGGAGTTGGAACCCAGGTGAGTGCTAAGTCAGTTTAACTCAATCTTCAGGATGCAGGTTCTGCAGCAGCAGGGGCAGCAGGTTTGATCAATAAAAGATGTGACAGGCACCGGACATTGAAAAAGTTATGAGTTGGGGATAGTTCATCGCTCACTGGACTGGGCACTCGCTCACTGCGCTGCCGACACAATTAGAACGTGGCGTGTGTTCTTGCAAAGAGTTCGGAGCCTGGCGCACCATCAATTCTCGATTGCCCTTACATTCAAGCAACGTATAACAGCACTCTGACTCATGTGCCTTGGATTTCCCATGTGACTGCATGCGCTTGAGAGTAGCTGTACTGTACTGTACGGCTACCGGGGCAGGCTGTGGACACAGCTGGAAGGACTCCAAGTCTGAGAGCAGTGTGGCCGGAAGGACAGCATTTAACCACGTAATCATTCTAGACGCTACGGTGGTTGAAAGATATTTTCTGCAAAGCTGTGGAAAAGCTATGGGAAAATTCCGATTTTGCTCAGCTACCAAAATGAATGTCTTGTTGCTTCAACAGACTGTTCAAGAAACTGCTCTGGCGTTTCCACCAGAGAGTCTACAAAACATATTAATCATCTCGCTGGGCTGCAGGTCTATGGGCTTGGGGAAGATAAATATTACATCTCTGTAGCTGCAAGTTAAAAATCAGATGCATCATACAGTGCCTCATACATCACACCCACATTGCTCACAAAAGCCTCTTCTGCTATGCTGGCTTTTAAACCCAGAAACGCATTGATCACAGTTATCAGTTAAACCCGATGTCCTGCCCGCTGCCACGGCCTGAGCAGCTGGCAATGTGCTGGAAGGTCCCTGGGGAGCCGGAGGGAAAGGTGTCCTCCGTGCCGTGTGGCTGCGGCACCAACCTCAGGACTGGAGGAAGCTTCCTCCCTACTCTGCAGAGAGGAAAGGTTTGGGGACTCGATGAATGTTATGCAATTGTCGTATCATTGACTGTCTCCGTGTGTAGTGCGTCATTCACGGGCTGACAAAATCCCCAATCTCCCATTCCCTCTGTTAACCTTAGACGGTGCTCTGGCTGAACAATGGGTATGCCAAGGAGGGGGCCTGAGCTGGAAACCTGGTTTGACCAAGTAGATCTGCAGAAAGCCAGGAGTGGAGAATGGAAAATATCCAGACAGGAGAACAAAGGGACAGAGGTGACACAGCAGGTGTTTAAAAAGACAAAGGAAGTTGGGGGCAAGAGAGAGGAGCAGGCTTTCCTAGCAGAGGGGGCTATGGGACAGCTGAGGAAGTAGGAAGCTGGCTGCAGGAGAGAGAGAGGCTTCATGGTGCAGAAGAGAAGCTGTGTGCAGGAGGGGCATCCTGGACACCCCAGAGGCCTCTGACGAGGGATGATGCCGCCAAGTGTCCAGGTTTTCCCAGGTAGCTGTCCTGGGAAATCCATAAGGGTGCTCAGTGCACACTGCCTGCTGGCCGGTTTTGTGGACTCAGGATCATCCTGGATGTCCAGGTTTTTTGTGCATCACAGGTGGCAACTCTAACTCTGCCCAAATCCCAAAGCACACCCAGAGGGGTGAGGAACCTGACGCAGGGATGGCAAAGGGGTGAGTTGTTGTATTTCTTGTGCCAGCTCCAGAAACAGTAATTGTGTTCAGAAACCTTTGGCAAGCTTGTGGCGCATGTTTCAGCTACCACACGTCCCTGGAGAGGCAAAGCGTAAACAAGAGTGCCCACAAGGCACTGAGAAGTCTGGGGGGGGTCTAGGGCAGCTGGGCCATGGGGTTCAACGTCCGTAAAGGGGTAACAGGCAGAGCCTGTGCTGGGGGAGTGTTAGAGAGGCCGAAGGAAGAGCCAGTACGGCAACCTTCTCAGAACCAGGGAAGCTTCTGAGCGCCTGGGCCCAGCGTGGTGGGACTCTCATACAGCAGCTGGGCGTCCAGAAGGGGGCGCTTTCCCAGACTGAGACAACCAGTAAAAAGAGTTCAGAACGTACAGGCTTTATCCGTCATTGAACGGCGGTATCCACATTTCTTTTTGACCCCTGAGATGTGGCACAGGCTCAGTTCTGTCTCGGTCTCAGCAGAGTGGGGCCTGCGACGTTTCAATCTGTATTCAAGGGAAGATAAAAACTAGAAAGTCCAAGCGAGTTCCTGACGCGCCGAACGATGGGAGCCTCGTAATGGGAATCCCGGGCACAATAGCCCAGAACTAGCCGAATGCAGAGAGATGTTGTTAGACCAGCACAGCAACAGCACAAGTTCATTTTAGTGCACTTGAAAGAATGAGAACTCAGCCCCACAATGAAGACAACTCTGTTTTCTTGTCAGACAAATGCATCTAAGTGCTGGCTGCCTGCGGGTACGTGATCAGGACTTGCCCCCCAGCTTGGAGTAGAATTTGTCCCTTAACGATCAGATGCTTGAATGAAGTGCTAAGAAGATGGCAGATGCACGCAGCTACACACACTCAGCCCATAGGTAAGAAAGTAAGATGCAGCCATATGAATTCCAAGTATGTTGCCAATGGATGTTAGCTGCAGGTCAGGGTCCATTGCACTGCTTTGTATTTCAATTTTAGTCATTGGGGGAGGGACCGTGTAAACGTCATCCAATCAATCGATCAATCTAGAGGTGATTTACAGGGGGGATTTTCAAAAGCACAAATGGCAGTGAAGTGCCCAACTCTTCTGGAAAGTCAATGGCAGCTGGGCGCCTCGCTGTCATTTGGGTCCCTCTGTTCTCCCCATGCCCTGTCCACCCTCGCTAGTTTCAACTGCGCCATGTCAGCGTCGCGGTGTCTGGGCACCCTTGCTTCAAACAATCACCGCTTGCCTGGCAAACGTATTCCACGTCCCATCAGCAGCAAGAGACCCCTAATTCTTCTCAGCGTTTATACAGAGCTGTGTGTTCTCAAAGTGCTGTGCCGCAATTAGCACACTCACACACACACACACAAAGCGCCCCTGAGAAGCGGGTCAGTATCATCACCTCCATTGTACACAGCGGGGAACTAAGCGGAGCTGGCAGATCCTCAGCTGACATCAGAGGAGCTCTGGCAACTGGCACCATCTGAGGACCTGCCCCTGATTTTGAACCGTGCCTCAGCTGTGCCGTCCTCCCTCCCTGCACGAGGCTCTAGGTCCCTGCCTGCTTGATGGGAGTGGATTCCCACTTCACACACCCAGCCCAGTCAGATACGTGACACCTTGCAACGCTGGCAAATCTTTCCATTTTTCTAAATACACCGTGTTGGCTCCACTGTATGGAAGTGGCACTTCTGATTGTTTCTTGCTTGGCGGACTGTACCATTTGTAACAGCAGCCTGGTGAGCTTTGCTAGTCCTGTGATCAATATTCTTCTTCGGAGTGATTGCTGCTGTTGTACCTTTGCAATACATGTGCAGCCTGCGCCCCACAGGCCCTCAGATCTCCAACTCGGAAAGACACATTTTGCTGTAAGACTGTCACATTTAGGATACTTTTCCAAGTGCGCACCTGGCTTCTAATGAGCCAGATTTTTCCCCTCATTACGTAGCTTTTCACTGAAGTCATGTCCACAGATCTTATACAAACCAGACTAATCAGACACATTTCCAAGATACATTCAGTCTGTGCATTCATCTTGGATTTCTAGTTTTTCTTTTGGGATAACGCCCTCTGCTTTGCATTCATCAAGCAGATAACAAAGGATGAATTCTAAGAAAGGAAATGATAAAATAACGACCCAGCCCTGGTGTTTGTACATTAGGAAACCATCACGCAGCTGAAGGAGGTTTTGCCGTTCTACTTCTTTGAGAATATTCAACTCAGATCAAGCCAGTTTCGCTTTACATCGTCTACCTGCCCATTTCCCTCTCTTCTTCTTTCAAAGGGCTCGTGATGTTCTGCCACAGAGTTTAAAAACGGAGTCCGGAGCTTTAAAGTTCTTCACTTTGTTTCGGGAAGAGTAAGTCCAGCGCTCCCTGCGATTGCAGTACGTTAGTCTTACATCCTGGTTCTCCAGTACAGGCGTCCGCTTGGCATTCTTGCCTCTCTTTACAGTGAGAACCTTGCACTATTACTCTCCTCCTGCTTTTTCAGGTGTGTCCATCGTGGTTTACCCTGCCCCCCGTGCTCTCAAGCCAACAAACTTCTATGGGTCAGTGATCCATGGCCGGGGCCGGGATGGCCTGGGGACAGGAGGGGACTGCCGCAGATCTCACTGCCCCTCAGCTCCTCATGGGAATCCAGCAGATAATTAACCCAGTGGGATACACTGAGGAGTGCAGCTCCTCAGGCGACACTGTTTTATCTGCAGCCCCTTTGCGCACCTGGGAACCCGCCCGCCTCATGAATTCTGGGGGCAGCATCTGACGGAGTCCTGGTGGTGCAGCTGGTCGCCATGGGAACCCAGAGGGGGCCCACGGGCTGGCTGAGGGCCACAGCTGCTTTAAGGGTGGTTTTGGGGACCCATGGAATTGCTATTTGCTCCCCTGGGCAGGGGCAACTCCACCCCTTTTCTCGCCTTTCCACCATGCGATGTTTTTTTGGGGGAAATTGGAGACGATCCCTGCCCCAAGTCACCTCTCCGATGGGCATTTCTGCGGGCAGCGACAGTCGGTCCTGCAACCAGTAACTCAACAGGTATGTGAGATCTGGGGATTGCTAAAGGGATGTGACCTTTGAGACCAGACCTACGAGCTCCCCCCACAGAGAAACAGTTCTCCAGGTTACCAAGCACAGAGCAAGAATCAGCCACAAACAAATTCAGCGTAAGTAGCTTGTCTAAATGCGAAAAGGCAACACTCCGTTCCCCACACACCGCCAGCGGAGAGATTCTAAACAGTCAGTAAATGCCAGAGAATATATGCACGGCTCCAAAGTTCAGTGATTAGATCCACGGGTCACCGCTTGACTCAACCTCTCATTCAATAGGGGAATCTCACTTCAGACCTTTTCATTTTTACACAGAATAAAATTCACCAGCTGACGTGGAACAAAGAACGCAAGATTCATTTTTATTCCTCCTCTGATACAGGTCTGTCGTGTCTTACGCGGGGGTTACGTTCTGCGCTGAGTGCGTAAAGCAAAAACCGCGTATAGCCATTAAAAACCCTTAAATTGCCCATAAAGTAGTTTTGTGTATACAACCCTGTACAGTACTATATATACACTATACAGAAATGTACATTACAGTATATAATAAAGAGTATACACTCAAAATATAATTTTACAGTACTTTATTTTTAATAACAGACAGATGGAAGAATGAAAGAATAAAAAATCAAAACAGTACAGTACCGTACAGTACTGTACGGTACAGTACTGTAAACTTGAACAGTTACCAGTCACCCTGGATATTCTTGCTACTGTACACACTCCAATGTACACACTCCATTGTACACACTCCAATGATTAGTCTTCCTCTTCCTCTGACAACACTATTAGGAGGTCATCATGGCTTGATGTTGATCTAGGACATGATGGGCCAGGCTCGGGTGACAGAGAGCAAGTCATAGATGAAGTGGTTGGCTCTGGTTCAGCTCGAGAAGTTGCTGCTGGTTGTTTTTTCTTGAAAAACATGGTGATTGGCAACTGTCGCTGTTCTCTCTTGAGCTCCTCAAACATTTCTTGGTATGGTCTCAAATCACCCGTAATACTACGTGTGATTTTGAGGCTTCGTTCCATAGAGGGATCATAGTCAGAAATTAAATCATTCAAGTGTTTCGCTGCTTGGAACACTTCAGAAAATTTATGAAGAGTCCAAGTTGCTGGCTCTTCCTGTTCATCGTCATCATCTTCGTCTTCTATAGACGATTTTATCAGTTCCTCTAACTCTTCGTTAGTCAATGTTTCTCTATGGCCCTCAATTAATTCCTCAATTTCTTCCTCAAGGATGTCGATGAAGCCATCACCACCCACTTGCCTGGCCACCTGAACAATGCATTCCACTTCTTTGTCAATGGCCGGGAAACCGTTAAAATCATTCACACAGTCTTTTCATAGGTTTCACCAACATGCATTGACTGTTTCAGGCTTGATTGCATCCATTGCCTGTTTAATATAAGTGATGCAATCAGCAATGTTGAAGGACTTCCAACACTCCATCACGTTAACATTGGGATCAGCATCCATAGCGGTAAGGATCCGTGAGACTGTAAGCCTCGTGTACATGGCCTTGAAACAGCTAATGACACCTTGGTCGAGAGGTTGGAGAATGGAGGTGGTATTGGGGTGGGGGAGAAAGGCGACTTCAACGTCATTATGCGCAAACCGGAGTGCATCAGGGTGGCCAGGAGCATTGTCTACGAGCAGCAACACTTTAAAGTCAAGTCCTTTCTCTTCAAGGTACTGCTTGACCTCCAGAATGAAACACTTGTGGAACCAATCCAGAAATGTTGCTGCCGTCACCCAAGCCTTCTTATTTGATTGCCAGAACACAGGCAGGAGATTTTTGTTCTTGCCTTTTAGGGCGCGGGGATTTGCAGACCTGTAGACCAGGCCCGGCTTTATTAAATGCCCAGCCGCATTGCCACAAAGCAACACAGTCACACGGTCTTTTGCTGCTTTGAAGCCAGGGGCTTGTCGTTCTGATTTCGAAATGTAAGTGCGGGTGGGCATTTTTTTCCAGAAGAGCCCAGTCTCGTCAGCATTAAAAACTTGTTCTGGAAGATAGCCCCTTTCCTCTATGATTTCCTTTAATTGTTCAGGGTAGGCTTTTGCTGCCTCCTCATTGGCAGATGCAGCTTCACCAGTAGTCTGCACGTTTTTGAGGTTGAAGCGGTTCGTAAAACTGTTAAGCCAACCTTGGCTGGCTTTGAATTCCTTCTTGTCAGAAGGCTGTCCCTCTTCGGTGGGAGGTTTGAACATCGCATAGATGCTAAGAGCCTTTTCTTGCAACACGGTGTCATTGATAGGCACACGTTTACGGTTCATGTCTTCCAGCCATAAGTTTAATGCCTTTTCAGTCTTCACTAAAGCCTTGTCACGCACTTGGCTCGTCACCTTAGCAGTTCTTGGAGCACTTGATACCACGGCTTCACGAATTTCTCTCTCTCTAATCTTGATGGCACAGATGCTAGATTCATTGCGGCCGTATTTACGTGCCACACTGGCAACTGACATACCGCCTTTCAATAAGTCCAACACATCCAGTTTTTCCTCCAGCGTTGGAACAGATCGCTGTTTCTTTGGTGGAGCACCAGATGAAGTAGCTGGCTTGCGTTTAGGGGCCATGTTGCACTCAGCGCGGCGAGATGCACACAGAATGAGAGGCACAGGGGGACTAAGTATGCATTGGGAACACCAGATTCGCGTCTCACGCTCACTCCGGGGCATACGCTGCTGGAATCGGCAGCGAGTGAATTTTTTTATTTTTTTTAAACCGCGAACCGCGCAAAGCCGAAATCGCACAAGTTAAATGCGCGTAAGACGCGACAGACCTGTACTTGCTTCGACATGGGAGCCTTGGCCTTGCATTAAGCTGTCTGCACCCTGGCAGGAAAGATCTATGTCTTCTATGAGTCAGAGCAGTCGGCATGACTTCAGCGAAAGCCAGAACTTTATGTTCTCAGTCGGAACACACCAGAGCATCGGCTCTCCAGCTGAACTCCCCAAACCTGATCTGTTGCAAGCAGGGAGCTGGCCAAGCCCCTCTCTTGCCAGGAGCTCTGTATGGAAGGGAGGAAGGCTCTGCATACAGTGCACCTTCTTGAGTGATCCGAGTCCAAGAGGGGTCCCCGGAGAACTGGAGCGTTCATTTCTAATATGCAGGCCGATGTGACAGCCTCGTCCCCGGGGGAGGCCGGAAGATGCTCACCAGCCGCAGAAGAATGCCGGGTGAACGGCAGTTCTGGCGCAGGTGAGCGTGAAGGAGGCACCGCTCAGTAAGGAACCAGGGACAGCCTCTGAAAAAGCTTCTCTTGATTTTTAAGGAGGAGACATTTGGCAAAATACAAATCGCAAACCATTGCCAACCCCGTCAAGGAGCTCCAAGTGCATCACAGAACGAGCCTCACAGGCCCCAAGCCTGACAAGACTGGTGCACGTGTTTCGTTTTGTGTACAGGACTAGCCCCTGTGAGTCTGCAGAATCCAGGGGTGTAGCCATGGGTGGGCTGCAGCCCACCCATTTACCATCCAGGCCCCCCCAGATCTGAGCAGGGGTGTGGTGCTGCCATAGCGTCCCGGAGCATCCCTTGGGCACCTGAGATGCAGGACGGAGCTCTGCGTCTGCCTGTCAGAAAGCAACGCGCCGGCATCTCTGCCCTGCCATGTTCTGAGCCGCCCCATGCGTCTGCCCAGCTCGGCAGGTGAAGCCCCGTGTCTGGGGGCACCAGGGCTGGGAACAGGGTGTGGTGTCGGGGGAGAAGCTGAGCGAGCACCGTCTGTCATTGCCCACCCGAAAGTCGGGGCCCACCCAAATTTCCACTCCTAGCCACGCCGCTGGCAGGATCGGGGCCCTATAGGCCAGCGCTCCGAGCTAGAACCATGCTTCTGCTTGTCCCAGGTCCCCTCTATCCACGCCTGCACTTTGCTGGCTAAAGCCACCCTTGGCTGCTCAGCTCAGCCCTTCGATAGCAGGAAATGGCCAATATCCGCCTGGCCAAGGAATTCAAAGTTCCCTCTTCATTCAAAGAGCAGAGCGGTAACTCACCCTACCCAAAGACATTCTAACCACCATCCTTCTCTAACATAACTCATTACAAACACAGACAATATGGCCGCCCGACTCCTAAACTACATTTCCCAGAGCTCCCCAGGCCTAGCGCTTTCTACGTAGAACAGCTCCCGCTGTTGGGCATTCCTCCATTACAGACGGCTCCAACTACAGGGGGGACAACCAGGGCAGAGAACAGTGTTCCAGGTCTCCTGGGCACCCTGTGGTACCATCGAACACACCATCACAAATTCAGTACAACCATAAGAAAGCCGTGACAGAGCATATGTAGTCTGAATGACCCAGTAGATGTGCAGATGAGCTCTCACACGTGTCCTTTCTCTCAGAGAGCTCCTTAAAATGTGTCCTTTGATACTCAGCCAACACCAAGGGAATGGCCACACTGCCAAAAAAAACCCGTGTTAACTCCCCTGAACTAACTCGGATTAAAATAGCAATGAAGACAGAGGTTATAACTCACATTAGCACTTCGAGCTAGAGACTGTAGAGGAGCCAAACTGAAAGCCAAGTTGCTCTGCTACTTCTCTGCTTAGTTAGCAAATGTGGGTGAGCTGACCCAGGTTAAACACTACACCTTTTATCTGCAGTGGGGACATACCCATACTCAACAGCTCTCTCACTCGGCAACCAGGAGCAGATCGAGGACAGCTCTGCATGTTTCAGGATTACCTTCGGGAATATGAGAGAAATAAAACAGTCTGCTGCCTCGCTAGGGAATACACATGTATGCCCCCCGCGCTTCATACACGTGCTAGCAGTCAGCTAGGTTTCCGGCCTCATGCATCTCTGCCACTCATCCATGCGGTTATGAGACACTGCAATTGTCGTAAGATTCTGTTTTATTTGTATCGCTGTCGCCCCTTCAGTGATCCAGGCTCCACTGGAGTAGGTGTGGTACACACCTAAAGCAAGAACTCCTGCTGTGAGGATCTTACAGTCTAAATAGACAAGACCAACAAGGAATTGTTCTAATCACTGTCGCAGAGAGAGATACGGGCCCAATTCATCCCTGCTACTCTTGCACCCCTGCCTCAATGATCTCTTGAAGGAGCACACAATGCCCAAGGTGCAGGTCTGCCCTGGCCTGACCCCCTCTGGTCACTCCTGCAGAGGTGATGCAAAGCAAGTGGAGAGCTAGCATGATGTCTGTACTACAGCCCTCAGCATGGCAGTATCCACCAGGGGGTTATGCCTGCCTGGAGACCCTTTGCAGCAGCCTCGCTGGGACAAGGGGGCCATAGAGCAATGAAGAACCAGGCAGCTAAGTGGGGTCACATGGCCCAAGGTCACAAGGGACGTCTTTAGCAGAACTAGAGACCCAGATCTTCTGTACTGGCAGCCAGTGTCTTAATCACAGGCTCAATCGTCCTTTCTACAGCAAGCCTTGGGATCACAGTGAAGATTAGCTCGTTAACTAACAGCCCCCTGGCCTCCCAAGGAAGAGGAGAATTCTTCCGTGAAAACCAGAGCTTTCTTCAAATACATCTTAAACATTTCCACTTTTGTTCTTATCACTGGGAAGAAAGGATAACGAACCAAACAAAGGCTTGTATATTTCCAATGGTTCTCTAGCGGTTCAATACAATCTCTTTCTCCGGTGTTTTATTAATCCGCACTACCTTTTCCCTTAATGGATTATCCTTGTGCCTTGTGTTCTCAAAATCTCTTATTGCCATACTAATAGAAACAAAGTATTATTTCACATGAAAGTGAACTACTATGATGGATTCTAAAGTCACATTAGCTGGTTGTGACCCTTTCATTTGGAATCATCAAAGAAACTGGTTCCAATATTGGCTGCCTTGATGCATATTGGCGGCACATAAAAAGAGGCCATTCCCAAGGTTTCTTTCCACACCGTAAGGTTTAACAAACTGCGCCATAGGGGTGGAACTCTTCTGCGCTGGAGATCCATTAGCATGCAAATGGCAAGCCATGAGTGTCGAACCAGGCCTGCTCCAATTGCTAATAATTATCTTCCTTTTATTACAGCTAGGCATGATTAGCAGCCTGGCGAGGTTCTAGAATAGAACATTATTTCACAGGATAAAAATAAGAAAATGAAACAGACCCTTCCCCTCTGCTTGCTGCATACAGGCAGAGAATATCTCGCTGCGGACAAATGGATAGGCACCGCTCTCCCTGCAAAAAAATGATTAAAAGGTTGTAAACATCCTCCCCCCATTTCATTTGTTTGACAACGGAGGAGTCAAGCTCGAACAGCAGTCCCTGAATATGCCAGCGCCTAGTCACTTGGACGTGTGGGCTTGTGTTTAAATTCCCCATGCTGGTTATGACTTGGAAACCCAGTATAGGGGCAGGGCAGCGAATCCTACACAGATTTTAATACATAGGTAACAAAAGTGATGCCGGACCTAATAAATGCATTAGCACAAGATTATGTCTGATATGCCCCCATCTGGCCATGGTAAGGGATACAGTGTCTCTCCAAAGGCCCCCTCCCAATGCCCTAATGGGTTGCACTGATGACTCAGGTGTAACTGGTGAAAGCCTCCCTCTGACTTCACAGAGCTTTGAACCAGTCCTCAGTGACCTTCCTTCAAGGCATGAAAAGGCCAGTGGGTGCCACTTGGCACCTGTCAGGATAAGGGCTTGTCTACACATACAGCCCCGCGCTGGAGTGCTTAGTGCAGATGACGGGAAATGTCTCCCAGCAGCAGAGGTTCGCCACCTCCCCAAAAGGCAGTAGTTGTGTGGACGGGAGAAGCCCGCCCGTTGGCATAGCACTGGCTACACCAGGAGTTCAGCCGATATAACTGTACTGCACAGGGGTGTGGATTTACCCCGCAGTCTGTAGTGTGTGGACCAAGCCTCAGTAACTCAATGCGTGGAGTCAGACAAGCATTGCCTCAAAGACAGACGCTCCTTACAGATGTAAATACCTTTCAAATGGCTTCCTTTTGTCAAGCCAGGCAACATCCAAGGGGTTTGGGAGAGGCAAAATAAGGGTCAATCAAGACTAGGGTAAAAGGTGTCCCATCCCCCGCCCCCGCAAAAAAAAAAAAAAAGCATTTGTGACTATGTTGTAACTAAAGGGTTGCTGGTGTAGCCCAGGAGAGAGAGAGCGCAGCCTCTTAAGTTGCTACAGGCCCTGCATGCCATGTAGGCTTTTCTGGCTTTCCAGATTTTCACCAAAATCAAAACCAATTTGCTCATGGATGCTTAGAACATTCCCTGAAATTCTGGGATTGATTGGACGCGGTGGTCAAGAGGGATTGTGTTAGACAGACAGAGAAATGCGGCTGCAGGTAGAGCCTCTCTTCGCTCAGCCAACTCACACATTTTAAAACCCTCCCTGTTAGTGTTAGCGTCACCTCCCCTTTTTCCCTTCGTCCAGTCACACCCTATGGGGGTAGATGGGAACTGAGCACTAAGGAAACCTGGCTGCTTCTGAGTCCTTGGAAATCAGGCCTGGAGCAGTTTTGAAAATGTGCTCCCGGCTATGTAGGGGTGATGAGTGAGTGTCAGCTACAGTTGTACGCCATGAGGGGAGGTGTGTTCAGACAGGGCAGCACACAGACTGGGAGGCAGGGCGAGGAATCAGACACACACAAGCTGCCGGGACGGGGCTGGAGCACAGAGCCGTATGCTCAGAGCTCTGAGAGTGATGCCCCGTTGATGAGCTATAAACTCACGTTCTCGCTGGGTGCTTGTTCATCAGTGGATTACAGGATCCCGTGGGGAGCTGGCTGAATAATATTCATTTAAATAATTTGTATTTTGTGACATTTGAAGAATGCTCCATTTGCTAAAATATGTTTTGCTTTATTAGTCCTGCCAGGCAAATCATTCTCCAATACTCAAACCCATACTTTGTGCCCATTCGCAAGTAAAATATTCACGAACAATTGCTTTCATTATTTGCTCATCTCTAATTCCGGCTCCCCTCCCTTCTCTCCCATCAAGGCACTATCCCAAGGCAGGAAGCCAACTACTTTTTCAACGGGACGCAGACAATATTACACTAGACTTGGAGAGCCTTTGTGTTCTTGTGAGTCACAGATTAGGTGTCTGTAGCAGCGAGGAGTCGTACGTTTCCAGCTATTGCTGATAAAGTAGAATACATTGCAACAGTACACCCAACAGATAGACTTCACGTTAGCTCGGCACTTGGCTTTTTTAAATTTCTGTCCATTACAGAAAAATTGTCTGTTGACTCAGTAAATATTTTCTTTTAATATCACCAGGTTGAGAAATTCGTGCTCAGTTAAATTCCATCGTGCTTCCTTAGTTAAACAGCAGGACACCACGGAAAGCTGCAAGTGATCTAAGCCGAGCTCTTTATTATTCATTCTGGGAAGCCAGCTGCATTCAGGATCCAGATAATAGGTTTGTTTCCAATGACCTAGACTGTTTCCACAGGCGTCTGATGGTTTGTTTGTCAGACGGTGATGAAATTGATTTGCTTCTGTTATGTAAAGATTTGGAGCCAGATTCCTCAGCTGGTGTGAATCGGCAAAGCTCCGGGGACTTTGCTGGAGCTGGTGTTGCATGGAGTAGTGGCTGGGATGCTGGACTGGGTCTCTTCCTGATTCCCCCACCAATCTGGCTCTCTGACCTTGGGTCAGTAGCTTCACCTCTCCCTGACTCTGTTTCCCTCTCAGCCAGGATCAGGACCTACAGCTCCACCTCACCCAAGTCAGCCAGTGCTGGCAAACGCCTCACCCAATAGGGCAGGGACAGGAGCTAGTGGGCTGAAACTCAGGCCAGCCAAGACTACTGTGAGGATGCTGCTAGGTTGGGGGGAAGCAACCAGAAGACGCAGTGTGGATTGTTTGTGCCCCTCTTATTATACAGGTGGAATCCAGGTGGCGCTCAGCGTGAAGTCCCGCCACGTCGGAATGAGACGACCCGGGTTCCACTGCCACGTTGGCCTAAGGACATTACTGCAAACCAGTGTGAAGAGCAGAAACAGAGAAAAGCCCTGCTATAGGGTGGGGGCATGGCCGGTCCTTCTGGGCCATGGTGTCCAGTGCCCAGCTCTGACCCCTGTGATAGAGAGAACACAATACATCACAAGAACATGTGTCTGTGACGCGGAGGGATGACTGTATCATGGTGGGGAATCCTCTGTCGCTTTGGCCGATGAGGGTTCAGCTAGTATTGACTTGAAGGCCTCGGTCAGATCAACAAACACCATGGAAAGGTCCTTGTTCAGTTCACCAGCCTTTTCGTGTATTTTTCGGGCTGCACAAATCATGTCCATGGTGCCAGGGCCAGCACGAAATCCACACTGGGACTCTGGATACACCGAGTCCACCGCGTGAGAGATGAGCCTGCTGAGGACAACCCATGCATGGATCTTCCCCGCCACAGACAGCAGCGAGTGTCCACGATGGTGGTCACAGCTAGATATGCTTCCCTTGCTTTTGTAGAGATGGACTATGGAAGCATCCTTACACTCCTGGGGCACGGTACCCTGTCCTCATATTGTCTTGAAAAGGCTGGTGAGTTTACTGACCAGGTGGGCACCTGCACATTTGTACATGGCAGGTGGAATCTGTCAGGGCCTGGACGCTTGCCCGTCAACAGTTGTTTGATGGCCTTTAACCTCGTTTAAAGAAGAGGCGGGCAGCTCTTCCAGGACCAGACACTGCGGGAGTGAGTCAATGGCTTTGTCGGACAGGGCGGACTGACAGTTCAGGAGACTATCAAAGCGCTCTGCCCAGCGAGAGAGAATAGCCCCTTTGTCGCTCAGCAGCCAGTTACCTTCTGCTGTGAGGACAGGGGCTGAACCACTGGATTTGGGGCCTTACACAGCATGGAAACCTTCATGTCATGTGTGTCAACCGCTTCCTGCAGCCTTCTGCTCCCACCAGTGATTCATTAGCCTTTATCAGGTTTGAAGCGCATGCCTGGCCTGATGATACCCAGCTTTCTTCGTTGCTGATTTCTTATCCAAAATATAGGACTTGTGTGTGATGTGCATGGTCTCCAGTAGCCGGTCTCTCTCAGGGTCATTCTCATTGAACCAGTCCTGATGTTTCCCCCCTTACAAAGCCAAGAACCTTGAACGTTGTATTATATGTGACATCTCTGAGCTTCTTCCAGGTTGCCTCATTGTCTGTGGAGTTCTCTGGGACCTCAGCTAACGCAGCCTCCAGTGTCTGTTCCAACTTTGCTTGTTTGATGGCATCTTTCATTGCAGCAACATTGATCTTCTTTCGTGGTTTGAGGCATCTTCTGCGTACCTTGGTGAGAAAAGTAGCAACATGATGCTTCTCACAAGCCGATGGCCCGACCAGCATTTGGTGCCTCTCAAAGAACGGGTGATGTGCACATCTTTAATATCTCTATACCATGCAATTACATAGTCCAGCATGTGCCACTGTTGTGGCCTGGAATGCATCCATGTTGTCTTATATTTGTTGGCCTGTTGGAAGACTGTCTGTAACAGTGAGATTGAACTTGGCACACTTGGAGTGAAGTACTTGGCTGTTGGAGTTTGACCTTCCAGTGCTGTGATGGCCTAAACACCCTGCTCCACATGTTAGAGTTGGCTCCCACACGAGCATTAAAATCACCAAGGACAATGAGTTTCTCCTGGTGTGGCACCCCTCGCGGAGTGAGTCAAGCTTGCAGGCAATGTCGGACCATATGGCGACCTCTACCCCCAAATATCTTGGTTCATCCTTAGGCTTTCCAATCCATTAATAGGTGTAGCCTGCTCCGACCTCCTCAAGATAGGACTCATCAGCGAGTCTGGTTTCACTGAGGGCGCTGACATCTATACCTCTTCAGTGTTTCAGCAGTAAGGGCTGTTCTTCGTTCTGGTCGTTGGCCATTGTCAAGAAGAGTTCCAACAGTCCATGACCCAAATGCATCAATGCAATAAGTCGGGTGCGGCAGCTCACACGCAGGCTAGGCTAACCTGCATGCTCAGACATAGGTGGCTATCACGCAGGCTAACTCTGCAGGGAAGTCGCACCTAAAGTTTTCCCATGAGCAAGTACGCAAGCAGTGGAAATCAATCCTCAACCCCACTCGTGTACCCTTTAGCTGGACATGAATACACCATGCTTGTCACCAATGAAGGCTAGGACAGCACCTGAACTACAGCCTATGATGGCGTGAACTCAAGACTTCCTGCTATCTGCTGCATATGAGCAAGACGGCCCAGTGGTACAAGAACCGACCACGCATCAAAGGAAGGATGCAGGAGAGCTGGAACGAGTTCCATTTCAATGCCCACCTCTCCAGACACGAGCTGATGCTGGTTTGCAGAGCGAGAGGTTTATCTCCAGCAGCAGGTTGGGAGGGAAGCACAAGGTCACGACAGGAATCTTTAGCAAGTCTCAGCTGTCACGGTTGTCGGAGTAAACAGGTGACTCACCCTTGCTGTACTTAAAATGATCCTCTTTTAACCCCAAGAGAGGGAGAGAGAATGAGAGCGGCGACACTCACCCCCAAAAGGGGACGAGAGTCCCGGGGGCGCTGGCCGGCTCTGCGTGGGGAAGCTAAGGGGACAGTGGTATTCTTAGGGATGGACTCTTCCTCTGTGCCAGAGGGTTTATGCACAAGGCACTAGCCCTGAAGGGAGTTACTGGGATAACCAGGACTGCTCGCTCAGCTGCCCCCCCCCCCCGACAGAGCCGTGGTGACTCACCACTCAGGCATGCGGCAATAACCCAGCCACACTGACTTCCCCGCCCGCTGAGCCTGTGGTGACTCCGCCCTCCGGCATGTGGCGGCCTATCCCTGAGCAGAGCCTGGGTCAATGACCCCCACACGAAGGTATTTCCCCAACTCCACCCGGCCAGGAACCTCCCGCTGCCTGGCAGCATCCCAGACTCCCAGCCGGCTCCAGTGCCTGCCCCAGCCCCGTTCCAGTCTTGTCCTTGCCCTGCTCGGACTTTGCACCAGCCCTGTTACTGACCTGCTCCAGCCTTGCCCCCACCTCCTGACCTCCTTGGACCCCCTGGCTCTGACCTCTGCCTTGCACCGGCACTCCGGCTACGGTACTGATTTTGGCTTGTCTACAGACTCTGATCTGGGTTCTAATCCCGGCCTGTCCCTGAATCTCAAGTCCAGAGCTATCCCTGGCCCGGTCCTGACCCTAGGTCTGGCTTCGACCTCTTCTCCAACCACAAGGCCTGACAGTTACCCCTGGAAATCCACTATGCATTGAGAGAAGACTAGCCCCTAATGGTGTCCAAAGACAAGCCCTTGGTTTCTGAGACATTCAGTAGCGGCATAGGAGTCTTTCCAAGGACAGACTTTCCTCTTACCTCTTCCTTCAACGATTCGGATTGCAAGAGTAGCATTGTAAAAATTATAGATCAGCCGCTGGTGTAAACTGCCCTGGCTCCATGGAGTTCAATGGAACGGTGCCAATTGACACCAGCTGAGGATCTGGCCCATTGACACCAATGAAGTGGTTCCCGTTTGCACCAGCTGGGGATCTGGCCCACTATGTCTACTCAGTGGATCCGAGCTAGAGTCCGGAGCTCAGCCCCTCTGTCTCTGGCAGGAGCTGACCGCATGGCAAAGGAAGCACTCTCAGCCGGAACGCTTACGTGGCCCACTTGGGACATCCTCTGGTCAGATGGAGGCGGGGCATCGATAGCCTCCAGTGGAGTCCCTCTCTGTTGGCAGGATGATTATTGTAACACGGGTGTCTGGGGAGGAGGCCCATAAAATGGCATCACAGAGCTGCAAGGAGATCTTACGGGAAGTCATTAAAATCCACTTTAAGAAACAATAGTGACTCATGAGGGGTCTGATCCAAACCCACTGATGTGAATGGGAATCTTTCCCTGGGCGTTGGATCAGCCCCCTAAAGAGGTGGCTTTTATCTGATTTCCTTTGTAGATTGCTCTCATTTTTGAGTCAGCTCTGCTAACTTCATCCGGCTTCAGCATGGACTTTCTCCCTTTGCTCCAGGTGTGTGCTTTACCGTGTGAGTGCATGGGGAAGATAGTAATCCTATTGAAATACTGGCTAGTCATGTGTGTCTTGAGAAGGCCTGGATTATACATCAAGGAGAATACAGGAGGTCAGAGTAGATGATCACAGTGGTCCCATCTGGCCTTTGAATCTATCAATACTTCATCTCTTGCTCCCCTTTTATGAATTCCCTCTGTAATTCAGTTGCTCTCTCATAACACTGTATTTTGCTATTCCAGCATGCCTAGAGGCAAACTGACTAAGCCAATTACAGATTCGAATGTGGGCCCATATTTACTTTCTCTCTTCGGCACAAGCAACTGTTTCCTTGGCCAACACCGCAGACTTTTATGAACCAGTTCTCTTCTAACCAGAAAATAACTACCCTTAGAGTTAAAGTATCAATGGATACTGTCCCAGTCATTTCACAAGGGTATATTAAACCAGATCCATCTGGGTTGTTTCCCACACCGCCCTCCGCCCCAACCAAAATAAAATTGTTCCGTTTCTGCTGACATTTTTCTATGGGTTCTTTGACAAAACACTGAAAATTTTCAATAAAAATTAGACATTTTCCACAAAAATTCCTGTTTTGTCAAAAACACTTTGACAGAATTTTTTTCCACCAGGTCCATGCTGACTGTAACCAGACCCACATCAGCTGACTCTGGCTAGCAAATCAATGCCAGTCCCTTACTAGGACACCTTGGTGTTGTGTATGTGCTTAACGGCATCAGAAGAAAACTAAATCACTGGCAAAAATGGAGCAAAGGAAGTCCCCCGAGTCCGTCCGTCTGAGAGGGAACCTTGCTGAGGTGCAAGGGAGGTGAGTTTTCCTGGGAATGAGTGGCCCTCAAGAGAAATTGCACAGGATGGCATGGGTCACCTGTCCTAGTGCTTGGAGCACAATGATCCATTCCCAAGGGAGCAGGAATGGACGGGGATTGCCGACTGCTAAACAAAGTCACTGAGAAATGTGCGGCATCCCATGATCACACCAAATGTCACTTGACAAAGGCACATTGTCTTTGCAACAAGCCAGCTGCCAGATGAAACCACTGATGGGTCTAACAGACCCATTTGAAAACCACGTTAAAGCATGCGGTGTTGAACCGGGCCTGCTGAGCGGTTTCTCTGTGGTATATGCCAGGTTGTTGTGAGAAATTAATTTGACGTTGGTGAGAACGGGGGACGTGTCGTGCTTCCTAAGTAGAAAAAGCCGACGTGCATCTAATTAAAATATGTGCAATAAGATCCTGCTAGCTGAGAGAGAGAGAGAGGAGGTTCAATACAAGTGGAATTTGGTGACATGATAAAATTAGATGTAGAGGTCACTGTAATAAAACCAAGCAAGTTAAGGATTTATATAGAACCAAAAGTTGTTCTGAGCATTAGTACGAATACCTAGCACTTAGCATCAGTAGATCTCAAAGCACTTTACACCAGGATAATGGTCCTGACCTCCTTTGTAAGTTAAGCACAGAGGGGGAGTGACTGCCGAGAACACCCAGTAGGAATACAACCCAGGCCCCTCAAGTCCTAGTCCACTGCTCGACCCACTAGGCCACACTGCCTCTATTCATTACTCAGTAACTAGGATTATTTTTTCATTTTGTTTTAGTGCCTGGCATCCCCAGTCATGGCATAGGCCCCACTGTGCTGGAAGCTGTACAAACAAAACCTAGGGTTACAATACAATACAGGGTTCCCTAACTCGGGTCAGCTGACTTGAATCCCACTCACCCCTGGGCTTCCATTGCAGTGTAGACATAACCTCCAAGTCTTCTGCAGGAGCCTTCCTGCTCTCAGCAGCCCTCTCCAGGTCTCCGCTAGTGTCTCCATCTCCCGCTACCTTGGCCTTTTCCTTATCTATTGGTGCCCTGATTCTGCAAACACTTGGGCACGTGCCTAATTTTGCTACTGGAATCCCATTGGCTCACAGCAGCAAATTTAAGACCCCGCATAAATGTTAGCAGGGTCCAGGGCATAGAAGTGTCTAGACAAGGATCAGTGTAGTGGACAATCTGGACCCCCTGACAGATCAGAAGAATATTCTGCCTCTCGTTGGACCTCTGTTAGTAACAGCTCTCTCTCTGAACATCAAGGGCTGTTAGATCGCACGGTCACTTCTTGTTCTTAAAACAGTTCCTCCTGCCGGGGGCTGAGTCGATTCCCTGCTTAGAGTCCTGGGTGGGGGGAGAAAGGGTTGCAACCCAAGTCCCATTGCCCCAGGTGAGGGTGGAGCTCTGGCTTCGGCTTCAGCCCTGGGTCCCAGCAAGTCTAATGTTGTTCCTGGCGACCCCATTACTTTGGGGTCCCGACCCACAGTTTGAGAACTGCTGCATTATTGTAATTGCCCTATTAATTTCAGGCAGGTTGTGCTTATCTCGTAAAGGCTAGAGCACAAGATGTACTTCCCATGAGGTGTAGAGGAACACAGGTGAGTGAGTTGTTGGAAAGGTCCCACTGGAGTTAAAAGGTACCTTATCTGCTGACTTTCAATGCTTCTGCTATTAAAAGCAACGGGACATTACCTCAGTAATAACCTGATTTGTAAGCGGTGTCAGAAAGTTGCTCAGGAATACAGAATATGGGGCGTTTCCTGAAGTCACATACCAGACTTTCAGCATGTCAGTTACCAGCAGCCTCTCAGAGCATCAGCATACGAGGTGTAAAAAATTACAAAACAGGCTCATCACTGTTCACACTTCAACAGCTCAGACTCCTGGGTGACGCCAGCGAGAGCTTCATGGTAGGTGTGATGAATGCCCACAAATCAAAAGCTTGAGAAGATCTTCCAAGGCATTTAGGACTTTTAAAGCTAGAAATTGGGGCTGACGACTGCAAACACAGTCTGAAATGAAGGACGGGGAAGCGCCACTTTAAGGTGCCTACGGCTGGGGTTTTCTGCACTTTAATAGCAACTGAAGAGAATGACAAGCCTTGAAAGTCTTGCAGACCAACATCCCCCCAGGTCATTTTCTGATCATGATAGTCAGCACACTGGTTACTTGGAATGAGAAGCATCTGTCTCAGTTTCCTACTGCTAGGAACAGTAGAACCACTGAGCAAGGTAAGTGCAGGCTGTCACCCCAGGTTCATGCATGCATTTGAATGGATTGTTCCAAGAGGCTGATTACATCTTACCTTTGCATCTCACCTAGTACAGCCTCCAGTATTTTTCATGCTGCACATCCATGTTCTGTTGAGAGCTCTTTTATACCAAGTTCACAAAGGCCAGAAGCAGCAGATTGCTTATGCCCGCCAAGATCGTGGTAAAGTAGAGCCAAAATATTCAGTTAACAAATGAGAGAGTGTTTGTGCCTGAAATGGGAAGTGACTGAAAAAAATACATGGCCAGTGTGACGTAATACACTCCTGTATTCACACCATACACCCTACTGTAATAATATTTGTACAAGGTATGCCTTGTAAGGTATCGTCAGTATTGTCCTGGTACAATGTGTGTGGCAATGTATGTGAAGTAATAAGATTTCCCTGTATGGTGTTATTGACATGTGCCAAACCACGCAGCCTTGCCCAGGAAGAAGGCAGGTCTGTCCGACACAAAGGAAGGAATGTGTGGCTGCCTTAATTTGCATTTAAGTAGGAAACAGAGTCATCAAGCAGGGAGGGGAAACAAAGGAAGCTCAAAGAAGTTTAAAAAAAACAAAAACCCCCAGCAGGGAACATTCTTCCCCATAGATTCTTAGTCTCCTGGGTCTCAGCTGGAAATGTATTTCAAGAGGGTGACTGAAACTATCAAAAAGGAGGCAAACACCCCCAGGTCTCCCCCCCCCCCCCCTCTGCCTGCCCACCCCCTTCTCTCCACCTGGGAATACAAAAAGAAACAGCCATTGGCCTCTGAGGGAGGGGTCCTGACCAGAGAGTTTGGTCAGTAATCTGCTGGAGCACATGGTGAGACAGTTTGCTTTGCAACGAAGATAGTTTCTTAAGTAGATAATAGCAAGCTTTTTGTCTTTATTTTTCTTGTAACTGTTTCTGACTTGTATGCCTCATTACTTGTGCTCACTTAGAAGGTCTCTGTAGTTAATCAACTTGTTTTATTGTGTCATCTAATCTAGTGTGTTTAAAGTTATAGTGTCTGGGTAACTTCATTTATCATGATAAGCTTGTGTATATTATTCCCTGAAAGGAAAACCAACTTATTTCTGGACACTCCTTGGAAAGGGCTGGACAGTGCAGGACATACCCCCAGTACTGCAAGTCTGGGACTGGAGGTGTGTTGGGGGCACCCTGCAGTACAACCCAGGCTGGTGAGAACCAGGCTGTAATTTGCAGGCTACAGTTACACAAAGACATCGGGGAGTGGGCTGCAGGCTGGTTCTGAGCAGTCCAGGTTGGAAGCTACAACAGCACAATATTGCAAGACAACCCAGGTCACAGGGCAGGGGTTACAGCCCTGCACTGGTCTGGATTATACCCCAGTATGTCAAAGCCACCTACCCAGTAGATGGTAAAAGAACACAAACAGCTCTCTCCGATTTGCCTTGATTTCTGGTCATCTGGGTTCTCATGTACAAGGTGTTCCAGCTGGTTCAGTTGCCTGGCAAGAGGCCCTGATCCAGCAAAGCACTTAAGCACATGCTTAACTTTAAGCACACAAAGCTTCACACTGACTTCACTTTAGTACCATTTAGGAAGCAATCGAACCTTGATTTAAAGACTCCAAGTGATGGAGAATTTACCACAATCCTTGGTGAAATGTTCACTGGTTACTTGCCTTCACCGTTAACTAACAGCATCTTATTTCCAGACTGAATTTCGATGATGTCCATTTCCAGTCACTGGCTCGTTATGCCTTTGTCTGCTTGATAAAAGAGCCCTTTAATATCATACATCTTTCCCTTCTCATGTTAATTATAGACTCTGATCAAGTCACCTCTTCATCTTCTCTATGTGAAGCTAAAAAGACTGAGCTCCTTTAGTCTCCAAGGATGAGGCAGGTTTTCCAGACCTCAGAGAATTCGTGTTGCTCTTTTGTGAACCCTTCCTAATTTTTCTACATCCTTTTAAAAGTGAGGACACCAGAACTGACACAGTAGCCAGTACTGGTGTCATGAATGGGTCTATTATCACCTCCCAACTTTTGCTCAGTGTTGCCCTGTTAATGCATCCAGAGGTCATCTTACATCTCTCAGCCTCTGCATCACACTGGGAGTTTATGTTCAATTGGTTATCCACCTTGACCCTGAAGTCATTTCCAGGAGTATCTGCTTTCTGGGATCCAGGCCCCCAGCGGGTTAGTGTGACCTACACTCTTTGTTCCTCGATTTATGATTTTCACCCACTGCACCAAGTGATCCAAGTCGCTCTGTACCAGTGACCTGTCCTCAACTCTCTTCCCCCCCACCCCCGCCCCCAGTCTGTGTGCCACCTGCAAACTTTATCAGCGATGATTTTATATGTTCTTCAAGAGCCTTGGTAAAAGTGGTGACTGGCACTGGGTAGGGAACGGATTCCTGCAGGACCCCGCGGGTATAATAGAAATAACACTACATCTATCGGTGTCGATTAGAAGCAACATCAAGAGGGTGAGACTGGTGTAAAGCCAGTTGGCGCGAGATAAGAATCAGGCCCATTATTGTTTCTAGATAAGAATTCACAGTTTTCCTCGTGGCATCATCTGATCTTTCCATCGAGCGGGGGAGGTGTTCGGGTTTGTAAACGGGGCCAGGCTATCTGTAAAGAGCTGCGGTTCCTCCTGATGTTCTCAAGCTTCCTTTGCACAAGTTTTACCCACCCACACACCGAATGACACACTCCCAGACCTGTTAGCAGCACTTAGCAACATGCTTCTGCTGGGAAGCCAGGCAGACATTAGCACCACAGATTGAAACCACTCTTTGGATCTGTCCTGCCAATTCCCACTCCATCGATCCCACCAGTCTCTTGTAGGGGTTCTGTCCACCACCTCACACAACAGATTTCACCCATAGATCACCTGCTTTGCAGACGAGGCAGGTGGTATAATGCCCCCCCCCCATCTTACAGATGGGGAATGGAAGAGTGACTTGTCTAGGGTCACCCCTGGGGTCAGCCACCGCATGAAGAACAGAGCCCAGTCTCCCCAGTGCCAGTCTCTAATGAACTAGCTATTGGGCAGTACAGATAATTAAGTACCTCTTGGTCCTCCGCGTGGCTGCTTCGTCAATTTCCTTGTTGGCTGTTCCTCTGGGGGTGAATTTAATCATGATCAGATTTACAGATGTCAAAACAACTGGAGGGGCTCACCCATATAACAGAGTACGGCCCCCAGCCACCCCCACCAGAGGAGAGTCCGTACAAAGGTGTACCAAGCCCTGTGCCGGGGGAGAGGAACCGGAATCTCAGCATGTAAACATCCGCACAAGGCCCGAGAGGTAGCTCGGGACCATGACCCCCACTTTACAGAGGGGGAGGAGAGGCACACAAGGACTTGCTCAAGGTCACAAGGGAACCAGCAGCAGAGCTAGGACACGAGCCCAGGTCCCCTCAGTGTCAGGCTGTTTCTTTGTCTCTGAAGGCACAAAGGCAGCCAGGAGCAAGCCGAAAGCCACCTTCTCTCCCTCCCTGACTGCCGTGCACAGGGGCAAGAGACAACCCAGGCCCTGCACCTGGGAGAGCCCAGGGCTACTCCCTCTGAGAGCCCTGAGGGAGCACCCCACCCATGGGAGCATCCGCCCTCTCTTGACCCGCACCCTGGACTAGCCTACATGGATGGTGGAGGCTGCGCACACCCTTTGCAGGACCGGAGTCTGCTGTCCACACTGCCCAGTCACCCCTTCTGCCAAGAGCCCTAGTGAGAGATTTTCAAGGACACAAAGGGCAGCTAGGGCCCCAACTCCCATGGAAAGTCAAAGGGAGTTAGGCACCTGCAACATTGTCAGCTCTGGCGACTTCAGTGAGAGTTTCATCGTAGTTGGTGTTTTTCTGGAAGCCTCAGCTGCTGGGATCAGGTGATGTGACGAGAATCTCGGCTTTCATTAAGAAAACATGAGACATCAGTTCCTAGTCCTCAGCGTTTGCGGGGGGAAAAGCTTTCAAACATGAACTGTCAAGACTGAAAAACTGGACAGCAAAGAAAATGAAACCCAGATAGATTATCTGTAAAGTCTTGTGACTTCTAGGCCAATTTCAGACGCTCTCTGGGGCCGAACTCCTGAGTTTTAAATGCTTGGGGCTGGAGTTACTATGACACAGACTCTCATTTGTGCCTTTGAAAATCTCCTACCCAGCCCCTGGCAGGAAGGTGGGAAATGGGGGTTGGGAGGGGAGATGATTCTCTGACTTAAGATATAGTGTGAAATCTGAAAAAGCTTGAGAGCAACACTGCTCTAGCCTCTGCCCAGGAGTGGCCTTTTTGCAAAGCAGCCAATCCCTTGAAAAACGGAGTCCTTGGAAGCTGGCTCTTTGGTTCTGGAGGGATGTCGGAGCCTCACATACTTTGTTCTTGGCAGACAGGATTTTATTTTGATTGTGAAGATAACGCCAGAAACAGCAGCCTGGTAAATACTGTCCCTTGCAGACTGTAAATACTAATAAACATCTGTTAAGCTGGCAAGATGGATGTCACAATGGATGGGCAACAAGATGAAATTCAATAAAGACAAGTGTAAAGTATTTCACGTAGGAAGGAAAGTCAAATGTACAACTGCAAACTGGGGAATAACTGGCTAGGTGGTAGTGCTGCTGAATAGGATCTGAGGAACATAGCGAATCTCAAACTGAATATGAGTCAACAATGTGATACAGTTGCAAAAAAAGTTAATATCATTTTGGGGGTATTAACAGGGATATCGTATATAAGACACAGAGGTAACTGTCCTGCTCTACTCAGCACTGGTGAGGCCTCATCTGGAGTGCCCTGTCCAGTTCTGGGTGCCACACTTAGGGGAAGATGAGGACAAACTGGAGAGATTCCAGAGGAGAGCAACAAAAAAATGACAAAAGGTTTAGAAAACCTGAGCTGTGAGGAAAGGTAAAAAAAACAACAACTGGGTATGTTTTTCTTGAGAAAAGAAGACTGAGAAGGAAGCTGATAGCGCTCTTCAAATATGTGAAGGGCTGTTCTAAAGAGGACAGTGATCAGATGTTCTCCATGGCCACTGAATTAGGACAAGATGTAATGGGCTTAATCTGCAGCAAGGGAGATTTAGGTTGGGTATTAGGAAAAACTTTCAAGCTGTCAGGATACTAAAGCTCTGGAACAGGCTTCCAGGGGAGGCTGTGGAATCCTCACCACTGGAGGTTTTAAACAACAGGTTGGACAAACACCTGTCAGGGATTGTCTGGGTTTACTCGGTCCTGCCAAAGAGCAGGGGACTGGACTTGATGACTTCTCAAGGTCCCTTCCAGCCTTGCCTTTCTATGGTTCTACGAAGATAAAGGCTGGGTAAAACACAGAGTGTTCCCTAAATAAGACAACATCACCATATTCCCAACTCGAGAGACACACTTCAGTGGGGTTCTCCAAGACCGAGGCCTAGATTCATTACAGAAAACCATTGGGGCTGGTTGTAAATTTTCCATCAGAACTGGGTTGTTTTTTTGAAAACAGGATTATTGCCTGTGATTGTTTTTGCAGAAACACTTAGGTTTTTGTTGAAAAACAAACACCCCAAAACAAAAGTATTTTGATTTGGATATCCTGCCACAGTGTCTCAAGGGAGCTGTAGTTCGGTTTCCACGTGTTCCTTTCTCCTCTGAGGGCCAGGCTCCATGGCCAGACTACATGACCCATGATGCAACTGTCTGCCCTCGCCATGAGTAGATATGATGATGCATTGTGGGAGATGTAGTCTCCAACCAGGACACCAAAGCATTCAGACTACAACTCCCATAAGGCACCAAGGCAGCATTTCCAAATTGAATTATTTCGCTTTTTGGTTAAAAAAAAAAAAGTCCTTGATTTTTTTTGCTGAAGAGTTGAACTTTTCCATGGAAATTTTTTGACAAAAACAATTTACTTGTTTTTATCAAAATGTTCTGTGAAAAAAGCCTATTTTCCGACTAGCTAGAGAAATTATGTTTGAAGGAGAAAAACATATGAGCGTAGCCTGCTAGAATGAGTAGCATCTATTCTTAGTGTTCCATGGCTTTAGTTCAATACTAAAACACCCACACTGCTAACCATTTTTTTCCAGTTGATTTAAAAGGCAATTTATTTTAGATGAGTTTAATTCTGAAAAATAAAGCACTGAGAAAGTAAATATTTCCCAAACCGAGAACAGCTTTGAAATCAGCAATCCTGAAAAAGATGCGGTTAACCTTCCAGACCAGAAACCAATGCAGTGTATTAGCGCCTAATCCTAAAAGACACCTTGCCAAGAAAATCTGGACAATTTGGTAGTGTTGGCTTAGCTGTCCTGTGAACGTGGAGAGACCTGCCCTGTGTACAAAAGAGAAGTAGTAAAATGAACAGGATGGCAAGAACTGGCCCAGCAACTGGACTCATTCCATTGTTTAACAATATGGGAAGAAACTACAAATCAGCCAATATCCGTTGCCATTACACTGTTCATATAATGTTGAAATCATCCACGATTTCTCCCTAGTTACTGTGTTATTTGCTCTGCGTATCAGCCCCTTAAGGCCACTGTCCCCTCTAAGCTGTGCGTGTGTGCGCGTGTACACAGATCCTAAACCCCGCGCACAGGGCGAAACACCGCGCGCACAAAAATTTGCACAGGAGCACAACAATTTGCACAGAATACATTTTTTGCGCACACGGCCTGTCAAAAATTAGAGGGAACATTGCTTAAGGCTATGCCTAAACTATGAGCGAGGGGTGGATCCCCCTGCTTGTCTACACATACTCACGCCAGCACAGCAGTGCAGCCGAAAGCAGCAGCGGAGGCATGGCTGAGCTGTGCTGAGTACAAACCTGCCCTGGGCAGGTACCTGGCATGGCTCAGGCGCTCAGCTACATCTCTGCCATCACCACCCAAGCTACTGTGTCTACACGGCTATTTCTACTCGCGCTAGCTCAATGAATGCGAGTACGCGAGCAGGGAAATCACATCCCCAGCTTACAGTGTAGGCCTGATCTAAGAAACACTCTCCTCCCTAAATCAAAACGCATATCTGGAGATGGGTGGCTCTGGGTTTTATTGTGTTAGGGTAGCAGCTAGCAAGGCCCAGCGAGGCAGAGATTGCAGAGGCAAAAGTGCCATTTCACGAAGGATTTTGATATTTCAAATTCTGACGTCATTTCCGTTCAGAGCAAAACCCAAAAAGTTTCAAAATTCTCCACGAAGGAAAATTCTGGAGAAAAAAATCAATCAAAACATTTCATTTTGATTCGGACTTTTCTGTAAATTGTGTGTTATATTATATAGCACAAACAAAATAAATAAATAAAAAGAAACAAAGTTGCTTCAAAACAAAAAATTGGAACATTTCATTCCAAAAATGTCAAACCGTTTCGACGTTGTCAGAACTCTTTCCTGGTTTTCTTCCACAAACACATTACGGCAAAACTTGGCCCGATTTCGTGAAGAGTTTCAATTTCAAGAGAATATGGGTTCACTTGAAGTTTCTCTGACCTGTTCTAGTGAGAGCTGCTGAACGCATATAACAACAGGGGGCCCTTGCCACAAACAGCTTCTGAATTCCAGATCCAAATGACTTCCTTTTGCTGATTTCTCCGCTACACTGTGCTACATGCGTGAGCCGCTTCTTATCACAACTCCTATGCTTCAACAGACTGAAAAACATTCCCCTGGGGGGGTATGATGCTCTCAAACAAACAAACAAACAAACAAAAGGGTGGTGACTGCTGCTTTCTTTTCCTGCATACAGAGCCTTCCTTCCTTTACAATACACACAAAGAGAGGTATTCTATTAGTAGTATTCGTATTACAATAGGTTTTAGAGGCCCCAGCCAAATTTAGGTTCCATTGTCCTGGATACTGGGTGAACCCACAGTGAAAGACAACCTCTCCCTCAAAGAGCTCACAGTCTAAGTAGACAAAGGATGGGAGGGGAAACTGAGGCACGGAGCCAGAAAGTTTAGTGAAGTCCTAGATCTGGTTTAATCCTGAGGATCTATGAATCTCGGGGGTGGCCCCATGGGTGGCCCCCAGGTAGGGTTGAGGCATGTACCCCTTCACCCATTGATGGAGAGTTTGATAGCATGGTGAAGATTTAAATAATACCATGATCAAATGACCTCGGATCTTGATCACAAACTTTACCCTGCCCCTGAAACTAGCATACCAGTTTTCAAGCCAGCCAATCAGACTATCTAATATAGATTTAGAGAGGATTCAACATTCTTCCTTTAACAGAAACCAAGTCACAACCTTAACTAAAGAGCAACCATTGAGAGCTCCATAAGTTTGCGTAATTAACACAACAGGTCCAACAAAGAGGAGACTGAGAGCAGGCTAGGAAGTGGACCACACAGACTGATCCCAAGCTTGATACTAGTTCGCGCTGTGCTGACTGCAGGCAGCTGCTTGGGAATTTTCAGGAGACTGTACCGTCCCAATGAGACTCCAGGTGGGAAAGTTTCTCAGGCCCAGGATGGAATGTCTGGTTGAGAGACAGAGAGACCCTCTCCTGAGCCGCCAGCTGTTCAGGACACTCCCGTGAGATCTGGGAAACCCAGGCACAAGTCCCTGCTCTGAATTACAGAGACTTGATCCTGGGTCTCCCACATCCCCAGGGAATGTTTGACCCAACGGGCTATTCTGCGGTGGGGATGTGTGGCAAATTGCTATCCCAACACCTCCCTCCTGGCTGGCTGTGTGTTGCAGCCACTTGCCTCAGTTTCCCCTCCCCCTTCTCTCCGTTTGCCTGTTCTGGCCATAGGAGTGTCCTGGCTCTCTGGCCTGACTACTGTACAGCGAACGTCCTGCCTCTTCCGGGGCCAAGGAACCCTTTGCCAAAGCCCTAATGTGTTGTATATAGAAACCAACCCCTCAGGGGGCAGGCACCTCATTGCAGGCTTACCGCTGCTGCTAGGCCTGGATCGATGCCAAGGCCTCAGGCAGGCTACAGCACACCAAAGCCTGTCTCTGCAGAAGCCGGTCTGCTCATCTCTCCTTGTCAGTTTAGTGTCCAGGCTGCTTCCCCGAGAGAGGGAACTTGCTGCCTCCTCTCTTCTGGGTCTCTCCCATTCAGCTGGGCTCCCCCAGCTCTTCATGGGGAAAAAACCCAGCTCCCCACAGCTGGCTTGTAGCTTTAATTAGGCCGGACCCACCCTCCAGCTGCACCCAGGCTGGCTTTGGCCTTTCAGGTCCATATTAACCCTTTCATGGCATGTGTTCAGTAAACACCCCATCACAGGGGGTGTTTCTCTTTCTCTCTCTCTCTGATTTTCACAAAAGGTCTTGGGTTCATTCCAATGCAGAACAAAAGCAAACGTCAAACCTCAAATGTTTCACTGAATCCTCGTTTTCCAGCCAGTTCTGCAGTTGAGTTTTACAATACTAGGATGTAGCTCTCACAAACCGATAGTAGTTGTTATCCCGTAGGCTGTTCTCTGAACGGCAAAGACGAGCCAATCAGCGGGTGTTTTAGTGAGACATTTCTGCTCTGCTCTTCTGCGGTGGGGATGGTCACTTGGGGGACTGAGGCAGCAGACCCTGACAGAAGTTCTGGAAGTGATAATGCTGCCGTACATGGAAAATATATGTGATGCTGCGAGCAGAGATAAACTTCACCCTGATACATATTATGTCAGGACCAGAAGGCACTCCATGACATGATTTTCTTCTTTATTGCTCCCAACACAGCTGCAAAAACTCATATTAGCCTGTAAACTTCTACAATGCAATCAATGTAAATCACAAACATAAAGCCAGGAAATGTTCCCTCGTGGCGCTCACAGACCTCCATGATCAGCACTATAACATCCCGGGGACCCCAATTGCCTTCTCTTCATGGCTTCTCCGCAGACCACACAGCGGAGTGAAGAGGAATGGCTGGAAGCACTTTTTCCTTGCTTGGAATATGTCCAGAGCCACAACTCTGAATGCAGCAGTTCAGGGTACAGCTACAGCTGATAAACCGAGGATGGACATTGACGGGTAAGAAATCTGTGGCACGTGTTCCCACATAGACGCTAGAGAGACTGCTGGAGTCAGCCGCTGAGACCATACTCAGGAACTTGCAGGGATTGCTTCAACTGGAGCCAGCAAATTCATCAGACAGAGGACTAGCCGGTCTAGTCTCGGCGGCTCTTTCGCATTGGGGCCACCTCTGCCCCCATGACATAGTGAGATGCTTACGCCAGCGCAAGCAGTGGAGAATGGGAAGCAACTGCAAATAAGAGAGACTGCAAATCACACCTCTCCCAGGGAAACAGGCAGGGGCCCTGTGAGGATTGCAGTGATCAATTCTCTCGGAGAAAGCGTCAGAACGTCTGCTGGTGAAATTGCTGCCCTGAGAAGACTGATCCCTGGGAAGAGGTGCCTCCGCCTTGCAGGAGTTTCTCATGCAAAAATGGAATCAGGATGCAGGAAAGCTCCAGTTCTGGCTTCAGCTCTGAGGATTCCTGCAGTCAGGAAAAGTCAGGCTCAAGCAAAGGAATTTTCAGAGGTTTGGGGCCAGATGGACGGCAGGACCAGCATCCTGCCAGTGAACCTGGAACGCTCTTTGGGATGTTAGCAGAAACTCCTTAGTCGAGCAGTTAATGGGGCATCACCACTCCTGAGAATGGGATCTCAGAGACTATGGGCCACCCCCTGAGTTCTCTGTATGGGTGCGACATGACACCAACCCCAGAGCATGGGGGAATCCTCAGTTGGCAAAGAGGGGGCACAGCGGGCTTGCTGCCCTCCACTCCAGCCTAGGGGGTGTGATGGGCATGGGGAGAGGCGTGCAAGAGTGGAGCAAGGCTGGAGAGAGAGATGCTGGAGCGGGTGACACCTTACAATTCCCCGTCATGGGGCATATTCCGGACGTTTGCTCTTCAATCCAACAGAAATCAGTAGGTGAGAATGAATCGCTATTGGGCTCAGAACAGGAGTAACCAGGTGAAATTCTCTGGCCTGTATTATGGAGGAGGTCAGACTAGACAATTTACTTGTCCCTTCTAGACTAGGTGCTTCATTCAGCAGCCCGGGGATTCTGTCTTGAGCTCGTGGGCGCTTTGTTCTGTTATTGTTTCCCCTCCTCCCCCGCCCAAGGTAGCAAGCTGTGAGGAAGTGGAATTAATAAGCATGAAACAGCAATTTGAGGAAGCTCCACTAGACCAGTTGGTTCACGAGCAGCTTTAAGCCCACCAGTAAGGACTCGTCACTGGTGAAATAAATGGTGGCATATCATTTCCTGGTAAAAGGCATTCATCTCCCCGGGGACATGATAACAGAGTCTGACAAGCTGCTTATTTGGCCATTCTCAGTGGCGAGGGATTAGAGTGGAGTGAAGAATGGACTTTGTGGTTTGACGAAAACTGAAAAATCCAAACCAACGTGGTTTGGTTGAACTGAAACTGACTTTTTGCAGGTTTTCTTGCTGAAACGAAGAGATGAAACATTTCATTTGACCTGAAATGAGGTTTTTCTTTTCTCTAAGGTCAATTTTTTTTCCTTTTTTGGTTATTTTCTGTTTTTCCACCCACACTTTTTTTAATTTGCCTTTTTTTAAAAAAAAAATCAATTAAATTTCTACACAAATCACTGCACTGAAATTAAAATTTGAAATGCTTCATTTCAAAATGGCCAAAACAAAGCACTTTACCTTTTCCCCCCTTGGCTGAACAATTCATCGAATTCACAGATTCTTACAGTGCTGGCCAAACTGCATTTTTGGGGAGCAAATTTACTATTCGCCAGGAAAAAAATGGCCCTATTCTACTAGGGCTGTCACAGTCTCACTACCCGTGGGAAGGCAGGCTGTGCCCGAGGCATTCCCGATGTCAGACAGCTAAGCTGCAGTGTCACTGTAACCCCTGACGAGTGGGTGTTGCGGGACTGTCACCCCTCAGAAGTGACATTAGGCGGGTGAGGCAGCGCCTCGGCGTCCCAGCCAGGGAGAAGGACACCATGTGCTAGGCGCTGTACAAACACAGAATTCAACAGCCACCTCCCCAAAGGGCAGCACTGAAATCTGACTAGGACCGACCGTTGTATTTCCGTAACCCCGAGAGGCCCCGACGAGCTCAGGGCCTCGCTGTGCCAGACACTCTGCAGACACCCCGTAAGAGACAGGCTCTGCCCGGAGACATTCACCCTCAAACCCCTTTGGCTGTCTCCAGCTCAGGTGCCAGCAGGAGACACTTCGGACCTTTGCAGCTCCCGGGGAGCTCAGCACTGGTAGAAGAAGCCAGTTAAGCCCGGGGCGAAAGCGTGCTGTGAATGGGGAGCCAGAGGGAAGAATTGCCAGGGGGTGCAGTGGCAGTTGGCTGGGAAGTGGGGGGTCCCGGTGGGTTCCTATCTGCTCCCCAGCCCAATGTGGGACATTCCGGCGGCTTCTCCAGCCCCTCCACATCCTGCTTGCGCTTCTCTGGCCACCCATGTGGGCTTGAGTTTATGTGGGGGTAGATATTTCCACTGCAGGGGAGCTTAGCCCGCCCGCCCCCCCCCCCCCCCACCTGCCTTGTTCCACTGCCCCCGAGTTGGGCACCTGGAAAGAGGCTTCCAAACTTAGTGGCTTAAGAAGGCACAAAAAAATAGGGAGAAGGAAACTGGCTCCCCGGAAATACTGACTCACGTCCCTCATTCCACCTTGAACAAACCAGGGCTATTTCAGTATCAGGCGACTTTCGGCCCGATCCCAGCCCCTGGACATCAGCGGGTTCTTTCCACTGACTTCACTGGACTTCGGATCCAGCCCACGGCAAAGGACAGAATTGTTTAATATTGATACTCCTTGAAGTGTGGGAGAGACGATCCTGTCTGTCTCTACTAGGTCTTTATTATTCTACACAACGCTGCAGCGGCAGACAAACTGACAAGATGAACTGCTAGGTCTTTCCCATCTCTCATGGCTCTGATTTTATGAAGAATGTGAGCCAGAAAAGAGGAGATGAAATGTTCAAATGAAGATACAAGACACGACATCATGGATTTGTTTCCTCTCTCTGGAATTAGTAATCAACTGAATTATATGGCACCATGTATGATGGACCAAAAATCTTCAACTTGCTTTTCTTGAAATAGGTTTCCCACCCCCCTCCCTCGCCACTAAATTAATCCAGTAACCAAAATGAACGTGCAGTTCCTTGCACACACAAAATAAGAGTTTGCAATCTGAATGAGTAACCTACTTGCATACATTACAAAAAAGGACGATTTCAGCCATATGTAAATCTAAGCGGAACTGAAATGCCTTCTGATGATTTTTGGCAGCATTTTCCTCTGGCAGTTCAGTAGCGTGGCCGGGGGGGAGCAGGGGGAGCGGCCGCTCCCCCACTGAGCAGAAGCGGCGCCTTGTTTTGCTTCTGGCACCTTTTTTTGCTCCGACGCTGCAGCCGGAGCGGAGCGTTTTCTTTTGCTCCCGACGCTTTTTGCTCCGACGCTGCAGCCAGAGCAGAGCTTTTTTTTTTGCTCCCGACGCTTTTTGCTCCCGGCGCCTTTTTTTTAGCTCCGCTCCCCCTGTGCGCTAAACCTGGCTACGCCACTGTGGCAGTTCAGTGCAAGAATGCCTCTGGTGTTGGCTGCAAGGAACAAATCTCCTGCCTCTGGTGCCAACGCACAGAGTTCTACTACCTGAGTGAAAGGATCGGCTCAATTAGCTCCGCGGCAGTAGCAGAGACTCAGACTTTTCCTGCCATGAGGCAGGGGGCTGGACTCGATGACCTCCCGAGGTCCCTTCCAGCCCTAGAATCTATGAATCTATGTGGTCTAGCTACTAGCAGCAAACCAAAAACCTCACTGGGGACTGGGCTGCAGTCAGCATGTGCTGTGCCCGGCTTTCTTTCGCGGTTCAAAGAACTAGCGATTGCAAATGAGCATTTCCCAGGTTGGGGGTAAGCGTGGCTGGATCTGTCTTTGTTCTGTGCCTGTACCCGCCAGATCAGAGGATAGAGAGTGATCTTTTGGGGATCGATTTATCGCATCTCGTCTAGATGTGATAAATCAATCCCCGAAAGCGCTCCCCATCGACTCCGGTACTCCAGCATGCGAGAGGCGCAAGCGGAGTGGATGGGGGAGCGGCAGCGGTCGACGCCCTGGTGTGAGGACGGCCAGGTAAATCAATCCAAGATACGCCGACGTCAGCTACGCTATTCGCGTATTCGCTATTCGCATAGCTGAAGTGGCATATCTTAGCTTGACCGCACCCCACCCCCCCGCCCCCCCAGTGTAGACCAGGGCTCAGAGGCGGAGCCAGAAGGGGTGTTAATTACGACAACGCAGTGGCACTAGAACAATTCACACCAGCGAAGCGGGTCCCTAGGGAGTGGAATAAAAAACGACCCCAGGAAACTTGCCAAAGCGCTTCGACAGCGGTTTCCCCTCACGCCCAGGGCAGCAGAGGGCTCGTCATGGCGGGGGCCGCAGGAAAGCTTTCTGGATATTTGGCCTCACCTGACCTGTGTCATTCACTCCTGACTCTGCGGCTTGTGAGCAGCACGGACACCCCCAACTCACGCGGCTCAAGTCTTGCCTGCCCCCCCGCCCCGGCCAGGGGCTGATTGACAGGGCACTGGCTGGAGTCTCAGAAGAGCGAGGTTCTAGTTTTTGGCTCACCGATGCCTTGGGCGAGGCGCTTAGGCCCAGCTTTTTAAATGCATTTAGGCAGCACTACCACACCGCAGGTAGGAGCCTAAATCTCCTTTTCAAAAGGGAGTTAGGCACTGAGGAGCCAAAACCCTATTGACAGGCTGAAATCCCTTTTGAAAAGGAGATGCAGGCGCCTAAATCAGTGAGGCAGTTGTGCTGCTGAGCGCAGCGATGCCGAACGACCTTCAGAAATCTGGGCCTTAATCGCTCTAGAACGGGGTAAGAACCGTCCCTTGGATTACCTTGTCTATTTAGATTGGAAACTTCTCGGGGCAGGGTCTGTCTCTTGCCAGCACCTCAAACACTCATCCCTTGAGCTTCGTTGGGACCGGTCGTATTAGGATACTAGACCGCTACGAATAACGCCAACACCACGGCATTATCCTTGTCACCTGCTAAACTACCAGAGACAATCAGCTACTTTCAGACTTCATGCAAGTGAAATGAAGGTCACCCTCGTATGACTCCGCTCTCTGACCAGCTCTTTCCATCCAAAGCTCAGAAAGCGCTTTGCAAAGCAAGGAGGTCGGTGGCAGAAGTAGCCCATGGATCTATGCACCGGCCCACACTGTCTCCTCTTTTCTGTTTCCATGACATCGGAAGCAAGTGAGCACATCTTGGAACAACACTTACAAAGATGCAGCAGAAGCCAAACCAATGTGAAGACCCCTGAGAGAGAGATCGCACTGTCCTAGACAAACCTGATTCGCTAGGAGCTCATTGTGTTCAAAATGCACGTGTGTCTCCACGACTGAGGAACTGTATGCATTTCCAGCGGGGAGGAGGACGACAGCCCCCAGGGACTAAGAAGAGTGGGGGGCAGTTAGGCAAATCCCCTCAGGTTGTAACAGCTCCTGAGAACTCCCAACCCCTGGGGAGAGGCTCACACATCCGGGTTCATACTGGATCCTTCAGGGTCCAATGGACAAAGAAAGCATTTTTGGTTAAGCAGCCTGAGTTAAAACGGAAACGACCCCCGAACCAACGGGGGGAAGGATTGGAAAGTCTTGGGCCCACTAAAATGCCTGCCGGGGGTGGTGGTGGGGGGTGGTGGTGGAGGTGTGTAGGACTAACCACCAGCGTGAGCCCTTGCTGGAGGGAGGGGCTGCTCTCCGGCACGCTTGTTAACCTGCCCCCTGGTTTCTTCACGTGTTTGCGCTGTAAAGCTCTCCCCTGACGAATATGAGAGCTTGCTTAGAAAGAGCCGGGGGGTAACTCAAACCTGCGGCAGCGGCACTGCGTACCACCTCTGAGGAGAGAAGCAAAGCGGGCCTCCTCAGCCGGTCTGACTTCTGCTGGGGAAGAACACCGTGAAGGCAGGGAAAACACCTCGACAGAACGGGGAGAGATGCAGCTGAGGGGCTGGACCAGAGAGGGGGGATCACAGGTGCAGTTGCCCTGAACTGTGACACCCTCAACAGAAAATGGAGGATAAATGATCTTAATTCTTCTGTGATACAGAAATCAGGCTCTGTTCTTCTCTGGGGGTGAGTCTTTGGATGTAGCTTCTGTCATAACCCCATCTTTCATCTTGTACAGCGACGGTCCCATTTTGCAAAAAGAAAGATCCTCACGCCGGCTGTGTAACGTCAAGAGTGATCAAATTAATGGATGTCTTCAGCAGAAAGGGCTGAACGCTGACCTTTCCGCAGTCTGCAGGGGCATTTTTCTTCCATTCTAATAGCAATCAGAGATGTATATCAAAGACCAGACCATGAGTCTCAGATACGCAGCATGCGTCTCCCTGCACATCTTGCAACGGCTACCTTGTGTTGGGTTGTTTGGTTGGTTTGGCGTCTTTTGCTTTTGTTTGGACACTGCCATGTGAACTGATCCCCTGAGATGACAATTCGGACACCCCTTTCAAACCGTTGACCAAAGAACTTCTCAAGCAGGAGTTGATTCTAGCAGCCTTACATTCCAAAGGCCGTCGGCCAGACACGTCTAGCTCCCGGCAGGACTGACTGCTTCCACCGTTCACAAAGGTTTTCATGGTGCGTCTTTGGCCAAGTTGCGAAATGTCTAAATGTACGTGCACGGCTGCGTGGATTGGATTGTAAAAGGCTTGGGCACTACTAGGTTGTAAGCTTTGGGGGCAAGGACGGTCTTTTTATTCTGGGTCTGTATCGAGTGCTGGGCCATGACCGGGGCACCCAGGCATTACGTTAATAAATAATAAATAACGAAGAAAATTCCCACTTACCAAAGCGGGTCCCTCCGAGGCGCCCATTGAGCTCAGTAAAATCTGCAGGGGGCTCAGTGCCTCCAAAACCCAGTCTACTTAATCGGGTGCCTAAATATGGATGCTTTCGCCTCCTGTGTTTTGCAAATCTCAGCCATAGCTCTGAGCTAGCGGCCGTCTGAGGCCCTGTTTGAGCCGTGGCTGGTTGAAAGCCCTACAACTGAAATGCAGACGAGAGCCCATAGAAATAGCCAGAGATGACTGAGCTTTATCTCCATGACCTTGCTCATTTACTAGGCCACAGAGCAGGAGTAGCAAAGATGGACAGCTTCACTGCCTTGTCGGATCAGGAGCCAAGCCCGCTAGGAAGCCAGGGAAACCATGTGTTTTCCTAACTCAGTGCCTTAGCCTCAGGTCTCTGAGCAGCCATCAGTTGGTAATTACTTTTACCCACTACCAGCCTTGGTCAGTGATCTAGAGATTAAATTTCCCATCGTCTATTACCAGTCTCCTGAGTCATCTAATTCCACCACTCAATTCATTTGTGTTTTAGGCAACTGAAATCTGTGCAGTCAGAGGTGAAAGATTAGTCCATTAACTAATATTACTGCATTGTTCCCAAAGATAAGAGCCGTCTCTAATCAAAACAGCCCTTCCGCTAGGTTCAGCCTCCTCTCCTCTCTCAGCGGTACGGACGGCACTAAAACGCACCTACGGATACACATGATGCTAATGTATTCTCGGTAATAAAACTAATGGAATATTTTATATACACTGCAGAAAAGCGCCATTGACCTTTTTCTGCACTTCCCCCCTCATGCCACATCTTCCCTGTTCTCACATGCTGGCAGCGTTACAACCTGCCCAGTTTCCAGACAGATCGCAGATGAGTGATGAGCGACATTTTACACACGACCTTCTCGGACTGGAGAAATCTCAGTGGGTCAGGTGTGATTCCCGCGGGAGGAGACCGGCTGCCTCGGAACAGCGAGGGACACAGGGGCTTAATTCTCCTGGGCACGAAAAGCGCCAGCCGCGGAAGGGTGGGCCGATGGCTGGGGCGTCAGCTGGGAACCTCAGATCCCTGCTCTGCCCCAGGCCTGCCGCTGAGTGATCTCAGGCCAGCCAGGCAGGGCTGGATCCACAAAGGGGCTGCCATCTTCGGTGCCCAAGTTCACCAGCTGGGTGCCACTGAGAGCCTCAAACCCCTTTGTTTTGCTGGCACCCAAATTCCCGCCAATGGGGATGCCCAAGTCCCGGCAGGCTTCTCACAGTATCATTCCCCTGCCTGGGGGGCCCAGTCCAGCAGGTGCTGTCCAAAGCAGGCCCACCAGCTGGGCCTCACGCCAAAGGAAGGGGTGGATTGGGCTGAGGGTGTGCCCTAGCATACCCCATAGCCCCGTGGTCAGGGCACTCACCCAGGAGGGGGGCAGACCCCAGTTCCTGCTCCAAGCCAGGTCGAACAGGGATTTGGAAACAGGTCTCCCACATCCGAGCGGAGCGCCCCGGCCACGGGGCTGCAGGCTGTCATGGAGGGAGGTGTCTCCCGCTCTGGTTTTTCCGAAGGACGGTCTGACCTGGCTTAGGTGCCTAATTCCAGGGGCTGGTTTACAGCTGGAACTCCCCGCCAGTGCCGGCGGACTCCAAGGGTGCCCTGGGGGGGTGGCGCAGGCATATTGTTGGGGCTGGGCCTGGGCAGCCCACGTCAGGAATCACAGCTCTGGGCGGCAGGCACCGGCGGGGAGCGCTGGGGTGGCAAGGGATTTCCTGGGGGGTGGGGGTGGCTGCCGAGCTGGGGAGGGGAGCAGCCCTGATTCGGGGAGGGGGATGTGGAGTGGAAGTCCAGCGCGAAGTGATTGATTGGAGGGACAAGCGGGCCTAGCACCAGTCCGTTTGTTTGGGGGGGCATCGGGGAGGCAGTACCAGTTGTGGGGTAGAAAGTTCAGCCACTGGCAGACCGGGATCTTTGAGCCTCGTCAGTGGGGTTATTAACCAGCAGGAGACCTGGCCAGTGTATTTTAGCTACACTGGTGCAGGGCTGCAGAGACAGGCGCCTTGGGAACTTTTACGGCAAACACTCAGGCACCTACAGATCGGGCGGCAGCTGAGCTGGGGTTTGGGAGCCCTGGTGGGGGCTGATTCTGGGATTTGGGCCCCTGGTTTCTTTTGGGAATCGAGCCTTAAATCCTTGGATTCCGGCACTTGCACTGAACCCTGCCACATCCCTGCGCCGCCATGAACTCCCAGTGTGACCGTGAGCAAGTCACGTCCCTCCCTGTGCCTCAGCTCTCCATGTGCAAAACAACCGCACTGCCCTACCGCCGGCTGACAAGGCTACGGGACCTCAGGGGGCTCAGATATTACGGTGACGAGAGCCCCAGAACGGGCTGGGAGGGCAGACGTTTGAGGCCTGTTTTCCACTCGGATGAGAAGACACCACTGTTTGAAAGACGCCCCTTTCCAAAGCACCAGTGATGGAGCAGCACGAACACCAAGATCAGGGCTTGTGCCCCTCGGTCAAACTCATAGACTTTAAGGTCAGAAGGGACCATTATGATCATCTAGTCTGACCTCCTGCACAATGCAGGCCACAGAATCTCACCCACCCACTCCTGCAATAATCCTCTCACCTATGTCTCAGCTATTGAAGTCCTCAAATCATGGTTTAAAGACTTCAAGGTGCAGAGAATCCTCCAGCAAGTGACCCGTGCCCCACGCTGCAGAGGAAGGCGAAAAACTGATGCTCCTTTGAAAATCCCACCCATCATATGGCCTATACTACATGTCTGATCTACCTGCTCATTTGGAAACAGAAGGGTAAAGGATCCCAGTGTGTGTCTCTGCCGTGGCTGGGAGAGTCCTGACCAGGAGTCGTTTTCGTTCTTTAATTTATTTAAAACTAGAACTCACTGCATGTTTAAGAGTGGTCAGTGTTGGATTCACCACGGGCAATTGGGAATAGTATTGGCTTTTTAAATTCCCCGGCGAGGATTCATTTTTCCACATGCTTTTCCAAGCCACACCCTGGAAATACTGAAAGCAGAGACAAAGGAAATGGCTGCTAAGTGAAATTTGTGGTGGGCTTAAAGCACCTAAGGGAGGACAGGCTGGTGGATAAGGCAGTGAGCTGGGATCCAGGAGATCTACATTCAGTTCTCGACTCTGCCATAAACTTTCTGTGCCAGCAGAAGCAAAGCACTCCCCCTCTCTGCCCTGTAATCCCTCCCCTGTAAAACGAGGCTTACGCCAACGCACCCTTTGTCTGTTTCGGTTGTAGCTCTGTCGGGCAAGGACCGTCTCTCTCTGGATACAGCGCCTACCGCAATGGGGTACCGGATCTTGGCGGACATCCCGGGGTGTTATCAATGTCTGTGAGCATGCAGGAAATTCCAACCATTTAATTTTCATGATGTTTGTTAGCACTGGTACTGACATCCTCTACCATGCAGCCTCGTAAATGTGTCAGAAGCGCAGTGCTCAGGATGGAAGCAAGAACAGGTCACCTTAAGGGTATTCTAAAAACCACGTTCCCCCTCGGTGTCGGAACAACCTGTTCCTTCACTGATTAACTTTGTGACGCAGCCTTTCATATATGCCACGACAGCAGCACCGGATGAAATTGCATTTGTTTTTATGGTCTCAGAGCATACAGCATTCATGGATAAATCCCCAGGCTGGAGCTGCTCCCGCCACACTGGTGTGGTTGTAAAAGACCCCTCTATCTCTTTGAACTTTTCAAGCTGGTTTCTTTTCTGGGCCGCAGCTTTCTCATAATTAAACAATGATGCGCAATAAACTGAACCGTGATGAGACTGTTCCTGGCAAGCGACCTTTCCAATTATTTAAAATCAGCTCCAGGGCCGAGACAATCAAGTGGTTCGTTAACCTAATCTCCTCTGCTGAGCCTTGGCTCCTGACTTGGGAACCCAACCCCAAGATCAAGGGGACAAGGGGGAAGGAAGGGGGCCTTCTAGAAGGTATTGCTAAGTTTTCCTGACTCGTACCCCATTTTAGCCAATAGATACCATAGGGCAAAATGACCATAAAGACAGCTCTTCCATCACACAATCACCACCCCCGTTGAGTTCTATTCTATGTTCAGACTCCTTTCAAAGGATGATGGTTTTGTAACCCCAAATGGGTAGATCATCTGGAAGTCTGCAGCATGGCTGGGAATTAACCCCAGATCTCCTGCATCCCAGGCCAGTGCCTTCATTACCAAACCATTCTTCCTCTGCGGACACCACAGTTCAGTCCCCTCATGCTGGGCTAGATTTCCAGCGAGGTCATTCCTCCCAGGAGCTTTGCTGAGAACAGCTGTCATGTTAGCTAATGTTGGCACTGGCTGCCGTATTCACTGCCACCCTCCGCCCACCCGATTGTCATCTGTGTGATCGGAGCGAGGATGAGCGAGAGCAATGAGAAACCAAAGGCTTTCTGCAGACACACTCTGGATGCGAAATTTCAGCCTGGGTGCCTTTCAGTAACAGCCCGTACATACTTGATTGCCAGGCATTCATCCCAGCACCACCAAATTCATTAACAGAGGATCAATCTCTATTCCGGCAAGTACATGCCCTTCCCCACCGGTTCTCTACACCAGAGACGTGCGGACACACTCAAACTCGACTTAATGCGCAGGCACCCGTGGCATTTTCACGGTTATGACAGCCGTGTCTGTTCATTGCGTGCAGCCACCCGAGTCCCCCATGAACATCCAGCCATTTGCTGGAGGGAAAACATTTCTTTGGTGAAATCTGCACGTGCATAATCCAGCCTTCGTTCCTCCTTGGCAAGGGAATGATTGTTAAGGAATCGTCTACCCGATCTGCTTTCAAGCACTTCTGCGGCACACGCTGGCTGCTTTGTTGCGGCGTCCCGTCTGTTTGCCGTAAGGGGCAGCAGATCAGATGAGAACGTTGAGGGGAGATCAGCCAGGGATGCCTACCCGCTGTAGCAAGCGGTCTTGTCCATACTCCGAGTCAGCGACTGACATGGACGGTGGGGCGCGTTGTGCTTCTGGAGGAGTGTCAGTCAAACGGGATGTTCGACCAGTGACCACTTGGGGTCACTGAAAGGTACCCCGAGAACAGGGATGCTGGTGGGACCGGTGTTCTGGGCAAACACCACCTGTTGCAGGAATTGCATGTGGAATTCTCTCCGTGTCCTCATGGCCCTGCAATGCTGCTGGTAGGCAGAACACCACAGACGTCTCGCTTCTTACGAAGAGCTGGAGGGAGCTCCCCGGAGCGTCTGTATCTGGTCACGGCTCGGATCTTGGAATTGCGTCCTCACGGGTGCACTCACTGCCCCCAACTCAAGTCAATGTGCTTGAGGGGGGCTGAGGCCTGGTGCCAGGGTAATTAGGGGCTGCGCTTTTCCAGAGAAGCCCCTAAACTGGGAAACTAACTCGCTGCAAACTTGCATGGGCACGTTACGCCAGTCAAGTCCTAGAGTCGGACTGCCAGGCCAGAAGGGAGCAGCAGATCATCTAGTCAGACCCCCCGTAACGGGGTAGGCCACCGGCACCACCCAGCATCCAACAACCAAAATCAGACCAAAGGATCACAGCCCACAGGAGATGTGCCCCCGGCAGAGAACAGGCGGGACCCAGGCTCACCAGTGCCTGAGGCTCCCGCAATGGCAGGGCAATGATTGAGACACACCCAAATAATCCTGGCAAGTGACCGGCTCCCCGTGCTGCAGGGGAAGGCAATCTCCCCCCCCCCCCCCCCCAGGTCACTGCCAAAGGGACAGTATCGCTCTGCTCCATGGTCGATCTCATTTCCTATGGATGATTTTCACATCCGCTGCTCTAGTGTCACACTCTGGCCTGAAGAGTCCTGGCCCCGGGCAGCTGATCAATCCCCACACTTCAGAGACTCGTCTAGGTGTCAGTGGGCAGAATCCCATTGATCTGGGGGGGAACTAGATGGCCGGATAAGCTGGATTTCCGCTACTTTAAGTGAGAGGAAAATCACATGCACAGAGTAGAACTCTGCAACCTGCCCCAAAGGTCGGCGCGCCCAGTGAGGTGGGAAAACAACGGGGCCGTCTCTGGCTCCGGCTCTCCTGCGGGATTGGTGCCGGGAGAGGGGCTGCAAGCCCGGCTCCTGCCAGCGGCTGCTACTTCTCTGTGCGGTGCGGGCTGCGGAGCGAGCGTCCTGTGCAGCGGCTGGCCTCTCGCTCCGCCGCAGCGGACAGCAGCCGTGCATGCAGCTCCCACCATTCCAGCCCTATGGCAGGAGGAGGAGAGGCGACCCCAGGGGCAGCAGGCGGTAACAGGCTCAGCAAGATGGCTCAGGGGCAGGTCAGAAACCGACTCCACGCGCTCAGGCCAGGAGGTGGGCTTAGGCCCCAGTCGAGATCAGGATCCCAGTGCACTGGGATCCGTACATACAGCACAGCAAGAAACAGCCCCCACGCCAAACAGCGGACAGTCTAAATAAACCAGGCAGACAAAGGGTGGGAGAAAAGAAAACCACCCTCAAGCCGAGGGGTACACGGTACTGGAAGATTGTACACGTGAGCCTACAGCTTCAGAAAGAAACTGGATGCTGCACTTGAGAAACAGGATGTGATTAAAGAGTGTCCCGTAACAGCCCAGGGCAGTGGCAGGAGGGCACCTTAATGTCGTCACTCCCCAGCTAGCAGTTCCCCTGCTTATCCTGCCTGTGGGAGCCTACCAGACCGGACTTTTCAGTCACGGCCCTGTACAAAACAATGCTGGAGGAGCCCCTGGGCCACAGGATATTTGGGGGGGGGGGGGGGGGCTCTCTCGGTGGATCGGTTCCCCTGGGTATAAACAGTTAAACAGGCATTAGGCCAGAGACAGGAGGACTTTGTAGCCCAGTGGTTAGTGCACTCACCTGGGAAGAAAGGAGACCCTGCTATCTAGCCAGAGTGGGAATCAAACATGAGTCTTCCGTAGCCTGGATGAGTGTCCCAACCACTAGACAAAAGCCTCTCAGGGCACCTCTAGTGCCTTGGTTTTGTATGAGAACGGGCTTCAGTGCCGGACTCCTGGCTGTGAATCCTGCATGGAAGGAAGTGTCTCGGACTTAGCTCCCCAAGTCACTTTAGGAAGTGGGGCTCAGGCCACACCCCTCCTTGGCATGTCCTATTGGCTAGCTTAGGCAGCTCCCCGCTGGGAACACTGGCTTTTGTGGCTCTCCCGGCACCTCTCTCCCCCCGAGCATTGTCCAGGGAACGTGGACGCACAACTCAGAGCTGTGGATTCCATTGGACAGCGGGGCACCTAACCGTTCGGTGTCGCTACGCTGTGTCCGAGTCCCCTTTGTGGATCTAGCCCTCAGACACACTGGAGAGAGCACCGCCAGGGAGGACGTGAATAATTCGGTATTCTGGGCAGGGAATAAGACTTGCAGCTGGACTTTGGAGGAAGAGGTTAAAGAGAGATATTAAACAGCTACCTAGTCACTGAATGAGTTTGGGGTCCTGGGGAAAAATGGTATGTGATTAAAGACTATCCTAACACGTATGTAGAAGGGGACCAAATAAACAGAAAGGGGCCAAATTAAGGTTACACAGGCAACCTTAATGTTGGCATTTCCTAACTGCTGAGTGCTTGACTTGTCAACCTTAAGCACATACACATGCAGTGTGGGGCAAATGCTGAGGTAATTACTGGAGCAAACCGTCACTGAAGTCAATTAACTGGATCCTCAGCGGGTGTAAATTAGTGTAACTCCACTGAAGTGGCAAATTACACCCGCTGAGGATCTGGCCCATTGGGAGCTTCCCTGAGTGATTGTGAGTATGGACTTCAAGATTTAGGCCAATGTAAATACAGAAATAATATGAATTAAATAGAAGCAATATTAACGAACTATTAATATTTAAACACCTTAAAAGGAACCAAGCCATTATTGTCTCTTCTGTGTGGAGCCTGGAAAGCCTTGACAGGAGGGGTTTTTAAATCGCAATGCTGTAAGTGCCAATTCTCCTGGGAAAGTGTGGTCTGAGCCGTGAAGGATGGACGCGCAGCCTTGGACTGATGGACCTGGAGCACAAAGCTCAGCTGTGAAGATTTCTGCCACGAACCTTCTCGTCTCTGAAGAGCACCTTTTCACAAGAGCTTCGTGCGAGGAGACGGAAGAAATGCTGCTAATTTTGACTTGATCCCGAAACAAAAGGGTTTGTCGCAGTCATTCTTTTGCAAAGCTATTTAAAGCTCCAGCCTTCTGAAATATTGCTTTGTTACGAGGACAAAGAAATGGCTCCTTTTCGGAGTTCTCAGGAGGGACACTTCAAAGCGCTCACTCTCGCTCTTTTTCTGACGATATCACCCTATTTTATTGGAACGTGAATTTAATGCTTACATAAGATGTCAGCCTGAAAGGATGGAGAGGATAAAGCATCCGCGGAATAGATACTGCACAAGCAACGGTAACACAGGCCTCGCCTCGCTGCCCCAGTGCGGCACTTAACCCGAAGCTGAAATGTTGGTCTACATTTTCAAAGCAACTAGGGACTTTGGGGGCCCAACCAGAGACCCTCGCAAGGGGCCATGTTTTCAGAGGGCGGGTGCTCAGCTCTTAGTGAAAGCCATTCCCCTTTTTAAGGTGTCTCAATGTGGGTAACTAAAAATAGACACTGAAAAGTCACCCATTGCTTTTGAAAATTTAAGCCAACACTCCTACGTCCCTAGTCTCATCCCCTTTGCTGCAGGGGACAGCAGCGTCACCAAGAACCAGAGCTGTTCCTATTTGTTGCAAACAGGGCGTCTAATGAATTTAGCCTTTTGTTCTTTTTCTGCACATTTGTTTGTTACACACGAGTATTTGCAGAACTGGCCATGCACACAAATCTCAGCAAGCCTGGCTGCAAACTACCGGCCTTGACTCTGCCTTCAGTCGTTTACTTATCGGTCAGGTGTGATATGTCACATGGCATGATAGGACAGACAGGTCTAAAGGACAGAGCACTGGACTGGGACTCAGTTCACCTGGGTTCTAGTCCTGGCTTTGCCACTGGCCTGCCGGGTGACCGTGGACAAGCCACTTCAGCGTCCTGTGCCTCAGTTTCCCTGTCTGTAAAATGGGGCCAGAGGAGAGGGTTCAGGAAAGATTTCTGTCAGTAGGGGGTCCCCATAGAGTATGTGTTGTAGCTGTTTGATGATTCCCTGGATGGGTTCCAGTATGGGGTGGCAGGTGCAACTAGGGGTGTGTGTTCAAAGGTTCCCCCCACCCCGTATTAAAAGGTTCTCTTGGGGTATTTGGGTCGCCCGTTCCATGATTCACTCTCTCCCCTGATCTGCAAACTCCCCCCCACCCACCTCGCCAAGATCACCATCAGAAGCCAGCTCCCCACACACCAGAACACACCAACTCAAAGCGGCACCAGACCCTGCCAGAGAAACAGATGCAACCTGCAAACACATCTCCACCTGCTGCAATGATCAATACCCCCCCCGACAACACCCCATTCAAGATCCATGGATCCTACACAACATGTGCCGTACCTCATCCAGTGCACTAACTGCCCCATTAACAACTGTGTGGGGGAAACCAGACAATCCTCAACTGCACAACCACTTCCAAAGACAGGCCTTGGAGCTTAAATTCATAACTTTGCTAGCTATTAAAATCATAGTTTTAATAAAGACACTGGATTTATGGCTTATTACAACAATCTGCAACCCACTAACCTCCCTTTTTTGTCCACTAACAGCTGTGGCTGGAGGGCAGAGGACTTGAAATACTGGGAACCAAAATACTGTGTTTCTACACCAGGTATGCAATCCCCACTTCCAGCTTTCTCCTGCAAATTCCCCTGAAGCAAGCCTGGTGTAATCAATACCCCGCACACAAGGGAAAACTTGTTCAGCTCTCTACTGAATCAATCTTCATCTTCTCTGCAGTGTGGAGGCAGCTAAGAAAACGTCCAGTGATCGATACATTTAAAATAAAGTAGCTTCATACCCCTTCCCTCCTACGGTAACCTTTTGTAACCTTTATGTTGAAATGTTCCCAATATGACATTGTTAAAGAGAAGGGTTCAATAAAACCCAAATTGTGTTTTTTAGGTTTGCGCCTGTCGGTCAGTTACAGACAATCGATTTGGAAGAGGCCTGCTCGGTGACACTTGGAGTGATACAGTCAAAGGTTATTAAAAAGTAACGACGATTCGTTAGGCAAACAGCAAACTGCGTACACAAATGCGACTATTATAGTGACACTCAAAGGTGAAATGGGTATCGATGGGTGAGCAGTCCAGGTCTCATCCTGGAACCCTGCATGTTCATTGGCGCTTTCCCGCAATTTAGCAAAGCCACTCCTTTTATATGCCATTATAATACGAATTAGCATTAAATGGCCCTTTACCATTATGAGAGTTCCACCACCTTCTTGTGGGCTCTTTACATTACACGTGATTTAAATTAACATCTGCCCCGGTGTCCTTCCCATCAATATAGATGGCATTTTAATAAAACAGTCACAATTCTCAAAAACACTAATGAAAACTTGCTCAAACCGGTTATAACCAAACCATAATGGGAACACAACCCCAGGTCATGTGCTTGCCAACTCTGCTTGCCCATAACACTCTGTATCCAGCTTCTCTCTAACTTTTCTCACACTAGCAACTTCAGTTTCCCATATTCCTTTACACTTAGGCTCAAAACCTAACTTCTACGGATTTTAATTTTAAGCATCCTCTAGGCAACACTACACAATAAACCATATTTTTAGGTTCCTTTGATCTTAAGGGCATCGGAGTACATGGGTACATACAGACATGACAGACACACAATATTGGCGAACTTTAGAGAGGGGAAGATTATAAAGTCAGACTAGAATGAGAGTGATTTCAGGGCTGTGAAGCACACAGATGGCACGCTCCAATGTGCTGCTCCATTTCTCTTATATTTTTGCCTAGTGTTGGCAGCACACTTCATTATAACCACTGATGAGTCTGCCAATGTGACTCCAGTCCTGTAAGTTACACTACCCTCGGCTCTGAGAGACGTCAGGCATTTCGGGCTTTATGAAGATGCACTGGAGGGAGATGTAGAGACGTTCAGTGGAGATAAGTCATAATGTGGCTGGAAAAGGGAAATTCTTCCTGAGAAAAATTTCATGGTTTTGGAAATTTGTCCATCCCGAATGGGGCTGAAAAGTCAAAGAAGCAAAATGGTTCACAGGAAGGGATTCCCAGAAAACATCCATTTTGGAAAGAACCAAAATGGCATTTTTCAGCTTTCCCTCTGCCCGTCTGGAAGGCTCTTGTAAATTTTGCTCTTTCCCTGGACAGAAAATGAAACGGACAGAGCCTGCCAGGCGGGCTGTCTGGGAATGGTCATTTAGTTTTCCGGGGAGAGGGGAAGAATGGAAATTTTTCAGCAAAATTGAATTTTTTCCCATGCAAAATTGAATTTTTCCAAAAAGGATATTTTCCAACAGGAAATTCCCGAACCTCTCAACTATGAAGCAACATAGGACTGGATCACAAGAATCAGAGCTAAGGACTTTTATAGCATCTGCATCCAGTACAAAGGAAAACAGATAGGTACCTACCACCACCGATAGATGCATTTCCACAGAAGGAGACCTGTAACACACACTCACCAGTGGGTTATCCACACTCTGAACCCCTCTCTTCTTCTAGCTACCCACAGCATGGGTGTGTAAACCAAAAATATATGCCCAGTTGTCCCCTTCCACATCACAATGGGTCCATCCAAATCCTAGGCTGCCGCGTTCTGAGTTCGCAGGAGAGATTTTTACATTACCTCGTGTGACAAATAGAAGGCAGCAATTCCCAGTGGCCAAAAGCAGCAGAGCATGGAGAATACGCTGAGGCCGAGATGATCCCTTGGGGGCATCATGAGGAAATTGTCTTCACTCTCGGTGTCACTCGAGTAGTCGCTCTGGAATAGCAAGTGGAAGAAGGAAGAAAGAAAAGATTCTGGTTAACGGTGCAATTACTCCCCCGCTGCCAAAGGCGCAGTCTGTGAGCACCTACGAGGAGAATCTCCCCAGTAACTTGCAGCGTATTTTTATAGCACAGACAGGGTCACCACCTTTCCAAAATGCAAAAAAAAAAAAAAAAGGGTCACATACAGGAGCCCCACCCCCGCCATGGTTCCACCTCCTGCTCCTCCTCTTCCCCTTGTGGCACCACCCCCTGGCCAGGCCAGAAGCCAGAGCTGAGCCGTCGTAAGAGCTGCCCAGGGAGCCCGGGCCGTTGTGGGGAGCCCTGGACCCTCCACCTGCCCTGGGCAGGGGTCTTGGGTGCCCCAGAGCAGATTTCACACACTTCTGCATCGCCAGATATGCTGCATGCCCCATACGGCTTATTGCTGGAGCTGCAAAGATCGGTGTGCACGGCTGTACTATGGACTCAATGAGAGGTTCTCGCTGGCTCATTGATTGCCCTGTAGGGGGATTTATCGCCTTCCAAATGAGCTTTTGTAAGAAACACGGCTCCAACGGCACCACTTTCCCCTTTAACCCTCTTCTATACTAGGACAAACTCCAGACCATCACCAGCACCGTTCTGCTGCTGTATCTAGAATGAATCCAGTCCCCTTCCTTGCAGTACCTGCCCAAGAAAGCTTGAGGCTGGTCCTTGCTTCCTGGGGACTCTGAATCCAAAACCAAGCAAGCTTTCGATTTTATCCTTGTAAATCCAAAACAGAGCCAAATGCTAAAACCGAAGTGTGGCTGTCTGAGCCCATCCTTGCTCTACCTGGATTTTGAATGTGTATATCACCATGGGATCTAGACACCAAGAATTACTATGTCTCAGGGGTGAGAGAGTAACTTACACTCAACGCGTCGCCTCTGGAACAAGATTTTTCAGATGGCAATATACAAATCGACGTCAGAACAGGATGGAGACGGCCACACCTGGCCAAATCATGCCCTCTTCTCGGAGAGCAGTAATTGCAAGTGTGGAGATGTCGTCTAAATATCCGTATTCCTTGGAGAATGGCAGGGAGCTAATCCCATGAGCTTTCGACAATCTCTCCGACTCACGAGAGCGGTACCTGTGCAGTAAAGGGGGCAAGTTTCTGTCCCTAAAGATGGGCTGAGAACCACAGTGATGAATTGCCCTTTACTCTGTAAAGCACACTTCAATCAGAACCTAAACGGAAGCTCAGCGTAGTTGGTATTTAATATACTTCGCTTTTGAAAAACCTGGCCCAGAAATCCTTGCTTTGAAACGCCTTGATTCTGTCCGCCCTGGAGTGCTGTCCCGGAAACACAGCTCATTCCGGGCAATGGTGGAGCCCTGCTAGGTGACCCTCAATCCGCTGCGTAGACCCAAACGCTCAGCTCCTGTAAATGGCTGCAGCTCCAATAGTGCCAATGGAGTTTTGCTCGTTAAGACTTGCGGGTTTCTTCCAAAACGGGATTCGGACCATTCAGCTTTCTGCACACTCTGAAGAGGCATTGCTGGACTATCGAGCCATCTCAGCACGAAGTTCATCACTGCGTCAGGGCGGAAGGCAATTCATTTTCCAATGTTGGGTGAAGAGGCTCCCCCCTGTATGAATTTCACGGTAGCTGCACTCAGAGGTACATACGCTGCTTTAGCACGCGGCAGCCTGTCCAAGGAGAAGCCTCCTTGTTCACTGGTGTTTGTTCACGGCACATGTTGTACAACCTGAGCGCTCATCCAGGAATTTTAGAATCAATATCCAAGTCTGACTTCAGTCAGAAGAGGCCTTAGAATCCCGTTAACCATTTCATCCTCCATGCAGGTGCCACAGAGTAAGTCGAGTGTGTTAACAGAGACCAGGGGAGAAATCCTGGCTTCACTGACATCAATGACAAAACCCCCCTTGACGTCACCTTGGGCAAGTCATTGAGCCTCCCCAGGTCTCAGTTCCCCACCTGTACAATGGGAGCAGAGCGCTGCGAGGCTGGAAATCCAGGCACGAGTCCAGGGCACTATGGAGAAAAGGGCCACCTAAGCACTGAGACAGATGCAGCGATTTTCACAAGACTTGAGCGGAGAGCTCAGGTGCAATAGATCCACCTCTTGGCTCCTTGGCCTTGTGCTTTGATACGTCGCGTGAAGGAACAGGTTTCGGTTTTTACTCACTTGAACATTCCAATTTTTTTCGTTTTACGGAGACTATTTCAGACATTGCTGGATTTTTTTTTTAAACAAGGGAACTCCAATCCATTCTCTTATGCTCAATGTATGAATAATTCACTCTCTCACTCCTGTATTTCACCAATAACTTGGGTTTCTTTAATAAGCTAGTTACTGAGAGGTTAGCATAGCGGAGTGAGTGTGGTATGACGAATGATACTCCTGGAGGAGAGACAGCAGCCCAGCCACAGAAGAATACCTCAATAAGGAACCTGTGCAGTATTTTAATAAAGCCTTATTTGATGGGCTGTCTAGCCATTAGACCTGACAGAAAGAACTGCCTGCCATGTGCGAAGGATACAGACCTCTTGAGACATCTAGATAGAGTTATGTACAGTTCAAGGGAGGCACCGGTGATCGTGGTACATGTTGGTACCAGAGACATAGGGACAGGAGCGAGGACCAGGAGGCCAAATTTAGGCTGTCAGATAAGAGATTAAAGTCCAGGACCTCCATGGTAGCATTGTCTGAAATACTCCCAGTTCCATGCACAGGGCCAGGCAGAACTGCTGGGTCTCAGTGCGTGGATGAGATGATGGTGTAGGGAGGAGGGTTTTAGGTTTAGTAGGAACTGGGGAACCTTTTGGGAAAGGAGGAGCCTATACAGGAAGGATGGGCCCCAAAACCAAAATGGAACCAGATAACTGGCCTGTCACATTAAAAAGGTCACAGAGGAGTTTATAAACTAAGGGCTGAGGGAAAGTCGACGGGTGCAGAAGAGCATGTGGTTCAGACAGAGACATCTCTTAGGAGAGGATTTATTAAAGGGGATAATCTGTGTCCTAGCAAAGAGGAGAGGATAGAAGTTGATAAAGTACAGGCAGGAACTCAAACAGTCAAATGAAAAAGAGTCCCATTCAATTACATCACAGGAAGGCAGACAACTAAATATAGACAAATGTTATAAGTGCTTATTACAAATGCTAGAAGTCTAAATGGAGACACAAGGTAGGTGAGGTAATATCTTTTAATGGACCAACTTCTGTTGGTGAAGCAATATTAAAAAGGAACAGTCACATGCCGAGAAACCATTTGAGAACAGCATAACGGAGGCTCAAACTAAATGTATACCCAAATTAAAAAAACAAACAGTAAGAGGACCAAAGAAATGTTGCTGTGTCTACACAACAGAGTAAAAGAAGCTGTTAAGGCAAAAAGGCATCCTTTAAAAATTACCTCACCCACCTCGGCTCTCTAATATCCTGAGACCAATATGGCTGTAACAACACTGCAAACAGAAGTCTAAATACTAAGCCGGGTGAATTTGAGTGCCAGGTATTCACTGAGGGTATGTCTACACTACCGGCCAGATCGGTGGGTAGTGATCGATCTATTGGGGATCGATTTATCGCATCTAGTGTAGACGCAATAAATCGATCCCCGAGCGCGCTCCCCGTCGACTCCGGAACTCCACCTCCGCGAGAGAGAGCGGAGTGGACGGGAGAGCAGCAGCGGTCGACTCGCCGCTGTGAGGACAGCCAGGTAAGTCAACCTAAGATACGTCGACTTCAGCTATGCTATTCACGTAGCTGAAGTCGACGTATCTTAGGTCGACCCTCCTCCCCCAGTGCAGACCAGGCCTCAGGATATTGCTATAAAAGGTATCAAATAAATGTTGTGGAATGAGGATAAACAATGGGACATAGTAACACTAGGGTATGAAATATACAGGAATGACACAGCAGGTTGTGCTGGTGGGGGAGTGGCATTATATGTGAAAAAGACAGCGAGTCAAATACAGTACAAATCTTACATTAATCAAATTGTACCATAGAATCTCTATGGAGAGAAATTCTGTGCTTGAATAATAGGAGTATAGCAGCAAGGATACAGTACCGATCAGCTGACCAGGATGGTGACTGTGAAATGCTCAGGGAAATTAGAGAGGAAACAAAAACAGGAGACGCAGTAATAATAATGGGGGATTTCAAGTATACCCATTATGACTGGCTGGGTGTCATCTCAGGACAGGCTCCAAAGATAAAATTTCTAGACACAATTAATAACGGCTTCTTGGAGCAATTAGTCCTGGAACCCACAAGGGGAGAGGCAATTCTTGATTTAGTCCTAAATGGAGCACAGGATCTGATCCAAGAGGGGAATATAGCTAAATCACTTGGTAACAGCAACCATAATGTAATTGAATTTAACATCCGTGCGGGGGCGGGGGGAAAGAGGGGGAAGGAATACCAAAGAAACCCAGCGCAGTAGCATTTAACTTCAAAAAAGGATAACTACACAAAAGTGAGGAAGTGAGTTAAATGGAAATTAAAAGGAACAGTCACAAAGTTGAAATGCCTGCAAACTTCATGGAAACTATTTTTAAAAAAGTATAATAGAGGTTCAAACTAAAATGTATGCCCCAAATAAAAAAATCAAATAAAAAAAAAGAGTAAGAGGACAAAAAACAATTACACCATGGCTAAACAACAGAGTAAAAGAGGATGTTAAGAGGCAAAAAGGCATTCTTTAAAAAATGCATGTCAAATCCTACTGAGGAAAATAGAAAGGAGCATAAACTCTGGCCAGTCAAGTGTACATGTATAATTAGGCAGGCCAAGAAAGACTTTGAAGATCGATTAGCAAAAGACACCAAAACTAGCAGCAAAAAAATTGTTAAGTACATCAGAAGCAGGAAGCCTGCTAAACAATCTTTGGGGCCACTGGACGACCAAGGTGCTAAGAGAGCACTCAAGGAAGATAAGGCCTTGCAGAGAAACTTAATGAATTCATTGCACCAGTCTTCACTGCAGAGGATGTGAGGGAGATTCACACACCTTAGCCATCCTTTTTAGGTGACAAATCTGAGGAACTGTCCCAGATTGAGGTGTCAGCGGAGGAGGTTTTGGAAGAATTTGATAAATTAAACTGTAATAGATCATCGGGAGCAAATGGGATTCACCCAAGAGTTCTGAAGGAACTCAAATATGAAACTGCAGAACTACAAACTGTGGTACACAACGTATAGCTTAAATCAGCCTCTGCCCCAGATGAGTGGAGGATAGCTCATGTAATACCCAGTTTTTAAAAATACCTCCAGAGGCGATCCTGGCAATTACCGGCCGGTAAGCCGAACTTCAGTACCAGTCAAATTGGCTGAAACTATATTAAAGAACAGAATGATTAGACACATATATGAACACAATATGTTAGGGAATAGTCAACGTGACTTTTGTACAGGGAAATCAAGCCTCACCAGTCTCTTAGAATTCTCTGAGGGTGTTGACAAGCATGTGAGCAAGGGCAATCCAGCTGATGTAATGTACATAGTGTACTTGGACTTTCAGAAAGCCTTTGAGTTTGCTCTTAAGCAAACTAAGCTGCCATGGGATAAGAGGGACGGGCCTCTCCTGGATAAGTAACTGGTTAAAAGATAGGAAACAAAGCGTAAGAATTAATGGTCAGTTCTCGCAGTGGAGAGAGGTGACTAGCGGGGTCCCACAGGGGTCTGTACTGGGACCAGTGCTGTTCAACATATTCACAAATGATCTGGAAAAAGGGGTAAACGGTGAGGTTTGCAGACAATACAAAATTACTCAAGATCATAGGTGCCCATGGAAAAAAAATTAGCGTGTGCTTAGCACCCACTGGCAGCAGCCAAGCACCCCCCATCCCCCAGCGCCCTACTGATCAACTCCTCCCCCTCCCTCCCAGCACCTCCCACCCACCGCGATCAGCTGTTCTGCACCAGGCAGGAGGTGCTGGGGGTAGGGTTGCCAAGCCTCCAGGATTGTCCTGGAGTCTCCAGGAATTAAAGATTAATCTTTAATTAAAGATTCTGTTACGTGATGAAACCTCCAGGAATACATCCAATCAAAATTGGCAACCCTAGCTGGGGGAGGGGGGGGGGAGGGGGGGAAGGAGCAGGGACAGGGTGTGCTCGGGGGAGGGAGTGGAAAGAGGCAGTGTGGGGCCTTGGAGGAAGGGGTGGAGTGGGGGCAGGCATGGGGCGTAGGTGGGAGGGGTCAAGCACCCCCCAGGTAGAGAGGAAGTCGGTGCCTATGCTTAAGATACTTTAGTCCAAAGCAGACTGCAAAGTGTTACAAAGGAGTCTCACTAAACTGGATAATGAGACAACAAAACAGCTGATGAAATCCAATGTTACATAAGAACATAAAAATGGCCGTACTGGGTCAGACCAAAGGCCCATCTAGCCCAGTATCCTGTCTTCCGACAGTGGCCAGTGTCAGGTGCCCCAGAGGGAATGAACAGAACAGATAATCATCAACTGATCCATTCCTTGTCGCCCATTCCCAGCTTCTGGCAAACAGAGGCTAGGGACACCATCCCTGCCCATCCTGGCTAATAGCCATTGATGGATCTATCCTCCATGAACTTACCTAGTTCTTTTTTGAACCCTGTTATAGTCTTGGCCTTCACAACATCCTCTGGCAAAGAGTTCCACAGGCTGATTGTGCGTTGTGTGAAGAAATACCTCCTTTTGTTTGTTTTAAACCCACTCCCTATTAAACTTCCTATTAACTATTGTTGATTCAATATTTAGCTAAATCGGTTTAACGACCAATGTAAATTCTAACCGGTATAACTTTCCCATGTAGACAAGGCCTTGGCCACACGCTGGCCCACCTAGAAAGGGTCTGCTTCTGGGGGTTAGCCCCAGAAAGAAGCCACAACGCAGATGTGTGAGGAAGAGAACACCTCCCTTGCAAATCTGTGCCTTGAACGGGCACTGAGCCATGCAACTCACATCTAACTGTCTCTTGGCACAGCAGCTGATTCTCCCAGATACGCAGCGATGTGCCGCGCATACAGGATGGCAGGATCAAATTCTTTGAGTCTCTCCAAAGGCTGATGAAAAAAAGACTTGGATCTCTGCTCACATTTCCCTTTACTGCTGATCTGCCTGAACAACTCTGCGGCACAGCCAGGGAAGCTGGTGGGATGAAACCCTTGTCCTTTCCTGCGTTTTATTACCAGGAGGAGGGAGACTCCTTCGCTGACCAATAACTGGGGATGAGCACGGCTAGTCTGCAGGGCTCCGTCCTGCGGGGTCATTCAGAAGCTCTTTTCTTCTTTTAGCCAGAGCCAGAGACATTTTTATGTCATTGGCAACCCAGCGCAGCTCAGTCCCTGCCTCAGCAGCTGCTGCGCTAATGTTTTCTTCATTCACGCTGTGGCAACCTCCAGCCTCGGATTCGCCACGTGAACAGATGCTAGTGAACCGATGCGGGGGCCGCACCCAGAGAGGCACGTTTGGGCGGCACGTTCCCTTCCAGGGGACCCCCACGGGGAGACCCGCACTCGAGTCCCTTTGCAGTTTCCTCTCCGTGTCGCATTCAGAGGCGAGGCGTTAGCCCCGTAAGGGAGCAGGCAGGGGGCGAGACATAGGAGCGATGGGGGGTGGGGCTGAGGCAGCAGAAGGCTAGAAATCAGGGCTCTGCATTCAAGTCCTTGGTCTCCACAGACTCTGACCTTGGGCTCCTATCCTCAAAGCTATGGAGGCAGCTGAGTCCCACTGAACTCACTGGGAGCCAGGTACCCAACTACCTTGGAGAATCTGGGCCATGACCTCTCTGTGTCTCGGTGCTGTAATCCTTCGCACTCTCACAGGGGTGCCGGGAGGTTACCCATTCGGAGGTGCTCAGTTGCTATAGCACTGGGGGGCCTGATGAACAGGTTGATCCAGGAAACGGTGAGTCGAGGCTGGCCTGTTCCTGCTGTCCCCTTTCCGTCAGCAGGGCTCAGGGACCCTCCTCCATGACAGGGGCTCCCTTAAGCAGCGTGGGGGGTTGCGATTGCTCTCAGACACCAAGTGTTGAGCTCCCACCGGCCGCTGCCAATTCTGCATAGCCAGCCGCGCTAATGCAGCGTTCTGCTGGCATAGAGTCAGCCGCCTGTGGGCTCGGTGACGCTGCAGCCCCGGCACGGGCCTCGCACGGTGTCTTTGCTAGTGGGATCATGCACAGAGCTACTCCCCCCACTTCTGCGAGCACCATCGCCTCAGCCTGGGCTCAAGCGCTTATCGCAGCCCCGGTGCCCACTCAGCGCCGAGACAATAGACCCCCGCGGGGTGGAGAGACTGGGCCCCTCGCAGGAACCTGCCCTGTCTGTTCGGGGCAGGGGGACAATGGCTGTGGCTAGAGGCCTCGACCGAGACCAGGGCCCCATTGTGCCGGGTGCACACAACACATGTTCTTCCTCGCCTCTCTCAGACACGCAGACTCCCTGCCGCTCTCTCCTCAGACGGGCACCACTGCCGAGCATTGCCCCTGGCGCTACTCACCCCAGCCGGGGTGACTCCAACTCTACACAGGACTCAACGTCCCATGGCCCGCGGCTGCTCAAAGCACTTGTGCTGCTACAGCAATCGGCCCGGCGCCCCCCTCCAGCAGAATTTTCTTTGTGGTAGAACAGAAGCAGCGGGAGCCCCCAACCGAGACGGGGGCTGGGTTGTGCCAGGCGCTGTCCGGGCACATAGCGTGAGACGTTCCCTTGCTCCACAGGCTGCGCAATCTAACTAGGGCACAGAATGCTTCAAGGTCACATTGAAGGTCGGGGGCGGACGTGGGAGCAGGACGCGGGTCTCCTGAGCCTAGCGCCCGAGCCGCCGGCCAATGCTGCTGCCTACAGCGATAGAAGGGGAAAGAGGGCATCTCGCCTACCTCCTTGGAAAGCAAAGAGCAAAAGCGTGAGGCTACCTCCCCGCCCGCCCCCACCCCCCATCCCAGGTTTACAGAGAGCTTTTCAGGACCACGTGGCCCCCTTTGTGCGCAGTGACACACGCCAGACCCGTCGCAGGACCACAGCAGGCCCCGTTTGGACCGGGCTCCTTTTGCATCTTTTGTTGTTAAGAACCACAGAACCCTGTGAACGGGGGAGAAGCCCACTCAGCGCACACAGGCCCTCCACTGATCCCCCAGCACGTCGGTCCCAGGGGCGCTCTGCAGCTCGCTCCAGGCTGCCCCTGAAATTCCAGCTGGCCTGGTTTGAGTTCACCTAAAGGGAGGGGCTCTCGGTGCAGGGTTTAGGGCCAGATGCATGAACAACAGCGTCATGCAATTAAACACCCACGGTAATTATCGACATCAAACCCCACGTGGAAGAGCTGGCTTTGAAGGGGACAGTGGCGCAATTTGTTCTCCTAAAATCCCAGCCCCGAGAGCTGCCTGGCAAACGCCGCGGGCCAGGGAGCTTACATCAAACTCCTCCGGCACGCCTTGCTAAGGCCACGGCTCTCGCGTGGAGTTGGTCGCCAAGACAGCCTGGCGGCCACTAAACCAGCCATGAAGAATTCCCCTTTCCCTGCCCTCTCGGTTCAGAAACGGCAAAGAAAAAAAACCCCATTTCTGCCCTTTGTTGCACGTCTCTGAGCCAATCCAAGGGTAATGGCAGCCCTGGGGAAAATGGAAGCTTGCAAACTCTTCCCATCTGGGCCTTTTTGAACAGAGAAACCCCCTGGCCAGGGAACAACATAAAGAAATATTTAGCCTCTTAGGTTTTATTTGGACCATGCGAGGCTACGGACTCACCTTCACTCAGAACATCTGCTTAGAACTTAGTTGGGTTCAGGGCTGATAACACAGTAACGTCTCACATGGACACACGTCTTAGGGCAGCTAGTGGTAGCCAGATCCAGGCAAGACGATGCGGGCCGCAGCCCAGCAAAGCACGGGCCCCACTGTAAGCCTGCCAGACTCCCTACGGAAGTGAACGGGTGAAATCCTGGCCCCACTGATGTCAATGGGAATTTTGCCCGTGGCGTCAATGGGGCTGGAGGTTTCACCTGACAAGTTACAGTCGTGTGTGCACTTGCCGGATCAGGGCCACACCAGTGCTCGAAATGAGCATCGTGCCCCTCCCACGTCATTCGAAATAACCCTCCCCTGCCCCAAATCCCCTCCGATCAGGCAACATGCAATATCTGACCTCCAGCTCCTGGAAATCCTCGTCTTCCTCCACGTCATAGGAGAGGGTGTGGATCTTGATGTCGTCGCCGGAGAGGTCGATGAACTTGCTGTCGGGGTACTCCAGGCTGTCCTTGGTGGGGGAGCGGTCCTCGATGAAGGTGGTCTCGCAGCACTCGGTGCTCACGCTCTCCCCCCAGGAGCGCAGCACGTTCTCCGAGTAGAGGATGATGTTGGGGCGGTAGTGGGACTCCACGGTCTGCTGGAGCGTATTGGGGTCCAGCAGCTGCTGCACCGGGTCGTTCCTGCTTTGGGCAGCGAGATTGCCCACGATGTGGCTCTGGTACTGCGGGGCTGGGTACACGGAGACCAGGCCATCTCTGTTCTCCGCCATTAAGTTCCTGGTGTTAATTAAGCCATTCTTTTTGCCAGCTTCAGCGATTTTACTGTGCATTAACGCACTGGTCTGTTCTAGGAGCCCATCCATGTTGTTTTTCTCCTTCTTTCCACAGGGTTCTTAGCTGGTCACTGGGAAACACTGGTCACACTGGAGTAATGGCTCCCATTTTCCTGAGGAGAGGGTGAAATAAATACTAACATGAAAATTAAATATCAGGACCTCCCAAATCTGCATCTGACACCTGATAGCGGGTACAACGACTGAAGAAATGTAGGCCCCGATCCTGGCAGCCGCTCCATGCAGAAATCGCCCGGCCCACCCGTGCACTCCGTGGCTAGCAGGAGTGGGGACTTCCCAGGCCTTTTCTAACCGAGTGCTTTAAAGCAATACTTGAACACTGGGGTTCTCAACTGTGGGGTGGGACCCCATTTTAATGGGGTTGCCAGGGCTGGCTTAGACTTGCTGGGGCCTGGGGCCAAAGTCCGAGCCCCACTGCCCAGGGCCGAAGTCAAAGCCCGAGGGCTTCAGCTCTGGGCGGCGGGACTCAGGTTACAAGCCCCCTGCCTGGAGCTGAAGCCTGGAAATCCCCCCACACACACACACACATCCACCGCTGCCTGGGGCAGTGGGGCTCGGGTGGGCTCAGGCTTTGGTCCCCCCTCCTGGGGTTGTGTAGTGATTTTTGTTGTTAGAAGGGGGCCGCGGTGCACTGACGTTTGAGAACCCCTGTGTTTAACGCATCGAACAAGAGGGAAGGCCCGAGCGGTGGGCCTGAGCCGGCCCGGGGTTTATGTTTCACGCCGGCCTGTGCCATTCCAAAAGGAGGATTTCGGCTGAACACTGACCCTCAGGAGAAACTCCACACTCCTGGCACAAAACCCCATGAGAATCCACCACACCCTCCCCTGTCAAATTAACCAAGAACGGGAAGAAAACACAAATTTTGGAATCTGGCCTGCCCGGTTAGCACAGACAGTGCCGAAGACTCACCGCCCCTTTCTACACGCTTCAGCCAGGAGCGGGGCCAGTGAGACGCACTTTGCTAGGAGGGATCCCGTGTTCCCCCTGGCCCGGTGAGCTGCCCTGAGCTTCAGAGGAGTTCAAAGCTCCCTATGGGTCACCACCTATCAATGACACCACTGGTGGGATCGTCTGAGGGGACTGAATGCTCGACCTAAGCACCAGGCCTGTTAGCTCACAGCCAGCAGCAGGCTTGTAAACCTCTCCTATTGCACTGCCATTAGAGGGACAGAGCCATGAGCCAGGGTTTCCTATGTCTCTCTCTGAAACCGCTGGTGCTGACGGCCATCAGAGACAGGATAAGGGGCCAGATGGACCAGTGTGGAAATTCCTGAGTGCCAGGTATGCCACGTATGACACACAGGTCGATCCAGGTCCTCCCACGCTGCTGATAGAGCCAAGACATCCGGTTCCAAGAGAAACAGCCGGGGACGTGGCGGCGTGCGGCGTGACAGGAGGGATACGAAAGGCAGGGCCCGCGCCCGCTGCTTGGCTGGGGCCCATCACCCAGAATGTTTCACGCAGCGGTTGCACGGCGAGTGCTTTTCACGTCACTCGCACGCAGACCACGCAGTGCCTGCGCCTCGCTCCCGCTGGATGGAGAATTTCTCTCCTGGTGGGCACTTCCCACATTCAAAACCACGTGCAAATCCAAAGCAAGGTGAAGTGAAAGCATCCATCATGCTTGCCCAGACCTGACAGCAAATGGATCCTTGCAGAGCTCTCAGGGTTCCTGGCAGGGGGGGAGGGATAGCTCAGTGGTTTGAGCACTGGCCTGCTAAACCCAGGGTTGTGACTTCAATCCTTGAGGGGGCCATTTAGGGATATGGGGCAAAAATTGGGGATTGGTCCTGCTTTGAGCAGGGGGTTGGACTAGATGACCTCCTAAGATCCCTTCCAACCCTGAGATTCTATGATTATCTGGTGAAATTTCAGCCTTTTGGTCTGAGGAAAAGGGGAAGGGGGCGGGGGGGCAGTTTCCCTTCAAACTGACTGAACACATTCCGCCTCAGTGCAAGGGATTACGTCTGTCCCAAGGGGCTAATGGGACTCAATTCTTCCAGAGAGCGCCACAAATCGATAGTTTTGTGAGTTAATATTTCCACTGAGACCTTCAGGCTAGCAGTTATTTTTTCACCCATCTCCAAACAATTCCTCATCTAAGGAGGCTGCTGCACATGGATGGAATATGGGTTTGGGGAGTCATTTCAGGCAGAACTGGCTTTCATTCCACAAAGGGTCTGTCTACACTGCCATTAGACACCTGCCTAATGGTGGCCCCCGCCAGCTGGCTCGGGTCCCAGGGCAGTTTAATTGCAGTGTAGACATTCCAGCGGCAGGCCGAGCTCTGGGACCCTCCCACCTCCAGCCTGAGCCTGTGTGTACCCCACAACTTGACAGAACGGCAGTCAGCAATTCTGTATGTTCAGCTACTGCCAGCTCGAAACCAAACCTCATGGAGCTAGGAAAATCTTAGGCCCTAAGAGGCAAAGCCGCACAGCTGTATGTTAGCAGCTTTGCGATCAAAATAAAAAAAACAAAACAAAAAAGTATATAAAAAAGTAAAGAAATAGCAACCTTGGTTTGAAGTGCCCCATACGTATTATTGTTATAACTACAAATACTAAAAATGCTTTAAAATAATAGTTCATGAAAATTTAAAAAATTGGTAACCCACTAAAATCACTAAAGGTTATGTGCTTTGTTTAAAATTAGCTATAAAAATTAAATAAAAACTATGCTTTAAAGCAGTTCGGCGAGCTTTTCTTTGGGCAAAAAGCTGACATCCAAACTCCCCATCAGCTGGACAAAAAAAGGGCCCTAAAAACCCAGCTGGTGATCACTCAAAGCCATCTCGAACTGTAAATAACTAACCTAAAATGTCCTAACCCTATCACGTATGTGTGCTTAAAATCTAATAAATGGTAGTTTTCAATAAAAGCACGCTTGCTGGTATCCATCAGTGATCAGACGGACGAGCTGTGCCCGCTATTAATTTATTCCCCACAGAGCCTTAAAAAAACCATTAAATTAAATCATTTTAAATGTTTAAAAGTTAAATTACCAGTGCTTTGGGTTCTAAAACACCGGGGTAACACCGGGGCATCTAGGCAACAATTAAACATCCCTGCAGCCCAAGCCAGCCGGCACAGGCCAGCCACGGGGTCTAACTGCAGTACAGACATCCCGTTAGCGTCAGCCAGTGGGTGTGAACACAGGACCTACACACCTGAACGCAAACACACCTGCTGCTGGAGCTAAAGGACTAATGCCCGTACATGGGCACAGTCGTAGCCTCATCAACCTCGTATGCGACTCAGCCCCTAGAAGAGGCCTAACCCGTCCCTTCTAGCTAGTGGGGTGACGTCAAGACACTAGAAATCCACGGGGCGGTTCATCAGGATAAGAACACTTGTCTCTGGCCCAAACACCACCTTCTCGGGAGACCTGTTTGCTTCCAGTGCAGCCAGTGTAAACTGTTACTTGATGTTCTCAGGTATCCAGTAAATCAACAGGAGCCCAGATGATCTCTCACTCTCCCAGCCTGATCCAAAGCCCAGAAAAATGTATTGACTTCAATGGGCTTTAGAGCAGGCTGTCCAAGACAACCCACCCTACTGGGAGGATTGCACTCCTGTGGACTGTCGAGAGACAAAGCTGAATTCAATATCTTTCTAATTAGAACTTCTTTGCCCTCTCTCTGCATCCCATGTGAACAAGGGGAGCCAGGTCTGCAGCTGGCCCCTAAATAACCAGTTTCAACAACAGTGTAATAGTCATTCGCTGAAGCTCTTCCAGAAGGTCCCTCTCCCAGCAGTGGCAACCTTTCCTCCAGCGGGCTCGGGCAAGGAACGTAGGGGAAGACGGTGGGTGGGACTGGCAGGAGTAGAGCGCGCACCCTCCTCCCCCGGCAAGCCAGTGGGGAACCCATGGAAAAGCGATGCTATCTTAGGGCTGTACCGGCTTTTGGGTGCAAGGTGCAGCCCCCGTTTGGAGCTGCACCAGGGGCACCTGCAAGCAGGGAAAGCCCGATCAGCAGTCAGATCCTGAGAATAACCCCTTGTTTCTTCCCTGGGCCAGGCAAGCACCAGCCACCCACACACCCATCTAATAGAAAACGCACAAGGAACCTTGTGGAGTTCCCAGCCACGACGCAGGTTTCTCGGGGAAGAGGAAGGAACAGGCCCGGTGCTCCAATTCAGCAAAGCTGAAATCCCCCTGACACTCAAATGCTTTGCTGATTCGAGGCTTCAGTGCTTAAAAATAAAGAAATGTTGCAGGTATGTGTGGGTGGGGAATAGGGACCTTTACAACGGCTAATTGATAGATCTATGCAACAGGGACAAGGACGGGTCTGTATAAAAATATTCGGTGCACTGCAGGCATTCACGGACATCCCACACGGACTGCATTGCTATTCTGAACTGCGGTCTTCGCAGTGCAATGAAAACCAGCATCTTCTAACCCGCCGAACCTGTCACACTTCTGTGATGCCACTAAACATGCTTTGCTGAGTCCTTCTGGCCAGATCCTTAGCACTGCCCCGTCTAAATCACTAGAGTGATGCTGATTTGTGCCAGCTGAGGGTCTGGCTTTCTGTTTTATTAGTACCCAATACACTGTAATAGCTCTACGGTTCTACTGTGTTAATCACAGGTAAGAAAGTTTGGCTAGAGGATGTATTATTTAGTCTGTGTAGCCGTACCCCCAAGCATATACCCAGACTTATTACATCTTGGTTGAACCAAAGTCATTAGTTATGTCTAATACACTACACTTGATCTGAGCTCCGAGGAGCCGAGAAGCGAAACCTTTGCTTTGTTTTCCTAAACAAATACCTAAAACCTTTGCTTTGTTTTCGTTTTTTCCCACTGACACAATGTAAATCACGACCTGTCAAATTTCTGTTTCCGAAAAAACACAACAAGGATGCACACAAAAATTCTGAAGACGGCAAACCTAATTGGCTTTGCAGTCTTAGTTTAATAGCAGACCAAACTGGTTTTAAAGCTGTCCTGGACTGAGACATTTATGGCTGAGTTATAAATGCCTGCGGATAGGAATTTATAACGGAAAGGAAGAGAAGTATATCAGGGCACTAGTGGGCATTGCTATAATATGCTACACCTTCTCATACCATCCTACGAAGCCAAAACATTTGGAATACTGAATGCAGAATAAATTAGGTTAAATGGAATATGTTGCAGATATACAGTGCAACTGCATTATATCTGCATTTGTATAACTAAGAGCTTTAGTTATGTGTGTGATTTATTAAGTATGTGGTGGTGGAATGCAATGTTCTTTTGCTTGATTTAATTTATTACGAATGCATTTATCTTTCATAAACACACACGAGCTGTAGATACAAAATTGTCGCTAAAATGTCACCTTGACCAGTAAAATGAGAATTCATTTATCCTGTGGGGCAGCTGAGCTTCAAACTCGTATGAAGAGGCTCCAGATGCTGCTAGTTTGAGGCAGACAACTCATTAACAATAATTAACCATAACTATCTTCATACAAGAATGTGTACAAGTGTATCCTTCACTCTGGCTGCAGTCTACAACCCACAATAATCCCCTTGAAAATACCAGTTAGCACATCTTCCTGGGTTTAAGAATATCAAAGCATCTGTTAATTGTTGTTAATACCCAGTTTCAGAGGGGTTCATGGCTCATTATTTTTTAACTGAATGTTTAACCCCCTTCAAGAAAGTTTAGATTTTTCATAGGTTCTTACTTGTCTCTCCTTTCTTTACTTATCCTTCGTTATTTATCATCTTTTTTTTCTTTTATTCTTATGAGTCAGAGCCCAAGAGATTTTTCTAAAGCTACTGTCTCATTTCACTGGATAATTCAGCATTTCTTTCTATTTTAAGAAAATACAACTGGATATACCTTTGCACGCCTCATTGCCACAGTTTTTGTTGCAAACAAATTGTGCTTTGCAGACGACACGGTATAAACTCTACCTACAAATCCCTGTCCTGCCTTCTGACAGCACTTTAGTTTCTTATTAGGAACAGCTGGCACTCCTGGGGTGCCTTGCACAGAAAGACCTTAAAGCATTTTGCAAATTGTCCGGAGTTAACCCTTTGGAGAAGGTTAATGTGCGGTAGCTGCATTTCCATGTTACTGACAGGAAACAGGAGCAAGGCTAACAGCCGTGCCCGAGATCACACAGCAATCGGTGGCAGGAGAGACCCGCATTTCCTGACTCCCAGTGGCTTGTCCTACCCTCCCCCGAAGGAATCGGTTCCTACCTGTAAAGGCAAGGAGCAAATCTCCTCTTCTTGCAGAATTATCCTGCTCGCCCAGCAGCCGGGGAACACTCGCTCTGCTCAATCCCAGCCCACTGCCCCGCTCCACCTTCCCCTTAATCATCCACGGCCCTGACACCTGCTCTGCGGTGCAGCGAGCCCCGGGGCAGGCACGGCCGCACTCCCAGCCGGCAGGAGCGCGGAGCGGAGCGCTGGCAGCCCGGCGACGAGCCCGGGAGGCGGCTCCCCCCGGGGAAACTCCCCCGACAGGGCGGAAAACAAACTTCCCCGGGGTCTTTAGCGGGACGGTCTGTGACCGCGCCGGCAGCCCGGCGGGTCTGGCGCAAGGAGCTGGGGGCCCGGCGCTCCGCTCGTGCCCGGGCTGAGCCCCTCTGGGCCGGGCCGTTCAGAGACCGGGGGGGGCCCCAAATAAACCCGCGTGCGCCCAGCGCCGCTTCCCTGCCCCGCCCCGGGGAGCCGCCGAGACGGGGGGGCAGGAGCCAGGAGCAATCCCCCCCCCCGAGCTGGGGCAGCCCAGCGGTCACCGGCTCCGCCGCCCGCCCGGGGGAGCGGGGCTGGGATCCCCCCTTCGCCCCCCGCCTGCGCGCAGCCCCAGCCCGGCTCCCCAGCCGGGGCGCATCCCTGGGGCGCGCTCGGACCCGCGTCCCCCGCCCCGCGGGCTGCGGCGGCGCCTCGCCCGGCCCGGCCCGGCCCAGCTCAGCTCACCTGCTCCGCAAGGTGACCCGCCTCTGGTGGCCCCGCTCGGGCCCCGCGGCCGCATGGCAGCGCCCCGGGGGAGGCCGGGCTGCGGGGCGGAGGCGGAGGCGGCCCCGCATGGCAGAGCGGACCAGCCGCCCCCCTGCTGCCGGAGCGCGGCGCGGGGCTGCCCGCCAGGAGCAGCCGCAGGGAGGGAGGCGGCGGCTGCCCGGAGAAGCGGCGGAGGATTGGGGGGAAGAACCGCAGCAGCCGCTGCCGGGGCTGGCCGGGGATTGACCGCCCTGCGCCGCTCTCCCTCCCGGTCCTAAAGGCAGCCCGGCCCCGCACTGCTGCACCAGCCCCCCCCCCCGGCCTTCCTCCCGCGGCTCGGCCCCGGGGGCTCCATGCTGCCTCCAGGCGGCCCCGGGGCTTCCCTTCGCCCGGGGAATTCGTGCCGCAACCAGCCCCGCCCGAGCCGGGGTCAGTTGTCCCCTGCCGCTGCACCGTCACTTCGGGCTGGAGCCGGTGCTGCGGGGGTGACAGTGGGTGTCCCGAGTCCCGCCCGGACCCCTCTCCAGAGCGCGGCTCTGACCCCCAGCAGCGGGGCCACCTCCCCCGGCTCCAGCCCAGCCTGGCCCTTTAGCCAAACACCGGCCTTTCATCTCACCTCTCGGGGGGTGTGCAGCTCCTCTGTCGGGCTAGCTCCCCTGGCTGCTTTGAAACATGGGCCTGCATCTGCAGCCCCCCGGGAAGGTGCTGGGTTGTCCCGCCGGTTATTTCCCTACACCCCCCTTAGGAGGCGTGTACACCCCCCCTGAATTTCCCCAACACCCCCCCCCCAGTTTTGTGAACTAGTTACATGCCAATTTAGTGACCCCCCCCCTTTCAATTCCTGGGGAGGCCACTGTCCGGGCCGCCGGGCTCCATGCTACTGACTCAGGATTGTGCTTTCGCTCAGGGTCCGAGACCGATCCACAGGCCGCTGAAGTCAGTGGCACGACCCCCCTTAGCTTCAAGGGGCTTTGGCTCATGCCCAGAGGCCGGCGTAAATCAGGGTCAACGCTGGGAAGCCAATTGCACCCTTGTAAAACCAGCGTGGGGTCAGACTTAGCATGAGTGGCCGCTCCCCAACCTGGCAGTGTAAATCCATTAGACTGTGGAGTAGCCCGAGGCCCCATCGCTTGAGAAACTCAGCTGGACTGGGCCCAGCCGAGGGAGCTAGCCTGCACTGGCAGCTAGGTAGAGGAAGAATTCTTCCTAGGAGATCAGGTTTTCAGTGCTACTTTCTAGGACTCCTTCTACTGTAAAGTCTTTGGGGCCGGGCCCAACGCTGTTCTGTTTGTACAGCACCGAGCACCATAGGGTCCTGGGCTCTGACTGGGACTCCTACACAGCATGACACTACAAACAGATTAGGAAAGTACCAGGGGGCAGCCGACAACAAGGAGTCCGGTGGCACCTTAAAGACTAACAGATTTATTTGGGCATGAGCTTTCGTGAATAAAAACCCCACTTCTTCAGATGCATGGAGTGACATTTTTTTAAGGATAGTAGGGTTCATTGATTCCATTGCGTGTCACTTTCTACCCCTGCCAGCATTGCTAGACAAGCCCCTTTGGTAAAAGCGTCCCTCCCCATTCTGGATGGTTCAACTTTTGTGGCTTAAAATTCTAGCACAAGGTCCCCACCCACTGTGTGTGTTTCATTTATTTGCTTTTGTCAACACAATTGACTGTTGTACCAGTTGCAGATATCATCCACCACATGACATTCAGCACGCTAGCTCCCCTTTGGCTCCATACCCATTCTGTGTCTTGGAAATCTTTAATGAGGAGCATGATGGATTTTCTCTTCTTGTGTGTGCTCTCCTCATTAGTCATACTTGCACCAGTAGTAATGGCAAATCATTAATGAAAGATCACTCTCAATATTTAAATTGTATTTTAAATCTCTTGTACATGGCTTGAAACTCTACAACTCAAAACCGCACTAGTCATTTTTCTGTCTCCATTTATACAGTTTTACTAATTTGACTGCTCAGTTGCTGTTCTTGAAATGTGAAAAGTCGTGCAATTCCATTATTTCTACAGCTGTTCAAAACATGGAATGTCTGTCCCATCTGAAACTGTTGCTGGAATGAAAAGTTAATACAAAAACTATTGAGAAATATCAAAATATTTTGTTTTGATGTTTATGATCAAAACATGTTGATGTTCACACATCGATGCATTTAATTTTGATTTAATTTTCCCAACAGAGAATTCAGCTGCACTCAGTCTTTTCCCTTGGAAGATTTTGGTTTTAATAACGCCCTATATTTGTGAAAGGTAAAAAATGTTTTATTGAAAAATGTTATTTCTTGGCTGGCATTGGCACTTGAAAAATCCACTTGCCCAGAATGGCCTCACCTGGAGTATTGTGTCCAGTTCTGGACACATCTCAGGAAAGATGTAGACAACTTGGAGAAAATGAGGAAAGGTCTAGAAAACATGACCTATGAGGGAAGATTGGAAAATTGGGTTTGTTTAGTCTGGAGAAGAGAAGATTGAGAGAGAGGGGTGATAAGGGGGGACGGGAGAACAGTTTTCACGTCATAAAAAAGGTTGTTACAAGGAGGAGGGTGATAAATTGTTCTCCTTAACCTCCGAGGATAGGACAAGACACAATGGGTTTAAACTGCAGCAAGGGCAATTTAAGCTGGACATTAGGAAAGACTTCTTAGCTGCCAGGGTGGTTGAGCACTGGAATAAATTGTCTAGGGAGGTGGTGGAATCTCCAGCATTGGAGGTTAAGAGCAGGTTAGAGAGACACCTGTCAGGAACAGTCTAGTTATTACGTAGTCCTGCCTTGAGTGCAGGGGACTGGACTAGATCATGTCTCGAGGTCCCTTCCAGTCGGATTCAATAATGAGTAGGAAACGTTCCTGGGCAAATCCCACCCGCTTCTGCAGAATCTCAGTGAGCATTAAAAAAAAATAAAAAAATTCCAGTCCTGCTAGTTGTGACAAAAATCTCCTTGCAAACATGACAGCATAACCCAATGCAGTACCACCTGCCTGAGTCCGCAGGGAGCTGCCCTCCAGAGAGGAAGGCTAATCCACTGGCTAGACCAGGGATCTCAAACTCAAATCACCACGAGGGCCACATGAGAGCTAGTACATTGGCCTGAGGGCCGCATCACTGAAACCTTTTCATATAATGATACAAAAGTATAGTCATAAATGAAAAAAAAGGAAGAGTAATATATTATTCTATTAAAAGTCAATGTATGAACTTTTTAAAAACTGTAATGCGAAGAGGGGTTTTAATAAAATATAAACACTCAGTAATGTTTGGTGCTTGGCTGCCCGTGGAGTCGGCACCTATGGCGGGCCGCAGGAAATAACTCCGCGGGCCGCATGTGGCCCACAGGCCGCGTGTTTGAGACCCCTGGACTAGACCTTGAGACACCTTGTCTTCAATTCCTTGCTCTAGCACAAGTCACGCAGCCTCTGTGTGTCAGTTCCCTCTGCAACGGGGCCAGTAACACGAGGCGGCTGGGAGGCGCTCGGTTAGCCTGGGGATGGCGGGTGGGGAAGTACCATATCGAGATAGATAGTCACTATTCTCCGCTGAGGAGCGTGGGGGGGAGGGGGCTGGCTGCATCTGGCCCCAGCTGCCACCACTGGTCGGGTGGGCGTGGCTGGCGGCCGGCGTGGTCCAGAGGGTCCCGGCAGGCCACTGCTGGTAGGAGGCACTGGCAGACCAGTTCTGCATGGCCCGGGGGGCTCTCTGCTGACACCACCCCAATAGGGGGAGCAGCATGAATCAATACTGTGCAGGAAGATCTCCAGTAATAAATGTAGGGGGGGGGGGGAACAGCAGCATTCAGCCATTTATTTCCTCTGTTTTGTGAGGGGCGGGCTGTCTCCATTGATGAGTGTGTTGGGGGACAGCGTTAATTGATTTAATTCATGTTTGGGGAGGGAGCATGCACTGAGGTCCAGCGTGCAGACAGCAGGACACCACGATCTCTGGACTGAGCAAAGGGCCTGAAGGGGTATCTGACCCCCAGGAGAGCCGGCCGGCCGGCAGGGGTGGGACTCAGGAGGGGGCATGGCATGGGGCTGCTGGATTAGCTTAGTTCCTGAGCTAGGGGATACTGGGTAAAGTTTCCCGAATCTGGGTCCCACTCCTGCAGAGCTCTACAAACCGCCATGTGCAGCTGGCTCAGTTCTTCTTAAAGACAGCGTTTGATTTAGCTCACCAGCCTGCTCAGTGGTCTCCTTTGGGCTAGCAGCTGACATTGCTGACTGTTAGCCACAAGAACACGACGCAGGCAGTAAATGCAGGACTTGTTTTTAAATTCACTCATTTATGGATTGAATGCAGAAGATGCCCATGAGAAAAGCCAGGAGTACAAAAATAGGGGTATTCTCTGATACCTTAATCTCTTCAAAGCCGTTCAGAGTCTGCTTCCATGGGAGCAGCTGTGTCATTTTTCTATCATAATTTGCATCTACTACAACACTCTTTACAATCAGACACACAATATGATTCTATTAATATCAGAGATAAAAGACAGATTGAGAAGATTAAAATGGAGTGAAAAAGGAAGTTAAAGAAGAGAGGGATCTAGGCCACAGATTAGATGGAAAATACACTCTAGAGCCAGTTCACCAGTGTTGTGTGTCTTCTGCTACCCTCTGCTGGACAGAACCACCTTTGTTCAAGTACTTCTCAATAGCCCCATTCTGCTAATAGCGATGGATAAGCCTCTTCTAGCGCAAGCGGCAGATGCTGGGTATTTGGAGAAGGAGCAGCTGAGTTCTGTTCTGTGAAGTTGGGTGAGCATCTTGTACAGCAGAACAACAACCCTGAGGTCTTAATTGGCAACTGGTGTCTTACAGCCTGTACCTCTACAAACTAACATCTTTGGGTAATCAGAGAACAACGCAGCATTCACATTGCCCAAGTGGAGCAGACCCACAGTCTCTCTCGGACAGTGGTCAGCACCAGTTTAAGCAGTAGGCAGTGATGACATAACCTGCCCTGAGGGAAGTTTCCTCCTGACCCCATTAGAGGTTTTTCTTAACCCCGGGAGCATGAGGGTTTGAAGCTTTCCAAGCTCCTGTTTATATCTGAGTATTAGAACTTGCTATTTTTGTTACCCAGTGTGATGCGGAGGGAATTCACTATTTTTATGAGTGATATGCATGGCAATGACTTACTTTACTAGGGAATGCTACCCAGAGGGGGGGGAGGAAAGGGTTAAAAAGCTACCCCTGTGGCAGACCAGGAGCCCTGGGTGGTGAGTAATGCAGCTGTCTGGGATGTAGGAATGCAGAGCATTAAAGAACTGGCCGAAATCAACCCCGTCAATGTAGGATTTGGAAAGACAAGGGGGTCCCCAGGGACTGAACACCACACACCTCACAAGGGGAAACGCCAGCAGGCAGAGCATGTGAACTCAGGAGGACGAAAAGCCACCCGGTGAGAGGGAGCGAATAGAAGAGCTGGTGTCTGGACACACACGGGAGACAGGGAGAGCCAGGAAATGTCATGGCTCGGTGGAGCGCGGGCTGGGCCAGGAGGGGCTAAGTCTTAACCATTGTGTCTCTGTGCTCATCCAAGCGTTTCCCCCACCCTGCGGGTCTGCTGACTCGTTAACCCTGCTCTGAAAAGGAACAAATAAGGATGGCAGGAGGCACATGAAACTTCTAAGCCTGGTGAGATCTAGGTCTGGTCCCATGCACACCAATCTAACACTGGAAATACGAGGCATCAGCCGACATCCATTTTGTAACCACGGCGCAGGATGACACGGTGCCGGCAATGCACTGACAGAGCGCAGGCTCCAGCGTGGGAACAGTGCCAGCACCTCCTCCTCCAGAGGATAAAAAAGGAAGCCCAAGGGCAGTGTCCCAGAGCTCTCCTGCAGACCTCACGCTGGACAGCTTGTCCCGGCCACCAGCAGAAGCTGGTCCAATAAAAAGATATTCGCTCACCCACCTTGTCTCTCTCCAATCCTGGGGCCAACACGGCTACCACCTTGCAAACAAAAACACTCCTCACTCATTCATTTCTCAGACCAGGTCTGGAATCCAGAACTTCCACCATTTCAGCACAGACCTCCGCCACTTGAACTAAAGGAATAGCTCCTTTCGCTGGCAGCAGCAGTAGGCTGTAATCCGGCTATGTGGACTAGCCCCTAAAGGAAAGACGTGATCCCTGATGACCCAATGGATGACACTTTAATGGGGTCACATAAGTATCCATTGACCTAAAGGAAACCAAGTATCACTTTACAGCTCTGGTAAACAAGGGTGATGGACGTTCCACAAGATCACGCCAGGTGCAGCCAGTAACTGAGCCCCTGGCCCCAGCTGTTACAGCCGGCACTCCCCCACTTTGCTGCTCTGCCTCTCAGAAAGATTAGGCCAGATCTATGTGCTTGGCTCTGCTACCAGTAAGAAGTGCTGCAACTCTGTGCCCATCCCTGGGAACCTGCTCAGCACCATCTCTTCTTCCACTCCTCCAGGCAGGCAGGCAAGTGGGTGCAGGAGGATTTTGCTGAACCGGGGCGGGGGAGGGAAGGGAACGTGTTGGAAGAGCTGATCTTGGTGCAGTGCGGTATGGGAGGTGGTGATGGCAATCAGAGGGGGAAATAGGGGTGATTGCTGGCACTTAAAGCAACACCATGCATTTTGAGCACCAGAGGCTACAAATGAAATAATACAAAGGGCACAGGATTTCAAGGATTATTTATTGCTTAGGAAAAGCAATCCAGCTATAGGATTCTATGCACAGAATTTTACACACATGTTGGTTTGCACTTTTGTCCCTTAGAGCAAATTCCTTATTCGAGAGGCTGGCTACGATGGAACCAGAACCCAGGATCAGATCCACAGCATAGCTTGCATAGAATTCAGAAAGTAACCATGGGGCTCACTCAAATGCCCACCGAGGGCAGTGAGAATCTCTCCACTTACTGGCTCAGAACCCAAATGTGTAGGTGTGACGCTGTTTCCCACAAAACCAATGGATTGGTGACTGCAAGTTCTATTGTCTGTTAAGTGCTTCTTGATTGGGCACTTAACCTGCACATTCCTTTCTCAAGAAATACAACCGATATTCATAACTTCAACTACAACAATGATACATGCATACAAACAGGAGGAATAAATTCAGTAGGTCATAACTTTCACAGAGATATGTTACATGGCACATGTAGCATAAAACATATTCTAGTTACATATATACATTTATAAGCATCTCCCCATAAAGTTTTATGGGGAACAGCGTCACAGTAGGCTAGTGCAAGATTAAACTTACAGAATTAAACAAATATGTATCATCCATGCAGCTCTGGAGATGTGCATGTTTCCACATCTTGTGGCTCAGCTGACTAAGAGGGTGCTGCTCTCCTCTTTGCCCCCTGCACCTAAACTGCAATACAGAAATAAGTCTAGTCTACCAAGTCTCAGATAAACACCAATACCCCCCGGAGATTCTCCAGCCATCTTCAGCTTGCAGAGCACAGAACTAGCTAAAATCATTGGGGATTAATGCTTCGGTGAATGAGGATAGGACGGATTTCTTCTCCCTTGTTTTATTCTTGGCTACCGAGATAGCAAACACTGAAAACAGATTCCCATCATTTCCATGCAATCCATCATTCATTTCACAACACACGTTTCTCCCGGCACAAACGCAGCACATTGGCGCATCTCTTGATGACATCAGCAAAAGGAGATGGGGCGGATGCAGCTTCCCCATAGAGTATCAGAGTCGGTCACGTAGATTTAAAGAAAAGGGTAAAAAGAAACAAGGGGTTAAGCCCCAAGCTTGGTGCTTATTTAGGAAATATTGTAACACTCAAAGGGGTGTGTGGGTGAGAAATGAGCATCCCACGATGCTTAACAAAATCATTGACAGAATTATGAGCTGAACCAGAGGGAAAACGATAAACGGATGGATTAGCTCTGGTCCTACAGAACTCACACCAGTGCTGTATGGCCTTGTCCACTGCGAGTGGAGAGACCGTGCATACAGGTTTATGAGCCTGCTACGGCCGTTCAGTTAACACGGCTGTTCGGCTGGAGCAGACAAGGCTCTTGCTTTTAGCTTCAGAGGTCCTGGGTTCAGTCCCCAGGACGGCGCGTTCCATCCCCAGTGCTCTACGGTGGGATGCCTGTTCCCTGACCCGCCACCAAGGTTAGGGGAAAAGACTTGGAGGCTGAAATCTTCCACCCAATTAGCCTCATGTTTTCAATCTTGGGTGTGTAACGTTACACACCTAAATCCACACTTTGGTAAACAGGGCTCTGGTTTTCAGAGTACAGGAGATGTCACTGCTCAGCTCTTCTGAAAGTCATGACCCTGACTGAGATGCCCAAGCATGGATTGAGCTGAATAGACCTTGTCGGCACAACGACAGCCGCGTTGTGGTCAGTGTCTGAGCCAGGACTGCTGTAGTAACATGGCTCAGCCCTGGCCCGGCAGGACAAGCCCCCCGAGATCCAAGGACCATTCCGTTTCCACGCCCACTGGAATTCTTGCTCTAGCTTCAGCGGCTGCCAGGGAAGGCCCCAGTTAGTGCTCGCTGAGATGGGACCATCTGTCAGCTAGCGAACAGGCTGGCTCCACCATCTGGTTTCTTATAAGGAAGCAACACAGCCGTCAACTTGTAACAGGACCCAGGCACTGCAGGCTTTGGCCAGATTCAAACAGACGGTGGAGATGTGAAAGGCTCCCCTTGCACGAGGTTAGCAATCTCCTGGGCCATTCAGTCTCCTAATGCAGACATGCATCTTCATTCACTGGGAACGGGAACAAAGCCGCTGCACATGTGGGCATTTAGGTCACACTTCTATTTGCAACTTCTTCCTGGATTACCACAAATGCCGACTTATTGTTAATATCACTGTAGTGCCCAACGTTCCCAAACGAGATCAGGCCCCCGCCGTACACACACATAATGAGACGATCCCTGCCCTGAAGACCCTCTCGTCTAACTAGACAAGGCAGGCACAAGAAGCAGAATTGTCCCCAGTGAGGAATTGAGGTGCAGAGTTTACATTTAAAGCCGGGCAGGCAACGGGTTTCCCATCCCACTAAAAAGTCGAGATTTTGACAAGCTTCCCCTGCCACTCTGGGAGGAACCGGCGCCTTCGGAACGTTGTGGGCAGTAACAGAGAGACCCTCCCCGCATGCCAGTATCCCAGTGGTTAGAGCAGGTACCTGGGAGACAGGAGTTCCTACCCTGAATTGGGCACAATCGGTTCTGGGCAAGTGCTGGAACCACTGGGCTCTCTCCAGCTTTCCTCTTGGTGTGGTTGTAGGAGTAATGGAATAGTCCTTGGGCCAACAGACAAAAGCGGGTATAACTCTCTAGTCTAGTGGTTCAGGTCCCTACCAGGCAGAGCATCCTGGTTCACGGGCAATCGAGTCGGTCTCTCTCCAGCTCCATCAGACTTTATTTACACAGGGTTAAGAAGGCACCTACACCCTTTCCTCGCCCCATTGTGTCTACGTTATACCGTGTGCAGCTGGCTAACACCTGGTTCCGAGATCGGTGTTATATATGACCGAGTGTCAGAGGAAAGGCGGTCTGAATTCGCTGTGCTTACTCCTCTTCCTACTTTGTGTGGGTTTACAGCAGGGGTGTGACTCTTATTTCCGATGGCAGCCTGACCAGACGCTCTGCCCCGAGGCACATTCGGCAGAACTGGAGAAAGAGAAGCCAGGCTGGTGGTTACTGACATTCGCCCTGGGACTTAGGGGAAGTTTCCTTTTTGTGGACTTGCCAGGTGAGAGTAGCTGCTCTCCAGCTGCCAGACAAGCCCTTGTCTGCCACTTCCCCTCGCCCAGACACGTCTCAGCGTCTGCCAGCCGTACGCCTCGCCAGCCCCTCTGAAATGCACCCAAGTAGTTCTACGCCTGTACGCAGGGGTTGGTTGCACCAGAGTCTGGACTACCAGGGTGTGATGTGTAGAGCGCACCATTGTGTTGTGCTCTTACTCCCTTGTGTGGATCCTGCTGGCACACGCTGAATGCTCCTTAGCAGGCATTGATTGAGTTGGGTTTGGAACAGGACTCGTCACTGCACGCTGGCAGGGGATTTAGAGTGCAACCCACTGGTGCTCTCTCCAAAGCACACCTCCATGGCATGGAATCCAGAGTTGTGCAGACAACCCCAGAGATTCATGGGAAGTTTGCAGGTTGGATCCAGCCCAGGGGCTGCAGGTCTGACACCACTGATTTAAACTATCCAGGGCCTTTACTGTTACTTTAAGAAAGAGCTTTGAGGTTGATTTAATAACGTCCTTTGTTTTTAGGAGAGCAGAAAATAAAATAAACTTTGACCTAGATTCTCATCTAATGCAAGTTGTCATAGCTCCATTCCTTACAATTCAGCTCTGGGTCTTTCCAATGCTGCACCGGGGGGGGGGGGGGGGGGTGTGTGTGTGGCTAGCCAAAGCTCTCCCCTTCAGTGGAGTGAGGCCACTTTACATCCATTGAGGGAGTGGGTCTTAATTTCAGCTTCCAAGTCTAAACTCAGAAAGGAGACTCCCGCATCCCATTTCAGTGTTTCATGTTCTGCTCATGGAGTCAAAGTGCCAGTAGAGCAACAGTGATGGGAAACAGAATGGAAGGGTGATGAGGCAAGGGAAAGACTTGGCTGCATGCGAGACTCATTGAGAGAGAGTCTGAATGCTTCTTAATGAATGGGCTCTCGCATGTATCGCCAGACTCCGGAAAAGAATTCATCCCTCCAGCGGATGCATACCAAGCTGCTTGGCGGGCTCACAAAATGACACCTTAAAAGGCAGGGATCATGTGATCAAAAATCTCTTACCAGTGAACTTCCACTGCTTAGTTAAACCCCAGAAATGTATCGTCTAAACATGTGTCACTCTGCCCGGTCAGCTGATTAGGTATTTTCCTGGCTTTAAATGGCTATTAATGGGAGGTGAAGGGATGGTAACACCACATCTGTTCTGTTTGCTTCGTTAAAGCCCTGGTGGTCAGTCTCCCTGGTTACCCCCAGAGATCGAGCTGTGTCTAACCACATGAAGTGCTCGGGCTTTAACGGGACCCCTGATGAGTCACCAGCCCCTAGTCTCATTGGCGGGAGGGACAGCTCAGTGGTTTGAGCATTGGCCTGCTAAATCCAGGGTTGTGAGTTCAATCCTTGAGGGGGCCACTTGGGGATCTGGGGCAAAAATTGGGGATTGGTCCTGCTTTGAGCAGGGGGTTGGACTAGATGACCTCCTGAGGTCCCTTCCAACCCTGAGATTCTATGATTATTATGACACTAGACATAGTCAGGGCTGGAGGGAGATTTTAAGACCTGGACATGGGGTGGTGCGTTAACTGCACTGCCCCAGAGGCCCGGTGTCCCAGAGATGGGGTGTGCCTCGCTGTTAGTTAGTTCCACCCTCTTGGTGCAGGAAGGAAATGAGCTAGTGGAACCTTGAAAAGGGAGCAGTTTACTTCACCCTCACAGCCGGCCGTGGGGCCAAACCTGTCTTACCCCTCCCATTTTGTTCATGGCAGGGACTGTAGGAGACCTGGCCCCAGGTAGGTTTTACAGGGCAAGGGGTGGGACCTTTCTACCATATGCAGCCGCGTAAGTCAAGGGTACAGTCTAGCCCTTAAGTAACATTGTCCTTTTTACCGGTTAACACAGGGATGGAGTGTTCCAAGGGCCCTGGCTATAAAGGAACTGAGACACCCCCTGGATGGAAGAGGGGTTTTTCCCTGTAGCTAGATCACTAAGTTACTTCAGGCCTGATCGCACCGGGGGCGTTGAAGAAAAGCTCCCAGCTGAAATCAATGAAGAGTTCTGCTTCCAAATTAATTGCACGCTACGGCCCTTAGCGTCTGGGCATCACATCAAAAACGATGAACCAGCTAAGCAGCCAGGGACCACTCCTGTAAATACTTACCATCAATAACGAGAAATACTGCAAAGCCCTTTTTGAAATTCAAACAGCAAGAGGCACCGTCTGAAAAGGGAAGGCAGGAGAAGAACTACCATGCACATCAAATGAATGGTCATCTACCCGACAGGAGACTCTGGACCGCTGGCACTGAGCGGCATGAGGTTTATTCCAATATTATTAATTACTCCATTGGTGAGGCGGCATTAAGTTGGCAGATCTTCTCTTGTGAGCGGTGTCAGATCCTCAGCAGGTGTAAACTCGCATCGCGCCATTGAAGTCAAAGGAGTGACGTGGATTTACACCAGCTGGGAGATCGGAATTTACATTTCTAAATCCAGAATAAAAACCGCCACCAGCATGACATGACCTGTCTGCTCAGAGCCGGGGTAAGCCGAACACAGCAGGCCAGACGCTGCTGGCATAACTCCACTGAAGGCCATGGCTCTATGGACTGCTCACAACACAGCCTTACCCATGAAATGCACAGTAGGGGAACCAATGTGGCTAGCACTGTGGACTAGGACACTGGAGTTCAGGTGTCCGAGTTCATTTTGCCACTAGCTTCCTGGGTGACCTTGGGCAAGTCACTTCACCAATCCATGATTCAGTTTCCCCATCTGTAAAATGGGAAGGATGGTAGTGACCTCCTTTGTAAAGCACTTGGAGATCTACAGAGAAGAGAAAGGGCAGACTGCAAATGCCTTACTCCCACCAGTGAGTAACTACTCACATGAGTAATCCCCCTGAAGTCTAGGGCATTACTCATGTGAGTAACTACCCAAAGGGGATAAGGGCTTGCCAATGAGTCTGCAAAGAGTCATGTCCATTTTCACACCAAGTGCTTATTTTAAGATTATTCCCATTTGAAGCTTCCGTCATCCCTGCTGTTTTAACAAATTCAATTCGGAAGGCTAAATTAATAGCGTGCCAGGGATTTCTTCCAAGGCGACTTCGTTGGAGTAGGTTCTAGCCTCTTCCCTTTTAATCTGACTTCTTGGGGATAGTGGACGACTTGTTTTGACAGGAATTTTACGTTCTGTACGTGGGAAACATGGAGCAGAGTTGACGGAGAGTTCACCACTCTCTCCTGCGCACCACCGCCCTCTCAGCGACTTGCTCCACAGACATCGGGTCTGATCCCTGCTCCGTGTCACCACTTCCCTGCCAGGGTCACTCCCTGGACACGAGCAGAACTGCCCCCTCCCTCACCACCAGAGAGTTTGGGGTTTGGGCTAAATGAAAAATTTTGCAGCAAGTGTCTGATTTCCTTGACAAATTTTTCCTTGGGAAAAAAAAAAAAAAAATCAAAAAACCTCAAAACCAAAAATTCTCAGCCATAAATCTTCAATTTTCAGTTGTTGAAAACTGAACCAAAAAAAGTTTGCGTTTTTTTTTCGACGAAAAGTCAAAACAAAAAAAAGTTTCCATGAGCGAAAAATAATAATAATCCCGTCTACTTTTACTGTTAGATGCACAAATACTGAAGAAAAAAACCAGAAACAAAACCAAACAAACAGAACTGCTTTTGTTTTTTTGGGGTTGTTTTTGTATAAAAAACCCCCAAACCAATATTGACCTGGGAAAACTGATAGGCGTCAAAGCTTTGCTCTGTCAGAGAAGGAAAGAATCAGACCTTTTACCTGTAAAAATACTAAGACTTCCTAGGAGATTTCATGGATTTCCCATTGAAACCAATGCCTGAAATGTGCCTAAACCCCCTATTTAGTTTTGAAATTCTCATCATCAGCCATTTTGCCCCAAACTAAACAGCAGAAACGGCTTAGGTTGTATGTTCCCCAAGGCACGGATAACGTCTCACCAGGTGTATTGTATTCGCTTCGGACGAAGGCGCCTCAGAGTGTAAGTTGTTAACATTCCATCTTCTAAGACTTCTGGGATAGATCACCCCAATAATGTCAAACCACGACTTGATAAGTTCTCAGACTTGATAATCATTCATAAATGGTCATCTCATCACAAGAACCAGACAGTGACTTTGTAAATAGATCTAAAATCCAGCCTGCAATAAACTCCAGCTTCTCCTAACTAGAGCAGATTCTTGTCTGCCTTAGAGCCACATAAAAAGCCCCCGTTCCCCACAATCCACCCCTTTTGTCAGTTTCACCCACTGGTTGTGTCCTATCTCTGGGGCAGGATCTGTACAATGCCCCTCACATCAGGGCCCCGATCTTTGGTGCTACCCCTAGGAACTATCATAATACAGAAACAAACGGACTTACTTTGTTATGCCAGTCATCTGCTTTACTCCAGGAACCTGCACTGCAGACTCTCATAGGAAAAGTTCCCACTAATCAGCAAGAGAGCTGTACAGCAGAGCTCGCTGAGTACACAAGGCCATAAATCAGCATGGGCAACGCAGGGTGCAGTGGCAAACCAGAATTACCCAATCCACAGTGATTCATGCATCAGCTCCAAGGTTTGCAAACAAAAGGAGGGCAGCCCAGATCTCTCAGGTTGGGATATTGCACCCAACCCATCGGGCACATCAGGACTTTTCCAAAGTAGCTCCAAATAAGAGGACAAGGGTGACATCGGCACTTCGAATGGGCCACATCTTCAGTTTGCTTAAATCAGCAGCATTGGATGCAATGGAGCTGCCTGGATTCACACCAGCCGAAGATCTGGTCCCAGTGATAGCGATGATCTGTGGCCCTATCTGGACAACTTTTTCTGAAATCCATGTACAGTAGGAACAATTCTAGCAAGTTAAGAGAAGAGTGACGTATAATCAGGGTTCGCCTGGTTTAATGCACATGAAGACTGGTATTCAGACAGCCAGGGCTGGCCTTGGACATTTCTGGTGAGCCTGCAAAGGGTTTTCCTGTTGCCCACCAAACACCCCGTTCGTAAAAGACTATCGCTGCTGTGCACGGATCTGGGGATGGCTACAGAGACAAACGTCCACCTCGCACAGCACGACTCTGGCCTGCGGGGACAGATCAGGAAACCGCAGATGGCTGCAGACACCAGGCACCGGTGGGGACTAGTCTATCGCGCCGAATCAAAATAACGTAGCGGCTAAATACCAGCTCTCTGGGCCTTCCTCACTAGGACAACAGACCTCAACGTGGGCGGTATGGGAGCAGGTAGGGGGTTGCTGCCCAGGAAGCTGAGAAGAAGAGGTTTTAGTCCCCCTGCTTCCCGGTAACAGCGCATCATTCATGCGCCCCAGCTCTTTTGTGACCCAGTCACACAGCTCTTTGCTCCCCCAGAGTCTGCGCTCTGGATAGGGACTTCACAGTAATCAGTCCTGGAATTTTCCACTCTGTCTGTAACCAGCACTGGGGCGTGCCACCCTGTTAGTTAAAAATCAAATCATCATTACAACAATTGGCTCCCTTTCTCCCCTCTGCAGGAGATCGGGTTTGTCATGTGGTTCATACTCACGCTCACCCAAAGCGCATTGCTGAGGTGAGTAATGCACACAAGCTTAAGGATCCGCTGTATTTTCAGCAACAGCTCCCACCTGGCCTCACCAGCCAAACCTCTTACTGAGCGAGGGAGAGGTGGCCAGCAGGCTGGGCTTAGCCTTTTGGTTTGGGCCCCCAAAACAGGTCATTAGTTTGTAAACTTCCTGTTTGCTCATATTCTAGAGGACAGCCAAATGCAGCCCTGAAAGTGTCCCAGGGCACTGACAACAGGGCTGGGATTAAGGACAGGGAAACAGCAGCAGCCAAGGTTTGTTCCTTTGGGGCAACCACGAATCCTGACTGTAAGGGCGTGGCACCCCCTTCTCACCAGTGCCCCTTCTGGTCGGGTGTGACTGTGGTCTTTAAACAGGCCCAGCCCTGGTATCAGGCCAGACCCCCAGGGCTTCCTCCACCCTCTCGGTCTGTTCTGTCCCCAGCTGGGCATCTTAACAGGTCAGTTCCCCTTCAGGGGTTTATCACTGTCCAATTGGAGGCCCTTCCCCAGTGGCCTGGGGTGGGGGGGGGACCCACACCCACCTACTACTTCAAGTCCCAACTCAGGGACCCTAAGAATAGCAACCACATACTACCATGCCCCTTTAATGAAACTGCCTTCTATTCCCTGGGCCACTTCCCCATGGCCCCAGCCTTCACCAGGGCTCCACCTTTACCTCAGGGCTGCTCTGTGTTCCAGCCAGGAGCTCTTCCTCGCTCCTCCAGGACCTGCCGGCACTGCGCTGTCCATGGTGCTGCAGGTCCCTTTGGCCAGCCAGGAGCAGCCTCTGCACGGGTCTGTTCTCCAGCAAGGCACTAACTATCTCAGCCCCTGCAGCTCCTTTTTATATGGCCCTGCTGGGCTCTGATTGGCTGCTCCCTGCAGCCTCTCTGATTGGCTGCTTCCTCTGCAGCCATTCTAGGCTGCTCGCAGGACTTAGCTCAACTGCTTCATTCCTGGGACGGGGCTGGCAGGACCCTGAGGCCTCCAGCAGGCAGCTCGCAGACACCCCACTGAGGCAGCTCCTCGGAGGTGCTCCTGGTGGGGAACACAGACCTTTAAAGAGGGCAGCAGATTGTCCACCGTGCCTGCAGCCAGCTGCATTGGCCTGTCCGCGGGGGGTGGGGCAAGCCGTGGTTCTGCCCCCTTGTTCCCACAGGGGCATAATGGGCACCGCCCCAGCCCTTCTCTCTACCCCGGCCGCGCAGGGGTGGGTGGGTCCGTGCCAGCCCGACTCCTCTTGGACGCCGTGTCAGGCCTAGTCGCAGGCTGGGCTGGGGTCCGAAAGGGGGAGGTGTAGCTGCTGAGAGAAGGCCAGAGCCAGAGCGTGGCAAGGCGGGGAGCCAACGCTCTTCTCATCCCAGCCTCTCTCTGCCCACGTGCCAGGCTGGGGGAATTCCAGGTCCCTGCTTCCCCCATCCCGCCCCTCCCACAACGTGGGGTCTCACCCCACTCTGGCCCTGCGGCTGGGGAACCTGCCGGCTGATCACTGCAGGGGAACCGAGCCTCCGGCTCAGGTCCCAGCCCCAGGAGTCTTCTCTGCAGCGCTGCAGTTTGGACTCTGGGGCTATGTTGATAATGACATATTATTGTCGTTACCACTTTAATTAACAGCATCTGCAGTCACTTGGCTCCGTTAATTTTCCCCAGCCTGTTGGCGGCAGCACGCAGCGGTGCCAGTGAGTCATTCGTGGCCCAGGTCCGGGGCTGGTGCCGGCGGCTTGTTACAGCAACTAGGGTCTCAGTGGTGGTGTTTCTGCACATGGCTGCTCATGGGAGACAGACGTGGGCCCGGTGCAGAGGTTCAAAGACACAAATGGGAGTCGGGCACCCGCTGGCCTTGACTTCCCCTGGCACCTGCCTGCTCTTTGTGCCCTTGACAATCATCCTTCCTAGTTGATAAAACACTGGGCTGGGACCCAGGAGACCCGGGACTCTACTCCTGTCTCTTCCACTGACCTGCTGTGTCATCTTCACCACTCTGTGCCATTGCTTCCCATCCCAGCCTGTGTCTGGCTGCTCTGTGGGGCAAGGACTCTTGCTCACGCTGTGTATGTGCAGCACCGTGCACAATGGAGCCCTGATTTTGAGGGAGGCCTCTTGGTGCTACTGTACTACATATAAATAACAATAAATTCCCAGCTCTCACGTAGCTCTCTTCCTACCTCGTTCTCACAGTGCTTTGCAAAGGAGGTTAATAGAACTACCTCATAGTACAGATGGGGAACCTGAGCCCTGGGGAAGTGAAGTGACTTGCCCGAGGTCACCCAGCAGGCCAGTGGCAGAGCTAAGCTTAGCTCAATCTCGTGCGCCATCCACAGGGCCCGTGAAATCCATGGAGCCTCACCAGTGAACTGAGAGGAGACTCTGACCCCACTGTCTATAACCGAATGCCATGTGAAAATATCCCAGGAGCAGAGACAGCTCTGTCAGGGGGCTTGTTTTCAAACAGAGCTGATACAAAGGATATCAGGAGGAGTGAAATAAACAGCAAATCCAGCACTGGAGCTATTCTAGGAGTCCTGTTTACTCAAAAGTCTCTTGAATAGAATCAAGACGCATGGCTTCGTTCTGGTTCTGTACATCAGTGCTGCTTACCAGTGAGAGGCAGGTAAGGGGGCAGAAGAGTTCCCAGCTTGTCTGGTCAAAGAGGAGAGGTTTCATCCTGGGTTTTCCATCATGCCACAAACAGGAGTGCAGCTAGCTCAGTTCAGAGCACGCCCGGCGTGCTGAGAAAAGAAGAAATGCACTTTGGGTGCTGAACAATGTGCCTCGTACATCCGCGATAAAGGGCCACGTTGCAACACGGGTGCAAACGTTGGCAGCTAAAAGAATGCCACCAAATGTACTGCACTTGTACGCGCTGTCAGACGGGAATGAGGATACTGACTTCCTTTGGAAAGTGCTCGGAGATCGACCGCTGGAAAGCGCCAGCTGGTGGTGGTATTTCTACACAAAGAGGTTCTCTCTAGATTTGGAGGCCAGACTTTCAGAAGTGCTCAGCGGCCAGCTGCTCCCATCACTCTCAGCAGGAACGGCTGGGGGTTACACCCCTGAATCCAGCCACCAACTTGGGTCCCTACATAATAATGCTAAATACTATGCTAATAATAATAATGCTAAATAAATGCTAATACTAGTACCTAGTTCTTATCTAGCTCCTTTCATCAGTAGATCTCAAACCACTTTACAAAGTGAAACTCAGCTCCCTTGAAAACCTTGCCCTGAAAATCTATTTATGCAGAAAAATGCCCATGGACTTTCTTTTTATTTATGATCATTTTGTTCTTGCTATCAGGTCCTCTCAGCCACAGCTCAACACCCTGCGAACACATTTATTCACACCCAGCTGCTGCTGGACGGTGCTGAAGAACTAATCAGCGACTTATAGTCATGCACTCATTTTGCTTGATAAATCGCTGGCAGACGGACGTAATTCTGTGCCCTGTGTGCAGCACACAGGGCTGCGTTTTGACACGGTGCCAGCGTTCATCTGCAGTACAGATGCAAGGCAAGGGACACAACATACCACTAGCTTGTAAACAATTGAGTTTTGCTCAGTGGTCTACTGGTGGATTTCATTGTTTTCTGCCTGCTCAGTTCATTAGGGAGATGGCTCAATATTAGGGTGACAATCATGCAGAAATGAGGAGGAGTCACCCTGCTACACAGAAGCGTCGGTATGAGCATTAGACGAGGATACGCTGGCTGGGGGAGGGAGCATTAATATAAGCAAACGGGTTTCATCAATAAAACAGCAAATCCCAGTGGTGCCGGTTGTTTTAAGAAGGGGCAGACGGGAGCTCTGAGGGTCGTGCTCAGGGTCAGACTGGTCACCATTTGTGGGTTGGGAAGGAATTTCCCCCAGATCAGATGAGCAGGAACTTAGGGGAGGGGTTTGCTTTCTTCTGCAGCACGGGTGCAGATCACTTACCAGGGTCAGCTGAGTCTCTCTCACTCGGCTAATGCCTCGCCACTGCAGGGGCCATAGACATTGGTGCACTCTGGTCCTGCCTGTGGCACACAATAGATTAGTCTCCGGAGGCCTGAGATAGTTGGTCTCATTCTGGCTGGTGGACTTGGGTGGGGATGGCTGGGGGCGTGTTTAGTGGCCTGTGATCTGGGGTGGTGTCATCTCGCTTTAAGCTCTGTGCCTATGACTAAGAGTCTGGTGGTGAGCAGGGAGGACCAGGACTCAGGACTTTGGAGTTTATTCCCAGTACAGCCGCAACGCCGTGTGATCATAGATAGATGCAGCAGGCCCACAACCTCAGCGGTGCGTAGGCACTTAACCCTCATTGTATTCAATGGGAATCTGGTGCCTAAATACCGCTGAGGATCTGGACCTTAGCCTCCTTGTCTCAGTTTCCCCGTCTGTGAAACGGGTCTCTTACCTAGTGTGGTACAAACATATAGCCGTATAGCACCCATATGCTGCAGGGAAGCATTAGTAACCCTCTTTTAGAGATGGGGAAACTGAGGCACAGAGTGATGTAATCAAGGTCACACACAGAGCGTGTAGTAGAGGCAAGAATCACACCTCCATCTCCAGCATCTCAGCTCACTCCCTTAGCCCCCAGAGCACCCTTCCTTACAAACCCAGGCAAAGATGCTTTGGTATCTCCACATGAACCCCACTAGGGATGTACAGACAATAGCAATGGATTTATAACGATTATGTAAACAATGATTTATTACAATAAACTGTTGTTCCACATTTTCGTATGAATTAGGCTGAGATTAGAAGAACAGGCCCCGGGCACCAGGGCACCTTGGTCCCGCCTATTCTCCGCCTCTAGCACACGATAGTTTAGTCTCCCGAGGGCTCTAATACTTCAGCTGAAGTGCGGCGATCACTGGATTTAATACGAGGGTAAGTGGGCAGGGTTGAGTGGCCTGTGATGTGCTGGCGATCACACTCCAGGATCCAATTGTCTCTTCTGGCCTTAAGCTCTGCGAAGGGAGGATGTTCTGATAACGCGGAGTAGAGCACCAAGAAGCCTGAATTTCATTTCTGGATTAGCCGTGTCCTTTCTGTACCACCTGGGGCAAACTGCTTATTTCCCATCTCGAGGCTTGGCAGAATTCAAGTGTATTTCTTTTAAAATAATTGCGAAGGAGAATATCAATGTTGCTTTTTAAGCATTTATTTTTATTTTTTTAAATTGTCACAGTTGCGGGAAATTATAGGGTGGGTCAGACAATGGGGTGGGGGCCAGACAATTTAATGACAGTACGTGTCCAGATTCAAAAGGTTCAAGCTTCATCACCTTTAAAACACACGTTTGCAGCTTCACATGTCAAAACATACAAAGTAAACAGCCTTAAATCAATTGCTAAAATGATCAAGCAGCATTTTTCTTACTTGGCCTATCTGTCAATCCTGTTTATTCTCTGTGGAAATATTTTTCGTCGGTCTGTGAGCGTACCATGAAATCGACGCTTATCAACTCTTACAGATGACAATCTAATCCTTCCAAGCCCACCCGTCTGTAGACTAGAGATAATAATACTCCCAGTCCACACATAGTTGATACACAGGAAGGCTTAGCTGAGGAATATATGTACAGTGTTTTACGATGCTTGGACGGAAGATGCTCTGTTACTGCAATATTATTATTATGAAACAAGTGGAAGCTACACATAGCATAGCACATTTTGATTACGTTGGTTATTTTTATTTTCTGCTTTCATTGGGTCTGGAATTTCTTTTTTCCTTGCAAATTAATAATTATATATTTTTTCTTATTTAATTACCGTTTCTGGGCTGTGTTATTCCATGGGCAGTCCACCAACGCCTGGAGGACCCAGTTGAGATCAGGGCCCCCTAATGCTGGGTGCTGTGGAAACATCTAGGGAGAAACCTGCCCAAGAAAGCTCATGTTCTAAAGAGACGAAACAGGGCAAACAGAGATGAAGGCACAGATGTTCAGAGGTGTGGAGTGAGTCATTGCTTAACACAACAGAGGAACAGCTTTGCCAAAACCCTTCACTAGAGTCCTGGCAGAGGCCATTCAAAGAGCCGGGCTTAGATCTGCCGTCACACTTTGCAATTAGGACAACACATACTCATGCAATTACTTCACGTGACTGCAGTGAGGGAGAATTGCATTTAAACTCTGCACCCAGCCCACACATTTTTCAGGAACCAGACTTGTAATGGGAATGAGGCCTTGGGCCCAGAAAGGAAAAGGATAAAATGTTTCTAAAATTCCTTCATCCCACTTATCCAGTCCCTCTCCCTGAGAAATTCAGAGCCAGACGTGGCTTCTTCAGAGGAAAGAAAGATGGTCCAAGTTAGCGTGCTAGCTTAGTGCTTGTGAGAGCTGGCTTCAAGTCCCTGCTCTGTCACAGACGCGTCATGTGTCCTCGGGCAAGTCACTTAGTCCCCATGCCTCAGTTTCCCCCTTGTCCAACGGCAATAATAGCACTGCCCCGCTAATAAAGATGGTGAGGTGTTCAGCTGCTCTGGTCACAGGGGCTGTATAAGTACCTTAGGCAAAACATTAATAAGATTCACATGTAACTGCAAGGCTCTGCCGCCAATTGTTACACTCGTCCAATCAGGGAAGGGCGATTGTACCATGTGATTTATGGGTCCAATCATAACGAACCTATGCAGCTCATAGGCTGCATATCAAGTCTGGAACGCTCCCAGAGTATAAAATCCTCATGCAAAATGTGAGGAAAGCAGGTGGAAAGAGTCAAGTGAGGAGCGGGGACATCAGCTGTTCTACACATTCTCTGCACCGCTCCCCCCAGTTTGCTTCGCCTGCAGCAGTCACGTCCGCAGCTGCACACCCGAGAACCCATCTCCATGGGGGCGCTGTTTGGGGATAGGGCAGGAGCGGAGACAGAGGATCTAGCAATTTGCTGCTCCTCCAGTTCTTCTTCCCTGCGATGTGTGCACGCAAAGGTCCCGGAGGCAGGAGTAGCGACCGGGGAGCAGCTCCGTGGTCTGGTAGGAGGATCTCTCCCCTCTGTGTCTATGGAGCCAACTCCCAGCTGAGTCACTCACATTGGGTGCTGAGCAGACGCTATTGTATCCTGGGCTGTGGTTCGTCTGTGCAGACTCCGGTGGCCGCGCCTTCACCAGGTCCTTTTATTTCATGTTCCCACCACCCTTTTCCCCACAGTCCTTGAGCAACAGTCTACTCAGCTTTCGTCTGCACTAGCGCTTTTGTCGGCAAAACTTTTGTGGCTCGGGGATGAGAAAAACCCCCAAACCACCACACCCCGACCGGCCTCAGGGGATGCTCTCCCCCGCCGGCATGGAGCAGCTACACAGGAGGCTTTGCAGTGAGTTGCAGCAGGCTGTAGTGTAGACACACCCATACCAGGGTAACCTAGCTTTTGGCCCTCTCACCAGGGCCTGAGGGGAACAGAGGCCTCCCTACTCTGAGCCTCAGCAAGGCAAGGCAAGCCCTGTTCCTGCCTCTCCCACCTCATACTTCCTTCCTGTGCCTCTGATCTCACTAATTACCCCTGTCAGCTTTCCCCAGGGGAACTAATTCATAGCTGAGTGATCAGAGTGCGGGCTGACCTGTTTGCACCCTGCACTGTGTCACATATCGGCTTCAGCACATCAAAACTCACCAGATTTTCATTTGCATTAAACTCAGGCCCCAGCTGGGCTGGGGTATCAGCTAGCTGCACCAGCTCGAACCACGGTGCTGACAGGATTGACACCCGTGCAACGCAACATGCACCAGTGCAATTTACTCCGGGTTCTGCACCAGCATAAATCACGTCTACACAAGGGGTTTGCATCAGTGCAACTACACCCACGTCTGGGATCCCAGTGTAGACACTGCCTTAAGCCTCCTTCTCCGTCTAAAGATAGAGCTTTGCCCCAGGGGAAGGCTGCATGAGGGGCAGTGTGCCACATCAGGGAGTAAATACAGTTCATAACTCTGAGGCTCTACACCAGAGTTACGAACTGATCAGTTAACCACACACTCATTTGGACTGGAAATAGGCCATCGGGCCGCAGCAGAGATGGGGGGGGGGGGGGAACCCTGAAAATACAGCACAGTACAGTGTTAAACATAAACTACTAAAAAAATAAAGGGAAAGTTTAAAAAGAGATTTGACAAGGTAAGGAAACTGTTTCTGTGCTTGTTTCATTTAAATTAAGATGGTCAAAAGCAGCATTTTTCTTCTGCACCGTAAAGTTTCAAAGCTGTATTAAGTCAATGTTCAGTTGTAAACGGTTGAAAGAACGACCCTAACGTTTTGTTCAGAGCTACGAACAACCTCCATTCCCCGAGGTGTTCGTAACTGAGCTTCTCCTGTACTGTGCACCCTACAGCCTTGGCCTGTGAGCTCTTTGGGGCAGAGACCATCTCTTTGTGTTTGTACAGCATCTAATTAGCACTGGGCCCCTGTGAGCATGTCAGCCCTGGGGATTGAACCCGGGAGCTCTGGAGCTGAAAGCACAAACATCTACTGCCTGAGCTAAAACACTCAACTCCATCAGCGGAGGCTGTAGCGGGTTTATCAACCTCCGTGTTCCAGCCACCACTAGAGGGGGACAGAGTTCCACCGCTGAGTGGGTGTGGCTTATATGAGCAAATAAGGCCCTGAGTTAAAGACTGCAGCCCCCAAACGCCATCTAATATGAATAACTAATGCTCATGAACTGGGAACTGCTGTTTCGACATGCTCCTGCAGATTCATCACGGTAGCGACATTTTGTTGTTAAGGTGCCAAATGAATCTTTATAATAAAACCAATACAGTGAATTTTTTGCCATTCATTTCTTTTATAATGCAAATTGGCAAAACACCAGCAGTTAGAGACACTAATTCATTTTTCCAGGAATAACCGGATTGCCTAAAACCAAACCCCTCGTGACATCAGAAAGTTTTAACAATGTGGTGAATAATTAAAAATGAGAACAACTTCTGTAAAAGCCTCCCACCTTGAATGTTCCACAGCGAGTGAGCTAGCTGAAACAGGGTCGCCTCGCTATGAATTAATCATGACATGATCGTGGGTGTGCTGAGACTCTGACTGTAATTATATGCCTAATTCACGGCATCACACAGTAGCTGCACCTCAAAAGGCTGAAGACACTTCCTTAAAATTTCTCTACCTCCCTTCAGTACCAATACACCCTTGTGTTAAGTCTGACGCACACATCACATGCTGCTCTTGCAATATGCCAAAATTCATGCATGACAGTGTCATCACCTTACGGGAGGGGCTGGCTAGAAATGATTACCGAACACATAAGTCACGTATTCATTCACAGCTCGGGGCAGGGCTTTTTTCTGTCTTGCTCTGCTAGGATTTCTGCACAACACCCGGGTTCAGCAAAGCCCTTAAGCAGGTGTTCAATGTACTATTGAAATCAGTGGGCCTTTAAAAGTGTGCTTAAGACCTTTGCTAAATTGGGACCCCCAGCTGCTTCAATGCAGTATTTAATTCATTGAAATATAAAGTGAATGGAAGATTTCTGAGTCCCTCACTTTGCTTAGGCAAATAGTACCCCATTGCTAAACGTCAGAGCGATTTCCAGTGAAAAGATAGATTTCCCCTGACTAGATTATACACAGAGTGATTTAGTGTGGGAACTACAGTTGCAACCAAACCAGGGCGTTGTTATTCAGATCACTCGTGCTGACAGAATGCACCGTTGTTGTGATTTTGCTGCAGCTCTAGGTGAAGCCGAATAAACTGCTCTGCTCTTGCGGCGAGCACCAAATTACAGAGGGGTGGGGACTGGAGCAATGAAGGAGAATAGCAATTTCAATGTGCGTCTTCCACAGGCAGTAATTATTATGGTGGATTTAAAAAAAACAAACAAACTCCTTCTATTAGATCAAAGTGCAGCTAAACATTTGCTTCAGAGAAACGTGCTGCAGCTAAGGAATAGCTGTGTGCGTTAGAAAAGCGGAGTGGTTGATTCATGGGTTTCCGGGTTCATTTTAGTTACGGTACTGCTAACGATTTCTGGTTTTAATGCTGTAAGATAAGAACCCTTGGTGTCTTAATTCTGGCCTCTTCCAAGCTCTTAGCAGGTGAATAAAGACACTTCACCAGTTATATTATTTTATCCAAGACTTGTTTAACCAGAGCTTACTGGGAGCGGAAGCTAGCTGATCTGCACAGAGCCCTCCCTTCCAAAAATGGAGAATGACCGCTGGCCTCTGTAGCCCCACCCACATCCTTACATAACAACCAGCTTGGGCAAGTCACATCCCCCTCTCTGTGCCTCAGTTTCCCTATCTGAGAAATGGGGGCTGTGGTACTGAGCTCTTCTGTCGAGTGGTTTGAGCTGGGTGGATGAAACGAGGTGGGTGTTCTCATTATTACCAGGAGCTTCCGGCGCTGCGTGAGGTCTGAGCACAGCTCTGTTAGGTACCCAGCTGCTGCCTGTATCACTAGCTTTTAGGCCAGAGGTGGGTAAACGATGGTCCGTGGGCCAAATCCGGCCTGCGAGTCGTTTTAACCAGGCCTGCGAGCTCCCGCTGGGGAGTGGGGTCAGGGGGTGCTGAGGCGGGGCCCGTCACACCACTTGGCTCCTGGAAGCAACTTCATGGCCCTGCTCCGAGGGTCAGGGGCCGTTCCACGCGTAGGAGCCGGAGAAGGGACATGTCACTGCTCCCGGGAGCCGCTTGAGATAAGCACCACTCAGAGCCTGCATCCCTGAGCCCCTCCCTGCCCTGCCCCAACCTCCTGCCCCAGCCCTGATCCCCCCATCCCGCTCTCCAAACCCCTCAATCCAAGCCCAGAGCACCCTCCTGTACCCCAAACTCCTTATTCTCAGCCCCACCCCAGAGCCTGCACCCCCAACCGTAACCTGCACCCCCGATCCTCCTCCCGCCCTCCAAACCCCTCAATCCCAGCCCAGAGCACCCTTCTGCACCCCAAACCCCTCATCCCCAGCCCCACCCCAGAGCCCACACCCCCAGCCAGAACCTGCACCCCTGATCCCCCATCCCGCTCTCCGAACCCCTCGGTCCCAACTCAGAGCACCCTCCTGCACCCCAAGCCCCTCATCCCCAGCCCCACCTCAGAGCCCGCATCCCCAACCGGAACCTGCACCCCTGATCCCCCTCAGTCCCAGCCCGGAGCACCCTTCTGCACCCCAAACCCCTCATCCTCAGCCCCACCCCAGAGCCCGCACCCCCAGCCAGATCCTGCACCCCTGATCCCTCTCCTGCCCTCCGAACCCCTCAATCCCAGCCCAGAGCACCCTTCTGCACCCCAAACCCCTCATCCCCAGCCCCACCCCAGAACCCGCATCCCCAGCCGGAACCTGCACCCCTGATCCCCCATCCCGCTCTCCAAACCCCTCGGTCCCAGCCCAGAACACCCTCCTGCACCCCAAACCCCTCAGAAAAGCAGGACCCGGCAGCACCAGGCTCTTCATGTCCGGTTGGATTGTAACCACACTGCACTCAGCCAGGGGCGCCCTGCGGCTGCTCTGGGCCAGTGCATGAATTGTGACTCAGACGGTCACAGGTTAGTCCCTTTGCTCCAGCAGGGCTAGAACCTGGCCCGGTCCTTTACCCGAAGTAGAAGATTTCCCCTCGCACGCTGCCTCCAGGGGTGGAGCTGAGGCTCCCCTCATGCCCTGTCCATTCATGGGGGAGGGGGAAGTAGTAGCCCCAGAGCCTGTTCTCCTTGCTGGGCCAAACCTGACTGGTGCTGCAATGCCAGTCACTCAAATAGGGCCCTTTGGGCATGGCGGGGTGCCCAAGCCAAACAGGGGTGGCGTGGGGGGGCAGCCTGCTACAACAGCGCTGAGGGAGGCAGGTTTTCTTGACCAGCCCCAGGACTGTCTCAGAAGAAGCTAAGAGGAGACCCCCCCATGGTGTCTTTGGGACGTATATTTGTAAATGTCCTCGCTGTGCTTCTCAGCGAGCCGCCCGCGCCTTAAGGAGGGAAGAAAGACACCGGTGTGGTCACAGCATCTTCAGCGCAGGCTCAGAGACCTGAGCTTGCAGGGCCAGACACATCCCCCTATCATTTTGTACAGAGTCTGCCCTCTGCCTGGCATCCTTCCATTCCTCTAGCAGGCGCCGTCCCTGGCCCCCATTCCCAGCTGACCATGCACCGAAGCTGGGTTGGGATTTCTTGTTGACTCAGTGTTTTGTGTCATTTCCTTATGGCATGGTTATTTGCTGGGGTAGTGAAGAATTCATACTCCAGAGCCATGGGGAGCCTGAGTAATTGTTTTGTATTGTCTTCCCTTCCCCCCGCCCACCTCCCCCAGGAGGGAAAAAGAAGTGCACCTGTAAGTAAAGGAGCCTTGGGAATGATTCCAAGTGATTTGGGTCTTTCGCTGACCTAATGGAAGAAAATCCTTCCCCTGGGGTTTGTGAAGTACGGGGCCGATTTACACGATTTCATTCCGGCGTTAAAGAATCTGCTGGGGGAATACACAGACCCGCCGTTCCCTGCACTTGGGTGCCTTTAATCACCCCGAGTAAATTCAGAAGCCTGATTCTTATTTACAACAAGGCCTCTTTACACCCCCCTGGCAGCGTAAATCAGAATCAGAGCCGTGGTATTTATTGAGGACGCTTTCAAAAATTCAGCGTAGCTATTTCTTCTGCTTTCCAATTTTCTTGCACCTACGGGATGTATTATTTGACAGTCACACTAGCCGTGCTATAATTAAGGGTGTGGAGGTTCTTTATCCTGTAAGCTGTTGTTTTTAGGCAAGGAGTTTAATTTCCTGCAGGGAAAAAGAAACTCCCCTTAAGGCTGAAAAACGTCTTGCTTGTTCTTAACCCCCAACGCGATTGTTTAAAAGGCTGGTTAGTTGGCTTAGCCGTACCTGCAATAGCGGAGTGTGGAGGTGGGAAAACATTCTCCAGCTGTTCAGGAAAAGTGCGGCCGTTCTATATGCAGGCTGACAAATGATTTTTTTATAAAGCAAGGAATCAAAAGCAGCCGTTCCCCGCAGCTCCCTGGCCCCTGCCTATGGATGGTTCAAAAGTCAGGCCTTTAGCCTAGGTTGCCTTAATCCAGCCCTGCTGCCACAAACCCAGTGGCCCATTCGGCTGGTCACAGACACCTCTGAGGTACCGACCTAGCCCCTATTACCCCAGTATCCGAGCACCTCCCAGTGGGACATGCTCACCCCTCCCCTGTGAGCACTGTTATCCCCATTTTACAGAGGGAAACCTGAGGCACAGAGAGGCTAAGTGACTTGCCCAAGATCACACAGCCAGTCGGTGTCAGAGTAGCGACTCAAGCCCAGCTCTACAGCGACATCACTTAGTGCTGAACCACTGGAGCATCCTTCTCCTTAACTGACGGGCCTTCCCCCTCCAAACCTGGGGTGCAGCATGTTGCCTCCCTGCTCACAGATTTCCTCCACCACTCGGGCTCCACGGAAGTCCTCGCTGAGCTCTGGAGTCTGAGAGGGCCGCTGCTTCCCCGATCTCTAGCCAGGCTGCTTGCTCCACGGAGCCCAGGCCCAGGCCTGTTACTCTCCCGTTCGGAGCAGGGGCTGTGGCATTTAGAACTGGGCAAACATTGTTGGACGACTAATTTATTCAGCCAACAATGCCGTTTCGGTTGACCCAAAACTATTAGTGAATAATTCTGGCCATTCACAAAATGGCCAGAGGAGGCGGAGGAGAAAATGCGTCTGCTGATCCCCACAAGTATCAATTATTTTTTCAGCTCAGTTGCTTTAGCCCAGGGGTCTCAAACATGCAGCCCACATGCAGCCCGTGGAGTTATTTCCTGCGGCCCGCCATAGACGCCGACTCCACTGGCAGCCAAGCTCCAAACATTACTGAGTGTTTATATTTTATTAAAACCCCTCTTCGCATTACAGTTTTTAAAAGTTAATACATTGACTTTTAATAGCATACTATATTACTCTTCCTTTTTTTCATTTTTGACTATACTTTTGTATCATTGTATGAAAAGGTTTCAGTGATGTGGCCCTCGGGCCAATTTACTAGTTCTCATGTGGCCCTCGTGGTGATTTGAGTTTGAGATCCCTGCTCTAGCATGAAGCCCATGAGCTGCCTGTACCTTGCGCAAAGAGGCCTCCCCCCGCTACCCGGGAAGCCCAGAGCACTAGTCTGTACTGCCCCCTCTTCAGGGCTGGGCCTTAATGGCACAATCCGGCCCTGAAATTAGTGGGCAGCTGAAAAACCCTGTGAGTGTTTATAAAGAACCTGAAGAGTCCCAGAGACCCACTGCACCTTGGCTGGCAATGATCTACACTAAATTACATCCCTGAGATGTGCTGTGGGGAGCGACCATGGCTGGAGACCCTTCACTTCCGAGTCGCCACCTTTGATTTTAAAGTTGCAGCCTTTGCACGGCCCTGAGGTTGCACTATCACCCTGTAAGCTTCATGCAGTGCATTCTCTGTGCATCTCACTCATCTGCACTGCATGTTCATTTATGGCCAAATTTGCATAAGACACACCTAGCGCCCGGAGCACAGTCATATGCATCACACTGGCTGAGGAGCACTTTGGAAAATCCAGGCTCTGTTCGAGGTGCCCTCACGCCAGGCACTGAACCGGAGACCACGAGAGTGGTCTGCCATGGGCTGCTACAACGAGAGCTAACTAGCAAGATTTAACCGCGGGTGGCTGTAACACGCTCCCCTCGTCTCTGGGCTGGGGACCCTCAAACACCGTGACCAGGAGGTTCCGCCAACCCGGGAGGTGAAGTCTTTGAAGATCTGGCCTTTGATGCCATTCATGCCAAGTCCCTCACTTCCCCTTGCCCAACAGTAGCACTACGCAGAGTGTGAGAGTTTCTTCCTGTCCCATTCCTCTAGCCTTGTGCTGCTGGATAATTCAGCTCCCGCCTGGGAATCGGTCTTGTACATCGCATCCGCCCACAGCACTTACAGATGCTGCCAGCTCTAGCCATTTTATCCCGGCTCTCGTGGTATCTGGTGCTTTCCTAAAGCCGCGGTTCTTGGAGGCACGAGTTGGAGCGAGAATCTCGGCTTTTACGTGTAAAAGAAGTTTCTAGCCCCCCCGGTTGTGGTCAGAAGCTGCAAAGGGGACCATTAAAGGCAAATTAAAAGGACCCCGTGTTTAGTATCTGTTTAAACACTCTGGAGGTTTAGGCCAATCTCGTGAATTTGGGGGAGCGGACAGGATCTGGAACTCTTGAGGTTGGGGCTCCTGCGTTTCCTACTGCATGGATTAAAAAATACGGGCAGCCAGGTTCTCGGCGGGGGTAACGCGGCGTTGCTCCACCCCATCCAACGCAGCGCCGTCCAGCCATGCCGGCCGAGGTGCTAGCTCGGGCTGGTCGAATCTGCCCCCCTCACTGAGGAGGCGATGCCATTGAATGTGTGAAGGGGACCACGCACTGGAGTTACAATCCATAAAATACAGGCGAGATCAGATAATGGACTTTAAGTGAAGCAAGAGGCACACACCGGAAAGCAGAACACTTTACTTGTCAGAAACCTAGGAAGAGCCTGACAGTTTGTACAAGGCTTTTCCTTCAGCTTCTCTGTAGAATACGCCTCCCTCCCGCTACTGTAATCGCTGCATTTGAGAGTGTTTCTGCTTTAATGTCTTTGGTTACTCCCCAAAGTGTGCCCCTTCCCTGAGCAGTGTGTGGAGACAGGCTGGCGTTCTGTAGGGAGAGACCACGGGTAGCAGAGCAAAGGAAGCGATGCGGATTCTCTGCCCAGGTGGCCCTTTTAGACCCACCTCCCTTCCAGGCCCGGTTTGGCTCTCAGCCAGGGCAGCACAGACTCGGACCTTTTATTTTTCTCAACAGATACTCCACTGCCGCTCTGCCCCTCGGCATTGCCCTCCCCCACCTCCTCCCCGCCCCCAAGGCCCCGCCCTCACTCCGCCTCTTCCCACCTCTGCTCTGCCCCCCCCAAGGCCTCCCCCCAAGGCCTCCCCCACTCGCTGCGCTTCACTTTGGAAGCAGGGGGCACATGGCTGTCCTAAGTGCATGCCAGGGGCCTGCCCAGCAGGGTTGCATACCAAAGACCTATGAACCAAGGAGAGGGGGACACAGACCCCACTGACCGTGTAGGGGTGAAAATTCCTTGGACTTTCCCAGGAGGCTGAGGGAGTTAAAAATTAAATCCTTAAAGAACAACGTGCCAGCTTGCGCTGGCCTGATATTGCCCCGCTCATCTACAATCCTTAAACTGGCATTTCCTGAACTGGGGAACGCTTGAGTTCGCAACCTGATCTTTTACATAATTATATGGGCCTTGAAGCCAGAAGTGAGATCAGAGCCCCATTGTGCTGGGTGCTGAACAAACACAGCGAGAGACAGTCCCTGCCCCCCAAACCTACAGTCTAAATACATTTAAGACTGCAAAAGGTGGGAGAGAAAACAGAGGCAGAGACCGGAGGATCTGGTCCATAATTTAAGCTGACCAGGTCCTTAAAGAGTAAAATACAAGGGGTTTCAAACAGTGAAGGGACAGAAGAATGTTAATGAAAGAATCGTAGGACTGGAAGGGACCTCGAGATGTCTCCTCGTCCAGTCCCTGCACTCACGGCAGGAGTCCATTCCTGACAGGTGTCCAGCTCACCTGCTCTTAATAATCCCCAGTGATGAAGATTCCACAAAACCAAGTGAAGTCCGATATCTACCATTGCCCCGGCATTCGAGGGAGGGGCAGGGCTTAGAAACAAGCTGCCAAACCCCAGGAGATAAAGACACAGATCCTGCCCTAAAACAGAAGAGCACTGCCTTAAGTGAGCTAGGCCGTTGGAAGCCCTGGCTGGTCTGACCACGGCAGCAGTGCCCCCGTTTATTGTATGGCCTTTATGAATTGGTCAATGGAAACTCACCTACTCCTGGAGCTGGGGGGTGATTCCGGCTAGCTCCCATCACCCTAGCGAGCTACAATTAAGTGTAGTCATGGATGGCAGCGCAGGTGGCGGGACGGGCTAGCTGCCCCAAGTACGTGCGTAGGGTCCCCCGAGGGACTAGGGTGGGTCTGTCTCGAGCCGGGTATCACACCCCCTGCTCCAACCAGAGACAGACCCTTCGTTCTACAGGGTGGTTGACAAGCAGATTCTGCCTTCAGATCACTGTCAATATGGATTAACGCCACTCCCGTCAGCCGAGATACTTGGCTTGGGGCTGGGAAGGAATTTTCTCTCTTTTCCACTGTCCTTTGCAACACGGGATGGGGTTCATCTGGGGGCCTCTCGCCTCATCAGTTCCTGCCTTTGCACAGGCTTCTGCCAGCGGGTGGCACCTGCTCCCTCAGGTTCTCTGTCTGGGCACAGTTTAGTTTCTGCAGGACTGAAACGTTTTGACTCAGGGGTAACTAAGTGAAATTCTCTGACCTGCCTTATGTAGGGTGACCTTGTCTTCAAACCCTTTGTCTGCACAGCCTTGATACCACATCTCATCCCATTTGCTTAGAGCTCCCCTCTCCTGGTAGAAAAGCCAGTCGCGTAGCCGGGGGGGAGCAGGGGGAGCGGCCGCTCCCCTACTGAGCAGAAGCGGCGCTTTTTGTGCGCTCTGGCACCTTTTGCTCCTGCGCTGCAGCCAGGGCGGAGCATTTTATTTTGCTCCCGGCGCCTTTTTTTGCTCCCGACACTTTTTGCTCCCGACGCCTTTTTTTAGCTCCGCTCCCCCTGTGCTCTAAACCTGGCTATGCCACTGAGAAAAGCCCTTTTCCCCCAGAAATAGCAGAGCCTTTGTGTACTTTAACGGTCTCTCAGATTCACTCAAAGGGCCTGTACCAAGGGATATAAAGTCCATCATCAATTTTTTGCTTCCAATTTTCAAAATCTTTACAGCCGGGATTACTAAGCACCTCACCCTCCTTTCAGAGCAAAATCGCTTCAACGGTGTTATCACAGACCCTGGCCTCCCCTGCACTGGGTGTAGCTTCAGTTCTTGGTGTTTTATCCACAACCCCTAGAGCGCAGGCTCCGGGTTTGTCAATCTAAGTGTTTTCACTCACCGCTTTCTCAGGGCTGGGTGTTGTGTTGACCGCTGAGGAACTGGAGTTGTGTTTGCAGTGTTGCTTTTTTACCAGAGTCTTTTGTTTTGAAGTAGCCAAGCTCGGGGCCGTCCTGATGCTTGGTTTGTGCTCTTGTGCTGTTTTTATTGGTGGTGTTGTTCGAGGGCTCAGAGCAAATTCCTCGTTCTTTGCTGGTAGCGTCTCTGTAGTTCTGACTATGGCATCATGAGGAGAGTTGCACAGGCCTGAGAAATAGGAACCGCTTTTACAAAATTCACAAAAACCCCTTAACTCTATCATCTCCTCCTCACCAAAACCCACCACGCCTAAACACAAAACCAGTTAAACCACCAAACAAATACATCCAAATATAGTTACCAGGGTTCAACCATATGTCAGCTGTTGCCACTGGAGAAAGAGACAGCTGGAAAGGAACATTCTGTTTGCTTTTGCATTTATAAACACCACAGTAGAAGGGTCTCTCTTGTTTTGACCGTATTGTGGGGGCCAACACGACCACAGAACACATGAACCAGTCTTGTAAAATGTATAAATAAAATACTAATTAGGGTGGGTTTTCTGCTATTTAAAAGTCATTGCTGTAAAAAATCCATGTCAGCTGTAAAACAAACACCCACATTACCACCCACACAGTTGTTGGTTTATTTCTACCACTAGTTTTTCTCCAAAACATAGACAGACATTTTTCATACAAGCACATGTTTCTCCCATGTGCCCAAAACTAAAGTTTGTAACAAAATATTTCTAATATACCTCCATTTCTGGGGGGGAGGGGGAACACATTTCCCCATGGGGAGGGGGGGAGACACATGGCATATGCCCCTAAATCACAAACAATTTAAACATTAAAACCTACTTTTTTAGCCATTTTAGGAGAGACACAAAAACACACTTTGCACAGAATAACCCCCCCCCCCCAGTATTTTAAACACCCAAACCAAACACTTTGAAACAAGCTAATTTTTTAAAAGCCACACATCTAGATAGTCACCGTTCCTGAGGCCACACATACATCGTCCCATGGGAGACAGAGAGAGAGAACACACTATGGCATATCCCTATCAAAACTACCTGTGTTAAAAAACCCATCTTAAAAGTCTCAGAGGGGGAGCCGTGTTAGTCTGGATCTGTAGACGCGACAAAGGGTCCTGTGGCACCTTATAGACTAGAGGTAATAGAGGTATTGGAGCATACGCTTTCGTACCCACTTCATCAGATGCAAGCAGTGGAAAGTGCAAGTTTCAGAAATGTATCTTCCACCACAGAGTAAATATGTGCTGGCGCATTGTTATTCTGTTTCCACCCACATGTTTGTTTAAACAACAAGCAACAATTTAGTTAGTATTATTATCTCCCAAATACAGCTTAAAACTCCTATACAACCTGTCTAATAGATTCATTTGTTTGTTTTTAAACAAACAGTATTAAACAAAACCATAGTTAAAAGAGGGTCCTACCCTGCCCTGGGGAAATACAGCCTGAAGTTACTATTTCCATACTAAAGAGCTCACACTGCAATAAAGACATGTATCATTATTAGTAAGGACAGCATGGACACAGAGTAAGAGTCTATAGTACATATTTTCAGTTATAAAACCAGCAATATACCTCATCTAGCAGCAGCCATTCTGTCCAAGATGGTTTCTGTTATAAAAAGACAGTGTCTTAAAAGAAAAGCTAAGGTTTTTATTCCATCATGCCTCTTTGTTTCAAACAAACTCCAAGGTTTGTAATTAGCTGGTTGATTTGATCACTGCAGCTCTTAATTAACAGGTAAGGAATGCATACACCTCTCCCCTAAACACCCCCTTTTGTGATCTGTGAGTGAAAATTAAATTGTCTACACCACAGGGCTGCTTTAAAATATATTTTTCTGTTTCAATTAAAAACAGAGAACTACAGAGCCTTCTCACAGTATTACACGGTAAATCACCATAAACAACAGTCCTGAATGTTACTGTACCCTTTCCAGACTGAGGATCTTGCATGTTAATGTGGGTCTTCGGTTTCTTTTTCATTTTAAACCTGTTTTTTATAGTTTGTTTTTAAAGAAAATGGATGTAGCACAACCTTAATGAACACCCCACAAATACCCACAGCTTTTCAAGGGTTGATGTTCTTCCCACATATGCTCATTTTATGGATATGGTGGTTTGTGAACCCTCACAACATTTCAGTTTGGGGTTAGATCAGTTTACTCTGGGAAATATATAATTTTTAAAAAACTTTTAATGACTTTGAGTTGCTAGAAAGACTGGCCCATAATGTTCTACAAACTCCTGAGATTGTATTTACTTTATAATAGTAATCAGACCTCCCCCACTCCTTTCTGTGGGCGAATCCCCATGAAATCTAATCGCTGATCATTTTCCCAGCCCCTATCAGGGGCTAATATCTTTAACCCCGATGGAATGTAGAGGAAACCTGGGGGAGCGACTGCCGCGGACGGCAGGAGTTCCACTCTGTTTGCTCAGCAGGTTGTGGTTAAAGTTTAGATCCCTGAATTGTGTATTGTCCCTACAGTGAACGCTTGGAGCCTGCAGCAGATGCCACAGAACGAACCTGCACGGGAGGGGAAGGAGGGGCCTGTGGCTGAGGTACTGGATGGGGATTCAGGAGTTCTGGGTTCAATTTCCAGTCCTATCACTCGGTCGCTCCGAGTCTCAGGTTCCCCATCTGTACAGTGGGGGTCATAATCCTTCCTTTGGCACGCAGCAGTGCGGACTGTAGGCGCTTCAGGGCGCGGACTGCCTCTTACCATGTGCCTGGGCAGCAGATTAAGGCCAGCGGGTGTTATTCTAATACAATACTCATCAGGGAACCTGTGAATAGAAGAATAGTGCCCCAGAGAACGCTGGGCTTCCTCTGTGTAGGAAATCTACTGCCCCTCCCTGTGGAACCCGATTTCCTCCTTTGCTCTTGGCCCCAGGCTCATCAGGGACCTGGCTCGCGGTTGTGCTGATCGGTGATCGGGCTCTAACCCGCGAGAGTCACAGACCGCGTCTCGTTCCCTGTTGGAAAAGCTGCCAGGGTTTATTGGTGGTGGCTCGGTAACAGCCATATCCTCTCTCCGTGTCAGCCGGCTTCAAGCTGTTGTTCCTGGCAAAGAAAAAGCCCAGCAGGATTTTTTTGGTCTAAAAGGGCTGGGTCTGCTCCAGCCGCACAATATGGCCTCAGCCTCCCAAGGCATGGGGACACTGGCGGGCCTCATGGATAGACCCCACCATGAGCACTGCACTGGGCCCTGGAGTATCTGCTATCGCCCCTTCATCAGCCCTGCAGCGATGAGGAGTGGACCCACTGAGGGGCTGGGAGCCCGTGCAAACCAATGCCTGGCCTGTCTGCTACTGCTGCTTCTTAGTGCTGGCATGGGCGTCGTCCACACGCGGGAACAGGGCAGCGCCCACTGGGCATGGCTGGTAACAGGACTTCGGCCCCTGCTGGAGCTCCAGCCCCCTTGTGATTGCAGCCCTGGCTGGGGAGAAGCCCCTCTGTTTGGGGGCCTGCCCCACCACCCTGCCTCCTAGGGGAGAGCAGCCAGTAGGCACGGCTGCAGGAGGCGGGCAGAGCTTGCCCCTCTCACCCTCGGGGTTTGGGGCTGGGAAGGGACTAGCCCACCCCATTGTCACCGGAGGGAGCTCCCTGCCCTCCCTTCCTGTGAATATGGGTCAGTCTGATCCCTGCTCCTCCCCCCTTATCCTGCAACACCAGGCCTGGGAGGGTGCAGAAGGGACCCAATTGCAACTGCGCCCCCCCCCCACCCCTAGGCCTGAGTGTGGGGGTGTGAAGAACCCCTGGAACTGCAGGAGCTGAGGTGGGGGTGGGGGTGGGGCACAGGCCTCGCTGGAGGATGCTTAGATTTCTGCCCCCCTGTGTTTGTCTTTCCCCGCTGTGGTGGTGGGGAGCCCCCTCTCTGCCTCGTCACTGGGGGACCCTCCTATAGGGGTGCACTGGAGGAGAAATGAGGGGCTGGGCTTCTTGTTCAGTTAGGGTGGGCTCTCCCTCCAGGTGCCGCCAGGGATCCCAACTGGCCCCTCAGGCCCACATTAACCCCCTCAGGACCTGTGTGGGGGTACACAACCTATCGCACCCTGCTTTTCAGGTTGTGAGTTGGTGGGTTCTTGATGAAACCTTGTATACACACATAGCCTAGCTGCTTTACAAAGTGGACAGGGATCAGTTGTTCTCCATGTGCACTAGGGTGACCAGACAGCAAGTGTGAAAAATCGGGACAGGGGGTGGGGGGTAATAGGAGCCTATATAAGAAAAAGACCCAAAAATCAGGACTGTCCCTATAAAATCCGGACATATGGTCACCCTAATGTGCACCAAAGCTAGGACAAGGTGTAATGGGCCTAATCTGCAGCAAGGGAGTTTTAAACTGGATGTTAGAAAAACTTTCCAAGTCTCAGGGTCGCTAAGCTCAGGAAGAGGTGACATGGGGAGGCTGTGGAATCCCCATCACGGGAGGTTTAAGAACAGCAGACTGGACTAACACCTGTCAGGGATGGTCTAGATTTACTTGGTGCTGCCTCAGCACAGGCAGAGGGACTAGATGACCTCTTGAGGTCCCTTCCAGCCCCACATTGCTATGATCTGATATACTCATATCCACAGATCCACACCACCTGTATGGCCATGCCAACAATCACAGAACGGACTTTGGTTTGCACACAGTGTACTAGGGTATACATTGCAAGCCATTTCACAAAGAGGGCCAAATCCTGTTCTCAGTTATACCAGACTGAAGCCATTGACTAGAGTGCAGGTTCTCCGGATTTACACGGGCGTGTCTGAGAACAGACTATAGACGGCTGCCTGACTTCTACACTTAGGGGGGTTGTAAATGCAAAGCCCTTCCCATAAAAATGTCATTGTGGTTTCCATAGTAACTAATGTACTTCAAATGGAAAAGCAAAAGAGAAACAGACACAAACAAAATACAGGTAGTTAAGCAAGTAAGATAATTATACAGCTTTTATGGCCATTTGTCTTGGAAGATCTGCATGTTGCGCTCATTGCTCTGCTCATGCCTAATGCAATCTCCTGGCAGTACAAACTTTATGCTAGACCTCACCATTACAGAGTCTTCATAGACGCTTTTAGGCATAGCAAGATAACATCTGTTGAGCCAGATCCTCAGCCCGGGTATGATCCATTGGCTTCTGAGCAGAGGATCTGAGAGTGTAATTCAGCATGTATGCATATCTATATATCACTAAAATCACTAGGAGCTGGATTCTGACACTTTCAGCTCTGTTAAACAGCACTTTGCTCTGCAGGCGGGCTGCAGGACAAGCAGCAAGAAAGCATATTAAAAACAATAACAGAACCTGCCCACATGTTAAGAAGCTAACTAGAGTTAACACCAGCCCTCATATGGATTCTGGCAAGAATATTCCTTCAAACCCCACCCAAGGGGGATTTCTTGGCGCTACCAGATCATCACAGCTTCAGCTCAGAACAAGGACCCAGTTGGTCCAACCCTACCCTGAGGATTGGGGCACCCTTTGGACCAGGGGTCCCCTGGCTGTGGGCTGAATCAGAAAGAAGGCCCTGAGCCAGGCTCTTTATCCAAAAACCCTTTCTTTGTCTGCTGGTCCCTGGAGAATCCCGTCTGAACTAGTGTACGCGCTCCTTGCCAGGGAGGTGGCTTCTCTGAAGGAGTTACAGCCTGCATGAAATTGCCTGATCCTCCCCGGCCCCTGCCATTCTCCTGTTTACCCTTCCCATGGCACTGCATACAACCCCGCAACAACACTGACACAACTGCATTTTAATACAATACATTCCCCAGATTTCAACACTAAGCCAATTGAACTTAACTCAATAACATTCCTTTGGGACATGGCAGGAAATTGTAGGTCTGCCACATTGGAGGTAGGCGCCTCAATCCATTTGCCGATCTGGGCCCTCTGGGGCTTTGGAAACTTTAACCCAGACTCCCTCAAAACAGGCAAACTGCCCTGTGACCGCTCAGTCAGGCCGTCCCATTGTGCTTTGCCACCAGGGCTGCGGAATGAAATGAAGCCATTAGAGGCAATGGATATGTGCTACCCATTTTCAGAACTCACAGCAGTGCAAGGCACGGCCTGAACGCCCCAGCTCTTTTGTTCTGTACATTGCACGGATTTATTGCCTTTACTGACCGGGGAACACTCATCCGTCAAGGCTGTCGGCTGTATTTGCAACCCATCGGTCTGGCTTCAGGGCCGCAGTTAGCAGTACTAACACCTCCTTTGGAAGATTCCCCCAAGCCTCTCGTTAGCCACTGTTGCTACACATGTATTCTCACTGAAATCAAAGGGGCTGCTTCCAAAGTAAGGTGCTATTCAACAGAGTCCTTAAAGAAAAGCCATAAATGTTACTCTGATGCTTTTCCACTGAAAGGAAAATGATGGTCAATTGCACTTACATCACTGATTGTCTTTCTTCGCTAGCTGTGAGGAGAGTTCCCAGAAGAGGTGGGTGCTTCCTTGGCCCACTTAATTCCACCCCCAGCACTAGGTTCATTTCCCACGTTGAATTTTGCTGCTTTTGCAAGGAATGGTATACGGCTATCTGAGGGTAGGCAGTGTCACGTGTCTGTTTGCATAAGAACTATAGTGCATCTGGTACAATTACTCATGCTAGTTGTAGCAGCCAATGTTTTAGGGACTCATATGGCTCAATCAACACACATTATGCTGAAGTTTCCATTTGGACAGCTATGTCAGTGTTGCACAATGAGCATTCATTTTTTTCTATTTCTTTTTAATCCTACTGATGACACTAATGTTTTGAACAATTCCAGCACCGTTGACTCCTCTCTAATGATGTGCTCTCTAGCGGCAGAAATGGACCCTAAAGGCCAGTCAGAATATGTTTTTCTTCAGCTTCCATTCACAAAACGCACTCCTACTGCGGGTAGCTTTGGAAGCAGTTAATATGATTTTGGACAAGTAAATCTTCAAATTAGACACAGCCAGATAGCTTTTCAATGGAATGCATGGGTACTTTACAATGTAATTATTCTTATTAGTGTTAATGGACTAATATCTCAAAAATTGCTATATTTCACAGTGAACATTTACCCATGTGTCTACTTTGAAGTTTTATTCAAACAGAGCAAAGGTCAGAAAGTGGAAGAGCAGAGGCTAGGAACTATTCGATCAATTACCGTCATTCAGTATTTGTATCACATTGGCGCTAAAAGGCCCCAGCTGAGAAGCCAGCCCCATTGTGCATTCCGCAAAGAGCTTGTAGCCGAAATAGACAAAATGGACAAAGAAAATATCTACAGCTGAAGAACTGATAAAGCTGGTTGGGAAATGTTCAACTAACCGTCTTTTTGCCAAAAAATGCCAATTAGTCAAAACGGAAACTGAGTGAAACAGGTTCAGTTTTGACAAAACTCCCGACTCGAAAAAATGGTGGGATTTCCCCTCCCCAAAATTGTCAAACTGTCTCATTTTTGACATTTTTAAAAGGAAACGTTCTAGATTTTTTAGTCAAAATGACTTTTTGTTTAAACACTTGAGATTTAAAAAAAGACTTCAAAAAAGATCAGAGGTTGAAATTAAAACGAAATGTTTTGAAATTATCAAAACAAAACATTGGAATTTACCCCAACGACATTTCTTCTTTGGTTTGTCAGTTTGCAAAAATTTTGACGTTTCCTCCCCATGTAGAACAGGAACATTTTTCACAAAGTCAAAAATTCGTGTGGGACAGGAAAGCTGTTTCTCCCCCAGCCCCAGGAGTGACACACGGAGATAAAGTGACCTGTCCAAGGTCCCACAGGGACTCTAAGGCAGAACTAGGAACTGAGTCCCATATGACTGCTTTAACCACAAGACCATCCTCATCACTCAGAGAAAGGTGACAACCTACCTGTACACAAACTGGAAGAAGAAACAGCCCTCCTTAGCTCCCAGGTGCCACTCATTACAATAGTAGACACAGATTACCTCGGCCCCACACAAATATGGGGCAATCTGACCTTTATAATGGCAAATTTGCCAAAAAGCAAAGTCCTTAGCCCTCACCCAGACCTAGCCAGCAATCAGAACTATGAACTGCACTCCCTCGCCCTACCTGGCCCCTTACAGAGCGGCCGGGGGAGGGAGGAGAAATCAATGGAGCTATGCTAATTTACACTAAAGGAAGATCTGACCATTTCCTATGTGACTGGCTGCTTCCCTTTCACTGCGAGGATGCTGGGTGGAGTCAGAACCTGGAGAGCTGTAAGTGCAAATGACCAGTGAATGGCTTGTCAGCGGCCTACACGAAAGGAGTTGGTCTTCTAAACATTGCTGTGAAGCCAATGTTCACATCACAACCGACAGTACCACTGGCTAACCAGCTCCTGTGTTGGCTTATTTTATAAGTTACTTCCTGTGGTTAATTAAATAAATAAGTTATCCTAAAACCTGTCTCGGTCGTGAGCAAAACACTGCAGCAGATGCATGATTATTTTATCTCAATCACAAGCCAGGATTTCCCTCCTGTATTTAAAAGCCAGTTCCACGGAACATATATGCATTGCTAATGAAAGGCACAACCGTGTCATATAACGTGCTGATTCTGAATACTGCATGCATCCCCGTTTATTACAGATCATTGGCTGTATTTCAAAACCTTTTTATTATAAGCTCAGCAAATGTCATGCTCTACAATTGCGTTCACTTGATTCTTCTTAAAATAAACATACAGTAAAAAACCGAAACCTGTAAATAGCCATTTACATAAAGAAAACGAGTTTAAGAAAAATTAGCTTGCTTAGAGAAAGTCTATGGCTCATAAACCCGACATTGAATTTTTCCAGGGGGAATAGACTGTGGGAGACTAGGAGCCCATGTGGCAACACTTATTTATCTGAATGCAAAAGAAAATTGTTTCTCCATTAATGTTTCCTAATTTACATATTCAAATACCTTTTACTCTAGCATTTTACCTTCAGAAATGTATCACCAAACCATCGGCACAAAAACTGCATTGCAAACTCGGCGGCACTTTGTATTAACCTCTGAAGAAATCATTAGGTAAGACAAAATGTTTACTTCTCCTGAAGGGAAAGCAGGCAACATTTTCAAGGAAAGATTAAGCCGCAGTTTAAAACCCTGTGGATTAGATTGTTGCTGGAGTCACAACCCTGCATAACCAGAACTACCCCAGATGTAGCTGCAGGAAGCATGGGGGCTCCGAGACATCCTTTGAGGTAAAACTCCTTCCCAGCTTGGGATGGGAAAGTCACTGGGGCTTTTGAAAGAACACAGCTTATTTCCCCCTTAAATCTGGCCAGAAGGAACCATTGTGATCATCTAGTCTGACCTCCTGGATAACACAGGTTATAGGACTTCTCCAGAATAATCCCTCTTTGAACTAGAGGGTGACATTTAGAAAAACTTCCAATCTTCATTTAAAAACTGCCAGGGATGGAGAATCCACCAGGACCCCGGGTAAGTTGTCCCAATGGTTAACTACCCCTCACTGTTAGAAATTTACACCTTATTTCTAGTCTGAATTTATCTGGATTCAACTTCCAGCCATTGGGTGTGTTAAATCTTTGTCTGCTAGACTGAAGAAGCCACTATTAAATATTTGTTCCCAGGGAGGTAGTTACAGACAGTGATCGAGTCATCCCTCAACCTTGTCTTTGTGAAGATAAATAGACTGAGCTCCTGGAATCTCTCACCAGGCGTATTTTCCAATCCTTTAACCATCCTCGTAGCTCTTCTCTGAGCCCTCAACATCCTCCTTGAGTTGTGGGCACCAGAACTGGACATAACATTCCAGCAGCGTGTGCCCGATACTGGAGACGCTATTTGGGTACCACTGCCAAATACAGAGGTAAAATAACCTCTCTACTCTTACTTGAGAGCCGCCTGTTCAGGAATCCAAGCTTGCCATCAGCCCTTTGCTCCGGCTCAGTGGTGTGGAGCAAAAACTCTGCCCACTCCCCATCCACGTACGCAGCCTGGGAAGTAGCGGTTCCATGGAGTCTGACTACCCCGACATGGGGAGCCCGTGCAGGGAAATAAGGTCAGACTAGGGCCAGGTCTACACTAAAACGTTGCGTTGACCGAGCTGTGGCGCTCAGTGGTGCGAAAAATCCACCCCCCTGAGCGACGTAGTTAAGCCGACCTCAGTCCCGGTGTAGGCCGCGCTGGGGACCTAGCAACCGTCTCCCCAGGGAGGAGGATTAGCTACAGCCCTGGGAGAAGCCCCCCCACCGCTGTAGGGAGTGCCGCTGCAGCGGTTTAATGGAGACACAGCCTAGGTGATGATCATAACAGTCTTTTCTGGCCTTCAATCTGTCAGTGGTGCAGGGGCCTCGTCGGAGTCAGAATCTAGCCGTATAAGGTTCTGTGCTGACTGTACCTTTCAACACACACGTGTGGGACATGGGACAAGAGCCCGTCTCACTGTTCGCTTTGGGCACTGTGCCCGAGAACTCTAGCATCTACACAGTCCTATTAGTGCAGCAGATGCTTGAAAGTGCAACAGAACGTTTACTGCTAAGGAGCACACGTTTGTTTTTTTTCCCAAGAGGGAGCCACAAAAGAAGCTAATTTGCTGTAACTTTCAAAGGCAGCCCCCTTATCATAACAAGAGGCGCAGTCAGTGCTGGGAAAGGAAGATCCATTTCTCCACTTTACTGAGTTCAGGCTCACTAATGAAGACCACAATGTTACTCATGAGAAGGAGTCTGCATTGATATCTCATATGTCTGACATGCGCGTATCCAACTGTCACAAGCAACGACTCCCCCGTCTGAGCCGGAGGCCAGCAATGCACCGGAACGGTACGCTGACCTAGCTACGTCGCTCAGGGGGGTGAAAAATCAATGTAGGTAAGCAGACCTAGGACACTTTAAATTCACACCCTACACCAGCCTGGAATAATTTTCCAGACAAGCCTTAGATCTGATTGGTAAGTCTGACCACTGGTGCATATTAATAGCAGCAATGTGATTTGAAATAGATGAGCTCTACACCTGAGACTCAGCAGAAACGCTGCGAGATCCTAACAATAGCACCAACATTGCCCACCAGAGCCCTAACAATAAGTCACTTGAGACAACTCATCTTCCTTTGGTTTTTAATCACACAGCTGCTGTTTGTGCTGGCAGCATAAAGTCAGAAAACAATTTGCCCGGCTGGAGTGGGCATGGAGCCAGGGAAGTCACTGAATCGAATGCAGAAAAGAAAACAATTCAGCGGCAGAGATAGCTGTCTGCAAACTATCCCTCTGGTTAAAGAAACACCTCCACATTCATTCATTTAAAACCTTTCGATGTAAAACTCCACTGATCTCTGCTCAGCCTTTGTTACCCTTAAACTCTCTGTTGCACTTAACCTTTGTCCCACTGAGGCCAGTCTGCACTTGCAATTAGAACTGGTCAAACATTGGATTTTATGTCCTGCAGGAAATTCGGATATCTCAACATTTGTTTTCATTCCGAATTGGAATGAAAGGCCAACATTCTGACATTTATCACGGAACAAAAATTCCAGAAAAATTCGTTTCAATCATGTTAGAAAGTTTTGTTTAGATACGTTGAAATATGATAACAAACCATAATCTTATACAATGTAATATAAAATAGAATATATTAACAATTATAACTATAATGTAGAAGTTGAAACAAAATGAGAAAATCAAAACAAAATGTTTCAGCACTTTGTGGGGAACTGTTCTGCAAAACTTTATCGATCAGCTCACTTTGGGATTCACCATCAAAGGCCAGCAAATGGCATAGCTTCACTGGAGCAAGCCCATAGCCCTAGCTTCTCCAATGCCCTGTGCCCCACAGAGTCATTTAGACAGCGTTGCAAGCTCTTGCCGTTTTCTCACAAGTCTTGGAGATTTTCTTAAAGCCCCAGCTTCTGGAGTCAGGTGATGACATAAGAATCTCAGCTTCCTTTAAAAAAAACAACATTTCTATCCCTTGTGGTTGTAGAGAAAAACTTGAAAACACCAGCCGAGTGTATGCTAAAGGCTCAGAATCCAGTATACAGAATGACTGTTCAGACAATCTTATGCTGCTTTGTGGCCTGACTCATGGGGTTTTTTTTGCACACTCGGGCTTGGCAATACCAAGGGAGTTCCACGTACTCCTGTTCTGGTTTATACAGGGCCACGGAGAGTCAGTGTCCTAGTGCAGACAAGGAAAACTGCGAAGTGAAACCCGGTACACATGGCAGCTTTCCTTGCTGGGGCCGAGGCCTGCACCATGGCAGTGCCCTGGTTACTGGCTACTGCTAGCCGAGCTGGGCCAGTCCCCAGCCCAGACGTGGTGTCATGAGGCCCACTCACCACAAGTAGCACCTCCTCCTGGGTGCTCTGGGGATTAGCTCTGCCCAGGCGTTGCGCCCTCCTCGGGTGGTGTCTCTCCCGTTATCCTCTCGTCCCGTGGCCCCTCTCTCTCCAGGAACTGCAGCCACCTTTTCGTGGCTTGGCCCTCTGGCCGGGTCACAACATGGTTCTCCCTTCTGGGGGCGAGAGAGGGGAGGGAGGGAGGTGTAACCACGTCTTTCCTGGACCAAACCATCCCAGGCAGTCCACTGTCCTCTGCAGTTCCAGCCAAGGGCTCTCCAGTCAGCAGCCATGGCCTGCGCTCTCCTACCTTGCTGCTTTCCCCAGAGCCGTTTCCTACCTTCCTGCCTTCCCACCTGTGACCCTCCTCTGAGTTTGCCAGCCTCCCTCCTCCCAGAGAGCAACTATGGACTGCCCTCTATAGTCTTATCACCCCTCCCTCTGCCCAGGGAGTGACTGCAGCCTTTTCCAGCAGCCCCCTCTCGTCAGCTTCCTGGCTTATATAGGCCCCTCCTGCTGAGCCTGCTTCCAATCCATTCCCTGCTCCCTGGCTCCTCCTCCAGGTGCAGCCTGTGGAGTTAATTGGCCCACCTGGCCACCTTAACTCTGTCTTGTGTCGGGCGGACACCCCATCACATGTGGTGCTAACCTTCCTGCCGGCATCTGTGCTCCCCTGAGCATGCAAAGCACCACGCGCTCTACGGCCGAGATGCCATGCGGCCTGTCACCAGGGACACAGCACCAGTAGCAAGGATGGCCTGGGTTCGAATCCTGGCTCTGCTCTCTGCCTGGTCATGTGACCCTCCTCCTCCCGGAATGCATGAATTAAACATTGGTACTGGATGTATGTCACTGGACTGTATTTGCACTGGAGTTGTTGAATCAAAGGGATAAGGAGTCTGGGGTAATAAATGGGTTCTCATTGCATTGTGCGTGATCTCAGCGCTCAGCAAGGCATAGTCTCATGGTAACAGTGAAAGCTAATGTAGGGATTAAGATAAAACCTCTGGAGTGTGTGAATTGCTGCATGCTTTTATGGGCATATTTTTCATACTCTGCTCTTAATACAAAATTTAATTATTGGAAAGAAAGTTTAATCTGTTTTACAGGAGCAGAGCTGCATTATACTGCACGGAGAGGGTTCGGAGTCATTTGAAATCTATTAAGGCCAATGTTTTGCTTTCATCGTCTAGAGAGCTGGGAGGTGAAAGCAGCCAAGGCTCTTTGGAACCACGTCTTTCTCTTCGCTGTTTTACAATTTGTCACAGTCCCAGGCCTTGTTCAGAGTCCCGTAACGTTCACAGTCAAAACCTGCCCTTCACGGCTGGGAATCATCTACCTTTCTTCACACACAATCAAAGAGAGCTGCTTGACAACCAGGGACCAAAAAACTGGTATACTCGGCCATAGGGGGACAACAGTCTCTCTGCTGTCTTATAAATTAATAGATTCCAACAGTAGAAGGGACCAATGTCATCATCTCATTTGACCTCCTGTATAAAACAGGCCACAAAACTCCCCCAGAATACCGTAATTCCTGGAGCAGGGAACAACCAAACTGGATTTTGAAATTGCCAGTGATGGAGAATCCACCATGACCCTTGGTAAATTGTCCCAGTTGTTAATTACTCTCACTGTTAAAAATGTACACCTTATTTCCAGTCTGTATTTGTCTAGCTTCAACTTCCAGCCACTGGATCATGTTAGACCTTTCTCTGCTAGACTAAAAATCATGAGGTGGCGACAGAGACCGACTCCATTGTAACACTGGTGTGACTGGAAGAACCAGACCCTGGGTTGGTCCAACTGGCTCAGAACAACAGTCCCAAAGTGTCTTGCAGTTGTGGGATTGCTGTCACCACAATACAATTTTATGCACAAAACTAACATCTGACACACATCTTAAATAGTGACAGTTTGGCTCCAGCGGTGTCCCAGGAAGTTCTCAGTGTAGTAGCCGTGTTAGTCTGTGTCAGCAAAAAAAAATAAGAAAGGAATACTTGTGGCACCTTAGAGACTAAGGCTACGTCTACACTACCCGCCCTATTCGGCGGGTAGCTATCGATGTTCTGGGATCGATTTATCGCGTCTCGTCTAGACGCGATAAATCGATCCCAGAGCCGCTCCCCGTCGACACCGGAACTCCAGGTCCGCGAGCGGAGGAAGCGCTGTCGACGGGGGAGCCTGCCTGCTGCGGTGTGGACCGGGGTAAGTACCTTTTGAAATTGATCTAAGATATTCGACTTCAGCTACGTTATTCACGTAGCTGAAGTTGCGTATCTTAGATCGATCCTCCCCCACCCCCCCCTAGTGTGGACCAACCCTAACAAATTTATTTCAGCATAAGCTTTCGTGGACTACAGTCTGCTTCATCGGATGGATAGAATGGAACATACACTGGGACAATATTTATACATTCAGAGAAACATGAAAAGGTGGAAGTACCCATACCAACTGTAAAAGGCTAATTAATAGAAAGGAACTGTTATCAGTAGGAAAGAAACTTTTGAAGTGATCAGTGGGAAATAAACTTTTGTCCACGAAAGCTTATGCTGAAATAAATTTGTTAGTCTCTAAGGTGCCACAAGTATTCCTTTCTTATTTTTTTTCCAGGAAGTTCTAAATGCCAACAAGACGCCCAAGCCAGGAAACCAGGAGGCCTATTTGTCTGCCTGAAAATGAACTTCTATTCTGTAAACAAGCCACTGTTCAGGCTCCAGCAGCTGTGGAAGCCAGAGCTCCCTGGGACTTGTCTATACGGGTTGCGAGACATGAGCTGGGGGGAGTTCTCTCTCACACCTGTAAAGGGAGAGAAGGGAAAAAGTTCCTTCCTTCTGTAATATATTCATTATGGGCTAGATCCTCAGCTGGTGTAAATCAGCTCCTCTGGCGTCAATGGGTCACATCCTCAGTGGGTGTACATTGGCCTGGCCCGGGCCCATATGTGCATTGGCCTGGCCCGGGCCCATATGTGCATTGGCCTGGCCCGGGCCCATATGTCTTCTTTAGATATCTAGGTGAAGATCCTGAATCTGCAGCTTTGCCTCTGGACACACGAGCAGTCCTATTGCAGGTGAGCAAGGGCAGCTCTGTGTAATCAAGGGCTGCAGAATCCGTCCGGTCGTTACAGTCTAGCTGGGCTTCACTTCCTGTATTGCCTCAGATTCAGACAGGCGTGAAAGGGGCTGCTTCTTTCGAATGCTCTCTGTGTAGGAGGCAGGGCAGGAAGGTAAACAAAGGTAAACTGTGCTGCACAGCTCAAAGCTGGCTTCGTTTCTCAAGCGCAATGGAGCCCGCAGTGCAAGGTGCTGCAGAGACGCACGTGTTGGAATGCTGCGCCGTTCTCTAAGGCCACGTTTTCACAGGATCTCAGCTCCCCTTTATTTAAGCACCTAAATAATCCCAGAGGGGAGATTTTCAAAGGCACAAAGGGCAGTTAGGTCCGTAAATACCTTTGAAAATCTGGCCCTAAACTCCTAGTGAAAGTGAACGGGAATTGAGCCCTTAATTCCACTCTGTGCCTCTGAAAATCTCCTCCCAGGTTCTCAAGAGCTCTCGGCGTCCAAAACCACTGGTTGTGACACTAGGGACAAATTCTGCAGAACAGCTGAGCGCCCAGGGTGCTGCTGAGCTCTTGTGAAAATCTGCCCCATTAATCTGAGGCCTAAATGGGATCTCACCTCTTTTGAAAGCCTGGTCCAACGGGGCATGAGCCAAAGCCCACTGACATCAGTGGAAAGATTCTTGTTGACTTCAGTGAGCTTTGGATCAGGCCCATAGCATCTCTTTCCAGAGTTTAGTGTGTCACCACTTTCCTAAAGACAGAAATGAAAAACTAACACACAAGTTGCCTCCAGCTGTCACAGAAATAAAATACATGCAGTCCAAGGAATAATGAACGTCCCACTGTCTGTTCTTAATTTGCTTTAATTGAGGACTTCAAAGAGAAATAAATTTCATTAGCAGGCTCAGCATGAGAACCCGAGTCCTCTGCAGGTACATGCTCTATTCATTCACCTGGCTATATGTCACACATAGGGGCTGGTGGAAAATCAAGTGCTTTACATTAGTGGAAAATATTAATTTAAAGAGAAAAGAATGATATCTAATATGTCCAAGGTTGTTTCTCAGCCAGAGAGGTTAGAATCTGGAAATAAGTCGTTAATAACGAATGTAAAGTTGTAATAATACAATGTAATACAAGGGTAACATCTTTTAATTACTTGTACAAAGTGAAGTTGCACATTGCAGAAGCAAAAATTGACACCTGTGAATAGTCCAGGTCAGCTCTTCAGCTGGTGTTAATGGCGCTACTCCAGCTGAGGGCCTGGATTTATAATATTACCTTTTATTCTACTTATTCCTGAACGCCAGCTCTCCCTGATGTTCCTCCTGCGTCATGCTGCACCGGCAGTGCAAAGCTTTGTCTAGATTAGGATTTAAGGGCGTGCTTTAGATTGCATTAGCTAACGTAATATAGCTCAATGAAATTAACACCTTACAAAACTACTGGAGACAAAACAAACTGTACGATAGCACATGCTAAGCTAGTTAAGTTAAAACCTATGCTTCCTGCTGGGTCCAGCATAGCGGGAAATTGCTTGGTAGTACAGGGTCGGAGGGATGGCCCTACATCCCACTGGCCCGGGGTCATGTTGGGCAGGAAGCACAACTGCCCTTGTGCTCTGGCTCTTCTCCGATGTTGGAACAGCCCCTCGGGGCCATTGCAGTTGAGTGTCAATTGGGGCAGCCTTCAGGGCTGCTCAGGCTTATGCCACACACCAGCCCCGTCTCTGGCCCAGAAATTGCTGTAATACCAGTAGGCAAAGTCTGCCACAACGAGACGTGTACGAAACGTACTTTGATCGCTGGGACTTGCCAGTTGGAGTTGGATCACCTCGGGCCTGAGATAGGCACAGATTAATCTGCTCGGCAGGATACGGAACTGCCAATCAAAGCAGACTTTCTGCTAAAGCGAGCCATGAAATTTGTAATAAATCTGCTAAATGAAAATTAATTGGTGTTATATCAAGAGGTGCTGAACCAGCCAGCATTAATTCAAATCGTTTCCTTTCTCAGACACCAAGAACAAATTAAGGTTCATGTCATTATTATGCAGTGAGATACATTTGCTTCAGATAGGCCCTAATAGACATCCCATTTGAATATCCCTCCTCAGCGTTCAAGGGGGAGTTTTACCACTTACTTCAATGGGAGCAGAAAAATTCCCACCTAGACCATGGTACATAGCACCTCCTCACCCCACCAATTAATGAAATCACCTAGGCAGATCCCACATTTACACTCTGGATCCCCCTTAACCCAGTTGTAACATAACTGAACCCTCCCCGATTCTCTGCACAGGACTATAAAAGCACAACATGCCTTGTGCCTGCCTGGAGTTATATTCCCTTGCTGCAGCGGAGGATGGGCTTAGTTTCTGTAAAATCCTAAAATAGTTAGGGTGGGATTTTCATTGGCTTAATTCTGTTTCTATTGAAGTCAAGGGGAGTTTTATGGCTGATGTCAATGGGAGGAGAGTCAGGCCAATGAAAATTCCACCTAGAGAATTTTGGAACATTCTTCAGAAATTCCATGGCACAAATCAAGAGAATTAAGGCCATTCTTTGATATTCAAATCAAGGATCTGCATAGCTGCCCATTCCAAGCAGGAGAACACTGTCCTAACTTCCCGCAGTCCACGGGAATAAGCAGCAATGTGATCCTAAAATAAAAAGTAATTCATTTTCACCTTTAGGACTAGATCCCCCACTGGTGTAAACTGGCACATCTCATCACGTCAGATACCCACCAATATACACCAGCTGAGGATCTGTCCCGTAGACGTCCCCTGCTAATGAGTGTAGGGTGGGTAAGTAGCAACAAACTGATGCTTGAACTTTTTGGTTTTTGTAGGGTTTCCTTGAGATCATTTACAGTGTACTGAGCAGCTAGAAATGCCCCTTGACCTCAGTGGGTAAAACTCTAAAAAGCACCGTAGTGACTGAGGCTATGTCTACACTACAGACCTTACAGTGGCACCGCTATAACATTTCCCCGCATAGACGCTTTATGCTGACAGGAGAGAGCTCTCCCATTGTCATAATTAAACCACCCCAACGAGCAGCATTAGCTATGTCAGCGGGAGAGTGTCTCCTGCCGACAGAGGGCTGTCCACACCAAAGCTAATGTCGGGGCAATGTATGTTGGTCAGGTGGGTGTTTTTTCACACCCCTGACTGACAAAAGTTTTACCAGCAGAAGCTCTAGTATAGACAAAGCCTTAGGAGTAAACGTCCCATTTTCAAAAGTGACTCAGGCACTCAATCGAAGGGCTGGTCTACACTGAAAACGTACATCGGCACAGCTACGTCTCTCAGGGGTGTGACATGCACCCCCCAAGAGACATAGCTATGCTGATCTAACCCCCGGTGTAGACAGCACTAGGCTGAGGTAGACTTACCTACCTACCACCTCTCGGGGAGATGGATTAACTTCAGCGCCGGGAGACCCCCGCCCATTGCTGCTGTGAGTGTCTACACTGAAGCGCTACAGTGGCACAGCTAGTGGGCTTAGTGCAGACATAGCCTGGCTCATTGAAAGCCAATGGAACTCAGACTCCTAAGTCAGGCTGGTTGAAAAGTTTTCACTGGGGCTCTGACTAAATCAAATTAGTCACAAACAGTGCCGGCTTTCCTCGGAAAACGGAGGGTTTTTTGTCAAAAAAATGGAATGTCCCCAAACAGAAAGAATTTGATTCTGGCGTGCTGCTGTGGTGTCCCCAGGGAGTTATATTGATCATATTGATAAGTGGCATACTTGGTGGTGTATTTTTCGTGTATTACAAAGAGATTAAACCCCATTGTTATACTTAGGAAACGACGTGCATTAGCAAAGTAGAAAATCTGGCTTAGAATAAAGGCAAAGCACTGAAACATGAGCGCATGGGCGGGAGTTAATCCCTTTGCTATGTCTGAAAAATAAAGTGCATCAGCCCCAAACTCCCACTATTTACTCTTTGGGGAAAGACTGAATTGCTGCGAAAGTTACAAATAAATCCGCTCACTAGTTTTGAAGTTAAAGACCGGTGAAAATAACTCCTTTCTGAAATGTAGCCTTGCATGCTCACCTTTCCTTTGGCTCCCTCTAGCTCAGGGATCTCAAACTCAAATCACCACGAGGGCCACATGAGAACTAGTACATTGGCCCAAGGGCCGCATCACTGAAACCTTTTCATACAATGATACAAAAGTATTGTCAAAAATGAAGAGTAATAGAGTACCCTATTAAAAGTCAATGTATTCACTTTTTTAAAACTAATGCAAAAAGGGGTTTTAATAAAATATAAACACTCAGTAATGTTTGGAGCTTGGCTGCCAGTGGAATCGGCGCCTATGGCGGGCCACAGGAAATAACTCCGCGGGCCGCATGTGGCCCGTGGGCCGCGTGTTTGAGACCCCTTGCTCTAGCTAATCAATGGCTGGATTGTGGGGCTTCACATTTTAGGTCCAGGTAGCTCAAGGCAAAATCTCAGCTGTGGGTTCGTTTAATTAAAAAAGAAACTGAATTCAGAACAAGTTGATGATGTTCTGTCTGCAGCAAGAGAAGCTAAAAAAATACCTTCTTCATTGAACAACCAGTTTACAGATAGTCATCGGAGTAAATCTGTCTATCCCCATACACATCCCTCCAGCTGTCTGTCTATTTATCCCCATCTGTCTATCCCCATACACCCCCCTCTGTCTCTCTGGGTTCTTACATTGGTGCCCATCACTGTTGTACCTGAGCACCCAACAGTATCTCCGCACAGGCCACTGCCACTAGCGGTGCTGGCCAAGGGAGCCTTATGGCACCTAGCATGGAGGGGAGACCCTGGGAGAGTCGACTCTCCTCCTGCCCCGTGGCACCCGCCCACCATGACCCCGACCTGGCTGAGAGACCTCCTTAGGCCCAGAGGGACAGTCAGGGTTTGGAGGGGATGGGCCAGGGGCAGGAGTGGAAGGGCTGAAGGCTCAGCCAGGCCCATGTGCACCGTTCTCTACCCCTGAGCTCCGCGGGGAACCTGGCAAGAAGTGAATGCTGCCCGAGATAGCCAGAACTTTTCCTCTGCATCCAGGAGCCCCTGGGGGCAACTCTTTGGCAGTTGTTCCAAAGGTATTTTTCAAGGGGTGGGGGGACGATTTGGCCCAATGGACTCATGGTTAATTGGACCCTGTCGAGGGAAGTGCTGCCTAAGCGAAAACCCCTCCATCCTCTATAGAGCCTCCCCCAGTGACAGCCTGGGTTGGGACATTTGCTGGAGCCGTTCCCCACCAAGCAAAGTAACAATCGGAAGAGAAAACAAGATTATTTCTCAAACCATCTGGCCTAAAACACCACTAATAGATTGGCCCTGCACCTCCTCTCATAGCAAAGATATCATCTCATCTTCACGTTGACTGCTTTACACTGCACGGTGCTTTGTTGCATAATCTGACATTTGGAGTTATTCCTCGTATTTAAATGAAAGAACATTTCCCTTCCTAGTGAAAGATCATTTGCTGGCCCATCTCCTTGCAGGATTTTTTGTTTTAATCTGCTGCTTCACTTCACTTTACTGCTAACTGTGATTTAAGTACAATTTATGTATCGAGTCAAACTCCTGATTGCATTTCGTTTGCTGGTGTCAGAATCAATTCATTCCGAGTAGAGTGATGCATTGCTTGTCAATCCCTTACCAGTCCATGGAATGCCGAGCAGTCTAGTGGACATTTTGGTAGCTTTAGGGCTTGGGTGCGGTCTGCTCATGCCGTTTCATAACTAGTGAAATTCAGTATTCTTTTACTGACCGGAGGTGGTGATAGCTAGGACTATACATGAGTGCAGTGCCGGAGGAACAAATCAACAATCAAAACAGAGTTGAAGCAAATGTAGACTAGAATAAAAGATGTGATCCCCCTCCCCCTGTGTGATTAACGAGGGGGTAGGGCTGACCTAGGAGAGAAGGCCTTAAAAGCCAGCGGCTAAGCGACCAGGGGGCGTTTGACAGGGAGTTTGTAAGAGGGAGTCATAATATAGTTGCTATGATTAGGAAAGGCTGCATTGCCAGTGCCAACACCTGTATCCAGACAGAGAACCTGACCATGGATGTCTCTACCCAGATCCTGGTGTAGGTTTGCAGAGACTGTGGCCTGCGTTTCCCACTCTCAGAAAGCCAGGCTGGGGGAGTGTCCAGTGGGAAAGGTGTTTGTGCTGGTCGAATCTCTCAGGAAGCAGGTGGGGGAGCTACAGGAGAGACAGACACATCCATGCACACGAGGAATTCCTTGCGAGTATTCATATGGAGATGTCCAAGGCTGAGGATGCTGTCCAGCTAGAGAGGACTGCTGTCACGCCCCTGGGGGAGGAGGATACCGCTCGGTCACAGGGAGGACATTGGCTGCTGGTTCCTTCTGGCAGCAGGCCGTGCTCCACCCCTACACTCCCAACCCACCCACCATGGTGATGAAGAACCGTTATGCTGCCCAGGGAATGAGCGATAACCCCCAAAGGTGGAGGAGGAGAAGCCATGTATCCCCAAGGCTGGGAGGATCGCAGCCACCACTCCCAGGAGGACATGTAGGGTAGTGGTGATTGGTGACTCTGTTCTGAGGGGGATGGAGGCACCCATCTGTCGGCCTGACATGGCATCCCGGGAGGTGTGCTGCCTGCTAGGGGCCAGTATCCGAGACGTTACAGAAGAATTGTTGAGGATCATCTGGCCCTCTGACCACTACCCCATGCTATTCATCCATGTGGGCACCAATGATACTGCGAGGAATGCTCCTGAGCCGGTCAGAAGTGCTGTCTACCTGGAGTTTGGGGTAAACAGCTTATAAAGCAGCTCTCGACTACTCACAGAATCATAGAATCATAGAATCTCAGGGTTGGAAGGGACCTCAGGAGGTATCTAGTCCAACCCCCTGCTCAAAGCAGGACCAACCCCAACTAGATCATCCCAGCCAGGGCTTTGTCAAGCCTGACCTTAAAAACCTCTAAGGAAGGAGATTCCACCACCTCCCTAGGTAACCCATTCCAGTGCTTCACCACCCTACTAGTGAAAAAGTTTTTCCTAATATCCAACCTAAACCTCCCCCTCTGCAACTTGAGACCATTACTCCTTGTTCTGTCATCTTCTACCACTGAGAACAGTCTAGATCCATCCTCTTTGGAACCCCCTTTTAGGTAGTTGAAAGCAGCTATCAAATCCCCCCTCACTCTTCTCTTCTGCAGGCTAAACAATCTCAGTTCCCTCAGCCTCTCCTCATAAGTCATGTGCTCCAGCCCCCTAATCATTTTTGTTGCCCTCCGTTGGACTCTTTCCAATTTATCCACATCCTTTTTGTAGTGTGGGGCCCAAAACTGGACACAGTACTCCAAATGAGGCCTCACCAATGCCGAATAGAGGGGAATAATCACGTCCCTCAATCTGCTGGAAATGCCCCTACTTATACAGCCCAAAATGCCGTTAGCCTTCTTGGCAACAAGGGCACACTGTTGACTCATATTCAGCTTTTCGTCCACTGTAACCCCTAGGTCCTTTTCTGCAGAACTGCTGCCCAGCCATTCGGTCCCTAGTCTGTAGCAGTGCATGGGATTCTTCCGTCCTAAGTGCAGGACTCTGCACTTGTCCTTGTTGAACCTCATCAGATTTCTTTTGGCCCAATCCTCTAATTTGTCTAGGTCCCTCTGTATCCTATCCCTACCCTCCAGCGTATCAACCACTCCTCCCAGTTTAGTGTCATCTGCAAACTTGCTAAGGGTGCAGTCCACACCATCCTCCAGGTCGTTGATGAAGATATTGAACAAAACCGGCCCCAGCACCGACCCTTGGGGCACTCCGCTTGATACCGGCTGCCAACTAGACATGGAGCCATTGATCACTACCCGTTGAGCACGACCATCCAGCCAGTTTTCTATCCACCTTACCGTCCATTCATCCAGCCCATACTTCTTTAACTTGCTGGCAAGAACGCTGTGCGAGACTGTATCAAAAGCTTTGCTAAAGTCAAGAAATAGCACATCCACTGCTTTCCCCTCATCCACAGAGCCAGTTCTCCTTGCCTTGTTCACCAATAGATGGCAGGAGTGAGCTCCCTACTGTTTAGAGCAGCCAGCCATAGGGTTTAGTCATTCACGGGCCTTTTCCTTTGGCCCCAGTTAAAAGAGCGCGAGAGGAAGAAGAGGAGGAGGAAGCACTAGACGTATAAGACAACAGGCTTGTCAGTTTGCATCCCTGTGTCCTGCTGCAGGCAGGGATGATAGCTGAATTCTTTTTAAGTGCCTGGCTCCTGGCGTTTGGAGTTTGTTTGTTTCTGCCTCTCACTTGACAAATCAGTCATGTGAAGTGGGAAGACACAAGCAGGCAATGAAGAAACTGGAGGAGGGATTGGTGTGGCTGGAGCAGCAGGAAAGGCGGATGATACTGCCTGCAGCTTGATGGGGAGGGAGGCGAGTCGAGAGGTGAGGAGGTTATATTGACAATCATTTGGGATAATAGAGAGTTACCCCAGGAGAAGCCTGTCATAGGATACAATACACCCAGCTTTAAAAACAAAAGCTTCAACTTCATCTTGTCACTTACTTGTGTAACGATGCTGGTTCTGGCGGGACCTAACTGAGAGTGCCAGTTCAGGACAAATTGCTTCAAACAAGGCAACTACAGCCCCAGGCTGGGGTTTTTCCACCTCTAAGGCAAACCAAACCAGCCAGACAGAGGAGACTTTGGTTTTACCCCACTGGCTAACCACAAGTCATCCCAAGCAATCCCCTCAGACACTCCAGTTTCCCAGTCTCACCACCAGTGCCACTCGTTATGGGGACAACTGGTCATGAAAACCAATGCCCCAGTAAAAGAAAAAAGGTCCTCCCGATCCCAATGGACCGAACCTCAGAGCCAGGTCAATATACAAATCAGATCTTACCCACAAATCATGCTGTTGCCAATCCTTTAGAATCTAAAATCTAAAGGTTTATTCATAAAAGGAAAAAGGTCTAGGTGAGAGCTAGAATTGGTTAAAAGGAATCAATTACATACAGCAATGGCAAAGTTCATGGTCCAGGCTTGCAGTAAAGATGAACTACTGCAGGTTCAAATCAAATCTCTGGATTACATCCCCCGCTGGGATGGGTCCTTCAGTCCTTTGTTCAAAGCTTCCATGTGTAGCAAGGTTCCTCCAGAGGTAAGAAGCAGGAAATGAAGACAAAATGGAGATGAGGCAGCTGCCTTTTATAGTTTCTTCCAGGTGTAAAGGCACCTCTTTGTCCTTACTGTGGAAAATCACAGCAAAAATGGAGTCTGGAGTCACATGGGCAAGTCCCTGCATAATTTGCTGAGTCACAGGCGTGTCTGCCTTCTCTCAATGGGCCCATTGTATCGCTGATGGCTCTTAATGGGCCATCAAGCCGGCCTAGCAGAGCTGATAGCTTGTCCTGGGTCCCAGAAGCCCAGCCCCAGTTTGAAATACAGACATACATATAAAGCCATTGAAATACAGACAGTATAAAGCCAATATTCATAACTTCAACTACAAAACTGATACATGCATATAAGTGGCCTAATCATAACCAGCCAAGCATAACCCGGTCTTAGACACCTCATTTGACCCCCTTTATACAAGATTTGGTGCCACTACAGGACCTTGGTTGTAACAATGATCTATATGGTTCCAGTTATTGTCAATAACGTTACAACTTGGCAGCAAGAAACCATTATCTCTTGTGTTACTGCTATTACCTCAGAATTCTTATGAAGGTACAAGATGAAATACGGGGATGTCTGCACACAAAGTATGCCCAGGGTTAGCAGAACTCGAGTTAGCAGACTTTGGGTGTGCTAACCAAGGGCTTGAGCATTTCCACTCATTTGTAACCCCAGGTTAGCAATTGTTGAGCCCTGCATCCCAGCCTGGGGCTCCAGCGTCTACACCGCATTATGTGGACCCATATCCCAGACTTCCTAGCGCCACCTCAAAATCAGGCCCCGGTAAGTTGGGCACCTGAAAAGGGAGGCAACCCAAACATTGAAAACCCTGACTCACTTTTGCCAGTTGCCTCATTCTTTGTAAGCATAAAAAGAATGATAAAGTTCAGACCAAGAAGGAGCAGGCCTGTGGAATCAGCAGTAGCCTTCTCCAACACGTGCCTGTTGATTCTCTGAATCCTTCTGCATGAATAATGCCAAGCAAGGACTATCAGCAGTTCCTGAGTGCATAGAATCAGTGAGGCATAGGGCTGGAGGGGACCTCAAGAAGTCAAGTGCAGCCCCCTGCACTGAGTCAGGACCAAGGAAACCCCCAGACCATCCCTGACAGGGGTTTGTCCAGCCTGTTCTTAAACACCTCCAGTGACGGGGATTCCACAGCTGCCCTTGGAAGCCTGTTCCAGAGCATAACTACCCTAAATAGTTATAAAGTTTTTCCTAATATCTCACCTACATCTGTCTTAGTGCAAATTAAGCCCATTACATCTTGCGCTACCTTCAGCGGCCATGGAGAACAACTGATCCCTGTCCTCTTTAGAACAGCTCTTCACATGTTGGAAGGATGTTATCAGGTCTCCCCTCAGGCTTCTTTTCTCAAGACTAAAACATGTTTTTTTTTAATCTTTCCTCACAGCTCAGATTTTCTAAACCTTTGATCATTTTTGATACTCTCCTCTGGACTGTCTCCAGTTTGTCCTCATCTTCCCCAAAGTGCGGCACCCAGAACTGGACACAGTGCTCCAAATGAGGCCTCAGCAATGCTGAGGTCAGCAGGACAATGACCTCCTATGTCTTACATCACATATGACTGTTAATGAATACATGATCCGAGCTGCAGCAGGAAGACAGGTCACATCACTCGATATTGGAAACAAAGAAATCCAATTCAATTTGCCTGTTTGTAGGAGAAACCTACATCCTGGTGTCTTTTATTTGACTAGTACAGGGAGCTCCCGGCACCAATGCATGTATCCCCTAGAAACAGGTGGGACTACATTTGAAGACAGGGTTTGTAAACAGGGGCTGTCTGCAAAATGTCACACCGATGGCATTCAGAAAAAAGTGAATGTTTTAAGAGCCAACAGGTAGCACCTCCGCCCCCCAAGATCATGAGATTGGCTCAAAAATCATGAGATGTTAAAGAATTATAATAAAAATGTTGTTCTTTTTCTTTGCCTTCTGGATTTTGAACCTTCAGGGGGCCACATTTTCAAGCTTTTTTTCCACAGTCAAAAGGGCTAAAAAGATTCTGATTTAGAAAACAATTGAGAGCTGAGATTCTCACATAAACACCTGACTCCAGCAGCCAGAGCTTTAAGGAAAACACCAAATATCACCAGACTCACAATAAAATCCTGGGAGTTGTCAACAGCATTGCACAGCTCCTTTCCAGGATGTCACGGCCACATATAGGTGGCTGGGCCAGGATCAGGAGCAGGGGTCAGGACTGGTTACCAAGCCAAATCAGGAGATGGGTACCAAGGTCAAGTCAGGCCAGGGTCGAAGGCAGGAGTTGAGAGTAAGACAGGGCAAAAGATAAGGTCTGTAGCTATAGCAAGCCAGAGCCTGCATTGCTGCTTAGACAGCTCTCTGGACCAACCTCCTGGTTTAAATAGTTGGGGTGGACCAATCAGGTGGCTGCAGGGTTCTGTCACTCTGGCTCTTTGGGCCAATACTTCCTACGGGGCTAACCCTCTGGTAACTGGGGGTGTTACTACACCCAGCTCCCCAGTGGTGATGTGGCATCATTGGTAGCCCAGGACCATGCAACTCTCAGTTCTAGACCCCTCGATCCATTCTGGAAAGATGCGGGTGCTCCTGTGAGGTCTCTATAAGGAGCATGTGATAAACACCCAAGGTGCAGACCCAGACAGCTGGGAGAGGAGGAGAAAAGGGAGCTATGGAACCAAACAAACCAGTTTCTGGTTTAGGTAACATCCAGACATCAGGTATGGGCTGGTATGGTTCTGAGGTTGTGCTGGGGCTGACTTGGCAGGGGGCAGTGAGTCTTAGCAGGCACTCACTCAGGGGCAGGAGGCACTTCCTGAGTCTTTGTAGGACTGAAGTGGTGCCTATGTGTGATGGGTTAGATCAAAGAAAATCCCTTGGGAACTGCCAACTCGTGTGCCGAGACAACCTCTGAGCCCGTTTTCCCTGGCAGCTTGCGACTTCAGAACCTTGCCTTGTTTGAGCCAGACACGCTAGCCTGCTACAAACACAGACTCAGGTCTGAACTACGTCTCACAAACTGCAGGCTTACCTGAAAACAGCTTCAGAAGTGCTCCTGTCTCCAACACCCAGCTCCCAATGGGGTCCAAATCCCAAACAAATCCGTTTTATCCTGTATAAAGCTTATATAAAGCTGGTGCTTGGGGGGGCATGGAGAATGGGGCGGCAGTCCGTGTCCCACGGCGGCAATTCGGCGGCAGCTCCGTTGTTCTTCCCGCCGCGGCGGCAATTCGGCGGCAGCTTCGCCACTGTGGCGGCGGCAGCAATTCGGCGGCGACTGCTTGGGGCGGCAAAATTGGTAGAGCCACCCCTGGGCAGCAGGGGCTCAGCCACTGTCTCGACACAGCCACTCTTGGCCCCCGTGCAGGGCTGGGGCTGGGGAGCCAGGCGGGGAAGAGGGAAGGGTGCGGGGCTGGGACATGGATTGCTGGGAGATGCATTCCTCGCCGTTGGAGACACCATCAAAAAGATATAATCGCCTGAGCTGTATCATTTCTCCTGCCAAGTCCTTGCCATGGCAGGGATCCCCGAGATGTGTCTGCTGGGTCCCTGTGCGGCGACACAGGGCTGATGGGACACAAAGCCACAGAGGAGGAACAGGGCCTCTGGGCGATGACCTGGGCCCCATGGGGCCGCAGGTGGACCCCACAGCTGTTGGTTAATCTCCAGCATGGGATTTTCACCCCCTCCTGTGGATCTGGGCCCTCTCTGAAATCCATTGTTATTTCTCTTGCACTCCCCCAGCCCAGCTGAGGTTCTCGAAGCTGCCAGTTGGGCATCTGGCTCCTTTAGGTGGCTTTGAAAGCTTCCGATGTAATGCCTCATGCTCCAGGCACAAGGGCAGATGGCAACACCTCAGCAAGGAGCTGGGTTCAGTATTTATCACCCCACATGCCCAGAAGGACCAGTGGAGAGTACAGGCCACGGAGCCACACCGTGACCACCGTAACCATCCCCTTTCCAAAGAAGCCCTGGGTTCGTGATTTGCTAGGGGCCAGAGACCGGGCTGGATTCTGGGAAGCAGCAGTGCGATCGCACATGCTTTGAGCTGCATGCAAGGGTGCTAAATGTCTCAGCCTCCTTTTCCGTGACAGATGCTGCAAGCGATATGACTAGCAGTGAACAGAATGCAAAAAGCCTGGCAGCCTGGAGCCAAACCTCGGCTCAAGGGGCTGGTCCATTATCCCATTAGCACAGACGCCCGGGGCTGTGAACTGAAACTGCTAATCGCATTACGCTGGGCTGGACCGCTGCCAAATGTTTGGGACGTGTAAAACCAAAGCAGGCGCTACTCTCTTTCCAAGGGCTCCCTGTCACATCCAGCCACCCTCAAAATGGAAAGAGGAGACAGCAGAGCTGCAGCCAGGTCCGATCAGCCATGTCCTTCGAAGCTCGCAGGCTTCTTTCCAATGGCTCGGCGTCGGTGGCTCATTAGGCCAATTTCTCACGCCACTGTCCACAGTCACAGAGCACGGGCTCTATCCAGGGCATGGAGCTGGAAGGAGGGACCCCGCCTTCCAAACCTGGAGCCAGCTTGTGCAGATGCTATTGTCTGGTTGCATTGTTTCCTTCTATTCCTCCAGCTGTCTGTCTGTGGCCACCTGTTGACTTGCCTTACGCGTCGATTGTAACCACTTTGGGGCAGGGACCATCTGTTGGTTCTGTGTTTGTACAGCGCCTAGCACAATGTCCAGTTCCCAGGGAGCTATTGCTATGTAAGGTTGTGTGGTTGCAGATGAGCTCTATTGTGGAAGATGGAGCAGATTGGACAAGGGAAGGCTGCACTCCCAGAGGGCTCTGGGTGTTGTCTTCTGTGATATTTGCATAGAAACAATGAATTGTAAAATACAAGCTCCCATTGCTTTAGACCACAATGGCACTGTCCCTGGCTCTGGACTGTAGCACCAAGACACAATCTGCAGGGTTGTCTACACTGCAGTCAGAAGTGGGATTGGAGCTCTTGTAGACGTACACACTAATCTAGCTAGCTCGAGTACTGATCGCAATGATGCTCTGGCAGCACAGGCTTCAGAGTGGGCTGCCGATGCCTGCCCAGGATCCTAGAAAATTGCTCAGGTTGAAGCTCAAACTGCCACAGTGTCATTTCAAGATTAAACCAAGCTGGGGTATGTCTACATGAGCCGCCATCAGACCCGGTGATTGCAATGGACATGATGCCCTAAATCTCTGTGATTCTGATGTCGGTTTGAGAGAGAGAGAAAGGAGGACCTCGCTTTTTAAAACACTTTCCCCCAAATTATTTAATGTATCAGAACAAGTTAGCAAATTAATCACACAGAAGCAGCTAGTTCTGTATTAAGCTATCATGAACTAATGCAAAAATACCTTTTCATTGGCAGTGAAACCCACCTTTTGGGAGATGTACACAGAAATTGTAGGGTCTCACACAAATGATGTACATGCTATTGCTCGCACTGAAAGGCGGTGGTGTCCCAGATGGTCTACTAAATCTGGTGTGCGAACGTCACATGAGTACCAGTGCTAGAGTTCATGGCCTTCGCCTTGTTTCTGTACTACCTCAGATGTGCAGGAGGGATGCGTTCTTGTCCCAGCACTGTTCTGTTGAGGTATCGACTCGATATTAGGACTTGCCATTCCACACGTCAGAATCAAGGTTGGTCAAGAAGTGTTCCCAGACCAAGACTACACTGGCAATGCTTCCCTGCTTGTGAAGAAGCCAGAGAATTTCAGCCCCCCCTTCAAGATTTCCAAGATGTCACCCATGCTAAGGGGTTGAACGTCTCATGGCAGAAGACCAACATCCAAGGACCTTGGAGCTAGACCACCAGATCCCCCAGAACAGGTGGGGGTCGAGCACCATGGAGAGGATTAACAAGTTTATCTACCTAGGCTGCAAGCAGAGTTCAAATGGCTGCAGCAAATCAGACTTCCTCCAACAAATAGGTCTCAATGGCTCCTGCATGAAGTCCATGTCTCACTAATGGACGCAAAAACGTCTCTGCACTGAGACGACACTCGGGACCTATCAGACCTATTGCTATACAGGTCAGAGACCTGGACCCTCTTACAGACAGACTTGGAGCAGCTAGAGGCATTCCATATGTGCTGTCAGTGCCAAATCCTGAGCGTAAAGCAGTTTGACTTTGTGCAAAATGCCATAATCTCGCAGAGATCCAGCCTTCCTTAGCTCACCACATTCCAAAGCGGCATTGCATGCCCTTCAGCCATGTCACCATGATGGACAACCCCCGCCCACTTCACACCATGCTTTCGAGCTCTCCATCCAGGGGCAAAGGGATGCACGTCCTGACCCTCTCCTGGCACCAGCTGTGGGGCTGCTCCAGAGATTCAAGGATTTGCAGGACTGAGCCAGATCTGGGAACTTCACTGCATGAGGCCCGTTGCGGTGCCTTCAACATGGTCACTCTGGCTGGTGGAACAGTCCCCAGTAGACAATATGCATTTGACGATGTTGATCATGATAGAAAGGATACGGGATCTTTTGAAATTATGGTAAGATTTCTTTTTTAATAAGACGGTTACTCACCGTAGTAACTGTTGTTCTTCGAGATGTGTTGCTCATATCTATTCCAATTAGGTGTACGCGCCGCGCGTGCATGATCGTCGGAAGATTTTTACCCTAGCAACACTCGGTGGGCCGGCTGGCGCCCCCTGGAGTGGCGCCATTGCGGCACCTGATATCTACCTCAGCCGGCCCAGCGCCCTCTCAGTTCCTTCTTGCCGGCTACTCCGACAGTGGGGAAGGAGGGCGGGTTTGGAATAGATATGAGCAACACATCTCGAAGAACAACAGTTACTACGGTGAGTAACCGTCTTTTCTTCTTCGAGTGCTTGCTCATATGTATTCCAATTAGGTGACTCCCAAGCCTTGCCTAGGCGGTGGGGTCGGAGTGAGAAACTGCAGACCGCAGGACTGGTGAACCAAATGCAGCGTCCTCTCTGGGATGCTGGACTATGGTATAATGAATGGCAAAGGTGTGCACCGATGACCAGGTTGTTGCCCTACATATGTACTGTATAGGTACATGTGCCAGGAAGGCGGAGGACGAGGCTTGAGCTCGGGTGGAGTGGGCAGCAAGGTGCGTGGTGGGAACACCAGCCAAGTCATAACACACCCGGATACACGACGTGATCCAGGAGGAGATGCGTTGGGAGGAGACCGGGAGGCCCTTCATCCGGTCTGCCATAGTAACGCACAGTTGAGTCGTTCTGCAAAAGGGCTTTGTCCGCTGGACGTAGGAGGCGAGGGCCCTATGGATGGCCAGGGAGCGAAGATGTCGATCCCTTTGAAGAAGCATACGGCTTCCGGTAGAAGACCAGCAGAAAATGTCTTGGTTGACATGAAAGGCCGACCCCCTTCAGGGAGGGAGGCCAGGTGTGGTCGCAGCTGTACCTCGTCCTTATGGAACACCGTGTAAGGAGTCCCGAAGTGAGCGCTCTGAGCTCAGATACATGCCTCGCCGAGGCTACAAGGAAGGCAGTCTTCCAGGAGAGGTACAGGATCGAGCAGGTGATCACAGGCTCGAATGGGGCCCCCATGAGCCTGGTTATCACAACGTTGAGGTCCCCATGCAGGGGCCGGATGCTGGACTAGTGTGTACAGCTGTTCCAACCCCTTGAGGAAGCTAGTGGCCATGGGGTTGGAAAAATCGAGTGCCCACTCTCGCCAGAGTGAAAAGGCCAAGATCGCCGCCACCGAGGGGCGATACCCCGAGGGGCGCACCAGCAGGAAAACGTTTTCCTTTTGGCTCAGTAGGTGGACCTGGTAGAGGGCTTTCCGCTACTCAAAAGAACCTGTTGAACCGGGTCGGAACAACATAACTCGGACTGGTTCAGCCATGCCGCAGCCACCCCGTGAGGTGGAGAGGTTGCAGGTCAGGGTGCGAGACCCTGTCATGCTGCTGAGTAATCAGGTCCGGCCAGAAAGGGAGAGTGATCTGGGCGGCCATCGAGAGCTCTAGGAGAGCAGTGTACCAGTACTGCCTGGGCCACGCCGGGGCGATTAGGAGTAGGCGGGCCCTGTCCCTGCGCAGCTTGAGCGGGACCCTGCAGATCAGTGGAAATGGGGGAAAGGCATAGGACAGGTGATCCGTCCAAGGCCCAAGAAAGGCGTCCATCAGGGAGCCTGGGGAGCGTCCCGGATCGAGCAGAACACGTGGCACGTGCGATTCTCGCGAGTCGCGAACAGGTGTATGTGGGAAAATCCCAGCCCCGGAAGACAGAGTGAGTAACATCCGGGCAAATGGGCCGCTCTGGAGCCTGGAAGGGTCTGCTGAGGCGGTCCACCAAGGTGTTCTGAACCCTGAGGAGAAAGGAGGTTACCAGGTGGATGGAGTGGGCTATGCAGAACTCCCACGATCATATGACTTCTCGGCAGAGCAGGAACGAACGTGCCCCTGCTTGCCTATTGATATAAAAGCATGGCCGTTGTGTAGCCTATGAGGACTATAGCACAACGATCCTGATGGTGTTTGGAGAAGGCTTGACAGGCAAGACGCACTGCCCGCAGCTCCTGCGTCTGTGGTCAGGACCAGGGAGGGCTGTGGGGTATGGAATGGCACCCCTTATGGCACCTTCTTGGGGTCCAGCCACCAGTCTAGGGAGGCTAGGACCTGCGATGGTACCCTCAGTCCCACAACCATGTTGTCTCTGTGTGGGTGACACGCTGGCAAGAGCCAGGCCAGGAACGAACAGAGCCGTAAGTGGCGTGTCTGATCACGAACGTGCAGGACGCCATGAGACCCAGTAGACCCAGGCAGCTTCATGCTGGTAAGCTGGGAAGCTCTGCAGGAACTGTCGAGTGAGAGTCAAGCTCATGGAAATCTGAACCTGCGACTGGACCTGGCTGTTGGCGCTGCCGCAGATGAGCCAGTCGTCGAGACATGGGAATACTTGGGTTCACCGTTGACGAAGAGAAGCCGTTACAACGGCCATGTACTTCGTGAAAAACCCTCAGAGCCGTGGAGAGGCCGAAGGGAAAGACGGTGGATTGAAAGTGCCTTTGGTCGACTACAGAGCGAAGAAAACGTCTGTGTGTCGGTAAGTAGGTAAGTAGCTATGTGGAAGTACGCATCCTTCATGTCGAGGGCAGCGTACCAGCCTCCAGGATCCCATGAAGGTATAATAAAACCCAGGGAAAAAACATGAGGAACTTCAACTTGCCATGAATTAGTTGAGTTCGCGAAGGTCCAGGATAGGACATAACCCCCGTTTTGATTTGGGGATTAGGAAAAAAGGGAGTAAACCTCCCACCTTTTTTTTTTTTTTTTTTTCGAACTCCCTTGGAGCCTCCTCTATTGCCCCTATATTGAGGAGCGTTTGCGCTTCCTGAATTAGGAGTTGCTCATGAGAAGGGTCCCTGAAGAGGGACAGGGAGTGATGCTGCAACTTCAAGCATTTTGTTCGGGCCCCATCGATGGGTTAGGGGGGGGGCCCTGGTTCTGGCCAGCCTGATAACAGGCTGCCTCCTTGTACCACCTGGCCTGGTCTTCTAATGAAGTCCTGCCTAGGCCTGGGCGTAGGGTAGGGGCGATGCTCGAGGGCCCGGACGGGCCAGCGCTGCGTGGCAGGGGTATGCAGCCCCAGCGACCGTATTATAGTGCGGTCGTCCTTCAGGGTGTGAAGTCTCGAGTCTGTTTTTCAGAGAAGACAAGGGCCTTGCCCATCGAAGGGCAAGACCTGAATCGTGAATTGTGCCCCCGCCAGGAGGTTAGAGGACTGCAGCCACGAGATACGGCATATGGCAACACCCAATGCCGGTGTCCCAGTCGCCGATTCGGAGACATCCAAGAAGGCCTGCAAAGATGTTCTGGCCACCTTTTTGCCTTCCTCAATCAGGGTTGAGTACTTCTGCCTGGATTTCTGGGGGAAATCCCTTTTCCTTAGACTTAGGTGCAGGGGCTGCTGGCTGTGCCTCTCCTTCACAAATTGAACAAGCAAGGAGCACGGTTGGGGGTGAGAGTGTACGTACTCACAGGACCTTGAGGACGCCATATATCTTTTCTCAACCCCCCCGGCAGTGGGGGGAATCGAGCTGGAGATCATCAGATTGAAGTGGCGTTGGTCTGGAACGTACGTGCGAAAGGCAGGGTTAGCCCGGCAAGGGTGTCAGCCAAGAGGATGACAACCACGTGACCCTGGAGCTCCACTATCTGCTGCACCTCCTCTAGGGAAGGGCGGGATACTGTGGCCCCTGTCACTCGGGGTTCCGAGTGGGCCGATTGGGAGGCTGTGGAAGGAACGCCTTGGTCCTGGTAATAAGACCGCAGTGTCCAGGAATACCACTGATGTGGTCTCTGGGCAGAATTCTGTGCGTTCTGCAGCCAGCGTCTAGGACAATCCATCCCGTGGATTTGGTCCATATGGCAACCACTCCCTGTCTGGGGCGGGAGGGGATCTAAATGCGGAGCGGAAGGTCCAGGGTGGAGCGGAGTGCTCCTGCCGGCGGTGCCCTTGACACATGTCTCGGCGCCGAGAGCCCGACCTGGACCCTGAAGGGGGCCATCTCATCGATCGGCTGCGGGACCGGCTTCCCAGGGACCTGCGCTTCGACCGGCACCGGGATCGAAGGCGGTGCCGGGAGCGGCTGTATATAGAGGCCGATCTCGAATGGCACCGCGAGTGCGACCGGCGCCGAGATGGGGATCGGGGGCTGGGACTGCGAGCGGTGCCGGGACTGGGGGTCCGCCTGGAGCTGGATCGGTGTCGGCCAGCTCCGGTGTGCGGTAGCGGGCACAGCATGGCAGACGTGCCTCGCGGCAGCATTAGCTCTACCTCAGTACGTACTGGGGAGCTCACGGCCCCCGAGCTCAACAGACCTTGCGGTGCATCAGTGCCGGGTCTGTTCGCCTACGGTGAGAAACTCAACGGACCTTGCGGTACCGGAGTGGGTCGGTGCCGATGCAGTCAGCGGCATTAGCTCTACCTCAGTGCGAACCGGGGAGCTCAGTGCCACGGACTCGACGGACCTCGCGGTGCCGGAGTCGCCGGTGCCGGAGTCGCCGGTGCCGAATCTTCGTGCACGGCCACTGAGCTCGACGGCCCTCTTGCGGTGCCGGAGTCGCCGGTGCCGGTGCCTCCGTCGGGCACGGAACTCAACGGCCCTGGCGGTGCCGGAGTCGAGGCTGCCGGTGCCGATGCGGGCGCCAGCGTTGGCTCTACCTCGGTGTATACCGGGGAGCTGACGGCTACTGAGCTCAACGGCACTCCTGCGGTGCCGGAGTCGCCGGTGCCGGTGCCTCCGTCGGGCGCGGAACTCGACGGCACCGGCGTTGCCGGAGCTGAGGCTGCCGGTGCCGATGCGGGTGTCAGCGTTGGCTCTACCGCGGTGTATACCGGGGAGCTGACGGCTACCGAGCTCAACGGCCCTCCTGCGGTGCCGGAGGTGACGGTGCCGGTGCCTCAGTCGGGCCCGGAACTCAACGGCCCTGGCGGTGCCGGAGTTGAGGCTGCCGGTGCCGATGCAGGCGGCAGCGTTGGCTCTACCTCGGTGTATACCGGGGAGCTGACGGCTACCAAGCTCAACGGCCCTCCTGCGGTGCCGGAGGCGACGGTGCCGGTGCCTCAGTCGGGCACGGAACTCAACGGCCATGGCGGTGCCGGAGTTGAGGCTGCCTGTGCCGATGCAGGCGCCAGCGTTGGCTCTACCTCGGCGTATACCGGGGAGCAGGCGGCTACCGAGCTCAACGGCCCTCGTACGGTGCCGGAGGTGACGGTGCCGGTGCCTCAGTCGGGCACGGAACTCAACGGCCCTGGCGGTACCGGAGTTGGCGGATGCTGGTGCCGATGCAGCCAGCCGCATTAGCTCTACCTCGGTGCATACCGGGGAGCGCACAGGCACCGAGGTCGACGGCCCTTAGGGTGCAGGAGTCATCTGTGCCGGAGTCTTCGCCTGGGGCGCAGAGCTCAACAGACTTTGCGGTACCAGAGTCGCTGGGGCCGGTGCCGGTCTGGACGGTAGTATTAGCTCTACCTCGGGTTGTACCGGGGAGCTCACGGCCACCAAGTTCGATGGACCTTGCGGTACCGGGAGCCGATGGTGCTGGCGCCAGGCCGAAAGTCTGGGCCGGTAGGGCTTGTACTTGCAGCTACAGCGGCGTCCGGCGGTGCCAGCCCCAGGGTCTGTTGCTGAGGCACAGTGGGCCCGGCCTCGGGCCAAGTGTCGGTTCTACTAGGAGCTGCTTTAAGCGAAAGCCCCGCTCCTTCTTGGCTCTAGGCTTAAAAGCCTTGGAGACCTGACACTTATCTGCGAGATGGGATCCCCCAGCGCCTCAAACGGGAGTCGTGGGGGGGGGTCCCCCGTAGGCATTGGCTTGGAGCCAGCCGACGGCTTGAATCCTGGTGAACCAGGCATGAGCCCGGTACCAGAGGCGAGAGAAGGGGAAAAGCCCCTTATCTCGCACTAGTATTTAAACTAAACTTCTTACAACTATCAAAACTATTAACAACTACTTAAAGTACTTAAAACATTAACAATGCTAATCGAGTGCTAACTAAGCTAGGGAGGTGGAGATCAGCTATGCTGCTCCACAGATCCGACCATCACGGGCGGTAAGAAGGAACTGAGAGGGCGCTGGGCCGGCTGAGGTAGATATCAGGTGCCGCAATGGCGCCACTCCAGGGGGCGCCAGCCGGCCCACCGAGTGTTGCTAGGGTAAAAATCTTCCGACGATCATGCACGCGCGGCGCGTACACCTAATTGGAATACATATGAGCAAGCACTCGAAGAAGAACAGCATTGTTAAGCCTTTTCAGCAGCACTGTATGCAGAGACTTACCAAACACTGTAAATAAAGCAACAACACATTCTGCCATTGTGGAAAGAACTAAAATTCCTTGGATACGCCTTTAAACAACTCACCATCATAATGAAAGAAATGAATCAGGTAAGACATCAAAGAATCCCAGGGATAATGCATGGTGTACCCTTTATAATATCGAGGGGATGATATTACCAATGGTATCTCAAACCACAGTTACCTGTGCCACAGGCTCCCACTTCCAAAGGGCTACAGTATCAGAATTAGCAGGGTGAGAACCACTCCTAGACATATCAGTAGGGTTGGAAACTCTAGGAGCAGCTGAGGAATGATAGCAATGATCACAATAACATTCACAATGTCAGTAACCAGATGAACAAATCCGCAACTACTGAGACAGAGACACACCATACAGCGTCTAGCATCAATGATTTCACACTCACAACCTCAAAGGTGCCACAGCGATGGGCGTATCTCTCAACAGGGCTGAAATTTGTGACGGGTCTCCTGATGGAGCCTTCCTTCCTTATTCATACTGGATAACCCCTTTGATCCGGTGTTAGACTCATACCCATAACCCTGATGCATGGGCATCAGGGTTTCAAACCCCTTTTCCTTATCTTGACTTCCATACCCCATAAGTTGGTGTGCCTCGCTTTTTACAGGCTAGCCCCTTAATTCCTCATATCTTCATGAACATTTATGTCAACAAGTCCCCACTGTAACTTGTGGTCATTGCAGAATTTCCCATGATTTTACAATTGAGCATCTTGGGGAAGTGATGGGCACACTGTGGCATATTTTCCCTAGCATCACCCATTAACACATCTTTTACAATAGTCTTGCAACTTTACTGGTACAGGGTCAACCAGTCACATCAACTTTTCAGGCCTAAGGCCTGACATGGCTAAGTTGAAATTTGACAGGCCTCAGGCCGATAGGCCCTGCTTTACAACCTTACCTTACTTATTTACCTAACACTAACTTACTAATAACATATGCTTATCAATCCTATCCCCCATACTCCTATCCTACATATTCCCACACTTACACCTGCAACTCAAATCTATTCATCATACATTGAGTAGTCCACATTGTGGACTAACCAAACAATAGATAACATAATTAAATGACACTTTAGAGACTAACAAATTTATTTGGGCATAAGCTTTTGTGGGCTAAAACCCATCTGATGAAGTGGGTTTTAGCCCATGAAAGCTTATGCCCAAATAAATTTGTTAGTCTCTAAGGTGCCACAAGGACTCCTCGTTATTTTTGCTGATACAGACTAACATGGCTACCACTCTGAAACCTGTCATAATTTAATGAGTATATAAGATGTTTAGCTACAATTGTATTTTAATTAAATATTTTTAAAAGGTAGGAACAGATTTTTTTAAAAAAACATCTGGGGTGGATTTTCCGAAGTGCCTAATGGATTCTGAAGAACAAATCTCACCAAAAGTCAATGGGTCAAAACCCTCCCTTGGGCGCTTTTGAACATCTCTTCCTATATTCTAAGACAAGAGACAATGATGTTGCCATTCTCCCTTCCCTTGGATGAGGGAAGATCCTCTTTAATCCAACAAGATAACCAGGCCAGAATTAGAATCCTGGCGCTGTAACCTCATCAAATTACACAGTCCTTGTAATTGCACTAATTATTTCTAATTGCTGTACTTATTATTGCCGAGATCTCATTAGCATGGTTCAAAATTCATTCAAAGCAGAAAGTCTCATAACATTCTACTATACTCAGCCTTTATGGAGACATTCATGCTTGTGGGGTTGAGTGGTAACATTTTACACACAGTTTATATAGGTGTAAATCACTATACGAGGCAGGGCAGGATGAGACCCCATGCATATGGACTATGTGCACTGGAAAGGGAAGAGAAATGGCAAACAGATAGGAGAGGAAGGATGGTGTCACGGCTAGGGCACAAGCCGAGGATTTAGGAGAACTCTGTTCAGTTCCATGCTCTGCCACAGATGTCCTACATGACCCTGGGCAAGTCTCCATGCCTCGGTTTCCCCATCTATAGAATGGGGATTATAGTACTGTCCTACTTAAGGAGGAGTTGTGAGGATAAATACATGACAGATTGTACGGTGCTCAGATGCTACAGTAATAGGGTCTATATAAGTATCACAGAAAGGACAGGGGGTTGATGGTTACTCTTCCGAGACTATTCTCATAATATATGGAACCACACCCCTCCTTAACAAGACAGCAACAGGCGATGAACAAACAGGCAGGTTTCCATCCCTTTTGTGGAACTTTCAGTGCAACCCAGCAATATCTAGTGGCTGTGCAGCATGACTTGCAATTAAATATCCTCAGGAGAGCCGGTCAAAAAATGTCAAAATGTTTCAACAAGCGAAAGGGACAATTTGTTTGAAAAAAATGTTTGCAATTCCCCGCCTCCCCACTCCTATTTTTCAACCAGCTTTAATCATTATAGTTATGTCTGAGTAAGACAGCCTGGACTACACTGGGTAAGAATCACAAGAAAATAAAGGGACAGCAAAATGAATCAAGTTAGCACAGTCTCCTTCATTCTTGGGTACATTCTCCAACCAACTCCAAAGGCAACAGCTGTTGCCTGGAAGTCTTTTACAGTTCTATATTCAGAATGTTCCTGGTTTGAAAGGAGTAGTAACTACACACACAGCTACCACAGGTCTTAAAGCTCCACAAGTTATAGAGATCTTGAGGAGTTCCAGGACTTACTTTAAGGTATGAGCCGTACACCCTTTTTGGTAGCTCCTTTATACCTCTGCTCTGTTGTGTTGCCCTTTAACAGTAGCATGCCTTCCAATTTTTCCAAGTTTTTGTATAGTTTTCATGAATATTAAAGCTCTTATTTGATTGAATTGAGAGGCTTTAGGCCTAATGCAATATTAAATGGAAATAAATTTTCAAAATTATTATGTGCATTACGGTAGCTGCTGGGAGCTCCAGCCATGAACCAGGACCCCGCTGTGCTGGGTGCTGTGCAAACACAGAGCAAAAAGACAGCGCCTGACCCAAACAGCTGAGCTCTCTAGCAGCACCTAGCACCAGGACATAGGGCTGCTGAATCAAAGGAGTAAGTCTGAAAGATCTGTTTTGAAAGTTTTCACTTACTTTACACACCATTTCTTTCCTCACAGATTGTCGTGAAATTAGCACCCAGGGACGTGAAGCGCTAACACCGCTACTTTCACTTGGAGGCAGAGAAGTCAGGTGTTGTGCATCAGAGCTCTGCTAAGCCCCTGAGCCCTGATCTGTGACTCCCCAGTTGTATCAGCCGTGGGCCTATGTCCCCAAACTGACGCACTCGATGAAATGTCCCAAGTAAGGGGAAGGGTTTGTTTGGAAGCCAGTGTTCAGATGTACAAATTAACGAATGCGGGCCAGTGTAAATCAGTGTCGCACCACTGAAGTCAATGCAGCGATGCCAATTTATGCCAGTGGGGGAGCTGGCCCTAAACCTGTTTTTTTAAAAAACCCCATGCCATTTTCATTCTGTCTCGCCAGAAGAACTCAAAGTGTGAGGATCGGAGATACGGATTCATCCGCTGATGTCCTTATCTTTGTCAGAAAGAAAGCCAAGCCAGTTCCTAGACACCTGGCTTCTCTGGCAGCCTCACATTGCTGGAAACACAAACACCTGTATCCCGGAGGCCTGCCGCCGTCCCTTTGCAGCAAGCCTTGATTTCCCAGCACACACAGCTTCCACAGAAAGAGTCCTGTTGAGTTTAGTGGCAGGGGGATCAGGGCCGCAGGAGGGGCTGAGCATTTGCACTCGATGACGGACGGGGGAGTGTAATGAGCCACACGGGGCTCCTGTTTTTCCTGGGAGGGAGGAAAGGGGCATGAGCAAGGTCAGAGACAGAATTCTTCCCCTGGGCTGTGTGGTCACAGCTCTCCCCTGCCTTATGCTGGGCTAGACGGCAACGCACAGTCTAGCCCTTAGGCTGCAACAGGTGTAGATTTAGTTTCCCAATTTCCAGAAGTCTTTGTCACGAGGAGGGAGTCATAGTCTTCAATTGCCTCTTCCGAGCGCGAAGAATGACCTCTGGGTTGCAGAAGAGCTGGGTGAATGGGCCCCGTTTGAAATTCTGTAATTCCTTCTCGGCTCTGTCTGAGGCCTCTCCTCATATGATTAGCAAAACCATCCTTGGGGAAGGTAGGAACTAATCCCTTCCAGTCACAGGGAAGGATATTAAAGTGGATGGAGAGATTTCTGCTTCGTCTCACTGGTGCAGGCACAAATCTCTCTGCCTTTGCTAGAACTGTCTGATGAACACAAATTCACAACTCCCCTGTTTAAACACAGCTTTAAACTGTATATCGACGAGAATTCGAAACGCTTTGGACCCAAGATAGGCAAAGCATTTCTGCAGCAGTGGGGGTCTGGCTTGTTACATTTCCCTTGGACGTGTTTCCAAGACTTTGATTTCACTTCTCTCTGCTGGAAGTGCCTGCCAAAGGAAGGGCCCTGTCCAAGGCCATGTGAGGTCAATGGGAGTCTTTTCATTGACTTCCATGGCCACTGGATTATGGCCAGGCTGAGTTTGGCATTTACACTGTGTATTTTATGATGACGACTAAATCCTTTTATGATTCCTGTATTTCAGTTGTTCATGCAGCCTTACTTGCTATGCTGCTTGGCAGATAAAGAGAGGAGCTTTAAAATAAGAACATGATGAATTAATTAGCTAACGTCAAGCACCCTGAAGATGAAAAAGGCTATAAAATATTAAATATAATCCTGATTACAGTAGTTATTAAAACTGTAAAGAAACATTCTGTGTGATTTTTCTCTTGTTTGTTCTACATGTAAATGATTCTGCCAGTATTGAGGGAATCTTTCACCTCACAAACTCCTTTGTATTGGGCTCAGATTTGGACTGGATTCGTGTGTGGGTGCCAATATGAAACAATGCTGAGATTAATTCCCACAAATATTTAAAAAACAAACAAACATATGACATTTATACCAGATCCAAATATGATGGATGGCTCTAATGCCCATTGTGCCTACTGCATATATTTTTATAATCAGATTTTAAAATACCTTTGAATCACATTTTTCTTTGCCCTTCATACAAAATATTGCTTATGATGACAACTTCATTGTTGCTCAAATGATTCCTTTACTGACTTTCAGATCATCATAACCTTGTTCTCCTCTTGAGTTGTACTTACTATGTTTTTCTCCCTATGATAATCATATTCATTATTTCTCTCTCTTAAAATTTTTTCCATACTGATGTCTCCTTGACTGCAAGAGACAAATTAATTAAAGTATGGGTTGTCTCTTGGTGTTTGAAGCCCACGGTGTGTGAAATACTGAGAATGATTAAAGAACAAGTTTGGCTGGTTTATAATGTCTTTGAAAACGCAGATGGAAATTAAGCCATGGATGTTTTTCTTTCACCCAGTATTTATACAATCTTTCTGAACATTGCCTCCTCTCCAAGGACTCCTCGTCGTTTTTGCTGATACAGACTAACACGGCTACCACTCTGAAACCTGCAGAGGTCCTGTTTTTCATGGTTAGAATCAGTACTGTAAATGGTACCACTTACCCTGGAGTCGTGCTGGCCTTGCAGCCAGCTGGATTATATTCATTGTGTATATATTTTGTAAGCACCATAAGAAAGTCAGATGTGTCAGCCGTATCCTCAGCTGGTGTAAATCAGCAGTGTTCCTTACAGCATTTCGGCAGCTGAGGAGTTGGCTCTGTGTCATTAAATAATGAGGCTATTTCTTTTCTTTGTTCAGAGCTTGTTTCCTGTGTGTTTTGTTGTGTATTTTATCAATATATGGTTAAAATGCGCTTGCTTCCTTTGGCCCTTCTAGGAGGTGGTTTTGGTTGGTTTTCACTCCTGCACCCAAATATGAGCTGTATTGATATTTCCAGGAAGAAAATAACCCACAGAGCTTTGGGGAGCAACCTAAATCTACCCTATGCAAATTGGAAAAGAGACGTTGGCCTTATGCATAAACAGCAAAGAGGGAACATTATGTGCAGCAAGTTGTGGGGCTCTCCCTCCACGCTTCGGCGTACGAAAGACGACCTTCTCAAGAGATGTCCGGTGTCTGGGAAGAAGGTGTACATTTTTAACATTGAGAGTAATTATCCATTGGAACAATTTATCCATTTATCAAGGTGGATTATTCATCACTGACAATTTTCTAATCAAGATTGGATGTTGTCTAAAAGCTCTGCTCTAGGAATTGCTCTGGGGCAGTTCGCTGGCCTGGGTTATGCAGGAGGTCAGACCAGATGATCACAATGGTCCCTTCTGGCCTTGCAATCTATGAATCTAGCTAAATCAAAGGTAGGTAAAGTAACAGTAGCTAGGACATGGGAGGTAGCATGGGCCCTGCCCACTCAGGACCCTGGGCTGCCACACTGCCACCGCAGCATCATCATGGTGGTTACTTGAGCGAGCTTTGATCTAGCTGAAAGCTCGGGCGGGTTGTCTACACATGCTGCAATCACCCGTCCTGATTACAACACAGACATATACTGTGTGCATCGCACCCGGATCAATGGGGCCCTGATCTCACTTGGGGCTCACCCCGGGGGCACCTCCTTGTGGCTCATCTGGGGATTATCTCCAGCCAGTCTGACACCCCCATCTTTGGTTGCTCACCCTGGGGCCTCTCTCTCTGGACTTTGGTTACTTCTTCTTCGTGACTCGGCCCTCCAGCCCAGTCACTCTAGACCTCCCCTTGCGGGGTATCAAAGCCAAACTCCGGGCTCCAGCCAAGGGTCCCTCTGCCCAGCACCCACAATCTGCTCCAGCTCCAACCTTGGGGCTGTTTCCCTGGGCTCTTCCCTGTCTTCTGGCCCCCCTCTGGGTTACCCCGGGAGCTCCTCTGCTCCCTGTCTGTTTCACCCCCTCTCTGGTGTTCCCAGGTCCAACCCCTCTGGTCTCTTGCCTCCTCGCTAGGGAGTGTCTGCAGAGATCCTCCCTGCTACCCCTTCTTGCTCTCTACTTCCTGGTTTGATACCAGCTCAGCCCTCATCATCCACTCGACCTTATTAGCCCTGCCTCTCCTCCACGGGCTACATGGTTAATTGGCCCTTTGTAACCTGCTCGGGCCCTCTCCCACAGGAATCCTTCAGCTTAACCTATCGCCTTTGTGACTTGGGGGAGGGGCTATTTTTAACACAAGAAAGTATCTTGTGCCATTGCCCCACTCCCGCCCTGAGCCGATCGCAGGCTGCTTTGCCGGAGAGCACTTAGCTGACGCACGCTTGCATACAGGGAGGTGTGTATTAAATGCTTAGCAACTGCACTGTGATATTTTCTGACGGCACTTCCCTGCAACTGCATTTCCCAGCTGCTCTGGCCTGAACTGAGAGCAGGGATCCCACCTCTACTGTGCTCTCAATGCCACCCACCTCCCCACAGGGCCCAGGCAGCGTGGAGGAGCAAAGGCAGAGGGGAGAAGAGCTGGACCTGGAGGGAGAAGTTTGGGACAAAGAGCTGGGAGGAGACTGGGACTGGTTGCTGGGAGGGAGGGAAACTAGTCTGGGACTACACATCAGAGGTGGAGAGTGGTGAGACTGGGACCGGCTGGGTAAGGAGACTGGGAGCTGGAAGGAGGCAGAGGAAACTGGGATTGGTTGGGGGGACTGGGAGCAAGTGATGGTCAGGGGGAGACTGAGACTAAGATGGGCTGGGCAAGGAGACTGGGACTGAGGACCAGTGAGGCAGAGAGGAGGGGAAGGAGGCGAGTGGGAGGGGAAACCGATCTGATGAAGAGCCAGGGTGCGGAGGGAGAACTGGGACTGGCTGGGAAATATAGAATGCAATCAGGTGATTAAGGACTGTATCACCCTTCACGGGCACAAGGGGCTGAATTAAGGATGCACAGGCAACCTTAACCCTGGCATTTCCTAACTTTTGAGAGATTGACTTTGCCACCTTAATAAGGTTCTTTTAATGTTGGTGTTTTGTGTGTATTGCATTATGAATTATGTCTGGGGGTTCACATACAGTCTGTAGCTGGGGCCCCAACCTTGGCTTGGGCCTCTTAGTGCTAGTGTCATACAAATAAATGATAATGTCACACAAGCAATGAATAAAAACCTAAGCCTGTTACAATGATTCCTGTATCCAGGTAAGTGCTTATTTGGCCCCCACCTCTCGAGTTGGAAAGTATCCTAAAAAACATGTTTTGACATTAGCTCAGGAAAATGTCTAACATTTTGAGATTCTAGAAGGGTGTTTAATCAACTAAAGCAAACGAATTGAAAAGTAGGTGAGTTGTCATAATGGCAATGAGAGAAGCACCTTGAGCTAATCATGATCTTATTGAACTGAGCCCCAGTGGTATTATACATCCAAGATACAAGTCTATTGTTGTGGACTCTATTCCAGTTCCTAACTTTGTTGTATATGGGGGTTAGTTATGCCTGATGATCATGTTATTTTCTCACGGTACATCTAGTAAGTCATACGTAGGCTTGGAAGGTTTAGATTTTTATCGGTAGATGTTGGCAAACGGACTTCACCGCACACACCCAAACCAATGAAAAGATATTTCCATCAATAATAACCAAGATGTACAGACAGGCAAAGTAAGAAAAATGTGCTTGAGAAATGTATCATACTTTAAGGATATTTACTTTGTGTATTTTGACACGTGATGTGGATAATTTGGGTTTCAACGGTTATAAAGCTTTAACGGTTAGAATCTCAATGTCGACTGTTATTAAATAATTATTGTCTGACTTCCCCATAATTTCTCACAACTGTGAAAATTGAAGTTGATAAAAATTGGGGAGAAAATGCTTAAAAAAGATAATTTTGCAAAACGGTGAAAATGTAAAATTGATGCAAATCTTAAAGAGTGCTAAAAATAAACATAAAAATCAAATTCTGCCAAGCCCAGCCATATGAGGGAGATGTGGTATTGCATTTAAACCATTTTAAAGACAATGATCAAATTATATTGAAGTAATAAAAGGATTTGGTCCTTCTGTAATTTGTAGTAATATCTAGCAATGCTCATTAAACAGGAAGTAATTGATTTACTTCATTTGTTGTTACTAAGTAATTGATTTACTTAGTATTTTCAATTATAGTAATTCAGTTTAGTAAAAATAAGGCTAAGTAATTCATTTACCTGGTATTTTACTGCTAGAAATTACCACAAATGCCTGCATATTATTTACAGAAAAGGCAAATTCTTTCATCGCTCGTAGGATTCTTTTAACATAATTATTTATAGCAGTGTTTTTGGTAGTGTGCCATTGCCGGTCTAGCTCATTTGCAATGCAAAGGACAAGCAATTCAAGGTTGCTGACTCCAAATGAACGATGCCCCATTTTGTTTTGCCCCTTAAATCTAATATCCTCGAGTTAAATTCCCACTCTGAAGTGGTGTGGAAGACCACATCTGAACCACTTGTGATCACATCACAGGTTATATACTTTAGAACCTGTTTGGAGAAACCTTGGCTTCTGGACTGCAGAGTGGAGGATCATCATCATGGCAAATCCCAAGGGGCATAGCCTCCTGGCTAACTGAGCGCCACCTGGACTGATCTCTAGCTGGATATTCTGGATATTCAGTTTATGTCCATCCCTGGTGAGCGTATCACATCACCAAAACTTTTGGCACCCACGCGATTGCCAGCCATGTAGCTACAGGCCGTGGGACACATGCGTTGGAGTTCATTGGGTTTCCATCGTACCAATATGTGCCTGACCCAAGAAAGCTGCAAAACCAAACCATGCTGACAGAGGCGATTGCTGGGGTGGGCTTTGAATAGCCTCATTTCTGATCTTGTCCCACCACTGAATACAGAGGAGTATTGACTTTTAAAACTCTTATTCCAAGAAGTACAGTGTACTGTGTTAGTTCTTTGAGACCATGATGCGGCAACACACTGAAGTGTATGCTCAAGCGCCATTGACTTCAATAAGGCAGAAGCCCGTGTTTAAAGTCAAGCACATGCTGACATGCTTTGCTGAATCAGGGATCTCTACTCACAAATCCACTGCTGACTAATGCCCTGACCTTGCAAACCTCAGTAACTTTACATATGCAAGCAGTCCCACTGAATTCACTGGGCTCGCCACACGTGTCTGAGTTTCTCGCACAAGTGTTCTGCCCTGCATTGTTAGTGCCCTTCCAGAATGAGAGAGTTTAAATCCCCGAATTCCAAGCAAGAGCTGCAGAGGAAAGGTCCCTTTAAATACCAAAAGCATCTGTTTTAGCAGGGCATGCCGAAAACTACTGTGAAGCACTAAAGCGGAGCAAAAATGTTCAGCAAAGCTTTCCCAGGAAAAATAGGGATAGCAATGCTTTAAAAATGATTATTTGTGTTACGGTAGCACCTCGGAGCCCCAGTCACAGGCCAGGTCCGCATGGGGCAAGGCACTGTACAAACAGAACAAGAAGACAGTCCTTGCCCCAAAGAGCTTGTTACAATCCAAGGTCTGTTCTGCATTGCACTAAAAACTTAGGTCAACAAAGCAACAGTGCTCAGGGGTTTGAAAAATCCACCCTCTGAGTGCCGCAGCTATGCTGACCTAACCCCATCCCCAAATGCCTGAAACACCTGGGAAGGAGCCACTGTGAAATGCTGATCCTTCACATAAAAATAAGTATCAGCTCTTTCACATTATGAGGATGCTAAGGGAGCTGCATTGGCACTAGCAGAATTAACTGTGTAAAGTTCAGAAGCTGTCTCTCTTCTCTCACTAGTGTTAAAGTACTGCCTCAGTTTCCCTACATGTAAAGTGGGGATAATAATACTTATGACTGCTTACCACACAGGGCTGTTGTGAGTAGAGCAGTGTGAATAATGGAGTTTTTGGTTCATTGGCAATTTTGAAAGGTAAACAAAAAAAAAAAGTGAAGTCAGAGCAAAAAATAATTTAAATTTTTTTTTGGGTGAATGGAAAAAATATTCCTTTGGGTCAAATGGTTCAATTTTGTCTAGACAAATATTAAAATATTTTTAACATATTTGAATTGTTTAAAATAAAATTAAAGGAAATTTTGAAATGAAAATTTGTTTCAAAACACAGAAAAATCAAAACATTTCAAAAATATCAAAATGAAACATTTTTTAGGAATTTTGTTTTGTTTTATTTCCAAAATGAGCAACTCAGTAAAACCGACACGAACTCACAATCTGCAGTGTTGTCGTTTCCGTGTTAGTCCCGGGATATGAGAGAGACCAAGTGAGGTGACATGGGCAGTGCTGCCAATCTAAGGAGCAGGTTTTGTCACAGCCCGGGGACACACAAATGGTTTGCAGCGAGGGAAAGCGCTAATAGCTGGCACATTTCGGGCTCAGTCCTGCAAAGCACTCTGGCCCTGATCCTGCAAAGCACTCAAGGACATGCTTAACTTTGAGCACGTGAGTAGCGCAGCACCAACTGCAATGGGACGACTTGTATGCTCCGTGCTCGGCCTGGGCGTAGATGCTTTGCTGGTTGGGGGTCAGGGAGTGCTCAGCACTTGGAAGAATCAAGCTTTTAGAATCTCCAGCTTCCGCATCCCTGCTTTGTTCCTGTCTTTGTTCTGGTGCTTGGTTCCCCTAGGTTTAAATCTGCCCCGGGATATTTATGAAATCCTGAGCCTCGGCTCATGTTGTGCTTCTTGGCAGGACCAGGCAGTTCAGAGGGAGACTTTTGGCTTGCATTTTGCCTCTGAGGACCAGGAAAAATAATGTTGTTTTCAGATAACGAGCCCCGCCCTGACTGTGCCCATAAGATCTTCCTGTCTGTCTTGAGCTATCTAGCAAGAGCAGTAGAGGGGCATTGCAGACTGCAGAACAACTCGCCACCAGCATTGTTGATGTCCAGCGATCTGCTTTGGGTGTTTGTTGTAAATGGTTCCAGTGCATTCATGGCACATGCCCAGTGGTCCTACGTGTGTCCTCTCTGCCCTGGTGGCTTCTCCTGACACTTGGTACAGATGCATCCATTGTTAACCAGCGCAGACGTCCAGCTGGGAGATTCACACTATGAACGGCACCAGGCACTTTGATGCACAACCTGCCGCCCGCATGTTGCTGACCACAAAAATCTCCATTTTTGACACACCCTCTTTGTGAGCGTAACCTGAAACACTTTAGAGAAGGGAGGCCAAGCTGAGCCCCGTGTGTATTTCGGATTTCGGTAGGTCTTTCTTGCTGTATCTTGTTTGTATTTTGTTTCCACCGGGTTCACTCTCTCACACACACCCCCACCCCCACAGGCTGTAGGGACCAGCCTAGGAAGCAACGGTAAGGGGTGGCATCCTGGGCATTCTTAGGGCGGCATGTCTCCAGGAGCTCCTCCGCTCTTCGGCGGCACGCCTGCGGCAGCTCCTCCACTCTTCTGGCTTCGGCGGCACGCTGGCAGCAGAACAGTAACACACTAGGTGTCAGCTAACCAAGTAAGCACATTCCTGACCGCAGAGGATGGTATAAGAACACCCAGAGTCCTCAAGTAACTATGTGTGGCGGGTTTTGTACCTCGTCGACCCCTTGAGTCAGGGGGGAGCGAGCTTGACTGCCTCTCTTGGGGTGCCTGGGCTGGTAGAGAGAAAGGGCCTGCATTCTCCTACCAGTCCCTGGGGAGGAGGCTTGAGGCCAGACAAGGACGACAGAGAGAAAAGTGGGAGGACCACAGGGCGCAGAGTTGGAGCTGAGGACCTTTGCGTAAGGACATTTGCACTTTGATTTGCTACCCCGAAAGAGTTGGAGTTTGTGACCTGGGCCGAGTGACAGGAACAGTGACCAACTCCGGGCCTGAGCGATCATGGGCAGAGACCCCTAGAGTGGAGAGAGCCTGCCGGACCACACCCAGCCATGAGGAGGCGCTCACGCAGGGAGCCCATTCTTCCACACCGTGTAATGAGGTGACATCCTCCCCAAGTACCGTTCCCAGAAGCAAGTGGGGGAAGCTGGCTACTGGCTATCAGTAACACTCCCGGCAGCAGCCAGCTGAAGGGATAGCATAAAGCACTCTGCTGTGGTAAGAACACGCAGTTGCTGAGGCTGGAAGAGATTCTCCAGGACCCATCCCATGACAGGGGCCCCAGGGTCTCAGTTATTTGTATTGTTCCTGATAACAGGCTACACAGAGAGAGTGAACAACAGGAACTTTAATTGTCCGTCGATCCCTAGAAAGGGAATCTGATTTTTTTTCAAATCTCTATTCTCCAAAGGGCATGTGGCAGTTGGACAAAATGCAAAAGACCAAATTTTGCAGAATGGTCTATTACCCATCGTAAGCTAAATATCCTCCAGCTAGCATTTCACACTAATTAAAGCAACCAGAAAGAAATGTCAGCTGAATGTGTATGTCCAGCCAGCCTGTAATTGCCCTACAAGTGATTCCCAAAGTGCAATAAAAGAAAAATCCAGGTAACCAACATGCCACGCAAAGAACAACATATGGAAGACTGTGTGAATAAAGCACTCCGAAATATCAATTTAATAAAGAATTGGGAGAGACTGGCCTGGGCTTTGTATCTATTTGTATCAGAATGGCAAACAATTTAATTTTTCAACCAAGCCAGAATAGGCTGTGTTGCAACTCTCAGAGCCTGGCAAATTTCACAGCAGCAGTTGCAAGGCACCGATTGCTTTGATTTTATGATGGGAATAAAGCTTTTAAATTATAGGCTGCAGTCAGAGCATTCAAAGGCAGTTATATTTGCCAGAAGGGCATGTGATAGTTTAATTTGCCAGTCAAATCAAAGTAGGCTTCGGAGTAAAATCACTTGCTGCTGCAAAACACAATTTGATCTGATTTTAGGAAAGAAATGGCCTCTCTCTCTCATTCCTTGTTACACCCGGACAATTGCCAGCCAGAGCAAATGAGTACATGGAGAAACGTCTTCAGACAATCACGGCTGCAACAGCATTTCATAAAAATTCATTTCTTGTGACACAGCCCCATTGGTAGGCTCATTTGCCCACGGGAAAGTGATCAGAAGCATTTTTCCTGGACTTCTGCAGTGAAATGATTAACATTCAACTGGTTGCTGGTTATGGAGGATTCTGTGGTTAAATAAATGTTGCTGCCTTCATTGATTTCATTTTACCATGTTTGGGGCCAGGGTTTTTTCCTTCTCCCTGACAATTTGAACATGTTTCCAGGGCAGGCATGGCCTGTCACTTGACATAATGATTATGGTTACTGGAAGTCTATTATTTGGCCACTAGATGTCTCTATGCCCTGTCTTTGGTAAACAAAAGACACAAGGTGGGTGAGGTAATATCTTTTTCTGGATCAGCTTCTGTTGGTGAGAGAGACAAGCTTTCCAGCTACACAGAGCTCTTCTTCAGGTCTGTAATGTGGCGTGGGTAATCGACCTTCTTGGGATGCAGATGGAAGAATTCTTCCAGCCACCTAGCGCCGTCTACACTGTGGGTTAGGTTGGCACAGCTACATCTCTGTGGCTCCTAAGAGTATGATGATGGGAATATGTTTCTGGTCTACCCTGAAAAATTAGGTCAGTTTAACTACGACCATCAGGGGTGTGAAAATCCACATACACACACACACCCAACTAGTGTTGTTAAGCCGACCTAGGTCACTGTGTAGAAAGCGCTGGGTCAACAAAAGAATTCTTTCATCAGCCGAACGACCACCTCTCGGGGAAGTGGATTGCCTACACTGACGGGAGAACCCCTCCCGTTGGCGTAGGTAGTGTCTACACCGACGTGCTACAGCAGCAGAGTTGCAGCTGTCTCCCTGGAGTGTTTTCAGCATAGACATACCTGAAGATTTCAGTGTAGACCAGCCCTTAGGGATGCTAGATACAGAGCAACAACAAAGCACATTTTAGTTCACTCGTCTCTGTAGTAGCTCCAAATTCGGATATAGTTGTCAATAAAATAAACTTTACAACTCAAAATCCCATCGGTTGTCAGAAGCAAATGGACTGTTAGATCCCCTATGGCCACACCATTCTATACCCACAATTAGAGTAATGAAAGACTAACAGCCCTAGGTCCCATTCCCACTGAACCTTTGGGATGTGCACTAATCACTCTCTGTACGCAGGCATACCAAGACAGCGCAGCACCATGACCTGCCTGCATTACCGTATAATTCACTTTACGGCAAAGAGGTGCTTTGGCATAACATACCCACTCTAAGGTGGTATTGGTTTAAAATACTCAGACACAGAACAAACCAACGCACCCAAGTGAGGGTACGAATACAGTGAATGGAACCAGAAACACCAGCCCTCATTCTCATGTACACCACGGCCCCTTTATTCCCACTCCAGTGTACTTCCCCGTTCAGATACTTTTAAACTAGCAGGGCTAGTAAAATAGAATCAGGTCACCGTGCAAGAAGCCCAGTCAGCTATTTCATTAAGGTCTGGGTTGAAGCATTGCCCTAAGCTCTGAGCAAGGGGCGGCGCTCCTGGTGCAGAGCAGAAAAGAGATGACGACTCTTGGTCCCCATATCCCTCCTCGTTCTTAAGAACAGAAATCTGAACCACCCTTATCCCTGGCACAGATTCCTCCCCTCTGCCAGTCAGGCTAGTGGGTGTATTGAAAGGGTGGCTCTGCCCACTTCCTGCCCCTGCCTTGCCACCCCCTGGATAGCTGGCAAAGCAGTAGCCCCATGGAAGCTGTTCTCCCAGCACTGAGATAGAGGTAGCCGGGGCAGAGGAGCAAGGTCACGTAGCATGGAAGACACTGGTCACTGTGGAGGGGAGGAAAGTGTCCCCTTAGCCCTCTGTGCTGATGTATGAAGTTAGTCAGAATCTGGCCTGATATGTAAAGAAAAACTGCAGCCATTAATTATCACTGCACTGAAGTCAATACTCAGAAAAAAAAATCAACAAACCACAGTCATATTCTGATCTTTTCACTCAAGCTGAATGGTGCTTTACTCCACAAGCGACTTCAATGAGATCACTGGAGGGAATGGGAAAGGGATACAGGAGATCGTCAACTTTAGATAATTCATTCAAATCAAGGCTGTCTTGATTACAAGTAGTTGCCAACTGGTGTATCCTAAATAGCATCTGCCCAATGCCTACTGGCTACATGACCAAATAAGACAAAACACCAGCGACACTTGAGATTAATCCACACTATCAGAGACCCCAGAGAATACAGGGTTATAGAAGCTGAAGTGCTCAGGGGTATGCTATTACGGAGGAGCTTCAGTATCCAAGCTAGTTACCCTGAGATGTCCAGACTTTGTATCCCCCGTCTGCACTTTCTATCCGTTACTTGTGTTCTGTTAATAGACACCAGAGTAGTAAAAGCCCTAGCACAAAGGAGAACAAAAATAAATTCTTCTTTTGCTCAGCCAGCAGAGTCCTGTGTCTTTGGAACCAAAGGCTCGGGGTGGCATACATGTAGTCTAGCTAGTAACAATGAAGTATTTCATGTATTGCATGCTTGGTAATAACACGAGAGGGCTCCATGCTTGTACAACGAAACTGGCACTTTAGTAAGAGAACTACTTGCAGAGATGCTGCAGCTGCAGCCGGCATTCTAGCCATGTGTACACAGACCGACTTCCTGGTGCCTCCTCCAAACTGTTCCCCCCATGGCAACCTATGCTCCTACCTCAAGTCCCAGGTGGCTACATGCAGTAACAGCATCAACATCTACAGGACAATGACCCTGGCTCAACAAAGCACTTCAGCACCACCTTAGCTTTATGCACCTGAGCCATCCCATTGAATTTTTATGGGACCATTCATGTGCTTAAAGTTAAATGCGTGCTTCCATACTTTGCTGAATCAGGGCCAATAGTAGCAAGCTCTGGTTCAGCAACTTCATGATGCCCTCTTACTACATCCCCTCAGGTTGGCCCTAATCATCTGCTCTTCTATAGGGAAACAACTAGGGTCAATGCAACTGGAAAAGATAATCCCCTTTCTCAGATCTGTAAACTCTTCTAATGAGGTTACCCACTGCAACATACCCATGTCTGAAATGAAAATGTATTCCTGCAGGGATGGGCCAGACTAGGCAGTTCTCACAGATGTAAATCCAGAGTCACTCCACAGGCTGGCTGATTCACCCACTTCTAACTGAGAGCAGAATTCTGGTCTGATGGCTTTAATAGGAAGCGTAGAGACTTTATCTGGCATTCGTGTAGGAATGGCATCTTGCCCACCTTGATTCACTTTCAGCAGTGCCTGAGAAAAACATGTTGTTATCTTTCCCCGCACCCAGCTCTCCTCTGCTTGCAAAAGCTACAGTTGGATGTCTGACACGAGCACGTGGAGAAATGGGTCTCCATGGTGGGCCTTCCGTTCCATTATAGTTCTCCAGCGTATTGCAGCTGGCAGATCAAAGAGCCCAGCCTATCAGATCCATCCCCCAATGATTATTTCTGCTGCCTGACCTAGTCATCGATCACTGAGACAAAAGACCTGTTAGTCTGATTAGAAGCTTCAACACAATCCGTTTGAATGAAATTTCAGGCACATCCACCTACGAGGCCAGTAAGGAAGCGATTCGAGATGCAGGCAAATTAATACTTAGCTAAAGTGCACGGGAATCAGACTGTGGGAAGCAGGAGAGAAAGAGACTCATGCCTGGCACAAAGAAAGCCCTGTAGAACATAAACAGGGCTGTTACTGCTGGCCTCCAGGCCTGGCACTTCCGGGCAAGGGAGCCGCTAACAATCGTGAGCTAAGCAGGATGGACCTCGCTCAGAGCTTGGTCTGCATCATGGGCTGCAGGGAGGGGGGCGTAGGACCTGGCTCTATCCACTCTGCCTCAGGAGCATGCCCAACTTGCAGGTCTCCACTACCTTTGCATCACCAGGACGGTGCAAAGAGAGTGGAATGGGGCCAATATCTTTCAGCTTATTATTCTCTTCCTTTTAATGCACACATGAAGCCATTCTTCCTATGTTGAAGGCCTAAGCAGTGTGAGAGGCTTGGGCAGCCCTGCAGATTTGAATAAATGTGGAGAGCAAGAGCTTATGATAAGCTGTATTACACTCCCAGTACATTATAGGCCATGTAATGGTGTCAGAACCTGGTTCTGTGTGAAGACTTCAAGATTTGACCCTTGGGGCCTTGTTCCCACTAATGACCCATTTACATGACCAGAGTGGTGTAAAGTAACCTAAGGAGAATCAAGCCCTTAATATTGAAAATGCTTTCTTTTGTAGTTCATTTCATTATTTTACTGCTGATGGATGTTAGACTTAAGAAACAGTAATTACCAGGATCAGTCTTTGATTTTTAGAAGACTAATGCTTCACCGACTCCTCTGCAGTCTTTTGTTATTTCCCCACCCCAGGTGTCATCAGCTTTTCAAACAGAACTAGCGGTGGTACAGTGAGCTTGTTTGCCAGTCCCTAGGAGACATAACATCTGGTTCACCTATTTAGATGAGCACTAGCATTTATGACAATGAGCTAAATTCAGACCTGGTGTAAGCAGGTGTAATTCTGGCCAGGCAATATATGTTGGTGTCTCTCTATTGAAGCCAATGGCGTTATGCTAATTTCCACCAGATGAGGCTCTGGTCCAGTGTGCATAAACACATCAAAAGATTTCTTAATTGAAAAGAAAAGGAGCAAAAGAAAAGGCCAGTTTTTTATGTTTCATGATAGCAAATTGTCTGATGACTGTGGACAGGAATGAAATAGCGGTCTCCAATCTATTTTTTTCTTCCCGGGAAGAGGAGTGATAATTTAGTTGTAAACCTGAAGTCAGTTAGCATTTTCCTAAAAGCTTTCTGATTATAATGCAAGACAGGGTATATTTCAAAACTTCTGAATGTCTCAAATAACACAGCTGTATGTTGTATCCTGATGTCTGGAGAAATGAATGTAGCCATGAAAGGCTGCAAAAATCAGTCAGGAAACCAAGGTTTTCTCCCTTTATGTTTTTTAGAAGCAGCTCCCTAGAAGAGACCCAATCCTGCAGCCCTTCCTCCTGCTCCCAGTGACAGGAATGGGGGGTTTGCAGGTTTGGGCCCTAAATTCACTAGTCTAGAGAGAGATCTCCCTCTGCGGAGTGGTCTACCATATCCGATTTACCAAATGCAAGGGCAGGGTGTCCTATGTCAGTGGTACCCTGGTTGAGAACACATACTCCTGGGGTATCTGCCGGGAATACATCAACTCATCTAGATATTTACTTAGCTTTGCAACAGGCTACATAAAAAGCACTAGCGAAGTCAGTACAAACTAACATTTCATACAGACACTGACTTGCTTATACTGCTCTATATACACTGAAATGTAAGTACAATATTTATATTCCAACTGATTTATTTTATAATGATATGGTAAAAATGAGAAAGTGACCCATTTTTCAATAATTGTGTGCTGTGTATTTGTATGACTTTTGTATTTTTATGTCTGATTTTGTAAGAAAGTAATTTTTAAAAGTGAGGTGAAACTTGAGGGTACACAGGACAAATCAGCCCCCTGAAAGGGGTACAGTAGTCTGGAAAGACTGAGAGCCAAGGACTCGCTGCAGCTCCAGCGGGGAATGGAATGCCGGCCTTCCAAACAAAGGCTTACTCATGCTGTATCGATCCTGAGCACTCAACAGCATTGCCTGTAAAGTGCAGCTCAATCTCTGCTCCCGCCCTTTCCCCCGGCCGTCAGACTGAGACCAGAAGATGCTGCAGCTTATAAAAAAGACCAGCAAATTTCCGCCTTGCTCTTTCGTCTTAAAAGATGGGCGGCAAATGGCACTTGATTATCAGGTTCGATCTCTGCGACGGAGAACTGACTCTCACATCCATGCCCAGCTCCGAACACATCAGCCCCAGACGCGGAGGTAGCTGCGTCCTGTGTCGGGGCTGGAAAGACGTTATTAAGGAGACAAGCGAGCTTACCTTGGGAGGCAGCGGCTGAGAGAATGAAGCACTTTGCTGCCCCCATAGAGAACTTCATTTCCGCTGCTTTCATCAAGTCATTAAGGGTTTCAATTTAGATTTTGGAAGCCTTTGCCCCTGCCCTCCCGTCTGCAGTGAAGCGTGGCTGGAAGAGGAGAGTTTCATACTATGCATTTAGCGGATAGCTGGATGTAGCGAGGGGAGTCACGCTTGCTTCATTTTGCACAGTGCCTGTCTGCTGATGTGATCTTTATGAGCCAAATTCTTGGCTGGTAGAACTCCATTGAACTCAATGCCTGCAAGAAATTTGGCCCAGATGGGTATGTGTGCGTGCATATGGTGATAGCGGGCCTTGTAAGTGTAGGTAGGTAGGTAGCACCAGGTTCTCCCATCAGTGTAGGTAATCCACCTCCCCAAAAGGTGGTAGCTAGATGGATGGAAGAATTCTAGCACTGTCTACATGGGCACCCAGCTTAACAAAACCGCTCAGGGTTGGATTTTTCACAACCCTGACCAATGTAGTTAAACCGACCTATTATAGACCAGCCTGAGGCACCTAAAAAAGGGATCCTCACAAGCCAGCAAGCGAGTGGCGAGCTGTGAAAGGGCTGGTCTGCCCCAAACATTTACCTTGGTATAGCGATGTCCCTCTGGGATGTGAAATCCATCCCGAGAGACGTAGCTACGCTGACCTAACCCCCGTGTAGACGGCGCTAGGTCAATGGAAGAATTCTTAGCTACCGCCCCTCGGGGAGGTGGGTTACCTATGCTGACGCTGCTGTGGCATTTGAGGTGTAAATGTCCCCTTAGCTAGACAGGAGTGAGATTCAGAGGAAAGGGGCAGAGCTTAGGGCCCAGATTCACAAAGGCACCTAACCCTTGTGGGCCCCTCCGACCTCTGTGTGGGATTCCCAGCCGTGAGCCCTCTCCTGGAGCTAGGCACATCAGCCAGGCCAGCCCTTCCTCATGAAGTCAGAGAGCGAGGTTCCCCATTGCAGTCAATAGCCCAGCAGTCAGAGCACTCACCCGGGGCGTGGGAGACCCAGAATCAAATCCCTGGATTTGGAACAGGGACTTGACCTCAGGCCTCTCTCCTCACCCAAACCACCAGGCATTTGGGTGGTCTCCATTCTCTCCTCTTGCAGCTGTTCCCCTTTGTATAAATAACTAACTAGTGAGTGGAGCACAGACTTAACCCTCCGTCTGCCACATCCCAGATGAGTTCCCAAACCACCAGGCTTTGGGCAGTCAGGGGACAGACACATGCCTGATCCGGACAAATTCCCAACATGCTCACATCTGGCTGTGTTTTGTGCAAGGCCTGATCCGGTGGGTGTGCTCTGAGAACATCAGCTGGCCCAGGCCCCACGGGGAAGAGAACCTGGGAACACCTAGTCTGAGAACGCAGCTGGGGCTTATTAGCCAAGAGCAAGGGCCCCCTGAGCAGCTCAGGAACTGGGGTGTGGCCATTAGGACTGAGGCAGCTTTGCACAAACCTAGGTGCCCTGGAGAGTTTAAGCTCCTCTGAAGTCGGGTGGCAGCTGAGTGGTGGTTTGGAGAACGTCAATGGCACCTAAATGTTGGACTTAGGTGTCTAACAACCTTTGTGCATCCAGCCTAAGTGCCTCGGTCACTTCTGAACATGGGACTTAAGCGCTTCATTCATTTAGGCACACTGAACATTTTAATCATTGTACTTGGGGTAGCTGGCTGGCTGGGGGTTCCCCGCCCCAATTTTTTTTTCTCTAAATAATGGCAGTTTGATCAATTTTTTTTTTAGTTTTTCCATCGAAAACTCAGACACCAAAAACTGAAAACATTTCTATTTTAAATTTTGGAAAAACTTTTTTTTTTGGGTAAAAAAAAACCAAAAACGTTTTGCAGGAAATGTTTTTTAGAAGGGGGAAGACATTGAAATTCCTTGCAAAAAGTAATTGGCAGCTCTTTTGTAGATAGATATCCTTACAATCTCAGCATGAAAACTGTATATTTTATACATACACACACAGAGAGAGAGAGAGCAATGCTAGCATTCTCTAATGCGCAGAGACCAATGACAAAGAAGCAATAAGTAACACAGTAAGAGCATTTTGTGCTGATACAAGCCAGGACTTTATCTAATCTGCAGGGAATTGTCTGATCATTTATTCTCTTGCTGGCAAAAGAACTAATCCCATTAAAACAGCGTTCTGCACCCTGCTAGCAAGAGCAGATGAAGAACACATTTGGAAACCTTCACTATAGAATAGCTAAACAATAACAGGCTCAGGTGATTTAGTACCAGCCGGTACAATTCAAAGCCTAAATATTATAAGTGGAGCTTGAAAAACTGGTATGTGATCATGCACTTAAAGACTGTATCTTACATTCATAGGCACATGCTGACCAAATTAAGATTGCACAGGCAACCTTAATTTTGGCATTTCCTATCTTTAGAGTGCTTGACTTTGCAACCTTAATAATGTGTAACCTTAACATAGCTTTGCATGTGTAATGTTAAATAATAATGGTTTTGTTTAATGGACGATATAATTTTGCAGTTATAGGCAGCTTAGTTACAATATGCAATCCCCTGAAAACAGAGTGCCCTGCTAACTAGCTGGGACCTTTATCAAGTGCTTGGAGACCTGCAGAGGAAGAGTGCCATATAAGAGCTAGGTACTATATTTAAGGCTTTTTAAATGTCTAATGAAGTGTGAGGTGTGTTAAAATTCAGATTATAATGATTTCTTTTCAGCAGGGGTATACAAGTACATCTCAAAGATCAACGTTTGGTACCCATAGCCCTGAATGCCAGTCGCCCCAACAAACCAGCCTCACAAGGGCATTTCAATTCTCAAGGGTATAAGCAGCTGACTAAGATACCATTGGTGCAAGACCCTCTCTGATCCTTTATGGCAGCAACACACGGATTTTCTGCAGAAAGACACCACAGCCATAGCAGAAGCCAAGAGAACCTTACTTTCCTCCCTATAAATGCTGCCATTTTATATGGCCAGAAGAAATCATTCCAACAGGCAACCAGCTCTAAACCCAGACTGCCTTGACCAATTCCCAGACCCAAGTCCTACTCGCAGCTCATGTCTCGCTTTTCTGAACAAATCATGGCGCTAAAGGAGAACTTGTCAGGGACAAAGGCCAGCAAAAAGCAGATGAATCTCCACCCTCATTACAGAATTTGAGCCTCTCTCGCTAACACAATAATAGAGTCTGAGGGACAATTAGTCCATCCTATATGAGTTAGACTCCCCTTGCTGGTTGTTGAAATCTAGTGAAAGTCAGCTGGGACCCTCTTTGGCTGATATTTGTACTGCATTCTTCAGTGGTGGCCCTGTACCCAAATCTCTGATGCATGCAATGGTTTGGCCAGTTCTTAAGAAACCTGCTTTAACAATCTTGCAAATGACCCGCCTGTCTCCAACCTCTCACTCCTCCTTCAGGACCACGGACCGGCATCCAGGTTCTAGCTCATAAAGCCCTTCCTGGGTCAGGACTAGGCTGCATCTGCTTCCATGTCTGTCCAAGCTCCTCTGTTCACCAGGTGGGACCCAGCAACCACAAAGATACCCAGAATAAGACTCGGGGCAGAGCTAAAACCAAGCCAGGTTTGACGCTAGGTTCTCTGCCACAGAACATCCAGCTAGGAAGTTGGCTAGTCTAACAGTCTCCAGCCTGGTGACGAACCCTAAAGTCCCTCGACACCTTCAGTTCTGCCAATAAAGTTTCCTAGATGCCTACAAATCTGCTGCTGGCCAGGTGGACAGGCTGATCTGAACCTCCACAGTAGCTATTCCTCCCCGAACCCAGATCGCTCCCAAGGCCCAGCAGGATCCTCAGACTCATTGCTTCCCTCGCTGGTCTGACCCTGTGGGTATTCGCAAAGGCTGCCTCATAGACTGGGCCTGTACAAAATGCCAAAGGAAAGGAGCCTGCCCCCCTACAGCCTTGATCTCAGTGGTTAGAGCATTCAGCGACATGGGAGACCCTCATTCAACTCCCCCCTCTGCTTGGCACGGAGCAGGGGTTAGAGCCCACAGCTCCCGCCTGTGAGGCACGTGCAGTAGTCGTTGGGCTCTGGGGAGGGTCGCAGAATTTGATTTTTATTGTGGTATAATTTTGACCATGTTTATTTTTAAGACTTATTTCAATTTTTATCCATGTAAATTTTCACAGTTGTGCATAGTTATGGGGAAGGTCAAACAACACGGGGGCCTCAAACAACAATTCCTTAACAACAGTAGACGCTGAGATGCAAAAAGTTAATGCTTTAGAACCGCTAAAAAGCTAATTGTCAACGTCACGTGTCAAAGTATACAAAGCAATTGTCCTTCCATCAAACTCCGGTATGATCTCAAGCAGCGTTTGTCTTGCTTTGCCTGCCTGCAACTTTCAATTACCCCTGGAAATATTTTTCATTAGTTTGTGTGTGTGCGGTGAAATCAATCTTCACTGACATTCCCCCAAGAAAAACCTCATCCTGCCAAGCCTGGCTGGGGGGGAATTCGGGGTGTGTGTGTGTCTCTTTTACTCTCTCCCGGAGAAGCTGCCCCACGTTGTATAAACAATTAAATAGCAATTGGAGCAAAGATGAGTCCCCTCCATCCAAGGCGAGCGCCCAAATCATTAGGCCGCAAGGCCACTCTCACGCTTTCCCTGCCCCAGTGAGGAGCAGCTCCAACCGGACAGATTGCCCTGCCCTAGAATATTCCCACAGCTGAAGCCCTCTCCTGAAGGGTGGGGAACGTTCAATCCCGGCTGTACATCAGGCAGGAGGGGCAAGTGAGCGCTGGGTCTCACATCCTGGGCGAGTGATTTAAGCGCTGGGCTAGAGGGCACCACCACCTCCTCTTCCTCAGTGTTCCCTGAAAAACACTGCCCTGGCTGTAGGTCCCTAACGCCAGGAGAGGGCTCACAGCTGTGAAGCCTGAGTGGAATGAGGCGCCTCCCGCTGACCCAGCCTTCGGTGCCTAACTCCCTTTGAGAGGAGGGGTTGGGCTGCTCCCCGGAGCTCCCTGCTCTGGCTCCCTTGAATCCCATTCTCAGGTGCCTAACTCCCTGCGGCATCGGGAGCCTGGGCACCAGGCTCGGGGTTGTGGATTCTATTCGATGGCAGGGCGCTGCAGTGCTGAGTCTCCGTCCCCTTTGCAGAGCCAGCTCACGGTGTAGAACTAAGAGCCAGGCCGCCTGTGTCCGGAGAAGATCACGCGTCACTGAGGTTCTTCAGTTGTCATTCCCGCTTCCTTCGTTCCATCCCTCTCTCTGAACAGAAGTCATTGCAGCGGCAGAGCTCTTTACTTGGGTTTCAGGACTGAGACACTCTCATTTCAGATCAATAACCAGGCGAGCGGGGCGGGGGATTCAGCGCAGCCTGCCCTTCATTCATCTGATTTACGGGTCCTCTGAGAGTGCAGCCTAGCACCTGTAGGCAGATTGCAGAGTGCTTCAGTAATTAGAGTGATGAATTTAAAATGGTCCACAGGCTGCAGGAAACCAAAGACAGAGACTGAGTGAGCACCATCCCATCCATTTAACACAGCCCCAGAGCTCTTCAGTTTATTGGTCTGCTGTGGGGATGCAGCTCGGGATCGTTCGGAGTTTAGTAGCTAGGATGGTTATTAAAAATGCTACAGGAAAGAGTTTGTCTCAGCGCTCGAGTCGTGCTGGAACACTCCACACTGCCATTCTGGCCCTCTTTTGCGGAGCTAAAATGGTGCGTAATAAAATACACTATTCCGTGCATCCTTCTGTGCGTAGTCCTGTGTGTTCCGACCCGTCTCGTGTTAGGACTCCAGACCTGGTGTGTGTGTACGCCTTGGCTACAGATACACAGCAGCTCTATATCATCATCACGACCTGTTTAGGAGCTTTTAGAACATAGAGAGGGCTCACCGAGCAGGAAGAAAAATCTAATAACTGTGGGGTTTGGTGAGTGCTCAGGGCTTATGCTGCTTGCAAGAGCTTGGCTTTATTCTGTACCAGGTTCCACCTGGCTGTGCATAAGAACAAGGGCTGGGAAGCTCAGCCCTTAAAGGCACTGTCCACACTACCAGTTACACTTACACCTTAGCACTTTTCACCTGTAAAAGCTATAACTAATGAAGCCACCCTCCCTGCAGGTAGCCAAGCAAGTAATAGCCCCTATGTACAGCTCAGACACTGAGGCAGAGGGGTTAAGGGTTGGATTATGGCTTTGTCAGAAGCTGTGTGTGTGAGGCAGTGCATAGCTGCATCACCCCAGCATCAGCACAGGGAAGAAATTGTGCCTTTGGAGGGCACAAGTTGCTCTCTGCTTCTCACCTGGACCGGGGGATTTGTCGTGTATAATAGCGGTTCCAAGTTTTAAATGAGTTGCCTTTCAATGCATGTTCATGCCCTATGTCTGGGGAGCCCACACAGGCATATGGGGGGGCGGGGAGGGGCGTTGTACTCCCTTATTGCCTTGTGGCCAAAGTCACACTCTAGCCCTATGCACCAAACAGTATGACACTCCAGCTCTTGTTTCTGTATTAGATGATGTCTCAGTTATGTGAAACAGGGTCATGTCACTCAATGCCCATCCACAAAAACCTTTGATTACCCAGGTTTATTCACTGGTCCCACCTCCCACCGTCTCAGGCAGATAATTGAGCTTCTCCTGTGTTTAATTATATCTATGCAAATGGACTGTAGAGTTGCTAAAAGCTTTCCGGTGCTCTTTAGTGGAGGGTTTTCCACTTGAATCAACATTTGCAGTGACGTAGGAAGTGAACTGCGCTGTGCTCGTAGGCTGGGGCGGATTGCTATGGCACTCACATTTCTGTCAACAGAGCAATGCCAACACCCACCGCAAGAGGCGCTGACGCCCTCTTCATGTAAGAGCTATTCCTAAAATTCTTTTAACCTGATTTTCCTCAATCTGTGACCAACTCTCCAGCTGTTCTCCCGCACACATTCTCCCAGAGAACAGCGTCAAGAAATCCTTAACTTCACATTTTCCAGCTAGACCAATGATGCCGGACTGAAATGCTAACCCAATTGTGATTGCTCTTTCACCTCCATTATTAAATGCACCTCACAGGGAAAATATCAGAGGATAGCTTTTTTTCAGTGCCTTTTTTTGTTAAGCCGTATGCAGGGGCAACATCTGGGTTCCATACGCAGTCTGATCAGACAGTGTTACTGGCTTGTCCCTGTCGCTTAGTGTTGCAATCACGGGTTTTATTTTAATTTTTCCCTCTCCTCCAGGTGACGTATTGCCAACATTGCCTTTTTATTAATACACACTTTTCAGAATTTCAGATCCACGATGCTGACGGGGCACCACTCAATGATTCTTAGCTCTGCCACAGGCTTTGAGTGTGACCTTGGGCAAGTCATTTCATCTCTCCATGCTGTTAACGAGGGATAACACTTCCTTTCCCCCACCCTTTGTCTGCCTTGTCTATTGAGACTAGGGCAGACTGTCTCTTACTATGGATCTATAAAGTGCCCAGCCCATTGGAGCCTCTAGATCCTACTTTAATAATAATAATAGCCGCTCAGCTAGACAGATCCTTTGTACCATATAATCCTGAGCGTGTCTATTGCCACTGTACTGCTCCACTGGGTGCCCGAGCAGTAGGAATGGCTGAGAAAAAAAACGGTTACTCACCTTCTCGTAACCGTTGTTCTTTGAGATGTGTTGCTCGGGTCCATACCAATTAGGTGTGTGCGTGCCGCGTGCACAGTCATCGGAAGGTTTTTCCCCTAGCAGCACCCGTCGGGTCGGCTGTGGAGCCCCCTGGAGTGGCAGCACCTTAATGGCGGTGAATATAGGTCCCTGCCAATCTGCCGCCTCTTCAGTTCCTTCTTGCCGGTTACTCCAACAGAGGGGAAAGCGGGTGGGTTTTGGAATGGATATGAGTAACACATCTTGAAGAACACCAGGTACGAGAAGTGAGTAACTGTTTTTATTCTTCGAGTGCTTGTGCATGTTGATTCCAATTAGGTGACTCCCAAGCCCTACCCAGGAGGTGGGGTCGGAGTTATGGAATCGCTGAAATGCTGCATCGTCTCTGGCGTGCTGGTTAATTGTGTAATGAGAGGTAAAAGTGTGAACCGAGGATCACGTCGCCACCCTGCAGATCTCCTGGATCGGGATCTGGGCAAAGAATGCTGCCCAGGAGGCCTGCGCTCTTGTGGAATGTGCCGTTAGTGCAGGAGGTGGTACTTTTGCCAGATCATAGCATGCCCGGATGCAAGACGTGATCCATGATAAAATCCTCTGCGACGAGACCAGAAGGCCTTTCATCCGGTCCGCAACTGCCACGAACAGCTGGTTCGACTTGCGGAACAGCTTTGTGCATTCAATGTAAAAGGCCAGTGTTCATCGAACGCCAAGGAGTGTAGCCTTTGTTCTCGACTATCCACGTGAGGCTTAGCATAGAAAGATGGGTAGAAAAATGTCCTGATTGGCATGGAATTGGGACACAACCTTTGGGAGAAAGGCCGGGTGAGGCCTAAGCTGCACCTTGTCCTTAAAGAAAATGGTGTAAGGAGGGGTGGAGATGAAGGCTTTAAGCTCTGACATGCTCCTTGCTGACATAATGGTGACTAGGAAGGCCACCTTCCATAATAGGTAGAGCAGTGAACATGTTGCCAGGGGTTCAAATGGGGGCCCCATTAGTCTGGAAAGGACCAGGTTGAGATCTTATGCTGGGAGTGGTTGCTGAATCTGCAGGTATTGCCTGTCCAGACGTTTCAGGAAACGACTGACCATCGGGGTGGTGAAGACAGAATGGCCAGCCCTTCCCGGGTGGAAGGCTGAGATGGCTGCCAGGTGGACCTTGAGAGATGACACCAAAAGGCCCTGCTGGTTTAGGTGCAGTAGGTAGTCTAGGATAAGCGGTATGGGCGCCTGCGTCGGGGGAGTGTGACCCTGAGAACACCAGATTGTAAATCTTTTCCACTTGGTCAGGTAGGTTACTCTGGTGGAGGGTTTCCTGCTGCCTAGTAGGACCTCCTTAATGGGCTCCGAGCACATCAGCTCCATCGGGTTTAGCCATGAAGCTTCCAAGCGGTGAGGTGCAGAGACTCAAGGTCGGGATGATAAAGATGACTGTGGTCTTGGGTGATCAGATCCGGAAACAGGGTCAACAAGATTGGGGTGCCCATCGTCAGCTCCAGGAGTATGGTGTAGCAGTGCTGGTGAGGCTAGGCTGGCGTTACCAGTATGACCGCTGCCTTGTCCCTGCAGATCTGGAGCAGAACCTTGTGGACGAGAGGAAACGGTGGGAACACGTACAACAGATAGTCCGTCCAGGGGAGGAGGAACCTGTCCGTGAGAGAGCTCGGGCTGTGATTATGGAAGAAACAGAATAGGGGGTTTTCTGTTGGCTCTTCTTGGCGAACAGGTCGATTTGGGGAACTCCCCACCTTTGGAAAATGTTGTGCATAACGTCCGAGCGGATAGACCACTCGTGATTGTGGAAGGATCTGCTGAGTTAGTCCACCGGCTCCTTTTGAGAACCTGGGAGGTAAGATGCTTCCAGATGAATGGAGCGGGCTATGCAGAAGTCCCACAGCTTGAGGGCTTCCCGACATAGGGGAGAGGAACAAGCCCCACCCTGCTTGTTTATGTAAAGCATCGCAGTTGTGTTGTCCGTCATGACCCCCACGCACTTCCCTTGCAATTGGGCATGGAAGGTTTGACATGCCAGTCGGGCTGCTCTCAACTCCTTGATGTTGATGTGGAGCGAAATCTTGTCCTGCGACCAGAGACTGGGGTTTGTTGAAGGAGTCTCCCTCGCATACCTGCTGAAGTGCTTGGGCTGGGTAGCTGGGGTATGCAGGCCCAGCGATGTAAATGTGGCCTGTGAGTTCGTTAGGTTGTGGAGCCTGGAGTCAGTTTGTTCTGCAAACAGGCCCGTGCCATCAAAGGGGCAAGTCCTGAATTGTGTTTTACCCAGAGCCTCCTGCACTCTGTGGAGGTTGGGCTAGGTCTCCACAGCATAGACGGACAGGGCCCACGCAAGCCCTACAGTGACACCAGCTGAGAGCTCCAAAATAGAGCTGTTGGTTTGGCAGATTTCTCCTCACATGCGTGCACATACACAAACACCCCCATGCAATCAGGGGCTAAATGTGCCCATTATTACTCCCAAGGAAGAAAGAAGAAAGGGTCAAGATTAGACAACATACAGACCATGTAAACTATGATCAACCAGGCATTCATCTAGCAATGGACTAGCGTCGCCTCTGGAGTATCAGTCTATCCACGTCACTGCTCTACTAATTGAGCCAAAATTCTCTGAGATGCAAGACCATTTTGTCAAAGCTTTTGTCTCATCACCATTCGTTAACCAGCTGCCGGTTTTCATATTTTGGAGTCCAGTGCATGAATGATTAAAGCTCACATTATTTCACGTCTCCCATTCCTCTGCTATGAGTTCGATGGTTATTGACAACAGGCCATCGAGCAGGTTCTAGAGGGAGTCATCAGTATTAGTAAGGAGAAAGGATGATTTAAGACTTATCAGGGAAAGCTGGAAATGTCACTAATGAAAGGCCAAATGAAATCTCTCTAATGAGAGCCCTGAATCGTAACCAGAAACTGTGCGTGCAGAATGACTTATCGTCCCACTCTTCTGATTACATGGCCAACAGAAATCATTTTCTTTTACTTGGGTACAATGCAGTTTAATTGCTGTCCCGATAGCTTTGTGCAAAAACATAATATAAAGAGCGCATTTGAATAAGAAGCTTTTTTTCACCTGAAAGCGTTTTAGTAAGCACAGTGGCTAATTGATGCTGGACTCTAATAGCTATGCACAAAATATAAACTGCTGATTTAGGCTTACGGATGGGTCCCGATCCTCATCTGGTATAAATCAGCTTAGCTTCATTGACTTGAATCTAGCTACCCTGACTGACATCAGCTGGAGATCTGGCCCACTGACTCAAATGGAGCAATGCTGATTTACCCCAGCGCTGGCGTAAATTGGATCTGACAAAAAAAATTTATGGGCCTGGCTCTTTACTCATGTTGGTAGGACCTTACTCTGGGATTAGCCCCAGTGATGTCAGAGGGGCTATTTGCAAGGTTATAAACTATTCCGGTGAGAGTGGCAGAATCTGGCCCTCTGCGAACAGGCAGATCTGGGGCACCTGGTATAAATCTCACTGCCTCAATAGCTCCCACGCGAGAGCTGTGTCTAATGGTTTTGGTGGGGATATAACAGCCCTTTTCGGCAACGCCATTGCTTCTTCTATGCCCATTCTATCCACTTCCTCTCATGCCCCAGGACGTGGACCCATCTGGAAATCAGGACTCTGCCATTGCTCAGTGTGCCAAGTGGCCCTTGCTTCTCAGAGGCAGATGTTAAGGGCCAAGTCCTGGCCCCACTAGTGTCCAGATAAATGGGCTGTGAGTTTGAGGCCCGGGTGGGGGAGGGCAGTGCTCTCTGCTCTGCTGAGCACGAGCATTGCTGTTATATAGCCACCACCACAGCCTAGGCTGTGCACATCTCCCATTGGGGTGGTGGTCAGAGAGGCTCCCTGTCTCGATCTCCAAAAGCATGAAGCCACCTGGTGCCCAGCATCCGGCAACGCTGCTCTGCAAACCGAACGCTAACGTGGTACTGCCTAACAGTGACCACACTGCACCCTCTCTCCAGGGACTGACAACCCCGCCAGTCAAACATGACTGGCCCCCGGCTGCTCCTGGGATACAGGGAGCACACGGGCGACCTACTCCTGCTCTAGCAGTGACGTACCAACTGTTGAGCCAACAGCATGGCCCACCTTGTCCATTAGGGGGAGATATGTCACGATAGCATGTGTACGAGCGAGTCCATCTGACTTTCTGGGTGACGCCGTGCAAGTCATTTCCCCCTTCTGTGCCTCGGTTTCCCCTCCTACCTCGTGTCTACCTTGTCTGTTTAGACTGTAAGTTCCTCAGGGCAGGGACTATCTCTTCCAACACCTAGCACTTGGTTGGACGGTTCGTACTGTAATAGCAATAAGTATTTTTCAATCAATGGCAGATCTTGGCTGTGTTTTTCCACTTTTGCTTCTCCGGGTGGTAGAAACATCTGAAGATGTGCGGTTCCATTATGCCAATTTCCTTCCCCTAATTTCCATAGCAGGAGGATTGTAATGATGTACGTGTCTCTCCCTAGCCTGTGATTAATTAGAGTGTGTGTTGAAAACAGGTACACGTTTGGTATGCCTGGATGGGTCGGGTGGAACAGCTTGTACAGTGTAGCCTTGAAAGGGCCATGAAATATTCATGACATGTTGCTTTTGCTACATATATAACATCTACCATTAAGTGTGGAATAGCTTTGGGTGTCGAGGAGACCTTGATGAATGAATTTGATGATAAAAACAATGAACAGCAGCAGGGGATGCATTCTCACTGTGATGGAGATCGAATGCTTCAAGCCTAGTTTAACACAATCGCGTTATGTGTATGATTTCACGATTGAGCCCTGCTAGAATGGCCATGGGCTGGATTTATCTCTTATTAAACACTAGAGTAAATCAGGAGTCACTCCATTTTAATTGCTGAGATTACACCAGTGTAAAACCGGTTCAAGAGGGTCCTTTGGGTCACTAGTTAACACCTATGTAATGTCATGGGAAAACAGTTATCCTGACTGATCATCTCACGCCTGCTGATGTAAATCAGGAGTAACTCCTTCGCAGTCATTGGAATGATATCAGCATGAAACTAGAGTAATCCAGCAGTTAATCAGGCCCTGTCTTAAATTAAAGAGCCCTTTTGCTTTGGATCATTTTCCTGGCACACAGGGTCACACCACCACTCAAATTTGGCCTGGCTTTCCCTAACGGAGGCACCTAATAGAGTAATCTGTTTTTCACAAGGACTGAATACCCAGCAGATCCAGCCAAAGTCAACATTCAGTCTCTCAGAATACAAGAGCCAGCGGACAGTCAATGAAATTAAATGGAAGCAAGCTGGAAAATGACCAAAGGAAGTACTTTTGACTTCATGCACAATTGGTCTATGTAACTCACTGCCACTAGATATCATGGACGCTGAGAATTTAGTAGGGTTCAGAACAGCCTTAGGCATTATTACAGAGAATGTGAACATCCACAATGTAACTTTTTATCCTAAAGGATATAAGACTTCATGTTTTCAGGCATAAGTCAGGCCCTAATAGAAGGAATTTCCCTATGGGCCGTTGGGGTTTTTTGCAGCTTCCTCTGCTGCATCATGTCACAGCTGGAGACAGGCCATCAAACTAGACGGCCCAGTGGTCTGAGCCACTTGCAAGGCATATCTCTACCCTACCTATCACTATCAAGAGGTAAACTTCAGCCTCCAATTGACTCATCATGCCAGTCTCCATCACCCACTTGTTACATTTTCAAACAAGCCCCTTTCTGCTCTCTCCCAACCTGCCCCTCATGCTTCGCTGGAGCTCCTATAAACATCCGTAAAACGATCTCATTATCCACCTTCAAAATAACACTCCTTTGCCAGGATGCCTACACAAAACTTGACAACAGTTAGGCTGTCAGTGTGCTGAGACCATGGCCGATCATGTCGACCACTCTTGTCTCATTGTTCCTTTGTACTCTCCTGTCTATCTCTATACACCTGTTGTTTCGTGTCTTATATTTAAGTTGTATACTCTTTGGGCTAGGAACTGCCTTTTTGTTCTGTGTTTGTACAGCACCTGGCACCATAGGGTCCTGGCCAATGATTGGGACTTCTAGCACTATGAGATTACTATTATTATTATTATTAACAATATGTTCCTAATTATAGGCCTTATCCTACACCATTGACATTAATGGGAGTTTTGCTATTGATTTAATGGGAGCAGAATCAGCTCCTATTTGACTGTGTTTGGGAGGGAGGAGGGATAAGAAGTAAACATTTAGGGTATGTCTACACTACCCCAGCATAGCTACATCACAGTAGCTATGCTGGCATAAACCATAGTGTAGACGCAGCCGACGCCAACAGAAGAGGTTTTGTGTCAGTGTAGGAACCTCCCTGAACATGGTAGCTACTCTGATGGAAATCATCTACCACTGACATAGCTGTGTCTGCACTGGGGTGTGTGTGTTTTTTTCACACCGTGGACCAATGTAGCTATGTCAACCTACTTTTAAGTGTAGATCAAACCGTAGCCCATTACTGAAAAAACTGGAGAGTAACACAGCTATCTTGTTCTGCTACACGACTGTGTCATTAGAATGATATACCAGAGTTTACAGACCTGTCCAGTCCTCACTGTTGGGGTAACCGCATCTCAGAACTGATGCCCAACTTGTATCACTCCTTTCAATTCTATATTAGCATGGCCCTTTGTTCAGCATAGTCTCTTGTTTGTGCTGTAAAGAAGAGACAGTAAAATACATTGGGGCAGAAGTAATATCAAACCTGACTGATAACCGCATTACAAATATATATGCCATCGGTCCTTGTTCCAGTGTGAAGAGGATTAGAACAAAATTAGATAACTTAAAAGAATCTTTACATGCATCTGGGGGTTTGGTACAGATAGTTCATTGTGAACAAGGCCTTCAGATTGGTAGAGGTCTCCCAGGGCGGAAAGAAAATAACATTAATTTAGCCTTCAAAGAATAAAATACATAACAATGTTATGCGTGGGTGGGAGCTTTCTGAAGAGTGTTTTCTTAATAAAACGTAAGTTTTTGGAGGTTGTTTTTCAAATGGAGCAATTACATGAACGATCCTATAGGAACAAAGAGGACTTGGTGCTTTCCCTGGGGGATAAAGGGGTCTCTGGAGTTTCAGAGGGCAAGATGGCAGTGAATGGGGGGAGAAACCTTTATCGCTCATCTCTGTAAAGTGGATGATTATAATGTGCACACACATTATGATTACAGGGCTCTTGCTGACAAACAGAGGGTAATGATTTTCCTAATAAAAATGTAGGTGATTCAGAAAGAATAAAACTAAATACTTATGTATTAACTTAAATAAATCTGTTGTGACTAATCACTTATGCTAGGACTTCTCCATTAGTGCTGTACTGTGGTGCTCTTAACGTATCTGTGTAAACCGGTAGGCTATTAAAAGCAAGGTGGGGAGGGTAATATCTTCTATTGGACCAACTTCTGTTGGTGAGAGACAAGCTTTCGAGCTACACGAAGCTCTTCTTCAAGTTATCCTGGGACCAACATGACTACAACACTGTAAACTGGAGAATGCCAGATTTCCATCTTGCATTGTGAGCTGCTGCTTTGAAACTGGACAATGTCTAGGCTTACGCCCCTTGGCATTTAGCATCTTTAACAATATTTTACAAGTTTGCTCCAAGAATTCTCTAACATACATGCCAAAATGTGAAATTAATTTTGATAATTCTGACATCCCCCTACCCTGCCATGCACTGAAACTATCCTTCAAATTAGTGATCCAATAAAATTTCTATTTTCTTAGGAAAAAAGCAGAGAGAGGAGATATTTCTAATATTCTACCAGACATCCTCCAACTCTGTTGGCTGTTTTGGAATTTCCCAGTGTGCATAACTTAACACATTCCTTTCTTCAGTTCTTTTAAATTCTATTTACACTTATGCTTTCCCCAAAACTAGTAGTGTGTGTTCATACGGGGAAGTTTGCTCATGAGATCCCAGGTTTCTTCACAACAGAGGGTGTTTGGGCCAGAGCCTGACTGCTAATTGCATTCTGAAACCTGAAACATTGATCAGGCTCTCACTAATCAGAAGGCTAAACATACCAGCTAGACGTAGTTTTGAGACGAGGTGAGGTGTTGACTGTGAAGCTGGGTTCTTTGCATGTCATGCATAATCACCATTAATAGATTTTTGTAGGCGCCATTAGATGCTGAGCTATACTCAGGGCCGGCGCTACCACTAGGCAACCCAACGCGGTTGCCTAGGGCGCCAGGATTTGGGGGTGGCATTTCAGGTCCCTCGGCAGCATTTCGGCGGCAACGGCAGGATCTTCGGCCGCCCAGGTCCTTAGCGGCAGCTTCTCCCGGAGGTGCCGCCTGGGGCGGCAAAAAAGCTGGCGACGCTCCTGGCTATACTTGTGCTAACCCACGATCAAATTGCACTGATATCATGAGGGCCTAATTTGGTTTTCAGAACCTCTAAATTGCAGAGCAGTTATCATAGTCTCTGAATCTGCATGAGATGGGAAGAAATCATAAATGTCACAGCCTGGGTAAGTTTGAGGGACTGACGTTTAACAAAATCTTATTTAGGAAGTGAGCAAAGGCTGAGTTTCTCACCAAGTTCTATGGCACTTTTTAAGAATTAGGCTGGACTCAAGAATGTATCTTAAGAACTGTCCTATCACCCAGTTTTAAAGTGTCTGTGGCACTTTAGAATATTGGCTATTCAGAAACTTCCAAACCCTTATTCATGTAAATATCATTGATTTTTAGCAGGGCTCCTTGAGGGGAGGTGCGAATCTAATCTATCAAAAATTGGTTGAATGCTTTAATTTTGTTTAAGTACAGTTATAGTATAGTATTTTCACTCATTTTAGAGACTTTTTTCCTGTGTATTGCCATTCTTTATCTACTAAAGTCTATAAAGGTTAATATTTAATATATAAACTTAGCTTTCTGGTGCAGAATAGATGCTGTATAGCTGAGTTTCAGTGGAGGATGAATGATACATTAGACAACTATTTTGCATACAAACCTTCTCAAACTCAGTGTTCACAAGATTATTTTTCCAGTCAGAATAAGAGAGAGAGGATTCTGTTTGTTGTGCCCAAGTTTTTTTTCCTTTCCAGCTCATCCCCTCCTTGCTCCAGCATGCCATGAGGGCAGCTGTGCCATCCCACTTTCCCCGAACTGCAGAATGTTATAAATCCAGGATTATGAATTCAATGCAGGGTCAAGCAGGAGGTTGGCAGTGGGCAGACGGAATCATAAGTGATTCCACCTCACACGTAAGTTCCCTCACACTTGCAAGTAACAAGGGGTGAATACAGAAAAATGCAGATGAAATGAATTGTTTTGGATTTAATGCTGAATAATGTTTCATTTGCCTCAATGTAAATAGCTCTTTATTGAATTTCTTATTTCAGAAAGCAGAGCTGCCCTGTATGCTCAACACTCTCCTGGCACAGAAATCATGGAGTAACAGATTTACAAAGATTAGCCACCAGCGATTAAAATAGTGCCAAATGTGCTTTGCTTGTGGCTTCAGACATGCCATGTAGCTCCCGCTGAACTGTGCGGCATTTGGCAGACATTGGTAGATGGCCTAACTAGCAGCTTTGTTGCATAGTGAGATTAGATTGTTCAAGTGCAATTTAGAATGCTACATTGCCAGTGAAAGCATCTCTAACTTTCCACATCAAGCCAAGTGCATGGCTCAGATTTGGTAATGCTAGTGTTCAGTTGTAAATTGTCTTTAGAGTTAGAAGACTATATCCATTCTGTCTAAATCTTGTCTTTGCCTTTGTAGATTGAGACTGATATGAAAACAATAAATCCAGAGGTTGCGGAAGAAATTACTGCTACTCCTGATGGGACAGCGAACTTGACTCTGCAAGAGAATGTAACTATACAAGCAGGTATTCCTTAAACTCTTCTTCAGACTTTTCCCATGATACAAATTCTGATCGCAGTGTGTCAGAACATAGACAATATTGCAAAATAAGCACAGATTATTTTTAATTGCTTTTGATCTTTATCGCTTGTCTTTTAAGTCTTAAATTTGAGGTCTCTGGGCATGCATGTTTTGTTATACTGTAGTTGGATTTTTTGAGCTTCCTGTTTATTTAAAAGACCAGGCCAATTTTTGAATTTATAATTAAGATACTCTTAGATATAACAAAGTGCATGTGCGTGCATTAGATACTTATTCCAGTTACATGCTGCAGTCACTTTTTCAGTTATTGCAGAAAAAAAAAAACGTAGAACAATCTTTCCAAAAGTTCTTGCTCCGCATTAAGGTAAAAATGACTACCCTAACTCCTTTTTATAGACATAGGACAAAAGGTGTCACTTCTTATGCCGGAAATGTATTCCAGGCAACAAGCTCTGTAAAATGTACTAAGAAAGCATCAATATCTTATGCTGGAGCATAATGATTTAAGAATCCAATGCAAGAGTCCACAAAGCATTCTGCGTATTTTTACATACCAGAGAGTGATGCCTTGGGTACCTCAGTGCAAGCCCTCTTTCAGAAGGCTTCATTTGTGTTTGTGTGCAAGCAAATTGGTAATCTTTGTAATTTGCCCTTTAGTGAAGCAATGATTTCTCTTCTAAATTCCATGTTCTAATTATAGGCTGCAAGGGAATTCTTACTACAACTAATTAAGTTTCAATTTGCAAACTCCACAATACAGTGGAAAATGAGGCGGGTAGAGAGGCTCCTAAATAGAGGAGGGGCAACAGCCTTTAAGGGACAAAACAGAAATCAAATAGACAAGACAAACAGAAGGGACAAAAGATAAATAGTGGTGAGGAGGGAATGCACATCCTTTGAACAGTCTCCTACGAAAATAGTGAAAGCCTCCTTTCTGGAGGCATTTGAGACTAGACCTACTGAAGGGCTAGCAAAATACTGTAGGTCAGTGGTTCTTCTGTCAACAGAATCGAGTGTTTTGAACAATGCAAGCAATGGAGGGCTGCGGTATTGAAAGGGAAGGTGGTACCCATAAAAGCTTGTTCTCCCTTTGCTGGCAGAGGCTGGGCTAGATGTGAAATAGGTTACCCTTCACATATCTAATTAAGATTCTAGTGACTAATTTTTCCCCCCCTCAAGGCTTTGTGTGTGTTTGGCGAGGCAAGATTGCTAGAATAAGTGTGCAATTTGAGTCATGTTGCTGCATAATAGTTACAAATGTGACTAAAATTCCCATAACATTCTAAGCTATCAATTAATATCCTGTGTCAGTTATGTTCTCCTCTCCCCAGGCCATATCGGCTCCATCCTACTTCCCTCTAAAAGTGTAGAAAGCCTTCTGCTTGCCACAATTTGTCTTCAGCCCAGTAGTGCTGTCAGCCCTGGAACAGGAGACTTCTACCCGCAGCAGCCACTGGCTTTCTGAACTCTGCCTCTCTTGGTTCTGTTCCATGTGATGTGGGAGATGGAGCTGGGTATCAGACGGCAGTATAAGTCTAATAGCAGGGAAAGGGTGGTCTGATGAACAATATGGGCATCCCAAACGGTCACAAATCCATTTCCCTGTCACAGTACCTGACATAGGTCAGAAAGCTTAACACCTGCTTCAAGTCCTACAGGTCTCTTAGGCTGAGCAAGCAAATAAAAGGAAGCAGAAGATCTCCATCAGCATGTTGCATGCACTATTGTCTCACACTCCTGAGGAAAGCTACATTAAATAGTTACTCTTTCAGAGTTAATTGTAAAGCAGGTTCTGCCTAATCACTGGCATCCGACCTATTAGGGAGCAGCAGTGTCACTACTCTTCATACTGTTCCTTTCAGTAACCAAGTGTTTTGACAGCTGGAGATGCTGTGTGTTTCTGGTTCGCTCAGGTTTGGAAACACATGACCTTCTACAAAAGGACACAGCATTTAATTACATCTCCAAGCATGATGGAAGTACAATTCTTTTTTTGTTCCTAAAGTGGCAACAGTGACACCTAATGTCGCTGCCTCTGAGCAGCAGCTACCAGATAAAGAATCCTGGCATCTTCACTAAGCTTCACAGGCACAATTCCAATTCCTGTGCAGAGAGCTGGTCCAGAATTGTAATCAGTTCTGGTGGTCTGAATAGAAGCCTTAACTTCACACGAGGATAGACGTTAATCTATTCTGGATAAATTCCTACAATTGTCAGAGATTATATTAAATCCAGTTTTTATGTTGCACTCCACATTTTTTCAGGTCAGATTTGCTTTCTTTACAAAAAAGGCCTATTTTAAACTATTTGAATGGGCATTACAGCCTTGTCATAGATGCTCTAAAAGTGAGTCCAAGTAGAAAACATTTTGTTTCAGGTCAAAGTAGTTCTCTGGCCTATGTTATGGAGGAGGTCAGTCGATGAGCACAATGGTCTCTTCTGGACATGGAATCTATGAACTGGTTGGGCCTTTCCTCCATTTGCCCATAATGAACCTAACTGATCATGATGACTAGCTTGCTAGTCAAAGCAGCATTTGAGTCAAAGCACTCAAAGCAGCCATTACCTTCAAGTCTGCTTATCAGTTCATCTTTATGCATCAGGTACCCAACATAATGTAACTATATGGACAATACCTTGTGGTAGAAAAAAAATCATCGTTTTTGAAAGCAAAGGAGGTTTTACTATTGCTGCATGAGACCCCCAGCCAGTTTCCAACATTGAAGTCCGCCAAAGTACCTTTAAACATTCAAGTTAGAATTTCTTAAAAAGTCATGTAGCTTGTGTAGATTAGTTTCTCCGTGACAGCAGAGGCAAATATTCAAGTTGTCAAGGACAAAGTTCACTCAAAGATCAGTAGCAAACCAAGTGTATTTTGAAAAGACATGACATTTAAAAAGTATATGTAGAAAGCTTCTCTCCATATTAAGAGAAACAGAAGTCTTTAAATTCAAGGCTTATTTTCGTGAACGTTTGTTTTCTATGAGCAACACCACAAGCCTGTTGCGGAGGAACTTTATTTCCTTAGCATATGACTTTTGGAACAAGTCTCTTAGCTTTTGGCGTAAAGCTCCCAAAGATGGAAGGTGATGGCAGTCTGGTATGTTCAGGAGGCTGCAGAAAAACTCATTCCACAATTCTGCATTAGGAGTCCTAGAAGAGAAAAACAAGCACTTCATTACAGCATCAGCATATCAAGACTGTTCTCCAACTGTCCTGTTACGGTACTTGACTATATAGTTGAATTTCCTTCTAGCCCCCATCTTCTCCATAGAGTGTATTGCCTTCTTAAACAGGTCAATGTTTTCATCCCCCCAGGAACTTCCAGCCTGGGGCATTTGTGGACCGTACTCCTTAGACAAGATAATGCAATGTAACTAAACAACATGTTACAAAGGAGCCAGTCAAACTTGCTGACTAGTGTACTGTCATGTGTTAAGTCTATTTGTTGTAAATTTTCTTTCACTTCTTGGAATCTGGCACGTCCACTGCTGAAAAAGCAGTTTGTGCCGGAAAGGCTTCCTGCATCAAGTACAATGCCTCCGCAAGCAGCATGTGTGAGTATGAACTTGCCACACTTCAGTCTGGAATCATGGGATTTAAATCATCAGGAGGGTAACTAAGGGAGTTTAAAAGCTAATTCTATGTAAGCAGCTTTCCCAGAACTGGGTGCAGAAGATAAATCTCTCTAGCCATCTAAAACGAGTAGTTTTAGCTGCATTTTATAAAAAGGTTCTCCTGAAGAGCTCTCCTTAAGATGCAGTGAGACCAACCTTCTGAAGACTCCCTCAGTTTTCCAGATCCCTTCTTCATTTTTCACCCTCATGTAGGTGCCAAAGAGCATGCAGTATATTGTTCCAGCAATTCCAAAGTAATCAGTCTAAACAGAGAGAGATGTGTCTATTGTGAAGAAGTCCAGATTAATGATTTAGCACTATTACTTAAAAGGTGATCTGAAAACTCAGGCTGCTCAAGTATTTTGTGGGAAATATTTTCTTGCTACCTTATGATTTCAGCTGGACAAGTCATCTGAGCAGAAGTTGCAGGATCAGGCCTTTATATAACAACAGTTGTGATCTTAGTTATCAGTGGAAGTTACAGCAGGTAGAAATGCAAACCTGTTTTGCTATGTCCAAGCAGAATCCTGCCTATCAAATGTCAGAGCTGGACTGATGTCAGATGGCCAGAATTTAATCACCTAGGCCTGGATCCACAAAGGCACTTAGGCATTGCAACATTGAGCATCATGGCACCTAACGTTTAGGCACCTAGAGAAGTGTGTGTGTGTGTGGGGGGGGGAACCCTCAAACAAACCCAAAATCCCACATAAACATTACAATCCACGAAAACCTGAGTTCAGCATCAAGACTCCCTATACAAGGCATCTCGACGCCTACAATGGGGTGGAAGTGCGCATGCTAGAGCTGAGTGACTTTAGGCACCAACAGGGTTTGGCAGGGGTTTTGTGGATTGAAGGGAGCCTAAGTACCTTTGTGGATTGAGGCCCAAGTGCTCAGATTATTACATCCATGTAATCTCATACCTGGTAGTTCCATGGTTTCTTTGTCAGCATTTCGATACACTGAAATCCAGATGTCTCACACTTTCCTGTAAATGCAGTTCCTTCAGGAAAGAGTTTCAGGTCTATACTTTGACCCAAGTCAATGACTGTCAGACCATGAGAGAGACTGTCTATGTCACAGGTGTCATTATCCAAAAACCTGCAGTAAATGAGTAAGTGATTGTCACATAATTATTAGAACCACAGTACAAAAGGATAGTAGTTTTGGTGCTAAAGGGAAATACTTGCCTTTCTCCAAGTATGAAGTTATCAGGTTTAATGTCACCATGAATGATTCCACAGTTATGGAGCTCTTCCACCATGTATAGAATTTTTACAGCAAAATAGATTACTAGTGCTTGAGGCATCCCTTTTTCAGGAAGCTTTTTGTAAATATTTACAGTATTCTGTAAACAAAGATATGGGGATGGGAAGAGAGACAGAATGTCAACCACACCGAAAGATAGCTTCACATAATATACATTGTAGCTCCATATTTGCAAAACAGAGTATTGGAAAATAAACCTACAACACGTGTTTTTGTAAAGCAAAGAGGAACAATGGATGCTATGCATTGTAATGTATTTTAATTCCTAAAAGGTTACAAATATACCTCTTCAGACCACAAGTCTTAGTGCACCTACCAGTAAAGTTCCATAGTTGTATAGCTCACCAACTAATATACTTCCGTTTTGGAAGAAGTGAGCAGAATAAAACTGGATGTAGAGATGTCGCACACTTGGTTTAAGCCTCTCCATCAGCTGAGATGCTATATAGAACTCCCAAGGGTTTGCAGGCTTCTGCACCTGTAACCAAACACTCCATATTAAATGGTGATATGGGTTTCTCTAGTAAATTGAAGGAAGATGGGAAAATCTTCCCATATAATTACAGTGACCTGAGTGCTTGGGCAATTTTCTTCTTATCTAGATAATAAGTTCTAGAACCATTAGAAGAAGTTACTCACCTTGTGCAGTAACGATGGTTCTTCCAGATGTGTTCCTATGGGTGCTCCACCGTAAGTGTGTCTGCATCCCTGCACTGCTGATTGGGTTGGTCATGGAACACCCATAGGGACACATCTCAAAGAATCATTGGTACTGCACAAGGTGAATAACTTCTTTGAGTAAGTGTCCCTATGGATGCTCCACTGTAGGTGACTCCTGAGCAGTACCCTCCCCACCGGAGGCTGGGGCTTTGGAGTCAAATTTATTATGGATGATAGAACCGTGGTGCTGAATCTGGTGTCTGCAGCAGAGTTCCCCAGTATGGCATAGTGTTCAGCAAAAGTGTGTGCAGATGCCCAGGTAGCTACTCTGCAGATTTTGGATATAGAGATACCCTTGGAGAAGATGATGGACAAGGAGACCGATCTTGTAGAGTGTGTGCAGATTGTGGATGGGGGTGCTAAATTGCGAATGTGGCAACAGAGTTTGATACAGTTTGAGACCCATTTGATGAGTCTTTAGTTCTCAACCTTTGCAGACTACTGTACCCCTTTCAGGAGTCTGATTTGTCTTGCCCCAAGTTTCACCTCACTTAAAAACTACTTGCTTAAAAATACTAAAGTGTTACAGCACACTATTACTGAACAATTGCTTACTTTCCATTTTTATCGTATAATTATAAAATAAACCAATTGGAATATAAATATTGTATTTACATGTCAGTGTATAGTATATAGAGCAGTATAAACAAGTCGTTTATATGAAATTTTAATTTGTACTGACTTTGCTAGTGCTTTTTATGGAGCCTGTTGTAAAACTAGGCAAATATCTAGATGAGTTGATGTACCACCTGGAAGACCTCTGTGTACCCTGAGGGGTATGTGTACCCCTGGTTGAGAACCACTGCCTTAGAAGTTAGGCACTTTAAGGAATCCACTTACTTACACATCTTTGACTATTGGTTGATTAAGGGACCTCAGCAAAACCAGCTCTAAAAGTTATATGACAAGCTATTCAGAACCAAAGCCACTTACCTTTAATATTACTTTCTGGTTATTTTTAGGGTTATTTGTATCCAGGACAGAAGCCTGATAGACATGAGCAAAAGCCCCTTCTCCAAGTAAGCAATCCACATGGAATGATTTAGGACCTTTGGCAGTTTAGGAAGGAGATGAAAGATACAATAGATTAATGAGTTCTATTTACAAAGCTTCCTCTTCAGCAAAGCTTTCTAGACAGAATGAACTGGCCAAGAACATTACAGCAACACTGCACATTATTGCTTTGGTGTGTTATAAACACCTTTACTGTTGTTCTCGGTGCACCCTCATGTTGTGTAACAAACAGGTATTAAGTTTAAAACCTCAGAATCGCCATGGCACCCTCATGTTGCAATCACTATAATGCTTTCTAGTAGGCGTGTGGCAATTTTCTCCAAAAAAGGCCATAATATTGGAGTTTGTGTACCCACACTACACACACCCACATCATATATCATTTGCAAGCTTTTTATGTATGTTTAGAGGAGGTACGATGTGGAGCTGTCAAGGGGTGCTGTAAACGAGGTGAAACAATGGTATCCAAAATGAGTTTCATTGTTTGACGCTCCAGAAATACTGCAATGTGACTATGACTACAGTTTTTACTGCTTAATTTCAACACCTTAAGGTGGTGTTTTATCGGTCAAATCTACCAAATGACAATGTATGAAGGGATTTTTTTGTAATGGTTTTGCATGGGCAAGTACTTTCCCCCCCCGAAATGATGCAACTGTTTAGCATGTGGCAAAAAATGGCAAATAGAAGCATTTTGGAATATACCAACATGAAATATTTTCACGTGGCACATTCTTAATTGTTAAAGTATCTCACTAGTGATTATAATAGTTATCCAATATTTTCAGCTGAAGTTTGCTAACAAGATCAGTCTGGCACTGAAGGTTGTGCACCAGTAGCAGCAAATTGTACTGCATAGTCCAAAATACGTATATCATTAGCATACATGAAGTTATGAGATTCTGCTGCATGGTTGTTACTGAACTATATTGTAAGTCTGAGAGTCTCCACTGCTAGTTCTCCAGTGACAACAAAGGAGATGATCCACTCCCAGGAGGGTGTTAAATGACCATTAATCAGCAGGGGAATTGTGATCAAGGGATTGACAATGCTGTAAGAGGGCTGGGCAGGCATCACACAATGGGGGATGGCTCAACTCTGGGACTCAGCAAAGCCCACCAGGACTCTTCGGGGCTGGTGTTTTCCAGGCACATGGGCTGAGGATATAAAATAGGGGACAGTGGCATCATGCTTTTGCCGTTCTACTTCCCCACCTACACCACTGGGAAGACAAAGACTTAAGACTGGTCCCAGGCTTGAAGGGGAAGCTTGTGTACTAAGAACTATAACCTACCCGCAACATTGACAAACTACTTCCTGTATTCTTCCAGGCCCAGAGCGATCTGAGCTTCTGTAAGATCTTATTGTTCCTGTACCAGTAGGGGCCACTGCACAATCAACTGTATCTGTAGTCAGAACAATCCTCCCCGCACAGAAATGGGTACATGCTAAGGCAATGAACACTGTGGTAACCCAAGGATTCTTGACAGAGATCATAACAATGAACACGATGATAATGAAGTTGACTAGAAACATTACCAGTGCTATTACATTTCAATGATACCTGTACAAATGTATTATCAGATTATAAACAGATTTGTTTTTACCATTTAGATCAGGGGTGGCCACCTGAGCCTGAGAAGGAGCCAGAATTTACGAATGTACATCGTCAAAGAGCCACAGTAATACATCAGCAGCCTCCACATCAGCTCTCCCCACCCCCCAGTACCCACACACAGGCAGCCCTCCCCACATCTCCCGATCAGCTATTTCGTGGCATGCAGGAGGCTCGGGGGTGGGGTGGGAGGAGAGAGCGCAGGAAGGAGTGGAGTGGGAGCAGGGCCTGTGGCAGAGCAGGGGGTTGAGCAGTGAGCACCCCCCTGGCACATTGGAAAGTTGGTGCCTGTAGCTCCAGCCCCGGAGTCGGTGCCTATACAAGGAGCCACATATTAACTTCTGAAGAGCCGCATGGGGCTCCGGAGCCACAGGTTGGCCACCCCTGATTTAGATGGTTATTGTGATGCTTTGAGGCCACAAAGAAATCCAATTTTAAGTCTTGAAATAATACGTAATCAGTAAACTAACAGAAACAAATGCAAATATTTCAAAGTGGTCATTTCAACATATTGGTATCATTGTTTATCCCTGCTACTATGGTAACAGCACCATTTGACAGCTCCACATCAGACCTCATCTTAAAGTAGACATAATAAGCTTTCAAAGCTTTCAAATGATGAGCGGGTGTGTAGAGAGGATGTATTACGTTGACCAAACTGGTGGTGTCTGCTGCCTGCCTACAACTCAGCTGCATGTGAGTAGTCAGACTCTAAAGCATATCCTATTAGTGGTTACACTAACATTTAAGTCATGTAATTACTATAACATACAACATCTATGTTGAAATAGGACTATTGTTGTTCCATACAAGCCTCAGAATTCCATGTCAAGTACTTTATTGGTTCCCTCTCAGAGACAGAGAGGCAGATAATATCCAAATACAGCAATTTTTAAATGGGTCCACTGTTGAACCCTAAATTCTTTAATCTTTAAACAATCTGGGAGCCATTTTTGGAAGGTTTTCTGAATAAAAGTAAAAGAATTTAAGAATTTATTTTTGTACTGCCCAGTGTATCTAAAGCAATTTTCAGACAGAGTGCAATTAATATGTCAAAATGGCGGTTCTTACCCAATGCAAGTTCAGTCTTCAGTTTGATAGTGGGAAGACTGGATTTCCATTCAAAAGTATTGGAGTAGGTACTCAGTGGTTTAGGTAGCCTTGATAGCAGTTTGTGAATTAAGCCCTCGTCCCAAGGGTTTTCAACAATGACTTCATGGAAGGAAGAGAGAATTTGTAGGCTGTATGTAAAATGTGAGTAAATAGAGGAACACACGTCTATAATCTAGTGATAAGCACGAATGACGGATTATCCTACCATGAAGCCTTATGTATGTCTTGGCTTCGATGATCCAAGATTTAGATGAGTGGGTGAAACAGATTCATAAAAGGAATATAAAAGCTATTGTTACCTGAAAACACAGGCATTAATAAAGCCAAACCGTTGGACCTGATCTGGCAGAGGAGCAGAGAGAATCCTCAGGTTCCAATACATTCAGTGGAGTTGAGGGCACTCAGCACCTCACAAGATGCAGGAAATATGCAGCCTTATCCCTCCACATGCTGTTAGATCACTACTCATAAGCAACACTTTTTAGAGAAATTGCAAGACATTTCATAGATTCATAGTTGCTTGCTTCAGACCAGCTGCACATTGGAAGGAAACACTAAGTCTATACAGCTACCTAAATCCCAGCTTTAACAGAGGAATGATACTGTTGACCCTTAGTACCTGGAGCTTTAACATTCTGGTGTGTTCTGTCCTCTGCACACGTGAGACTCTGTGGAGTACTGACTGACTCTTTACATGCAGTTAGCACTGTTTCCTCATCTGAATATCCCCTGGCGGCTTGCAAAGTCTCCAACACAGCCTTCTCGGTAGCTAGTTGCTGGTTTAACACTAGAGAAGCAGCTGCAGAGGGTGCGATTCCTGGCAGAAATCTTTGTTCTGGGCTCTGCTCCAAAACTGTGCTACAAATTTAAACACAAAAAACATTAAGTTACTTGCCAATAGTGAACTGGCCCTCCCAATGTCCCCAAAAAGATAAAAACATTTAAAGCAATAAACTTATGTTTGCATTCTTTTGCCCCCATGTCAATAATGGCATGTATCTGTATTCCTTTAAATTAATCTCACTGCATTTTTGTATGTTCTTGAAAAAATTGATGTGAAACAAATCCTCACACTTCAGGGCTTGAGTCAACTACTTTAATGCCTAGGGTTCAGGAGAACTTTCCCAATGGGCAGGGCCCCCATGTACTCCTATTCCCCAGCCACAGATTCCATCCCTTGCTACTTGGGATACTAGTGTTGTGTGGAAGCCCTAATTTACTGCCCAAAGGGCTTTAATATAGAGTTGACATTTTGCCTACTGCTGCCTCATGTCCTTCCAGAATGTGGAGAGCAGCTAAAGTCAAATAAATAAAGTTAAGGTACATACATGCTACCTCTGTAATGCAACCTTCACTACCTTCTTTGAGCAATGCCCTACCACAACACATACTAGCAAGCACTCAACATTTACAAATGATAGGGAACACTGACCTACAGTGCTCCCCTCCCAGTATCCAGCACTTCCTTTGTCAAGGCAAAACTTTGGTTGATTTCAGGTACAGCAAAGAGGAATGACCTGTACCTGGCCTACACTCAAATACTGAGCCTAGCCCAAGTCACCCCACTGCACAAGCCACTCCCAACTTGCTAAATGGTACCACCCCTTCACCCTTACCATGAGAATTCCTCCTCTGAGACATTGCCTTCACTCACCTCTCACCAACACCTGGAGACCATTATTGAATATGCCTACAGATTACCTACAATCCCCACTGCAAGAAGACACCCTTGTGCATCTCTGACAACTATAGGACTCCGAGCAAAGACATACTTGATCTTTCAAAGGGCATGCCTGTCCTACAGTACGCTCTGGCTTTCCAACCCAAACTTTTTCCCACGCTCAAAGGTCTTACAATAGACCTGTGTGACTTCTTCTCACAGCAGTTCTAGAATCTTCTACAGCTGCTTCATTCAGGACCCTTTCAGCAGTTCCTTAATTCATCCTTTCCCTTACCTCAGATGACCCGGGCTTCAGAGACTTGGTGCTGCGAGGTTGGTTTTTTTAGCAGTGCAGACATACCTTCAGTTACTCGGATGTCTTGCTGACCAAATACATTTCACTCTTTGGCAGGTCAGTCTGGGTCAACCCATGTTACGGTATTTCTGAAATGTTGCTTTCCCAAAGGGCAGTGGGTACTGTGCACTAATTTAGATCAATTCCAAGCAGGCAATATTAATTTGGGAAGTATTAGAGTGACAGATTGAGCCCCAGGTGTGCACAAAAAGAAATACTGTAAGCACAGGATTTTGATAACATGATTTTCGGGGAGCTTTATCTCTCTAGCGCTAAGATTAGCTAATCCTACCCAGACCCCTCATGAGGCACAGCAAAAGTTTGAGACAATCTGAGTAAGCATGTGGATTCTAGAGCATGTAGAAAAATGCATCTGTGAAACAGCAGGTATCCATTAACTATGGAAGAGGTGCCGAATCTGCTATCATTCAAGAAGTCCTTCATATAGGCATTTGAAATCTCAAACATCTGAACAAGTCACACTGTACCTTAGCTTCCTGGTTTTGGATGCCTCCATGTACTGCTCCTCAGAAGAATCCAGAACCATCTTACCACCATTGTTGTGGACTGCATTTTCTGAATAAAAGTGCATAACAAGTTTGTCCCACTGCTAAAGAGCAGTTTGTGAACTATAAGGCTACGTCTACACTACCCGCCTTATTCGGCGGGTAGCTATCGATGTTCTGGGATCGATTTATCGCGTCACGTCTAGACGCGATAAATCGATCCCAGAGCCGCTCCCCGTCGACACCGGAACTCCAGCTCCGTGAGCGGAGGAAGCGCTGTCGACGGGGGAGCCTGCCTGCTGCGGTGTGGATCGGGGTAAGTACCTTTTGAAATCGATCTAAGATATTCGACTTCAGCTACGTTATTCATGCAGCTGAAGTTGCGTATCTTAGCTCGATCCCGCCTCCCTAGTGTGGACCAGCCCTAAGTGATTACAACAAAATCCAGTATAACTCAGCACAAACATTTGCTATGGATTGTGTGACTAGTTAGCAAGAAGTTCACTGCAGATTTTAGTAAATTTTGGGACAGAAGTACTGGAATATATTAACCCATTCAACAAAGTAGTGAGAACTCCCAACCCAATGTTTTCCTCCTCAATTTCAATGAGTTCTGAGCAAAAAGCACCTCTGAAATTTAAGTAATTCATTTACATGACTAACTTTAGCTGTCCAGGATTGACAATTGTGGCCTACGTGCACTAGAAGTCACCGTTAGACATTTAATTGAAAAATGTTGCTGTGGACAGCATCAGAGTCCCAGAATGTTGACTGCACACTGAATCAGAGAAGCTTTTCAAATAGGCACCGAACCCATGTTGAAAAGTGTTCTGCTTCTGCTCTTGCAGTAACAAGTACAAGCCCATGAGTTTAAGTTTTCTTATTCCTAAAGTTAAAAATTGAGAGGAACACTTCTTCTGTATTATTTAGCACAGAACGTTAGTTGCAAACATTTTTCAGCACTCGACACAACAGATGTTAATATCCTGCTGAGAGATGTTTTTAGAGCCCCTCTACAGGTTTCTTGACCCCAAAACTACATCTAAAAGCAGCTATCGACGAAACAAGGAAGTTGGGAAGCTGGCATCTGGACAGGGGTACAAACAGGATTCTTTGGTCAATCTTAGCTGCATTTCCAAAAGTCTTTTGTGCAAGTTTAAATGCAACTCTGAATTTCTTGGTTTGCTAATGATTTTGGTAAGTACAAGCTCTAAATTTTTTACCTTAAGTTATTGACATGCTCTCACTTATTGTTTGTACAGAGTTCTTCACCCAAAGAACCTTCAAATTCAGTTTAAAGACAAAGACAGAGCAGAGTGGAAAGGCATGTGGGGAAGGGGCAACAGTTTCCTTTAGAACAGCTGTGTGTACAGTTAGTAGGTACAGCTAGGTTTTGTTAATGAGACATACGATCAGTGGCAAGAGGCTCAGCTCACTGCCTGCCTACCCAGTCAGTTGCCAGTGCTCTTTAAGCACTATGACAGGAGCAGTTCTTAAGGAGGGATTTGGAAGGCGTGGTAGCTTTATGGTTTGAGGGAAGGCATTCCACACAAGAGAAAAGTATGGAAGCAACCATGAAGGTATTCATAGGAGAAAGAGACAAGCAAGGAACTTAAGATTTGACTCCTATTTAAGGGAGTTTTCAGGAAACAGTACTTTAGGAGGTTTTTAGGAACTGCTCATCAGGGAATCCTTGCAGAATGGGAAACTGCTACCTTCTCTCCCCCACCAAATTACAACTCCCAGAGGAGCTTTGGTGCTATGTAGGCTCATGCTCCCTGCTACTGTTTTTCCTGAAATTAATTAGCACCCACATACTGTAATGTTGGGGGTCATGAACTCCAAGTAGCTGCTGAGACATGGGAAGTCATGTTGGCACAGGACCAGAGTAAAGCAGAGGTGAATCAGATGCCATGTTCTCAAATACACATCATTTTATAATGTAACCCTTTACCTTTGTCCTCCATGGCTTGCCATGAATGCGCTGACAGGTAGTTAAATGGGGTAGAAGCAAGCTGTGTAGCTCGTGCAAAGTCTCTTGTGCTGTTGGGACTGGGCGCCAGTGTTTTATTATTACAGTGCAGAGCCCAAACAGTGGAGTCATCCATCAAGAACTCTGTTGTCCGAGTTCCTTCCTACACAGAAGAATCAAGCAGTGTTCACCAGGGAGTTAACAATAAGTCTGTGATACCTGTGGTTCATGCAGGATCTCACAGTGCTTTTCCAGCCAACAGTCATCGATACCCTCAACATGTTGACACAAATGAGAGAACCAATGTATTCTGGTCCGACCTTCTCCAGGCAGAAATACAGTCTCCCCATTGCTAGCAAAAATAAGCTACCATGGCCACCTCTGAACACTTGGACTTTGCCAAATTCCAATGCTTAACCTATAAACCCAGCTCAGAGGCCCAGGAGCAGGACTAATAAGGCACTACAGCCACCCCGACTACTCTAGTCATTGTAATACTCTCTTCCACCTCCCCACCCCCACAGATGCACATTATATTCACATGCAGACCCATGCTCGGCTCCCGACCACTCAGAGGAGTGAAGCTCAGTTCTTCCAGGGATAAACTTCTCTCCTCGGATTAATGTTGTTGGTCTTGGGGACTACTGGGGAAGAGGGAAGGGAAAAGAGAGAAGAAAGGAGAGAGGAGCAGAGAAGAGCTGCCAAGAATTCCTAAAGGTCAGCAGCCCCACCTAGAAGCTCAGGGCAGAGCTGTGCAATGAGCTGCTACTGAGGATGCAAAGGCAGCAGACTGGAGCTGTGACAGTTATGAGACCTATATAGGGAAAATGTCTATGCACCAAGAATTCTGACCAATAAGCTCCTCTGCGATGGGTCCCAGATGGGCAGATTCAGCCCAGAAGTGTCCTTCCCCCCCCAGGCTAGTGGATTAGCTCTGAGAACACAAGAGCTATCTCTACCCATCAGATCACTGGTTTATCTAGTCCAATATTCCGACAGTGGCCAGTCCACAATCTTAACAGTAAGGTACAAGAAAGCTTGTTCTAGACATTTAAGGAACAATTTAAGGCCCATGTGGGTTTGGAAGAAACCTATCAGTGGACAGCTTACACCCAGAAGCATGAGGTTTATTTCCTTTCGTTATTCTAGCAAATGCAGCTGTGGATATTCACATTATCTGCATAATTGTTACCCCCTCTTTTGAATCCCACTAAGCACCTTAATGATCTCCTTTTTAAACTGAGAAGTCTTAATCTTCTCATTCTCTCAGTGAGGTTTCCATGCCTCTGGTCACTTTTGTAGGCAGTTCCCAAGGCCAGCAAAATACTTTAAAAGTCAAAGCAGGGCTTCAATGACTAACCTAAATCAGGAGGGCTTCTGTCAGACATCAGCGACAGTGGACAAGGACCTGATTTTGGGATCCTTTGGCCTCCAATTCACATTTCCAGCTATGTGACATTTGGACCGGGCAACATTTAATTCCACTAAATGTAACATCTGGGCCATGTGTTACCATAGTTTTCCCATTTCTAAAAACATTTCAGTAGAAGGAAGTTGTGTTTATGGGATGGGGAAGTCACACTCCTGGAAACATACCCCAGGGCTTCAAGGTTTTGCAGATGTCCAGTGATTTACCCATGACATTTCTAGGAGACAAAAGTTAATATGCCAGGGATTCTTTGTGCAGATACAGATTAGCGATTTTGCAATGCTGGAATAGAATTGCAGATCTTTACAGGTTAGCACGAAAGACAACCACTTCAAGGCCCTCCAATTCCACATTACTCTACTAGGCTAAGCTTTGCTAGAAATAAGCACACACTTACTTTTGATTGCTCAGCACATCTGAGTAAGGGATGTTCTCCGAAGGCTCTCACCTGGGCAAGCTTGTTTTTTTGCTGTGGGAACCTAACAGAAACTGCTGTTTAGAAGTCGTTTTAGCACAACAACCTACACAAAAGTTAAGAGGCCAGAGCTGGAATTAGCTTTATAGAAAATTGGTCTGCAAAAGTCCGAGGTATCTGTCATGGTCTCAGAAAGTAAGCTGCTCACACTTATCAGGCAAGCCACAGGAGAACCATGATCACAGTAACTATGCTCAAGACTTCAGCCATTTCATAGAGAAGCAGCCAAGGCCTTCTCATGTTGCATTTCCCCAATCTTTGGGGACCTTATTTCCTCTGTACACTTCCTAAATTGAAGATCTAAACTGACTGATAGTGCTAATGCAGTCATAGCAGGACTAAATGGAATGGAACGACTGACCCCACATGGTATCTGGGAGACAAGAGATTCAATTTGTGACTAGCTTCTCTTTACCTATTGTTTTCTTTTTCATTCTCATCTTCAAAAATGGAAAAAGCAGACACAACAGGGGCAGTGTCATTAGCTTTTATGTTTTTACCAGGCTCTAGAAGACAAAGAAAGAATTAAGTCAATATTGTTTCAGCTTTACCTAAAAAGCATCATAATAAATGGCTACATCCTCATCCCTACACGATCAGAGAGCTGATGGGAATGGAAATGCTAGCTACTCCAGCAAAAAGCACATTCCAGTAGCATATTACATATGCATCCTTTAGGCAGAAGACTATTCTCAGTCCCAGGGTGGGGATGGAGCAAAAGAGCATCTCTCTCAGCCTGAGACAGCTGTAAGGGACAGACCTAATAGGGATCTTCTTTAGAACCTGTCTGCCATAAGAAAGGGCAAGCTAACAGCGTCAGCAAGGGGTTGGGGTGGGAAGGAGGAAAAATGAAAGGCAACATGGTCCTGACGCATGGTCCTGCCTCTTCACATCTCAGCCATCTACCAGAAGTGTTCTCAGAGTTTGCACCCAGTAGAACAAATCAGTCTAGTCTTTGCTATACTAGAGACTACAGGAGTTTATTAATGGAGCTTCTTCCACTCCAAAGCCACAAACAGGGGCTTATTGGGCAGAGAACTGAAACCCTACTAGGAATTGAGAGCATGCTGGCTCAGAGGTACAGGAAATCAGTCTCCATACCAATCTCAGCACGCCAATGCATTGTGCTACTGCTAAATTGCCAGGTTACCTGTATAGTCAATGAAGGCTTGCAGTTAGGATACTAACATTTGGCAAAGAACACTATACACATCACAGTCCTTCCCCAACCCAACACAAAAATACTAAACTGACTTGCTCACAAACTTCAGAGTAATGAAAGAAGGAAGAGCTATGGTGAGGCAGACCTTTCTTCAGGCTGAAATTTTGCATATCAGTACAGAGTATTAACTAGGTCTTTTCTGGAATTGTGTTTCAAGTGCCAAAGAAATAGTTACAAAGAAGCAACACATTATTTAAATCCAATTTAATGCACACTCTTCCACAGCATTTTGTAGGCAACATAAGTGTGCTTTTACTTTTCCTAATCCTTTGCACAAGAATTTAGAGCCTTCCAGTAAATCAGATTCATGATATGAAATTCTGTGGGATTAAGATTTTTCAATTTCCCATGCATATCCAAAGGACTGCTCTCCTCCCGCACCAAAACTAAATAGGGCACAAACATTTATTTTGGGTTGCAGTGTGATTGTGGATAAAAAACCCAATTATACATACCACTTTTTCTACAATAGGCCTCAAATTTCTCCTCATTTTCTTGAAGAGAAGGCATTTCAGGCAGGATAGGTGTCTGAAACATGTCCATTAAAAATCCTAACAAGAGAAAATAAACACGTCAAAACAGCTGCAGAAGCACCTTTCAAAAGTTATAAGATTTTTCATTATGGACAAAAGTCAAAGGTAAAAAGAGAGCACTAATCATTGGGCTGTCTTTCTGGACTCTGTATTTAAACACCTTCAGCAGGTATTGAACAGAACAACAAATAATGGAAACAAGAGTGGATTTGTATACCTTATTGAGTACCATGAAGTTACTTAGTGTTTTAATGAGGCTTAAAGTGTAGTTAATAGTTTTATTTCTTAGTGGATCCCTTTAATACCTGCAGAGATTAAGACATTTCGAGCCAATGAACAATTTTCATTTCTCTGAGATATATACAGTTTGAATTAAACTGCAGTCAGTTTTTTGGTCAGTGGTTAAGATGCTTTAATATTGAAAGACAAAAAACTGGTGACAAGTAAGTTTTCAAAGGGATACAGTGGGATCAGGATTGTATTGCTCTACGTATGACAATAGGCTGATCAGTATTTCTGTATTTCCTTGTTTACTGATTATAAATATTTATATTTAATGTCTGGAAGGAGAGGACCATAGGGGTGAATCAGAATAGACTACAGTATGAACATAGTAGGAAGCAGGCCAGGGAAACAGCAAAGAGTTGGGAGAGATTTCTACCAACTGCTTTATACAGGGGCCTGGCCTGGAACCCAGAGAGTAGGTAAGGACTTCATTTCCCTATTAAACCCAACAAGAGGGTTTATTAAGGCCTTGAGTAAGTGAGCCATACTCAGTGACCAAGAACTGCATTGCCTAGCTATGAAGGCTGGCTTCCTGAGGCTTTGGACCTTTTAGCACCCTGAAAGGGAACAGGACTACCAACAACCCAGCCAGAGGGCTGAGGTTGTGAAAAAGGACCAAGAAGCGAGCTAGACAGCCAATGCTCCACCATAGATGGATAAAAACTGAGGCACACTTGCTGTTGCCCAGTTTTGTCACAAGAAGCTGCTGAAGACCAAAGGCGACTATTTACACAGCTAAATTATCCATTCCTTAGCTCTCCACTACAATAATCTGTTATAGTTCCTCTTGACTTGGGAACAGAAACTGCTTGGCAACAGCATTAGACACAAAGGCTCTCAGGCTTTGCTTCAGACAGAACCACAGCAGGACAACAACAGTAATTTAGATCTACAGCAGGGATCTCAAACTCAAATCACCACGAGGGCCACATGAGAACTAGTAAATTGGCCCGAGGGCCGCGTCACTGAAACCTTTTCATACAATGATACAAAAGTATAGTCAAAAATGAAAAAAATGAAGAGTAATATATTATTCTATTAAAAATCAATGTATTAACTTTTTAAAAACTATAATACAAAGAGGGGTTTTAATAAAATATAAACACTCAGTAATGTTTGAAGCTTGGCTGCCAGTGGAGTTGGTGTCTATGGCGGGCCGCAGGAAATAATTCCGTGGGCCGCATGTGGCCCGCGTGCTTGAGACCCCTGATCTAGAGAGAGGCTCTATTAAGATCATGGGCACTTCTTACGGTACTTAGGCTGCTCAGTAAGTGGAGAGCTTTGTACCATCCCCCAACACAAAACATCATGTTGTTCCAGATCATCCAACCCATTTGAAACGGGAAAGAATTCGTATTGTGCTAGTAGTCATATAGGTTCCCTTTGCCAACAAAGGCATGGGTATCTTAAAGCCAGTTTCTAGTAAGTAGGTTTGTTTTTAAGAGGCTATCGTGCAATCTTGGCTCCACTGGAGTCTATGACAAAGGAGCCCAGTGGAGCTAGGATTTTACCCCACATACTTACCCAGTGCTTCTTTAGTATGAACAGTGGGTGAGGGCTGTACTTTGAATGGAGTTGCCTGCATCACTCCTCCCAGCGAGGTGTTCGGGGTGGCTTGAGAAGCATTTCCAAAGCTGATAGAAGCATTTCCAATTCTAGGTACTAAAAATAGAAGAGTTTAAACGACTTTTGAATATGTCAAAGCAGATTCTGGAGCCTACGATTTCCCATGGTTTGGTGGTAAGCACCAGTGTTCTAATACTATTTAGTTACAGTGCAACTAACATTATGATCTGCAGACACAAAGATTAGAGTACAATGCTGTTCTATGCTTGTCAATCAATTAAACTTGTCTCAAGTGCATACAGTGGCATTATGTATAGCTACAACATAAACTGACCTTTAAATATCTATATTAAATATTGGTAACTCCCAAGTAAGAAGACTTGACTCATTGACATTGGAAGAGCTGCATAGTATGCATCCCCAGATAGAATAAAGAAGACACATGCAATGGGATCACGGTTTTTGAAACTGCTCAGTAATTACCTTCTTTCATCTCTGTGCAGTGATCTAATTTGAGACCGGGAGTGTTCACATTTGAGTGCCTTCAAAGGAAAGGGTCAGAGTGTTAGTCAGGAGGGATTTAAAAAAACCCACTCTTTAAATGAATTTATAGTTTCATTTCAGACACTTCCAGTAACACACTTCAGCTTTTTGAGCATCATCTCTCCCAGCCTGTGTCAAATAAGAGATGTTTGTCTTTCCCTGGGGAGAGTTTCTGATCAATAAGAATTGTAGTGGTTTTATGATGGGCTGTTCCCAGACAGTGATATCCCCATGCTCGCACTATAACTGCGCTTTCTTCAGGAAAGCTGCAGTCAAACAAGTAGATCCCCATAGCCAGTGGCTCTCAACCTTTCCAGACTACTGTACAGTAACTCCTCACTTAACGTTGTAGTTATGTTCCTGAAAAATGCTACTTTAAGTGAAACGATGTTAAGCTAATCCAATTTCCCCATAAGAATTAATGTAAATGGGGAGGTTAAACAAACAACTTAATACTGTACACAGCAATGATGATTGTGAAGCTTGGCTGAGGTGATGAAGTGAGAGGGTGGAAGAGGGTGGGATATTTCCCAAGGAATGCCTTGCTGCTAAATGCTGAACTAGCACTCAGCTGAGCCCTCAAGGGCTACCACATTGTTGTTAATGTAGCCTCACACACTACAAGGCAGCATGAATGGAGGGAGGAGACACAATAGACGCATGGCAGTGGCTGCAAACATTCCCTGCTGAAACTGAACATAATGATGAACCCACACTATCCCACTGGAGCGCACCACTCCCTCCACTTTCCAAAGTGCTGGGGGGTGCATGTGTGCGTGAGACAGAGACACACACCGTGTGTGTGTGTGTGTGTGTGTGTGTGTGTGAGAATGTGAGACAGAGACACATGTGTGAGAGTGGAGATGGGGTACAGGAGCGGGGGGATGGGGACACCCTGACATCAGTACCCCTCTTCCCTCCCACCCCCTGCACAGCAAGCTGGAGGCTCCTGGGAGCAGCTCCAAGGCAGAGGGCAGGAGCAGTGGGGAGAGGGACACCTGAACTGCGTGGCAATTGATAGCCTGCTGGGCAGCTGCCGGCCCACCCTGCTTCCAAGCTCCCTCCAGCTAGTTCCAATGGGCTGCTCTTCCTGCAAGCAGTGGACAAAGCAGGCAGCTGCCGGCCCACCCTGCTTCCAAGCTCCCTCCAGCTAGCTCCAACGGGCTGCTCTTCCTGCAGGCAGTGGACAAAGCAGGCAGCTGCCAAACAATGTTATAAGGGAGCATTGCACAACTTTAAACGAGCATGTTCTCTAATAGATCAGCGACGTAACAATGAAACAACGTTAACCGGGATGACGTTAAGTGAGGAGTTACTGTACCCCTTTTCAAGAGTCTGATTTGTTTTGTACCCCCAAGTTTCACCTCACTTAAAAATTTGCAAAATCAGACATAAAAACACAAAGATGTCACAGCACACCAGTACTGAAAATCTGCTTTCTTTCTCAATTTACCATATAATTATAAAATAAACCAATTGGAATATAAATATTGTACTTACATTTCAGTGTGTAGTATACAGAACAGTATAAGCAAATCATTATCTATGAAACTTTAGTGCTTTTTATGTAGCCTGTTGTAAAACTACTAGGCAAATATCTAGATGAGTTGATGTACCGCCTGGAAGACCTCTGCGTACCCCCAGGGGTACACGTACCCCTAGTTGAGAACTACTGCCCTAAACTGCAACACTGTTATGGGATGGATTCAGAAGGGTAAATGTAAGCAGCTGGTGTAAGCAAGTAACTTACAAGCTGAAAACATAGAAGTTGTAATATTAACAAAGCATTTAACACGGAGGGTTTAAGAAAGCAAGAAGTGCCTTCTCAATCTTAGAAAACAAAATAAGACTTCCTCATTGCAACCCATAGAGCACATCTGGATAATACAAGCAGCCTCCTTCAGCAAGGGTCAGCATTTGCAATGCTAGAAGCCCCAGGGCAGTCTGGGTACCGTAAGAGGGGAAAGCAGGGCGTGCTTACAAAACAGCAGTGTGATGCACTGGATGCAGGGCAGTGGAGCTAGTCATTACAGTCTTACTAAAAAAACCTGGAACTATGCAATATTCTACTTAAGACTGATGTTTACAAAGTTGTCAGTTTCAAAACATTGGACCTCTTGAAGTTTTGATTTGGGTTTTGCAAATATTCTCTAGAATTTGGTCCAGCAGTTCATTTTATTAGCTATTACTATATTTGAAATGTCTTACAATGACGCCTGGTATTGGAATCTTAAGTCACAAAATACAGGTAAGAAACTCAGAGTCCCATAAATCCTAAATAGAGGGAACGTTCCCGACAGATTTCTAGCATGTCTATTAATGGGCTCAAAGCCTAGAGAAGTTGGGGAATTCATTTGGTCCATTCTTTCAGTGGGTACAACTAAAATTTCAAGGCCAGAAGGGACCATTGTTATAATCTAGTCTGACTTCTTGTGTAACACAGGCCATGAAACTTCCTCAAAACAATTCCTAGAGCAACATCCAATCTTCATGTAAAAATTGTCAGTGATGGAGAATCCACCACGACCTTGGGTAAATTGTTCCACTGGTTAATTACTCTTACTGTTAAATTTATGCCTCATTTAAGTCTGATCTGGATGCTTTGTGGTGGAATCTCCATCCTTAGAGGTTTTTAAGGCCAGGCTTGACAAAGCCCTGTCTGGGATGATTTAGTTGGGTTTGGTCCTGCTTTGAGCAGGGGGTTGGACTAAATGACCTCCTGAGGTCTCTTCCAACCATAATCTTCTATATTCTAAGGCATTTTGATGCCTTATGGGATGTTTACATGGGAGTGTAACCAGTTATTAAGCTTTGCTAGATGTAGCTTGAATCCAACGACAATTCTACAATATGATTAGGTTCAGTCTGTCACCATCCCATTCAAGTCTTTCTAATTTTCCTCCTTGTATTGTGGTGGACCACCTTACTTCTCCAGATCATTTTTTCCTTCTTCTTCTAACTCAGTTACACACTTAAGCTTCTACTCAAAGCTACATGAGCCAATAATTAATTCTTTGGCATACCATAAGTGAAGGCAGGATTGTGAGAACAGCAGAGGTTTTTTACCCCATCAGAGCCGCACAGAAGGACAGCATTGTTTATTCACCCAGCTTGTCGCTGTTTGCACCCAAATTGGTGTATTTTAGACATGCTAGGGATATTGGGGGCCGAATAATTAGTTGAAGTTGTATCTGAAGATTACTCTAGCACTTTGCTTACCACAACTTAGATACAGACCGTGGCAGAGAGGAAGTACAAGTAATACTTCAAGTTAAAGTTGAGACTTGGAAGAGTTAGATATTTCAGTGACTATATTATACATATTAGCAGAATTGCATTTTCTAACTGGATCTCTATAAAGCACTGGTGTCAGTTTTCTATCCTTGAGAGATCCTTTGTAGTAATATTCAGTATTGTGGGTATTAGTCCCACAAAAAGAATCCTCACTAGGGAGTTTGGGTGAAATGTGTGACAAGAAGTTGGGTTATAAAAGAGCCAATTGGATATTTAACACTTAATTCAGACCAGCTGACTTCCTTTAGTGCTGTCAATAGTTTTACAGTGGGACTAGCTGCATTGCAGAGAGTTTCAACCTATCAAGGACAGGAGCAAAAATACACAGCTAAAGTAATGTAGTCTAATTATAAACCATCTGAACAACATCTGAAGCAAGAATTAGAAAGGCTATTTGTACTTACTGCTGTCCAATGGAGTGGCCATGACTGAAGGTGGAATGTTCCTGAATAGGCTGAGACACAGCATCACCACTCTTGAGCTCAAGTTGTAAGAGAGTGTTCTGGAGTTCTCCAAGATCTAGTTTAGCTTCGCCTGTGACCTTTTCATATGTTACCATTGATAGTGACGCTGACACAGACTGATGGCTAGCAGCTTCAACAGGCTGTGGTACAGAAGTATCTGCTGTTGAAGTATTTGCTGAGGCCCTTGATTGCAGCTGGTCTGGCCCCAGGCACCATGAGGTTTGCAGATTTGTCATCTGAGAAGGTGCTGTCCAATCTTGCTGTAGAGCAGGAATTGGTTTCACACATGGATCAACCTTTGGAAGAAAAATCATACAGGCAAACTCTTGTATCATTGCTAAACTGCTCTTGTAGCCATCCAGAAACAAAAAAGAAATCAGTCTTACCATACAATGGTAACTTTCACGGGTAGCTAAAAATAAACCCTTGGTGGTCTAAGTAGGTTTTTGGTTTAATAGTTACAAAAAATGTTTTAAAAATTGCACATTGAAAGTAATGTCAGCCAAAACAAAACAGGAAAATAGGTACTTCAGTGAATCTTGATTTCCAAGTTAAATTAACATAATATGTGGGTTAAAGTTAGACACCCATAGCAAGAAAGTTAAACTTTACTACCTGATACAAAAGTGCTGCTGCTCATCACAATGTATACTTACCACCATTCTTTCTGGAACAGACTGTAGCATGGATGCCTCTTCTAGCTTAGTTTCTGGATAGTCTTTGGTCAGCTGACTGAGCTGTTCCAGCTTCTGCTGCAAGAACTGCATTTCAAGGATGGCAGATTCTTTTCTCTTTGCATAGTTCCTCTCTTCTTCTTCTGAAGGTGGCAAGACCATAATAAGCAAAACAGGCAATGAATGTCCATTTACACTTTTCTCTCCCCACCTCAGATATGAGATACTTTAAATAAAATGCAGACATATCAAAAGCGGTTATAATGTAGGTTGCTACAGGCAAATAATGTGTTCAAAACTAAATTAATCAGGAAATAGAATAAAACCATACAGTTACATACATCAGCTTCTCACACTCCCGCCAGCCCTACTATGAGCTATTCAACAGTAGACAACCAGTGTCACAGAACTCTACCTTCTCGGGGTAAATGTTTGTGTTGGGTGACTGTTTCCTTGCTTGTGATTTTATTTAGGTGTTTCCCCTTTCGGGGTTCTGTATTGCTCTAAAATTGATTTGTGAACTATGTTTGTTGCATGGTTTGTAGAGTAGTTATTGTTTGCTAGGCAAAGATACAGTACATTTGTGTGTTTTGCATGGCAGGAAGAAGAATTAAGGTTGTCTGGGTGCTGCTTCCATTACTGTCATTGAGCACGGATTTGTTTGCGATAAAGATGGCATAGGTGTGAGGTGATATATGCAGCTGTATGACTTTTCTGGTGCTGAGTGGAATTTGTTCTTAATTTTCAATTTAAAAAGGAAAAATCAAATATTTAAAAATGGACATGTGAGCGATGTAGAGAGAGAGTGTCAAGTTTAAAGCTGTCCACAAATACCTCCTGGCTCCCTTCACTATCTCCAGTAAATCTGGAAAAGTCAAGCCTCCTGTGGTTTGTAAGAAGGTAATCAGCTGCTAGACCACAAAGGAATAGGCTGCTCTTGGCCCCCTAAGTGCCACTCCTTCCACCCCTCGGGAGAAGGGAGAGAGCGTGCTATACTATATTGGAAAGAGTGGGTTTGAGAAGATTGACTGGACACTGCCTCTGAAATCAGTTTAGGGAATCCTGGGTTTTACCCTAGTCCCATTCTCTTGCTCTCTTATCAGGTGGGCTGAATGGCACTGCTTCCCAGAAAGTTCCTCAAGTCACAGAAGGAATTCATCTGACACATTCACTGATGTTTACAGGGTCCCAGACATGTCTTTTCTACTCTTTGGACAGGAGAGGGGATGCCAGATTTGGCCAAGGGAATGTATGCAGGCCTCTAAATAGGGACCGCGATGAAGAGTTACTTTAACCAACTAGTTTTCCCTGGAGATAAGGACAAGGACATTTCTAAAAGGAAGTAGATAGAGTACCCCATTCTTTTTGTCGTCTCAATCTTTCTTGTTTTCGGTAAACACTCTTTGCTCTCACTTCCTCAAATGAAAGCTCTGAGCCTTCACAGATGAGCATACTTTTATTGTACATCGCCAGTTGCTCAAATTCATTGGAGGTCGAAGATAGCTTTGGAAGAACTGCTGACTTTGAAATGAAAGTAAGATACTCTCTGTGGAGAAAAAAAGTGTGAAAGATGCATTCAAGTTCACTATGAAGGACTTTGATTATTTTTTTAAAGCACATTTGTCTAGCACACTTGAGTGTGTATTCGTGCTACTTACACTTTTCCTGCTTCATCCTGAGAGGACTGAGCTGCAGAAAGATTTGGATCCTAAAAGGTAGAAAGAAGCTTTGAGAGCCTAGTCTTAAAATGTCCACCTATTTTGTTCAGCCAAGAACTCAGAAAGTCCACTTTTTCACTGTTGAACACTTTGTGATGCCCAGAATACAAAATCTGAAAGATGTAAGACGTATTGATCTCCCCACCTTCCCAAGCTACAAATGTTGATGACTCTGAGCTAGCTGAAGACCCAAAACAGACATAGGTAGAGCTATAAGATTAGCCATGTTATTAAAGCAATACCAGCTATTAAGGGTTTCATTCCATCAATGAATGGACAGCATGATACCTAGAAAACAGACTCATGGTTTGTTCCCCTCACCAGACCCTCAAGTTTGATTAGTAACCTTAGTTTAAAGTGAGGGACTGGTGGGGGCAGCAGAAGCCTCCTCAGTCTCTTCTCCTCAATCCTTTAATCTCAAATCTCACTCTTGTATCTTGTTTACCTCTCACTGCCCCAATATAGTAGTGGGGTGGCTTCCCCATCCGCTCCCTACAGCGGAAAGGCACATGGGTCTGACAGAGCAGAGGACTGCCACTGCACAGCTTCTCCTCTGTATTAATACACTCAGGGTTCTAGATCACACCACAGTCTTCCAGCCAGCCAGGATTCCTTTTTAGAACCAGTCAACTCTGCTCTATGAGACATGAAGGTCATTATCAAGTGATGCGAGACCGTGATGATTGACCACACACTACCATTATTCCTTCCTGTGGAGAGAGGACCCCCCCACCTACACTGGCCTTCAGAGATTTACTGTGTTGCAAAATTTAGTCTTCAGAGCCATTCACAACCACTACACTATGCTGCAGCAGCCATTTACGACAATGGAGCTCAACACAAAGTCGTCCATAGCTTTTCACTGCAGGTGAAGCAAGCCATCTTTTAACCATGTTCCCATGCTGAACCATTGAAGTGCAAGAGTGTAGTGTGATTGAGCTGAACAGTGTATCCAATTTATATGCAAATCTAGAGGTTTCTTTCTTGGGGACAGGGTGTAGTATAACCATTGCACCCCCACATACACAATAGGGAGGGAACCTCAGTTATGTTATAATGGTCTAGCTGACAAGTGTGTATAGGCCAAGACAATCCCAATACTGATTAGCTACAACTATGCAGAACTTCATTAAATAGAAAAAACACACAAAACAAAAACAAACAGTTAAGATTGCCAAGTGGAATCTCACCCTTCCAGAACATCAAGTTAGCAAACCTCAAACTGGTGAAAACCAGGAAATACAGAGGTACAGTACACGCCCACACAGCCCCCATGGAGTTGTCAATAGCCATTAGGAATTATCTCGGTGCCTTCTAGCAGCTTTCCCTGTTAGGTGTATCTATATTGAATGGTGGATGGATTAATTAGAGCAGCTTGGAAGAGCTGTGATTGTGATATGAGGCAAAGTGGGGGGCTGTAGCTCTCTGGGGGCATATGTTACTCCTGGGGGAATTCTGCGCCACTGCACAATGCAGAATTTTGCAGAAATTAATGCTGTATGCACAGAATATCCTTTCCCGCACAAAATGGGCTGCAGTGCTGCTGGCCGCCACTAGGGGCTGCTGGGCCTGGCAGAGCCCAATTCGCACATAGAAAACATTGTCCGGAGGAGAGAGCTAGAGGGTTCCTGGCAGCTGCAGTTCCCAGCACACCCTGAAGGAAGGAGACGGCAATACACAGGAAACTACATGTAAGCCTGAGACTAAGCATCAAGCTGTTTCTCCCTCTGGATCCCTGGGCTCTGGGGGTGGGTGTCTGTTCTAGGGGGACAACAGCTGAGGTCTGGGAGGGGGAGAGGAAGGGGTGGGTGTCTGGGCTCTGAGGGAGAAGGTATCTGGGCAAGGGGGGGCTCCGCAGCTGAGCTTGGGTGCAGGTATCTGGGCTGGGTCCCCCCCTGCAACTGGATTCTGGGGGCAGGGGTTTTGGCTGTATTGGTTGGGGATGGGGTGGGGTGGGGTGGATATAATATGGCTGTGCTCTGTGGGGGAGGGGTTGTGGGTGTCTGCCCCACCCCCCGGCTGGTTTTGGGAGGAGGGGACAGAGAAACAGGAACTGGGTAGTCATAGTGGGTTCTTTAACTCTCTACTTCTTGGGGAATTTTTGTGTTTGTATTGTTTCAGACATACTTGCTGACAGGTATTTTGAAATAAATTACCAAAATAATCTGGTGTGATTATGTAGTGTTATTTTAACAAATAAAATTTGCAGAATTTCACAGAATTTTAAAATATTGTGCCCAGACTTTTTAATTTTTTTTTTTGCACAGAATGCCCTCAGGAGTAATATGTGAGCACCTCCATCCGAGCCCTGTGTGTGGGAGAGATCAAAGGAAAAAGAGGTGCATGCATACCTTGAGATCCAGTACATGTCATTTCAGCACTGTGTTGTGTAGGATGTGTCACTAGCAGGGTACAGGTGACTTCTTGCCATGGGGACTGTCAGCAGTTAGGCGGGAGATGAGTGTGACCTGCACTTAGTTTCCTCAGCGTTTTTTTTTTTAAACTGAAAGTAACGTCCGTAGGAGTTGGTGGTCATTTAGGCAGGTGTAATAATCATGTAAGTGTGCACTTCAGATGCTATTGTGGCCAGGTAATGATACTACCTGACTCTTACATAGCACTTTGCATCGGTAGATCTCAAGGAGAAAAACATTATCCGCAATGTACCAATGGGGAAAACTGAGGCAGAGAGAGGTTAAAATGACTTGGCTAAAGTCATCCCACAGGTCAGTGGCTGAGCCAGAAATAGAGCTCAGGTTTGCTGAGTCCCAGTCCACTGTTCTCTCCACTAGACCACACAGTTGCTATATGCTTGCTACATACCACCCTCGACTCCATGCGGTATGCTACTTAGCTTCACACCCAGAGGAGCAGGATTTCCCCAGATCCTGGCACACATGGGGGGCAGGGAGGAGAGCTCAGACCTCCATAGATGGACTGACCGCCCAGATTCCAACACACACTGGGGGGGGGGCAAGCTGAGGGGCTCAGACACCTGCAAAGGAACACATCTCCTCAGATCCCAGCTCATAGGAGAGGATGGAGAGGAGGGATCAGACCCTCCTAGAGAAGATGGGGTCCACAGATTCTTGCACACAAGACAGGTTTGTAGGCTTGAACAAATGCCCCGTCCCTGTTCTCCCGCAGTCCCCTAGGACTCACCTAGTTCCCAGTGACCCACACCTCCTGGTCTACCTTACCCCACCCTCTGCTCCCTCACTAGACACACCCAATCACTCTCCTATTCATCCATCCCCAATAAACCACCTCCCCTGCCTGCATCCCAAACCCTCTCCTCATATTCTCACCTACTCTTCCACCCCTCCCAGCATTGGCATGTGTAATTTATTCTCTCTTCAAAAATAGTTTCAGGGCCTTCTGAATATTCCACTATACCCAGATTACCTTTCCCCATGTAAAACAAAGCCTTTTGATAGAAGCAGATTGGAGGAACAGGTCTCTTTTTTTTAAAAAAAATTAAGATTTGTGCCAACAATTGGATTTGAACTTTCAGCGCCCAAGTAGTGCACAGGTCAAATTGCTGCAATGTTCTCCCTTGAGTCTCCCTGAGGTGTAACTAGCTTTCAAACCCCTTAGCCTCCCTCTGCATGCACCCAATATAATCCAGTAGGTTCACAAGGTTTAGAACTGCTTGGCCCCCACCCACCTGGAGAACTAAACTAATCCTCCTTTTACTGTTGTAATCTGATTTTCCCCACAGGGTTGGTGAGTGGCATTTACACTGGTGGGGTAACTCAAGCACTTGAGACCAAGGTGTGATGATGGTTGCTCTGGTTTGATCTGTGTGCAAAAGGTGGTTGCAAAAATGTCAACCTTTAGAAAAGCTGGGTTTTTTTTGAGGGAGTGAAGCTGTATCTCAGGAACTCCTTGGTCAAATGGCCACAAATGTGGATCACTGACCTAATTCCACACCCCCATAAGGCACACTGACCTCAAGGACAATCTGTATAACCATGTGGATTTTAGAGCACTTGGAAGATTTGAGCATTAAACAGATAGCTGGTCTTGACCTTAACTACAGGAGAGCTTGTGCTCCACTACAATACTATACAAAGTAAGAGTACTTTGTGGTTGGGCTGAAGTTTCAATTCCCTGCGCTGACTTGGAATCACAACCTGCCCTGTCCAAGTCATTAGTTAAGAACAGCTACAGTTACTTATCATAACAGAGGGTGGGATTCACAAGGGAGACTTTGGCACTGCGCCGACATCTACACTATCCCAGCATAATGATGGTACCATAGCTATACTGGCAGAACCCTACAATGCTGATGTAATGCTACACAGACAGAAGGGTTTTTTCCAGTCACTGTAGGAACACTACCTCCCTGTACAATGTCATGTCAACAGGACGCATTCTTCTGTCAAGCTAGCTGTGTCTACGCAGGGAATTAGGTCGTGACAGCTACCTTGCTCAGGGGGGTTGGATTTTTCAATCTATGTCAATCTAAATGTTAAGTGCAGACCAGACCTTAGTGTAATTCACAGCCCTCAAGTTAGGCACCCAGGCTCCCTACTCAATTCATGGGAAGAGTCAGTTGCCTAAGAATAGGATTCATAAAAGCCAGCATACTGAGCACGGGGAGCTGGTTAAGCTAGTTAATAGTAAATGCTGAGGAGAGGGGTGTGACCTAAACCCCACTTCTCAGAGAGCTGAGTACCTATCTCCACTTGAGATTCAGTCACGCACCTTCTTAGTCTGGGAACATGTGTAATCGCATGGGCTGGTTAATGATAGAAAGGTAAGGGAGGGATCATTTGATTGGTAAAAATCTACAGACTCGTAATTTTATCAGTGGTGTGCCCCTCTGTGCAATCGCAGGGAAAAGGGGTAACTCAGGGAAGACTTGCTGCCTCCAGGCCCCAGCTCCAAGTTTTCAAATATATTGATTTCAATTGCACAGAAATGTACAGTGCTCACTTTATATTATTTTTTATTACAAATATTTGCACTCTAAAATGATAAAATAGTATTTTTCAATTCACCTCATACAAGTACTGTAATGCAATCTCTTTATTGCAAAAGTGAAACTTATAATAAAAAACCTCTTACATTTGTATAACTGCACTCAAAAACAAAACCATATCAAACTTTAGAGCCTACAAGTCCACTCAGTCCTACTTCTTGTTCAGCCAATCGTGAAGACAAACAAGTTTGTTTACATTTACGAGAGATAATGCTACCCACTTCTTATTTACAATGTCACCTGAAATTTAAAACAGGCGTTCGCATGTCACTTTTGTAGCTGGCATTGCAAGGTATTTACATGCCAGATACACTAAACATCCGTATGCCCCTTCATGCTTCGGCCACCATTCTAGAGGACATGGTTCCATGCTGATGCTCGTTAAAAAATAATGCATTAATTAAATTTGTGACTGAACTCCTTTGGGGAGAATTGTATGTCTCCTGCACTGTTTTACCCACATTTTGCCCTATATTTCGTGTTATAGCAGGCTCAGATGAGGACCCAGCACATGTTGTTCGTTTTAAGAACACTTTTACTGCAGATTTGACAAAACACAAAGAAGGTACCAACGTGAGATTTCTAAAGATAGCTACAGCACTCAACCCAAGGTTTAAGAATCTAAAGTGCCTTCCAAAATCTGAGAGGGACGAGGTGTGGAGCATGTTTTCAGAAGTCTTAAAAGAGTAACACTACAATGCAGAAACTACAGAACCTGAACCACCAAAAAAGAAAATCAACCTTCTCCTGGTGGAATCTGACTCAGATAATGAAAATGAATGTGTATCGGTTTGCAGTGCTTTGGACTGTTGTCGAGCAGAACCCGTCATCAGCATAGATGGGCATCCTGTGGAATGGTACCTGAAGCAACTGGCTGAACAAGAAGTGGACTTGTAGGCTCTAAAGTTTTACATGGTTTTGTTTTTAAGTGCAGGTTTTTTTGTACATAATTCTACATTTGTATGTTCAACTTTCATGATAAAGAGATTGCATTACAGTACTTGTATTAAGTGCCCTGAAATACAATTTTTTTCAGTGCACTTATTTGTAATGAGAATATAAAGTGAGCACTGTACACTTCGTATTCTGTGTTGTAATTGAAATGAATATATTTTAAAATGTGGAAAACATCCAAAAATATGTAAATAAATGGTATTCTATTACTGTTTAACAGCACAATTATTTTTTTAAATTGCTTGACAGCCCTAATTATCAGCTTTGTTTATTATGCCAAAAAGTTGTAATGAGGCCCTTGTTAAGACATCAGCACGCCACCAGCAGTTATTGGAATCCATGCACAAACTCTATGCACATCTTTACGTAACAAATTACATTGGGATTGTAATTATAACAAAATCCTTTTACTTTGGTCATAATTCTTAGGCATCAACTGGGGAGACGAAGAGTACCGATTAGTGGCTGAATCTTTGGTTAACCAGACCCTCCGCGGTGGTATGCTCCAAACACTTGGTGGTGCCTTACGTGCTGTAAGACCTGTACCCATAGACTGAATCAGGCAAGATTGGAGAGGAAGATGCTGGGACACGTGCCAGCTATGGGCGAGACTCGTCTTATACTAGGTCCCATGGTACGTTTTCAAGAACAGCTGCTTTCCACATAAGAGACTGTAGAGTAGGTGCATTAGCCCAAAAGACGCTCGTGCCCATGACACTATCACAGTGAGTACTACACCAAGAACATATGTACTGTACGTACAATGACGCGTTTAACAGTAAAAGCAACAGAAACAAATGACTATTACTGCAAGCAATGCGACTCAGCTGGAGTTCATAAACTGCTTCAGAGGGCTCTAATGGATGGGAAAGTGATGGCACTGGCTAATGCAGAGTTTTGAATGGAATTGAAGAGGAACAAATGGTTAGCAGAAAGGTTCTTAAAGCACTTACTAAAGATGAACTGTGGGAGAGAGGCAGTTTTTAAGCAGTCCTATCCACAGAAATGAATCACAGCACCTATCCTTAAAAAAAAAAATTTCCCAAAAGATGCAGCACTATCACAGCAGAAGAAAGTATGGATGTCATCATCGTAAGAGGACTGGCGGTAGCTGTTTTTTGTTTTTAAATGGCAAGCATTGTGTCCTGCACTACAGAATTTCAGGGATTCCTAGCTGCTACCAAACCTACAAACCACAACCATGTGGCCTGTACTTCTTTAAATAGCGTATAGGTGGGTATAGCAACTTCAGCACCAGCAAGAAGAACTGTAAGCAAGTGGAGCACAAGGCTGCCATTTGATCACAAAGCCTCATGTACTTGAGTGAAAGTCAGGTTTTCGACACCTCCAGGACAAACGGGGTGGCAGATGAGTAACCTACCACTACAACTAGCTGTTGGTTTAAAAACTAATGGTTCTCAAGCAGGGATACCCGTAGCCCTGGGGGTATGCAGAGTTCTTCCAGGGGATACATCAACTCATCTAGATATTTGCCTAGTTTTACAACAGGCTACATTAAAAAAAAAGCACTACCCAAGTCAGTACAAACTAAAATTTCATACAGACACTGACTTGTTTATACTGCTCTATATACTATACACTGAAAAGTACAATATTAAATATTCCAATTGATTTATTTTACTATATGGTAAAAAATGAGAAAGTAAGCAATTTTTCAGTAACAGTGTGCTGTGACACACAACCAAAGCAGAGGAAGAAGCACCCACAGGAAGAAGCAGAGGAGTGGTGCACCCACAGGAACACATCTTGAAGAACTGTAGCTACTGCACAGGGTGAGTAACATTTCCTTCATGTATTGTCTGCGTGGGTGCTCTACTCCAGTTGACTTCTGAGCAGTATCCCGAGGGGGACTTCAGAACGGAATCAAAAACTGAAGACAGTACTGCATATCCAAGTGCCGCCTCAGATCGGATATGGAGGAGGGTGTAATGCTTCCAGAACATATGGACTGAAGAATAGGTATGGGGTCTACATCTCTCAGACTGGAATATTCTTCAAAAATTGCAGTAGGGGTCACTTGTGATATGGTTGTGTGTACTCCTGCCTTGGGAGGCTGAGCACCTGCACTCATAACAGAAGTAGATACCCATTTCAAAAGTCTGAGCAGAAATGGGAGTCCCCTCAGACCTAAGTCTAGTTGATCTACTAAACTGCTTACTCCTATCCCAGAAGAAGGCTAAGGCCATTCTAAAATCCAGGATATAGAAGTAGGATTCCTGCTGAGAACAGTGAGGTTTTGGGGAAAACTCCGCCCACCCCCACAGTAGATCAACAGATTGGAGCTTTGATGGCAGATTCCTCCCCCCCTGGCCTTGCCCCCCGCATTGTTCTTAAGGTCTCTATGTCCACATCCCAGGTTCCTACCCAAGGTTACATCAGATGTTAATCTTAACCAATCTCCCCAACCCTATGGGCTGACATGATGGCAACTAGGAAGGTCATCTTCATAGATAAATTAAAGGGAGCAGGTAGCCATTGATTCAAACAGAGGTCTCATCAGGTGGCTGAGAACCAGGTTGAAGTCCCAGGATAGAGTGGGCTGTAATGTGAGGAAAGAGATGACTCAGACCCTTAATAAATCTGGATGATACCAAATGAGCAAAAGTAGAGAATCCCTTGACCGGGGGATGAAAGGCAAATATGGCAGCCGGATGTACATTGACCAACCTGAGGGATAAACTGGATGTCTTCAGATCTAACAATTAATCCAGAAAGAGGAACCAATTCGGACCAGATTGTAATGACCGCATGAGTGAGTGAATAGCTTCAATTTTTGCAGTTAAGTAGTGTGGATTGATGTTTTACTACTGTTTAGTAACATCTGCGGAATCTCCATAGAGCATGGACTTTATAGGTGAGATCCATCCAGGACCCAGGCTCAGAGACACAGAACCACCAGGCTAGGGTGAAGAACACACCCCGCCTCCTGAGACAGGAGATAAGGAATGGCCAGGAGCTTGGTCGATGACTGGATACAGAGTTGAAGCACGTAACAGACGGTGCCAAGCTTGGCCAGGTAGGTACTATGAGAATAACTCTGGCTTTGTCCTGCCTGATCTTGTTCATCACCCTTAGAATCAGGGGCCCTGGAGGAAAGGCATAGAACACACTCCTCTTCCACAATAAAAGGAAGGCATCCCTAAAGAGTGGTGACCCCGCCCCCTCAAACAGAAGAGAGGACAGTGTTCTGAGATGTGGTGAAGAGATCGATCTCTGGCCATCCCCGTCTCTAGAACATGTCTTGGAGGACCTGAGTGTCCAGATCTCATTTGTAGTTGTGGGAGAAGTGTCTGCTGAGGGCACTGGCAATGGTGTTCTGGATGCCTAGAAAGTAGGCTACTGAAAAACTGGATGTAATTGGTTATGCACCAGCTCCAGAGCCTTATAGCTTCGGTGTACAAGGAGGGGAATTTGTTTACTGGCCATAGGCGTTTTGCTCCTCCTGGCTGAGCTCCTTCCACAGTGCCCCGCATGGTCCAGCTTCCTCTAGCCAATCCTCTCTTCACCCCCTTCTCCAACCACCTTCCAACTGCCCCCTTTGGGTACTTTCCAAGCTGTCCTCTCACTGGCTCCCCACCCCCAAGACAGCAGTCTTTGCTGCTGCACCACAACTGCAGCAGGTGCTAGTGCCAGGGTCAGCGTTACTACACTCAGTCCTTCTTGTGACCCAAGCAGGGGCACAAGAATAGCATGCAATTATTTCAGTTAAGTGTATGATCATTTTATTTGCTATTACAAGCTTCTGTGAACTGTAAAGATTTAACATAAGGGTATATCTACACAGAATACTCCTTACAGCAAGGTGTTGAGTATGTGCACTACATGGCCCTCCAGGCAAGATTATAAGTAGCAGTGCAGATAGCGAGGCACTGCTTAGGCAAGTAACGATACTCTAAGGGTTGAGGTGTATGTACCCTACATGGTTCCCCACACACCCGTGCAGTGCCTCCCCAGTCTACTCCGCATAGTGTCCTGCTGCCAGAGTCTTTCCCCTACCACAGAGAAAAGCTGAAAACAAACTCTGTTTTGTAGTGCATGCAGAAAGGACTTGTTATAGTGGATTAAGGAAAACCAATTGACAGTCCTTCACAAGAGGCTGTGAAGAGAACTAGTCAGCACCTGACAAGTAAAGTACTGTCAGGAATCCAATGCCAATCTAAGAAACAAAGTAGGAAAAAAGGTCAAGTTTTCATCATGCAAGAGGCTAACAGCAGGGTGCACAAAGTTCTGTTTTAGGACCAGCAGTGATCTGGAAGCAGGGGTAGCCAGGGAGGGAGCAAAGCTAGCCAAGGACAAAATTAGGCTGGTCAAGACCAAAGGAACCTAACCAAGCTAGATAATATGGGCAGCACGATGGCAGATTAGATTTACTGTTGACAGTACAAGGTAACAAATTGATGTAGTAATTTTGACTACTGGGTTAGGTAGGTAGGTTGTAGATCAAATAGAACTCAAATGCCCATGGATTTCAAGGGCATTATGATCATCTTTCTAGTCTGACCTTAAAAGCCAGCCCATAGAATCTCATTTAGTGATCCCCACATCAAGCCCATACCTAGTGGTTAAGCTACAGCATCTTTTAGAAAGATATCCAACCTTGATGTAAAGATTCCAAGAGATGATGATTCCAGGTGATGGCAATCCACCACTTCTAGGGCCTTGTCTACACTACAGGGAAAAGTTGATCTAAGCTACGAAATTTGAGTTACGTGAATAGTGTAACTCAAGTCGACGTAGCTTAGATCTACTTATCATGAGGTCCATACTATGCGATGTCGAGGGGAGACACTCGCCCATCGACTTCCCTTATTCTTCTCAATCTGGTGGAGTACAGAAGTTGATGGGAGAATGATCTGTGGTCGATTTAGCAGGTCTTCATTAGACCCGCTAAATCGATCGCCACACATCGATCCCCCGGGGAGTGTAGACAAGCTCTCAACTTGTTTCTAGACAAGATGTGGCTAGTTTCAGTTTCCAGCCCTCAGGGCTTATTATGCCTTTCTCTGCTAGATTAAAGAGCCTTCTGCTATCAGAAGTCTTCTTCCCATATAGGTACTTGTAGAACATGGTTGAGTCACCTCAACCATTTATTGGATAAATTAGATTTTACTTTACAGAACTAGGGGTCACCAAATGAAATGAATAGCCAGTAGGTGTAAAACAAACAAAAGGAAATATTTCTTCACACCACACAGTCAACATGTGGAACTCTGCCAGACGATGTTGTGAAGGCCAAGACTATAACAGGGTTCAAAAAAGAACTAGATAAATTCATAGAGAACAGTTCCATCAATGGCTATTAGCCAGGATGGGCTGGGATGGTGTCCCTGCTTCCGTTTGCCAGAAACTGGGAATGAGCGACAGGGAATGGATCAGTTGATGATTCCTTGTTCTGTTCATTCTCTCTGGGGCACCTGGCATTGGCCACTGTCGGAAGACAGGATACTGGGCTAGATGGACCTTTGATCTGATCCAGTATGGCCGTTCTTATGTACTACTTTAATCTCACTGAATGGCAGGTTTTCGAGATCTTAAATCACTCTTGTAGCTATTTTCTTAACCCTGTCGGACGTTTTCATATTTGAAATAGATGGAATTACTTTTATTTGATCTTTATACTAAAAATCAAAATTTAAGTAGCAGTTGCAATTTATGTAACCTGCCCTACTACTGAAGTATACTCGCTAGATGACTCTTTGCTTTAATATATGGAAATTTGTGGGGTGAAGGAGGCTAGGAATTGTGTCCTGATATTAGCTTGTCTGTACATTTATGTTAAGGCACTATTGCTGCCCATGTACCCTAAATACCATGTTTGTGGAGGTGGCAGAAGGTGGTCTGTTTACTCAGGGCTGGTCTACACTAACCCCCCAATTCGAACTAAGATACGCAACTTCAGCTACGTGAATAACGTAGCTGAAGTCGAACTATCTTAGTTCGAATGAAAAGGTACTTACCCGGGGTCCACACACGGCGCGCAGGCTCCCCCGTCGACTTTGCCTACTCCGTTCGTCGAGCTGGATTACCAGCGTCGACGGGGGAGCACTTCCTGGTTCGATTTATCGCGTCTAGACAAGACGCGATAAATCGAACCCAGAACATCGATCCGACGCCTCCGACGCGACGGGTAAGTGTAGACCTACCCTCAGATTTCACCTTCTTGAATTTATCCTATAGGCCTCTAAAATAGTGTGTGATCCACAGACTTCAGGTGTTCAGTTCCTATTCCCATCGCCAGTGCATGACCATGTTAATCACGAAGATGATCTTTTCTCAAGTCTTTGATCTTAGAAGTTTTGAGATACCTGACTTTTGGAGAGAGGGGCTGGGTCACCAGATTCTGAGACATCTTTTCTAGGAGCCATTTGATTTGGAGTCTGGGAATTGTGAAGTTGTTCTGAGGCAGCAACTAGAACAGACAACATAGATGCTATTTTATATTTAAGGACATTACTAAGCTACCAAACAAAAAAACCAAACCACCTTTGCTATCCATTAACAATAGCAAAAATCAAACCCCCAGTCGGAAACCTATGAACCTCTTACAGAGGTCTCAGAAAAATGCATTGACAATGTAGTTTCTACAACCTTAGATACTCAAGTGACTACATGAATATTAAAAGAATCTCTGATTAAGGGTGCTAATTAGAAGCCATACTACTTCCAAAAGCATAAATTATAGTTTACTATGCCCTCATTTAAGCAACAGTGATGTTGGACCCAGACTGAACTATCTATTCTGGCAAGCAGCACATTTAATGACCATGCTGAAGTTCTCTTGGTCTCCCAAAACCCACATGTCCACCTATTGAAAGTGTTCCCATGGTTTAATGTAAATATTTTCATATTGCAATCAAGAGAAGGTCTCAGCCTATGGCTCTAGCCCCGACGGGGGGCAAACATTTTGGCCCGAGGGCCACATCTAGGTAGGGAAATTGTATGGCGGGCCATGAATGCTTACGAAATTGGAGGTTGGGGTGCAGGAGGGCATGAGGACTCCAGCTAGGGGTGCGGGCTCTGGGGTGGGGCTGAGGAGTTGGGGATGCAGGAGGGTGCTCTGCGCTGGGACCGAGGGGTTCGGAGGGGGATCAGGTAGGGGGTTGGGGCACAGGAGGGAGTCAGGGGACAGGCTCCGGGCGGCGCTTACCTCAAGCAGCTCCCAGAAACAGTGGCATGTCCCCACTCCAGCTTCTATGCGGAGATGTGGCCAGGCAGCTCTGCGCGCTGCTCTGTGGGCAGGCGCCGCCCCGTGGGTAGGCGCCGCCCCTGCAGCTCCCATTGGCTGTGGCTCCCGGCCAATGGGAGCTGTGGGGGGCAGTGCTTGGGGTTGGGGCAGCAGGAGAAGACCCCTGGCTGCCCCTACGTGTAAGAGCCGGAGTGAGGACATGCCGCTGCTTCGAGGAGCCGCGTGGAGTGGGGCAAGCCCCAGACCCCGCTCCCAGGCTGGAGTGGGGCAAGCCCCAGACCCCGCTCCCAGGCTGGAGTGGGGCAAGCCCCAGACCCCGCTCCCAGGCTGGAGCTCAAGGGCCGGATTAAAATGTCTGGAGAGCCGGAAGTGGTCCCCGGGCCATAGTTTGCCCACCTCTGCTCTAGCCAGTTAGTGCTTTACTGCAGTAGGTCTTCACTAGAAGCTTCTGAAGGCTGACCTTCTGTAAGGTTATTATTACAGCTATAATATGTAGTGTTTATTTGAACAGAATCAATACAGATCAGTATTCCACATAAAGCATTAGTAACTGAAGAATTCCTGACAGTGGAAGCCTCAGGCTTGGTCTACACTACATACTTACTTCGGCATAACTAAGTCGCTCAGGGATGTGAAAAATCCACACCCCATGAGTGATGTAGTTATACCGACCTTAACCCATCCATGTAGACTACACTAGGTCAGGGGGAGAGCTTCTCTCACCGACATAGCTACTGTGGTTATTAAGCCGATGGGAGAGCTCTCTCTCTCTTTGGCTTGTAGCATGTCTGGTGAAGACGCTCTAGCTGCGCAGCTGTGCCAATGTAAATTTGAAGTATAGCCCTGCTCTCAGATGAGCTAGTACTAAGGAAGCCTGCAGTAATTCCACCCCCCCCCCCCGCCCCACACACACACACACACTTTTTGGAGGAGGGGGGAAGGGAGCAAAGCTCCCTAATATTATGAAACAATTAGGGGAGGAAGAAGCAGAAGCCACAAAATGGCTACACATCTTATGCAGGTATCTTATTTCCCTTATAAGCCTTAGAGTTCCAAAAAGCTGAATTTATCTTGGGGTTTACCCAAACCTACATTAAAAACACTATGGCAAGATATTCCATTTAAGTGAGTGTAGTTCATGGATAGTTCAGCATTAGCCTCACCTTGCGTCAACGGATGACTTCGAGGGATACGATTCTGGAACAGTCTAGATTGAAGAGAGATGGAAGTTAGTTAAGGTTGACTTTTAATACTATGGTTCCAATAGACCAAAAATCAAAGATGAAGGGCCAAATTCACCACTGGCATATCTGTACGCCACCCCTTTGATTTCACAAGAGAAATCTCTGCTTATAGTAGTGATGAATTAGGCCCTTCATGGCAAGATCATGGTAAAGGAGAAGCTGGACTGTAACAGCACCATAATTCAAGTGCCACTAGGATAGCCAATTGCTTGAATCTCCATTATAACTGAAGTGTCCCACCGAATACTTCCAAAGCATGTTAATTGAAGTGGACCAGGCTATTTTGTTCTTTAAAATGGACCTATGCAGTAAAAATGACACCATACAGGGCAGACCAGTGGATCAGACACACCAATGATAAGAGAAACAAAAATCTTGACAAGTTATATTGGATATACTGGAATTGGAAAAGATTCAAAAAAGGGTAACAAAAATTATTAGGAGTATGGAACGGCTTCCATTTGAGGAGAGATTAATAAGACTGGAGCTGTTCAGCTTGGAAAAGAGATGACTAAGCAGGGATATGATTGCGGTCTATAAAATCATGACTGGTGTGGAGAAAGTAAATAAGGAAGTATTATTTACTCCTTCTCATAACACAAGAACTAGGGGTCACCAAATGAAATTAATACGCAATAGGTGTAAAACAAACAAAAGGAAGTATTTCTTCACACAATGCACAGTCAACCTGTGGAACTCTTTGCCAGAGGATGTTGTGAAGGCCAAGACTATAACAGGGTTAAAAAAAACAAAACAAAAAAAAAACTAGACACATTCATGGAGGATAGGTCCATCAATGGGGTCCCTAGCCTGTTTGCCAGAAGCTGGGAATGAGCGACAGGGAATGGATCACTTGATGATTGCCTGTTCTGTTCATTCCCTCTGGGGCACCTGGCAATGGCCACTGTCACAGGACAGGATACTGGGCTAGATGGTCCTTTGGTCTGACCCAGTATGGCCATTCTTATGTTCTGGACCCATTGTATCTTCACAAATAAGACACTGCAGTCCAACTCTCTTTAGTGTCAGTAGAAAAAGGTAATCCACAAGTCTAGACATATTGAACAGTGAGGAAGTGTTGATGTTTAGCTTGTGTGAACCTTTTACAGGAAATTCAGTTGTCTTTATCCCTGCTGGAAGATGTCTATTTAGGCAGGTTCAGTACTTCACTGAATACCACATTTTGAACAGTTCCTGTTTGCAAGATGTGTGGCTAAGCAAGAGCAAATAAAAAAAACCTACCTGTATTGTTCTTGCAGATTTTCCATTGGCTCTGCCTGGTTATGAATACCCTTTTGAAGAACTGCACCAGCATGCTGTATATTCCCTTCAGTTTCAAGCTGTTGAGCCCAAGCAATATACAAAGCAGATGTCCTAGTACCAACTCCTTGGCTGTAGATATAGTCAAAAAATTGACTAGGAGCACTGATGAATTCTGCCTACAGAACATAACATACATACCCATCGGCACATTAAAAGACAAAAACGATTTACAGACAGAAGTAGTGATGCTTTTGTTAAGGCTCCCCAACATTCCCCATTATAAAACTGTTTGATTCTTAGGTCTATGGTATACCTAGAAATCCCGTACATTACACATGAAAGACTATCCTTTTTTCTAATATCACAATTGAACCACTTTTCTGATGCAGAGGGAAACTTGGAGGAAGTAAGCCATGCTGCCCAGAAGCCCACCTCTCAAGCACTTGGTGGGTAGAAAGGGTATTTCTCCAATCATATTAACGGAACAAGACTGAAAAGCCCTCTCAAGCCTCATTAAGACAGACTAACATTTGAAGTCAGTGTTGTAGTGTGGCTTCCTCCCCCCGATGGCCTTGTCTACACTAGGATTTAAAAATGTGATGTTAGTGCGACATTAAGAACAGCTCAAGGGCAGAGGCACCCTGATACCTAGCAGTGAGTTTCAGCTGCCCAGTGTACCCCAACTCACTATTGTTATAATCTGAGATGTTACTCCTGAGGGAATTGTGTGCCAAAAAATTAAAAATGCTGCATATTATTTGTGAGTAAAGATGTGTCATGTAATAACTCATTGGAAAGCATATGGCTCACTGTTATTAATATTGTGTAAAGGTAGGTGCAAGCAAACTAATGCAAAGCTATTGACATACACTTAAAGAATTATAACTTCAGTTTATTTTCTAGTCAAACAGGAGTTATCCCTCCCCAAACAAAGGAATGGGGGTTTATCCATCAGGCAGTTTCAAAGTACTTTGGAAGTCAATGAGAATGTATTTACCTATCATATAAACAAAGATACCAAGTGGGAGAGGAAGAGAAAGTGTCTACACTCCAGCAGGGAAGAGAAACTTTACCTGAGCTATAAAGGCAGGGTGGGAGGCGAGGGGGGGATGGTGGTCTGACCCTCAGATAATAAGCAACTGAATATACTTAACCTGATTGCATACAATGTATCATGTAAGGTCTTTTACTAATGCTGGAACACTGGTTATTAATGGATACATTGAACAATGAAATTAATACTCATTGATATTCTGTTTTAAAATTTGTGTGTGCCAAACACAGGAAGGAACAACTCCCACCCAGACAGGATTGTGGGTAGCTATTTACTGGTCTCCTATGTAAATTAAGCATGGTAGAATCAAAATAATGGAAGCTCTATTTACATACAGGGGTATGGAAAGCCCACAGGAAGGGAAGAACAGCATGAGTTCAGCTTCCTCATGGACACAGCAAGCTGAGTACACAGGAGGGGTTCCTGCCTCTTAAAGTAAGGTCATCGAACTTTGGGAGATAAGCAAGGACGGAGAGCCATAAGCAAGGAGGGAGAGCCATTTTAGGCATCCATCACTGGACAAATGCAGGAGGGAAGTGCTTTGCAAACTGAGAAAGATGGTTCCTTACAGTGGGAGTCTCTGGGAACTGGACTATAGAGTAAGGGAAAAGAGAGCACCTAAGATCTTTCACTTGGGGAGACATGGGAAGCCAACTCTTTGTTATTCTGGGAAGAGGTCCTGGCCAAAAGTACCGTTAGCAATTTTGAGTCATCTTGCGGGAAGCATATGATAAAGGATTTTACTTTCAACCAAGATAGTAGCTTGTTAAATCTTAGCTATTAGAAAGCACATTTTGTTTTACTTGTAATCCTTTCTATCTTTATTTCCTTGAACTCACTTAACTCATGCTCTTTGTTTTGTTTAATAAGAAGCCAGCAGCATTTTCTCCTGTAAATGTAAACAAACTTGTTTGTTTCAGCGATTGGCTGAACAAGAAGTAGGACGGAGTGGACTTGTAGGCTCTGAAGTTTTACATGGTTTTGTTTTTGAGTGCAGTCATGTAACAACAACAATCTACATTTGTAAATTGCACTTTCACAACAGAGATTGCACTACAGTCCTTGTATGAGGTGAATTGAAAAATACTATTTCTTTTGTTTATCATTTTTTACAGTGCAAATATTTGTAATAAAAATATACACTTTGATTTCAATTACAACACAGAATTATGTCTGTGTGTGTGTGTACATGGAGAAACATCCAAAATATTTAGAATACCAATTTAAATTTATTATCGTTTAACAGTGCAAAAATAAAACAGATTAATCAGGATTAATTTTTTTAATCCCAAAATTCCCCACATATTGTCACTTCTTAGTACATATCTAAGTGTACCTACTAGTTTAATGCAGTACTTAACGAATCTCGGATCCTGGTGGTACCTCTCTTCACGGATAAACACTTTCACAAGCTGCTCTAATGAAGCAGACAAGCATTGCTGTCCACCCTGAAGCGGGAAAGCGCCTTCCACCCATTGCAGGTATCTGGAACAAGAGGAACATGTCACTGATGTGGCACCTGCAGTGTTTTAGGATCCGTGCTATTAGGGAAGCAATGCAAATGCCAACCTGTCCCAGGGATCGAGGGGGTCGTCTCCTTGATAGCTCTGTATCTGGGCTTCAAACATCCTGCAACACACACAAAAGTTAGGCACAGAGCAGCAACTAAGGAGAGGGGCAGGGCAAAAACCCAGGGGTCAGACACCAACAACACAAAGGGGTGTGACAGCCCCTCCCCCACAGCAGCCTGCCCCCCCTCCCCTCCAGCAGCCTCTCCCCCGCAACAGCCTGCCCCCCTCCCCCGCAACAGCCCCTCCCCCGCAGCAGCCCGTCCCCCTCCCCTCCAGCAGCCTCTCCCCCGCAATAGCCTGCCCCCCTCCCCCGCAACAGCCCCTCCCCCTCCCCTCCAGCAGCCTCTCCCCCGCAACAGCCTGCCCCCCTCCCCCGCAGCAGCCCCTCCCCCGCAACAGCCTGCCCCCCTCCCCCGCAACAGCCCCTCCCCCCGCAACAGCCTGCCCCTCTCCTCCCCACAACCCCTCCCCTCCAGCAGCCTGCCCCCCTCCCCTCTCCCCCCAGCAGCCCCTGCCCCCCCCCCCCCCCCCAGCAGCCCCTGCCCCCCAGAGGACTCCCCCCGGGCGGGCCGCTCTCCCCGTCTCTCCCATCGGGAAGGCCGCGTCCGGCGGCAGCAGCTCCGGCCCGGCCCCACGGAGCCCCCGCCAGCCCCTCACCGCGCGCGAGCCGCCAGCTCCATGACCGCACGGGACAGTCCGCGAGAGCCGCCTCCCTACTCAGCCCTCAACGGCCCGGGCCGGACTATTCAAATCCCCCGCGCCGGCGCAGTGCCGCCCAAGGCGCCTTCCGATTGGCTGGGCTCCTGCCACCGGGCAGCCAATCCCAGGGAGCGCCCTGGAACGCCTCCGCTTCTGGCCGAGGGGAGGGGGCGGGGTTAGTGCTCCCATGGCCCGGCCCCGCCGGGAGGCGGGACTCCGAGCGCGCGGGCCCCGCCCCGTCGCTGCCAGACCCCCGCCGGCCCCCGCCGCCCCCCGGGGCCTAGCACCTGCCCGGACCCGTCTCACCCACCCCCACCCAGGCCCCCACGCGCAGGGCCTAGCACCTGCCTGGACCCGCCCCACCCGTCACCCCTGGGCCCGGCACACCCCACACCCCAGTCCTCCCGGGCCTGGCACCCACCTTCCCCCACCCCCAGGGCCTAGAACCTTCCTGGATCCACCTCACCCACCACCCCTAGGTCTGGCACCCCCCCACATAACTGACCCCTCCTCACCCGGTGGCTGCGTACCTGGACGCTCCCCCTGAGGGTGGGCACCAGCCACCATCCCGTGGCACGCTGGGCTGCCAACCCAGGGCGTGCCACACTTTGCATCGACACCCGCATGCCTAGTGGCTCCACGCAGTGCCAGCGCCAGCACCAGCAGCCAGCCGTGCACACACCCAAGCAGCAAACAAGCTCCAGCGGCTGTATGCCCATGTAAGTTGCACTGTTCTTGTAGTGTGGACATGGCCTAAGCTGCCCGACTGCAGGTGCCCATGTGTGGACAGCTAGGTAGAAATAAATGCCTCACTCCAGCCAGGACTTAGACACCCATCCATCATGCAGAAAGGGGCAGGGCTTAGCACACACTCCTGTTGGTCCCGTCTCCCATTGGCTAGTTTATGCTGCTCCCTATCTAGGGCCTGGCTTTTGTGGCACCCATTCTTAGACACCTGTCTTTCCCCATTCATTGTATAGGGAACCTGGGTCCTCCCGGAGCTCAGCTTTGTGGATCATAGTGTTGTTCCTGTGTAAGCTCAAAAGCTTGTCTGTTTCACAAACAGAAGTTGGTCCAATAACATATTACCTCACCCACCCTCTCTTATCTCACGGGACCAACACAGCTACAACAGACACTGCATACAAGTATTGTTCCTGTGATTTTCTAGGTGCCTAAAAGTTAGGTCCTGCAATACTCAGCACTGCAACACCTAATCATTTGTGACTCTGGGTCCATGTCCACTAAATGCAGGGAAATTATCAAAAGAATTGCTTCTTTTTAAATGATTATTGCATTCTAGAAGAGACATAATTGTATGGCACAGGAAGGAAAACGAACAGTGAAAGATGCACCTAACCAGTGTATGACTTTGAAATATTAAGAGAAGTTGCTTAAAAGAGAGAGAATTCCAACTATTCAATTAATAAAATACAAAAAGCTTCCGCTTCTAAGGATCAACATTTGCTATATACTACTGCCACCTGCTGTATATTGACAGAAGTAGCAAAGAATCTGAGATCCCATTGGCAAGCATCTAAGGGCACATCTTCATTGGCAACGTTAAATAGCTTGTGTGGTCGCGGCGCTCGAAAAAATTCACCTCCACAAGGGGCGTAGCTGCCAGCGCTGGGAATGCGGCTCCCAGCACTGGTGCACTGTCTACACTGGCACTTTACAGCACTGAAACGTGCAGCGCTGGGGGGGGGGGGGGGGGGTGTTTTTTCACACCCCTGAGCAAGAAAGTTGCAGCACTGTTAAGTGCCAGTGTAGACAAGCCCTAAGTGTCCAATGATCCCCTGAAAACAGTATAAACGCCTGAAGTCATCACGTACGATCGCAGAGTTTGCTGAGCATGCGATGGAAGCTGTAGAATCTAGAAGAGCGGTCAGACTTTGGAGAGCTCACCCTTACCCCCAAGGTTATCAGGGCTGAAAAGAATTGGTGAGATTTCATCTCAAGGATTGTTTTTCTCTTTGTTTTCTACAGTCACTAACGGAAAGTTACCTAGTGAGACTTCAAGGAACCATATTTTCAATTAAATAATGTTATAAGCATGTGATGGGGGAACTCACCTCCTGCTGCTACTTGCAGTACTGCAGGCCCTTTCCCACTTCTGGCATCCCATAGGGCGTCAGCTTCACTTGGTGGGTTTTCAGTAGCTTGGCCCTTCAGCCAGGTCACACACTCAACCCCCTTCCAAAGTAACAAAAATCCCACCAAACTGTTTATCTGCCCTCATCAGTCTACAGCCCCAGCTGTGGGTCCTTTAAATTCAGTCCTTCGTTAGGCTTCCAAATGGGCCTTGTCACCTTCTCAGGGTTTACACCACTTTGCAGGTGAGGGAAGCTGGACCTGCCCACTGCTCCAGGTTCCCACCCAGGGACCCTATAAACAGCAGACACTGCTCACATCAATTCATTACTGCTACTTCCCTGGGCCTCTTCCCACCTGGCCCCTTTACCTTCACCCCTTAGCTCAGGATTACAGTTCTCAGATCCTCTCTCCACCAGCTTAAGTAATTGCAGACAGAGCCAAACTCTGGTTAGTTCTTGAGCTCCTATGAGTGAGGGAGAGGAACCCAGTGCCAGCAAGGGGTGGCCCTGCAGCTCCTTTTAGCTAAGACTGCTGGGCTCTGATTGGCTGCTTCCACAAGGCCTCTCTAGGCAGTCCTGGAGGACCCAACTTCCTTTCCTGGGGAGCAGGGCCGCTGAGAGCGGGTTTGGGCCCTGGTGAAAAAAAAATGTCGGCCCCCCCAGCAAGGCTAAAAATCTTTACATAGTCGGGACCCGGGACCCCTTCCGGACCACCGGGCCCCGGATAGTCAGGCCCCCTTCCGGACTGCCCCGGTAATTTGTACCGGCTTCCCCCCCTCTCGTCGGCCCTGCTGGGGAGGGTATAGAAGGACTGTGGGACTTTGAGGAGAGGCCAGGAAGGCGCCTGGTACATCCATCACAGCATGTTTCTCTTTTGTAAGGCCAAGTAAGTCCAAGTGCATTGATGTAAGAGAGCCTCAAACAATACATTTAAGCAATTGCTTTTGATGTTTTCAACTAGTCCCGGTCAAATCAAACACTAGAAATGGTAGGGACCATATTCCTAAGAGTGCCTTGAGACAAAGTGCACCCTTATTCCTTGAAACATTAAAGAGTGAGAAGTTTTTTAGAGATAAAGAATTTGTAATAGCTGTTGCCAACTTGCAATTACAACATAAGATATGATATCAGAAACTTTTTAAGTAACAATAACACTTAGCTTGTTGCTGAGAATTGTAGCGGTAGGTGTTGCTGGCTTGCCTGCCTGGCTCCAAGTGCAAGCCACGTGGATGGTATGTGCATGCGTTTTTGTTGATCAGGTTGTTCGTGTACATCTGTTGCTCACGCTCAATACATAATGATTCCCCCCACAAAATACTTGGTTCCTACTCCAAAGTTCCTACTATCATTTCATCTTTTATTTAAAAAAATACATACAATTTAGTGGAATTTCAACTTTTTTAAGAGATCCCAATTAGCTTTCTGAGATTTGGTAGGTTCTTGTCCAAAGATCAGAACCAGTATTATTAAAATTACTGTGATTGGGAACCCCAGTGTGCATGGTTGCAGCACTCACATTTAGGAAAAACCTTCTGTAATAGCTTATTAACATAGTTAGCAAAGTTATAAACACTCCAACCCAACACATAACAAAAGTGGTCAGATCTAGCCAATTCAAACTACTCATAATACAAAAATAGGATTTCTTCATAAATGAAAATAAGCCATGTATTTTATTTTTATAGGAATGTGCACTCTAAAATTGTGAGGAGACATGCCAAATCAAGGCTCTGTTCTGTAGACTTATGCATGTGTTTAACTTTAGGTATATGACTAGGCTCATTGACCTTTTATCTGCTGAGAATTCTCAGTTTTGCTCACTACAAGAAATAACAAGATTTTTAAAATGAGTCTTCTGTAATGCTTCGGTGGGTCTACTCACGTGGGTCAGTTTTAGCAATTCAGCAGACTTGGGGTCTAAGCAACTATGACCAAAAAAAAAACCCAAAACCAAAAAACAACCAACCAACTTGCATTGTGTTGACCAATACAATTGCTCTTTATTTTTTTCCTTTCAGTTTTGGCTCTGTTGCTCCAGATGGACAATATAATTCACCCATGACAAGGAAATGTACAATATTTAGTGCTGGACAAGCAGTTCTTATACCAATCAGATGAGCCTCGGATTATATCTGCACTGCAGTGTAAGCCCAGGCTGAGACTCAGGCTCAAGCCCTAACCTGGCTTCCATCTATACAAAACATTTTCAGACGGTGGAGGGTCAGAGCCCAAGTCAAGCCAGGACCCAGGGTTCAAGCCCTATCGTTATACGGTGTAGAAGCAATACCGCCCGCCCCCAGACTTGGGTACTTGGAGTCCACTAAAAGTATCCCACAATGCTACAAGCCAACTTCCTTTGTCCTTTCTCTCCCAAGACTCTCCAGTCAACTCTCAGGAAACTGACGCACCCCCCTTCACCTTGTTCTACTACAGCAGCCTGGTGTTTAACCCTTCCATTTTATTTTGACTGCAGAGCTGCAAACACACCTTAGGAGAACCTTTGGCATTTGCACTAGATATCAACCAGTAGTCCTTTACAAAGCCCATGTGGTCATGGGAGCACAGCCAGCTTTTGGTTAATCTCTGGTGCAAGACTAGCAAAACAATTGATTTTAGTAAGGGTACCAGGCATGACCATGCATACCAGCAAATAGCGAAGAAGCTAGTGGTGTTGGAAATGTAGCAGACTGGTGACCAGTGCAGGGAACAGAGTAAGAGGCTCAAGACTGAGTACCGGACAACCAGTGACCACCACCACACCTCTGGCAACTCGCCAACATCATGCTTATTTTATGATGAGTTCGACTGAGTGCTGGGGATTGCACCCAGCATGAAGCCACCGGTGGTGCATGATGACCTGGTCAGCCAGGCTGGTGCCCTGCTGGCCCCGGAAGACAGCAAGGAAATCGATGGGAGCCAGCAGCAGGTGCCGAATGAGGCAAATGAAGTGACTCTGCCGATGAAACTGGTCCTAGAGGAGGCTTTGCCACAGAAGCAGCTGCAGCACATCCTGGGGCCATACTTGGAGGAGCTTTTTGATGCCACCCCATCCCCCGGAGGAACAGCCTACCACGGAACTGGCAGCAGAGACAAAAGAGGGAGAAGCTGTCCCAGAACCTGGTAAGTTTCTGGCTCAATTTTTATGTTTATTCATATAAGAATGGAAGGGATTTCTGTTCTATGAACCAATGCAAAAGTTATTATAAGCCCCGGCTAGCAGCGTGTATCCAATAATGATGGAGTGAATCCCAGCACTTTCACATCATCTCCCACCACAATGTGGAATTCAAAATGGAGACCAGGAAATGCAATCGGTAAACAGGCATCTATAGGCTTGGGAAGACCAGTTTGTTAAAATAAGAACCTTATATTATCTTCCCTGTACGTATGCCATTCGGTACAAATTCCCGGTATAACGAGCTGCCTGAAAAGACTGAACAGTGTGGGGTGGGGAGAGGGAAGGGGTTCAAATGTAGTTCATTTCTGTTAAATGTCGTCCATGCATTCCATGGGTGACAAAATCAGTCACAAATATGACGGGGGGTTTGAATTCAGCCCAGAAATTTGCCAGGGGGAGAAGGGGGCTGGCAGTGCGTTTGCATGCAGTCCTAACGGGCTCTGTCGGAAGCCATGCAGAGGCACTAACCCATGTGGATGCTAACGCAGCATCCTGTTGATTCCCTCATTTATTCTGACCCAATCCCAGGTGCCGATAGCTGCAAACTTTTTCCGTAGCAGGAACTCCAGTTTTATTAGTCGCATTTCGGGGAAGAGCGTCTATTTCAGGGCCACCTTTTTAGCTCACCAACCCACTCCACTTGTAAGATGTACTGTTTAGTCACCATACATTCAGAAACTTCAGTGACATACGTGCCTGGTTTCCCATCGACAGCTTGGAATGACATCTCTCTTCGCCAGTCGGGCACCACAAGAACTGATATGGCCTCCAAAATCTGCAGTGCCTGAAATGAGAGAGGAGGCTTCTGTAGCACAAAACAGCCACCAACTTCCCCACAACCTCCATTTCCGGGGAAAATTTTATTTTAAAAAATAGTGTTGTTGTAGCCGTGTTGGTTCCGTAATATTAGAGACACAAGGTGGGTGAGGTAATATCTTTTACTGGACCGACTTCTACTGGTGAGAGAGACATGCTCTCGTGCTATGTGGGACTCTTCTTCGGATCTTGGAAATGTTACTCAGAGTGTCACAGCTAAATACAGCGTGGAACAAATTCTTTAGCGTAAGAAGTTAACACGTATTTCAAGGGCCACTTCACCTTGAACTGGAAAAGGCAGTCCTGTGGCTCAGTGTCCCAGGGCTGGAGCAAGGAGCTGGGAGGGCCTAGGGAGAGGCCTGGGATCTAGAGAAGAGGCTGTGCTAACCACAGGCTTATGGGAAACAGCACATGGGGTTTGGCGGTAGGGGGGAGGGATAGCTCAGTGGTTTGAGCATTGGCCTGCTAAACCCAGGGTTGTGAGTTCAATCCTTGAGGGGGCCATTTGGGGATCTGGGGCAAAAATTGGGGATTGGTCCTGCTTTGAGCAGGGGGTTGGACTAGATGACCTACTAAGGTTCCTTCCAACCCTGATAGTCTATGATTCTATGAAATGGCCCAGGGAAACAACAGCACAGCTAAAGGATCAGAGGACCCCCGAGCAGAGGGTGGGTCAGGGTTCCCCTACAAGCCCCAAGGAAGGGGCATAAAGCCCCAACACAAGGACTACTGAGCCCACAGTGGGACTCAGGACTGAGCTCAGAGGATGGGGTTGGAGGAGGGGCAGAAGCACTGCGTGTTTGGGCTTTTAATTGGACTATTGCTACTGCTATTGGTCCTGAGCCATATGTGACTTAGCCTTTGACTAAGTGGTGGAGAAAACCAAGTAATTGCTGGGCCAAAGTGGCAGTCAACAGGGGGTCCTCCTAGAGGCGAAGGTCCCCGCAGTGCCATACTCCGACACCAGGAGGTGCTATGGCAGCAAGTGCAACTGTTTACAATGTGCCAGCTTCACTTAACCCCTTATTGCTCTTGCTTTTTGGCCTGTCCCCAAACCAAAAAACCCCCAGCAGAACTTTAACTCCCTTTAAAAACATGAGCTACTCGGTAAACCAGGCCACCCAGCGTCAACTGTGACATTTGCTCTTGTCAACCCAAGACTATGGGCTGGACTGTGCCAGCAGCACATAGTGAGGGGCAGCACACTTATGAATGAAATATTTCCCGATAGAGTTCCTGGCAGAGAAGATCCAAGGACTAGCTGGTGTCGATGGCGGAGGTCAGTCAGGGATTTGACGGTCTGATGCAAGAGAAGAGAGGGGAGGCTGCCCAGACAACTCACAAGTTGCAGACACCTACCAACAAAAAGGACCTGGACGGCAGACAGTTAGACGAGGAGGGGAACCATGGAAGAACATGACCACAAGGGCAAGGCAGAGGAAGAGACCAGCTAATGGAGAAGGAACAGAGTTGAGAAACAGGTGTGCAGCACTGGAGAACAGGGAGAAAAAGCAGGTAGAAGATGGGGTGACAAGAAAGAAGAAAAGGGAAGCCAGTCCTCACAGAAAAGAGGAAGAAACGATGGACCTGGAGCCCTAGGAAGAAGGAGGATAATATACAGGGGACTGTGAGAGAATGGTCTGCAGACAGAAGGAACAACAGAGAGGGGGAACCTGCGGTTCACACCAACATCAGGAAGAGGCAGGTCTGTGTGACTGGGGACTCCACACTAAGAAGAATTGAGGACAGAGGGTGCACTGTCTACCACGAATGAGGATACGAGAAGTTGACCTGAGGCTGAAAAGGATCCTCACGGGAACGGTGAAAAGTCCACTATTATCCTTCACGTTGGGACAGATGACACTGTCAGATGCTCACTGGAACAGACTGTGGACAACTGCACTGGGTGGGGAAGATGCTCAAAGAATAGATCAGGTGATCTTGGTGGAATTCTTCCGGTTGCCAGAGGAGTGTGGTGGAGGTCTGACAAGACAATGAAGACCTTTGGAAGGCTGTAGTGGGGTGGCTGCTGTACCAGAGGGCCCCCATATGGCAAACCCATCCCACAGATATTGTTATGTGTTAGGGACCTGCCTTCCAGCCTGATCTTCCAGAGCGCCACTCCCCCCCAATCATTCCGGAGTTACACTGTCTTTAAAATCCCCCAAGTCACCACAACTACTGAAACACATCAGTTTAACTCAGAATGTCTCCTGCTCCTGCTGGGGTCTTTCTCTAGTCCACTTATCCCTGGCTCCTGACAACTCTCTTCTCTCAGGAGTAGATCCAGCACCTCCACCCCTATCACTGCCTTCTCTCCTCTGGCTGCCCTGAACTGTCTGTATTTAATCTCTTGGCTCAGCCAACCACATCCTCTCCAGGTGTGCCAAGTGAGGTTAGTAGAGCCCTCAGGTTCACCACTTCCTTCACAGCACCCAGTTAACCCTTTTCATGGTGGGTGTGGAGTTACACCCCCTAGGACAGAGACATCCACAGAGAGTGGACTCTTCTTGACCAATGGATTCCATTTGAGTACCCGGAGTACTAACCATCTAGGATCAAGGCTGGCATGCCTGATAAGAAGAGTATAATACTAGTGTAACCCATCTGTCAGGTGTTGTCAGCAGCAAAAAAGGCTGGGTTCAATTTCTGAGGGGTTTCCTTAAAAATGTAATTAATACTGGCTGAAGCTCCCACCCAGAAACCTGGGAAACTATGTACACCACCCCGGGTGCCGCAATAGGCAATTCTTCCCCGGTCATAAGTACTGAGTTCTGGGGTTGAAAACAAGAGAATTTTATTTATGGGGAAAATGAGGAGACAACACAATAAACTTTGGAAAACCAGCTATTAAAAAACAAATTCTGTGAGGTAAGACTCCTACCCCATCCCCATCCAGTGTAATCATAGTCCCAACCTCAGTCCTCCTGGCCACGGTGAATGGCTCTGGCTGTGGCATTTAGCCACTTCTCTCCTCCTCAGTTACCCACTCACAGTTAGCTGCCATGGCTTGGAGAAGTCCAAGGATGCTAGCAGATGAGCACTGCCTGGGCTGCCCTGAGGACTCAACCACCTGACCCAGCTGAGGTGATTCCAGTCTTAATTGCTAGGTAGGGAGGTCCACATCACACACAGTCCCTTTGACTGCTGCTCCTTCTGCGGCTTCAGATCAAGCTAGCCCAGTTCTGCTCCAGCCACCACCGCCTCAAAGCTACCACTGCTGTTCTGCATCATCCATTCCCTCAAAGCTACCATGGCTGCTGCTGCCACAGCTTTACAGCTGTCTTGGCTCAGCTCTTGGAGAGGGATCACGGGTATCTGGGACCCTGTATAGAGTCCTCATCCCCAGAGAGGCTCTCCCAGCAGGAGACTTTTTCCATTCTTTCTCCCTTCTCTAGCTTTGTCCAGGCTCCCCGGCCCTACTGTGACTGACAGCAGTCTCAGTCACTGTGACCTTACGAACATTCAGTGTTGATGTCTTGTCCTTGTATCTCCCGACATGGTCACTTGCATTATATGGCCCTCAAATTTAAAATTTAATCAGTGATGCAGTTGACCGTAAAGAAATAGAAGTGATAACGTGAATAAAACAGCATCAGTCTGGGTCAAAATCACTTAAGAGGATTGTAAAAGGTTCTGTTGCGATAACATTATGGGTCTGCTGTAGACCATCGGGGTGAGATTTGGATATGGACAGAGAGCTCTTTTATATTGTTAGTGTAACACTGACAGACCCGGTCATCGGCGGGCGGGATCGACCCTAGGGCCTCTGGAGCTAAATGCATGAGCCTCTACTCCATGAGCTAAAAACCTCGTGGCCCTTAGCTAAGGCTTTAGAACAGACGAATTAATCTCTCTCTAAGTGTTCTCAGTGCCACTAGATGGGACAGAGCACCACACCCAAGAGGTGTGTGGATTACATTAGGAAGAGAAATTCTATCAGAATTGTGTCATTATGGGAAACTTTAACTTTCCAGGTATAGATTGGAGAACAGATGACACTAATAAGGGTAGGGATAAATCATTCCTGGATGTAATAACTGACAGATTTCTGCACCAGAGAGTCACTGAACTAACAAGAGGTGATGCTGTTTTACATTTGGTTTTGGTAAATAATGAGGACATTATAAAAGAGCTAGTCATAGGAAATAACCTTGGATCAAGTGATCATGAATTGAGTTTAAATTAAATGGAATGATAAAAAAAAGCCTGGTCATCAGCTAAGGTTTTTGATTTCAAAAGGGCAGACTTTGAGAAACTAAGGGAACTAGTTAGTGAAGTCAACTGGACTGAAGAGTTCAAGGTCTTAAATGTGGAGACGGATTGGAATTTCTTTAAGTCAGAGGAGAAAAAAATTATCTGGAATTTACATCCAAGCAAGGGGGGAAAATACTTGTAGGGAAGGTGCTCCAGACCTAATTTGGTTAATAACTACCTCAGAAAGGATGTCTGGAGCAAGCAGAGAGCCTACAAGGAATGGAAAAAGGGATTGATCAACAAAGAATGCTACCTCTTGGAGGTCAGAAAGTATAGAGACAAAGTGAGAATTGAGTAGGGTGACCAGATGAAACCAACAAAATATTGGTACACGTGAGATAAGCAAAAAAGTGGCTGGAGCGGCCGAAGCCGCAATATCGGGACAAATGGCGTCCTGACCGTGCATCGGCCGGGACGCAGGACAAAGAACTAAAAATCAGGACAGTCCCGATTTAATCGGGATGTTTGGTCACCCTAGAATTGAGTTAGACCTTGCAAAGGAAATTAGAACAAATAGCTGCATAAATAAAAAGAGAACAAGAAAAGAAGTGGGGCTATGCAGCGAGAATGGGGTAGAGATTAAAGATAATCTACGTATGACCCAAAACCTAAATGAATACTTTTCTTCAGTTTTCAATGAGGGGAATGAAGACAGGATGGCTGATGGAAATGAGTAACTAGAAATCTAAGTGACCACATCCATGGTGGGAGCAAAACTTAGAGTTTAATGTGTTCAAGTCAGAGAGAGCTGAATAACCTCCATTCCAGAATTCTGAAAGAACTGCTGTATGGCATTGCAAGTCCACTAACAAGGATTTTTACTAAATCTATCAACTCGGGGGAGTTCCTGTACGGCTGGAGAATAGCAAACATAGTACATATCTGTGAGAAAGGGGAAACGAGGGATCTTGGCAACTATAGACCTGTTAGTTTGACCTTGGAGCAGGGCAGTCAGACCCTTTAAAGGCCCCCAGAGCCAGGGAGCAGCAAGCTGTGGCCTAAGGAGAAGCCCGGCAGGCATGTGTGGGGAACCAGCTGGTCCAACTAAGCAGCAGCTATTGATTGGCTCTGATTCCAAGCTGGAAGATACAAGTAAGGACCCACCACTGTCATGGTGGGGAGGTTGGGAGAGACAGACTCTTTCCCGAGCAATGATGGAAGGCTGCAACAGGGCCGGTAGGCCCTATGGTCCCCCTGAGGGTAAGGGACCCTTGAGCCCTTGGGGGAAGAGGCCACTGCAATACCAGCCCAGGTCAGGACTATCCCTTTTATTTCTTGCCTTTGTGTGGCTGAAGACTAAAAGAGTCTGGCCTGAAGGCTAAAACAGAGCTTGGGTGTGGCTGACTGTTTTGTCCCTAGGCTGGTAGACAGGCCCACGACACTACAGACCTCAATAGCATCCAAGGGTCTAGAACAGGGGCAGCCAACCTGAGCCTGAGAAGGAGCCAGAATTTACCAATGTACCTTGCCAATGTAATGTAATACGTCAGCAGCCCTCCATCAGCTCCCCCCACTCCAACTTGCAGCACCTCCTGCCCACTGGCATCCCCACCAATCAATGCCTGCCGCTCCCTCCCCACACCTCCCACCCACTGCGATCAGCTGTTACGCAGTGTGCAGGAGGCTCTGGTGGGGAGGGGGAGAGAGCGAGGGCATGGGAAGCTCCGGGGAAGGGGTGGAGTGGGGGCAGGGCCTGTGGCAGAGCCAGGGGTTGAGCAGTGAGCACCCCCGGCACATTGGAAAGTTAGCATCTATAGCTCCAACCCCCGGAGTCGGCGCCTGTACAAGGAGCCGCATATTAATGTCTGAAGAGCCAGGTTGGCCACCCCTGGTCTAGAACAAAGTCTCAAGGAAAGCATTATAAATGACATGGAGGTAAACAGCAAATGGGATAAAAGGCAACGTGGATTTACCACAGGTAGATTGTGCCTGCCTTCTGTTGTGTGGAAATATCAACATTTACAAGTTAATTGAAAGGTTTGAAATCCATTTGAGGGCTTCAAGAGATGCAGAGTGCAGCTTTGCTGTACCTCCTGGGAATGAAATGAGGCACTTCTTCACAATGTGTTGATGGTTTGGAGTTCCCTGCATTTGCACTGTGGCAAAGGAAATGCAGTAGATCTAATCTATCTAGACTTTAGTAAGATAGATTAGATCTACTGTACTACATATGTACTACATGGGAAATTTTTAGTTAAACTGGGGAAGATGGGGATTAGGACAAGAATTGTAAGGCTCATAAGGAACTGGCTAAAGGGGAGATGACAGTGGGTTGTTCTGAAAGGAGAAGTATTGGACTGGATGGAGGTTACTAGTGGAGTTCCTCAAGGATATGTCTTGGACCAATCTTATTTAATATTTTCCTTAATTACCTTGGCAGAAAATTAGGAGAGTGCTAATGAAATCTCCTGATGACTCCATTGGGAGGCATTGTCAATACAGTGGAGGATCAATATTATGCAGTAAGAACTGGAGTAATAGAAATGGGATGAAATGTAATGCTATAAAATGCAAGGTTATGCATGTAGAGACTAATTTTTGCTATAAGGTGGGTCTCATCAGTTGGAAACAGAGGAAGGGAAAGACCTGGCTGTATTGCTTCTCTATGCTAACCTGAGGTTTTCCCAATGCTGTATTCCAGCTGACTAATAAAGCCTGCTCTGTTTTAAAAAGGCTGTATGGAGTTGCTGCAGGTACTTTGGTGAACTGCATTGATCCCTGAAGGGAATAAAAGTATCTAAACAGGAGTCTCCTTCAGTGGGACTCTCGAGGCAGAGCTCAATGTGAAAAACAGGGGTGCTAGTAGATAGGTATTGAGGCTGTTTCAAGGCCAGGGGTAGCACAGAACCTGTAAATCCATATCACGCAGTGCTCATGATATCATTCAATTCAAATTGACAAGCCTGGAGAATTAACTCCTCTATATAAAATAGAGCATAGGCATTTTCTCTGTGCTTTCCCCAACAGCCTCATCAGCTCTTTTCACATGGCTACCAAATACCCAAGGGATGGCAAAGCCTGTCCATCACTATTACCATAAGCTTCATCTGGGACCATGGGCCTAGAAGTGAAAATCTCCACATCATCCCTCTACCAATCTCCTGAGCCAACAGATCTCCCAATACAGAAAGTTGAATTGTGCATTTATCCACAAGAGGGTAGCAAACAACAGATTTTCAAAGCACCTTTGTGCCTGCTACTGTTCTTTTTGTGTTTAGAAGGAAGGTCACGCAGGGTGTTGTCAGTTTTGTCAACTATTGAAATGTATCTAGTTTAGATATAGATTGTACAACAGAGGTGTACGGAGCTTTTGTGCTGGGCTTGATGGAAGAGCATGTATTATTCTTTGGACTTTATGGCTAACCTAGTATATTTATCATGTACAGCCCTCAGTCTCATGTGCTAATATTTGTACAGGTGCTTGGGAGCCTAACTACAGCTACCCATTTTTGAAAAACGTAGCCGGAAGCATTTGTCTTCAGACACCCAATACCACCCCTACGGCTTATGAAAGGATGAGCAATGTGTGTGGCAAAAATCTTACTCCTCAAAAGGGAAGAAAAGGAGGAGTACGTACATTGGGCCCCCTCGCTCCCAGTCTATCTAACAGCAAATAAAACGATCAAGACTGGTCTCTTCATCACCCTGACATTCAAGGTCCCAATACCATCTCTCAGATCAATATGTCCTTATTTTGAAAACTTCACTATGTAATTGTTGTTAAGAAGCCAAATGAACCTTCACTTTGAAATCAACAGGGTTCTAAAATAATATGAAGGATGTAGCTTTAACACCTTAAAAGCAACAGAGTTAAGATTTGAGGTAAACTTCATCCTTAAACCACTTGTTTGTGCCTATGCCACTTTCAGAGTTATTTTATTCAAATAATGCTTTATAGGTTAGAGTTTGGAGGCAGAGGAAAAATGCATGGAATCTAAATGGGATTGGCAAATTGTTAGCATTTATCTTGGCACTTTGCTTCCAGGATCAAAGTGAAATACCGTTACTTTACTACCAGTTGCTATGATCCCATGAACATTAAAACGTAGACTCTGCCACTTCCAAGATGTTTGCTCTCTCCACTCATGTCCACTCGCTTCTTGATAGCAAACCTTGACAAAGATGAATCTCCTCCAATAGGAAGCAGTGCGAAATGTTTTGGCTTTGCATTTGAATGCAGGCCTGGCTGGTAGTGCAGGAAATCCAGCCATCACATTCTCAGCCTACAATAAACAAAGTAGCAGTGTATTACTTTTAGGATAACTTAAGGCAGTATTTTCTTTAAAGAACCATGAAGCCTATGTTGTGATTTGTAGGAAGCATCTAACTGCAGCTGGGGCTCTTCTGGATGTTTTTATGACAAATTACTCTCAGATTACCCTTTAATGCAGTCAGGTTTGCCTGTTGTCTGAGCTTTCTGTGTCATGTGGAAAGCCTTCAGACTTGATGTAAAACATCTGGTTAACAAGTCAGCTGCACCAAGTTGCACTGTGAGGTAGATCAGCCAGAGAAACCTTTTTGTAGCTGGTGGAAATGCAAACATTAACTTCAGTGTTTTTCTCCTTAGTTTAATTTTCTCATATGAATTGAGCTAAAGCCGGCTGTGCCTCATCCAGGCAAAAATGTCTACCAGGCAGAGTATATCTGCCATACTGGTTCCTCAGCACATGCTCCCTCAATCATAACACAACTTCATATACCCACTGAGTAAGAAAAAGTAAAAATACTGAGTAAGGCCCCAGTCCTGCCAAGACTTACACACATGCTTAACTGTACGCACTGTGAATAGTCTTCTTGTTGTAGGTGTTGATGTCAATGGGACTGCTCACGTTGCGTGATGTTAAACACACGCAGGATCCGGGTCTGAGTCTTCGTAACTGGTGCCAACTTGACAACCCCAAATGCTGATCCTGTATTTGTTATACACTGATCAGGTAGAGCAGATCATGGCAGTACATGCTTCCACACACTGCTGCACCAATCCTTACCTGGCAGGGACTGCCTCTGTGGGTATGTCTTCACTGACAAATAACCTGGGATTTCCCCCAGCTTTTAGCCCAATCCTCCCCCACTCATGCCCACCCGCCCTTCTGTCCTTACAGAAGAACCTCTGACCTGGGTTTGGAGGTGCTTTAACTCTGGGCTACTTACCCAGCTGGGGATGTGGGTTACAGCCCGGGCTCCATTTAAAATTAGACTGGAACCCATCCACTTTGCAATAAGGACACAGACTAAATCACTCAAGTGCTGATAGTCCTCCAATGCCTTCCCACAGTTCCCCCCAAAGATAGACAAGTTCTCCTGCAGTTGACTGGGAAAGAATCCTAGGGTGTCTTAGCCTAAGGAACCATTGGCTATGCCCCCAAGCACACATGGGCCAGTGCAGAAATGGTGAGGACACAGTAACAACAGTAGGACTTTGCAGTGGAGATGCTCACACCCAAACTAGGCTAACCTGGGTGCTCAGACCTGAGTGCCAATCACCAGGGTTAACTATGCAGTGAAAGCATAGCCTAGGAGTGAGAGGGGAGTTCAGGCTGTCATGCCATTTTAATAATCATAATGATAAATCATACTTTGCCTTTATATCTTAAAGCATTTTTCAAAGGTGCACAGATAGTGGATAGGTTTCAGAATGGTTTTGTTAATGGGGAGTCACCATTGAGTGGGGATATTTAAAGTGGGTCCCCCAGGCATTGGTTATTGGTGACCGGGTAGAAAATACATGTGCATTGCTGATGAAGTTTACAGCTTTGCAGGACACAAAGATTGAATACAATGGTAAATAATGATGAGAACAGGCCTGTTTTGTGCCTGTGATGCAAAGTTCATTGGAAAAATTGGGCAATTTTATATGCTACAATATTTGGGCAAAATGGCATGTTAAAGTCAGCCCATCTTTTAGGTGTAACTTCTTGTCCTAAGCACTGGTGTTCTATGAGCAACTGTGCTTGTCTTGTTGGCATCCAAGGAGAATCCAAGGTGATGTTTCGAAGCCCTGAGGGCTTGATCCAAAGCCTAATCATAGCAATGGAAAAACTCTCATTGACTTCAGTTGGCTTTGGATCAGGCCCTGAAAGGACTGGGTCTAGGTCAGTCGAAAGATTGACCCACACCTCATTCCTTACTCCTAGGGTTAAAGTGAGCAGCGGAGCCCAAGCGTGAGCTCAGGAGAGATGTGCGGGCAGGGCCTTTTCCATGAGGCCCTGACCATGGAATGGGCCAGAGCCCGGAGAGGTTAAGCTTCCACACACATCGAGAGGCTAACACTTTCCTCAGGCATGGGAGATAGTTGGATGGGGCAGTTCTTAATGGCAATAGAATGGAGTGAAAGGGTAGAAGAAAATTCTGATTGGTGGTCAGCAGTGAATTGTAGCAGTTTAGAGTAACTGTGCATTATTGTGGCCTATTAATCACTGGGGAGGCGGGAGGCATGCAGAGCATGGGATGGGCAATTTTAGCATCTATGTTTTAAAACTCTGGCCCAGTGTGTGGATTATGTATTTGCTAATTATCTGGTTTGCCTAGAGTGGAGTTAAATTTAACTAATTGGTTTTGTGTATTTGGCTGTAACCTAATGTTGTGGTGTGTGTGTCTGTGTGTGTGTGTGTGATATGACAGCACTGAAGGGCCCAATCAGGGGTCAGTGCCCTGTTGTGCTCAGCCCTGTACAAATACAGAACACAAAGACAGTCCCTGCCCCAGATACAATCTAAGTATGAAGGAGAGACAACAGGTGGGTTGGGGGAGCACACAGTAATAGTCAGGTGATCGTGAACAGTTAAGTGGTAAGCAGGGGTCATGTGAGTTTGTTGTTCTTTAGTAACAATAAATATGGTTCTTGGGGAAGCAAGAGTGACTTGTGAGTAAAATCAACTGCATGTTGCATGTCCCAGTATGTGTGGGGCTAGATAGAATTGCTACTTTTGGGGAACAGAACAACAAAGCGGCCATTCTCTTATTTATTTCTTTTTGTTAAATCATTTGTCTCATATTTATTTCTTTTTGTTAAATCATTTTAAAATAAATTGGCAGAGTTAAAATTTCCATCACTGTGTGAGCTGAATCCACATTGGTGAAGATATCTAGGTATCCCCAGAGTCGCCCTTTAGAGATAACTTATCTCGGGGCCTCCACCACCTACACAGTGAGGAGAGATTTCCTGGTGCGTAGGTGTCTCTTTTTTCACAAAGCCAAAGTTTACACATTTTTTAGTAGTTTGCTGTAACACTGTGTCTGTATGGTGGTATACTGTGATAAGTAAGGTATAGTTGTACTCATTTGTATTATCATGTATAACTCATTTGTAGCATTGCCACTTGTGAATAATTTACACACCCCAAAGTCTTGCTCGCCAATCAAATGTTTCTTCCACACCCCAATGGATTCCATATGCATGAATTTATTAGAGATAAGCAATAATAAAAAAATGCCCATTCTAAAAGCTGCCTGCACCCTAACAATTTATTAGACTCACAGCAATGAGCACATATCAGCACTGAATTCTTCTATACGGGTAACACATTAACATAGGCAACAGCAGTATTAAATAATCATATAGAGATAACAAATACATTCACCCAGCCTGCAGCCTGAAACAGTCAGAAACCAGTGACAAATTAATTGAACCCCTCAGTAAATCAAAGCAACAGAAAAGCTCCTATCACCCTCCTCCCCATGTGGAACATATCGTCCCGTCCCCTAAAACCATATCAAATAGATAGCGCCGTGCCTGGAAATTCATCAAATTCAGGATATTTCAGACCAAAGGTGGCAGCAAGCCCCAGAGTCCTGGAGCCCTCACAGAGACCATCTATCCCTTCTCTTTGATAAGAAGGGGGATCTAGCCCACATCCCTCTGCTGACCATAGCTGTGGCCCAGAGAAACAGGTGATCCTGCAGGTACGCCCATCCCATGCCATTTAGGGCTTTCTAGGTCATAGCCAACACCGTAAACTCCACCTGGAGACCAATAAGCCAGCACAGATCCTAGAGTCTAACAGTGGCTGTGTGTGTTTTAAAATCATCCCTAAGTTGTGGCACGCTGATACCAAAGGCAGACACCCACCCTCAATCAGAGAGGCTGGGGGGCATGGATCAGCGTTCATATCACACTCCCCATCAGTACCAGCATGGGCTGGGGAAGCTAATGATCCAACCAGCAGACCAAATTCCGTGATGAATCCTGGTCACGTGCCACCCGAGGCACGTTGTACATACGCTAAGACGAATCAGAAAGGCAGATACTACCTCCGCCTCTACCTCTGCTGTACACGTATGGGTCTGATTCCCATTTACACAGTTCTGGCCATGTAAAGGGGGCCTCAGAATGGGTGTACATTGAATTTACTTCCAGAGCAGTGGGTAAGACTCAGGCCCAGCTGTGTACATACATGTACATATAAATGTGCACACACATTTTACATAGAAATAAACCCCAGAGGGTTCAGCAAGGAGATTTTTCTAGATTTTTTGCTAATATAATAGTGGCAGGTAAAATTCTGTCAAGGAGACAGTGGCCTGCAGAATCAATATCAACTGTCTAAATCATTTTATTAAGGAGAGGTAGCATACGCTTTCTAAGAGTTTTGGGGTTTGTGGCACCTGTTCCAGCATGTTAATCAACCTCTGGTGTCAGCTAGATAATGGGTGATGTCATCTGCAGGTGTCTGTGCTTTGTGGTGGAGGCCTGCAGCTGAACATTTATTTCACAAGGTACTGTTAGCCACATCTGTACTCAACTGTGAAGAGGATATTAACCAGAAAGTTTAGGTGGAGGGTGTTTTTAACGAGAACATCCAAAAGCAGCAAGTAGACATTTGAAATGTGTGCTTTTCCTATGATTTCAGCTGACTTCATTTGGTTATGGAGTATAGTAAAAGCACTGTTGCATCAGACTGCTGCTGTGGGAAGTGTATCTACACACACACACACACACACACACACTGTTTAGTTTTCTCAGTTTCTAAAGCACTCCCATCTTTAAACATGTCAGAAAAATGCCCTCCTTTCAGATAACAATCTCCTTTATTTTTTTTACACTCATATTTGCTCCTGCGATGTCCTTAAGGCATTTCAGATGATTCATGAAGATCTGTATATTTGTTTATACCCTTGCATGTCAAAAGGTACAGTATTTGTCTTAAACTGCGTTGCTCTGCTGCACTACAATAAAGGTCAAGTTTCAAAACTGAATCAGTTAAAACCTCCTGTTTAAGGCGTGTGGCTTAAACTGATTTTATCTGCGTAGATAGATTCAAGTGAAATGTTGGTGTTGTCACAATGGGTTTGAGAAGCAGAACCCTTTTTCCAGACCTGAATTGAGGTAGCTAAGAATGAGATCTATGTAGAGGTGATTTTTAAGGGAGCTATTTTTCAAGTGTTGTGAGTTTATAAAACTTTGTGGCTGAGGCTGGATCTGTGCCAGCACTCTGACAGGCAGGAGGGGGACCAGTCACCATCCAGGATTTTCCCACTTTGCAGAGCTTCTCTAGTTCAATAGTGCCTTGGTCAGAGTAACACACAAGGCCCCTGGCCACGACTCGCACCATTTGTGTCTCGACCAAAGAAGGCTACTGGGGGGCAGTTGCTCAGCAGTGCTTCCCTAAGGGGCTGTAAGTGCTGCTGCTTCCCTCATGGAGAGACAACTCCACTGCTTCAGTGGAGCAAGACAATGGCTGAGGCGATTTCTAGCGCCATGGCCGACAAAGCCAGAGGGTCCCTTCAGCTCCCCTGCTGGGGAGAGCTGCTCACCCTCAGTGGCAGAGGCTCTTCCCAAAGTAGCAGCAGCAGAGCAAGGCAGGATCTGTGGCAGGATCTGCAGCAGCCTCTGGGGTTGAGAGAGGCAAAACCAGCCAGCCCAGCTGGTGTGAAGGGGAGAGAAGCACATGTGTGGGGATCAGGCTCTCCCCAAGTCTGGCTGCGAGGAATAGGTCCCTCCCTCCATGCTCCTAGGAGGCAAGGCATTGAATGAGCCCTTCCCTGGCTTGAGAAGGGGATCAGTGGGTCTGTCCCAGCTGCTAAATCTAGGCAGGAGTCACCTCCCAGAAGTCACCTAAACACCCTTGCAGGGGCTTCCTTGGGAGCGCTCTCTCCTGCTTTTTCTGCTGGTTGGGATGAAAAATGCTTTTCTTCACCCAGGGCACTGTTGTTCTGTGCAGTCCCTCTGTGACTCTGGAACGCTCTGTTGGGCTGGACTCACAGAGGTGAAGAGTTTTGGGGGACCCTACCTCTCCCTAGCTAAGTCTAGTGACGGCATCCTCTGCCTGTGTGCCTAGCTTGCATTGCGCTGTCAGAGCCTCTGGGAAGCATACGCCTTTCCGGTCCTGGTGGGCAAATGGTCTTTATGTCTTGTTTCTCTAGCTGTTCTTCCTCTCCCTGGCAGATCCAGGAGAGGATCTGGTGCTGCAGCCCCACTGCATGCCAGTCTCTTTTGATGGTTAAGGACTGTGGTGAGCAGCACCAGGGAAGTGCTGCACGCTGGCAAGTGGACTGGGTGGGCCGGCTTCTCTGCAGAGGCTGTTCCTTGGCTGGACAGAGGAGAGGTATCCATGGGCACCAAAGAAAGACAGGACAGCATTGGAGCCATGGATCAAGCTAAGGAATGTTCCTTGCATAGTCTGCCAGATGGGGGGCGACGGGGGATGTGTATGTAGTCTCAGCCTGGGGTATGAGAGGGATAAGATGCCCACAGACACTCAGTCACCTGTTCCTAGCCTTCTCCCGAGGGCTCCGGCCCATAAGCGTTGTTTGGAATGGACAGAACTGTAACCTTGGTGAATGCCCTGCCTCCAACCTCAGGAAAGATCCTACGCACCAGTAAGTGGATGTGTCTAGGCCAGTTTCTCTGCAGAGGCTGGCTGTGTGCTGCCTGAGACAAGATCACAGTGACTCAGTGTGGAATAAGTCCCGGCCCCTGAGGACACTGCTTCCTTGAAACCAGTGAGCCTTTGGAAATTTAGTTTTCCTCCCCAGGGTCCCCTCTAAGGTAGGTAGAATCTCCAGCAGAACAGAAACAGAACCCTCTGCCCCAAATTTTGAGAGCGATGTGGGCTGGTGAGTGAGAGGCAGGCAAAACCAGGGGCAATTGTGGAGGTTGCAGAGCACCACCTTGCCCCAGAAACGGTGGCATTGGATGAAAAAGGCACTAATATTCAATGAGCCTAAGCCATTGTAGTAGAGAAGGGACTTGCCGTGACTGGGAGTCCATTCCTTCCATACTCCAGGGGAAGGAACCAAAGGAGGGGGCTCAGAACTTGAAAGAACGTTAAATGGTCTGTGTCTTCTCTTTCGGCAAAGAAACCCCCAGTTGCTACACGCCGAGGTTCTTTCTGGTGTGGAATAGTTTCTCCAGCTTTACTCCTGTTCTGTAGGAATCTGAAGACCTAGCAATGAGCCTGTGAAAGAGACTTGGACAGAGCATTTGCCTCTTTCCTCGGGTCACTTAGCTCCTTGGCCATAAACACCTATTTGTCCACAACCCTAGGATTCTAGAGGGCAGCACTGTGCCTTCTGCTCCATCCGCTTTCTTGGCATCACTGTGATGAGGCTTGCTGGAGAGACCATCCCTTGGCATTACACTGAAAGTCTATGACTGCTGTGGGCTCTGCATCAAGGGAATCCAATGGACACTCTGTGATGAGATAGCACTTTCAACTCCCAAGTCATCAGTTCGAATCATCCAGGCAGCATCTCCTGGCACTCCAATAGCAGAGACTGGGGTCCTGTAAAATCTGGAAGGGTCGAGCGGTTGAGCCTTTTGGCAAAATGGGTAAATCGTACAGCCAGTTTCACAGAGGCACAATTGCAGTATATGGTAGCTCCTGCATATTGTGTGGGACTTGGGTTTGGTTTTCAAGTTGATGTATTTCCAAATTGAGTGCATTCCAAAAAACAAAGCAAAGGATTCCAGTATTTAAAAGCAGAATCTGGGCCAGACAGTTAGTCGTACATTAATTTCCTGACACACCCTTGATTTCTGGTAAAAATTTAACTGGCTGTCAGATATTTCAGTTGTTATCTTTAATGTAAAAAGTCACATATATATTTCCCCTAATATTCTATTGCAATGATAACATTACATTTCATTTGGGGAGAATTATTGGCAATAGACGTTGAGCCTGGAGTTTTTGAAATGCCTTATGTATGCATGTTGGTAGAAATCTTGCCAAATTTGAAGGCAGACACACACTTTAGAACATATGCAATGTCTTTGATATTTATCAAATGTTATATCTTGTGACAGATAACAGAGCTGAAGCCAAGACTTTGAGGTTTTAAAAGGAGGGAAACACTTGCTTTTTGTTAGTCAAAGTACAGATAGTATGGCTTTTTGTGGGTTGATTTAGCATAAAGGAAGTGTTGGTTGTGAGAATGTGTAGGTTGGTGCAATGAATTGTATATTACAATTAATTTTTAATAGTTTAATAGACCGTCAGTTTTGGGGCAACATGGGTGAAATCCTGGCCCTGGTGATCTAAATGGCAAAACTGCTATTGACTATAATGGGATCAAGATTTCTCTCTGCATGTTTAAAATGGAACACCTCTGCAAGTGAGAGCTTGAGGGGAAGAATCACAAACACACTGTCTGAGTTAGCCATGTAGAAGTTATTCTTTCCTGTAAAGGAAATGAACTTCTGTGGAGGCTCCTGCCTATAGGTCCCCTCCATAACCATGCGCTTTGTCTATGGAAATGAAGGAGATCGCATGCCAGACGATCCCACTCGAAGGGAAGCTTGCAGATATACAGAACTGGCATATGCCCTGGTGGAGGGGCTAGTCATGCCACACAGGCAAACCACGCCATTATATAGGGCCATCGAATATTCGGTGGCTGTCATTGAGATTCAGTGGCTGTCAGATTCAGTGGCCACAGTCTGAGATATGACAGTATGTTGTCACAGGGTTTATTTGGGTTGGGGGGGGGGGGCATAGGTTGTGGAATGTATAGCTTTGTAAACTATATTCATCTGTTTCTTATCTAACTACTGACTGGATAATGATATAGATGGTTGAAATGCAATTTCCTCATATTGTACTCCCTTGGCAGACAGCTGACTTCTTGCCTGAAAAGTTTTGGCAAAGGAAGATAAATTTTGCCTACATGCTATTCACATCATCTGACTTTAGTAACAGGCATAGTTATGCTAGACCAGGATGCCAGTAGAAACTCAGCTGAAACAATGAATCATGCCTCAGTGAGGATGGCAAGAGATAACAAAAGGTTAGTGCATCTATCACGGAGCTGCTTTCTTCATCCTCAGAAGCTAACTTAATATTCTGGGGGGGGTTAGTGGGTCACAAACGAAATATGAGTCAACAATGTAACACTGTTACAAAAAAAAGCAAACATAATTCTGGGATGTATTAGCAGGAATGTTGTAAGCAAAACACGAGAAGTAATTCTTCCACTTTACTCAGCACTGATAAGACCTCAACTGGAATATTGTGTCCAGTTCTGAGCACCATGCTTTGGGAAAGATGTGGACAAATTGGAGAAAGTCCAGAGGAGAGCAACAAAAATGATTAAAGGTCTAGAAAACCTGACATGTAAGGAAAGATTGAAAACATGGTTTTGTTCAGTCTGGAGAAGAGAAGAGTGAGGGGGAACATGACAACAGTCTTCAAGTATGTAAGAGGCTCTTATAAAGAGGAGGGTGCTTATAAAAGGTTTTACAAGATCTGGCTGAGGAGGTCACTGGATCATTGATGTTGATTTTCAGTATATCTTGAAACATTCTGGGCATGTTCCAGAAGACTGGAGGTAAACTGATGTGTCAATATTTAAAAAGGGTGAATGGGATGACCCAAGTAATCATAGGCCTCTCAGCCTGACATGGAGTTCAGGCAAGATAATGGAGCGGCTAAAATGATATGGGACTCCATAAAGAATTAAAGGCGTGTAACACAATTAATGCTAATCAACATGGGATTATGGAAAATAGATTCTGTCAGACTAACGTGATATCTTTTTTTGATGAGATTACAAATTTGGTTGATGAAGTTGATAGTGTTGATGAAATATATTTAGACTTCTAAAAGGCATTTGACTTGGTAGCACGTGACATTTTAATTAAAAAACTAGAACAATTCAAAACTAACATGGTACACATAAATGGATTAAAAACCAGCTAATTGACAGATCTCCAAATTTAATTGTAAATGGGGAGTCATTATCGAGCAGGCGTGTTTCCAGTGGGGTCCTGCAGTGGTCGGTTCTTGACTCTACGCTATTTAAACATTGTTATCAATGACCTGGAAGAAAACATGAAATCATCACAGATAAAGTTTGCAGATGACACACAAACTGGAGTGGGAAATAATGAAGAGGCCAGGCCACTGATACTAAGCGATCCAGATTGCTCTGTAAACTGGGCACAAGCAAACAATATGCATTCTAATACAGCTAAATGTAAACATGTACATCTAGGAACAAAGGGCGTAGGTTGTGGCACATTTGTGGGGTGCCCAGGATGGTGAGTCACCTTGTTACCCCCTGCCTCCAGCTAGAGGAAGATTTGCTTGTGCTTACCTGGATGTCAGCTTCCTGACCCCACCAGTCTCTCAGGCCTGGTCCACACTGGGTGGGGGGGGTCGATTTAAGATACGCAACTTCAGCTACGAGAATAGCGTAGCTGAAGTCGACGTATCTTAGCTCGAATTAAAAGTACTTACTGCGGGTCCACGTGGCGCAGGCTCGCTCCCCCGTCGACTCCGCTTACTCCTCGCGCCGAGCTGGAGTTCTGGAGTCGATGGGGAGCGCTTCTGGGATCGATTTATCGCAACTACATGAGACGCGATAAATCGATCCCAGAAGATCGATCTCTACCCTCCGAATCGGGCGGGTAGTGTGGACGTACAATGAAAGCAATGTGTTGAGTGTAATGAGTTTGCCAGGCCTGTCAGGAGTTTGTGTTACAGAACAGTGAACCCTTTACCAGTTGGCATTGAAGGGCTGTTAAGGTCACATAGAGTGTTTTTACAGATTAGAGGACATGAGCCTGGGAAGCCAGGCTTGTGAAAATGATTTAGGGGCTGTGAACATGAGTTCCCAGAGTGATACTGTGACCAAAAGGTCTAATGCAATCCTGGGTTTCAGAAGCAGGGGAATCTAAAGTAGGAACAGAAGTTATTTTACCTATTTGGCACCGGTACGACCATTACTGGAATACTGTGTCCAATTCTGGTGTCCACATATTCAAGAAGACTGTTGAAAGACTGGAGAGGATTCAGAGAAGAGCCACAAGAACGACTAAAGGATTAGAAAACATGCCTTATAGAAATAGACACAAGGAGCTCAATTTAGCTTAACAAAGAGAAGGTTAGGGGCAGTAGTGTAGCTAGCGGGGGAGCAGGGGAGCGGCCGCTCTCCCTGAGCACATTTTACAAAAGTGGCGCCTTTTTAATTTTTGAAAGGGTGGAGACAAAGAGCCCGCTGCTGGCCTGGGTGAAAGAACCCAGAGTGGCAGCAGGCTGAGAGACACCGGCTGGCAGGAGCCTGCGGGGGGAATCCTAGAGCGGCAGCTCGCTGAGCCGCTCAGCCCACCCCGCTCTGGGATTCCCCCCCGCGGGCTCCTGCCAGCAGGGGTCCCGCCGCTGGCCCCACCAAGAGCCTGCTGCTGGCCTGGGTTCTTTCACCCAGTCTGGCAGCGGGCTGAGAGACCCCAGCTGGCAGGAGCCCGCGGGGGGAATCCCAGAGCAGGGTGGGCTGAGCGGCTCAGCCAGCCGCCGCTCTGGGATTCTCCCCCGTGGGCTCCTGCCAGCCAGGGTCTCTCAGCCCGCTGCCAGTCTGGGTTCTTCTTTCACCCAGGCCAGCAGCGGGCTCTTGTTGGGGCCAGCGGTAATTAGTAATTTGATATGTCGGGTCGGTGGCGCCTTTTTTTATGTGTTCATTCCCCCTAGTGTTAGAACCTGGCTACGCCACTGGTTAAGGGGTGACTTGATCACAGCCTATAAGTACCTTCAGGGGAACAAATATTTAACAGTGGGCTCTCCGGTCTACCAGACAATGGTATAAAAAGATCCAATGGTTGGAAGTTGAAGCTAGACAAATTCAGACTGGAAATAAGGTGTAATTTTAAACAGTGAATGTAATTAATCATTGAAACCCTTTGCCACGAGTTGTGGTAGATTCTCCATCATTGGCAATTTTAAAATCAAGATTGGATATTTTTTTAAAAGATCTGCTGTAGTTCAAACAGGAATTGCTCTGGGGCGGTTCTCTGGCCTGTGCTGTACAGGAGGTCAGACTAGAGGATGACAATGGTCCCTTCTAGCCTGGGAATCTATGAACCTGTGCCAAACTTGAACTGTTTAGCCTGAAATTTCCCATTTTGGGTGTCTGACGCAGGGTGAATTTTTCTGAAAGTTTCAGCAGTAAAATGGTTCAGCCATTTCTGAGAATGAGGTTAAGGAAAATCCTGACAACGGTTTCACTGAGAAGCTCAAGTGCCTCCATACTTAGGAGCAGGGACTTGAAATTTGACACTGGGATCACTCTGGTACCAGGGAGATACTTTTTGACATCTCATTGAAAATCTGCCCAGATTGAGCCAAATCATAAGCCTCTGGGAATCCCAGAGCGGGGTGGGCTGAGCGGCTCAGCGAGCTGCCGCTCTAGGATTCCCCCCGCAGGCTCCTGCCAGCCGGTGTCTCTCAGCCTGCTGCCACTCTGGGTTCTTTCACCCAGGCCAGCAGCGGGCTCTTTGTCTCCACCCTTTCAAAAATTAAAAAGGCGCCACTTTTGTAAAATGTGCTCAGTAGAGACTTTTTAGTTTGGCAGCTACATTCTCCAAAGATTCCATCTGCATGGAGCATGCTCCAGCCCCTCACAGCTCCTACGTGTGACCAGAACGTATACATGCCATCCTGACTGAGCAACTGAGTGTACTGCAGCCCAGGACTGCAGGGCATTAGCGGGACTTTCTCAGCTATTGCTGCTCCTGGTTGCCAATGGGCTGCGGTGGAGCTGGGCATGAGAACTGAGAAAGGGCTCTGTGTTCTCCTGCTAGCACCAAAGTTGCATGGAGGAGATGGAGTGGCCTGACTGCCAAGCAGAGTGATGAGGAGTGGAGGTGCATGACAGAGAGAGGCTATGGGGAAACGGGAGGGGACTAGGGGCAGAGACAAGCTGTGGTAGGGGGATGGGGCAGAAGTGTGCTAGCGACAGGCTGCGGAGATGGAATGAGGCTGGGGGAATGGGGGGGATAGGGACAGAACGGAGACCACCAGGCCACTCATGCCTGGATTTTTGTTACCCAGCAAAAGGACTTTGCAACTAGAGTATGAGGCATCATCTCCAAAGGTGAAAGGCAGCCTAAGAATCAAAAGAGTTGCACCAATCTAGGAACTGCAACTATGAGAATTAGATACAGTCTTCAAGAACTTAGCTTAATTACAAATCCCCCCCCCCCCCAATGTAGCTTGTCCAATAGTTTTCAATCAGTTTTAACTCCAAAGCAGAGTTTGAAGGGTTAAGAACATGCCATTCCTTTGCTGGGGGGTGGGGGGGTGAGAGAACAGTGAGGCAGGAAAGGGTCTGTTGCTGTTTTTAGACTTCTGAACTAACAGATTGATTACTTAGAACTTACTCCTGTGGTGGAACAATGTGTCTGGAGGCTCCACTGTATTATTCATGTATGAGAGACTTTTAATCATAGACTCGTCGGACTGGAAGGGACCTCGAGAGGTCGTCTAGTCCAGTCCCCTGCACTCAAGGCAGGACTAAGTATTATCTAGATCAGCCCTGACAGCAGACCCCTATACAGGCCCCAATCTAAGACTTCTGGTGTTAGTAGTACGTCAGCATCGCATAATGACACCATCTGTGCCCACACAGTATGTGAGCAATGGCCCACAAATACTGAGGAAGTTAGATTGACTCGGCATGGCTGTCTAGAACAATTTTCCTTAGTGGAGGTACACTAGTAAATACACACACATACACCACAGCCGTGCTGGTTGGGACAGCCGCCTGCTAGCATGATGGCCAGAACACTGATCAGTCAATGCCTGTATGTCCTCTGGCACTGCTGGTATCATGATGACACACACGAAACCCTTTCCTTAGAGCGCTAGGCATCGCTTCCTTACCTCTGCAACATGGTCTCAAGGCACCCCACTAATTGACAGTTTCTTATTCTCTCCTGGCACAAAACTTTCTGGAAGGCATATTCCCCGCAGGCCCTCTCCTGCGTCCTACCTGGGTCTGAGCATCTAATGAGAGCCACGTGGACACAAAGAGCTACCTGCCCTTAATGACACCTCTCTTACTGACTTAGACCACAGAACCCTATCTCAATGTCACGTGCAGCCCCCTGTGACAGATTCGAGCCAGCATTCTTGCCCCGGAAGAGAATTCACCCGGGTCAGAGAAACCAAGCTCACAGCTTCAGTGGAACAAGAGAAGGAAAAACATTAGAAGTTGCAAGTGGTGTAACAGTTGATCTAGTTGTTATGCAGTAGGCATGTGGTAAACCAAATAATGGCTGAGTTACATACATAAAACGGGCTTGTGTACAGGAGACGGCTCGTAAATTCAGACTGACCACAAATTTTAGCAGGCCGTCGCCTTTAATGTGTAAGCATTTGTGTGTGAGAGATCAAGGACTTCTAGTGATAGCTCCTTCCTTTGCTAGTGTAACATGGGTATCCTTTCCGCACTTCTCTGAAGTTCCCTTCTAAAAGCTGGAGTTCTGTCCTCCCCCTTCAGTCAGCTCAGCAGTAATTTCCTCCCAGCCAAACCTGACTTGACAAACTGAACATGAAAAGGTCCGTAAGTCTCTGTTCAGAGAGAAGAAAACCCTTAGAGAACAACCCGAGCTTGTTATATTTCATTTGACAAGAACAACTCAGGTAAGTCAGTGGCTAAAGGCAACACTTCTAATTGGCTGTTAGCAGAAGAAATAGAGATTTAGGTCTCAGAGTGTGATGGCCACGTCAAGGATCACTCAGGCAAAGCTCTGGAGCAGCTGTGGTGGCCAGGCTCGGGTCAGTCCCACCAGATGACGCGCCGAAAGCTGCAGCATGGAGTTCTTGACAAACTACGGCCTGTGCGTATTTCAGGGCTATTCCCCAAGTGCCCGGCTCTTCCCTCCTTCCCTAGTCATTTTTAATTGATGACATGAGAGGTCCCAGAACTTCAGCTAACAATGACAGAAATGATCCGCTCCCCCTTCTGCTGTCACCGGGGCCATGCTGATGTTATGGCTAACAGGGGAAGGCTGACGTCCTATAAGAGCTGTCTACAGACAGTTTGTGGTCAGTTTTCAGCACTAGATTTTATTTTTGAGTTAGGTTAGGAACATAGAAATTGCCAAACTGGAACAGACCCAAGATCCATCTAGCCCCATATCCTGTCTCTGATAGTGACCAGAGCCAGGTGCTTCAGAGGAAGGTGTAAGAACCCTGCAGTAGCAGATGTAGATAATTTGCCCCTAGTAAGGTCTCATCCTGATCTCTAATAGCTAGAGATTGGCTTAACCCTGAAGCATGAGGTTTACTATCCCTTCCAGAATTTGTCATCATTAATTATAACTCTGGATATTCTTGTTTTCCATATAATCATCCAATCTCTTTTTGTATCTTGTTAAGTTCTTGGCCCCAGTGACTTCCTGTGGCAGTAAGTTCTGCAGTCTAATTACACTTTGTGTGAAAAAGTGTTTCCTTTTATTGGGTTTGAATTTCTCACCGTTCAATGTCATTGAATGTCCCCTTCTTCTTGTGTAATGAGAAAGGGAAAACAGAATTTTCTGATCTACATTGTCTAGAGAATTCATTATGTTATACACTTTTATCACATCCCCTCTTATTCATCTCTTTTCATAGAATCATAGAATATCAGGGTTGGAAGGGACCTTAGTAGGTCATCTAGTCCAACCCCCTGCTCAAAGCAGGACCAGACCCCAATTTTTGCCCCAGATCCCCCAAATGGCCCCCTCAAGGATTCACAGGTAACAATCTTTTCAATCTCTCTCCATCTGGACCCCTAATCATTCTTGTCGCTCTTCTCTGAGCTCCCTCTGGTTCTGCAATATCCTTTTTGAGATGAGGTGATCAATTCTGCACCCATTATCTCAATGAGGCTGCAGCATTGATCTATATGTATTATTCACCATCTCATTTCTTATGCATCTTATGCATCTCAACATCTTGTTTGCTTTTTTGATTGTAGCTACACATTAAACAGAACTCTTAATGGAGCTGTCCATAATGACATGCTGGTCCCTTTCTGGAGTTGATACAGTTAACTTAGAACACTGTATGGTGTATGAATAATTTACATTTTCCCCTGAAGTGTGCATTACTTTGCATTTATCAATGTTGGATTTCATTTGCCACTATGTTGCCCATTCTCCTAGCTCCTTTAAGTCTGTTTGAAATTCCTTGCAGACCTCTCTGGTCTTGACTAACCTAAATAACTTTGTGTCATCTGCAAATTTTGCTCCCTCACTGCTTCCTCCCCTTTCCAGATCATTAATAAAAAACATATCAAACAACATGAGACCTAGTGTGGATCCTTGAGCCCCTGCTGTTCACCTTTTGCCATGATGTACATTGACCATTTAATCCTACTCTTGCTTTCTGTCTCCTAGCCAGGTTTGGACCCAGGACAATGCGTTGCCTCCCACCCTATGTCTGCTTCACTTCTTCAGTAGCCTCTTGTGCTGGACCTTGTCAAAGGCCTTTAGGAAGTCTAAACAAACTGTGACCACCCATTCTTCTTTATCCATTACTTCCTTGACACATTCAAAAAAACTTGGTGATTAGTGAGATGCGGTTTTCCTTTGCAGAATCCATGAGACCCTATCATATCAATCTTCCAGGTGTGTTGTTCTGCTTTTAATGATCATTTCAACCACTTGCTAGGTATAGATGTAAGACTCAGAGGTCAATAATTCCCTGGATCACCCCAGAGCCTTTTAAAAATATAGGTGCAACGTTTGTACCATCCAATCGTCTGGAACAGTGGCTGTTTTTAACGAGAGAGTGCATGTCTTTACTAACAACTGAGCTCCTTCATACATGAGTTCCTTCAGAACACTTGGATGCGCCGTCTGGACCTGGTGACTTACTGCATTTTAAATAATCAGTTTCTTCCAGCATCTCTTCTTCTGTCACTTCAATCTCTCAGAGCACCTTGTCTGTGTTACCAGGAAAGAACAGGTCTGGGTTAGGAAACTCAAACATCCTCTGCAGTGAAGACTGATGCAGAGAAATCACTTAGCTTCTCAGCAAAGTCCTTCGCTCCCTTTAACCCCTGGTGATCCAGTGGACACAAGAATTCTTTTGCAGGTGTCCTGCTTCTGACATACCAAAGAATCTATTGTTTGTTTTTATACCTTTTAGCTAGCTGTGCTTCAAAGTCCATTTTGGCCCTTCGATCCAGAAGCTGGGAGTGCAATCCTAGAGTGATAGGGTCATAGATTCCAAGGCCAGAAAGGACCACTGTGATCATCTAGACTGACCTCCTGTACAGCACAGGCCAGAGACTTTCTCAAAAATAAGTCCTAGAACAGAGCTTTTAGGAAAACATGTAATCTTGATTGTAAAATGGTCAGGGATGGAGAATCCACCAGGCCCCCTGGTAGATTGTTCCAATGGTTAATTACCCCTCACGGTTAAAAATGTACACATTATTTCCAGTCTGAATTTGTCCAGCATCAACTTCCAGCCATTTGATCATGTTAGACCTTTGTCTGCTAGACTGGAGAGGCCATTATTAAATATTTGTTCCCCATGTGGATACATATGGACTATAATCAATTCATTCCTTAACCTTCTCTTTGTTAAGCTAAATAGACTGAGGTATTTGAGTCTCACTATAAAGCAGGTTTTCTAACCCTTTAATCATTCTTGTGACTCTTCTCTGACCCCTGTCCAATTTATCAACACCCTTCTTGTATTGTGGGCACCAAACCTGGATGCAGTATTCCAGTAGCAGTCGCACCAGTGCCAAATATAGAGGTAAAATAACCTCTCTGCTCCCACTCGAGATTCTTCGGTTTATATATTCCAAGATCACATTAGTTCTTATGGCCACAGTGTCACACTGGGAGCTTATGTTCAGCTGATTATTCACCACAACCCCCCAAATCTGTTTCAGAGTCACTGCTTCCCAGGATAGAGTCCATCATCCTGTAAGTATGGCCTACATTCTTTGCTCCTAGGTGTATACATTTACATTTAGCCATATTAAAATGCACATTATTCACTTGCGCCCAGTTTACCATGGGATCTAGTCAATGACTTGTCCTCTTCGTTATTTACAACTCCCAATTTTTGTGTCATCTGCAAACTTTATCAGTGATTTTATGTTTTCTTCCAGGCCATTGATAAAAATGCTAAATAGCGTAGGTCTGAGAATTGATCCTTGCAGGACCTCACTGGAAACAGACCTGCTCAATGACAATTTGCCACTTATGATTACATTTTGAGACCTATCCGTTAATCAACTTCTAATCCATTTAATGTGTTCCGTGGTAATTTTATATCATTCTAGTTTTTTTAATCAAAATGTTGTGTGATTGTCAAACGCCTTATGGAAGGCCAAGTAGGTTAGAATCACAGAACCACAGGGTTAGAAGGGACCGCCAGGGTCATTTAGTCTAACACCCTGCTAAGATGCAGGGTTTGTTGTGTCTAAACCATCCAAGACAGATGGTGACTCAGCCTTCTTTTGAAAATCTCCAGGGAAGGAGCTTCCACAACCTCCCAAGGCATCTGCTCCATAGTCCTACTCTTCTTACAGTTAGGAAGCGTTTCCTGAGATTTAATCTAAATTTGCTATGCTGGAGTTTGAACCCATTGCCTCTTGTCCTGCCTTCTGTGGTAAAAGAGAACAACTTTTTTTGCATTTGCACATGGACATTGATCACTTTTATTCTTGACCAAGTGTCTCTTTTTATTTAACTCCTTAATCTGGCACCCTTTTTTTGGTTTTGTTTTTTACAGAATTTATCTCTCTGCTCTTACCGTGTCCTTGTTCTAGTTCTGTTGTAATTTGCACCGTATACATAATTGGATACACAGATTCTGTTGTATCACCAACATCATTAACAGGTGTCTGTCTTAGTTGTGTGCTCCTCCATTGCTCCTGCTGCCTTTCCCCTAGGGCTTAGGTTAAATATTCCTCCAACATCTTCTTTATGTTACAAGTCAGCATGCCAGTTCCATTTTGATTAAGGTGAAGCCTGTCACCTCTGTGGGGACTCCTCTTTCCCCCACATGTTGCCCGATGGCTAATAAACTCTTCTTCATACCATTTTCTCACTCGTGCATTGAAACCCTGACGTTCCTTCTGTCTCATCGCACATATCTGCAGAACTGGAAGCATTTCAGAGAATGTGACCATTGAGGCCCTTGACCAAAGCCTTCTGCCTCGCCATCTGAATTTAACTTCCAGGACCTTTCTCCTACGTCTCCTTACATCATTGGTATCAGCATGTACTATGAACACAGGCTTCTCTCTAGCACTGCCCAGAAGTCTGTCTAGCAGGCTTGTGATATCTGCCCCCTAGGCACCCAGCAGGCAAGTCACCAGGCGGTTCTCTCCAACTCTTCTCACTCCTGATGATCAAATCCGCTGTCACCACAGCCTGTCTCTTCCTCCCTACTGTAATTTCATCTCCTGGAGCCGCTGCCTCCTCGGTGGCGGGAGGAATTGTCAGTCTCCACCCCCTCGGTTGGAAGGAGAGTCCCATCTGAGACAGTGTTCCCTCCAGGCCCCCTAGGTATCCATCCAGCAGGAGACTAGCTTCCTCAATGCAAAGATCAGGGAAGTCTGTTCTAAGGTAGGGCCTGCTCCACAATATCCTTTATATGCTGTGTTTATAAACAATTCCTCCTCTTTGCTCCTCCAGTTCAGCAGCTCTCGCCTCAAGATGCTGCCCATGGGCTCTGAGGGCCATCAGATGCTCGCACAGGGGGTAGGCATGTATCATGTACCCGTGAGGTCTGGTGTCAGACCTTCTGCACCGTGTGCAATAAACTGGGTAGCATCCACCCAGGTTGGTCTGTGGCTGGTCTCCAACGTGCATAGACAGACTGGGTTTTAACTCTGAGTTGGGGTGGGTTTAACTCTTTCTGTGGTCTATTAACTGTTCAGGGAAAAGGTTTTATGATTATAGAGGTTATAATTCCTTAGTCGACCATATGCTTCACAGTTAAATTTAGAGCCTAACTCAGTGCCTCTCCCATGCAGACCAACCCACCCTGTGCTCTCTCCATCTGCTGCCTTCTCACTTGGTTTGAGGTATCACATTGCTTGGGTTGGTTGGTTAAGGTTGGGAAAGAGTCACATGGTATTGTTCTAGTTCCCTCATTGGCTGAGCCCACCCCACATGGCATGGAGAATTAGCAGAAATCCTTGTGACTCATGTTGTCCAAGGGAGCGGCTGGATCCAAAGGCTATTGAAGTCAGTGGGAGTCCTTCATTTATTTCAATGGGCTTTGGATAAGGCCCACACAACCTGTCAGGGGCTGTACCACTCACCACTGGTCTAGTGCCTCCTCCTGGTCATTCTGGGGATTAGCTCTTGAGGCCGATGTCCCCATCTTCAGTTCACACACCATCACTCTGACTCTGGTTTGCAGCTCCTCTCTCTCTGGGATCCACCACGTCCTCTTCATGATGTAGCCCTCCGGCATTCCCCCTTCTGGGGTACAGTCCATCAGCTGTCCTAGGCAGCCTGCCCATTCACTGCCCTGGTGGCATTCCCTCAGTAGCTGGTGTGGGAACCCAGGCCCACCCTCTACTCCAGGGATACTCAGCTCAGCAGTTCTGGGCTTCCTCTCTCTGCTCTCCTTGCTCCTTCCCTGGACTGGTTCCTACTCCCTGATTCCCCTTCTCTCTCTGGGTGTACCGGTTCCCAGAACCCTCTCCCTCTTCCCAGGGAGTGACTGCTGCTTGCCTTCCTGCAGCCCAGTCTGTAGCCCGCTACTTGGCTTTATAGGCCCCGCCTGTTCCAGCACAGGTGAGCCTGTTCCTAATCAATCTCCTGCTCCAGGTGCAGCCTGTGGAGTTAATTGGCCTACCCAGTCACCTTAACCTTGCTCAGTTCTGTGTGGGGTGGACAGCCCGTCACAATGTCACACAACATTCTGATCAAAATATTAGCACTATACAAAGTCAACATAGCACCTCTTAAATGGATTAAAAGCTGGCTACCTGTTAGATCTCAAAATGTACTTGTAAATGTTGAATTAGCACCTAGTTGGGGTGTTTCTAATGGGTTCATATACAGGTTGGTTTCTGGCTCATCACTATTTAATATTATATCAAAGACCTTAAAGCAAATATAAAATTATTGCTGATAAAGTTTTCAAATGACACAAAGGTTGGTGAGCTGTCAAATAATGATGAATACAGGTCACTGAGAGATCTGGATCACTTGGTAAACTGAACACAACTATACAACATACATTTAGGATAGCCAAATACAAGGTTATCCATCTAGGATCAAAGAATGTAGCCCATGCTTTCCAGATGGGATTATGCCCTGGAAAGCAGTGACTGAACAGGACTTGGGGTCATGGTTGATAACTAGCTAAACATAAGATCCCAGTGCCATTTTGTAGCTACAAGAGCTAGTGCGGTCCTTTGACTTATAAACAGGGGAATACCAAGTTCAAAATGATATTGCTGCTAGTGATAAAGACGTGCTGTCATTTGGGATGTGTTCAGCCTTTGATGCACATGAAAGATTAATGCCAATGGAAGTTAAACACACACTGTCTCCAGCCTAATAGGACTGCTTCTATCACTCAGCCAGCAGAGACTCTTGTGCTTTCAGTTCCACCGCAGAGTCAGTGAGGGCTTCTTGTGTTTTGTTTACTGAGAAGCAGGGTGCTGGATTGGTCCAAACTCAATGGTGTAAGTCATATGACCTTTGAAATGCAGCTTCAAAATAAATATAACTTAATAGCTGAAATAGTTTACAACAATGGAGATGAGGACAAAGTCGAAACAGATTTGTTCCAAGAGAAGAGTTACTGTGATTCACCAAGGAAGAATGTGATTTGAGAATGGGAAGTTTAAACAGATGATTATCTGAACTCATTACAAAGAGGCTGCAGATGTGAGAAAAATGTCACAGAAACTGTCTGACAGTTTGTGCTTTTTAAACTTCGGCCGGAGTGAAATTCTCCCCTTTGCAGGGGGATTGCACAACCCCTACGTCCTGCTCAGGGCTTAGTGGGACATAGTCATTGTGCTGGCCCTCTGCACAGGAGTGATTTTCACCCTCCAGGCTCCTCTCCAGCACTGCAAATGGCTGGGAGAGGAGGGAAGTGGGAAGATTCGGCTCAGTTACATGTTCCCCTATGTCCCTAAGTCCAAGTCTTGGCCCCACAGAAGCCCTTCCACCAAAGCGATGCAAGAAACCAGATTTGTTGGGTGGGGGAAGGGTTGAGGGCTGGACATGTTCCTCCATACTCTCCCCCACCAAAATCCATGGGGCCAGTAGGAGCAAGCTGCTTTAGACATAATCTTTAGCAATTTGCAGGTGTCCCCTCCACCCTTCCCTTGAGAATATTCCAGGGGCAGCCACGGCTTGGGGAGCATGATGATTCCGGTAGGGGCCAGTGACTGCAGAGAGCTGGGGGCCAGGAGGCAGTGAAGAGGCGGGGGGGGGGGTGTCTTTCTTCCAGCCGATCCACCTGAGATGTACAAATCTTGGGAGGTCCTAATAAGAGAGGGCCTTTGGCATTCCACTGAGGGAGAGGGTGGGGCACAGCAAACCCACTGCCCAGGAGAACTTCAACAGATTGCAGAGTTTTCATTCCCTTGCATGGGAATAACCTGTTTAGTTAAGAATGGGGCCTGAAATATCTCCTCACTGCTATTTCAAGGAGAAATGTGGTCAGGTACTATCTAGCAATCATAAGAAACAGACAAGTTTACCCTTGACAATACATGTAAGATGCAGCCTTAAATTTAGGTTTTTAAAGGACAACCTGCTTTAGTCTCAAAACACTTACCCAATAACCTTTCTGTTCACATGAACCACCCACACAGAAACCAAAATGAGCTACAAGAAGAAAATAGAAAAAGCATCTGGCTGTTGACAACTAGATCTTATTTCAGTCCTGTTTTTTTAATAATTCCTTCCTCACAGTTCTGCAAAGATTTGAATATTTAAAAATGTCTAATTGCATGTTTTTGTATACATTGCAATATTTCAAAGTGAACATTAATAGTTGCAAAAAGTTCAAGAAGTTTAGGCAGCTTTTGAGTGTATTGCTGTTGGAATGAAATCATTATAAAAGTGAAATAGTAAAGTGTATGATTTCTATAGAGCATTTTTATATATTTAAACTTCATGCTTGGAAAAGGATGTGAAAGTATAATTTTCAGCACCATCTTTAAGTTCAGTTTTATTCACGTGAATTACCCCTTTGTGATCTCTCCTGTATGTAAAGTTAACAGTATCGCCACCCGGGGTGTACAAAAATCACAAGTCAAGGCCACCAAAATCATGAGATTGCCTTAAAATCCTGAGATTTTTTTAAAAAGAATACAGTTGGAGTGCTTTATAATTTGCCTCCTGGTTCTCAGCCTTTAGGCTCCACTTGAGAGTCGGACCAGACCCACGTGGTTGTATAAATGTAATTATGACCATTCCATTATGTTCTTTTTTAGGCCTTTTTAGCTTAGATGTACATACTTTCTTCAGACAAAAATCTGGCCTTCAAACAACCCTTACCAAGCTTATCGTCAGAAGCAAGCTCCCCACAGACCAGGACACAGCAACTCAAAGCACCACCGGTCCCTGCCGGAAAAACAGATGCAAACCCTGCAGACATATTTCCACTGCTACGATGATCAACACCCCACACAACACACCTTTCAAAATCCATGGTCCCACACAAGCGTATCACAACATGTGGTGTACCTCATCCAGTGCACTAAATGCCCCCAATAACAACGGTGTGAGTGAAACCAGACAATCACTGTGCTCTCCAACGAACTCACACAGGAAAGTGATAAAAGACGAAAACACCCTGTCACCCGTGGACGAACACTTTTCACAAATCGATCACTCCCTAACTGACCTCTCAGGCCTTGTCCTCAAAGGAAACCAGCACAACACCTTCAAAAGACGAGCCAGGGACCTTAAATTCATAACATTGCTAGACATTAAAAATTGTGGTTTTAATAAAGACACTGGATTTATGGCCCGTTAGAACAATTTGTAACCCACTGACTCCCCTTTTTTGCCCTATGACTGCAGTGATGGTAACAGGCCACTTCACCCAAAATGATCCCTTAGAATATGTGCAAACTACTTATTCTAAACAATCTGTTCCATCTTGCATTTAACTGTGACACTCCGAGTCCATTTGCCAGCCGTGAAGAAGAGCTCTGTGTACCTCTAAAGCTGGTTTCTCTCACCAACAGAAGTTGGTCCGATAAAAGATCTTACCTTTCCTTGCCTTGCCTCTCTAGAAATCTGGCACACAGTTCTAAGCTAAGCTGTGTTGAGGTTTCTTTGGTTTTGCCAAAATATCATTAAAATCACTGTGGGCGCCCTAGAATGAGCTGGCTTAGAGCATGTGAAATATCACCCAGGAATGCTGTGGCCACTTGATGGATCAGGCGTTCCCCTCTGTGGTTGTGTGCTGCAGAGAGCGCCACGTTCAGCTCTGGGGGGTCAAGAACCATTCCTCTGAGTAATAGCAAAACCTGCTGTGGAAAAGCCCCTGAAGATACGCCTGTTCCATCCGTTTCTCTCCCATGCCCAGTGGGTGTAGAAAAGCAAGCAGGGAAGAAGGAAAGGGGAAATCACTCTGGAGATGGTTTTGCTAGAATACAGAAAAATATGTCTATGAATTCGATGGGGTTGTGTTTTTGTCTAGTCCGTTCTGTCTAGTCAGAAATTGTTTGAATACTGGCGCTTGCACTGATACGCATACTAATATTAAATATTGTCCAATGCGGGTGATGCCATACTAGCAAGAGAACTGCATAATGAGAATTCAGATGATGTAACTGTGTCAAAGAGCCTCTTGTTGACTCTCAATCCCAGTGCCACACGAAGTTGTCCTAATGTCAAATAACCTGTTTACAGTTCCCTGCTCCTACGTTATATTATTAAAAGGACACTCACAAGGACAACTAGGCCTTTCTTAAAAAGAAGTGGGTTTTTTTTCACTGCCCTTATAGTCCGGGAATGTCTATTAGTTCAACTCAAGGGCTGCAACACTGGAGGGGGGAAATCATCATTCGCATCTTCTACCGCTTTCAGTAACCAGCGTAGGTGCTATGTTTCTTCACAGACAAAGGCACATTTCCCCACCCTCCACCCCCACTGCCTGCCTGCTGCATTCTCATGAACAAACAGGATATTGAAATTGACAGTGGTATAATGTCTGAGCAGGAATCTCGTACATTTAAGTGCCCCACCTGTTAAACAGATGAGCACCCACTGGCAAAGCAGAAGGACGGCGAAAAGTAGGTACTGTAATTGACACTGATTATTATTTAAGGTTCTAGTGCAACTGATGCTGTACACGACACATTGCAGATAGTTCCATCCCCAAATTGTTTACAATCCAAGAGAGACTAGACAGGAGACACTGGGAAGGCCAGGGTGGGGAGTCGTCCGGTTTTTGTTCATGCCAGCCAGTCGAAATATGCTGTTGATAGAAGCAGGGGTGGGATTGTCCTGGTTATCAGTGGTACACGATCCACTACTTTGCTGGCCCCTGGGAAATGTAAATACTCATTTACAAAAACAAGTGAAGTTTCTCGCCCTGACAGATGCATAGATAACCTCTTGTGAGTGTAACCGGATGCAATGCTCCCTAGTATGCAGCTATAAAAAAACCAGAGGGATAAGGCCTCAATCCAGCAAAACACCAGAGCATATGCTTAATTTTAGGCACATGTGCAGTCCCATTGTTGTGCTTAAGCACTTAGTTGGACCAGGCCTAATACAGGTGTAAAATACCACCCTCCATCTCAGCGGGGTCTGACTGCTGATCCTGAATAATATAGAAGCCAATATAGCTATTTCACTGCTGATCATTCTATCAGAAAGGCCTTCAGAACTGTGAGCACAGCTTGACATTGTGGGTGGAGCTTATTCAACAGCATCAAGCCAAAGCCACATTTTTTCCATTCTGACCACATCAGGGATGTTAAATAGTCACCGAAAGCTTGACACAGACTGACAAATGTTCATAGATGTTAAGGGCAGAGCGGGCCATTATAAACCTCCTGTGTAACACAGGTTGGAGAATTTCACCCATAAAGCCCATCACTTGTGGTTGGCTAAAGTATCTTTCAGACTTAAATCTTGATTTAAAATCTCCCAATGACAAAGAATTTACCAAGCCCCTAGGTAAGTTGTTCCAATGATGAATTACCTCACTATTAAAAATGGGACAGCTTGAATTCTTCTAGCTAAAACCTCCAGCCATTGCTTCTTTTTCTCCTTTGTCTACTAGATTGAAGAGTCATCTGTTACTGACTGTCTTCTCCACATGTAGGAACCTGTAGACCATGTTCACATTCACCTCTTAAATGTCCCTTCAGTTAGCTGTCTAGCTTGAGCTACTTTAGCCTCTCATTGTAAGGTGCTTTCTAGAGCTTGAATCACTTCTGTAGCTCTTTTCTGGACCTCTCCCAATTCCAACATCCTTTTGAAAGTGTGGACACCGGCAGCGTGCACAGTACCCCAGCCATGGTCTCATCACCACGGAGGCATTGTGGCGCAACATGGACTGAAAGAAAGCAGAGGGTGGAATTTCCAAAAGCGATCAGTGCTAGACTGACCCCAGTCGAAGTGAATGGTAGTTTTACCATTGACTTCAATGGAAGCAGAGTTGAGCCAATGCTGAGTGCTTTTGCAAATCCTGTCCAGACAGGTAGAGCTGCTTTTGCCAGGTACAAGAAAAGGCAAAAATAATCAAAAGTGGCTCCTTTCTGTCAACCTAATGGACATGGAGACCAATATATCCTTTCGCCCATAGGAAGGAGCAACATAGGGAAGGTTGCACGGCTGCTTCTGGGCTGCTTCTCTTCTCTGAGAGAGGATTCCAGTCCCTGGACAGGTCATGGACAGTAACACTCTCACAACATTTAAATAAAAGCTTTGATTGTCTGGAGCCGATCAAGAGTTTACCCCTGGACCAACTTTTCTTGCTTAGTGAACCTGACCACTGCTGTCCTAGTACAGGGGAGGCTGGAAATCATTTTCAGGGCACTGCATTTTCAGTGGAGATCCTCGCAGGGTGATGCGCCAACTCCGTATGAGTGAGGGCAGCAGAATCTGGCCCCATGTGACCCCACAGCGTGCTAACACTTACACAGGTGATAAACCTTGTTAAATGAGAGCACTGGATTGTAGATTGTAAAGCAAACAAAACATGTTTGGTCTGTTGCACAGCATTCAGTTTGGGTTTCCCCATGAGTGGACTTGAAGAACAAAACTGAAATTATTGTTAGAAGCCAATTGCTTGTCTTCATTGTGTTGAGGCAGAGTAGGTGGGTGGGGGACTTCACAGACCTGGAGAGGCAGACGCTGCTACAACAGAACAAGAGGGCTACTAGCTCTCAGGATTATTGGATGCAGCTGTTCACAGACACCAGGTGCAAGAGAACACCTGGAGTGACCACTTACAAAGCAGAGGGGCGGAAGCTCTCAGCAATTGCGAGGCGGAGCGATAGGAGTGGAGGTACTGAGACTCAGGGTGGAGAGCCAGCTTCAGGCTGGAAGGAGGATCCCAGGGTTCTACTGGCTCCCAGGCCTGTTGGGGGCCCAGTCCCCGGCCTGCTCCCTGCAATACAGACTGCTTCAGAGTCAGGGGCCCAAGGCTCTGGGGCAGCCCAGCCATGCTGGGGCTTCCAGGCTCCCTACCACAGAGCCAGGAGTCTCAAAAGCCAGGGAGAGCCAGCGGCGACCTGCAAACCTGGGACATTTGGGGAAAAATGGGTTTAGTTCCGAATCAGACTGAAACCAAATTTTGAAATGAAATTTCCCGCAAACTGGAAATTCTGAGTTTCAGCCAGCGCTGCTCTCTCCTCTGTTCTCCTCAGAGTAAACACCGCCAGCCAGGAGGAAAGAGTTGATGCTGACAACAGTTGACATTGTTTCTAGCAGAGTGTGGGGTACACCGGGCAGCTGCAATCCAATGTGCAGATCGTGCAGAGAAGACAGCACAAGGTAAGCAGCACAGACCCACAGTAAGTTTATGCAGACAAGGTAGTTCAGACAGCCCACAGGCAGGGCTGCCACCAGAGACTCTAACCACCAGGCAAGGGTTCTCCTCCCTACCCCCCAGTCACAGGTGGCAGAAAATGAGGGCATGACGGCCAGCAGGGAATCAAATGCAGGGAGGAGGGGAAGATGGATGTGGAGAATCTGCTGGAGTGAGTGGTTGAGAGCCAACAACAACAGGCAACCCAGCTGCAGCAGCAACAGAGCCAATGACTGCAGCGGCTGGCAGCACAAAACCCTGGGCTCATGGCCTAGCGCCTCAAGGATTGTTGCTGGTGCCGGCTAAACCTGGGAGGGCGAGCGGGGGTGCAGGCTCTCACTGAATGTGGAAGGCTGAGGCTGGTGGAGGGAATGGGGCACAGGGCACCATCAGCTAGGCTGAGGCCTGAGTCCCTGGCACAGCAGAGACTTGGAGCCTGAGCCAGAATGCCCCAGGACATGCAGGCCTCGGGAGCCAAGGTGTGCAGAATCAAAGGTTCCTCCAATTGTGATGGCCACCACAGAGGGGAAAAGATGGTGGCCCCACAGGCAGGCAATTGCTTCAAGTGTTGGCAGCATGGCCATTTTCGACACGACTGCCCCTGCCTAGATGGGAGCTATGGGCAAACCTGTACAGCCACCACCAGAGCCTGCAAACAGGGACCAGCCAAGATGGCAGTCACAGTGAGGGTCTACAGGTCCAAAGTGATGGGCTCAATGGATTCAGGATGCAGCCAGACCCTCGTAAGAGAGAAGCTGGTTGAGGCCCATGGGATGCTGGCTGCCACAATTTTCCTTCAGTGTGTACACAGACGTGTGCCTGGACCCCGTAAAGGAGATACAGCTGACAGTGGGGAACCACCCTAAGACTCCCCACGTGGGGGTGGAAGCCTCTCTCGCCTACCTGGTGGTCCTGGGCTACAGCTGGAAGTACGTCAGGAAAGGCTTGCAGACAGGGGAGAAGAGCTGGGGCGGAGGATGACCTCACTTCTAAGATTGGAGAAGAGTCTGGATCTGCAGAGCTGGCTGACACAGATGTGCAAGAAGACCGGGGAGGAGACTTCACAAGGTGTAGAAGGGCCCTGAGAGACCAGTGGGACCAGCGATCTCAAGACCACTTGAATACTCTTGAATGACTGATGCAAAACAAGGATTTAATAGGGAACAGAAGGCAGATTCTACCTTACGCCGGTGATACAAACAGCTGGCCACTGTCAATGGAGACGTAATTGACCGATAGAAATGAAAACAATGGTCATGCTTTGAGTTGAGAGAGGAACGACTCTAGCAGTGGATACACGACCACCAGACCAGTGAGGTTTGTGCCCAACTTGTGGTACCCCAGCCCATTTGGTGAGAGTTACTTCAGCTCACAGACTTGGTTCCATGTGCCAGTCACCTGGGGAGAGAACCCCGCCCCCCGGCCCCAATGAGACTTACCTGCTGGTTCTGTTGGCCAGGTAGCTACACCGAGGTGAGGGATTACTGCATCTCCTGCCCAGAGTGTCAGTTGGCAGGACCCAAGAGCACTCCAAGGGCTCCCCTGATGCTGAAGCCAGCAGCAGACAGGTCTTTGAGAGCATTGGCATGAATTTGATTGGACCGCTCGAAAAGAGCTTGAATGGACACCAACCCATACTGGTGTGATGCTTTGGGTTCAGCCCAGACCAATAAGGGGTTATGTCACTGCCTGCCCTGCAACTCTGGGTGCCTTCAATGCTATGCTTCTGGGTCTCCCAGCCCTGACTCCAACAGCCAGTAGACACCCATGAGGTCACACCCAGGCTTCCACCACCCACTTACTTCTTGCAAGGTGACCCCAACATCTTCCCAGTCCTGAATTTCCCCCAAGCTGTCTCGCGGCATTATCCAACCCTCTCACGGAACACTCACAGAAACGATTACGTTCACTGCTCCTTTAAAGAGACAATACACTGCAGCTCATTCATTTCACTGGGGTTGGACAAACACTCTGATTTCAATAATAGCCCTGAACAGGTTTGTAGTAAAAGTAAAACATGTTTATTTAACGAAAGGGCAGGATTAAGTGATACCACATGTAAGGAATAAAGATAGAAAGGGTGACAAGCAAAGAAAAGTAAAAATATGCTTCTAACACTAAAACTTAAATTCTGCACATTATAATCTTTGCTTAGGCAGGTTTCTCGCCTAAACTCAGTTCCCAGAGACTTCAACCCCCCCATGGCTGAAGGATCCAATGTTCTGCAGTTTCGACAGCTCTGGAGCCTTTAATCCCACAAGTGATGGATACCAAAATCACTTTTGTGTCTGTGTCTACCTCCCAAAGTTCACTGCCCCTGTTACAAGAGGCAGAAAGGCTTTTTGCTGTTCTTCCCTTCCTGTTGACTTCCCATCTCCCTGCTGACTATCTATGTAAATGGGGATTCCTTCCCTCATGTCTGGGAGAAAGCCTGTTTCTTCAGTTTGGAGGCATTATGGAAAGTAGCAAAATTATCTGGAGCTCCACAAAAGATAATTGCAATTATAAAAATGAAGTATGGAGATTTCTGTAGCGCTGTAAGTATTGGTGGAAATTTAAGCAACTGGTTCTAGTCAAAGTTTGGTGTAAGACAAGGGGGCATGGAATAACCATCGTTTTTCGTCGTGTTCTTAAATGGGATATTAAGAATGCTATATGAGCCAGAGGACGTGACACTGGACAATCTTGAGTTAAACTCCTTAGCTTATGCAGATGACATCATACCATTGGCAGGCACGTTTAAATTAATGATCATGCTCTTTGCTACTTTTGAAAATTGGTGTAGTTGACTTGGATTTACAATAAATGCCAAGAAGATGAAGTGGTTGCATCTTGCAAAAGGGACAATAGATAAAGTGTTGAAATGCCACAGCAGTGAAGTCAGAGAACAAGTAGAGTCTCATTTGTACCTAGGAAGCTTGATCAGTGCCGACAGATCCATCACGCATTATCTTAAAACGAGATGTGCCTTCACCCCAAATGCTGCACAGAAATTGACAAAATTATGGACTGAGAAAAATTTTATGTTTGGTACCAGAGTGAAAATGTATCAAACCCATGTATTAACTGTATTACTCTAGGGTCTGGAAGCAGGTGCATCTTATGAAACAGATGTTAGATGACTGGAGGCTGCTGAGATAAGAGTTCTTCAGAAGGTGTGAAGTGGGATGATTTTAAGACAAATGAGGAAGTTAGAAAGAGAGTAGGAAGTGAAATCAGTGTATGCGACAGCTACAATCAAAAAGATTACAATGGTGGGGACACTGCAGAAGACAAGCAGATGATAGGATTCCAAAGAAAATAATGGAAACACAACCAAGGTCAGTCCAACCTAGGGGCCAACCATCTAGATGATGGGAGACCATATGCAGACACATGACCAGGGGCTTAATGGAGGAACAAGTCAAGAGAATGGGACTGGTGTACTGTTCCCGTGTCTGCAAAGATGCTCTGGGATGAAAAGGAGAAGAATAAGAATGATTTTTTTAAGTACAATATTTTACAGATAGATTGTAAGTTCTTTTGAGGCAGGGACTGTCTTTGTTCCCTGTCTGTTCAGCGCCTAGCACCAAGGGGTCCTGATCTGTGTCATGGGCTCCCAGGGACTATTGCAATAATTAAAAATAGGAAGAATAATTCTCTTTGTTACTTTTGAAGAATTCTTGTTGGCAGTAGGGCTGCCCGGCTTCAGAGAACCAAATTTTGTTAATCAAGGTATGTAACCACATTAAATGACTCCTTTAGGGCCTATATCACTGACATTGCTGTTAGGGTAGAATTACATTTGCAGCAAGAGAGCATATTTATCAGCTGTGAATTTGTACACTCTGCAGAGATAAGCCTGTCATCGATGAGTAGGAGGGTTTTTGGTTAATGAGCACAACTGCTGCCTCTAGATCTTGGGTATGACAGGAAAGTGGGTGTCAAGTACTAGCAGGGAATTTATTGAATTCTCAAGAGATCACAGTGAGTTTTATTTAAACTTCTCTGAGAGTGTCTTGGTTTTCTAGCAGATGTAGGGTCTGGCCAAGTTTCCTGGCCTCCGACGTGTATATTGAAAGCTTCATCTGAATTATAAATCAGTATATATAATTTACATATTTGCTTAAGTGGAAATTAAGCATATTACCAGTGAAGCTATGTGAAATACTTTTGTGATCAGTGAAAAATTAATGTCCTTACAGTCCAGGACTCTTTTCCACTAGCCTGTCATTCCTGCTAAATCAACAGACACAGAATGTAAGCTGTTTGGGGCAGCGACTGTCTCTCTGTTATGTGTTTGTACAGCACCTAGCACATCGGGGCAAAGGCCTCTAAACATGACCACAACCCAAACAATAATAATAATAGTAAGAATCCCAGCATAGTCCAAACAAATTATTCCCCCATGGACACACATCTTTGTCTGCAAAGTGTGCACAGTTTATTGCTAATTCTCTCGGTACAAGTTAGTGCCAAGCCCCTTTCTCACGCATACTTTTCCTTAAAGGGATGGAGTCAAAAGTTTGTCGTTAAGCTGTATACAACATTTTACCTTGCAAGTTAAAAATCTTTCTTCTGCACCACTGCATGACTGTTCTGCTATATTGCAAAGAAGTCTTACTAGCCTAGATTGCACTGCTAAAACCACACAGCACGGTAACTGCTTACCCATGAGGCCAGACATGTTGTTTGATGACATATTTTAGAATTTGTCATGTGTCCTTGACCTTTGCAATATGACATGTGATGCTGCAGATGTTTTATCTACAGATGTGCCAACAGCAGATCCATATCTTCCCTCTGTTCACTATTATTTAGCTGCTAATGCCCAGCAATGCTTATGGGTTTTTCCCAAGGGGAAGCTTTGAGACTTCTTGGAGTTGCGAATGGAGTTGTGAATTGTCCCCCTCTTTCCCCTGCACGACAGTGGGACTCCAATCCTGAATGGGGGTCTGTAACACCCTGACACCCGAATATTCACCACTGTCATGTAATTAGGATATGTTTTGTACAAAGTATGTCTTGTGAGGTATCATTCTAAAAGTCTTGATCTGACATACATTAATATCTCATTGGATTCTGTGTGTTATCGTCGTATGTGAAGTTATGAAGTTTGGCTATGTGTGTGTTACTGAAACATGTGAGATTGAAAGCACCCACAAGCAGCCTTTCAGGTACAACAGTAAAATGGCCAAACAATGTTAATGGCTTATTGAGGAAATGCACACAAGCACCAGGATTACCCCAGGAACTGTGTACAACAGAAACCTGTCAGAGATAGCACTGCACAATGGGAACTGTTTGACCCAGCGCACAGCAAAAGAGCTTTCCAGCAAGTGGGGGGAAGATATATAAGGGGGGGAAATGACATCATGGGGGGACCTCACTCTTCCTGCAACAACACACCTGGAAACACCTGAGGGGCACAGACTGAACTGTGGAACGTTGTGGTCCCAGGCTAGAAGGATCTTTAGCCTGTGTATGAAAACCTGGGAAAGCCAAGGCAACTTGTGCCTTAAAAATCTGCCAGCCTGTTTATCACTCAGGGTGAGAAATTGCTAATTTATATCCTACCTATCTAGTTTAATCTAGATAGGTAAAATCAGATTTGCGGTTTTTGTTTATTAACTAAGGTAATCTGCTTTGATCTGTTTGCTATCACTTATAGTCACTTAAAATCTATTCTTTGTAGTTAATAAACTTGTTTTTGTTTTCTGTAAACCAGTTTGTGCAATTCATAACTGGGGGGCGAAAAGCTGTGCATATCTTCCTCCACATTGAGGGAGGGGGTGATTTTCATGAGCTTACGCTGTACAGATTTCTGTGCGGCACAAGACAATACAATTTGGGGTTTACACTCCAGAGGGGGTGTGCATTTGAGTGCTGGGAAATTCCCAAGCTGAATCTTCCCACACAGATCTGATTTCAGTGTCTGTGTCTTTTTGCAGCTGGGTGTGGCCCTACCTTTGTGTGTGCTAGAGGAGGCTTGAGGGCTGGCACAGCAGGACAAGGTGAGGGAGCCCAGGCTGGTGGAACAGGCAGGGTCAGTGAGACCCCAGTATATCAGGTGGCACCCCAGAGGGGGAGCAACCTGTCACAGGATCTTTGGGCTCAAGATAGATAACAAGGAAGAGCAGTGTCTCCCTCAAGCAGGAAAGGTTTGACAGGACCCAGGCACGGATTTCAGAGGTGTCACAAAGCCAAGTGCTGCCGATCCACCTTTACCCAGGGATTGTAGGCTTCATACGTAGTAGGGCTGGTCAGAAAATGGGCTTTTTTTTTTTTACATGCAAAATGTCAATTAAAATGGAAAACAATAGTGTTTAAACGAAGTTTTCCATGGAAAAGTTTGACTTTTGGGGGGGAAAATATCAAAAACTGAAAGATTTCAGTTAAAACCAAAATATTTAAATGCAGAAATGCTGCTGCAATGCCTCATGGGAATTCTAGTTTGAAAGCCTCATGCTCCTAGTCTCCTTTGTAGACTGGGGTGCCCAGCTGGACTATATCTGCCATTAGGCAACAAGGCCTCCTTTTATAGTAGGGAAGACAGTTGGCTCATGGGACATATAGTCTGGCTTGGGAGCCTAGCACCTAGAGAAGACTGAGGATGATGAAACTGAACTACAAATCACATGAGGCACTGCAGTGGATATTTGAATAGAAATATTTCAGTTTTTGGACATTTTGTGATTTGATGAAAAAAATAAAAATTTTGCTCTGACACAAACCCAAAAAACCAGATTTGTGGAACATTTCTGAGCAGCCCTAATGCATAGTTATAAACTGGGCAAGAGTGCCCCTAAGGGAACTCCAAAAATTCCTCTTAAGGACCTGGAACCATTCCCGACAAGAAATGCAGAGGAAAGTGAGGATACTATCCACAGTGATGGTGGACAGTCTGACCTAATGGTCAAAGCCCAGATTAGCATTGGGGTCATGGTCAGGAGTCACGCCAAGGTTCACAGCCGGAGTCGGAGGCAGAAGCCACACCAAGGGTCGAACTGGAGTCAGAGTCATGCCAGGTCAAAAGCAGAGTTGGAATAGAAACCACACCAAGCATCAAGGAAGAATTTAATCAGAAAAATGTGAATGATAATTGGGAATAATTTAAGAACACCTCACTAGATGCCCAAATAGAAGCTATTTTACCTCTATATTTGGCACTGGTGCAACGACGTCTGGAATGCTGTATCCAGTTCGGATGTCCACAATTCAGGAAGGATGTTGATAAATTGGAGAGGGATCAGAGAAGAGCCACGAGAATGATCGAAGGATTCGAAAACCTGCTTTATAGTGATAGACTCGAGGAGCTCAATCTATTTAGCTTAATAAAGAGAAGGTTAAGGAGTGTCTTGATTACAGTCTGCAAGTAACTAGTTGGGGAACAAATATTTAATAAGGGTCTCTTTAATTGAACAGAGAAAGGTCTAACATGATCCAATGGCTGGAAGTTGAAGCTAGACGAATTCAGACTGGAAATACGGCATAAATTTATCAGTGAGAGTAATTAACCATTGGAACAATTTGCCAGTGGTGGTGGTGGATTCTCCATTCCTGACAATTTTTAAATCAAGATTGGATGCTTTTAATAAACGCTCTGCTCTACGTGTTATTTGGGGGCAGGTCTCTGGCCTGTGTTCTACAGGAGTTCATACTAGATGGTCACAATGGTTCATTCTGGTCTTAGAATATATGACTCTATGAGTGAGATTCACTATCATGGCTGCCACCTCCACCATCTCCTGGGATCCTGGACCTTCTTCATCCTAATCCTGAGAGATGCCCTGGCCAAGCCAGGCCAGAGAGAGGGACCCAGATGACACCGCCACCTCCCCCGGCTCTGGCTAAATCTCAAATTCTTCTGGTCAGTCAGAAATTATTTTGTAGTTGGAAAATCCACTGTGTGGACCATTGTCATGCAAGTCTGCAGGGCCATTAATTGCCTCCTGCTACACAGGACTGTGGCTCTTGGCAATGCACCGCACATAGTGGGTGGATTTGCTGCTATGGGATTCCCAAACTGTGGTAGAGCAATAGATGGCATGCACATCCCTGTTTTGGCCCCAGCCCAACTTACCATAGGGTACATCAACAGAAAAGGCTGCTGTCTATGGTGATGAAAGCATTGATGATCACCAGAGATGCTTCACTGACATCAATGTGGGCTGGTCAGGGAAGTTGTATAATGCTCGCATCTTTAGGAACAGAGGGCCGTTCAGAAAGCTACAAGCAGGGACTTTCTTTCCTCACCGGCCGGTTATCGTTGGTGATGTTATATTGCCAATAGTGATCTTGGGGGACCAAGCCTACCCCTTGCTCCCCTGGCTCATGAAGCCATACACCGGTCACCTCAACAACACCAAGGAAAGATTCAACTACTGGCTAAGCAGGTGCAGAATGACAGTTGAATGTGCTTTTGGTAGGTTGAAGGGACACTGGCACTGTTTACTCACCAGATTGGATCTCAGTGAGAAAAATATCCCAACGGTTATAGCTGCCTGTTGTGTCCTGCATAACATCTGTGACACAAAGGGGAAAAGTTGCTGCCGGGGCGGAGCAGCTGTCTGCTGAGTTTGAACAGCCAGACATAAGGGCTATTGGAAGAGCGCCGCACAGAACTGTACGGCTCAGAGAGTGCCCTTTAACAGTGAGCCACAGGAATGTGTTGTGGTGGACTGTGCTCTACCTGGCCCTGTTTGGGGGATTTGTGTGGTGCTTGGTGTACGTGTCTGTTAATATTGCAGTGCTTTCTGTACATTTCTGGTGATTACACTGTGTGTGTCACTGGTCCTAGGAGTTGTGTCACACTGTACAGTAACAAGTAAGTAGGTACTTTCAGTAACACTAGGACTCTGCAGCATATGCTGTGAACTAATAAAGATGAATTATGTTCCAAATAAGAGAATTTTGTTCGGTAACAAAATCAGTGAAAAGAGAATGCTGTGCAATTTAAAGGCAAATATATAAAAAACTTAATACATTAATAGAACAGAACTTATCAAGGGAAAAGAACATTCATGTCCACTTCAGCTACACATACACCAACCATGACTTTCACAGGTCAGTGTATGTGAAGCTGTGATAGTCTTCAACGTCCCCCAGGGCGGAGTGGCAGGGATAGTGCAGTGACCCCTCATGCCATGTAGAATGTTGAGGAAGGTACAGGAAGGTCCCGATACTGAGTTCTCAATGGGCTGCAGAGGGAGGCAAACCCAGGACTGTTGAACCAGGTCCACCAGAATCTGCAGCATCTGTATTTTTCTGCCTGACAAGACCCATTACGTCCTGGTGCATCTCCCTCTCCTTTTCCTGCTGGGACTCCCGGGCCTTTCTCCTCTCCACCCTTTCCTTCTCCAGGATGCCCTCAATGTTCATCCTCCAGGCTCTGTGCTCACTGTCTGTGCTCACGGATGCAACATTGGCTTGCAGGATCTCACTGAACATGTCATCCCGAATCCTCTCTTTCTCCTTCTTATGTGGCTCAGGTGTTCTGCGGGTGTGGAGGGGGAACCCCTCAAAGGCACAACGACAGCAGCTGCAGATAAAACACGCAAAGGTATCATTGTCAGAATAGTCACAACAGAAAGCAAAACTTAAGATTCAGAACTCCCTATCCTTGCTCACCTAAAGTGTTAAACAAGACGTGCTGATTGATACTTCAGCGCTGCAGTGCTTGTGCATAGCACCAGTCACAGCACCAACCATGGTAAGCATGGCCCAGCGGAGGTGGCAGAAATGAGGAGGAAATTGGTCAGTTGCATGAAACTGTGAGTATAGGGCAACAGCACTGAATTCTGGCACCATTCCCCACAGGCGGTGGTGAGCGTAGCTGATATCTCACTCCTGCAGGTAACAAAGGCAGAGAGAGCGCAGCTGCTGCTGGCATCCCAAAGCCACCTGGACCTCTAGCCTATTTACTGCAGTGGTGCCTGCTAAAGCTATTCCTGACCGGAGAGGGAAAACGTCCTACCGTGGAGGAAGAAAGAAGGTAGCCATCCTTAGGCAGACCTTCGGGAGAGGATGGCAAAGTGCCTCCAGGAAAGTTTCATTGAGATCTCTTGGGAGGATTCAAGAGACATCCCTGTGTGCGTAAACAACCTGCTCTGCTACAGGAGAATGAAAACCAGATGACAACACTACCTCTCTTTGTTGTACGGCTACCTCTTCTCAGATGAGTGAATTAAGGAAAAGTCGCTTGCTGTGTCCTTTTAGGTTGGGGAAGCCATCAGTACATCCCCATAATGGGAAATACATTTACGCACTTACCCGAGGTTCCTTCTCCTGCACTGGGCTTGCCTGTGCTTGATGGCCGGGACTGAGTGGACTGCGGTGGAGTCTCAAACAAGTCCGGGCTCACAGCATAGCTAGACACACTCCTAGTCACATCTCTGCCATCTTCCTCCTCCTCTTGCTCCTCATCCAGGGGCCTGTGACTCTGGCTCCTCACTGGTGTGGGGGGAGCTGGTGGGGTCTCCACCAAGTACAGCATGCAGCTCATGGTAAAAGCAGCAGGTCTGTGGCTCGGCACCGGATCTACTGTTGGCCTCCCTGGACTTCTAATATGCCTGTCACTGCCCCTTGGTTTTCACACAGCACTGCTGCTGGTCCCTGTCGTACCCCTTCTCCTGCATCCCCTGGGCAATCTGCTTGTAGATGTTGACATCTCTGTGTCTGGCCTGTAGCTGGGCCTGCACAGCCTCTTCTCCCTCCAGGCCCAGGAGACGCAATATCTCCTGCCTGCTCCAGCCGGAGCATGTCTGCAGCATGGAGCCAGCATGGCCAGCGGGGCAGTTGCACACAACAATGGAGGGCTGTTAGGTGCGCTTGCCAGGCTGGACAATCTGGAAAAGGCATTTCAAACATTTTTAGGGCTTTAAAGGTGCTGGAGGGCTTCCAGTCTCTGTGACCCCTGGGCAGTAGAGTTCATAACTCAGACCAGAGCGGTCAGTTCCGGGCATTGTGGGACAGCTGCTGGAGGACTGTTATGGTCACATTCGGTAACGCAGTGTCTATACGCGCCCTGTGTCAACCTCCGCACATCAACCATGGGCTCAACGCCGCGTGGGGAGGTGGTGTTACTATGTCAACATAATGGGTGGGAGACAAAATTAAGTGTAGACACATGTACAGTTAGGTTGATGCAAGGCGGCTTACGTTGACTTAGCTTTGTAGTGTAGACCAGGCCTAAGTTATCAGCAATTGTATATAACTGTTATGATTATATAAGCAAGGCCAGGTCAGCAGCCCAGGTCATTCTTAACTGGGGCCATTGTTACCACTGTAGAGCCATCAAAGATACCTCAACCGCTGATCATCCTTCCTGTACAGCTAATTTGCATGCTACAGTTCTATTGGTTGTAATGGGTAAGGGGCATAAGAGTTGTCACTGGTAGGCTGCCTGCTCCAACCATCATTCTCCGTAAAGGCTCTGTGCCCCTGAGATGGCTTGCACACCAGTGTTTGAAAGGCCCCACAGTGGGCTTCAGAGTGCCAGAAAGATAAGCTTGTACTTAAGTGCTTTGCTAAATCAGGGCCTAGATGATTTTCAGCCTTCACTATAAGTGAGCCACTTTTATTATCTTTTTTTACTTTTCCAAGTAGCAAATGCAAGTAATCCAGACAGGAACCAACAGCCAGCAAAATCACCCTCCAAAAGCAAAGTCTTTGTTGTAGGAGTCACTTTGTATTACTTTGCGGTTTTGTTACACGTATAAAATTCCTCGGCTTAGCGAGACCTGTAAGTTTGTGTTTTGACTTTCTAGCTAGGCAGGCCTTACTGATATGCCGTATTAGGCTACTGGTATGGACAAAAGTGTTGAACATCTGTGTTTTTATAAGAATGTTTATTTACTTTGGTAAGAATTGGATATAATGGCAGACCAAGAAATGGGGAACAGGCCAATGCTGTCCTCAAGTTTCATGCACAAGTCAACATTTGCACAGTAGACCACAGTTAGGTGTTGAAACGCAAGTAGTTAACTGGTGATAAGAATTCAGCATTTGTAGGTTTGTTAAACATTGGACATCTTTCTTTGCATTCCATTTTGTTCTAGTGAAAACTTTCATCTTGATTGTGACTGAGGGGAACAAAAGCTTCAACGCATACTGATTTATTTCCATTTTTAAGAACGGCAATAGATAAAATGAATGGATGAGATTACAACTTGATTTTTACCAAGATACTAACCTTTCTTGTTCTTAATATTGAATACCAATGCAGTACTTCCACACTGTATATCTTTTCTTCCTATTTACATTACTGCTTTTCACTACTGCCTATAATCTATTCAATGTGCTTCTGAGATTGCTTGCAACAGAGGGTTGCATCATATATTAAAGTCTGACTCAAAATAAAAAAAGCTAAAGGCGGTATATTATTTAAGTGGAAATTCATAAAAATCAGTTGTAGAAATAAACACTGTGCCGGGCATTATAAATTCTAAAGATTTACTGTTCACTCAATTCATGTAATGTATAACTCCAAACAAGTGTGATTCATCACTTCTATATTCTGGGACCTACTTTTCTTTTCAATTGCTCCTTACACTCACTTCCTTTTTATAGTAGCTCCTTCGGCACTTTCGCTCTAGCCAGGGTGACTGGTTATAGGGGACTGATTCTCCATTACCCTGTCCCATGTGCAGTCGTTCACATCAGTGCAAAGTGGGTGTAATCAGCATGGGAGCATCTGACCCCCATGTTGCAGTGGGGTAAATAACTCCACAAGGTACAGGGTAACAGAGAGTCAGGCCCAGGGTCTCGGAAGGTCTGTCTACATTGCAGTGTAAGCCCAGGATCAGACTCAGGTTCAAGCCCAAACCCACCTTCTGTTTGACCCGGGTCAGTAAGCCCCCTGGATGCATTCTCTAGGACCCGCCAGGGGTGTGTCCAACGTTGAGTCCACTGGGACTTGGCTCCAAACGCTATCATTTTGCAGCGTGGACCCAGCTCAGGCTCGGGTCCTGAGAGTTCACCAATGCTATCCCACAATTCCCTGGACCATTGTAGCTTGGCCTTTCTATCCCAAGACTAGCCAATCAACTCCAAGGAAACGGAAGTAACCCTCCTGGCTCCAGAACAGCTGTTTGGCGTTTAACCCTTCCATTTTCTTCTGACCACTGAACTGGAAACGAAGGGAACCGTCTCCTTCTTGGTGCTCATAGCTAATGCAGAAGTCCTTCACTGAGCACTGCAACCCGGACACAGGACCACAGTCAGATCCTGGCAGATCTGTGTTGAGGCAAGCAAGAAATGACCATGTCTACCAAGAAATAGGGGAGAAGTTGGCATCCCTGGGGGTTCAACAGACCAGTGCAGGGAGCAGCTCGAGAGGGACTATCAGAAAGCCAGGGATGAGAACCGCACCTCTGGAGCTCCCCATCCTCCTGAGCTTTTTACAAGGACTTTGACCAGGTGCTGGGAATTATGCCAATCGCTGAGCCCCCAGTGGTTCATGACTGCCTGGTGAGCTGGGATGGCAACCTTCTCATAGGCGCTGACTCCAGCCCTGAGCACCCACGGAAAAAAATGATGGGTGCTTAGCACCCACCGGCAGCCCCACAATTAGTGCCTCCCCCACCCCTCAGTGCCTCCTGCCCGCCACGGATCAGCTGTTCCACGGCATGCAGGAGGCACTGGGGGGAGGGGGCAGGAGCGAGAGTGGGGTGGAGTGCGCTCAGGAGATGGGCGGAATGGGGTGGGAAGAGGCAGGGCAGGAGTGGGGCCTTGGGGAAGGGGTGGAGTTGGGTCGGGGTCTGGGGTGGAGCCTGGGGAAGGACCCTGCCCTGGCACATTGGAAAGTCAGCGCCTCTGGACCTTCTGACCCCCAAAATCGAAGATAGCACTGAAGGGGAGCCAGCAGGCGCCAGGTCAGGCTCCTGAAGTGACTCTGGTGCTCATGTTAGTCCCCAAGGAGACTTTGGTGCCAGAACAGCTAGAACATGTCCTAGTCCACACTGGGAGGAGCTGTTTGATGACATCCCCTTACCCCCGGAGGAGTAGCCTGCCAGACAACTGCCAGCAGAGGCAGACAAGGCAGAATTAGCCCCATAACCCAGTAAGTTTCAGCCTCCATGTAGGTTGTTATTAATATAGGAATGGGAGGGATTTCCAGATCATGACCCAGTGCGACTATTCTTACAAGCTGCAGGCAGTGGCGTGTATCTGCTAATGGTGGAAATCATGCCAATGCCTCGGTGTCTCCCACCCTCATGTGAAATTCAAAAGGGAGACCAGGAAGCGCAAGTAACAGTTAAACAAGAAGTTATCATTAATCTTTTACTAGATACTAACACACTGTTACTTGTAACACCCCACAGCATCTTTGTCAGGGCTTGGCATTGCTTTGCCTGACAGTATGTTCCACCATACACCTCAGCCCTGCCAAGGCACACTGAGCCGCCTTGAAAGTGTAAACTGTACCAGGGCAGGGCAGGAAATGTAGTGCGTGGCTGATGCATTCATTGTCCAAAATACACCAGGAAGTTATATGCAGTCCAGAAATGGGCCAGAGATGTAGGGGTGCTTGGCAGTTGTTTGTTACAGCAGTATGCCGCGGGGGGAGGGGAAGACACAAGAGGGTGTTGTTATGTGTGCAGTCCATCTGAGCCATAGTAAGAGTCCATGTTGTCCGGGGGTTGCCTGTGTAGAGTCCATAGGTAGATGTAGTCTATGCAGGCTGAATCGTAAGCCAGAGCTGCACCTGGGTAACTGCATGAATGCAGACAGCTTTCAGCAGCTTACAGGGAGGCAGTAATCCATGTGGAAGCTAGTGCAGCATCCTGTTGATTTCCCCATGATTTTTCACCCAGTCTCAGGTGCTGATAGCTACAAACATTTCCCCTGGTAGGAACTCCAGATGAGTACTCAACTTTCAGGACAGGGGGTACTTTCTGGGTCCTCCTCTGTAGGTCACCAGCTCATGGCATTTGTACATCGGCTGCTCAGTCATTGAAAACCTTGTTAGCATACCTTGCCTCCGGTAGCTTGGACTAGAATATCCCATTGCCATTCAGGAACTCCAGAATGCTGAATGCCCAAAAGGGTTGCGAACCCACAAGTAGTAAAGCACAACAAGAGGAACCAGTTTCCTCTCCCCTCCTCCTGCCCCCCCCCCAAGGCTAAAATGGTCTGCAATTTTAAAAGATACATCACTAAATGAATTTTGTGAATTTCACCTTACCATCATGTGCGACGGCTTTATGCACTGCTTAACTCGCAGTGGTGGCCAAGCAACATCTGGGAACTAAAATGTTGGTCTCTGAATACGCAGAAGCGCTCTTACATAAAGTATCCATTTTTTTTTGGCCTTATGATTCCAAAGGCACTTCTGCTGCTGATGTTGTGAAGATTTTCTGAATTACTGAGACAATATTGTACTGTTTCATTTCCTGTTTTCGGACCCATCTACCTCTGCAGACCAGCCCCGGGCCAGCAGGAGTCTGGGGAGCCGGGAATCACACTGTCACGATGTGGTCAAAAAGGAAGCGTGTCCACGATGACCATACGGTGAACATCCTAGACAGAGCCAGTCAGCAGCTGCAGTACCAGAAGGGGAAGGATGGACATCAAGCGGAAAGGCAGAAGCAGGCTGCAAATCATGAGGAGATCCTGGCAGTGCAGTTCCTGGAGCAGGAATATCATGCCAGGGGAAGGCAGAGCAAGTAGAAGGACCTGTTTGAGAGGCTGCTTGCACCTATGGCCGTGAGAGTGGAGCTCCTGCTCCGGCCCATGTCCTGCAGACCAGGAGCTTGTTGGACAATTCTCTGGTTGGATGCAGCTGCAAAAAAGCCAAATATCATTCTGGGGTGTATTAACAGGAGTGTCATATGTAAGATGCAGGAGATAACTGTACCACTCAGCAGGGTGAGACTCAGCTGGAGTACTGAGCTCCACGTGTTAGGAAAGATGTGGACAAATTGGAGAGAGTCTTGAGAAAAAAGTCTGAGGAGTGGACGGCGGAGGTGATAACCATCTTAAATGTAGTAAAGTGCTGACGGATGGTGATCAGTGTTTTGCATGCGCACTGGAGGGGGGACAAGAAGCAAGGGGCTCAATGCGCAGCAAAGGAGATTTAGGTGGGATATTAGGAAAGCTTTCAGACTCTGTTTTGACTAGATCTCCAAGGGAGGCTGTGCAATCCCCATCATTGGAAGTTTTTAAAAAATGCGTTGGGCAAACACCTGGCAGGGATGGTCTAGGTTTACATGGTCTGAGGACTGGACTTAATGACTTCTCAAGATCCCTTCCTGCCCTGCATTTCTGTGATTCTACTAATTAGCATTTTAAAACACCTTTATTTGAATGTCAATGTTGTATATTATTGTACTTTCCTCAAACGTTCTTAAATCTAAAACCAGAAAAACATATATATTCTACATGACTCTCTTTTAAACGCCTATTGATCTAACTGACCTAGAAGTCAGCTATTTCCAGGGAGCTTTCATTTTTTCCCACTCCCTATTTTGCATAAGAAGCATCAATTCCTTTATTCTTACGGTAAAGAGTTTGTCTGCTATTGTTGCCTCATTGACAATACCTGACTTTATCCATCGGCTCACTCTCCAAACTTGCTGACCTGAGGGTTGTTTGCTGGAACATAGTGGTACTATCCCAGGAGACATGAAGAGGAATCTGCAAATTGAACAGAGCTTATGTAGCTGATACCTTGGAGGCTTGTTCTCAGAAATACCCAGCTCTCTTGGGGATCATGAAAACAAAGCAGCATGCAGAATAGGCATCTGTGCGTGAATTTTCTCAGTGTACCTAGAGTCCATTGCTGTCACATTTCCATTGTTCAATGCCCATTTCTCTTTTCAGTTGTCAATATTAGCACCAGAAAGGACTTCTGACTTCATGGGAACCAAGAAGGGAGGGGATGAGTCACCATTTAAACCCATAAGCACTGTCATGACAGTGCTTTCAGAGGCAACACAGTGGCTCTGAAATTAAGGGTTCAGTCCTGCAAAGTACCAATCACCCTCGATTTCTGCTGAGAGAATTCAGCCTCATTGCTCTGGAGATGCTCAGTACCTTGCAGGATCAGGGCTGGAGGAAAATGTTTGCTCATTTTGCAGATGAAAGAAATGTAAATCAGGAGTGAATTTACCCTAATGGCTTTGAGTCTCTTGGAAACTGGCTTGTTTTGATACGTGCTTTTTAATTTCTAGAATACCTAACCTCATTATGAATATGATTAGAAGGCCAAAATACACTTGTGAAATCTGTGAACGTGTCAGAGCCTTTGGAGTCAATATAAAGCCAACATGGGGGCCAGGCCATCTATTGTTTGTTTCTTCTCCCTCTCACGCTCTCGTGCACTCGGAGTGTTTACGTGCATCTTTCCTTAAGAAAATTAAGGCAAAAAATAAATAGTTTGAACGTTACATGTTCTTTTCATACTGCCTTCTATGAATTAATTTTTTTAATTTTTTCCAGCAACTACTGCTGTTTTTAAATGTTGTTTGGTATGAAATAAATGTAATCCTCAGATTAATTTGATTGGTATTCATAACATTATTTGTGGAAGTAATTTTTAATTCCAGAGGTACTCCATTTTAATAATCACTAGTGTCAAATATTTTAATGAAACATCATTACGTACCTATTTGTGGTATAATTATCACTGCAGTGTGTATGCTTCCCTTGATAATAAAATGAAACTTGGAGAAGAACTAAGATCTTCACACATTTACTTCAAAAAAGAAAAGGATATTAAACAATTGGAGAGGATATGGAGAAGAGCCACAAAAATGATTCAAGGGCTGGAAAAATGCCCTATTGTGAGATTTACAGAGCTCAGTCTAATTAATTTATAAAAGGAGCAAGGGGTGATTGGTTATTGTGTAAAATACCTTCACTGAGAGGAAGTACCAGGTACTGGAGGGCTCTCTAATCTATCAGCATTTAGTATGCTCTGATGCACCCCAGAGTAGCAATCAAAAACCACACGGAAAACAAAATAAAACAAAAATGAAGCAAGACGTGCAGGTTGGTTATCAGTCCAAACATATAAATATCACATAGAGACAGGCAGAACAAGAACCAAGGGCTGGAAGCTGAAGCCAGACAAATTCCAATTTCAAATAAGGCTTAATTTTTTTAGGAGTGAAGGTGATTAGCCACTGGCACAAACTACCCAGGGAAGTGGTGGATTCTCCATCTCTTGATATCTTCAGATCAAGACTGGCTGCCTTTCTGGAAGATCTGCGTTAGGGTCTGTTTACGCTGCAGCTGAGAGCGTGTTTCCCAGCGTGGACGGACAGACAGACATGCGGCTAGCTCTGCGTGAGCGAGCACACTACAAATAGCAATGTGGCTGTGTTGGTGTAGGCGGTGGCTCGTTCTCGCTGCCTGAGTATGTGCCCAGGGGGTCCGATGGGATTGGATTCTGGTGACTAGCCCAAGCCGCTGGCCACACTGCTACATTTAGTACACTAGCTGAATCAGAGCTAGGGCGTCCTGTCTACCTGCGCTGGGAAACACACTTCCAGCTGCTGGGTGCATGTGTCTTCGTCAAACACATGTTATTAGCTCACTACGGAGGAACTGGATGAAATTCTCTGACTTTTGATATACAGGGGGTCAGGCTAGATGAACCTGATGTTCCCGCTGGCTTTTAAATCTATGGAAAAAATCATGCTGCACACGGATTTCTCACCCATGGCTGAAATGCAACCACCTTGCAGGTGGGACAGCTGATTAACAGCCACATGGCAGCATTGCACAGGGATTGCTCACCCAGCCCTGAAACACAGCTGCCTCTGTGTTGCATTAGTACTCCTTGCTCAAGGCAATTCCCCATTTACTTCAGTGGAAGAGTTTCTTGGCCAAGGAAACTGGGCCTTATGAGTCAAATTTTGCACTTTGTGACAGTGGTGTAAATCCAGATTAGCACCAACGTATTTACACCAGTGTAACTGGGAGCAGAATTTGGCCTTGGATGACTACACATTGCAATCAGTCATGAGACAAGAACGTTTGCAGAGATTGGCACAGTAGCAGCATCTGCTGGGGTGATAAATGGGCCCCAGCACTGAGGGAGAACCAGTGACGTTCTGCTTCCCAGCCTGCAGTGGGGTTATGGGTGTGGTGCGGGAGTTCCTAATAATGGCACACAGCCTGCAGCACAATACAGCCAGCAGCAATTCTAGGCCAGGGATGGGCAAATTGCCAGCCTCCTGCCCCCACTCATGACACGCTCCCTTGGGCTGATGCTGGAGAGCAGAAAGTGGCGTGGCCCCAAGCTCCTTTTAAGATGCCAGTTTCTCTTCGTGCAAAGGGCCTGCCTGTTGCACACACGCAGCACAGTGGATCCAGTGAGGCGTCCCCCCGCAAATGTGAGTCCCCCTGGGGGACAGAGAAGGGAAACCACCAGGGAGGGACGGAAGGGAAAATGAGAGAGGAAAAGTGGGGGGACGGGAAGGAAGGAGCAAAACAGAAGGGACAGCCACTGGTGGGTAAGAGAGAGCAAGAAGGTGGAAGAAACTGGGGAGGGAAGCGAAGAGGGATGATGTGGGACATACAACAGGAGAGGAGGAGAGGATGGGGTAGCATGGAGAAAAAAACAGGATTAAGAACAAAACGAATGAAAAATGTCTATCAAAGCTCCACCAAAACGACACAGGAAATAAGGAAAAGAGAAGAGAGGGAAGGAATCTGTAACTCCTAGGGGAAAGGGGCAGGTAAAGGAAGAAACAAATCGCTGGACACAATCTCTTCAGAGAAGCAGGTGTGCAGGTAAGGGGTTTCCCCTTCCCTGAAGAATCCTCCTGAGCTGCCTGCTCCCTCCTGGAGGGTAAGTAGCTAGAGGGAAGTCCCAGCTGGAAGCAGCAATCAGTCAGTGCTGACTGTAACGACCAGAATGATCACACAGGCAGGGCTCTGTACCACCAAGCCATACTGCAAACCCGGAACATCCCAAAGCAAAACAATACCCACATGGTGGAGGGAGCATTTGGCTTCCTGGTCATAGCCCTGTGAAAAACTAGAGCCGGCTTGTTCAGCAAAGTCCAATTAGAGATGGACATGCTAAGTAGATACCGCGTAGTGCACATGGGATATGGGCCCTTCACTCTGTTTGCAGGCTAACAGCAGAACAGACTGTAATCAGGTATGCTGATGCTCTAGGGGCAACATTGGCGGAGGTGCTGGTGTCATATTGGGCCCCAAGGCTAGGTGTACAGCTGAAGAGCAGCTCAGCTCAGAAACTTTCCAAAGGCTCACATTATTCAGCACAAGGTAAGGGAGTTTCAATACAGCTATGGGTGAGGGAGTACCCTAGTGTCGTGGATGTAAGGGAACATTGGTGTTTGAGAGCACAGGGATAGCAAATATCGAAGGGTATTAATTAGTTTATACTGCATTACAGCGGTGTTGTTACTAAAATGTGAAGCTGCTCATACATGCTCAGTATTCAATAATGCACAGCTTTTGTGAAGAAACACATAGGAACTTCCAGACTGGATCAGACTCAGGGTCCAACTAGTCCACTATCATGTTTCTGACAGTGGCCAGTACCAGATGTTTTTCAGGAAGGTGCAAGAAACCCAGGGGTAGGAAGAAGTTGGGTAATCTGCCTCCCATGAAGGTCTCATCCCTTATAAAATATGTTAGCATTAACTATAACTCTGGATAGTCTTTTGATCCATATAAAGTTGCTTTGAATCTTGCTAAATTATTCACCTCAACAACATCCTGTGACAGTGAGTTCCGCAGTCCAATTTCACACGATGTAAAAAAGTAATTTCCTTTTATCAATTAGACACCTTTTAATTTCATTGAATGTCTCCTTGTTCCTGTATTACAACACAGGGAGAACAGAAGCTCCTGATCTGCCTTCTCTAGACCAACGACTAGTTTATATACTTTTATCAAGTCCCCTCTTATTTGTTGCCTTTCTCAGATAAAAATTATTATTGTGTTTTTCTGAACTTCTTTAATTCTGCAATATTCTGTTTGACATGAGGTGACCAATATTGCACAGAATATTCCAGATGAGGGCATGCCATTGATTTATATAAGGGCATTATAAAAATGTCCATATTATTCTTCATCCTGTTCCTTATACATCCTAACATCATGTTTTCCTTATCAATATTGAACGTAATCTGCTATCATGTTGTCCCTTCATCTAGGTTGGCTAGGTCCTTCTGAACTCCCTCATTGACTCCTTTGGACTTGACTAACCTAAATAACTTGGTGTCACATGCAAATTTTGCTGCTTCACTGATCCTCCTCCCCTTCCAAATTGTTAATAAAAGTACTAATCAACACTGTATCTAATACAAAGCCCTGAGACCCCCTCTATTAACCGTTGGTTATGATGAGCATTCGAGATTTATTCCTACTCTTTGTTTCCTCGTAGCTACCACTAACTTTGAGAGCGATGGTACTTGCATTGATATCTGTGGGATTAGGTTGTGGCTATTAGTCTATGGCCTTAGCCTAGTGATGTGACCTAGTTTAAGATGCCTCCACACTACACCTTTTTATGGGGCAACAAACAGCTATACCTGAACTCTTTTAATTTGTACTGTCGATGCCCCTGCAATCTACCCCGAATGTCATGAGCCAGCAGTTCTGATTAAATTATTTAGAACAACAAAAGACATAATACCAGGTTTGTGTAAGACAGGAGTAAATGATGGTCTAAAATGGCAGCAGGGATGATGAAGAGACATGTATGTAAGTGAGGGGGGGAGAGGTTATACTCTTGCAGCTGAGAACAAGGCTCAGCATCCAACATGTGCTTGGAAGGCTTCCTGGTAGGGCTCGATTGCTCTCTTTCCCCCCTTGTAACTCTACTAAAGTGGCACTAAGTGCAGATGAACTCTGTGATCGTAAGTATACAATTGGTTTGATTATAAGTCCCTTTTACTCAAGCAAAACTCCTCCTTACTTGAAGTAACTGGTTGATTGCGTAAGGAATGTTGAATATGCCACAGTATACTTGAAAGCTGGGGGGGGTGGGGTGGACTTCCAGTTTACCATTTTCTAACAAGGAGCTGACGAATATTAATAAATTAAGCTTCACAGCCCCTAAGTAAAGTGTAACTCTTTATTAACAGGGAAGTAGTATGTATCATCTCTGTACTGCAAATTGCGCTCTGGGGACATTGACTTACTAAAGGTCACACAGGAAGTGTGTGGCAGAGCCTAGAATAAAATTTTGGGGTGAACTACTTGGAAGTCAATGGGAATTTTGCCGCTGACTTTTAGGGGGAGGATTTCATCCAATTGTCCTGACCGCCATTTTTGTGGCTTTAACCAAAATACCATCCTTCCCTTCTTTTTCTCCCCTCTTCCCAAAAAATGTATTATGATTATGAATAGTATAATCATGGGAAAATAGACAAAGCAATTAAAATATTTTTTCTAAAATGTACACAACCGCATGTAGTAGTCAACATCTGTAACTCATACATATTGTATCCCTATTCCTAGCAGATTAATGTTAGCAATAATACTGAACACTTAATACATTTGATTTATTGATTGCATTAAAAAAGTTGAATGCAATAAATCTAGAGATAATAAGCAAAGATATTTTAATAATTATTTGATCTTTCACAACTCCGAATGACTTTAGCTTTACAATAAGTAATATACACATCAAAAATAAGACATATTAATATTCTTTTTGATTTTACATGTATTTTTCTCCAGTGAAATGTTTTGATTTATCTTTACCTGCATGCTAGTAGTGTATGAAACAGGTTTGACTGGACTATGTTGTAAAGGAAGCTGTGGTCTTCAGTCTTCAACTGCAAAAGTGCACTTCTGAGATGCTTACCACAAAATAACATTATGATTGTACATGCAAATCATATTGTACATTAAGATTTTCATGGTTGAATAAAAACTGTGTCAATATGAACATTTTTCCAGCTTATTAATATTAGCTGGTTAATATTAATATTAGCTGGAGTTAGTGTTACATAAAACACTAACTCCAAAATTAAAGTCTCATTAAAGTCCACAGTGTGCACATTATTGTGGGGAAATACCTACAAAAAAGCTGCATAAATATGTCATTGTTTTCAAATATATAATATGCGTTTGTTAAGGTTTCTATAGAGGAAAATTAAGAATCCCTGGGAAGTGAAATAGGGAATTTCTGCAGAAATTGTCAAGGTAGAAAGCAGCATTAATAGGAGTCCCTGGATTCCTGACTACAAGGACCTTAAAACTAGTACTGAAATGTATGTTCTGACCACCAACCCGTTCTTTCTATTCTCTCTGACTAGTTAGAAAGTGAAGCGTTTGAGTGAATTGCGACTTACTCCAAACTTAACTCACAAAGGGATTGTGGTAACGACTGAAAGCTGATAGAAGTCTGTATTCAAGCTTTCGATTTGATCTCCCTTTGCCTTTAAACTGAAATATCTTTGGAGCTTGTTTATAAAAGTGTTTGAAGTGTTTTAATGTATATTTTTAGAACTGCGTTATGCAAAATATTCAAGCAAGGTAAAATTAGGCAGTTTACCACCATCCTTTCCCCCGTCCCAGATAAGTTTCCTCAAATAAATATAGATTGCTGAATGTGTTAGTTTAAAATAGTGGCGTTATTTAAGAAGAGAATTTCATGGGCAAAGCGAAAATAGAAACACCCGTCTCCACAGCATCGTGTGCCGGCTTGGGACGAGCCTCCAGAAGTGTTCAGTTTAGTCCGGCAGCAGATCCGCGGAAGGAGTGATACTGCCTTGGAGCTAGGTCGGGGTTTAGAAACGAGCCGCACCCCGCACGCCATGGCGGGGCTCAGGGGCTCGCAGCGGAGAACGCTTTGAGCGTGACGCTTTGAGGATGAGTTCAGCTGTTTGCAGGTCCCGCCGCTTTCCCCCGGCTGCCGTAGCCGGGAGGCGTGTGGGCATTGCAGCCTTGGTGCAGAAGGAGCGCGTAGCGGACAGCCCGTAACCATCCGAGCCTTTGCTCTTGTCTTGGCCAGGAAGATTCACTGCCGACCGAAGTGCACAGGAGACTCGTGCAAGGGGATCCGCGCCGCGCCCGGCAGCGGAGGATCGCAGCTCGGGCTGCCGCATCGCGTCTGAGGGCTGCCTGGTCTGAGTCCGTCCCGTGGGGTCAGCTCCGAGCCCTTCTCAGGGCGCGCGGTGGAGACGAAAGGCGGCGGGAGCGCAGAACCCCGGAGCAGACGCGGAGCCAGCTCAGGAAACCCGGCCCGATCACGCGAGCCCGTGTCTGGGAGTGGCTGCAAGGGGGCTGCGCTGCCGGATCACACGGGACGCGAGCCTGCTGCCCAGAAGGTGAGCTCGGCTGGCGGCCGGGTCGGTACAGCGTCGACCTGTCCTGGCCCTCGCTCGGCCCCTCAGCCTCTCCCGGGCTTGCGTGGGAGGAGGCGCAAGACCCGTCGGCTCTACCGAGGTGAGCGCCCGACATGGACCCGCGCTAGGAGGCTGGGCCGGGCGGTTTGTTGTGTATGTAGAAAACCCAAACCCTAGTGGATGAGCGAGGCGCGTTGCGAGGGTTTGGCCAGGGGCGGGAGCTCGGTGTGGCCGCGGGGTCGGGCCGGCTCTCCCCACAGCGCCTGGAGAAGCAGCCGGCGTTCCGGCGACGGCGACTTTCCCCTCGCTGCGGGGCTTGCACAGGCGTGCGGCGCTGGCCCGCGGGCAGGTGAGTGGCATGGCCGGGAGCAGCGCTGCGGGGAGGCAGGCGGAGAAGCCCGGCAGGGTCAGGCTAGCTCGCCGGGAGCCCCCAGCGAAGGGCTGGGAGACCGCTGCGCAATGCGGATGAGCGGGGCCCCTCCATGCGCTCTACGGCAAACTCCGGGGAGCGGAGCGGATCCCTTCCCACGCCCCTTCTCCCGGCTCCGCTGTCTCGCAGCCCGATGTCTGGCCGGGCGCCCGACACCCACTCCGGGTGTCATGGCAGGCGCGCAGCGGTCGCGGCCCGGCTCGGCGCAGTCTGGGTTTTCCCGTGTGAAAAGCGCGTCCGCGGGGCTCGCTTCCCCGGCGGCTCCGCTCAGCCCTCGCACCGCGACACGCCGGCCATGGCTTCCTGCGGGAACTCCCGCGCGGGCGGGCTCGGCGCAGGACGGAGCGGGGCAGAGACGGGGGCAGGGCGCGGCCGCCTCGGGGCTGGAGCGGGCTCCCCCCGGCCCGCTTGTTACAAGCCCGGCCCCAGCGCCCGGCTGGCCCCGCTCCGCCGCCGGCCGAGTCTCCGTCCCGTCCCGCCCGAGATTTCTCCTCCCCTGGCGCAGATCGGTCTTAGCCCGGGGCGTTTCCCCGGCTGCCGCCCGTCGCCACGGGAGCGTCCTAGGCGCGGGCCCCTGAGCGCCTAGCGGCGGAGGGATTGTCTCGGCGCAAGGAACCAGAGACCAGCGCAGGGGGCGAGGGGTGTACGGGCCTCTCCGGGCGCTGCGGCGAGTTTTCTGTGTCACTGCTCTGCGTCTGACCCGTCCACACGGCCGGTACAGATACCGATCTAAGCCGTCCACACAGCCGGCACAGAGCCCTCCATAGGTACCGCTCTAACCCGTCCACAGGGCCGGCACAGAGCCCTCCACAGGTACCGATCTAACTCGTCCACACAGCCCTCCACAGGTACCGATCTAACCCCTCCACACAGCCCTCCACAGGTACCGATCTAACCCCTCCACACAGCCCTCCACAGGTACCGATCTAACCCCTCCACACAGCCCTCCACAGGTACCGATCTAACCCCTCCACACAGCCCTCCACAGGTACCGATCTAACCCGTCCACACCGCCGGTACAGAGCCTTCCACAGGTACCGATCTAACCCCTCCACACAGCCCTCCACAGGTACCGATCTAACCCCTCCACACAGCCCTCCACAGGTACCGATCTAACCCCTCCACAGAGCGGGCACAGAGCCCTCCACAGGTAGGGCTCTAACCCGTCCACACAGCCGGTACAGAGCCTTCCACAGGTACCGATCTAACTCGTCCACACCGCGGGGTCTGGCCTGTCCACACGGCCGGCACAGACTCCTGCACACGGACCGGTGAACCCGCCCACAGGGCCGGGTCTGGGCTGTCCACACAGAGGCCTTCGACCTGTCAGCGGCTCCCGCTGGCCTGTAGGGGGCTTGCCGCCAAGGAGCCGGGCTCCGCCAGGCGGGCTCTCGGGGCTCGGCTCCCGAGGAGCTGAGAGCGATCCCCGCCTCGTGTGGACATGGTCATTTCCCAGCCGCCGGCGGGGGGCGCTGGGCAGTGGGGGACAGTGAGGTCCGTGTGTGTTGGGGCGCTGAGCAGTTGTGATACTGGAGCCGGGGGGAGGGGAGGACTCTGCACATAGGGAGTGTGCGGATGTCTCTGGGCGGGGGGCTACACACAGGACCTCTGGGGGGTGTCTCTGGGCGGGGGGGGGGCTGCACGTAGCGGGTTTGTGGGGGGGTGTCTGGGCGGGGTTCTGCACACAGGACCTCTGGGGTGTCTCTGGGCGGGGGGGGGCTGCACGTAGTGGATTTGGGGGGGGTGTTTGGGCGGGGGGCTACTCATAGGGGGTGTCTCCGGGCGGGGGGGGGGGGGGGGCTGCACGTAGCCGGTTTGTGGGGGTGTCTGGGCGGAGGGGGCTAAACACAGGGAGTTTGTGGGTGTGTCTCAGGGCGGGGGGCTGCACACAGGGGGTTTGTGGGGGTGTCTGGGCGGGGGGGGGCTGCACGTAGCGGGTTTGTGGGGGTGTCTCTGGACGGGGGGCTACACAGGGGGTTTGTGGAGGTGTCTCTGGGCGGGGGGGCTGCACGTAGCCGGTTTGTGGGGGTGTCTGGGAGGGGGGCTGCACACAGGGGGTTTGTGGGGGTGTCTCAGGGCAGGGGGCTACACACAGGGGGTTTGTGGGGGTGTCTCTGGGCGGGGGGGGCTGCACGTAGCCGGTTTGTGGGGGTGTCTCTGGGCGGGGGGCTGCACACGGGGTTTGTGGGGGTGTCTCTGGGCGGGGGGGCTGCACGTAGCCGGTTTGTGGGGGTGTCTGGGAGGGGGGCTGCACGTAGCCGGTTTGTGGGGGGTGTCTGGGAGGGGGGCTGCACACAGGGGGTTTGTGGGGGTGTCTCAGGGCGGGGGGCTACACACAGGGGGCTTGTGGGGGTGTCTCTGGGCGGGGGGGCCTGCACGTAGCCGGTTTGTGGGGGTGTCTCTGGGCGGGGGGCTGCACGTAGCCGGTTTGTGGGGGTGTCTCTGGGCGGGGGGCTGCACACGGGGTTTGTGGGGGTGTCTCTGGGCGGGGGGGCTGCACGTAGCCGGTTTGTGGGGGTGTCTGGGAGGGGGGCTGCACACAGGAGGTTTGTGGGGGGGCACTGCTCATAGGAGGTGTGGGGGTGTCACTGGGCGGGGGGCGGCGCGGCAGGCCCGCCCCTGAGGGAAGAGGCGCGCGGGCCCCCTCGGCCTTGCTGCTGCTGCTGCTGCTGCCCGCGCGCGCGCGCGCCTGGCTGCCGGTTTGTAAACAGTGGCCTCGCGCGGGGCGGAGCGGCGCCGCCCCCGGCGCGCGGGGATTGGCGGCCCGGCGGCCGCGGGCCCTGCGTGCGGGGCGGGAGCGCCCGCCCCGGCGGCGGCGGCGGCACAGGCAGTCGGCGAGCGAGCGCAGCCGAGCGGGCGCACGGCCGGGGTCCCGCGGGGCAGGGGCAGGGCGCGTGTGGCAGCGGGCGCGCGGGGCGGCCCGCGGGGGGCGGTTTCGTTTCTCGGGCGAGGAGGCGGGCGCCGACACGGTGAGTGAGGCGGGCCGGGGCCGGGGTCTCCGGGGCGGCTCCTTTGTGTGGTGGCCGCGGTCCCCTGCCGGCTCGCTCGCCTCCCTTTGTTGGGCTGGGCGGGGGGCAGGTCGGGGGCTGGGGGCGGCCCCGGGCTGCGGCTCTGTCCCGGTTCGGTTCGGTTCGGTTCGGGTTCTGCGCCGCTCCGCGTCTGTGGCCCCCGGCCGGGATCGCGGCAGCAGGAAGTGGTGCGGTGCCGGAGCGTTTTCCCGGGGGCGAGTTTTTGCAGCATAATGTACAGCGCCCCCCCCCCCCCCCCCCCGCAACAACAACAACAACAAAAGCCGAGCGTGGAGTCTGTTGTTGTAGGAAGTGCGGCGCTGGAGTAGCGGAGACGCCGTGTGCTGAGGCTGGAGTTGTGGGGTTGGGAGTGTGTGTGAGTGGGGTTGTCTCGGGGGGGTTTGTCACAACGCGCTGTTGCTTTGTTTGGCTGGGGACGTTGCCGTGTTTTTCAGGCTGACGTTTTACTACTTACTCCCCTCTCCCTTGAAGTGGGTAGTAGGAAGGAGGATTTGTTGAGTTAGCATTAAAAGGGTGGGGAGGGGGGTGAACCAGAGCCAGCCCTGTGCAATCCACAAACTCTATTGTGACGCACTTACTACAACTGATTGCTGCTGCCAAACCTCTTCCAGACTTGCTGTGATCAGCACATTAGATAGAACAATGGGGCTGGAACAGGGAACGGGGCCAGGAGGCTCTGCACAATCACTGCAAATACTCCGCACTCTTGCATTTCAGCCCAGTGTCCGATCCTTGTATTTAATCACTTGGGGGAATCCGAGCTTATTGCTCTTTTTTTTTAATTAACTGAATCAAAGCTTCATATCGATTTGGAGCATAACTGGAGCCTAATGGCCTGGCTGATAAATTCCACTTTAAAACTAAATTCCTTTTGTTTGGACAAAGGCTTTTCATAAGTTATACTTTCGATGTAGGTATCCTAGAAGGGGTGGAAACAGTGGACAGGAAACTACCCCTAGATCTGATACTACTTGATTGTATTTGGGGTGGGGGGGAGTGAGTACTTAAAAATCTAGAAGAATGTAAGCTGAAAGGCAAATGCCATACTACTAGAATCCTAACAATATAAATAAGGACATTGAGAATTTATTGCAAAACGTATTCGTTATTACAGTATTATAATAAAGCCTGGAGAGCTTACTCATAATATCTTCCTCTTTCTTTGCAGGAAAAAAAGACCAAATGGCAAAGCAACCTTCTGATCTAAATTCAGAGTGCAACAGAGAAGGTGGACAGTTTCAGTCAATTGAAAGGCCAAGTCAGCCTCAGCATCTTAGACCTGGGGCCCCTACCTCTATACAAACACAGTATCAAGGTAATCATACAGGTGAGGGGGACTTCGCCCAGCAGCCCTCAGGGAGCTCTTCGCCCAGCAGCCCTCAGGGACCATTTGCACCACCCAGTAGCCCCAGTCCGTTCGCTACCAGATCCCCACTTTTCATCTTTGTAAGAAGATCCTCACTGCTGTCTAGATCCTCCAGTGGGTATTTCTCTTTCGACACAGACAGGAGTCCTGCGCCTATGAGTTGCGACAAGTCCACGCAGACTCCAAGTCCCCCTTGTCAAGCCTTTAATCATTATCTAAGTGCAATGGGTAAGCAAGATCATGGTAAGAAACCTTTCAGCTCATGGTTTGTTTTTCAATAGGTTCTGAATACCCCTGTGGACATTGTATTGCTTTCAGCATCTCAGTGTTAATATCAAGGCCAATTTTTCAATAAGAACAAAATACTGTATATTATACTGTGACATTGGGCTGAGCTATTAAACGACAAAAGTAAAATTGATTTTCACAGCACATGGAATGTGTTCTGGTAAATTTAAATATTTTGGATTGTTTATGTCTGATACAAAGTCTATAAGGGGCCAGTTCTTTTTATTTGAAATAACTTGTGACCTTACCATGGAGGTTTGTCTGTCCAACTAAGGAAGTTGCAATGGAGAGAGGGGATAAAATGTAGGGGCCATATTGCTTAATATAATAAACAATCTTGGTAGCAAACACTGGAATATAGCGCTAAGATTGAACAGATATTTCCATTACTACAAATTCTTTGCTGTTTCCTGAAGATCCAGCTACTCAGAATACTGGGAGGAAAAGATGTTTACAATTCTAATCTCTTCAGTTTCTATTGTCTCTTATTTTCTGGAGTTTTAAAGTTGTCTGTAGATATCCATCTTGGGCTGAAATTTGCTGGTCTGAACTGGCATTTTTTTTACACGTTATGCAGGGAATCTATACAGATAAAAAAAAATAATCGGAGGAAAATATATTTTAAGTTTTCTGATTTCAAACATGTTTATGAAATGTTATTTTGATATACTTTGCAGCTTCATGCTTAGGTAATACTTTGCTACACCATCTCTTCCCAAAAACACATGTAAGATACCATAGTATTTGACAAACATAATTAGTATACTTGCATAGTAGTTATGAAATACTTGACTGAAATTTAAGATTTTTACTTGTAATGTACATGGATGAGTCTGGGGGATTAAAGGGTCTTTGTGTATGCCTGTCTGGGAAGTGCCCATCAATATGATGTCTGAACATAGTGTCCCATTTGGCTGAGTCTTCTGAGACACTCTGCAGCATTTCCTTGGCAGATAGTGAATTTGATGTTTGCCACAGGAGTCCGTAAAAGGCGGGTGGGTAGGGTGTGCGTTATCTATGTTAGGAGTGGAGAGAAGACTACTAGATATGTATTTTCCCAAGTGAGGAGCTTTCCGTGCCTTTGCAGGAGTCCAGAGGACCATTTCTCTTCACCCTCATCTTTCAAAGTTTCTTTCTAGAGTCCACCTTCTGGTTAGGAAAGAGTGGCTAGGACTACTTTGGATTCTGTGGTACTCCTCCTTAATCCACTGCAGGGGTAGGTCTTGACTGCCTGTTACTTATGACAAGTCATATTGGAGTGAGATTTTTTTCCCCAAAACCAACTAAAGGACTCAGCTGCTTGCTTCCCATCAAAATTAATGGGGGGTTTGTAACTAAGTGTCTTGGACAGCTTTCAAAATCTTACCTGTAGTGTGTTGGGTTTTGGGTTTTTTTTTAAATGTGTATTAAGGACCAGTTTGAGATTATGAAATAGTTCTTGTGGATCAAATGTTACCTAAAGTCACATCTACAGAGGTGAAAAAAAAGACAATTGTAGTAATCAACTTGCAACATATGTCCCACTTTCCTTATATTACAGGTGACGGTAGAGAGGTTAAAGTAAGCTAAAAAGAGTCAGTTTTCTAAGGAACCAATACTAAAGTCGTATGTTCAATCTCAGTGGAAATGGGGAACATCTAGTCCCGGGAATGGTTTAATTATTCATATTGATAATGCTTTTTAGTGAATAACCAACACCAACTTAAGCTTTCCATGATCAAAACATTTTGGTAGTTGTGGTTACAGCTGCAAAGTACTTACTATACTATTCCCTTAGGAAAGATTTTCTGGCATTATTGCAGTAATTGCAGCTTAATGCAAGTTTCACAATCTTACTGAGAGAGCATACATGGTATTATGCTCTCTCAGGAGCTAGGAAAAGGAACTAAAGTTCTTAAAATAAACATTGCTTATAGCATATGTAAAGCTATAGTTTATCAGTGAACAACATTCTTTTTGTGTTCAAGAAAGAAACTCAAGTCCTTTCTGTAATTTCAGAAAAGTAAATTGTTTTCACCCATGCAAAATGTGCTTTGAAAACTTTGTAAATGATTATTGTACTGAAATCTTTCTCATACTATTGTTACTATGAGCACCATCCTAAACATTAAATTGTCAGACATTGAGTAGAAACTGCTGAAGGAATTTAAATAGGAACCCTGGACATTTTTTAAATACGACTAGAATAGAAATGTGAAGTCGTAAAGACATTTTATTCTACCCCAGGGACTGTGCTTTCCATGGAAGGTCTTACTGGTTGGTTTTACAATTTGTATTGAGACTTGTTGTAGAGAGAAGAGATCATAATCTCTGAAATGTGGCCATGAGGGCTTGAATCTGCAGTCCTTGTAAAGACAAAAATCCCACTGGACTCAATAGGAATTTTACTCATCTAGGAACTGTAGAATTGAGCCCTTAACATTTGGAATGCCTGACTTTTATGAAACTTTGAAAATTAGATTAACTTAATACAGTGGAATCCAGGTGAAAGCAGGGTGGATTGATTTTAAATTAAAGCAATTTCAATTTGATATTGAAATCATGATTTAAATAATCAAGTGGAAAGCCTCACTTTAATTCATCAATTTAATCAACTTTTCTTCTAAAGAAACGTGCACGTTCATTGGTTGATACAGCCATTAAAACATGTTGATTTACAACTGAATAGAGCCTTTACACTAGATTTGGTACATTTTGTTTCCTAGGAGCATACTCTATAACTATATATATTTAAGCAATTACATAGCTTAATATTTTCCGATTGTTATTAATTGTAAATTTTTAGTAAGTAGGAAAATGATGAATGATATATTGTTTATTTACTACTACATTGTGCCATATTTATAAAGCTTGACCTCAAAAGTTGGAAGTTTTTCACATGATTTTTTTTTTATATAGAAAAGCGGCCTTTAACTCAGTTTTTGGTACAGGCTCATGTTCAGTATATTTATTTTTTAAAAGAGATTATAAGAAGTTTAGGCCTTAACACATTTTGTATTAAGTTCAGATTTCATTTTAAACAGGTTTACATTTAAAAAGAAAAACTCAATATAATCTAAATAACACAACTTTTAAAAAAGGGGGACAATAGTTTCATAGATTCCAAGGCCAGAAGGGACCGTTGTGATTATCTATCCTGTATAATACAGGCCATTGAATTTCCCCAAAATAATTCCTGGAGCAAATCTTTTAGAAACCCATCCAGTCTTGATTTAAAAAAAAAATCAGTTGTGGAGAATTCACCATGACCCTCGCTAAATTGTTCTAATGGTTAATTACGGTGTTAAAAATCGAAGAACTTATTTCTAGTCTAAATTTGTGTAACTTGAACTTCCAACCATTGGATCATGTTGTATCTTTCTCTGCTAGACTGAAGAGCCCGCTATTACATATTTTTGTTCCCTATGTAGATACTTATAGACTGTGATTAAGTCACCTTTTAACCTCCTCTTTAAGCTAAACATATTGAGCTCTTTGAGTCTATAGCCTATAAGGCACATTTTCTAGTTCTTTAATCATTCTGATGGCTCTTCTCGGAACCCTCTCCAAATTATCAACATCCCTCTTGAATTGAATATATTCTTGACTATCAGGCCAATGGCCAGAATCAGATATACTTTATAAGTGTAAAATTTTATTAACTGTTTCTTTTATAAAGTAACTTCATATTTCTTTAAAGTTTATAAAATGGATTTTGACAGAGGAAGTGAAATATAGGTTACGGGTCCAATGAATGCCCATAACAGTATGGGTCACCCCTTGGGTAGTTTGTGTTGAATTAAGGTTGAAAGTGAGTTTCAGTGGAGTCCCAGCTAGCACCTGAAAATTGTATTTTTTTTATAGCACTTCCACGTCTTTTAAAAACAAACTCAAGCCCCCTGCAATGTTCGAATGACTGAGCAGTAAAAGGAACCAGGCAGCTAATCCTTCGTTGCTTACCATTGCTGAATACCTACCTAACTTTAGCTTTGCTCTGTTGCCTTGGCAATATGCTATTGGATTTATGTTGTTGGTTTAATATATTGTATGTAGTAAGGGTTTTGAAAGGAGTACCCAGGGTCCTTTAGGATACACTGAATTGTATCAGCATTCTTTGTGAAAAATGTTTGTGTGACTATTTTTTTGGTGTTTATAAAATGTCCTGATTGTATAGTGCAGGTTTATGTAAGTGTTTGTAGACTTTGTAAGGCACCAGTCCTGCAAAGACATACGCTTGTGTTTTTAATGTTGAACACACCAATAGTCCCATTGAAATCAATGGGATTACTCACTGTGAGTAAAATTAAGCACGTGCATAACTCTTGGAGGACTGTGATTTAAAATTATATTTTTCACTGCACCAAAATTACAGCACCAAAATTATTGTCCTTAAGTGATTTATAGTGTATGTGTTGGTGTCAGCAGTGTGTTGGGAATTGATCCTTGGAATAGGAAAGAGAAGGTTATAATTCCTAGCAATTTATTGGGAAGTTTCTGTATATTTTTCAGGGGCACTTCTAAGGGTAGATGTGCCTTTTTCCTGTATATTTCCGTGTGGGGTTTATGTTATAAAGCTGTTTGTCGTGTAATTCTTCCACCAAGATAAAAGTACTCAGAACAACAACAGAAATCACTCTAGAACGTGCTACTCCTCTGCAAGGCCAATAAAACAAATTAGGAATTTTCAGGGCAACCCAGTTTGGAGATGAGTTGAAGGAACGTAAGCTTTTCCTGCCATTGGCTTACTTCAAATATTTTAAGGGTGCAGTTCTGTGGTGTCTCTTAGAGCCATGATGCAGAACTTGCAACTCAGGCACTGTGTGAGGCTAAGGTGGGTTTAAGGCCAACTTTACACTTCCTAGACTCGGCTGCTGCAGAGGCTGGAATGACTTTCAGGGGGACAGATCTGAGAGTCGCTCTAATTTTCAGTGTACCCACCGCAGGCTACTAATGTTCTGCTCCACAGTGTGTGCCACCTGAAAATCCCTATACTTGGTGCAGGCTCTTCTCCCACCCCTAATATGTCCCCAACACCCCTCCTATGCTGGAGCTTGCTGGCGGTCCTCAGAAAGCAATTTATAGCTATCTTCCTCAGTTCATGCACCTGGGAAATTCTCTACCAGCCAGTTCTGGAGTGCCTGCAGAGCCCCTTTACCTGGTGTACACGGACCAGAGCAGGGGTAAGGTTCACATCCCATAGTTCCAATTCTTTTTTCTTTTGTTTTCTTCTCCTCCTCCCCTCTCCCCCCCCCCCACGATGCTCTTACGCGTAGCTAAGAGAGCATCATATAAGTGAGAGTGACACAAAGTGAATGGTTATGCTAGATACCTACATTTCCCAGGTGGTTTTAGGCACTTCATTTTAAGCCCAGTGTGTCAATAATGTTATAAGGAAGAGACGTGTCTGACAGTAATGAATACAGTCTCACACTTTTTATGTTTTCTGTTCATATCTTTGTTTTTTTTGGGGGGGGGGAATAAAGTTACAAGCAAGGGTCTGATGTACAAAGCAAACTAATTCAGAAGATAACTCAATAAGAATAAGTAATACTGCTTTCCGTTTTCTTCATTGTTGGACATTTTGTGTATTGGCAAACACTGAGTACGATTCTAATACAGACTGACAGCCTTCCAGTGATAAACTGGGTCTGCTCCACCAGTTACAGCCAGAACAGGCTCAATATTTTGAGAGTCCAACACCTAGCCAACTGCCCAAGCAATGAAACAAAATTTTGTGATGCACAGTTGAGAATTGCAGTTAAATCTAATAGTACCAAGGTCAGGCCCCTTGGGTTGTGTTAAACAGATTTTTTTTTCCACATCTGCCAAGGGTGCAGTTTGCTATGACACATGCTTGTAATGAACTTCCAGGCTGAAGTTCATTATACAGCAGTCATCCCTGTTTGCTGCCACATTACTCTATTGTTATGATTGCCCTACAATACTGCCAAACATTTCTTCAATCTAAAATGTTCCACACCTTGATTTGCTGTGAAAGGAGATTAGACAGCCTGTTCTCCCAAATGGACAGACCTTCAAGTTCTTTAACTGGTGGTCTCAGTATGGAAGAGGTTCTCAAACTTTTGTATTAGTGACCCCTTTCACACAGCAAGCCTCTGAGTGCATCCCCCGCATATAATTTAAAACACATTTTAAAAAATATTTAACAATATTATAAATGCTGTAGGTGAAACGGGATTTGGGGGTGGAGGCTGACAGCTTGCAACCGCCCAAGTAATAACCTTGCGACCCCCAAAGGGGTCACGACCCCCAGTTTGAGAACCCCTGCAGTATGGCTTTATCCATTTTTAGTGACTCGTACAACTGAGAATATGGGGAGGAATCGAGATCTAAAGGGTATGTGTGTAATGGAGAAGCTTGGCAAAGGAAGGCAAAGGTCCCCTCACAGGGAAGAAATTATTATGAGGGTTATGTCTACAACCTTAAATTTAAGATGATTAGCATTGTCGTCATATCCTGTGTGAAGGGGAATATGAAGCCTTAAAATTGTAAGACAAAGACCAAGACATTATTTTTCATTTAAAACTTTCGAAAGTATTCCTGAAACAAGAGATCTTATAATGGTCTTTAGGCAGCAAAAGACTCTGAGGGAAAACAATTGTGAGGTTACAAGCTGTAACCAAGTCATTGCACAAGGACAGTTAATAAGGATTTTATGCAAAAAGGTGGTGTATTCCAGAGAGTGAATAATGAAGATACAACCATGACTTTATCTAGCTGGGTTAGGACAATGAAATAATTCTGTGAAGATGATAAAAGATTGGAGTGGGTAGGGAAGGGAATACTTGGATTATATAACTTAATAAAGTGTTTAGGTAATGGAGGAACAGGAGGGAAATCAGGTTTTATTTGGACTTCACAGATGTAAAATTAATTTTTTTTATTTTTTTTTTGGTAAATGACACATTCAGCTGAAAGGAGTCACCAACTATTCAGTTCATTCTCTCTGGGGCACCTGGCACTGACCACTTTTGGAAGACAGGCTATTGGGCTAGATGGGCCATTGGTCTGACCCAGTATGGTCGTTCTTATGTTCACTGTTTTGGGGCTATATTCTCTCTGGTTCCATGCACTTTCTCTGAAGAAATGGCACTCCTTAAGGATACTACAGTCTTGACATGCTATCCGAGACCAGACTACTCTCAACAGGGCTGTGGTACAGGTAATCCTGTCTGTCTGTACTTTAAATCTTAGAGCCAGCTTTTGCTGTCTGACTTTTCATGTCCTGTTAAAGCATATGCTTTAAGCTACTCTTCCCCCCCCCCCCATTGTGAATGCATTTTTCTTTTCTGTATTTTAAACTGGACTGGGTTTTGACTAAGATTTGGGAAAGGTTCCATGCTGGCGATCTTGAAGGAAGTGGAACTTTTGAGGTTGAAGAAAAGTAACTATATACAGGGTCAAGAGCATGGAGAAGGAAGGCTGTGGTCTTATTCCAGAATAAGGAAAGAGAAGGGCTAGTGGGTTCCGTGTGGGAACACACAGGATAAAATGACCTGAGAGTACAAGACATTACATAAAGTTGTTTTTGTGCTCACATGTGAGAATTTTAAACCAGGTTTCAGGTCATATTAGGGACCAGTCATTCTGCTTATCTTTTAAATGAAAAAGTATCTTGTTTTTGAAAAACAAGTGACTGCATAAGCAAGGGAATCTTTGATTAGTTACAGGGTTTCTAGTGTGTTTTGTAAAACCATATGGATTATGTAAATGTGAGTGTTGTGCATATTATATTTGAAATTTGGTTTCTCCTATGTTGTTTCAAATTTGGTATGTTTTCCTCCCAACCAGAAGAGGCTAGAGAAGAGGTATGGCATTTTGATAACTCCTGAATGAAACTGTTCTGCTTGCTCTCTAGCAGAGGACGCAGCAATCTGTATGGGAAAATAAGAAAAACAGATACTGTAACACTTGCATAACCTCTAGGTTTTGTTTGTTGGAAGGGGGGCAGGGAGTTTTGTATAACGCGGCCAACGTGACGGAGAACTGAAGTTGTGATAGAAAACTTTAAAGCAAAAAAAAGGCCAGTTTAATCATGAAACAAACATCTGCTCCGCCCCTAATTAAATCAAAGGATTCACAGTTGTGAAAAGTATTTATGTATGGGAGGATTGAGATATTTTCTGGGTATTTGTCTCATCCTTAATGCTTCCATTGAGTGTGCGTACTAAATCATTACAAAACAGCATAGTTACAGCATGTTATGATTCACGGCATGTTTTCCAGTAGAGAGACAGTCGCAGAGGTGCAGTCCAGTTAGCCTAAATAGTCAGGTTTATTGGTTTGTGGGGCTGGAGGAGGAATGCTGTGTGCTCCTGGCCTCCAGCTATTCACAGTTCTACCTCTTCTCCATCCTCTGAATTCCCTACCTTCCCTATGCCATCACACATGGCCTAGCTCGCTGCACCTCACTCTTAGTATTTCACCTACCTCATACTCCCCTAGCTTGCCCTCCGTGTTTCTTTAAATACCCTTGTTTTCTCTCTGACCTTTTTGTAAAGCTGTGGCTACTCTCCTCTGCACAATCCACTCCACTCCATCATGGACTTTTGGATACTCCCCTCCCCAGTTCCTGCCCATATTTTTCTCTTCTGCTGCCCCTTCCTATCTTTTTCAAGCCTCCTCCCCCCCATTTACTCACCCCTCTGCATTTGTCGGGCAGCTTCCTCTTTGCTGCTTGGGTGCAAGCAAGGGGAGCATTACGAGCACTTCAGAGAGGGTCTACCTGCTCTTAGTTCTGGTGCCACTGTGGCTCCCAGCAGCCAGGAAAGTCCTGGTCAGCCCTTACATCCTTGGCAATGGAGCATGCTTTGTTGCTTTGTGGGGATGGCACTTGGGCTGTCCATTTGGCATGTAGGAGCTGTGAGGGGTTGGAGCATGCTCAGTGCAGGTGGAATCTTTGGAGAATTTAGCTGCAAACTAACAAGTCTCTACTGGGCATATGCACGTAAATTTTTCAGAGGTTTTTAACTTGGGCAAAATTTGGATTGTATTTCATGGGGATGGCCCAAGGCATATCCCTGACACCAGGGCAGCCTCTCCCCATACCAAATTTAAATTCCCTTCTACAGAGTGTGAAAGTGCTAGAGCTTCTCAGCAAAACAATTGTAGGAATTATTTTAACATGAGCAAAACAGCATATATTTCCCTAATCTCATTCTGGGAAACAGCAGAGCCATTTAGCTGAAACTTTATTTAAAAAAAAAAAATCTGCCTGAGCAGATGCAGGGTGAAATACTTCAGCCTGAGCAGTTAAAGACTGGCAAAACTATAAGCAACTGAAAACAAGGTGCCATAATGGAAAGTGTGAGGCAGCCTTACCTAACGGCACGGTTACCTGTGCTGACAATAATGTATTATGGATGTGCTGTTTACAGATCTGTTATTGTTCCCTTTATAGTTTTTCTGCACAGAGCCTAATGTTTCGTAGGAATGAGTTATTGCTGTGAAACTTTTTCTGTCTGTAGGTATATTTAGTTTTTTCAGAAATATAGGATAAAACTTCTTGCCTGGCAAGCCATTCAAAATGCCCTACTGAAAATTAGAAAAATTTAAATTGTTTATTCACTGCAAATTTCAAAGTAGAATATTCTGTAAACTCAAAATTCAGGCATACAGTAGGTTGCTTTTTGCATTTAAAATTCATATGTTGGTTTTGCAATAAAAATTAACAATCTTTGATTAGATTGGATTTCCTCCAGATTCATAGCAATTAAATGTTAAATTATTAAGCAGTTAGCACTTTAAATTTAAAGTGCGAAGTTCTTAACTGAGTTCCAGAACTATAGGATCTGTGGGGTAGATTTGTGTATCTGTCCACTTACATGGTCTCCATTACCATAGTGTCTGAGCACCTCCCAACTACTTAAAATTAGGAACAAGATTTGTCTTCCTTCCCAGCTGTAGGAGCAGAAGCTTGATTAGTTTTATAGGATGTCTGTGTCTGTGAGTGGGTGTGTTTGGGTGTCTGAAGAACTTACTGAGGGAAAGCAAGTTAGAAGTGAATTTTCTCATACGTGGTCAGTTCACTTGTCAAGAACTGGAACGGACTATTGGGCTGACTGGCTATTCAGGACCATAGAGACAGCCAGTTGGTCGTAATCCTTGGTGCCAGAAGATGCTCCCCATATATATGTCTGGTGACTGATTCACAGCTCCACCAAGCTGCTCTGTTTCCATAGTAGCAGCCTCTTGTGAGCTCCATATTCTTCAGCAGATCCTTGGACAGCTCCTCACCCTTAGGCCTTGGCTACATTTGCAGATGTACAGCGCTGTGAGTTAAACCCGTCTTCGTACAGCCGAGTAGGGAAAGTGCTGCCGTCTGTCCACACTGGCAGCTGCCAGCGCACTGTCATGGCCACATTTGAGGCATTTGCAGCTGTATTGGGAACGGTGCATTATGGGCGTTCAAGTGGCTGCAACGTGCTTTTTAAATGGGGGGGGGGTGAAGGGGAGTGTGACAGGAAGCGTGTGGGGGGAGAGTGTGGATTTTTGGGGTATCCACAGAGTGTCAGCTCATTATCTCCTAAGTTTACACACCTCCACATCCCCTGCGCCTCTCTCAATCACTGAAAGCAAGCAGCAGGGGCTTTGTTTGTTTTTAAAGAGCAGATAAAAGAGAACTCGGGGAAACGGAGCCCCCCCCCCCCCACCTCTCTCCAAGCCAACTTTGCTGCAGCATTCCTAACAGAGCCCCCCTCCCCCCGCAAACAGTAGCTGTTTGCTTTTTTTTTTTTGTAAAGCAGCTCCAGACGGCGCTCTGAACTCCAACCCGGAAGTGCCGTTTCAAAACAAAGGGAGCTTCCGGAGGTAAGTTACTACGAATTCCCTGGCTACATTGAAGCACCAGCGTTCCACCCACTGCGCAACAAATGTTATTCCTCTCGGAGGTGGAGTACAAGCAGCGCTGTATCTGAGGAGATACAGTGCTGCACGTGCCTTGCAAGTGTAGCCAGTTAGTGAGTTACAGCGCTGCAGGCAGTTTTATTGCGCTGTAACTCGTAAGTGTAGCCAAGGCCTTATCATGGAGGGTCTCTCCAAAGACTCAGCACCAGTCCTTAGAACTGAGCCTGCAGTACTCTCCTGTGAGTTCCAGAAGTAGAATTGTCATGGGCTATTCTGTAGTCTATCTTAAAACTTGACAGCTTTTAGAGTGTCAGATTTTCATGTAATTCATGGCATTTGCTTTAATATCATCTGTACGTATAGAGCCACAGTGATCATCCTTTCACTTTAAAGGGCAATTGTTTCAATATGTGCTACTTTTTTAAACCAAGAAAATAGTGCCCGGTACCCTGTGAAATGTTGCAGGTATGAATTATTAAATATGTAATACTTAGATCAGCACCTTCTTGTTGCAGTAGTTGTTTGTCACATTTCCTCCCAGTGAACTCTCTTTCCAGCGTGGATAGTGTCACATGCCATCCCTTTGAGAGAACAGCCTGTGTTTTTGCTCATTCATCCAGCTGCAATTCAGTGTATCCTGTGGTTTATTGCATTCCCAAAGACGAGAGAGAGAGAAATCCAAGAGATACCTAGGCATTTCAATAGGCATCCTTGGCTGTTTCCGGTTCATAGCAAAAGACCTAGCGAGGTCTTTCTCATTTTGGAGACATTCCTGTTTGTGTAACTCTAGTTTCTCATTGGGAGATAGAACCATGGACCTGCCCTTTGAGATGAGGGTTTCAAAGTTGCAGAGAGTAATGGTTAACTCATCTTATACCTTCTTCCCCCCTTCTGAAGACAAGGTGCTTTTTGGCAACATCCCAGTTTTTTGACCAGTATTAATTTGGCCTTTCATCTCAAACAGCCCCCTACTCTGTTTCTTTGTCTATAGCTATTCTGGGGAACTCAAGTTTTATGCTTTGTATGTGAAAAGAGCTCTTAGTTACTAGTTAGTGAGCAAAATGGTCTACTTTAGCCTGTTTATTTAGCAGGGTTCTTCAGCCCGCAAGGACCTCATTGTTAACTACTTTTCTACAGTGGAGACTTCAGGAATCAGGTATCAGAATGGGGTTACTTATCCCCCAGCCACACTGACACTTCTGACTCCCTACTACTTTAGAGCCCAGTTGCATATTGGACTTCTGAAGATAACTGTTGCTTCAAAAAAATTTCCAATGCTGCATGGCTAAGAACGCAACTCCAAGCTGCTGTTGTGTGGAGGGAATGCATTTGGGAAGCAGGACTTATGGATAGGTAACTCCTTATTAGCAGATTTAAAAGCCTTTTAGATTCTGCTTTCATTAGCCAGAGGCCAGGCTAACTCTGAATTCACTGCATATGCACAAGTGTGGGGAGGAATGATGGGAAGAGTTTTATATAGGTGTTTTTGAATGCCTTTAATGGGGACGTGGTTCCTATTTTTGTTTTGTGTATTTGTACATGCACCTCGCTCTTCAGATTGACTCGTTTATTAAATTTGAAATAAATACACTTTGGTTAAAAAGTAAGGGCACACATCTTTACAGGTTCAACAAAACTTCCTAGTCTATACATTGCATGTATAACACAGGCTAGTTTCATATTGATATTCGTGTTTGCAAACACAGCTACAAGACCAAAAACAAACAACAACAAAAGATCAGAGCAGGAACACTGATGTTATCAAGACAGCAGATGTGTTTTTTAAGTATTCATGTATCTGGCTGAGAGTTTTCAAAGGGTTAAGTTGATGGAAGTACTTTGTTATGGCTTTGTTGCCTGGGATCTGATAAATGCGAACAGACAATATACTCTAAGAGCTTAAGCATTAAGGCACTGGCTGTTTCATAAGATTTATTATTTGTAGTGTTACGTTCTTTCTACCAGTTGTTTTTAAACACTGTCCTAAATTAAGGTGACTGCTTGGGATTGTAATGCACATGTTGCATCAAGCAAAGGGAATCTTAATTGATTTTCCAAAATGTTAATGGCAAAACTTTTCTCTCCTTTCCTTGGTAACTTTCATTTAATTTCCCAGACGCTAGAGCAGTGGTGTCAAACCTCTTCAGCCTGAGGGCCAAACACATTATTTCAGAAAGGTCAAGGAGCCACAGTCAATACTTTGTGGCATGTTTTCTTCCCTGTTCTGCTCCGACTGCCCTATTCATGCCCCCACAAGTTCCCCTGCTGGGATTATCTCCATATGTGTGAAGTCTCCAGTGAATGTAAAGCTGTTATAGTCAGTTCCTGCATTTCCCTTGGTTGGAGCACATTACACCCTAGCTACCTGTACATAGCTGGTGTGCATCCCTTAGTAGACCACTGAGTTGGCATAACTTAACGCAGCCTTACTTTGGGCTGGAGCAGAGAATTGGGAACTGGTAACTGGCTATTGGTTCTTAGTTTCTCCTCCAGGGCTGCCCTGGGTGATTGTGTGGGGTAAGGGAGCCATCCTTTGCTAGGCGCACTCCCTTAGGCAGAGCAGCCGAGCTGTTAGCAGGGGTCTCACAGCCTAACAGAAGGAAAAGAGCAGCCAGTGCTACTTTCCTCCTCCCCCTTGTGCTGTAGCAGGCAAGTGAGCTGTTGAGTAGCTGTGGCAAAGAAGGGAAACCCGTGGGTCAGCGTGCTCTTGATAAGGTGGTGGGAGGCATTTGGGGTGGTACCCCTCACTGCATCTCCATAGTGGTTTAAATCGGCTCTCTCGCTCAAACTTAAAGATGGCATGACTCAGGGGACACGTTTCCAATTATAGTCAAATGCAAACTTTCTTTTTAACACAGTCCCCCTCCAAGAGCACAGCTGTCACAGATCCACAAGATCTGGGCTGTGCCTGGGAGCCAGTCCCTAGGGAGTGACCCCTTTATTGTGCTGGACCCCAAGGAACCACACAGTTCCGCAGTGGCAGGCCCGTGGCCTCCCTGACCCCAAAACTGGGCGTTTGGGCACAAGCTGTCCCTGTTTCTCCCCCTGCAGCCTGTCCAGACTCCTGTATGAGACTTGTTCTGCCCCTTTAGGGCACAATGCTCACAGTAAGTGTTTGCAGCAATATTGCAGCCTTCTCAAAACAAGGTAATAACTTATTAGTCACCTGGCATACAGAACCTGACTGTGACAAGGCTAGCATAGCAAAGGCTAAGTCAGAGGTCAGGCTGGCTATGAGCCATGCTGCTGTAGCAACCATCTTTGATTCCTCTCTGTCTCCCTTTCTTTGTTTTAGTCCTGTGTGAGAGCTCCCCTGTTCCTCTGAGAGCTCCATTCGTAACACAGCCACATCACATGACACCTTTCCCCTTTGTTCTCCAGTTTAGGACTTGCTCTGCTTCTCTGCAGAGAAATCTTCCTCTTGGCTGTTGTTTGCTAAGTGTGAATGTCTTGGCCATTGTCTCTTCCGGATCCTCCATATATCAGCTTTATTCAGCTTGGTTGGAAATGAGTTATTAACAGTCTATGTGAGTCAAACACCTCATCTCTTCCTGATACACACCAGGTGTGTCTACACACTGCTATAGTGTGTTAAGTGTAGATGTTATCTGCACCCACGGGGTTCTCCCATCAGCGTAGGTAATCCATCTCCCTGAGAGGCGATTGCTAGGTCAGTGGAAGAATTCTTCTGTTGGCCTAGCACCATCTGCACTGGGGTTAGGTCAGTGTAGCTACATCTCTCAGGGATGTTGATTTTTTCAAGCTATACAGATGTAATTTTCTTGTGGAGAGCAGCCCTCAGTATATAGTAATGCAAAGTCCCGAGGGAAACAGAAGCATGCATAGGAATCCTAAACATACCAACATTCCCATATTCATCACAACAACTTAGAGCTGTGAGGGCCACATGTTGGACATCACTGGATGAGTGGCCTGTGTTAATGGGGGTGAAGAAGCGGCTGTTAGAAGAAAACCCCACTATGTGGTTTCTTCACTCAGCTAAGGTTCCTTCTTAACCTCAGCGCTTATTTAAAAACTGCAAAAATAAATATCTATAAAATGTTAGGGGGAACTATTAGGTAACAAACTGAGTTGAAAATAGCCTGTATCTATTGCAGTGAAACTGAGTGTTACGTAAAAACAAAACAAAAAGACCAAGATTGAGGAAGAAGAGCCTGAAAATGGCATGTGTTGATTGTGGGGAGAACATAAGGTAAACTGTAAACAGATGTGATGTGGTGCCACTGATATTGTTTGATTTGTGCTTTCTAACAGAAGCTGATGCCTTATGGAAAACTGAGACATACTGTGTATTTTTTGTCTCCTTTTGCATAAGGACACTTTGTAATAAACAAGATTTCTGTTTCTTTAAGTGGTGTGCTCCTGCTGCTTATTCCTCACCTGAAGTCATAGGCATTTTCTGGTCTGATACTTTCTCATCACAGCAATGATTTTTCATGTCGGGAATCAATTATATGCTCCTGCTTATTCTGCATGTGAGTTTTTAAATGATTGTCTTGGTTTGCATGAAGTTTGTTTGGTTGGTTTTTTAAAAAGGGCACTAAAAAAGATCAGACATAGAAGTGTGAACAATGTTCCTCCAAGTGTCTCCATAAGTTGTCTCTTGGCCTTAGATCTGTTGGAAAACAAGAATTGTTATCCAAATCCTGGGCCAGAGCTTACATGGCAGTAAGGGACCCAATAGCTTTGCAGCTGTGGGCCCTAGGGCTTATCTAAGCAGGGAAGCTATACCAGCATGAGAGAGGGTGTAAATTAAAATGATGTAAATTTTCAGTGGCAATTAAAATTATACTGCTTAATTCCCCTGCGGACACTGTTATTCCAGTATGATGATGTCTGCTTTTGGGTTTTTTTTATGTTGCTTTGGAAGCGGTTTCTGCTAAGTAAAAAAAGCCACTCTTATCCTGGAGTGAGAGTGCCCACACGATTGAGTTATATCAGTATAACGAAAAATCTCCTGTGTAGATGAGCACTTGGAGTAGAAGTGCTCAATACCAGCTTCAGAAAGTTACATAGGCAAAAATTTATTTAGCAGAAAACGGAATATCTTGTACTTGTTGGTGGGTGATCAGATGAATGTCCAATTTCTGAATATTGTGAGTGGGGACAATATTTTCATGAGTCTGGGGTTGTGGTTTTGTTGTTTTTTGATGCTGGGATGCTAGCTTCTTGGGGAATAGGTTACTTTTTCTCCCCTCCCCCCACCAACAATGGATGCACTCTGTGATTTAGAGTACTGAAGTGTGTCATGATATGACTAGTACTGCTCCTGGGTGATGATGGTGAAAGTTATTCGGTGGCTAGCAAGTGTTAAATTAATGTTGAGAATGTATCTCTGCCTGCTTGCGTGGCTAATTATGACTTGACACTTCTGATTTTGTGATTTGGCAGCACCACAGAAAGTCCTTTCTGAAAACCTCAGATTGATTTCACTCTCAGCCACCTAACCATGATACTAATTTCTTGAATTGCTGCGCTTTTATCATTTGAAGCCTATATAAAGGCTTATAACACATCCTCTTAGGGGAGAACGTTGGAACAGAAGGATGTATATTCTTTCTCCCATTAACTTTTTATTATTCCATTAATGCCCCTTTTTAAAGTGGTTCTAGAAGTAAAACAGTGTTTTTGGTTTTTCTTTCCGTAACCCTCACCCCCTTTCTCCCACTCCAGTTTCTTTTAATGTGGTTGTTATGTAGTTGGTTAAAAACTTAGTAACATGAGGGTATCTGAACTACATGTTTTAACACTGGGCTGAAAAGTTGATTTTCTGTAGCATTGAGAAACTACATTGGTTTAGTTGTAACTTCTTCTGGGGAAGACAATTGACTAGGTCAGTTGGGCTCATGTAGGTTGGTTTTTTATTCTCCTCCACATCCTCCTTTGAGTTGTTTTCCCAGTTCCAAAACGTTCCCATCAAATATCATGAGGACTTTGCTGAACAAAATTCAGCAGCTAACAAAATGAATAAAATTGTGCCTGATAAAACGTTCACAATGAAGGTTGATTGGTACTAGTCTGTCACTACTACAACATGAAAACAAAATATATATCTGAGCAAGCAAATACTAGTTTGGCTCAAAAATCAATTTTCCAGCAAGACCGGAGCCAGACACTTACTTAGATGATTGTTCCCCCTTGCCCATTTTTTTTTACTGCCTTACTAATCCTTTAAATATTTTGAGATTGGAAGCTATGTGTATTCCCTTGTGATCCCTTTTAGTTTTTTTAGCCAAGTTTGTGAAATACTCATTTTAAAAAGTGTTGTCATGCTTGCTTTGAGTCTGAGTGTATATTTCCAGTCAATATATCTTACGTCAGTGTGATGCTCTACCTGAGGCACCCAGAACTCTCTCTGCCTCAGCACGGGAGAGCTGTGCTGGAAGTTAGACAGTGTCAGGTCCCTGCAACACCAGTGTGTCTGCCTCACCAGCAACCTCCAGTCCAGAGTTCCCCAGAGACTTCTCTGTGCAGCATCTCAGAAATTAAGTTTGCTGCCTGCAAAGAAGCAGTGTACACACTAGCCTGGTTCCCTGAGGCTACATACTCTACATTAAAACACAGCACTGAGATGATTTATAGTAAAACTAAGAGTAAGTTTATTAATAAAGAACATAGATTTATGCCATCTTTTACTATTATCTAATGGCTGACCCAGAAAGAAGCCAACTTGATTTTGAGATTCCATTTCAATTTGCAGGACTCATCAGTAAGTAAAATGTTTGTTTTTCCTTGTAAGCTAAGCACATTTGAATTGGGAATCACTAAAATACTAAAAATTATCATCCCGTGATGCTGTTTTCACAGTATCCCTTTGTCAGATTTGAACCACATTTTTCGAATTTAGGAGGAGAGAGCGCTTTGAACACTTGAAGATTTTTCTTCATTGCTTACACATTTGGGCTGTTCAAAATAATAAGATTTTTTTTAAATTATATTTTGTTTTAAAACAAAAGGCGGCCGCTAACCATGTTTTTGGGGCCAGTTTCTCTTTTAAAACAGTGCCATTGTCGTATGGTGTAATGCATGATTTACAGGAAAGGAGAACCTCTGATTATCGCTCACAACTAGGGCACCTCTCTCCCTAACTGGCAGCTGCACTTCCAACAGGATAGAGCTCTGTAGGCATGGGATACCTAGGCAGGTGGCTCAGGTCCTGCTGGTGTCTTGGAAGCCATCTGTCAGAAGGCCCTGAAATTTCAAATGGAGGAAGTTTGTGGTGCATTCATGCCCAAGTCCGCTCCTGTTTTTTATTTGTCCCCTTCTACACACATGGAGAGACTGCTTGCCTGCCGCCTGATGTAAAGGCCAGCTCCATCCACATACATTTGGCAGCTATTTTAGCCTGTCATGAACTGAGTCAAAGGAGACCAGTGCGCAGTGATGTGGGAGGTGAGGCTCTCAAAATAAGCCAATTAGAGGCTTAGGAGATCCTTGTTGTCAGGTTGAGGCAGTGTTTGACATTTGAAACCTCATGTTAAACAGCCCCCAGTGTTAGGGGAGAATGACATCACCCTGACAAAGCTGATAAAAGTTTCTTTCGAGCCATTCAGTTCCTGTGAGCTTAATTATCTCGCATGGAAGGTTGCTTTCTTGCTGGAAGTCATTTTAGCTCATAGCCAGAGTGAGCTTCAGGCTGTCATGACTGAGACTGATCCAGTTTCCACCAGGTTTAAGGTAGTGCTGTGGAATCATTGAAGAGTCCTCCCCACAGTGGTCTGAGAGTTCCACTTCATTGAGTTTGTTGTCCTGCGAACATTTCTGTCATGCCTTCTGTTCCCTTCCCCATGAGGCCCTTCTCCATGTGCTCAGTGTCAAAAGGTCTGTGGGGCGCAGAGTTTCATTTGGGGCATACTAAAGCCCTTAGGAAGTCCACTCAACTCCTTGCTGTTTTTCACACCAATCAGTGTGGGCAGTGCTCTTATAGTGTCTGACTTCTTGTTATAGCTTGGCCGGCGAGAAGCTAGAAGACTATAAAAACGTAAAAATTGCCATACTGGGTCAGATCAGTGGCCTATGTAGCCTAATAGCCTGTTTTTTGACCGTGTTCGGTGCCAGATGCTTCAGAGGGAACAAACAGAACATGCCAGCTATCCAGTGAGCCATCCCCTGTCATCCAGTCCCAGCTTCTGGCAGTCAGAAGTTTAAGAAGCCTCAGAACATCGGGTTGATCCCTGATCATCTTTGCTAATAGCCATTGATGGACCTATCATCATGAACTTACCTAATTCTTTGTTGAACCCAGTTATACTTTTGGCCTTCATAACCTGTGGAACTCTGCCAGGGGATGTTAACTGCATTTCTTTAAGAAGTGCTTCCTTATGTTTATTTTGTTTCATTGGGTGACCCCTGGTTCTTGTGTTATGGGAAGGGGTAAATATACTTCCTTATTCACTTTCTCTAAACCATTCATGATTTTATAGACCTTTATCATTTCCCCCCCCCCCCCTTAGTCGTCTCTTTTACAAGCTCATCAGTCCCAGCCTTTTTAATCTCTCCTTGGATGGTAGCAGTTCCTTAACCCTAATCATTTGTATTTACCTTCTCTGTACTTTTCTCATTTCTAATGTATCTTTTTTGAGATGGGGTAAGCAGAATTGCATGCAGTATTCAAGCTGTGGGGGTACCATGGATTTATACTCAGACCTCAGTGGTTCAGATGCCAAATTTGTGATCAGCATTATCCAAAAGAGCCACAACAATGTGAATTCATTGTTTCATTTATTATAGTACTATATAGTCATATTTAAACAGTATGAGGGGAAATATTTTGTGTGTGTATTTTTTTCTCACAGCAAGTTTGCAGATGAGACTAAACTGGGAGGAGTGGTAGTTACGCTGGAGGGTAGGGATAGGATACAGAGGGACCTAGACAAATTAGAGGATTGGGCCAAAAGAAATCTGATGAGGTTCAACAAGGACAAGTGCAGAGTCCTGCACTTAGGACGGAAGAATCCCATGCACTGCTACAGTCTAGGGACCGAATGGCTACACAGCAGTTCTGCAGAAAAGGACCTAGTGGTTACGGTGGATGAGAAGCTGGATATGAGTCAACAGTGTGCTCTTGTTGCCAAGAAGGCTAACGGCATTTTGGGTTGTATAAATAGGGGCATTGCCAGCAGATCGAGGGATGTGATTATTCCCCTCTATTCGGCATTGGTGAGGCCTCATCTGGAGTACTGTGTCCAGTTTTGGGCCCCACACTCCAGTGTTTCCACATCCTTCTTGTAAAGAGTCCAGCGGAGGGCAACAAAAATGATTAGGGGGCTGGAGCACATGATTTATAAGGAGAGTCTGAGGGAACTGGGATTGTTTAGCCTGCAGAAGAGAAGAATGAGGGGGGATTTGATAGCTGCTTTCAACTACCTGAAAGGGGGTTCCAAAGAGGATGGATCTAGACTGTTCTCAGTGGTACCAGATGACAGAACAAGAAGTAATGGTCTCAAGTTGCAGTGGAGGTGGTTTAGGTTGGATATTAGGAAAAACCTTTTCACTGGGAGGGTGGTGAAGAACTGGAATGGGTTCCCTAGGGAGGTGGTGGAATCTCCTTCCTTAGAGGTTTTCAAGGTCAGGCTTGACAAAGCCCTGTCTGGGATGATTTAGTTGGGGATTGGTTCTACTTTGAGCAGGGGGTGGGACTAGATGACCTTCTAAGGTCCCTTCCAACCCTGATATTCTATGAATGACTGACGAAGTATTTTATCAACTACAATTGGTTAATAGCATAGTAAAAGCATCCTGATTAGTTAATAACTTAGATTGGTTAATAATTAAATCACACAGTGTTTTAATATTGTGCTGCAAAGAGCCACAGGAGACACATTAAAGAGCATCTTTTGGCTTGCGAGCCTCAGTCTCAGTATCACCTATATATACAGTGGTATTATGATATCTTCCGTCTTAGTATCTCTCCCTTTCCTAATGGTTCCTCACATTCTGTTAGTGTTTTTGACTGCCACTACATACACAGCAGATGTTTTCAGAGGACTATCCATAATGTCTCCAAGATCTTTCTTGAGTGGTAACAGCTAATAATGACCCCAATCATTTGTATGTATAATTGGGATTATGCATTACTCTGCCTTTATCAACACTGAATTTCATCTGCCATGTTGTTGCCCAGTCACTCAGTTTTGTGTGATCCCTTTGTAACTCTTATTTTGTGAGCTTCACCTTCTGATCAACGAAAGGAACTGACTTAAAGGGCAGTAGTTATACCTCTGTGGGTGGCATGCAAATAGTCTGAGTCTGGCTCATGCTTTACCTTACTATCGCTGCCCTCAGATCAAAATTATAAGAGCTGTGGCAGATCCACCTGTGTCATACTAGAAAGCTAAGACCCAAGAGTGAAAACTCTGATTGCCTGGTATCTTCAGTGAAGCAGAATTGCAGGTATAATAATTTTCTCTTTCCGTATTATGCAGCTTCCAGTGATTGTACTCTTAGGTTTTTCGTTGTTAAAAAAACTGCATTCACAAAAATTTAGTCCACAGACGTTTGACATAAGAAGTTTAATAGATTTTTTTTCCTATTGTACTTTAATTTCAACAAGTAACTTTTGGAAATTACAAAGTACTCTTTATTTTTGTTCTGATGCAGCTTCCAGGTGGGAATCTCCCTCAATACGTGAAGACATGCAGCCAGAAATATGGATTGCACAGGAACTGCGGCGTATTGGAGATGAGTTTAATGCTTCCTATTGCCCAAGAAGGGTAACTTTATTTTATTTTATTTTTTTAATTTTCTGTTTCCTTACATGCAGTCTTTGAAAGGGAAAGGTTTATAATAATTTCTGCAAATGTTTCATGTTCCCAAATGTACAGAGATGTGCATAACACAAACGTTTGTGTATATGTGGGTAATACTTACCTAACCAAGGCACTATTCATGACTCCATAGTGAAGGTTATTTTGAATCTTTCACTTAAAACTGGGATTCAGCCTCTTCTCTGAGAAGTATACAGTGTTTCTTCCCCTAATTTAATGTACCCAGAGCCATCAACATGCTTTCAAACGTTTAAGTGCTTTGCTGGAGGATCAAGATCATAATTGCAAGTAAAAATTGTGTGGGGGAGAGGGGGAGTTTAGGCTTTTCAGGTTAAACCTGCAAATTTAGTTTGAGTTAAAACTCAACCTTTTAAGAAACTTGCTCTGGTGACTCTTGCTTTTCTTTTACTCAGTTATCTAAAACATCACTGCTCCCACAAACCCCAAACTATGCACATACCGATAGGCTGAGAATCTCAGACAGAGGCTGCTTTTCATATCTTTAAAATAATGCAACAGTTTTTGTTTCTGTGTTGTGATGTTGATGGACAAATATTTTAGATGCTGAATGGATGATCCAGCACCATCATCTTTAATGTAAAGATATGTCTCATTACTTCTCCTGCATGTCCCCCCTCACAGCCAGTTGCCCCCAAGGTCGCCCCAAACGCTGCTCCTCATTCCCCAGGCACATTCTTGCTCCTCCTCTGCTCTTATGAGGGGTGGGCAGCCATATGTGGGATGCCTGTGGTGCAAACAGCCATGGTGTGGGGACATGGGTGATGAGTGGCGCTGTAGGGACTGGGATGGAACAGCTCTGGGTCAGTCGGTTACCTCAGTGCTGAGGTGGCAGGCAGTCCTTGGACTTTCACCACTGCTCCCTTGGCACTCCAGCACAGCCCTGCTCTGACCTAGGCACCCTCTGCAGGCATGTGCTTCCCTGCCCACAACTCTGCTCCCCTCCTGCAGTGTGCTTGAAACTTTTCTTATCTTATTTTTCAGTCTTAAAATATACTGGTACTATTTTTTAAATAGCACATAAAATTGTAATACTGTAAAATTCTGCCTTTATGAATATGAGGCAAAGTGGATAGAATTGAAATTACAAATCAGTCCTAAAACTAAGCTAACTATTGTTTTTTAGAAGGAATTAAGTCAAAAAGTGATCGACTTGGCTTTACAATATTAATTCTACACTGCTTGCATGTTTATACATGCGATTTCTAGCCATTAACTTGTTTGTCCTTTCACTCTTTTGAGAAGAGAACTTTACTAAGCACAAGTGTCACTAGGTCATAGTCATAAAGTTTAAGGCCAGCAGGACCACCAGATCATTAATCTGACCTCTATATCACAGGTCACTAACACCGCCCAGTTACCCCCCATGCTAAACCCAACAAGCATAATTAGACCAAAGTTTTACAGCCCTCAGCAGACTAACCTGCTGTGTGCCACAGGCCGAGAACAGCGGAGACAGGTGCACCGGTCCCCAAGGTCCCCATCGATTAAGTGAGAGATGAGATGTTAACTGCTTGGATTTTTAACTGACTTCCATGAATGGTAAGTCAGTGACACAAGATTCTTTTTCTTTTTCTTTTAAGAGAATCCATACAGTAGTTGTCCTTGACTTTCATTTTGGGGGCTTTCAATGGTCTCAATCTCAGTACAACCTGTTCTTCTCCCAGGCTGCTTCTTGACCCCATGGGCCCTGTTCACTGTTCTCCTCTTCTGTGTCATCTAGTTCTCTGTACACCCTTATTTTTCTCCTGATGTTGCTAGTACTTTGTGTGAGGTACTGAGTTTAGCAGCGTATACCACAGCTGCATTAACATAGTCTGAAGAAAAATCTTTTCCCAAGTATTTTAATTTGTTTTTCTTTTATTTTTGTTAATGGAACAAGCTGATGGAAGAGACTTGCTTTCTTTCTTGTTACCTGAATGATCCTATCCCTGTTGGAGGAGGGTGATTCCCTTTCTTTAAGTCAATTTTACATGATATAGCAGCATAAAAGAGCTAATGGAGTCCTATATCCACCCACTGGAGAACTCTGCCTGGCACAAGGGATGTTGCATGTGATATTCTGTGACGTGTTGTCTAGTGCCCTCATTTTTCTTTTTCTTTGAGGTTTATGCACTGGTGGAATGTGTTCTGAAGTCTTTGATGTTGACTTCTTTTCACTATAGGTTTCCTACATCTCACTGGATATAGTGCTACGTTATATAATATCTCTCCTTTGATTGTGGTTAGAATCAGATCTTGAACAAGAACATTCACAGGATACATTCATGCTACATTGTTTGTCATCCTATCTTCTGGCTTCCCGTAAAACCCATTCTGTGGTCCCCACAGTCTGGATTCAACACTTTTGAAAATTCAGCCAAAACAATTAAATAGAAATATTGTTAAAAGTTAGCTGACTCAAGGCTGCTGTCCTGATTGTGCATGGTAAATGCATTGTATTCATTGTTATGGTATAACCTAAGCTGTACTGTACAATGAGTTAGAAGTGGACAGCCAAGTTTAACTCATGGTTAAAAACACAGAGTAAAGGGTTTTTAACTTGCAAACTAGAAAAGCTGTGTTTCCTGTACATGCCAAACTTTTCAGAGACAGTGAAGGCATTAATATAAATGAACATAAAATGATTTGTCTAGTGGTCCAGCTGTGTGGATTCAAATGAAACAGGTTCTTAGCACTAAAGTTCATATTTGGGAAAACAAAATCTGAAATGGGTATTTTGACATTGAAGGACTCATGGGTAATGATTGAATGCCATGAAAATGTAAAATTCCTTTTTATATGCTGTCTTGTTTTAGCTGTTTGGTCCTGGGATATTAGAGAGACTAGGTGGGTGAGGGAATATCTTTTATTGGACCAACTTCTATTGGTGAAAGAGACAAGCTTTTGAGCTTACAGAGGACCTGAAGAAGAGCTCTCTGTAAGCTCTAAAGCTTGTGTGTCAGCCACAGAAGTTGGTCCAATAAAATGTATTACCTCACCCACCTGGTCTCTCAAAAACTCCATTTTGACAGTTGCGACCGTAAAGAAACTGGTTTATGTATATAATTCACTAAGATACTGAAATTAAAAATGATGCTGACACATTGTGCAAGTGTCTATCTTAGGGCAGGTCTACACTGTGGGGCTCAGTCGACCTAAGTTACACAACTCCAGCTATGCCAATAACGTAGCTGGCGTCAGCGGACCTTAGGTCGACTTATTGCGGTGTCTACACTGTGCTTGTTCGATGGGAGAAACTCTCCTGTCGACTTACCTTATGCTTCTCATTCTGGTGGAGGACTAGAGTCGACAGGAGAGTGATTGGCAATAGATTTAGCGGAATTGACTCCCCCCCCCCCCCCCCCCCCACACACACCGTTGGATTGATCACCGCGTGTCTATCCCCCAGTAAGTGGAGACAAGCCCTTAGTCTAAGGGCTGGTCTACACTAGCCCCCAAGTTCGAAGTAAGATACGCAACTTCAGCTACGTGAATAACGTAGCTGAAGTTGAAGTATCTTATTTCGAACTTAAAAGTACTTACCCCTGGTCCACACCGCGGCGCGCAGGCTCCCCCGGCGACTCCGCCTGCTCCGTTCGCAGAGCAGGATTACCGGCGTCGACGGGGGAGCACTTCCTGGTTCGATTTATCGCGTCTAGACAAGACGCGATAAATCGAACCCAGAAGATCGATCCGACGCCTCCGACGCAGCAGGTAAGTGTAGACTAGCCCTAAGCAAACTTACTGGGGCAGTGTGATCTAGTGGATAGGTCCCTATACTAGGAAACGGGACACATGGGTTTCATTCTCTGCTACTGCTCTTGGAAACACTTCACGACTGTTCCTGTTTCCCCATCAGTAAAATGGGGACTATGACACTTGGCTTCCTTTGTAAACCACTTTGAGAAATACGTATGAAAAAAGTTATATTAAACTCTTGCTCTGATTAATCCAGATGGATTTATTTTAAATTACCAGTTTTAATCAGAATTTCAGTTGGCAAACAGGAAACATTAAAATTAATTTTATTTTTCATTTGTGCTTTTTATTAGTTTTCCTGTAGAAAGGCTGATTCATGCTGGTTGGTAACCATGTTGATTTGCAACTAAATATATCATTTACACTAAATCTGGTACTTGTTTTTGCTAACCAGGAGATGTACTACAGCTACATGTATTTATTTAATCAATTGTATAGTTTAACATATATTTCTTGAGGTTATTAATTTTTAAATTTATGTTCAAAAATTTACTAGATTTTTACAAATAATTTGTGCCAATTTGCAGTTGGATGGAAATTGGAATTAAATTAAAACTGCACAGAACCCTGCGTTCTAAAATTGCTAAAGTGGTTACAACTAATAAAAATGTGCTGCATATGTAAGTGGGGGTGAGTGAGTTCATCAAAACATGTTTTGCATTTGAAACTAGCTGATTAAACTAAGTATTATCTGTGGTGAGTGAATGGAACTGATAGTTTCTGGTTACTGTGTCCTTCGAGGTTTCAGAACTAGTAGATCTTATCCTCTCGCACCTTGGTTTTTATTCAGAGATTTGAAGAGGAAAATAAGCTTTCCTGCTTTTTCAACTCCCAGTTGGTTTCTCAACTTTGAACTAGTCATTGAACTGAACTAGGAGAGCAGAATGAAATGACGAAAATAGTCTCTGACAAAAGTTGGTTCAGCACTAACAAACTCTGGTTTAAACAAGCTCTGCTTAGCCAGTGATTTCTACCAGTTCACTGGTTTCTTTAAAACATTGGTGGCAAATATGTAGTGCTTGAATGTTCTAATTTATTGTTAATTATTTTAAAAGATACAGGTTTTCATAACTGAAAATTTAATTTGAAATAAGTTTGCAAACAAAAATATACAAAAATTTGATTTTAAAAATGGGTTTTTAAAAAAAAAATTATCCACACTGGCTGAATCTCTTTGTGTAATAAGTTGAACATGGCAACAGTTTGACAAGTCACCTGACACCTAAGATAAAGCACTACTTAATCTATAGGGCTTCTAGAGGGTAATGGATAATGTTATTGGTCTGTGTAAAGATAGTATAATTATCCTGTGGTATTTCAACTAGACCCATTCTCAATCATGTGCTAACTGCATTTTGAAGAAAGAGTAGTACATTGTGTGGGTTATTGCAAAAGCTTTTCTCCTATAGGAGCTTGTATTCAAATCTGTGTGAGGTCACAAGATTTTAATAGACCTGAGCACATTTTAATACCCATTGTTAGTCTGTTCAAGAGAAAATCAGAATTGAAATAAAAAGGTGGTGGCAGGTACTGGAGATTTATATAATTAATTTATATTATTTTCATTTTCAGTCCCATTTTTTATACATCCTAACAGTCGGTTTGTTCTTTTGACTGTTGCTGTACCATGGGCATGTGTCTTTTTTTCTTAAGCTGCCCACAGTAATGCTCTCGTCTCTTTCCTGAATGGTTAGTTAAATTGGCTAGTTAAATACTAAATTAACAGTTAGTACTTGTAGTTCAAATTATTCCTTCTATTTGTTAACACTGAAATTAATCTGCTGTTGTTTTGCTCATTCACCTGCAAGTGATAACTGAGATGGCTGTGATGACTCTGCTTTTAGAGATTGAGATGTTGGGTCATTATATTACAAGTTTTAAGATGTGCTTTTAACCAAGGTTTGAAAAAATTACCAGTTCTGAGGTAAAAGGAGTGAAAAATCTATGAAATGGCAGTATTCAAGATGTGAGCATACCATGGATTTATAGAGAGGCAATATGATATTTTTCTGTCTTATCTATCCCTTTCTTAAAGACTCCCAACATTCTGTTCGCTTTTTTGACTGCCGCTGCACATTGAGTGGATGTTTTCAGAGAACTATCCACAGTGACTCCAGCATCTTTCTTGAGTGGTAACAGCTAATTTAGACCCCATCATTTTATATGTATAGTTGAGATTGTTTTCCAATGTGCATCACTTTGCATTTATCAACATTGAATTTCATCTGCCATTTTGTTGCCCATTCACCCAGTTTTCAGAGATCCTTTTGTAGCTCTTTGCAGTCTGCCTGGGACTTAACTATCTTGAGTAGTTTTGTATCATCTGCAATTTTGCCACCTCACTGTTCACTGCTTTTTCCAGATCATTTATGAATATGTTGAATAGGACTGGGTCCAGTACAGACCCCTGGGGGACACCACTATTTACCTCTCTCCATTCAGAAAACTGACCATTTATTCCAAGAACAGGTAGTAAATTTCCTGTTTTTTCTTTTATGTGGGAGCCTTTACTAAGGAGGATAAAATAGGTGTTACCAGTCATCTGCAGGGTACTCTGTGGAGTTCTCTTCCTTCCCCGTTGATTAGTAGATTTGTACCTTCTCCTTCCATCAGGATGAAAGGACAGCCATGACCAGGGCTTTGCAGCACTTGCTGGAGATCCAAACAATCCAGCTCATTCCAAAATACCAGCTACATGTTTAGGAATTTACTCCTTTCTATTGGATACAAGCTCTACATGGTCAGTAGGGGCACAAATAGTGTTAGATTGCAAGCGGCTCAATTCTTCTGTCATCTACCTTCACTCAAAACTGAAAGCACTTGGTCCATCACAGCTGCTGTTTGACCTGGATCACAGAACTGTTGCCAGAGGCCAGGAGGTTCTCCTGTCCTCTCCTGTGAACTTCCCTGACTCAGTTCTCCCCCACTCAGCAGAGCTTCATGTGTCTGTTCTTCTCAGAAGTCCTCCTGGTGGTGGCTGCTCTCCAGAGAATTTATTGAAAGGTATGCCCTTGCAAGAGTCACATCATCACCACTGACGTCAGTCTCAAGCTTGGGAGCAGCTCCCCTCTCCAGAAATGCCCAGGAAATGTAGTCCTGTCTGGACCACATCAAGGTCCTTGACGTCTGAGCAGTGAGCCTAGCCTTGTTCCCGTTCAAGGACACAGTCTCTGACTGACTCTGCTGTGGTGGCCTCTGATCTGTAACTAAAGGGGAGAACTTCAGCCAGAGAGGAGAGGTTCTCTTAGAAGGGGTGGGGAAGGATGTCAGAACTTAGCAGCCATGCAGCTAGCAGGCTGTACAGGAGATGTACGGGTGGACTGGTGAGTCGCCAAGGCATCCTTTATAGTGAGCAGTCCCTGAACAGGACAGCCATCCTCTCAGGTTGCTCAATCTCGGGGAAGTTTGAAGTGCATCTCCTTTGCCTGTCAACAGAATCGCAAGCTGAAAAGTCTCAGCGTGCAGAGAAGGCATGTTTCAGCAGTCTGTGATACTAGGGCTCATGTGGCAGGATTCTGCCCTTAGGGTATCTCTACCCTGCAGTTAAACACCTGTAGCTGGCCTTTCTCAGCTAACTCGGGCTGCTGGGCTGTAAATCTACAATGCAGACGTCTGGGGTCCCAAAGCCCAAGCTACAGCCCAGTGCTGGACATCTACACTGCAGTTTTATAGCTCAAGCCCGAGTCAGCTGACAAGGGCAGGCCATGGGTATATTACTGCAGTGTAGAGAGACCCTTAGTGACCAGACTTTTCAGGTTAGCAGAACTGATTTGGTAAAATCTGCATAGGTTGTCCCTCCTTGGAACATCAGTGCTGTATTTTTCACTAGGAACCTCTGGCCTCTGCATTTTCATTTTGGTTCTCAGCCCAAGTGGCTTTTCTAGGAGTTGTTACCTGTGCGTGGACAGCAGGTGAGCTGGCAGCCCTCTCCAGCCGCTGCCTCTTTCTGGTTTCCACAGTGATAAAGTATCTGACCCGTTCTCAGTTTTTGATTCCCCATTATTAATCCGTCTCCTTTCCTTTAGTCCTTAGCTGGCATCAGATAAGGAAAGGGTTTGATGTTCCCCTAGTGATTTAAGCTATACCTACATAGAATCAAGGAGTTTGAGGTCACAGAAAAGGGCAGTTTGCCACCATCCTAGATGGATTTCCATATGTATTAAGGAATCGTGTGCAGGGGAGTCTCCCATGCCCCATAGGCATTAGAGCTCACTCACTCCTTTTTATCGAGAATACCACCTGAGCACAGAGAAAATCTGCCTCAGAGAGAGTGATCTTTTGGTAATGCATACAAATCTTCATATGCCATTCTTGTGTGGATGTCAGAACTTCCTCACACCCAACTTTCAAGCACAGGGTCTTGAGTGCTGTCGTGCAGGGATCCTCTGTCTAGGCCTCCAGTTAGCCTGGCCTTGGCGTTGGGTATTGCTAGCCGGGGTCTAGTTTTTAGAGTGCTAGAGGCTTCCAGTCATAAAGGACAATCTGATTTTACCTGTAAGCAGCCTGAAATCCTATTTTCTGCATTGTTTTCATTTTAGATTGCGATTAGGAGATTGCTCCCTGCAAGGGAAGTTGACTGTTTAGCAAAGAATGTGTTGCTAACTGAAGAGAGAGACATCTGCTATAGCAATGGAGGAGGAGCAACCCAGAATCCAAAGTGTTGTAGCCCTTTCTAGAAGGAAAATTTATAGGCAAGGCCAACATTCCCATTTTAACTACCCTCACCACTGAACAGGAGTCTTCAGAACATAGAAGAGACTAGAGTCCAGTTATTTTCACTCTGCAGCTGTTGATTCTCATGCACTTTTTTGTTTTCAAGGCCTAGGTACTGCTTGTCTTAAGATACTTCTTTTAAAACTTCTGTTTTGTTTTCCTCCTTGTCAGTTTTTTACAGTTGCCAACTTTAATGATTATACAAGTTAAAGAAAATTTAAGACACTAGTTGTAAACTTTTGTGTGATGTGTGGGTGTGTGCAGTGTTGTATTCATGCTGGTCCTCAGATTTTTGAGACAAGGTGGGTGAGGTAATATCTCTGAGTGGACCAACTTTTGTTGATGAAAGAGACAAGTTTGCAAACTACACAGAGCTCTTCAGGTTTGTGTGGGTGAAGTGACTAGTAATTTTTCTTGGTCCATTTTAAATCGGAGATGAGTAAAACTGGTTTGTTTTCATTTCTATAATTCTTTATTTAAAGTGTGGTCTGTATGAGAATTGGAGATGGTGTGTGGTGCACTCTGCATAAACATTAGTGCTGTGTCTCATCAAATGGGGGGCTTTCAGAGCACATGAATGTGTCTGCTCATAGTTCCCTAAACTTACTGGCACTGACATCAGTGGATTATCTCCTCCTAAATATTGCCGCAGTTGTTGTTTTGCATGTTGCAGCCTTTTTTGTTACTGTAGGAAGAAATGTAATTGTTTTTCAGTGGTTGAGTCATTAAGCCCTTTGTTTTCTTTAAGGAGGAGTATCTGGGAAATTACAACTTAAACATGCAGTTTTATTCATAAAGTGCTCAACTCAGTCTCTATTGCCAGTTGAAAGCCAGCATAGAATGTTTTATAGATTTAATAGTTTTATATGTGTTCTAATAACATAACAAATGGGTCTGAAATTGGCAATAACCATTGAACAGGGCTGATTGCAATATTGGCTCTCAAATAAAAAAATCTGTGTGCTTTTTTTGTTGCTTCGGGGGCGGGGGGACAAAACGCCACCACCAGACATGGCAATACCACAGATTTTGACTGCAGTTTAATTTATCATTGAATTGTTTTGGAGGGATCGAAATGTTTTTATTTTGTATAAAATTGAGAAGTAAGTTGAGGGATATTAAACATTCTTAGGGGTGCAGAAAGTATGAAACTATTTAGTGAGGTTAGAAAGAGGGGACTGAGTGAACTATTAGTGCAAAAATAGCACTCGGACAAGTGTAAATGGTCAGACAAGTGAGTGCAGCAATGCACAGTGGCTCAGCACTTTATTCCTGCATTTTCTCTTAGGCAAAATGTTGTGCACATTGCCTGTAGCGTGGACATACTGTGATTGCCATCTGCCAGTATGCTGCAGAGAGTGGAGAAGCAAAGTGCAGGAACCTCGCCCCCCGCCCCGCCCTCCCGTTGGGTGATGGGTGGGTGGATGAGATCACTGTCTTGCTTTGCTTGGCTGGGGAAGGGCAGTGAGAGTGAATACCCCCTTCTGTGAGGAGAGAGCGTTGGGGGGAGGAAGAGAAGCGAGGAGTTCCCCTTCTAAGTAGATAGGCATGTAGGGGAGAGGAAAGAGCAGCTCTTCACGCCATGCTGGTTATCCCCAGCTGGAGCTTCAAATGTACCATGTAATCCATTTGTTTCCTCCTTACCCTCCGTCCATAGCTTCATTTCAAGCTATTCTTTTATACTTCGTAGCTGGCGGGGTGGGGGGACAACCAGAGAACCGCTAGCCCAGATCATATGGAAGCCTGAACCCTGCTGGGAAATCAGGGACTTCACTGGGTGTGGTCAAGTGGGATGTGTTTGGTGTTTTGCTCCTAGCTAATAGTTGTCCTCTGATGAGTGTTCAGAGTCCTAGTCCATGTTTCTTTAAGTTTGATGTGCTGCAGTGAAAAGCAAGCAGTTTGTGTTCTCATTGGAACTTGTTCTCCCCAAACCTCATCCCCCAGCCCTGTCTGAGAACAGTCTGGATGTGCAAATAGATCTTAAGTGAGGTGTAACGTGGGGGTAGGGAAGGCAAATCAAATTCCTGAAAGGGGTACAATAATCTGGAAAGCTTGAGAGCCACTGGTATAAGGCAACTGGGAGTTACACTCAGGGCTGCCCCTTGGGGGGTGCAGGGCCTGGGACAAAGCCCCCTCTCTGGCCCAGGCCCTGCCCCCGCCCCGTCTCTTTCCACCCCCTCCCAAGCCCATTCCACCCCTTTGCCCCAGATCCTGCCTCTTTCCAGCTTCCGCCCCTTCCCCTGAGCGACGCTGGGAGCTGGTGGAGCAGGCTGGGGCCCGGTCGCTCACTGCTACCAGGGCCAGGCCCCCCACTAACCCCTCAGGCCACCCTGGACCCCACGTCCCAAAGTGCAGGGCCAGGGCGGTTGTCCCGGTCCGTCCTACGGACCGGACGGCTCTGGTTGCACCTTTTCCCAGGTTAAAAATTTGTATTTTAAAACCATTCCTACCTGTAACTACAGGTAATGCCATATAGTATTAAAAGTGAAAGAATTCTAGAAATCGAATTGCCATTTGTGCTGTTCCTTGTTTGCACTTCACGCCACTTGAAGGGTGAAACTGCTCTGGTCAGTTTCATTTTCTGCTTTGCAAGCACAATGCTGCTGCCTTCTCATGTCCAGCCCTGGAGAAGAATGTTCTTCTTTCTTTTAAACTTAAAATATCCAACCTAAATTTTGGCCCTACTTTTAGAGGTCCCTTAAATCAGTAGTGACCAAACACTGACAACGGATGGCTAAAGAGCTGTACATCTCCACACAGTGTTGGTGCTTGAAGATAACCTTCCTTATTTCAGTGATTGGAATTGGGATGGTGGCTGCCGAGGCCAGGTCGACCAGTATGGCAAACCCTGCTAGTGTAGATGCAGTTGATACAGGCAAAACAATACTTTTTGCTGCCATCATTTGTAATGGATTGGTGGGCAAAGTAAGCTTTACCAGCAAAAGCACTTTTATGATAACTGTGTCTACACTAGGGCTTTGCCAGCACAGAAATGTTATGCACCCCAAAAAAATCCCCGCCCTAACTGACACTGTTCTACAGGCAAAAGTATCTTGTGTAGACCGGACCTTAGTCAGTGGAGTCCTGTAGTAAATCCCCCCTGTGAAATGTTGGGTCTGTCTAACAGGCGGTGCTCTTTCTGGCAAGACAGGTCTTTCCTTGTTTGTCTTCTCCCATGTACTCAGACCTGTGTTCTAAATCTTCACTTCTCTTCTTTTGTCTCAAACCCCTAATCGGCTGCTGAACTGCGTGGAGCTGCTCAGCTAGAGGCCCGGTGCAGCATTTCTTCTGACAGTGTCGTTTGCTGAACATCTGTCACAAAGTGGAGGAGAATAGACCAGGCTGCAGGCATGCAAATCCTGCTGTTCAGTCCGTTGCAATGGGCAGTCTTGTCTGGCTGCACTCGGCCACCAGAGTTGTAAAGGTGCTAACCTTGTGGCACAGGGATAAGAGCTGGAATAGGGAGCCCGAGTGCATGATTTCAGTGTCAGCGGGGCAAGAGGGGGAAAGTCTCCTCTCTTGCACTCTAGGTTGGAAACTATGTAAATTGAATGACTATTCAGTATGTCATACGACTAGATAGAGCCATGAGAAAAACATCTCATCTTTGTGTCAAGGGCATAATTTCTGCTATTCTCCAGGGCATGTACAGACATGAATTTCCTGCACTAAATATAAAGTGTATCTTATCATTTTGCAAGAGTACAGCACAGAGAGAAAGGTATTGAAGCTTGTTTTTGTTCAGAATAAGTCTTAACTTTTGTAGGTGGTTGAGCCTGCCTATTAAGATTTTTTTTGGCTCTACATGGCCATTTTAGAACAAATAAACTCCTCTCCTGAAGTCAATTGTCTGTCTCGTCACTGCTGTTGTCCTGATTTTGTTTTTGTGAATGATGCAGTTGTTCTGCCTTAGGCAGCGTATGCAGAGAGACCAGCAGTCTACACTAAAATTCACATTATTACTACAGTTGAGATCTGGCGAATACAGTCATATATGTCGCTCACTCTTTTCTATCATGGCTTGCGATAGAAGCAATTCAAAAGTCCATGGAAAGAGGATAGTATTAAATCCTAGTTGCTTCAAAAGAAAGTTATGACTCGCATTTTTTGTTCATCTTTGTTAGGTCCTGTACAACTCATGAAATAAAGACATAAGGGTTCCCACAGTCTGAGTCATGAGCTTAGGGTGCCAGGTGGAAAGTCAGTGGCAGTAAAAAGCAGATCTGAGCATCCAGTGTAGAATAGGATCAAAATAGAGCATAGCTATGCCAAGTCTATGCATTTCCTACCAATCTCTTAACAATGTCCTGGACTAGACTTTTTTAAAGTAGTCTTATGCCTGCTCCCCCTGCCCTTTCTTACTGTATTTAGCCTGATTATTTTAACCTTAGAAATATGCTCCTAGTTTAGGACAGTGACGTCAACAGTTTCTGTAAAAGATCAACCCAACAGACTCAAGCCCTAAGGGTAGTCCAACAGAAGGGTATAAAAGGGAATTGGGCGCTCAGGCCTAAATACCAGTCCCCAGCCAGAGTTCTGTCCTCCTGTCCATATCTCATTGTGGCCCAGCCACACTGATCACTCCACATGGGCATTTGTCCCATGCCTCTACTTGCAAGTTGTTGCTCTGTGTCCTCAGCCAGCAACGTGCTGCTTCCCTGTCTGTGTCTCAGCTTTTCATTCCCAGCTCTCCGGCTGTCTGGCCTTGTCACTGCTTCCAGCCTGCTGTTCCTGTTGGGGTTTCCCACCCAAGTCTGATTGCTTCTGACATCAGGATTGTACTTCCTTTTTCCTGGTCTCTAAGGATTTTGGAGCTCTGCACTAGCTGATGTTGGACTGGATAACACAGTGGCCTCTGCTGGTTAGTTCCATTTCCACCATCTCATTTGGGGTGGGAGGAAGTATCCAGCGATGAGCCAGCAGGTTCACTTCAGTATGACCTGATCATTACTGTTAATATGCCTCGACCCAGTAGGAAGGAAACCCATCCCAATGCCTCCTCTTGGCTACAGGCCTGTGCTTAAATTTCTGAGTTTCCATTCTCCTGATGTTTTTCCTTCTACGTCGTTAACGTTTCTCCCCCAGCCCCTCCCCCAGTAGTTGGATATCTGCCACCCTAAACGTTCTATTGAATGAGCTCATGAACAGAGGTTGGGAATCCTGCAATGATGTCAGCTTCAGCATGATGTCCTGTTTGCCAGCATGTTACTTTGCTTAGCCTAGGAGAGCAATAGATTGTGATTTGACCAGCTGCAAATGACTGCATGTTAAAGAAAAGAACAAGGAATGAAAGGCATTGGCATAGTAACTTTAAAAACATGACAGGTCACTTCCATCTTTAGGAATGCTCTTACAGCACCCACTGTTCCTGTGCCTAGGTATTGCTGCTCATGTGGTCTGTAAGGTCATTGCTTGGAGACCATCTGAGAGAGTGCCATAGCTTAGCAGTGTCTGCAAATGCCGTTACCCATGGTGGATGTGGCGATGGTTCACTTCATCATTCATACCTGGCAACAGCAGAATGCATAGCTGAACGTAACAGTGGGCACTCACAACAGGTCTTTGAAGGAGCAGCTTGCTGTCAAGGTCTGTTTGTTTCCTACACACCTGCTTCCCTGGATTGAACTCTTGTGGATTGTTTTCATTTGGGTATTGGCATAAGTGGAATGAAATTCCAGACTCTTGCCTGGATAATTATTTCATGTCGGTTAGATTAAGGTGTGGAATTGAATCCTTGGAAAACTGCATTTTCTAATAATTAATATTCTGGTTAGTTATGCTGATAGGGTGTCTACACATGTAAGTGGGATTGAACCCTTTCACTGCTGGGTTACTGCCTCTGACCTACTCACCCCATCCATCACAGTCCCTCTGCTACCAGTCTCTCTTCTCCATCATTCTTATTCCCTTGAACATGCCAACCCCCTATGGTTCCCTTCCTTCTCCAGCCCCACCTTCTTTGGGATTAAGATGCAGAGACACCCCTCCCCCTTCCTTTGCACCCAACTAACTTAAGTCTGTGGAACTCCCTCCCCCAATGTCATTTCAAGTTAGAACTGCATGCATTAGGTGATCTCCCCACTCTGATAAAGGTTTTTGGTAAAATGTCTGCATTTTGGCCATTCCTGCTTGGGTTTAATGTTAGAAACCTTACCCTATAACAACGTCAGCCAACTGAGAGAGCCATTGGAGCGAGTTCTGTCCTAAAACAGTTCACTGGTAGTGGCTTCCGTAGTTGACATCTGTCCAAAGTAAACTGGTTAAAGAGAAGAGGGTCACCTGTTTTTCTCTCTGTGGGATGTGGTCATAGCTAGCAGGTGTTTCTTCTTTGCTTACACACCTTTCCCGTGACTGAATTATAACTTTCTGTACTCACAATATTTTCGTCTTACTCAGCCTTATTACTGGATACACTTGAATTATTCTGCGGTCCACTACTATTTACTTACATTCTGGGTGTGTCTCATGTTTCTGCTGTTGGCGTTGGAACTTATTTTCTAACATTGGGGTTGGCAGAAGAGGCCAATGGTACTGCTATCCCTGGTGACAAAAACCTGTAGTAAAGAGCAAGTTGTCTGTCAGACACCCAGTCCTATTTCCTCCTGTGTGCTTGCTTCCTCACTTCCTGATGCTTTTATTTTCCTTTTTAAGTCTTTCCACATTCTGGCTTTTAAAACCAGTACTTCCTCTGGCAGGGAGTGTTGGGTGATCCCTATATCTAAAACTTTTCCGCCACCACTAACCAACTGAACCTGAATGCATCACCTCAGCCTATCTACAGAGAGGTCTAAGGTCTCTCCCATAGCTGAGACTCCACTGTTGCAGCACAGCCAGGACCGAATGATCCCTAGGGCTTTATGTAATCTTGTCCTTACGGTTGGCCCGAAGAGAAGGAAATAAAATAGGTTTGTGCCTGTTTAAAAATTGTATTTCATGCAAATGTTTTGTTTTGCCTTTGAAATGCTACGAAAATTGGGTTTTGTCTTCTCTGTCTTGCTCATGTCTTGAGGACCCAGAAATAGATTGAAAGCTTATTCAGCCCTTACTTTAAGAGGCGGGATAGTTAGATTCAACTGTTGGTTAAGTTTTGATACCTGTTTCACTCAAATAAAGAACAAAACTGGACAGTTTGAACAAAACTGATTTCCTCTCTAAATTAAGCAGGTTTCACCAACAGCCTTCTTTAAAAATCATAAGAAGGAAGAACACAGATCTAAGAGTTTTTCCTTGACAGATAAACTTTAAACATATCCTCTGTTAATAACAGACACAAACAAGCCCTGTTTGGCATTTGCCAGTTCTAGTTAACGGTCCAAATATTCAACTTCCTGTTCCATTAGGGGTCAATTCACTAGGCTGTATTCTAGGAAACTTACTCTCTTTTGAGCAGATGATAAGAAACTGACTTGTATTTATTGCCCCAATTGAAAATAAAACCTTAAGTTTATTTCAGTAAACTTATGACAAGTCAATATTGAAACTGGAGCAAAATCAATTGTGTGTGTAAAAGATAAAAAACGCATGCTGTGGTTAAGTGTCTCTGCAGGCATTGCATACAGAAAGCTGCTTTCCTCCCATCTTGTTAGGGAGATAGGGAGAGGAAATGCCCATGCCTTATCACAATTCCATTATGTCAAGCAAGTTCTCGAGAGCCAGGGTAACAGCTTGAAGAAAACTGCACCAGCTGCTTTGGAGTTTCTTCTCTGTCTGGGGAGATGCTGACTGCCTTGTGTGAATAATTACCGTTAACCTGTCTCAAACCAGTGCTGATCGTAACTGGCTGGAGGCTTCCAGCCAAACAGTTACTTACCCTGCCTGTCAGGCAGAGAGAGGGGGAAGTATTCATTTTAAACGGCAGTGCCTGTGTCATTTCACAGCATTTTTGACTTCATGTGCAGATATTATTATTAAGGAAATCACCAGCACAGGTTTCAGTTCCTAACAATGAAGCAATTAATCTGATTTTATTGAGCGAGTTGGTTTGTGTGTTTTATTTTTATATATGTTTAGTCACCCTGGAACAATGTCTTCCAAATTGTGGCCATACGTAATAGAAGTGCAAAACAAATCTGGCTGTGTGTGTTTTCGTGTTCGTGTTCCATGCCAGCTGTTTCATTGGTATCACATCAGCTGCTTACTTTCCCGATTTGCCACATTTAAAACTTGCCAATAGTTCAATGTAGTCAAAACGTAACACAGTAGAACCTCAGAATTACAGAGTGGCCAGTCAACCACGCACCTCATTTGGAACCAGAATTACGCATCAGGCGGCAGTAGCAGAGACGCAAAAAATCAGCACAGTACTGTGTTAAACGTAAACTACGAAAACATATAGGGAAAGTTTAAAAAAAAAAAAAAGATTTGACCAGGTAAGAAAGCTGTTTCTGTGCTTATTTTGTTTAATAAGATGGTGAAAAGCAACATTTTTCTTCTGCATAGTTACGTTTCAAAGCTGCCGTAAGTCAGTGTTCAGCTCTATTAAGTCAATGTAAACTTTGAAAGAACAACCAGAATGTTTTGTTGAGAATTAGACATTTCAGAGTTACAAACAACCTCCATTCCCGAGGTGTTCCTCGGAACTGAGGTTCTACTGTATAACAAACATGCAGTTTTTTATATATTTTTTTCCTATTTTACATTTTCCCCTTTCAGCTGAAAAAAGCAAAGTTGTTTTTAGATGTCTCTACACATGTTACATAGACCAAAACGTTGACCAAACAGTGTTTACACAGGTGGAGTCACTTGAGAACAATTGGAGGTTCACTAGTTCATTAGTTCTGGCACAGATTGCCCTTAGCTTTATTTAGCTTCTTAGCATGAATTACCCAAATCACTGGTTTTCTTAAATAAATTACAGCTACCAGATTTTACCCGTTGGGAATATGAAACATTTTTCAGAGTCAACAATTTGGACTATGGCACAATTATACTCTGAGAATACCTTGTTGTTGGTTTTTCCCAATTTTTTTTTCATCTGTACCAAATTGCATGAATTACATGCTATTTTTTTATATGTAGCCAATCTTAAAATCAACTCAGTGTATTAAACATGTAACAAGTTTAAATATAACGATTGTTGCTGTGGTTCTAAAATCAGTGGTCCCCAAACTTTTTATGTCGCGTTCCCCGTACCCATAATGAAATCCGTCCACACCCCACCAGAAGCAGGGCTGGGAGCGAGGTCGGGGGCCGAGAGCCACAGTTGGAGCAGGGCTGGGTGGCTCTCCCTCCGGGGGCTGCACTCCATCCTCCCAAATGTTCCTCTGTGCCCCCCAGTTTGGGGACCACTGTTCTAAATGAATGTATGCATTCTTACTGTGTTTCTGAAATAGTGAGGAGGAGGAGTCCCTTTCATCTGGTATTGGTACTGCAGGTGCAAAGTTAACGTTCCATGATATCCCACTTAGCAAAATGGAAGCTATATCTGACCACAGTTTTAAAACAAAAATACCCAATTATCTTAACTCCTCAATATCCTCTTTGAGTTCCCTATTAAACCATGATTAACTCGCTTTTGAAATCCCTACAATGGTTTGGGAAGAATTTATTGAATGACCAAAGGAAGCAATGACCTATCAAATGACTAGCTTGCTCCTCTTAAAAAAAAAAAATGTCTGTTCTCTTCGTTGTTGGTATTATCCAGCATCATTCTGTTCATTTCAGAATGTTCTATCACAATCGGTTAGTGTGTAAGCCGGTTATAGGGACTTCTGGAAAGGAGACTTCAGGAATGGAAAAATAAACTACTTTTCTGTTGCAGGGTTTCTTGGATAATCCAGCAGTAAACCACCAAATGGTTTTGCGCCTGTTACGGTATATCATCCGCCTCATTTGGAGACTGCAGTAATGGATACGTACAGAGAGAGACATTCTGAGATTGTCCAGTTGTCACCAGAATCCAGCAAAAACAAGCAGCAATAGTATCCTTTCCATACCTTGTATATGCAAGTAACAAATCCTCCTTTTCCTAAAGGACATCAGATACATTGGGAGGAGCAGTAGGACTCCATGTTTGTGAAAAATATGCACATAGACTGTCTCATTTTGTCTGCTATCAGAAAACAGAGGGTTTTTAAATGGGAATTCACTGTGAACACGTCATGATGGATTTTGGAAAGGGATCTATAAAAGCTTTGTGAAGCAGGACTTTATGTGAGTGGTGTTTACGCTGTTTTTTCTTGAACTTTTAAAAGACTGATTTGGAAAGAAGATGATCAAACGTTATTGAATGATTTTCATACTCCATTTTCTGGAAACCTGTAGACTAATCGCCGATGTATTCTGCAATGGAGTTAACTGAGCCAGCTAACTTGCAGAGCTGCCTTAGTTTGTTATAAAATAACTGTGTACAGATGTGTTTCCCCTCCAGCAAGGAGGGGTCAGATTCATGCTCTCCCTCCATTCCCAACCCCTTTCATGTAAAAAGGGGCAAAATCATGAACTGAAGCTGGTTGAAGAAGGGTGGAAATCTCTACTACCACCCTAAGTTCAACGGTGTGTGTCTCACACAAACAGCATACTTCCTGCTGACTGATTTTTAAACTGCAGCTAAGTGCAACTGGCGTGCTCCCCCTGAAACTTCCACCTCTTCCACCTGACCAGCAGGAATCTCAACGTTGACCTGAAATTTGCAGCTTAATTGTGAAAGTGTTATGCTTCAAAAAACATACCAAGTTGCCTTTCTAAAAGTTCTTTATATCTAGAGAGTCTGGATACATTTGTGTGTTATATAAGATAGAATGTTGAAGGTTGGGGATAAAGAACAGTAAAATATTTGTGGGGTAAAACCGTTCCTGAGACACTGCAATCTTGCCCAAAGTTGGAGGGTTGCATAACTTCTGGAACTATTTTAAACTTCACTTAATATTTTACTGGGACTGTTGATAAGCCCATTTGGTATTGCTGGGTTTTTTATGGTTTGGATTGTTGCTGGAGCTGGCTTTGTACTTAAGACCTATTCTGAGAGATGCAAGGAACTAAAAAACGTTAACAGTTGAACACATGGACTGCTGACTGAGTTATATCGTCTTGAGGGCAACAGTACAATATTTGAATTGGTTGTGGTGGTTCAAAAAATCCCACAAGTGAATGAATAAATATCCCTTGGAAGCAAAAGTTAGGCCATTTTGAGAGTTCTAGCAAAACTTCCATATAATCTTTTAAAATACAATTTTAAGGGCACTCACTGTATACATACACAGTGGGGAACTGACTGTAGTCATACATCAGACATTCTGTGACTCGTTTAAAGATTAACCAAAAACAGAACTAAGTTAAATCAAGATTCCTATAGTGGAGTGACTCACTAACTAGGTTGTGGGAGGCATCCAGCACAGAAAAAGTTTTAACTTACCTTTTCTTTAATTAGATCTTCCTTCTACAGAACTCCCTTTACCACTTCTTGGTTCATTGAAGTTATTCCAGAAGGCATCATTCTGTGAAACCACAAATACCATGGATTGCATGACTTGTAAACGTCTGGTATTTAGAACATAACAGCGGTGCATTCTGTAACAACTTCAGTGACCCAGGAAGTACCAAGAGGACTTCACAGAAAGAAACGCTTTATTTTTAATTTTTAAGTGTGTATATTGAATGCCTCCCCGAGCCTGTTTGGGCACTGTAACCACAGAGCTAGGTTTAAACTAAATTTTAATATTGGTTTTATAGTTCACCTTTACACCATGGGAAACTGCATGCCAGGTGCTTTGGGGAGCGCACAGTTCCTTCAGATGGTGCGGTGTATTAATGCAGAATTGACCCCAATCTGGCTTCCTTTTGCATGTGATGCAGAGAGCTTGCATGATTGTTTGTTTCTATTTGCTACAATCTACTTCAAAATGCCACATTTTATTTCTGGTTTCACCAGCACCATAGAAAAATATGGTAGCTTTACTTCCAAAATGTTGCAATATATTCATCAGCATATGCTGAGTGCCCTTGTATTTTTTTTAATTTTTGTTTTGTTTTGTTTGGACAAGTAAATTTGTATAATATGTACTCTATGCACTGACCACTGGTGCCTCTGGGGCAGGTGGAAGGGCTCCTCTAAACATGGCTCTGTTCCCCAGTTGCATTAATCCACCCTCGTGAGCAGTGAATCCAGAGGATAAAAGGCTCTGTAGGCTAAACCTTTGTCCTAGGAGTTGGGATTATCAAAGCAGTGGTTTTTTGTTTTGTGTTTTAACTTTTTTAGAGAAACATTGGTGACTTAAATTGTATCTGGAGTTGTAAGCAGTAATTCAGTAGTGCTGATGGCAGATGATCACTTCCATAACAGCATGGTTTTGGCTCATAAAAAGTACTAGGCGTAAAGGGGAGTGGGGAATTCATAATGTCCTACATGGAATGAATGGAGCGGGTATCAATGTGTGTTCAGTAACGAGTTCTCACTGCTACCAGATGCTAGAAGTGAGAATACGATTGGAGGGGCCAATGAGACAATTTACTTTTCTTCCATTTTGAACATTCCTCACCTGTCAGTCACACAGCCATTAAATAGATTAGACAAAAATCAGATTTTCCGACACTAGAGGTTGCAGTCATCTTTTGCACAGAATTGGACCCTAGCCACTTCTTGGAATGACGTTAGTTGATCAGGTGCTTTCAGGTATAAGTCTTGAAACCTCCTCATAAGGCCACATTGTCCACTAGTTGTCATGATGAACAGAGTAGCGCTAGTTCTGAAATTTGGAATTACAATATGTACCTTTCTGAACATACCAAAGACATTTCTGTTTACAGTAACACACACACACACACACACACTCTCACGCTTCTACAAGTGGAGCACTTTATTTCAGTTCCTTTAAATATAGTGCCCTCGGGAGAGTTGGCATCAGTACTACATATTTTCTCCCTCACCATCCCACCTCTTAATAAGGCTCTGCTGGCCCAGTGCCTGGAGACTTGGGTGCTTTCTTTGTACATTTACCTCTAGCATGGTAGTGCAACAGGTTTGCCATCACACCATGGCTTCAGACTAGCTTACTATAAGCGTAATAAATGATTTAAAAAACAATTCTGTGAATTATATGAACATTAAAGAACAAGATATTGGCACCATGTGACTTGGACTTCTCTGCACTCTTGTTTATCAAGAAGTTTCCTGCAGATGTTTTTACAGTATGTATTTTTAAAAAAATAACTAAAATTAATCCCATTGTTTTTGACAATTTAAAACTGGTTTTGTGCCTTGGCAACCTCTCTGCCCAGGTTAGATTTGTGGGGTGGTTATTGAGTTTTTCTTAAATCTCAACATGACATTAAAATCAGTTAATACTTTTGCTACGTTGTTAGTGGAGGAATTTCTTTTAATTCCATATAATCCATACTCTACCCTGCCAAAACTACTTTATGAAGAATTTTCTTTGGTTGTGGAGAAACCAGATTCAAATTTTTCCTACAAAACTTGTATGATACGGTATTATGCTTTTTCTCCTTCAATAATTGTAAATATTTGAGTATTTATTAGATTAGGGCATCATATTATTCTTATAATCTGAGCCAATTGTGTGCAATGTTTTGTTTCTTTTCTTACTATGTCATGTAAAGTTCTGTACAGCCTATAAAGTAAATTACTGTTTTTCTAAGTCTTTTTTAGAATTGAACTTGGTAAATACTGTAGATTCTTTTTTCTGTGTAATTAATGCACTCTACTGTTCCATAATGCTGTAACTTGTAGAAATGTTGTATATTTATTTTCTGCTTATTTAAGTTCCTGTAAAGTTAATGAATTTTTACTGGTATATATGGAATTAGTGATTGATCAGTTTAGAGCACTGTCTTCTAATTCAGTGCAATCAATAACGTTTAGTTACTGAGTAAAATGCTCAAAAGTGCCTAAGTGACTTAGGCTCCTAAGTCCCATTTTCAAAAGAGGCTGTGAAGTACCTAAGTCAGTCTCACAAAGTCCAGGGGACTTGGGTTTCTATGTGCCTAAAGTCTCTCTTGAAAATTGTATCCACAATTTAACCCCCCATTTTGGCCACTTTTCTTAACTTTCTGTACTCAATGATTCAGCACAGTATATAGAGGCAGAGATTTGAAGTAAAATGTGACATGGAGGTGCAAACTAGGCCAAACACCAAAGCCACATCCAGAATCTCTTTGTAGTTCAAAGCATTAATTTGTTACAAATAACTTTATCGATCTAAGCAAAACATTATTATTCCAAGGGGCCAATGGCAGTTTATTCAAACATATTATGAAACTGAAGTGCAGTAGTCTCAGTTAATCACTTTTTCAAGACCTACACAATGTGCCAATCCCCCACTTTCTCATTCTCCACTGCCTTCAGATTTCACCATCCCTGTGCTCCTACTGAACCTGGCTGCCTCACTTCATCCAGCTGCCAGAATTAAAAATTATGCTGTAGATTTCAGTTCGATAACTTAATAGTGCTTCCTGGTAACTCAATAATAACCCTATTTTGGGATATTGAACACCTTATCCTCAGTTTACATAGTGCAGGTCACGGCTGTTACCTCATAAACAAGAAGCCCCTACAAGTTATTTATAGAACTACTTTGATTTTGAGAGTAAACTTTTGCATCCTGGTTTCAAGACCACTCATTACTGTAGCAAAGCTCCTTATCAGGTACAAACAGACATAGCACTGATCATGTACTGATTAATCACTAACTTGTTTCATAGGACCCAGCATATGTAGCATTTTTATTGCAATTTCCCTGGCTTACTTGTGGTTTGCACTGATGAATTTTTGACAGGGTAATTGCCACTTTACTTGTGCAATACTGCTGTACATAGCTACAGATCTTTTTTTAAGATGCAATCTTTTATGTTAATTTTAATAAATAAACTTCCATCTATTTGTGATGAGTATTATTTTGCTCAAATTCAACATGTTATGCTCTTCTGCGAGAAGATGTATGGAATTGTAGATGGGCTTTAATTATCTGGCTCTGATACTTGCATGTACATGGACCTGTGCAAGTACCACTCGCTTTTCCAGGCATTTTCCATGTCCTTATTCAGGATGGAGTTCGGAAGATAACAATGGCCAGACTGGGTCAGACCAAAGGTCCATCCAGCCCAGTATCCTGTCCTGTGACAGTGGCCAATGCCAGGTGCCCCGGAGTGAGTGGACCGGGTAGGGAAGGCTGAGGGGGGCTATGCCTCCCCAAACGGTGAGGCGGGGCCTGGCCCCTGCCCCCTATCCAGCCTCCTGGAGCCACCCTCCCCCCCCCCCCCCAACCCTACCCCTGACACTCCCGGAGCCACCCTCCCCCGCCCCCTCCAACCCCACCCCTGACACTCCCGCATCCTATCCAAACACCCCTGCTCCCCGCCCCCTGACGGCGCTGCCCTGGGGCACCAGGTCTGGTGGCGCTAGAGCCGTGCTGCTCGTCCGGAGCTGCAGCCACGCTGCCCAGGCACTGGGGAACTGTGACTGCGAGGGAGGCAGAGAGGGGGCCAGCCTCCGCCCCGCTCTCCACACAGCTGGGGAGTGGGGTTGGCTCCTCCGCAAGCCTGTCCTGACCCTGCTCCCTGGCAGGAGCTCGGGGGCCAAAGGGAAGGGTCCTGCGGGTCGTAGTTTGCCCCCCTCTGCATTAGAACCAGTTTTGGCAAAAACCTGCATGGAATATCCCTCCTTGGCCCCCATGCTGAGGTGCTGCCTGGGCCATTCAGCTCATAACCCCCCTGACAGCTGTAGCCTGAGTTTGCCGGGAACATTACCTGCCTCTCCTGTATTCCCCTTTCCTAGCTTCTACCCTGTCTCGTTTCGAGCTTGACTCTGAGACTGATGTCACAGGACCCTGGCCAGTAACGGCCCTTTCTTTTGCCCTCAGCCAAGCTCAGCTACAGCAAGAGCTTGACATTGCCGAGGTTGGGAGAACCCCAACGTCTTCCCTTCATGTTCTCCCCTCCGTCTGGCCTCCATGCTGACTGCAGAGAAGGACAGGCCTTGTCCCCTGTGTCTGAGGCAGCGCAGCCTCATCCTGGCCCAATCGGCTTTTGGCCAGGAAATCTGTTCTGGGGCCCCCTGGGGCTCCGGCTGTTCCTCATGCACCAGTGGCATGTGGATGGTGGAGCTGCCCGTGCCTGAAACCTGGCTAGGTGGGGCTTGAGTACTGCAGTCCCACAATCCCCCAGCTCGTGCTCTTGGTTAAGCCCCACCCACTGGCAGGGCACCACTAGCCAAAAACCCAGTTTCTGCGTACTCAGAGCCCCTCACCCAGCCAAGTTAGTTCAGATCAAAGTTCCCTTTTCATGGGTTTTTGCTCTCCTCGTTCAGCTGATTCGCCCCCGACTTCAGTGTCCCTCATCGTCTCCTCCCCTCTTGCTCTCCCGCCTCAGTGTCCCTTTGGACAGTCTATGCTTAGCCCCCTCTCCTGTACCGCCTTTACACATTGTCGCTGGCTGACTGCCTCTGTGCACGACTTCCAAACCTACCAGCTCACTCCTGCCCTCAGCCCATCAGGGCATGCTTGCTGCTCTGGCCTCTCGTGCTGGATGACCGCCCCCCCCCCCCCCCGCCCCTCAATTCTCATTCTTCTGCCACAATCCACCCCAGCCCTTCCTTCCTTCTGGATCTGACTTCTTGTCACCCTACATACTGGCTGTTGCCAAATCCTCAGTTCTTCCTGTGCACCATTGTCCACCTCTACCCCACACCCCACGATTCCTGTTGCTGGAACCCTTTGTCGTGCCTGCATCCTCTCTGCACCAGGGCTTCCTCACTTTGCTCCCCTCCTGACTGAGTGTTACCTACCTCCATCCTGCCACTTTCTGACACCGGTCCCTGCCCACGTCACATTCTCCAGCAAGGCCACGCTCAGCATCATCCTTTCACGATCGTCCCTCGGCCGCATGGCCCAAAACCCACGTCACCCTCATGCCCGTCCCTTCAAAGGCTCCCACTTTTGGCTTTGCGCATTCACACCAGAAACCCCTCAGGGCACCTTCTGCCATTCCTATTGCTCCTGACAATCCACTGCTGGAAACCAAACCCGGACTCTTCCTTTACCGTGGTGGTATGGTATTTTCTGTCTTATCTATCCCTTCCCCTCATGGTTCCTAACATTGTTCGCTTTTTTGACTGCTGCTGCACGTTGAGCTGATGTTTTCAGAGAACTATCCACAATGACTCCAAGGTCTCTTACTTGAGTGGCAACAGCTCATTTAGACCCCCCACCATTTTGTTTGCATAGTTGGGATTATGGTTTCCAATGTGCATCACTTTGCATCTAGCAACACTAGGCAACAAAATGACGGCTGCAAGTCAATCACCCAGTGTTGTAAGATCCCTTCGTAGCTCTGCCCAGTAAGCTTTGGACTGAACTAGTTTTGTATCAGCTGCAGATTTTACCACCTCACTGTTTGTTATAGAACCTCACCTTTGTTATATAAAATCCGGGCCATGGTCACTTGCAGTATAACAAATTCAAGAGAATCGAGTACTGCCCCTCTGCAAGATGCTGGGACCCACAGTGTTGCATCCCCATCCATTCACCTTCGTCCAGCAGGTAGGATCCAGTACGACTCCTGGCGCTAAATTCAAGCTTTGACTTGGTCAGGAGCCTCGGCTGGGTGGAGCTCTGAGCCCTCGCAGTTCCCAGCAGGGAGTGGTGCTGTGTCTATCTTTGCGGTACAGGCCATGTCTACCTAGGCTGCAGTAGGTTATTTCCCCCCACTGTATTAACTTTCAGATTGCCAAGTTGAATCTGATTCTCAGTTTCTGCCCATCTTGCTCCTCACAAGAGCCCGTTTGTATTAATTTTGTCCTCTACGACATTCACAACTCCGTAAAATGAGTGTCATGTACACATTTTATTGATGCTCTAGTCCCTCCACTAGCTCCTTATCGGCCTGATCTAAACACCACTGAACTATCCCCCTCCCAACCAGCTATTTAATTCCATACCAGTCCACGTGACACAACTAGGGTGTTTGATACTCCGTGGGCATGGGTGGAAAAGCAACAGCGGAATGCAAACCCGAACTTGACTTTGAGAGAGACAGCACCCCTCAGGCGAGGTTCTAGCCCACAGTGACGGTAGCTGTCTGCATACAGAGAAGCGTGGGGGAATTCAGTGCACACCCCGGAAACATTTAACAAAGACATTCCAAGTGCGTGGTTGAAATGTGGTATGAAAAAAGTGTGCTCTCAGGGAACAAAGGTTAGGAATAAATGGTAAATTTTCACCATGGAGAAGGGTAACTAGTGGTGTTCCCCAAGGGTCAGTCCTAGGACTAATCCTATTCAATTTATTCATAAATGATCTGGAGAAAGGGGTAAACAGTGAGGTGGCAAAGTTTGCAGATGATACTAAGCTGCTCAAGATAGTTAAGACCAAAGCAGACTGTGAAGAACTTCAAAAAGATCTCACAAAACTAAATGATTGGGCAACACAATGGCAAATGAAATTTAATGTGGATAAATGTAAAGTAATGCACATTGGAAAAAATAACCCAAACTATACATACAATATGATGGGGGCTAATTTAGCTACAATTGATCAGGAAAAAGATCTTGGAGTCATCATGGATAGTTCTCTGAAGACGTCCATGCAGTGTGCAGCGGCAGTCAAAAAAGCAAATGGGACATTAGGAATCATTAAAAAAGGGATAGAGAATAAGACAGAGAATATCTTATTGCCCTTATATAAATCCATGGTGCGCCCACATCTTGAATACTGTGTACAAATGTGGTCTCATCTCAAAAAGGATATACTGGCATTAGAAAAGGTTCAGAGAAGGGCAACTAAAATGATTAGGGGTCTGGAATGGGTCCCATATGAGGAGAGATTAAAGAGGCTAGGACTTTTTAGCTTGGAAAAGAGACTAAGGGGGGGACATGATTGAGGTATATAAAATTATGAGTGGTGTGGAGGACGTGAATAAGGAAAAGTTATTTACTTGTTCCCATAATAGACGAACTAGGGGCCACCCAATGAAATTAGTGGGCAGCAGGTTTAAAACTAATAAAAGGAAGTTCTTCACACAGCGCACAGTCAACCTGTGGAACTCCTTGCCTAAGGAGGCTGTGAAGGCTAGGACTATAACAGGATTTAAAGAGAACTGGATAAATTCATGGAGAGGAAGTCCATTAATGGCTATTAGCCAGGATGGGTAAGGAATGGTGTCCCTAGCCTCTATTTGTCAGAGGGGGATGATGGATGGCAGGAGAGAGATCACTTGATCATTACCTGCCCCGGAGTGAGTGGACATAAACAGGGAACTCTTGAGTAGGAGGCGAGAGGTGCTTTTACCTCTGTGTTTGGCACGGGTACAACCACTGCTGCAATTCTGTGCCCAGTGCAGGTGTCTGCAATTTAGAAGGGATATCGGTAAATTGGAGGGAAGCCACAAGGATGACTGAAGAATTAGAAAACCTGCCTTATCGTGACTATTCAGCTCATCACAGAGACGGTTAAGGGGTGACTTGACCGGTCTCTAAGTATCTACATGGGGGCGCTTCAGTCTAGCAGACAAAGGTACAACAAGATCCCTAGGCTGGAAGTGGAAGCTAGACAAATTCAACCTGGAAACAAAGCACACGTTTTTAACCCCTGGGTAAATTCTTCCCCTGGCGGCAGTGAATTCTCAATCCCTGGCACTTTTAAAACCAAACTGGGAGGTTTTTCGAAAAGATCAATTAGGTTGAAGCACAGTTCTTGGCACTAAAGCAGAAATGAATCCCTGCATTATGTGCTCAGGATGGGTTAGTACAATGGTCCCTTCTGGACTCAGACTTTATTAATCTGTGAACTCCCACTGGCGGCTGAGCCAGATTACTGCAGGGGCGGCTTCGGCACTGGAGACAGCTGTGCTCACCGAGGGCGGGGCCAAGAGAAACACGCCACGCGAGACGCAGGAGCTGACCTGAGCATGTCCGGGGCTGGCTCCTAAGCTGTGGCGTGCGACGTCAGCTCAGAGCACTCTGCTGCGTGACCTCCTGCAGTGTCCAGCGTGAAACACACCCTCTTGCCAACGCCAGCCCACAATAAAGGAACCACAAAGCTGACATGAAAGGAAACAGGCGGCCAGAAAGCAAAGAGCAGAGGCCAGTGCTGTGTGTCACGGAGCTGGTGAGGTGCTCCCTGGAGTGCTGGGAGGAGAAGCCGCTCTGGAGTCTGAGCAGCATCCAGCCACTGTCCCCATCTTGGGGTGCAGCCCTGCCGGCAAACGCTCCCTCCGGAGAGCGGGTCCTGCTGCTCAGCCCCTGGGCCTAGCGCTGGCCGTTCTAACTGCAATGTCCTCACCCACCCCTCCCCTGGGACTCCACCTCAGGGTGACCAGAGGAACACAGCAGTTGGGTGGCATTGAAATAAAGAGACACTTTGCCCAGAATCCAACACAATTCCTCCTCCACCTCGTCATATAAAACACAAGAGTCCAGATCATTTAAACCCAAACCTCCGGCCCGCACTGCACTCCACTGCTCTAGGTCCCCCTTCCCTTGGAATTCCTTGCTGCATGCAGGCTGTTACATTGCTGGATGTCTTCCCCCTCATGGAGTCTTCTCTCCTGCCCCACAGTTCCTCTCCCACCCCACAGTTCCTCTCCCTGTGGGGCTCTCTTTATATGTTCCCCTTGCAACACTTGGCTTCCTTTGTTCTGTCTCTTCGGGAACTTTCCACTGCTCCAAAAAAAACCCTCCCCTCAACGAGGATGGATACACCTGCTCTCCCCCTAGAATTCAGTCACTTTTTCACATAACTTTTGTATGGTCAAAGCACTGTCATTAACATCAAGCCTTCCCTGTGGTCCCTTCTCTGGCGTATGCCTGCTGCAGTCCTGTCAGTCAGCAATGGGGCATGCACTATAGAGATTGACAGGCTTTCCAAGGCACAGTAATTTCACGATACATTTGTCTCAGTTTCAGGGTAACTGCACCCGTTTCCCCTCCGTGGTCCCTTGAGGGCACCCACTTAAGGTTTCCGGCTCCCAGCCGTCACCTCACTTGGGCAGGGACCCACATCTCTCTCCCTTCTGACCGGGGGTTTTCACGCTGCACACCATTGTCCTCCACTGTGATACGCCCAGCAAGCCGGTCTGCCGAAAGGCCGGTGCCTGCACATTGCTTTTGCGCCGAAGGCGATAGTCCGTGTATTGCCAGCAGTGACCACCCGGCTCTTTCTAAGCAAGCACACTTATTCCTCAGGGAAAAGCATAATAGAGAAACCATAAAACCCAGAAGAGTTCCTGTACACATGCTAAACGCTCACCTTACCTTCTGGGGCCCTAGTTGGTCAAAGTCTTTCCAACCCTTCCACAAAGGTTGCCCCCCCGGACAGACAGTCCTGTCCGTTTGCCGGGTCAGAAGGCTCTGTGTCAATTCAAGTTCATCCTTTCATACCAAAAGCGCTTTCTTCTCCTAGTCTCAGGGAAACCCAGCTTGAAGCAGGATCTGCAAACCACGCCAGGAGGTGGTGCCTCGCTAGCATTGTTTGCTCTCAGTGACTCACCTTAATCACCCCCCGCCCCCATGTCTAGTTCCTGGAGGAGATGTGATAATTCTCCCCCATGAAGTTGCAAGAATCCCTGTCCCATAGTGATACATAAACTTAATACAATATAGTGCCCAATGCTATTGCATGCGGTTGCAGGATCTGTCACAACAAATTTCACACCACCTAGAATTCCTAAGCTGCACTGACAGGGCCCCATCTTGTCCCCTTATTTCACCATGCTCAGTACCTAGCTACTACAGCAACTGGTTCTCTCGACGTACCACAGCGAGAGAAAAGACATTTGACTGAATTAACATCCTATTATGACAGCACGGTGCTTATCCACCTACCTGTCCGAGTTAGCTGGACCCCATCACCGCAGAATTTGAACACCTCACCGTCTTGAATATATTTATCCTCACAATATCCCTGTGAGACACGGAAGGGCTGGTATCCTCACATCACACACGGGGAGCAGAGGCACCAAGAAACTAAGTGACTTGCCCAGGGTCACATGGAAAGTCTGTGGCAGAGCAGGGAGTTGAACCCATGCGACACCTACACTTAAAACTAGGTAAATGGAAGAATTCTTCCATCAACCTAGCGCTGTCTACAGTGGGGGTGAGGCCGGCTTACCTCTGTGGGGGTGGGGGGTGGATTTTTCACACCCCTGAGCGATGTAGCTAGGTCAGCCTAAGGTTGTGAGTGTAGACCTGGCTAGTGCCTGAACCTCGGGACCATCTTCCTCTCTCCACTATCCCCACGCTGCCCCAAAAATGACTCCGTGATTCTTCCCCCCACCTTGTGGGAATGGCAAGTCTGAAAACTGGGCACAACAAGGCAGTTTTGCAGCACAGTAGAATTGAACTGACACGGGAAAAAGCCATTTTATCGCATGCTGCTTGCGATTTAAGCTCCAGTTACAAGCGGCTTCAGGCATGTGTCATCGGTTTCGTTCTGGTCAGAGCCACTTTGAAGTTCCTTGCCTGTTTTAATGTGTCTATTAAACGGAGCTAATTGACAAGATGTTTCCCAGCACTCCCTGGAGTATTCAACAACAAAAACTGCCCCTGCTAGCAAGGAGAATCCAGCCGCCAACTCAAACCCAGCAGCCGTAGGCTCCTTCCTTATACATGTGAACTAGAACCCAGCGGTCCCTCGTATTCCCAACACACAATGACCTTGGCCGTATCCCAGGCTCCCAAGGGCACTTGCAGGGCAAGGCAACCCGCGCGCAAGCTGCAGGTCACGGACTCTGAAGTTGGGAGTCCGTAAAAGCGAAGGGCCCGTGGAAGGCTTCCAAAGTGCCGCAGCCTGGGGAGACATTAACCTTCCAGCTGATTTTATTCTTCCCCTGTCCAAAGCCATCCAGAGCCGCTGCCTCTCTGACCACGCCAGCCTCTGAGTGAACACGGCCGTTCCTGGCCGAAGAATGCACTGCGCTAACCTGAATGCTGAGCGCGAGCGAACGCGCCGGGGGCGTGCCGGCGGGAACCTGAGGAGTGTGCCAGACGGGCGGTGCAGCGATCTGCACGAGGGGCAATCCTTTGCTGTTCTAAGTCGCCATGCCCGGAGAGTGGGCACCGTTCTTTCACTGGCTGGGGTCTGCACAGCCCCGTCACTGTTGTAGTTTATTTAGTCACCACGGCGCTGTTATTGAACGGACACTTCACTTTTCAAGGCAGGTCGTCCCGCGGCAGAAGCCGCCCAGGCGTGTGCTATGGTGCGGCGAGGGAACAGCCCGTGGGGGCAGGTGTCGTCACACCCAGCTCTGGGTCTCTCTCAGCCCACCCCAGAGGGCTCAGCTCCAGAGACCTCATTGCAAGCCCCGGTGTCAGTGCGTGTTTGCGCTCCCCTCCCTGACCCCTTCTCCCTGCTCGCAGCGTTAGTGACAACGCCGGTCAGGGCTGCCTTCAGCACCCGGGTCCGACCCCCGGGACCAGGACAGAGTTACAACGTGGGCGAAGTCACACTGCCTTCCCTACACGCCTCGCCTTCTCCGTCTAGCCGCTGTCTGATGGCTCCCTGCTCAGAGATCCCTTGGCCCCCAGCCGTTCCCACCAGGCTCCTCTCCAGCCTCCCTTCCAGCCGGCCCCTCCCATGGCTTGGGGTCCTCTTGTACGCTGGCCAACCTCTCCAGCCTTTGCCTCTCCGTCCCGGTGAACGTTGCCAATTCTGCCCACTGCTCCTCCAGGGCCTCATCCCGGGAGCGCCACCCTGGCTCCAACCCAACGTGCTGAAACCTGCCTGCCACTGTCTTCCCGAGGGCTGCCCTCACTGTCTCCATCCCGCATTTCATCATCACCTTGTCCCACGCTCTCGCCAGAGCCCAGGTCAACATTGGATCCTCCCCCGTCTCCTAAGGGCTGCTGTTCCCCTCTTCCCAAATCCGTCTCCGTCCCCTCTCCCCAAATCCGTCCCCGTCCCCAAATCTGTCTCCATCCCCTCTCCCCAAATCTGTCTCCATTCTCCCAACTACTGCAGCTGCCTGGCACTAACCTTGCCCCTTTCAATCGGTTCAAAATGCTGCCACCAAAAATACCTCAGTTGTTCCCGGCTCTGAGCACATCCAGTCTGTGCTCCCACCCCCAGCTCCTCCTTGCCTTTGTATCCTCTACAGCCCTTCTGCCTCCCCATGTGTTTCTGTAATAGTCATTAACTGGAGTCTTCCCCTTCCCCCATCTCCAGAGCTTCCCTCCCCACTGTCACCCTTTGCTATGTAGCTATCTTCTCTGAAGGGAAACTCCAACCCAAGATCAAAAAGATTCGACTCCACCGTGGGAGGGACTTGGACCTCCTCTGCAAGTGAGGTTTCCGAAGTGTCTGACCTGAGCCTCCCTTTACAATTGGTTGCCAGTAGAGGTGCCGATTCTTCTCTGACCTCAGGGACTTTCCTTTGCCTGCCTCAATGAGCATAAGATTCTGTTTGCTCATACAGACCATCAACACAGTATAAAGACGACAGCCATTTATGAACATGTTGCAGTGGGGGAGGTCTAGGTTGGATGTTAGGAAAAACTTTTTCACTAGTAGGGTGGTGAAGCACTGGAATGGGTTACCTAGGGAGGTGGTGGAATCTCCTTCCTTAGAGGTTTTTAAGGTCAGGCTTGACAAAGCCCTGGCTGGGATGATTTAGTTGGGGTTGGTCTTGCTTTGAGCAGGGGGTTGGACTAGATACCTCCTGAGGTCCCTTCCAACCCTGAGATTCTATGATAAGAACGGCCATACTGGGCCAGACCAATGGTCCATCCAGCCCAGTGTCCTGTCTTCCAACAGTGGTCAATGGCAGGAGCCCCAGAGGGAATGAACAGAACAGGGCAATTATCTAGCGATCCATCCCCTGTCGTCCAGTCCCAGCATCTGTCAGTCAGAGTCTTAGGACACGCGGAGCATGGGGTTGAATCCCTGGCCATCTCAGCTAATAGTCATTGATGGATTTATCCTCCATGAACTTACCTAGTTCTTTTTTGAACTCAGTTACAGTTTTGGCCCTGACAATGAGGGCCCAGGTTGACTGTGCGTTGTGTGAAGAAATACTTCTTTATATTTATTTTAAACCCGCTGCCTGTTCATTTAACTGGGCAATCCCTGATTCTTGTGTGATGTGAAGGGGTAAATAACACTTCCCTGTTCACTTTCTCCACCCCACTCATGATTTTATAGACCTCTATCATATCCCCCCCTTAGTCATCTCTTTTCCAAGATGAAAGTCCCAGTCATCTTAATCTGTCCTCATATGGAAGCTGTTTCATCCCCTAGTCATTTGTGTTGTCCTTCTCTGTACCTTTTCCATTTCGAAAATATATTTTCTGAGATGGGGGTGAGCAGATCCACACACAGTATTCAAGGTGTGAGTGTACCATGGATACATTCCTATTCCTCCCGACAATCCACTGCTGAAAACCAAACCCTGACTCTTCCTTTACAGTGGTATTATGATATTTTCTGTCTTATCTATCCCTTTCCTAATGGTTCCTAACATTGTTCGCTTTTTTGACTGCTGCTGCACTTTGAGCTGATATTTTCAGAGAACTATCCACAATGACTCCAAGGTCTTTCTTGAGTGGCAACAACTAATTTAGATCCCACCGTTTTGTTTGTATAGTTGGGATTATGGTTTCCAATGTGCATTACTTTGCATCTATCAACACTGGGCAACAAAATGAGGGCTGCAAGTCAATCACCCAGTTTTGTGAGATCCCTTTGTAGTTCTACGCAGTCAGCTTTGGACTGAACTATCTGGAGTAGTTTTGTATCATCTGCAAATTTTGCCACTTCACTGTTTACCCCTTTTCCCAGATCATGTTGAAAAGGACTGGCCCTAGTCCAGACCCCTGGAGGACACCACTATTTATCTCTTTCCATTCTAAAAACTGACCATTTATTCCTACCCTTCTCCCACCCCCCACCCCCCGCGTCTTTTAACCAGTTACTGATCCATGAGAGGAACCTTCCCTCTTGTTTTGAGGAAAAAATGCTGCTTCCCGTCTGGAATTTCCCCTCTCTCTGTTTGGAAAGTTTTGAGGGTAAATCACATCTTTCCCTTTCTGTGCTGCTGCACTTCTGCCTCATGTTACCTCCAGCACTATATTTTCTGTCAAATGCACATTTCTGTACAAGAATTGGTATGATGCTCACCCTGACCTACAAAACTATCTTAAAAAGTCCACACCACTTTTTCAATAACTCTGTTCCTTATTTTCTTCATATTAAAAGACTGGTATAGATCGAGTAACATTTTCAAAAGTGCCTGAGTGTCTTGGGAGCCTCAGTATCATTACAGTGATTTAGCCTCCCAAGGGCAGGTTTTCAATGGTATTTAGGCACCGAAAGCTGTGGATAGACACCTAGTGGGAGCACCAGAAGAATCTAAGCACGCTAGGTGTTTAATTCAGTAGGACCCAGGTGTCTCTCCTGCCTAGGTTCTTTTGAAAACTCCACTAGGTGCCTAAATACCTTTGAAAATCTGCCCCTAAGTGCCTAAGCCACTTTAGAAAATAGAACTTAGGTGCTTTTGAAAATGTTACTCCAAAACAACACTATCCCAGTAAAGTTTTAGACAATGGTTCTGTGAACTACTCTCAAATTAGTAACAAGGATGCTGATGATTTAATAATTAAATCTTGTTAAATGACTAACATTCCCCTGCTCTGTTGGCAAGAGTGATGGTGTAGGATGCTGCATCCCTGAGACAGTAAAATGTTAATGACCAGCTATTTTCTCAGCACCAGCATGATGGAACCTATTGGACTGTCAGAGGCTCCCAGCTTTGCCCTGACTCTGCTCCCACTGAAATCAATGGCAGTTTTACAATCGATTTTGCGGGGAGCACAAACAGGCCAGTGCGTAGCATGTCTGGAAATCCCATTGCTCGAGTTCACGCCAAAGCACCCTGGAGCGTCTTTCGATGGACTTCAGTGGGCACTGAACGGAGCATTGTGCAATGTGTGCGGGGCTCACTCTCTCTCTGACACAGCCTCGGTTTAGTCCCGGTGTTATTTCCATGGGCGGGACCAAACGCCCGAGACGCTGTGAAGAAAAGCAGCCTTGCATCTGCATCGAAAACGTTTCCTGTGCGGACTGGTACAAAATGCTCTCCAGTTCCAAGACTGTTCCCTTTGGCCTCTCCCTGTTGAGAATTAGTGAGTGAGGCTGGGTTCAAATGACCAAATAAACAGGCTGTTTTCAATATGTAACATTTTCAATGTGTGAAAGAACTTGCCCACTCCTTGGAAACACACACACACACCCTTACAGGAAGAGACTGGCAGCACCACAAACCTGGGCACAGCCCTTTGCTGGGTGTACTGAACTGCTGTGACACCAGGCAGTTATGGAGAGAAGTACTTTGCTAATATTTCCCACCCTGCCCCCCGTGTTTTCTCAAAGTTTACTGCCCAGTTCCCTAGCTCTAGAGCACCGGGAATGGGCCACCCTTCCTGAAGACAGCCTGGCTCAATTTCCACTGCAAAAAATGGAAGACCGCCATCATTTGCATGGGCCATCTTACTTCCACTTGCAAAAGCTGTAACAAAAGGGCAGCCATCTTAAGTGAGGGCAGCCTGTGGCTTCAATTCCTTTGGAAACATTAGGAGACAGTGGACATCTTTATTAGCAGCCATCTCATTTCCACAGGAAATGGTTAATGAGGGACAGTGTCTCTGAGGTAAATGGGATGACCTCTCACTGCGACACATCAGCTAATCTTATGATACAACACATTCGTTTGAAATGTGTCTTCCTCAAACATTCCAGTCTGTGTTTTCTTCATACACTAAAGAAAGAGGAAACTCAAACCCTGAAATCCCCGCCACTTTGTGAAAAACAGTTACTGTCAGCCAATACTGCCAAACTCAAAACTCAGTGTGAAGTCACCCAACTGCGTAGACATCTTCTCACACGTCCACCACCACAGAAACCTACAAACAGCTCCCCTCCGTTCCTCTAGCAAATCATCTCTACTCCAGCATGGGCACTGAAGTCCCAGACAGACAGACAGACAGACAGACAGACAGACAATCTCAATTCCTCCCTCTGCAGAATACCGTAAAAAAATGTACACTGCTCAGGTAAGAAACAAGACAGAGGGATCTACGTAACAGAAATCGATGCATTCACGCTGCTAGCGACGTAGCAGCCAATGACGCCTCAATGCTGGAAAAAGCTGCAAACAACAAGATATTGTAGTTCAACACACACACACATTAGTCATAGCTGGTTAGGGCTTGGAAGGGGAAGTAACACCACACTCAACATCACAAACAGTAGGAATTAAAATTAACCCCACAAGAACACTGGTGTCCCTGGCCCACTTCTAGAGGCAGAACTACAATCCAGACATCTCCGGCTGCTTCTGGCCTGCTGAGTGTCTGTTTATACACAATATTATAAATGCCCAGAACTGTTTTGTAGATCTCCACCCTTCCCGGGTCTTCTCTCAACAAGGCTACGTTGCCAAACCCATGGCCACCACTGTGCTCCTACAGGAAACGGCACACAGGAGAAAGGTTGAGCTAGAAGTAGATTGAGGTCTGAAGTGAACTGGTGCATAATTTCAAAGGAATTTGCGAACCTTTTCTTACCAATTTCACCCCGACCCGACCCTGATGGCATAAGAATAACAGTGAGAGAGTTTCCTTACAGCCACATTTAGCATCAATAGAAAAATGAACCAAGCTCCAAAGTTAGGAGCTGCCCTGTGGCTGCTCTCTTTAAAGGGACTGGAAGAAAGCAGGGCCGAGAACAATAGCTGTGAACCTCCACAATCTCCGAATGAAGTGTCTAGGTTCTGGTGAGTCAGAGACACTGAGGAGTCATTTTAGGACCACAAAGGCACTGAGAATTGCAGGGCTCTGAATGGCTTGGAATTAGCATTGTCATTAACGGAGTGCACTGAAAGTGTTAACCAGATCGGGTGAAACCCATTATTCTTGGTATATATAAAAATGAAAAGACAAGTATCTTACTTCCCTTGGCAAAACCCACAAAACAAACCAAGCACACAGTACGGCCCAGACCTGAAACTACCAGCGTGACCTCAGCCATTCTGCAGTGACTTGACAGTTCTGCTCACTTGACTCCTACCCAGCAGAGAGCAACTCGAAAGAGTTACCAGTACCAGGCCAGCTTTCTTCCTCCGCAGCACCACTGCCCTGGTCCCCAACCCACTCGCTCATTTCGGTTAGAGTGAGGCAATTGCTGGGGATTATGACTCAGTACATCAGCAATGGGTGAATCTCAGCACATGGGGCTCTCTTAATGTGACTGTTAGGTCTTCTCACCGTTAATTCCTTTCCAGAGTCACTTAGGGTGGGGTGAGGTTGCAGTAGAAGTATTGGAAAAAATAAGAAGCTAAAAAACAATTCTACAGGTAAATTATATCAGTCAGTAATCGAACAGTTCCCCTTGAACATCCGAGAGTGGGATTAGACGGCTAAAAACTCTGTTCAAACTGACGAGGAAAAACCCCTCCACGTGCTGCCGTGGAGTTTCCAGATGTGGACAGGCTGATAAATGGTTTGCTCTTCTGAGCAGCTGCGTTTTGGTGGAGAAAACAGAGGGCGATAGAATTTCACTAGCCCTCCTTGGGCTTTGCTGACTCACCCCCTTCCAGCTCTGGCAGCGTTCCGCCCTGGAGAAGCCTGAAGCAGCCGCGCGGCTCCATTATCAGCACTTCCATAACCAGGCCAGCCGCGATTATAACAATGTACGTGCACGCGTTCACAGGAGTGGCAAACAGCTCAGCTGCTGGGGGTTAACCCGAGGCTTCTGTAAAGAACGACTCCCTCCGAAGTGGGACAAAGCCGTGGCCCAGTTCTGTCCTTTTGCCCTGGAAGAACACGGTCCAGTTCTGAGCACCAATTCCAGCCCCGCTTTGCAGACTCTGCACGCCATCTGAGGCAGCCATTTGGCACGTGACCGGGTCTGTATCCACGCCTAGAGCCAAGTTAAACTACACAGAGAGGGGCTGTCATATATTGTACTTTACTAGCTGCTATGTTGCCTCACAGTAACATGTACCTGATCTTAAAAATCTCTCTCCCCCGATGGCTTGGCTGTGAAATGTGGGAGCCCTGCCTGCCTCATGCCCAGATCCTGAAGCCACTTGCTCAGAGACTTCACGGTAAGGATGCATGGACTCCTCTTGACCTAAATGAGATGAATCATGAGAGTCAAACTAAGCGGGCGTGTGCAGGATCAGGGCCTTGGGGAATGTCTGCTCCACAACGTAACCCCAATGTCCGTGGGACTTGAGCCCACCGGCGTAGTGTTTGTAAACACTGAAGAGCGACCCTAGTTCAGAATTTCTGGATCCGGTCTGTCAAAGGGTGTTTGGAGTCCAAGGCTGGAAGTACTGCCTAGTGGTGATGCTCCAGGCTATGTCGCCCAATGGCGAGAGTCAGTGGCCACGTTGCCTAGCGGCTACAGTCCGTGGTAATGTCCCCCAATATGAAACAGTGTCAGGCAGGCCAGTTGCCGTCCCAACACCAAAACACCAGTAATCAGCCAACACCCCAACCAGTAATGACAGAAATTGCATAACACAAACGATGAACAGTGCAAACAAATAAATTGCCTACCTTTGCATGTCCCCGAGCCCCCTTGCTCCTCCTCCCTTCTACTGCCTACGCGGGGCTGCTGAAGGCGCGTGGAGGGCTGCCGGGAGTACATTTGCCCTGCCGAAGCTGCATGGGCCACCCGACCATGGGCATTCCTGGCCAGACATGGCACCACGGAGGGCACTCAGAACGGGGGGCCGAAGCCGTGGGGCCATTAGTGCAAGCAGCCCCTCAAACAGGTCTTTTTGCTGCACTCTCTTTGTCCCTTAAGTGACAGTCCTGCTCCAGAAACCATGTTGCAAAGTCTCTCCTCCCACACCGCAGCTCTGCCCGGGTGCTCTGCCGCCTTTCCCCTTCGGTACGGCACCTGCTGCTTGGACGTCTCCACCCTACGTTCCTCACCGAAACGCGTCCTCTTTGACCAGTCCATGATGATTCGAAATCCCAGGCTCCTACTGGAATGTGGAAGGGCCTGAAAGCAGACAAGAGCCAGTGCGTTATTGTCTTCGTACTTCACAAAGGGTTCAGTGCACGGTCAGAGAAAAGTGGAATCTCGAGGCCAAAAACCGATACTTTGTTCAGCTCAGCTCCAATATAGTCTTAGGTTCGAGGAACGCTTTGGTTCCCAGCACCTCCGTGGACATAACTGGCTGATGCAGAGTGAAAAGAGTGCGCTCCCAATGGGAAGCTGAAATTTACAAATGCCATCTGCTTACAAATGGCAGACCATTTACATGTATGTACGTGTGGGGAGGGGGCGCGCCGTGCTTTGCTGCCTGAGGTTTATTCCTCCTTTCCAGCAGCGCACGTTCTGGAGAACACAACAATCCTGGAGGTTGCTGAATGGCAAACGGACATTCTAGTCCAAACTACTGTTGGCAGGCCAGGCGTGTATGCCACACAGAGGTGTCCATGCCGACAAACACATCTACGAGTGGAGTGGGCCGGTGTCCTATAGAGGAGGGCTCAGAAAATACACCTTTCCCAGAGACGTGTCTACCTCTCTGGAGCTCCTACTGTGGGGAACGTTTGCCGCTATCAGCACCCCGGGATTGGGTCACGATGCATGGTGGAATCAGCAGGATGCCGCATGAGCATCCACACGGATTATGGTCGCCTTACAGTTTACGATACAACCTGCTTTGACTACATCTACCCATGGGCTACATGCAAAAACACAGCAATACAGTCTCTCAAAGGACTGCACAGCCAGCCCGCCCCCTCTCCTCCCCCCACCAACACATTTCTGGACTACATAAGCGACAAAGAGTCCTGTGGCACCTTATAGACTAACAGACGTATTGGAGCACAAGCTTTCGTGGGTGAATACCCACTTCGTCGGATGAACTGGGTATTCACCCACGAAAGCTTATGCTCCAATACGTCTGTTAGTCTATAAGGTGCCACAGGACCCTTTGTAGCTTCTACAGATCCAGACTAACACGGCTCCCCCTCTGATACTTGGACTACATACAATCCCTTGCTATATTCTGGATATTGATTTGGTCTCCCAAGGCACTGCATTTTCCTCCCCCCACACCATCCATTTGACTCTTTACAGGTGGCTCATAATGCTGCGGCGTGGCCGATTTCTCTGCTGCGGCATGCGAAAAGGGACGGCAACAGACGGTTCTTACTTTTAACGCCCCCTGCAGCTCTTTGTGAGAGCGTGTGAGTAACTAGGAAAATATGAATGTTAAATGCTTGTTTAACGGTGGCTTGCGCTTCCCAGTCTCCATGTGGAATTCCACATGGCAGTGGTGGTGGCCAAGACATTGGCCTCCATTCCACCATCAGCAGATACCCGCTGCTACCCGGGGCTTGTCATAAAAATGGCTTTGGGTCATAAATCAGAAATTCCTCCCAGTCATATATTAACAACAAACACGGAGGCCTGAAGTCGAGCGTCTTGCTCGCCTCCCACCACACATTTACCAGACTGGCTGGGGTCCCAGGACCACGGGGCAGCGCGCTCGGTGAAGGACTTCTTGTCGCTGGTCCTAACTAATGCAGGCGACGGTTTGCTCCGTTTGCAGCTCCGTGGTCAGAACACAGTGGAAGGGTTAGATGCCAAGTGGCTGTATTTTAACCAGGAGGTTGCTTCCAGTTCTGGGGGTCAGTGGGCTAGTCTTGGGCTAGAAAGGATAGGAACACTCGTCCATGGGATTGTGGTGCGCTCTCAGGATGTGAGTCTGGGGGCTGGTCTACACTACGGGGGGGGTGGGGGGGTGTCGAAGTAAGGTACGCAACTTCAGCTACGTGAATAACGTAGCTGAAGTCGACGTACCTCGTGGTGTGGACCCTGCAAAATCGAAGGCTGGTGCTCCCCCGTCGACTTTGCTTCCTCCTCGCGTCGGGCTGGAGTACCGGAGTCGACGGGGAGCGCTTCTGGGATCAATTTATTGCGTCTAGATGAGACGCGATAAATCGATCCCCGGAAGATCGATTGCTACCCGCCGAATCGGGCGCATAGTGTAGACTAGCCCTGGGGAAGCCAGGCCTGAGCTGCGTCCACACTGAGTTGAGCACCCCCTGGCACATTGGAAATTCGGCGCCTTTGTATCCAACACAATGGGGCCCCAATCCTGATCAGGGCTTCTGGGCACAATTGCAATAGCACGGTGAATTAACTAATGGGGGAATTAATTATACTGGGCCTCTCTCTGCTGCTGCCAGTCAGCATCTCCCACATGTCCAGTTCATATGGGCAGTATCACCCCCCTAGGATTTCCAGACTCAGGAGTCAGGCCCTACCAATAGAGAGATTAGCTTTAAAATGAGGAGGAGATTTAAAATAGAAAACATTCCAGCTTCTATTTATTTGCCTTCTCATTTCTAAGTCTCCAGAGGGTCACTCTTTCCAGCTTTTCTCCCCAACCATAAGGGCTGGAAGCTTTTTTAAAGACCACGAAAGCTGAGATTCGGATGCAATCCTCGGATTCCAGGAGCTGAGGCTTGGGGGAAAAAACCACACCAAACATTGTGACTCTCATGCTAACATTGCCAGCGTTGGCAACACGGCGTTGACCTCACCTTTGAGATCTTTGGCTTTTGTGAGTTCAAGGCCGGGCTCATTCCATGACTCTGAGTGGCAGCAGGGCAGCATGGTCCGCAATCACAGCACCTGTGGCAGAGCAAAACAGATGTTTAGGGCCGGATTCTGCCCATCCACACTCCAGCTGGGGAGCGAAGTTGAGCGGGACTAGGTGTGGCGCGAGGCAGGTACTGTTCAACATGGGTAAGGGCCCTTCCCGAGAAGACACCGAGCAGCGTCTTCAGGTCACAAGAAGACCTCAAGAGCTCATCTCGTCTCCAGCGCTGCGGCAGGACCGAGTAAACCCAGACCAGCCCTGCCAGGGGTTTGTCCAGCCAGTTCTTAAAACCCTCCAGTGACGAGGATGCCACCACCTCCCTTGGAAGCCTGTTCCAGAGCTTAACTGCCCTGAGAGTTAGAAAGTTTCTCCCGGGCTGCAGATTAAGCCGACCTTTGTTAGATGTAAACTCTGGCAGCTGATGTAACCCTTCTCCTATCTGCTACGACTGCAAATGTGTTACGTACAGGACACGGGCAAGCAACTAAACAGGGCAGCCTAGAACGGTGCCGTCCACTGAGAATCATTTCAGTTACTCCTTCCCCTGCTCCGGTGTCTGTTTTTAACATCAGTGGCATTTGCCAAAGGAAAATCATGTGAATGCCAGGGGAGTGTGAGCTCTCTGAAAGGACGGCACTGTTGCCTGCTGCTGTTTGGTTACAAAACTGTTCATGTGAAATATTTAAATGGCGATTAAAACCAAAACCAACCCTCCTCTGACCCAGCACCGAGTGTTGAGATGGGACCTACCCCAGGGGTCCCCAGAGGATGGCAAACTGGAGGGCTTCCACTTGCAGTGTTGTTCAGTCACCCGGGTCAGACCTCAGAGCTGTACATTTCCAGCATCCTGCGTGAGTTGCGTGAAAGAAAAAGGGGGAAATTACTTACTATACCCTTGGGCCTTAATTAACCCCTTAGCGCATGTCAGTGTTGTCAACCCCATGCATTCACTGGGCCCTCAAAAGCATGAGTTTGGCTTTAAACCCTGAGAGTTTAAAAAAGCATTTGGGGGTATTTTTTTCTTTGGCTTCTGGATCTGAGCTTTTAAGGTGCCCTTGGGCCACGTGTTCAGGCTTTTCTCCATAACCACTGGCTAGGATCGGCCTCTTTTTAAAACGAAAGCCTAGAGCCTCACATCATCACCTGACTCCAGGAGCTGGAGCTTTAAGAAAAATATCAAATATTGCAAAAACTAAGGCTCGGATACTGAGAATTGTTGAGCAACAACACGTCCCTGACATCAGTAAGCTCCTTCAACTGTGGGGGGAGCACAGCTCCCACAGGCAACAGCCAATTCAGGGCGATCAACACACCTTGGAGACAGGCACGAAGGAAAAACAGTCACAAAAACGGAACTCTTCAGATTCTGAGCAGAGGCAGGATGGTGGGTGGGCAAAAATCCTGCAAGATGATGGATGAACCCTTGTCCCCAGGCGAGGCAATGGGGATTTTGCTGTTGATTTCAATGGGGCCAGGATTTCACCTGTTCTCTCCAGAGAAGCAGAAATCCAGGGTAAGTAATTTCCTCTTCGCTAAGGATTCCCTCGCTGCAGGACTCTCCTTCTTGAATTGCAAGAATCTTGAAGGAGGTCTCTTGAAAGAGGAATGGGAGGGAAACGGCATCGAGTAGCTATGCCAAGGCCAGTGAAAACAGTATGAACAGGGAGAAAGTATTGTTCCGTAGAGCACAACAGGTCAGTTGGCAGCCAGACATGGCCTGGGGCTCATTCTCCGGTTGCTCAAAGGGGCCAGTTGAAAATCAGGGCATCCCACGAACTTCTGCTGGGGCGAGGGAACCTGGAACAAAGAGTGAGAGTCCCAGACCAGCCTGTCCCGGAGACAGACCCCAACAACAGCCCTTTGTAAACGTGGGCAGACCAGACAGAGCGTGCAGATGCTGTGCAGATGTGGGTAATGGAAGCTTCCCTCAGGCAGGAGGTGGTGGCAGCCTTGCCTCCAATCCATCAGTTGTCGAAAACTGAAAAGATTTCATCTTTCCGTTGCCAAAAGCTGTGAAAAAAGGCAGGAAAATGTTGGCAAAAATGAATTATTTTTGTTTTTGTCAAAAAAATTTACAGGAAAAAAAAAAATCCCTGCGTTTCCCAACCAGCTCCGACATGGGACCTGGGCAGGCCGTCGGCGCGCGGCTGCTGTTCCCAGGCACACCCAGTCCCTGGGCTGCTCGCTCAGCCATGAAAAGGACAGACGGTCCAGCGGGTGGACCCGTTCACCACACATGTCCTCTGAACCCTTGGGCCCGTCACTCCCAGTCTCCCGGCGCCTCAGTTCCCCGTCGGTACAATTGGGAGGTGCTCGGCACCATGGTTACAGAGACTGGAGAAGTACAAGAGCTCGCTGGCACCTGCCCTTTTCTCGGCCCTCATTGCACTTTTCCAGCTCCCCCGGCCTTCTCTCGCCCCGTCTCAGTCCCTGCAGCCGCCACGCCAGGTCTCGGTCCGCTGTGATTTTAACCTGCCTCAGATGCTCCCTGGCTCCTGGACGCACAGGGAGGTTTGGAACCTGCCTCTCACGTTCCCTCTCCCCGGAGATCTGAGTCCCACACGCCGTCTGTCTCCGGAGCGAGGCAGCAGACACTGCCCATCACCACACCCAGGAAACACCCACAAGAGAGCAACCCCCAGCCCGTGCAGAGTGGCCACCACCACCACCAAGCTATCTGTGGTAACACTGGCAAGGGCAGGTGAGGCTGGGGAAAGGGAACGAGCCAGCGGGGCGGATCGGACAGGATGTGAACGCCTACGAGCAGCACACGTTCCCCTTCTCTTAGGGAGAAAACCCCAAGGGGAAGATGGGGAAGGGGGGGAGGGAAGTATCTTCACACACCAGCCCTGCAAAACAAACGAGACCTTTCTACCACAGTCCTCTCCCCAGGCCCATACACCAGGGCCCAACGGGCAAGGCCCGGTGGAATTATAGGTGCGAAGCTAGCAGCAAATAGCTCCTCCTGCCCCAGGAGTACGGTGGACGCAGGGGAGGTGTCTCTGAGTCACAGCAATTCCCAGGGCTACGCTGAGGGCCACTTCTTGCTCAGAGCTGGATGTAACGTCATAGACTAGCCCCCCAGGCATGCAAAGCAGGTGACTAGAAATGCAGCTGACAATAACGAAAGACAGACGGGTCCATTCCTGTAGCAGATCAATGGCTGAGCTATCCAAAGGCAGATGGGTGAACGGGATAAACCGATTTAAAGTCACTGATGTCCCTTTTATATTAACATGTGTCCTTCCTGTAACTCAGAAGCTATGCTGCCGGTGCTGTGCCGACGTCCCTGGTATTGTGTGGGTCGCGCTCTCGTTTAATACACTTATGCCAGGAGATAACTGGGATGCTCAACATTTCTGTGTCTTTAGTCATATGTTAATAACAACCAGCCAGCTTGAGAATGGCAGGAATTTGTTGCAAACGTGCAAGAGAATGAGGTTGCCTTGTTAATTTCACCACAGAAACCTAGAAGCCAAACGCTGTCCTTATCTGCAGCTGGGACTATAGGAAGCAAACAAACAAAAAAAATAGACCAAAAAAAAAAAAATCTGGGTTTTGTTTTCCTCAAAAACAAAGGGGGAAAAACCCCTCCTCTTCCTGCTTCTTAACTCCCAAGGGTGCCCGGATAAACAGCCGCGAGCTGATGACCTGTGTCACATTTCTGCCTGCCCATTGTGTCTGCCGCTGAGTGCCTGAGTTACCATTGTGTTGCATTTCCCTCCCTGCAGGTTCGCTGCCTCCTGGCAAAACCCTTCCAAATCACTTGAGAAGAGTGAAAACAACCCGGCCTTTCAAAACAACAGGAGGCCAATATTATTGTTTGAAAAGACGTGAGGGATCCTCCTGATGCAGTCAAGGAACACTACAGCATAGAGACAACTCAGTCCTGGCCCAACGGGCTCACGTCTTGCCCACTTCCTTCCTGGTACAGTTCAAACACGCCCCCAAGGAAAAGAGCAGCAGAGACGAGGAGGAAAAATTAATGTTCATTTTTCAAAGGCACTTATGATTTCTTCAGTAATTCTAGCCTCCACTCACACAGCAACACCTCCCGACGGGTCAGACGTAGCGGGGCCCGACCTCAGCACCTGTCCAGCCCAAAGCAGAAGGCTGCACCAGGGGAGCAAAAGGAACCCCTCTGCGAGCTTGAAGGGAATAGCACTCATCCGCCGCTCTGTGTGCTCTAACCACTAGAGGGGGACAACGATTCAAATGGCATTCGCGTGGGTGACGCCGGCCCGGGGACTGTAATGAAGACGGTCTCGTCTCTCACCACAGTGGACTGGGCCGTGCGAGGAAGGCAGGAACACAACATGCAGCCTGTATTTTACAGGGGATGAACCGAACGCAGCTAATGACTAGCAATGTGCAGGGATGGGGCTGTAAGTATATTCCTCTGTTGGCAGGGCTGTGTCAGCCAATAAGCCCACGTGGCCTGAGCCCAGACTGCAGGGCCGTGGGGCAGCCGCGTGGCGAGGACTGGGGAACAGCCGGGTCAGTGAGCAGAGCAGCGGGGTGCAGCCGACTGGGTTGGGGTGCATTCCCTGCTGCAGCGATGCTGGCTGGCCTCGGGGAAAGGCTGGCTCAGTACCGCTAACAGGACTACAGCTCCCAGGCCCTGCGGTCTCTGGGCACAAAGGGGATGTCTACACTGCCATAAGACCCCACAGCACCGAGTCTCAGGGCCCGAATGTCTGCACTGCGGGGTGATAGCCTGAGCCCTATGAGCTGGAATCAGTTCACGCGGGGTAGCCATGGCCAGGTCTTTTATCGCAGTGTAGAGACGCCCGAAGAGTTAGCGACCGGCATTGAAGGCATGGGGTGAAATCCTGGCCCCACTGACGTCAGAGGGGAAATGATCAGGGGGTAGCCGTGTTAGTCTGTATCCACAAAAACAACAAGAGTCTTTAAGGTGCCCCCAGACTCAACAGATCGATTTGGGCATAAGCTTTCGTGGGTTAAAAACCCCACTTCTTCAGATGCATGGAGTGAAAATGACAGATACAGGCTTAAACGGGGAAAGGATTTCACACACCGTGTTTTAGAGCCTCTGGCCAGATCCGAAGTTCATTCGAGTCGATGGGAAATTTCCACTGACTGGTACGGGTGTTGGCTAGGGCCCAGCGAGCACTCATCTTGAGCTGCCTTGTCTGGCTGGGCGCGAAGGGTTCCCAGCCGAGTCAGAGCAGGATCGGTGCTGTACATGGAGAGAGAGCTAGCCATCCCTTCATGGGCGGGGGGAGCCAGCTGCCTGGAAAGTCTGGAGTGGCAAACTGGAGGATTATTAGCAGCGAGATAATTGATGCATTTCTTTGCTCTTCTCCCCACAGCCTTAGCTAGTGTTCTGGAGCAACGTTCCCATGAGATCTGAGGGGTCACGGTGTTCTTCTGCACTAAGCTAACAAACAGAAAGCCAGCCCCGAAAAACGGGATTTGTGAAAAATGGATCCTAGGACTGTTAAATTGTTGGGGGTCACTGCTTTGTTTGGAATGTGAAGGATTTACCACTACAAATATTTCCATTGCAGCTTTTCTGGGACTTTCCCTCCCCTGATCAGCTTTAACCCCCATAATCTATTCTCCTCTCGGCCCATACATTCATTGTGATCAGCTTGTCTGACCTGCAGCACCCAGCCATAGAACTCAGCTGGTGATTCCTGCACCCAGTCCCTACGTTCTGGTTTAGCATGGCATAGTGGGGCCTTATGGGGCCATAGTGGGGCCGTATGAGGTCCTGTGTTGCTTGCTAAGATTATTAATTAACTGGAAAGTGTGTGTGGGAGGGAATGAGCAGTAAGGTAGCAAAATTTGCAGAGGATACAAAGTTATTGAGAGATGGCGTGAAGGTTTTCACTGCAACGGGAGACGGGCCTGGCGACTTTTCTCCAGAGGGTGAAGGACAGTGGCTGCTGAGGGACTTTCCTAAAGAGATTTACCAAACTGTTTTCTCTTGGCTGTGACCTGTGACCAGGTTCCTCGCAGCAGCAGCTGAGTTTGAGCCTGGCTCTGCAATCCAGACTTTGATACAATACTCAAGGCAAGGGATTGAGAACGAATTGTGTGTGTGGCGGGTGGGGTTCTAGGTGCCTTTGCGAGACAGAAACACAGCCAGAACATTACAATAGAACCTGACCGCTCAGCCCCATTGCAAGCAATGGGCCGAGGCAATCCTGCAAACCCCATGACTGTGCTGGAAAAGCTCTGGCATTTCATCACCTTGACCGTCCTTGTAGAAAACCCAGGAGGATTCAGTGCTTGTCTATACAGGGAAATTGTTATTGACACAAAGCCAGTCAAAGTCACTTTCACCCAGAATCGAGTGCCCACTGGGGTGTTATTCCAGAACAGGTGTAAGGGGACAATTATTTTGCTAGAGTTATGCCGGTCAATTTCCCCACCCGGACAAAGCCTTCGGAGAACATGGTCACCAAGTATGTGTGTGGGACAGGGACTTTACCCAGAGTTCATACAGCACCGTGAGAGCAACATAATGAAAATGAGATTTCCAGAGGAGTCACTGAAAAATATATTCCCAGAACTTGCTCAGTGCTGGCACAGGTGAGGGGGAGCTGGAGATGTACAGAAAAATGACCTGCTTCAAACCTGACCCACAAATAACTACCCACAACACTTCACTTCTCAGTAAAAATGGATTAGGCTGGGGCTAGAGAGTGAGAATGGAACGGGATGGAAAAGGGGTACAGAACTCTCTCCTAAAAGCCACCGGTACAGCCCTTTTAACTTCCGCCCTCTATCCAGGCCCAGCGGAAGATGTGCTGAGCTCACCCCCAGCAACTGGTTGTGGGTCTCTCCCACGGAGCAAGGAGACGGGCTCTCTGTGATGTTTCCAAACACGCTCTTTCGGGAAAGGGCCCGGAGTAAGAGTTTCCCTTTTCTGTTGCAGAACTCAGCATGGGCTCAGGGGTGGGGTGGCTTGAACATTTTCCATCTAGACTTTACTGGGGCAGAAAATTGGAATTTTCAACTAAAGAAAAATGTTAATGGAAAATGTTTCTTGAAATTTTTCAACATTTCATTGGAAACCAGAAAACCCAGAAGCCATTTCTTTTTTTTTTCCTGAAGGTTTTGGCCTTTTCTTAAAATTTTCCATTGAAAATGTCAATGAAAACTCAAACGTTTTTGTTTGTTTTCAGCAACATTTTCCATTAAAGGAACACGCACCCCCCCTCCCCTTTCCGGCCACTTGCAATCAGCATAAATCCTGTCCAATGGGAATCCTGGAACCGTGATCATCAGCGCTCAATACCCTGAAGAGCCAGCGAATAGAATTGCCCCTCACTCAACACCTGCCTCGACTGAGCCAGGCTGGCCCAGGAACGTGCCCAGGTGGCTGCTTGCACTGATTAACGGGGCAGTGAAAGGGGAGGAGAACACGTGTCTTCATTCCATTTTATTGATCCTTCCCCCCAACCCTGTCTCTTAGTGGCATGCAAAGGCTGTGCAGGAAAACCAGACAGCCCACGGAGACTCAACGCCAATGCCAACAGAGCCATGGCTCTGCGTGTGCCTTGGGGGCACTGGCACGCAATGGGGAATGACACTGGCCAACGTTAGTAGGCAAGGCTGATAAGACGAGGCCCAAGAGAGTTCCCTGCTCAGCCTGTTGCATGGCCCCGACAGTCCTTGGCTCTGGGAAGGCTGGTTGTGACTTATCCTTATTTTCTTTGGACTTGCCCTCTGCCTTTCTAGCACTGCCTCTCACTCACCACTGCTCCCACCTTTCATTATACTTCCTGAATAGGCAACTCTGCTGCTATTAGGCCCCATCTAACTCCCACCGAAGCCAGGATTTCCACTGGACCAGGCCCCTAAAGAACATTTTTATCACGGGTGGAGCCCTCATTCTCAATTTCCTCTGTTGTTTCTGGTCTGCCTCTGACTGAAATCTGGTGCTTGGAGCTGCAGGACGCCTTCAAGCCTGTTCTTCAGTGCATTGCCGCACTTGGCAACCCAACTCCGTCCCTGCACCAGAACCGGTGCTTTGCTAGGGAGGACGTTTTCCATGCAATGGCTGCACGTGCAGCTGCTGCTGGCGCTGGCCTGCAGGACGAGGAGCAGGGGAGAAGCAAAGGGAAATGCGTCGAGTCTGTTTGTAAAATGCAGTTTTGAACAGATGACTTTGGCAAAGTTACTCTTGAGTTTGGGGTTTTTTAGTGAAAGCAGCAACAGAAACAACTCAACAGCAGCAAAGGGACCCGCAGGAAAACAAAGCACAAGCACCAAGCTTTCCTCAAAGAGTTTTAAAAAAACGGAAACATGACAAAGTAAACACTGGAATTAAGAAAAATAAACATGAAACTGGAATTCCTAACGACGTGAGCGAGAGGCTGGGGCCACGTCTGCACATGGAGCTTCCAGGGTGCAGCTCAGGCCAGCAAAGTTGCGCATCAGCGTTTATTTCATCTGGGCTCCCGCGATCCCAGGCTCTGCCAGCAGAGCTCCGCGGTGTAAACATGGCCTCGCGCTGCAGCGAGGTCACGGCCGGCGAGACGAGAGCATTTCTGATCACCTTGTTGTAAAGGCGTCAGCTACAACAGCTCGTGCAGAAGGAAACTCGCATGATGAATGGACGCCCAGAACGGAGCTGCTAAGGACAGCGTGTGTCTCCTTCGGGAAAGAGGAGGCCACGGGGCTCTCATGAAGGCGCTCACACAAGATGCTGCGGAGGTCGTGGAGTTTATGCAGCTGGAAGAATTAGGGGACTGAGCTTGAGCTAGGGGAGCAGAGCACCGAGAGGTTAGTTCAGTGTCTGGCCTAAGACCAGCATTGCCCTGGCCAGAGTAGGGGAGCTGTACCTGGACTGGGCTCCCATGGGGTTCCACGGGGGAGTGCAGCTGTGGTTTGGGTGAGGCCCTGCGGAAGCACCGCGCCCCTCACACAACACAGGAGGGCTGGACAGAGACTCCGCAGCAGCCTTGGCTACAGGCGCCTGCGGCTGCAGGACGAAGTGGGGGGGGGAGGCAGCACTGCAGGACTCGCTTACAGAACAGCTGCTCTCTGTCCTCCCGCCCCCCGGCCCCGCGCAGCTCCGCGATACAGTGAGTATCAGTGTGCCGCCTACCCCGGCGCCACCGAGCCATGGGGACAAGGTCTGTTAAACCCGCGCCAGTGGAACGACTCCCACGGCCTTCACTGGGAGCTGGAGCAGGCCCCACACTGGAGCGGTCAGCTCACGCTGCTGCCTGAAACACCAGAAAAGCAGGGGGAACCCCCCCCCCCGCAATTAACCCAGGTTTAGAACACAGCAAAAGAACACCGTGCTCCCAGAAGCACTTCCAAGTCTCGAAGGTGGTTTTAGTAAGATGGTAATGGCTCTGCTGGTCTCTTGATACCTTGCCCAGAAAGTAAGAGCGGTGAAGCAATTTACATCTAATTAACGACTGAAGTTCAGGGAGAGTTTCACCCAGCAGTCTCCCGGCCACTCACTTGTACAGAACATGCTGACATGTACCCAGCTAAGTCCAGCAATTCCCTAATCACTTGGGCCACCCAGTCCGACCCTCTGTATTAGGTTAGACGTCCCTGTATTAATCCCACTAGATTTATCCACTATATTCTTGACTCTCTCCAGTGACTATGCCTCAACTCCTTCCCTTAGGATGTCTACGCGTCCCGCTCTGATTGTGAATATTTGTGCTAATATCTAGTATGAATTGTTCCAGTTTTAAGCCATCGCTCCGTGTGTTACTATTCTTACACCCCCGAGAATAAATTCCTTCCTTCTTCGATGTTACTTCCTTGAAGGGACGGATACACTGTTATGTCTCCCCTGCAATCTCCATTAGTCTAGACTGGAGGATAGAGCCTAGCTCTTGGGGAGATCCATTCCTGGGCCTGGCCAGGGGCCAGTCTTGCCCACAGTGCAACTGAAAGTAGTCTCAGGACTTGTCTTCACTACCCCCCGGACTGGCAGGTAGCAATCAATCTATCGGGGATCGATTTATCGCGTCTCGTCTAGACGCGATAAATCAATCCCCGAACACGCTCCCCGTCGACTCCGGAAATCCACCTCCGTGAAAGGCAGAAGCGGAGTTGACGGGGGAGCGGCAGCGATCGACTCACCGCTGTCCTCACGGCCAGGTAAGGCGATCTACGATACGCCGACTTCAGCTACGCTATTCACGTAGCTGAAGTTGTGTATCGTAGATCGACCCCCGCCTCTAGTGTAGCCCAGGGCTGAGAGCTGCTCCAAAGTGCACCAGCTGCAAAAGCTCCCGAAGGGCCGTTCTGACAGCCAGAGATTGCTGGAGTACAGAGGCTCGCAGGTCAAGACACCATTTCTATACGGGGACCTCAGGACTCCTTCGGTAGATGGACTGTCACATTCCAGCTGCTTTGCACTGTGGAAAGTCTGGCCTTTGGAGAAATCCCCGTTACAACGGTCAGGCGGGGGAACTGAAGCGGAGATGGACTGATCAGTGGTACCTCAAGCCAGTGCTGTCTCCCCCCTCCTCCTCTCTGGTGGGCACTACGCTGGTCCTATGCCCTCCCTTCCTGGCTACTAGCACGAAAGACATGGCTGGGCAAAAGAGTGCACAATGGGGGTGTCCCTGTGCCTCGCTCATCCCCACCGGTCAGAACAGCCCTGGGGGGCTCTAGGAAGTTGAATGCAAGTTTGTTCAGCCCTCAGGCTGCTCTAAATGTAGGTCTCACAATCTTTGCCGGCGCTTCCACTAGGCAACCCTAGGCAGTCGCCTAGGGTGGCAGGATTTGGGGGGCGGCCTTTTGCCGCTCTCAGCGGAATTTCAGCGGCGACTCATTTCCCGGTGGTGATTTGGTGGCAAAAAAAGTGGCCACCGAAACGCCGCCGAGAACGCAGCTTCAGAGGAGGAGCTGCCGCCGATTATGGTGGAGGAGCGCTGCCGCCTAAGTCGGCAAAAACCCTGGCGCCGCTCCTGCTCACAATGCAAGTGTAAATGGGGAATCATCAATGAACGGGTGTGTTTCCAGTGGGGACCTGGTTCCACTGGACGTTTTTATCAATGACCTGGAAGAAAACGTTAAATCCTCACTGATAAATTGCCCAGACAACCCACCAATTGGGGGAGAGGTGAATAACCATGCGGACAGGTCACTGAAACAGAGCGCTCTGAATTGCTTGTGAAACTGGGTGCAGGCAAACAATGTGTTTTAATACAAGGAAATGTAAATGTGAACAAAGAACATAGGCCGACACAATAGGGGGCTCTACCCTGGGAAGCTGTGACCCTGGAAAGATTTGGGGGTCATGGGGATAATTAGCTCAACATGAGCTCCCAGTGCAATGCTGCACCCAAAGGGGCTACTGCAGTCTTGGGATGCATAGACAGGGGAATCTCGAGTAGGAGCAGAGAGTTATTTTACCTCCGTGTTTGGCACAGGTGCAACCTTTGCTGGAGTCCTGTGTCCAGTTCTGGTGCTCACAGTTCAAGAAGGATGTTGAAAAACTGGAGAGGGGTCAGAGAAGAGCCACAAGAATGATTAAAGCATTAGAAACCTGCCTTAGGCCTTGTCTACACTAGACCCGACATGGGCAGAACTGCATCTCTCAGTGGTGTGAAAAATCCACAGCCCGGAGAGATGTAGCCATACCAACGTAACCCGCTGTGCAGACAGCCCTAGGTCGACAGAAGAATTCTTCCATTGACCTAGCTACCTCCTCTCAGGGAGGTGGATTCCCTACGCTGACGGGAGGACCCCTCCTGTCTACACTGAAGTGCTACGGCTGTGCCGCTCTGGCGTTTTAAGTACAGACATGCCCTTATTATGATAAAACGAAGGCGCTCAATCTAATCTAGTTAACTTAAAGAGATGCTTAGGGGGTGACTTGGTCACAATCTATAGGTATCTACCTGGGAAACAAATATTTAATAATGGGCTCTTCAGTGTAGCAGAGAAAGATCTAACACTGTCCAAGGGCTGGAAGTTGACAGTAGGCAAATTCAGCCTGGAAATAAGATGTGCATGTTAACGGTGAGTGTAATAAGCCATTGGAAGGATTTACCGAGGGTCATGGTGGATTGTCCATCATGGGCAATTTTTAAATTGCAATTGGATGTTTTTCTAAAAGCTCCTCTCTAGGAATTATTGTGGGGCAGTTCTCTGGGCTGTGCTGTACAGGAGGGCAGCTGGATGATCACAGTGGTCCCTTCAGGCCTTGGACACAGCATTTATGCTAGTAACTGGCTTGGGCCCCTGCCGGGCCCAGGGGAGCATAAAAAGGGCTTAAAAAATAATCACCTTTGCTGACCAGCCTTCCAGTAAAGCAATGAGCATCATTCAAGCTGGACCACAGCATGTGTCTCGGGGCTGGTGGTACAGAGAAAGGCAGGGGATTGCCCTTTGGCCGTCAGCATGGACCCTGGATACTAATCACTGGGTGAGAGTCTGGACAGGATAATCACAATGGGCCCTCTTGGCCTTGAAATGGATCAGTCTGTGAAGGGTTTCCCTGGGCGCGCCGCATCCTGTTAAAAGGGGCCGGGCTCTGGGGAAAGCACATGGCTAAAATAACCCCCGTAACTAACTGGGGCTAGCAAACAGCCCTAGAAGATGAATGAGTCCATCGCTGGGATTTCCTCCTCTCTCTCTGTTGGTGATGGCTCTCACAGGAGCCATTTTTCTGCTGTTTCAGTTGCCTGTGTTCCTCATTTCCATCTTGGCAGGTTAAGCCTTTCCTCTCCCATGTGCATGTTCCTGTCTGTTGCGTGCCCTGCACTCAGAGCTGTTCCCAGTGTTTTGCAGCCGGCTGTATTTCACAGAAAGTATCAACCCTCCGCGCAAACGGCTTGTCAGAGTAGTCTCACTCCTACCCACCCACTTACTGCCTTTGCTTTTATTTCACCACAAATAATACATGACAGATAGTTGATAATATCAATTGTGGTTTGGAACAATATTCTCTGGCAATCACTAAAATATGGCTTTGAAAATATAATGGGTTGATAAGTGGCCATTGTAAATATTTGTTAAGTTAAGAAAAAGTGCAGACCGGGAACAGAGACGAGATGGCACAACCGGAAGATTAAAAGAATAGTGCCATGATGAAGTTCTCACTGAAAGGTGTCCAGTTATGGTTAGTGTATTTCTGTATTTTAAAGGACCCCTTCTGCTGTATGAAATAGAAAGAAAACAAATGGACCAACTTGTGAGTTAACATTGGAGCTCTGTCCCATTGTGGCACTCACGAACTCTTGCAGGAATTAGAGCAGGGGTCGGCAACCTTTCAGAAGCGGTGTGCCGAGTCTTCATTTATTCACTCTAATTTAAGGTTTCGCGTGCCAGTAATACATTTTAACGTTTTTAGAAGGTCTCTTTCTATAAGCCTATAATATAGAACTAAACTATTGTTGTATGTAAAGTAAATAAGGGTTTTAAAATGTTTAAGAAGCTTCATTTAAAATTAAATTAAAATGCAGAGCCCCCCGGACCGGTGGCCAGGACCAGGGCAGTGTGAGTGCCACTGAAAATCAGCACGCGTGCCATAGGTTGCCTACCCCTGAATTAGAGCATGTGCGGTGATTTGTGCATAGCGTGTTGAACAGAAAATCAGACATTTGGATTTGTTTCCATTGCCGCCACTCCCAACCAGTCTACCAGCATGCAGGCTACACCCTGAGTGTCCATGTGTAGCTACAGCCCTGGTCCAGCAGCCTGCCAACCACACCAGTCACACTCTGGCTTCCATCTGCCTTGGTTACTACTTGCAGGATGATCCCAGCACACTCCCAGTCCTGAATTTCCCCCAAAACGCGTGTGCTGCACTGTCCAGCCCTCTCCTCGGCAGTGCAGATATTAAAGGTATGTTGCCCCTCTAAAGGGTCAATACCAACAGTGTGCTACTCTAACTGGAGTCACCACACAGTTCCGTTTAAACACAGCACTGGATTGGTTCAGATTACAAATAAAACAAGTTTATTAACCAAAGCAGATAGGATTTTAAGTGAATTCAACTCTGAGAGAGAACATTACAAAAGGCTACAAGCAACTGAAGGTGAAAATACACATTTAAAAATCTAAAACTTAATCTAGGAAGTTTGGGTTCCAGGCTCCGTTTAAGATGGCCTCTCAGCCCTGGTCTGCCAGCAAGATGGCGGCTGACCTCTCCCTGCTCAGGAACCTCTGCCAGGGGCCCAAACGTGCTGGTGCCTTTGTCTAGTTAGGTGAGAGAGAGCCAGCACCATCTTGGGGTTCTCCGCCCCTTTCAGTGAACCCTTGAGGCGGATTCTTCAGAAGGTTTCCCCTCAGAGCCAAGGCCATTCAAACAGTAAAGGAGGTGGCATGGAGTCTGGAGGTGGAGGCTCCATGCTTCTCCTTCCCATGTGGGTTTTTTGAAATACAGATTTGCTTTGTCTCCTGCTGTCTTAGGACCCTGTTTACTACTTATATGGAAATCAAGGTAAACACATACGCCTTTGTTTAGAACAGGCCTTTTAACAGCCTTTGCCCGAGGCTGGGCTGTGTGGTTTTGAACATGTGCTAGCAACATCCTACAGGGGGATTTCCTAACTTGACACACAATGTTTCTGCAGACATGTCACCATGATGTGATTGACCGGCGAGTGATTAGTTTTCAAATGACACCTCACCACGCATAGTTTGTACAAAGATTTTTACACTGGTGTGTAGAGTGTGAAAACAGGGGTGCTGCCGGTCACACCTGCCCCCTTACAAACCTGCAGGAGGGTTAGCCACTGGCTGACCCAGAGGCAGCAGGTCAGAGCCCTCTTTCCTGACCAGGGCATCTGCCACCATGTCTTCTTTTCCCTTTATATGAATAGTTCCCATGTCATATTTTTGGAGTATGTTGCTCCATCACAGTAGTTTGGAATTGCAGCCTTTAGCTTGGTGTGACCAGACTACGGGAGAAGGATCAGTTATTACCTGAACTTTCTGTTAGAAAGATAGGGCCATAATGGCTTGACTGCCCATACAATGGCATCACTTTTTTCCCCCTAGGACAGTAGAATTCTGTTCAGTTCAGGGTGTCAGTTTCTTGCTTAAGAAAGCAGTGGGGCGGTTTCTTGTTATTTCTCCCAACTGCATTAGAACAGCCCCTGACCCGATGTCTCGTGCATCTGTACACAGCTCAAAGTCTGGACTGGCCAGAACAGGTTTTCAGTCTTTAAGGGATCAGGTGAGACTTGACCACCCCTGCCCACGATCCCAAATAAGGAACTCTGGCTGCTCCAATTTTATATGTAGAGGCTTTTCTAGTTAGATCAGCCTCTGAGCTTTGACAACACAATCTCCACATGTTTCTTGTGATCAGCCAAGAATTGCTGAACACCTTTATATCATCAGCGGCCCTTGCGACGTCCTGAATCCATGTAACACTTGGCTGGCCAGCCCCTGAAAAGTGGTTCCTGCTTTAATTAACCCAAATGGCAACATGCTGAATGTATCAAGTCCCATATCAGCAATAAAAGAAGATTTTTATGTGTATCATCATCATCTAAAGGAATGTGCCAGTACTTCTTAACTAACTCAAAAGAGACGAGCTATCCAGCATATCATCTAGGCTTGAGATGGAGGTTGTGGAATCTCCAACACTGGAGATTTTTAAGAACAAACACCTGTCAGGGCTGGTCTAGATAATACTTAGTCCTGCCTTGAGTGCAGGGGACTGGACTAGGTGAGGTCCCTTCCAGTTCTACAATAAGCATCTGGCACTGTGACAGCACCGAGTTTCCTATAATCAAAGCAAAACCATACCGTGTTGTCTCTCTTAGGGACCAAGACCACAGGTGACACCCAAGAGCTGTCAGTCAGACTCTTGAATCACTCCCAGGTCCAGCATGCTTTCTACTTCTGTACGAATTTGCTCTTGTACCTCACCAGAGGTGGCTGTGATCCTACAGTAACTAGCTTTTAAGTCAGCAAGTGGGCCTTCTTTGGCTTGCGAGAAAATCCTTGTCTGGGCACTTGCAGCACCAACACCACCTCCGTCTTCCCAGCTGGGGTTAATGCACTGCAGATATCAAATGCTTTCCAGAGACGGAGTCAGGCTGGCATTCAGCCATCAGATCAATGAGGTGGTGTGCCTCGGTTTCCCCTACTACACAGCAGATCATGTTTCCCATGGCTTCCCTGCTGTGATAGCCTGAAAGCCTATGTACATATACCAGGTGTGGGACAGCATTACTATGAGGCCTAACAGGATATGCATCTTCCTTCACCTCTTCTATCAGCTCAAAAAATCCTTCCCAAGAATTCTGCATGTTGGATGTTTTCACAGGGTTTAAGGCTAACATCAAGTCCCCCATTCCAAAAGCGTGTTTCCAAGTATGCCAGTCCCCAAAGTTAGCATCATGTCCTTTAACTCTTGCCTGAACCTCTGCACATATTCACTTACTGGCTCTCACTCTGCCTCAGCATTTCCTTCCCAGGAGCTTCTGAGATCCAGGGGTCCTCCTCACTTTCCTTCCATATAGAAGATCACATTGGGCATCAACTGTTGGGGCTCTTCTCTACAAACGAATAGCAAACAGGGTAACATTTTGTCCCAGCGTTGGGGTCCCTTATGTGCCTGCATTCCCAGCATAGACTTTAGACTTCCTTAGAACCTCTCCACCAGACCATTTGTCTTCTGGTGATTGGAGGTGGCCTTTCGTTGTTTCACCCGCTCCCACCCCGCTCCAACTTCCATAATTCACTGAATAGCCGAGACATGAAATCTGACCCACGGTCAGATCAAATCTCTTTAGGGAAACCCTCTCTGCTAAAAATCGTGAGAAGGGATTTTGCCACAGAATCAGCCTTTATGTTAGTTAGAGCAACTGCTTCAGGAGGGGAATAATTCTGGGGAGGTGAGTGCCTGGGCTCCCAGCCACCCTCTACCTTCCCAGGGCTGAAACAGGGTCCCCCTTGACACAGGCTTGGGTCTCTCTCTGTCTGTGTGTCTGGCACTCACTAGACACTGGGGCTTGTACAACGGACTCGCCCAGGATGGCAATTTCCTGTCTAGAGTGTAAAGATTTATCCCATGTTCCGTCCCTGACCTCCCTCAGAACATGTGCGTCGGAAACGTTCTTGAGGGAACAGATCAAACCGCTGGTCATAGTCCTCAGCCCCCTTTCCCTTTGGCCATTGGGTCACACAGTTATAGGCACACTCACTATGGGGCAGGCCAGCACTTCTGCCGCGAGTTCTAGATTTCAACAGACACCTTTGCGGTAATCTGAAACCTTTGCAAGGCAGCTTTTTAAATCCAGCTTGTTCAGTCGGCATTTCATTGAATACATTTAAATCTTTACGCAAGAGTTCTGCAATCATTGTGGGGACTTCCTTGACCTCTGGAACTTTATGTCCTTCGCTTAGCCTTTCAAAAGGGATGAGGTATGCTTCAGTGCAGTCTGTTTCCTTGTATGCAGGGCACAGCTTATCCCAGTTGGGTGTTCCTCGGATGGAGGGAGCACCAGGGGATGGTGGAATCATGCTCTGGGCAGAAAGGCTTTTCTTTGCCTTGCACCTCTTTCAGCCCCATGGCCCGACAGTGTATTGCTTCTTGCTGCTGCCTTTCAGCCTCCCTCTCCTTGGCTCATCTCTTTTGGTGTTCATGTTCTTTGTCTTTCCGCTCATTCTCCAGCCCGGCCAGCTCTCCCTTTTGCTTTGCTGACACTCTGGTTTATGCTTTACTTTTGTTCCATTTCCTTTACCCAACACGAACAAACAGAAAAGAATAAAACAATATCCTTCCTTCAGACTGTTCCCAGCCTTCACACCCCAGAATCACGTAAAACTGTTACACCCAGTGCTGAAAATGTAAATCTCAGTTAAAATAGCAAGCTTTGTATAAATTAGAGATCCGCTGCTCCTCTAGAGGGTCAATACCAACCGTGTGCTACTCTAACTGGAGTCACCACACAGTTCAGTTCAAACACAGCACTGGATTGGTTCAGATTACAAATAAAGTTTAACAACAAAAGCAGGTAGGATTTTAAGTGAATTCGAGTACGAGAGACAAAGTTAGAAATAGTTACAAGCAACTCAAAGTGAAAACACATCTAAAAGTCTAAACGTAACCTAGGAAGTTTGGGTTCCAGGCTCTGTTAAGATGGTCTCGCTGACCTCGCCCTACTCAAGACCTCTGCCAGGGGCCCAAACGTGCTGGTGCCTTTGTCTAGTTAGGTGAGGGTGAGAGAGAGGGAGACACACACACACACACACACACACACACAGAGCCCCAGTCTGGGGGTAAAGGAGGCGCCATGCTCTTCCCCCTCCCCACTTGTGTTTGCTGACATGCAAATTGTCCTGTTTGCTACTTATATGTAAATGGAGGTAAACACACATGCCTGTTTGGGACAGGCCTCTTTAACGGCCTTTGCCCTAGGCTGGGTCGTGTGGTTTTGGACACGTGCTAACACCCTCCTACAGAGGGATTTCTTAATTTTACATATCACATTGCTACAGACATGTCACCATGATGTGACTGACCAACGAGTGATTAGTTTTCAAAGGACACCTCACCAGGCATATTCTGTACAAAGAGGATTACAATGGTGTGTAGGGTGTGAAAACGGGGGTGTTTTATTAGTCAGAGCAGGAACATTATTTTAGCTTTTTACTCTCTTTGTAGTTTTAAAAACTAGTGTGTGACGGTGAGATCCCAATCTATGAATGACCTTTGGCATTTCTGCTGATTGTGTGTGTGTCCTGGTCAGTTTTCCCAGCACAGTTCTGTGCCCACAGCTTACTATCCACCGCATGGCCATCAGTCTTCCAGTTCATTCTGAGACATGTACCCCAAGTATCTTTTAAAAAATCATTAATTGCAAATATGTAAACTCTGTAGAATTGTCAACATTTTACATACAATTCAACAGTTGTTACAGGAATTCTTTTGGTACCAAGCTAAAGTGGGAAATAAAAATTAATCACAGATAATGTTGTATAAAAAGAATCACTCATTTCATGTGCTTGAATACACACCCTTCAGTCAAGTGTTCAGAACAGGTCACTACCATACTAGTCTAGCCAGTTTGTTCTCTTTTAAGTCCAGCTACTAGATAAATGCTGGTCATGAATGTTAAGTTCATGAATAGGTATCATTCAAGGAAGTTAGCTGGGCTCTCAGCAATTCCATACAACTGCTACATGCTGTCTAGACAGCAGTCAGAAGTCTGTCTCTGTTTACTTTCACCACCTGTGTTTTCCAAAACAAACTTGCACGCTTTGCCTCGGTTTTCCTTCCCCCACAAAATACACTCTTATCTCTCTGCACCATCTTCCACTCAGTCTACAACACAGGACGCTGAGCAATGAAGCAATGATTTAGAATCAAAGTCCTGTTCTAGGCAGTATTTTCTGCTTCCTTGTTCTAATGAGTCAGGTTTAGGGGCGAGGAAATTCATCACCCTAAGTGAAACTGATGCTGTTCAAAATTCAGGCAACTCCTGCTTTGAACAAACGCAACGTTAATTAGAGTTTGTAATTTCAAATTTCCAATTGGAGCATCACAGAACAGTGAACGTAGAGCCACGTGTGAGGAAAGGAGCTAGTGCTAATGAGCCATTTCATTATAAAGCCCTGATGAGTATTAATCATTCAACGCTTCCCTGGCTGAACACCCGAAGAGTGCTGCTCAGCAAAGAGATAATAGCTCCTATCATGGCATGGCATGTAACATTTCGCCGCTCTCAGAGATGGAGGAGGATTCTTTTCACGTTTTTAACACACTGACATTTAAAGTATATATTACAGTCTAGGTGAAGCCGGCAGCGCCGCCTTTCCTTAAAGTTGCCTGACTCATCCCATTATAAACCCCTGGGGTTAGTTGCTTATCACTTTTCCAAACTTTAACTGTTTGAGCTGAAATATTCCCTGCTGGGTGTCTGCCGAGGGCAGGCTGAGCTTTGTGGAACGGGTGAGCTAAAACAGCTCACCATTGCGGAGAATGAGGTTGAGAGGCAATGCGTTGTTTTGCCCATTAAAAAAAATATCTTACAGCTGTTGCATTAAGAATCTCCAGCATCTCCTGGCTTTTGGAGCAGGGACTTGAAATTTGGCCAGGGGATTGCCCTGGTGTCAGGGATACGCCTTTTGCCACCCCTAAGGAAGAAAACACCCAAACGTGTCTGAATTATAACCCACTCACTCCAGAACCTGGAATTGAACCCCTGCAGTTCTGAGTTTCTACACTTCTCTTTGGTCAGTAAGCCACTGTGAAACCCAATGGCAAAAATTTGTGTCTCATCCTCCTTGAATAGCTGGCCCACATATTGCTACCAGTCACTCCTTAGCTCACGTGGGAGACAGCCATGCTGTGGATCTACGGACACATCTACAGCTGGAGATAGGGGTGTGAATCCCGGCTTGCACAGACACACTTGTGCAAACTCTCCTCAAACGACCATGGTAACAAATAGTAGTGTAGCCGCAGCAGCATGGACAGTATTGAGCAGTGGCAAAAACTGGTGGTGCTGAGTACAAACCCACCCAGATCCCATGGGCCTGTACTCAGGGTAGCCAGCCCATGCTGCTGCTGGTGACCAGTATGTCTAAGAAAGCTGGGAATCACATCCCGAGCTCCACGTGTAGACGTAGCCTAAAGATCTGCACCCTGCTGAGAACCCAAGTCGACGGTTAATGTAGTTCTTCATGATGGAATTTCTGTTGTTGTTTTTTTAAATAGGAAATTACATTACAAAACCTTCATTAAAATAACATTAAAGTTGCAAAGTCAAGGACTCAAAGGTTAAGAGACACTGAATTAAGGTTGTCTGTGCATCTTCCGCCTACCGGGCTAACATCCTGTAAATGTCTCCTCTCTCATTGCCTAATTAACTGGAATTCAACTAAAACCTGCTCACCAGCCCGCCTGTCTTCCCTGAAGCTGTCTTGCTGTAAAAGGACCCACAGGTTTCAATGTCTGAGTTGCATCACATCAGACAGATTCCAGAGCAGATTCCAGCCTCCTGCGTGCAGCAGTTTGAGCTCCGAGGCGATACTTTCTTTTTGTTTATAAAAGAGGAAGGGGCCGAAGTTTTGCGATGACTTGCTAGCACCAAACGGGACTCATCTCAGCTGACAAAAGGGAAGCTTTTGGTTTCTCTCAGACCTTTTAGCTGTGCACAATGTGGGGGAAAATACCTACCTGGAGAACAGAGTGTCTCAGACCCGGATAACAGCTTGTCAGCATGGGCGGAAATGCCACCAGGGGCAGGAATCCCCTAGCCGCTGCTTCTCACCAGCCATCCTCACAGGCTGGGGCAGGACCAAGCAGAGATTCATGTGGCCTGCAGGAGGGTTTCCCCGGTCAGCGACAGGAGGCTGAAATGGATGGGATGTGAGTGGGATGGGCTCTCACCTCTGCTGGGTCCGTCTCATGGTGGTTGAACACGAGAGCGTGGGGCAAGTTCTGCTCTTGTTTCTACCGGTGTAAACACAGAGCAACTCCATCGGGTTCCATGGAGACACTCTGGATTTCCATCAGAAGAAGAACGAAGATCGGGCACCTGAGCAACCTTGGTAGCAACCTGATGCTATAAAACCAGGAACGGAGGGTACGTCTACACTGCAGCAAGAGACCCACAGCACGGTCACAGCTGGCCTTGGTTAGCCGACTTGGGCTCTCGGGGGTACAAAATTGCAGTGCAGGCATTTGGGTTCAGGCTGGAGCCCGGGATCTGGGACCTTCCCCCACCTTGCAGGGTATTCGAGCCAGAGCTCAAACATTTACACTACCATTGTATACCCACACCCCCAGCCCGAGCCCTGCCAGCTCAAGTCAGTTGACCCAGGCCAGCCCCGGGTCTTTTATTGCAGGGACTTTCCAAGCGCCAACTGTGACCCAGATAAGTTTGCTATCAAATTTGAATGATGTAACAGTTTCCCCTATTGCAAGAGGCGCAAAACCAGTTGGTTATTTCCTGATTTATACGTTTGTATTATTTTATAAACGGCAGTGTTTAGTCACGCCCCTGGACCTCACCGTACGCTAGGTGCTGTACAAACAGGACTAAAAGACGGTCCCTCCCTCCAGACGTTGAGTTGTGGACCTGGCCCCTGGAACTGTAGGGATAACAGTTGGGTAACTCTGGAGAACTGGGAAAGAGACCACTTTGTAAGAGAATGTGTCTGGACGGTGAAAAATGTCATGGTGATACACAGAAAACAGGCCCTGCGATAAGCAATAACGGTGAATAGTTTGAGGCTAGAGTGGTGTGGGGGTGGTCAGAAACTAACCACAAGATCTATCACTATTTCATATTTTTATTTATATATATATATATTAATGAGAGAGAGAGAGATCACCATTATTGGATGGATGGACAGACAGTGGGTCCCAGACAGACGACTATACACAAGAAACCCACGGATCACCACACCTACCTTCACAGATCCAGTAACTGCCCCAAACGCACCAAGAAATCGTTTCTCTACAGCCTGGCCCGCAGATACCACAGAACACGGTCTGAGGAGAAGTCCCAGACACACACTTTAAACACACCCAAAACCGCCTTCACCAAACAAGGACAATCCGCCACAGGAGTAGATCGCATCATGGAGTGGGCCGCCCAACAAGTGAACCTGCTTCAATACAGAAACACCCCCCCCCACCTGAGCCCTCCCCAGTTGTGCTCCCTCCCCTCCCCCGCACCTCATCTGCAGAGCCCAATCCCAACGAGGAGGATGGTGGGGTCTCCCCTGTGCAACCTCCAGGCCAGTGGCAGCGCGCTCACTGGGGACGTGGCTGGTCCAGGATCCAGCTGCGGTGCTAGCGACTAATTATTTATACAGGCAAGATTGAGAGTCCCCGGCCCCCCACACCACAGCTCTGGGGGCAGGGCACTCCCCTGAGAAGTGGGAGCTGCAGGGTCCGAGTCTGGCTGCACATCAAACCCTGGTCTCCCACATCCCAGCCGAGCGCACCGACCACTGGGATACAGGTTACCAAAGGAACCACCATGGCGTGAAAGGGCTCCACTGCCTGACTCCAAGAGAGGGTGAATCCTGAGCAGACCTAGGCGCCCAAATCCAGGTCAGCGGGAGGTGCCCAAGTCCCTAGGAGGGGTGGGAGTTTGGCCACACCTCTCGCCTCATCGTTTCCAAGTGGCTAGCTTAGGCGGCGCGTGCCTCAGCTTGCTGGCTTCTGCGGATCCCATACGTAGGTGCCTAACTCACCCTATGGAGGCCTGGGGCTAACTCGGGGCTGGGGCGTCCCTTCGGCACCAGGCAGGAATTGCACCACTGAGCCTCTGCCGCCCCATGGCTCCAGCCTACGGGGCCTAGCCCAACGGGGCCCTGATCCAGGACTGGCCCCCTGATGTCAATGGGCAGGGGGAATCGGGCCCCTGTGCTCCGGCAGCGCTGGCAAACGTGGCTGGGTGTTTTTCTTCCAGCTTTCTGGAACGAGCATTCGAAGAAGGAAAACGCGATGAGGTGGGCACGATAAAGGGCACCGGACTGTATTGCCAGTCGGTTAGCAAAGCAACATGCAACGCATGAGCCCACAGGACAAAGAGCGGATTCTGCACGTCGCGTACTGACCGAGCGCGGTTCAAAATGAACGCGGGCCCACTGCTACCCACTTACGTTAGGTGAGGGGGGGAAAACCAGAGAATGGATATTTGAAGCCCGTGGATTGCATTAAACTAGGGACAATGAGCGTTGCGCTGTCCCGGGTAATGTAGCGTATTTAAGATCAAGTTGCCATACGGTTACGTCTGGCTGAAAGCAGCAGGGACAACATTTCCACAACGCTGATGTCCAGATTGTTGAAAGTGTGTTTATCTTTTCCTGAAAGGCAGCTCTACATTTCAGCGTCGGCTGAGCTTACCTGGGCGTAATCCAGTCAGAGGGTAATAAACCCTTGTGCAGCTGTTCGGTAGCTGTAGAGCCGAGACATTTTAGCTGGCTAAGGATTTCTAACTCTCTTCACTTATGCCAGGTCTAATTTCTCACTGTGTCCCCGGGCAATGTTCAAGCCAAACATTTAAAAAAAAAAAAAAAAAGTATGGAAAAAAAGAAATGAAAATGACAGTCCTCCCTCACCCCCATGGAGACGCTACATTTGCACGATCCTGCCCTGGTCAGATTTTCTTGGAGTTAGTCCATACGTGTGGCAGGAGGAACCCTGCTTTTTCATATGTTCTGCAAAGCCCAGCACACTTTTCTGGTGCTCTATAAATAAAAGTCCTAAAAACCTGAAGTCATAATTCTGTTGGTTTCTTGGAAGAAAAACTGATGGGGGGGAGGGAAGGGGGAGCTGAGGAGAGAGAAAGCAGATAAATCTGAGCCACTCCCGACTCTCACAATCTTACTGCTCACTTGCTGTCTCTCTCCACAAGTGGAAGAAATCTGCGCCTTTAAAAAAAGAACCGATTTAGCGTTTGCACAACCCTTTGGCAGATGTAAATGGGGGCAGTTTTTACAGCTAACAATCAGCTTAAAAACCAGAAAGGTTCCCCAGATCATGTTCTGTTCGATTAAACAATCAGGAAAGGAATAAAACAAGCAAAAGATTTTCAGCGAAGTTCCCCGTCTGTGGTGGAAAGTGCTTGTCTGTAAGTAACGTGATGCAGCAGTTACTATAGCGATTATCTGTCTTTCGTGAATTGTCCACAAGTTGAACTTGCATCTGACAAGTCAAATTTGTCAGTTTTGAAAGCAAGTCAACTTCAACTTTATTTTTGGAGCAGGATTCCTTTGCCAGGGTGAGAAGAGGCCCCGCCCTGAGGCACTGGTTATGCCCTCTTCTTCGAGCTGCACTCTGAGCAGAGAAAGGAAATATGTACTGCTGTGTTGTGAGCCGTCAGCAGAAAACTCCATGCACCTCAGACCCAAACTGGTAAACATACTCACCCGAGCAATGCCACCAAGCCCAGCGGGCCTACCCGTGTGTGCAAAGGTAGTCACCTGCTTGCTTGTTGAACCTGCCCCTCAGGCCTCAAGCACTCATTCCATCATCGCACAGGTGATGGCCTCTGCATAAGCTTGTCTCTCTCACTGACAGAAGTTGGTCCAGTAAAAGATATTTACCTCACCCACTGGGGGTCTCTCATATCCTGGGACCGACATGGCTACACGACCACTACGTACAGAAAGCTTCTAGTGCAGCTGTTACGATAGTCTACAGGTTACCAGTGTGTCATTGTGCTAGAATAGATATTTCAACAGTTGTGTTAGATATTTTCTGGTCTTGGAAGAGACAACACACTTATGAGGCCTGGTCAGGGAGGAGGCCGCAAATTTAGTTGTGTACTTTAAAAAAGGGTTAAAATATATTAAATGAAAAACTGTCATGACTTTTGAACGGTTCTGCTGGCCTTTAGCTATCCCCTGCGGTGTTTGCACTGCTGACACACTGCGCTACTCAATAAGGCCTGGTATTGCCAGCTGATAGGGACAAGTGGGGGGCTGCCTGCCTGAATCGAAACAGTTTCCCCCTCACACACACGTTTTTGAGATATCAAAATGGTTTCCTGTCCCAAATTGGGACAAAGTCAAAACCTCAACCATTTTTGCAAATTAATTGCCAATAAATAAATAAATTCAGATCGGGTCCATCAAACGTTTTGTTTCCATAATTTCAGAATGTTTCATTTTGATTTTGCCCTTCTGTGTTTAACTTTGGGGGGTGGGGGGGAATAACATAACTGAAATTGAGACACAAACAGTTGGTTCAAACTGGAAAACAAAATGTCTTGTTCTGAAAGTGTCTAAATAGGACTTTTTGAAAATTTCAAAACCTTTTTCTCCAAACCATTTTTGAGTCGGTAGATTTGTCAAACCTGACACTGTCTCAAGAATAGTTTCCATTCTGACAGATTGTTTTTTGGAAATGCCGAACAAGCAAAAAACAAACAAAACAAAAAACCACCAAACTAATTTGTCAGAAAGGTCCCACTCAGATCCAAGTGTCCAGTCAATTCTTCTTGACCAAGCTGAATTAAATCCACAATCTAAACAAAACTGCACATTTAAAAAATTCATTCGGTTTGTCTAAGCCATACTGCTGTAGGTAACATGAGTTTAGACGTCACCTGACTGTGCCCCTTTAAGATTCCAGCGTTCTCCCTCTCCCTCGCTCAGCAGAGTTATAGATCTTCTGCATAGATGCATGTTCTTTTTGCACTGGAGCGAATTCTCTTTCATGGCCAGTCTTATCTAATTCATTGCTGATGTCATTATCAAAACAGCCATTTAATAACTGCAACCACATCAAGTAAACAAACCACAGGAGGCAGCAACAGAACCACTCAGCAAGAGGGGACAACATGTTGGGCTGTCTGCTCTAGTGAATGCAGCCAGTCTGCACCGATAGACGGGAAAATGCTTCTGCTTCTTATAATCATTTACTACGGCAGTGCCTGAGGGCCAGGCAAAAGTGGGTCCCCTGCGTGCTAGGGGCTGCACAAACACAGAGAAGCAGACAGTCCCTGCCTGAAGAGCTGACAACCCAAATGGACCAGACACAGAGCGGGGGAAGGGCTACCCCACACCTGCAGAGTGAACAATGGGCCATCAGCAAACCTGCATGTTAGTTCCATGCTTTTTTCATATACATTTTGGGGCGGGTTATAAGAAGCGGCTTCTTCTAAATTCCACAAGGGGGCCACCTGACCTGAGCCAATGGCAGGACCGGGGCCTATAGCCCCAATCTTGCAGGCACTGAAGTCAACGGACTGTGTCACATGCTTAAAGATAACCGACGTAGTAAGTGCCTTGTTGGTTTGTGGGTTAATATGGCCACCAACTCTCTTACCTCATCTCATGTGTTAACTCAATCAGAAACTCATTGCCTTTGTAACAGACAGAATCATTAATGGGTTTTATTCTACAACCTGTCAGGTACAATCCACTTTCTACCAACGGGGAACTGAGTCACAGGCTAGAGGAAGATCACACAGGGAGACTAAGCCAGGAACTGAGGTGAGATCTCGACTTCCACTGCAGTGCCATATCAATTAGACCATCCTTCTTCCACCTCCCACTCAGCAAAACCATGAATCTGCAGATGCTAAGCATGTGCTTGGCTTTGACTTTGTTCCATGACAGGAGAGGTCCCGAAAGACTAGAGAAGGGCTAACGTAGTGCCTACCTTTAAAAAACAGAAAAAGGAGGAGCCGGGGAACTACAGACCAGCCAGCCTGACTTCAGTAGATGGGAAGCTACTAGAGCAATGTATAAAACGTTTACTTTGCAAATACCTGGAGGCTGGAGGGGTGATCACTAGCAGTCAGCATGGATTTACCAAGAAAAAATCATGCCAAGCCAGCTGGATTTCCTTCTTTGACAGGGTAACTGATTTGGTGAAAGGGGGAAAGCGGTGGACATAATATACCTGGACTTCAGCAAGGCTTTTCACAGAGTCCCACATGACATTCTGGTAAGAAAGCTGGAGAAATGCAGGCTCGGTAGAATTGCTATTAAGTGGATACATAATGGGTTACACAACTGCAAACAAAGAGTAATTATTAATGGAATGGTGTCGGATTGGAGGGAGTTCCACAGGGATCTGTTCTGGGTCCGGTGTTGTTTAACATCTTTTTTAATGACCTGGATGTAGGAATAGAGAGCACACTGATCAAGTCTGTAGATTACACAAACTGTGTGTGGGCGGGCAGATGGCTAACACTTTGGAGGATAGAGCTAAACTTCAGAGAGCTCTTGATAAATTGGAGAGCTGGGCTAGAGACGACAAAATGAAATTCAGCAAAGACAAATGTGAGGTGCTACACTCAGGAAAAAAAAAACCAACTGCACAAATACAGAAAGGGGGATAACTGGTTGGGCAGCAGCACTGCTGGGATGGATCTGGGAGTTGTGGTGGATCAAAACCTCAACATGAGTCAGCAAAGCGATGCTGCTGCATTAACAGAGGCATAGCACGCAAGTCAGGGGAGGTGACAGTATCACCCTACTCGGCGCTGGTTAGGCCTCAGCTGGCGTACTGTGTGAGTTTTGGTCACCAACGTATAGAAAGGATGTAGAGAAACTGGAAAGGATCCAGAGGTGAGCGACAAAGATGATCAAAGGGATGGAATGCAAGCCATACGAGCAAAGGCTGAAGGCACTGCGTCTGTTTAGTTTGGAAAAGAGGAGATTAAGAGGGGACATGCTCATAGTCTTCAAATACTTGAAAGGCTGCCATAAAAAATATGGAGAAAAGTTGTTCTCTCTTGCCACAGAGGGCAGGACAAGAGGCAATGGGTTCAAACAGATTTAGATTAAATCTCAGGAAACACTAAGTGTAAGAACAGACTGCCTAGGGAGATTGTGGAAGCTCCTTCCCTGGAGGTTTTCAAAAGGAGGCTGGGTAGCCATCTGTCTTGGATGGTTTAGACACAACAAATCCTGCATCTTGGCAGGGGGCTAGACTAGACATGGGGCTTGGCTACACTTGCACGTTAGGGCACACTAAAGCCGCCCAGTGCGCTCTAACTCACTCCCCATCCACATCGGCAAGGCACGTAGAGCGCTCTGACTCCGCGGCTGGAGCGCTCCTGGTAATCCACATTGGCGAGAGGAATAACGTCTGATGCGTCTTGGCTGAGACGCCCCAGTGTCAGTGTGAACGAGGAGTTTCATTACTGCGCTCTGATTGACCTCCGGAAACGTCCCATAATCCCCTGAAGTCAAGTGGCCTCTCTTCTCATTGTTGTGAAATCGGCTGTAGGAATGCGGATATGCCCTTTCAAAGCTCCATTTCTGACAGTCGGCTGCTTATCTCCTCCGGGACAAAGCAACCATTACTGAGGAATGTTGTTTGCTTTGAGTGAGAGAGAGGCGGGGAGGGGGGAGGAGGAGGGGGGTCTGAATTTACAAGACAGCGTGCTGACACACACTCAAGACCCCAAAACCCCACTCTCTCCCCCACACATACACACTCCCTGTCACACTCCACCCCACCCCCCGCATTTGAAAAGCACGTTGCAGCCACTTGAACGCTGGGATAGCTGCCCATGATGCACCGCTCCCAATGCCGCTGCAAGTGCCGCAGCTTTCCCTACTGCGCTCTCCGAAGGCTGGTTTAACCCCAAGCGCTCTACAGCTGCAAGTGTAGCCAAGCCCTAGATGACCCTTGTGGACGGTCCCTTCTAACCCTATGATTCTGTGAGTCCAATGGGATGACGCCCATGCTGGGTGTTAAGCAGAGTCCGGGGGTCAAGGTATAGAGCTAAGTACACACCCAGCCGTTAGCAGGCTCAAGGCCCTGGAGGGTGCTGGCTGGAAGTCCTGAACCCCCGGAGATGTTCAGGGATCTGGTGAAACCATGTGAGGTGGGGCTCTGCTTTTATAAAACAAAACCTGCAAAGCTGTGGGGACAAACAAAAAACCAGAAAAGCATCAGGGCAAAGGGAAAGAAAAAGTCCCTCTTTCAAATTAATTTCCTAATTAATTTCTATTCCATTTGAGAGTATTCCAAGTTTAGAAGCCAAATAGGACTGACAAGTCTGTGTTGGATTTTGGAACCTGGGAATTGTACCTTTCAGATGACAGACAGCAGCTGAGTTTTATAAGGGAGAGATTTCCTTTACAGCTCCTAGCTCCCGGCCGCCCCTCTGATCTTTTGTCTCTGGGGAAAGTGAGCTAGATGCATGAAAATTAGGTAAGGGGGAGATTTTGTTTTGTTTTTTTAAGATGCTGAACATTTATATAGCACGTCCCCCTTCAACACACCAGGCAGATATTAATCAAACATCAGCTTGTCAACATGCCTGTCCATAAATCCTCGGATTACCAGGGGGCAATACATTATCTAAGAAACCAAACTAATTAATGGCCAGGCTAAGAAATTCATGACATGGTGTAAGATAAGATCGCTCCCAGTGGAGCGAACAGGACGACTCTGGAGGCAAACTGGACGTGGAATCTGCTGAGTAGCACAAAGAGCAGGGCTGGTTGGAGAGCCAAATATTCTTCCACTCGTCTCCCTCGCTGGTGAAAGCAGCACATGTGGCGCTGTCAGCACCGGCTGCCCCAACCCAGGCAGCAGGCGGGAGCAGAGAAGAACTCTTGCCAAGGCCACTGCTACCTGCCCATGGAGAGGGAGGAAATGTCCCCATCCCCCTTAAGCCATGTGCCCTGGCCTCTGTGCAGAGTGAAGGGGACTCCCCCTGCTCCCAGCACCTTCCCCTCCCATGGCCTTTATTTACAGGAACCCTCCAGCACCCGGATTAATAAAACTCTGCTCCAGCCCTTGGCTAAACGGCACCTGCCCCATCCGGCCCGCACCTCCCCCTCCCCCACGCTGCAGGAGCTGGCGGGAGAGAGACACTCACGTGGCCTGGCCCCCATCCAGAAGAAACGCTTGGCTCACGGTAGTTGCATGCTGGGTTTTGAGCTTCCAGGGGCCATTTTCCAGAGTTTCTCCACAAGCACAAGAGCTAGAAATGTACCTTCTTCGTCTTCAAATGAAAGCGGAGATGCTCATGAGTGGGGCCCTACCAAATTCACAGCCGTGAAAAACACGTCACGGACCGTAAGAATCTGGTCTCCCCCTGGGAAATCTGGGCTTTTGTGGGGTTTTACTCTATACGATACAGATTTCAAGGGGGAAACCAGCGTTTCTCAAATGGGGGTCCCAACCCAAAAGGGGGTGGCAGAGGAGTCACAAGGTTATTGTAGGGGGGTTGCAGCATTGCCTCCAGAGCTGAGCTCCCAGCCAGCAGCCACTGCTCTCCAGCTGCCCGGCTCTGAAGGGAGCATTGCCACCAGCAGAGGCGCAGAAGTAAGGGCCATACCATGACACCCCTACAATAACCTTGTAAACACTCCCCCCCCCCCCCCCACACACACACACACCCTTTTGGATCAGGACCTCTAGAGTTACACCACCATGAAATTTTAGATTTAAATATCTGAAATCATGAAATTTACGATTTTTAAAATCCTACGACCGTGAAATTGATCAAAATGGACAGTGAATGTGGTAGGGCCCTACTCATTAAATAACATGACTCCAGGAGCTGGGGCTTTAAGAAAAATATCCAATATTGCAAGACTCAATTATCTAATGAAAGTGGACATCACTGCTTGTCTCCCGTGGCTGGGGCAGGGCTGGCAGCGACCAATTCCCAAGGCTCTGGGAGAGAAAATCCCAACCATAGATGAGAGTAGGTTTCCAGCACCTCCTAACCTCCCATCAGGAGCATCCTTCTGTACAGGACCCCTTGCTCCCTAGCAAGCCTCATGACCACACTCCTGGTCCCTCGAGACTTAGCCACAAGCATCTTGACACATTGTTATTGACCTTGGCTGCTCAGTCCAAGGAGTCGAAGATAATTTCCCCTGAACCCCCATTGTTTTCATACAGTGGTTTCCCTACCAAATAGCCTCAGCAGGAAACAGAAAGTCCTGGCCCAACCCTGCTCTCCCTTCTCCAGATTCAGGCTGGGGAAATCACAGGAGCTCCTCTGGTTTGGCTCTCGGTGACTCTGGGCAGACTTACACCTCGAAATGTCTCAGAACGAGGATTTGGTTCCCCTGATGTAACTAGTATCCGAGCTTGGTTTAAAGGAAGCTGAGAGGTCTCCTGAAATTGCGGTTGAAGATTCTCCTGGGTGTCTTGTCCCCACACTTGTTCCACTTCTCCAGCCGCTTGCTTCCAGCAAGCAACACCCCAGAGCAAGGGTATCCAACCGCAGGCCTGGGGCCAGTTGTGATCCTCAAGTCTATGAACTGTGGCCCTTGAGTGTGCTTGGTTATGAATAGGAAACGTGTTCTTGGTGCCATGACCTGGGAGTCTCCAGTGAAGCATTTGGATCCAGCCCCTCTCCCCAGCAGCCCCACCTCCGCTGGACGTGGCCAGCATCCTGAGACACTACTGCTCCTTCCCTACTCAACAGCACCCACGCTGGCCGCCTGCTAACACACAGATGAGGGAGGAGATTTGCTCTGACTGCTCCCATGTGTCCCTGTGGGGCTGTGGGAGCTGCACAAGAACAGTGTGACTGCCTCTGCCAGAGGTTGGGGGCGCACCTAGCAAAGGATGGCTACCTTGCCCCACACCACCACCCATGGACAGCCCAGGAAAAGGGGCCAAGAGAAGTTGAGAACCAACAGCCACTTACAGCTCCATGATTCTCTGCCCCAGCCCCGGCTAGAACAGCCTAGGGGCCGCTCTAATTTGCACCAGCCAGCAAGAGTCTCTATGAGCATAGCTAGAGTGCAGTGCACTCCAGTACCTGTCCCTCACACACCGGCGGGAAGGGAGGGATGGCCGGGCCAGATCTATGAGGGCTGGAGACTCCCACACACTGGGGAAGCCCCCCGCAAAGCAATTACCGGTGGTTTCCGCTCCCTTTGTGCCACTCCAGCAGGGCAAGGGGAGTAGAAGAGGGCAGAGAACCTGCTTCAAGGGGCTGATTGGGGTCTCTGAGCTTTGGGAAATAATCAGAGCTGGATGAAAAGCCGCAGCCGATTTTTGCAGAAACATGCCCCGTTTTGAAGGTGGTTTTGTTTTTATAAATCAAAAGCATCATCAACAGAGGTCTTGAAATCTGTTTGGCAACCACTCCGATAATGCTTTCGCTAATCATTTTGCAGAAATAAAAAGGGGAAAAAAGCACACATTTTTAGTTAATGAAAAGTTAACATTTTTTTTGCCCAAAGTATCATTTTAGGAAAAAAAAAGACAATTTTTCAATAAAAATAGTGTTTAAAAATGTTGACCAGCTCTAGCCGTTTGGCTCTCAGGCTGGCCAAGCGTGGGATACCACAGCATCAGCGTCTCAAATCGCAGCTGGTACCGTTACTAGCTGTTGGGTCTGGGTCCACTAGGAGTATTAGACTCATGTGCGCAGACTCATCAGTCTTGTTAAAAATTACACAATGCTGGTGGATTTTTTTTTTTTTTTTACAGTCTCTCCTACAAATTATACTCTCAAATACTTTGTAGAAATAATAGGGCTGCAGAGGTACCCAACAGCAGAAGGAGGGAGCAGCGAAGCGTACATAAGGGAGAATAAAGATCTTTTCAGATTAAAATTTGAAAAGCCACAGAGAATCCATGAAGCGAGTGAGGCAAAGAGGGTCCAAGGATGACTTTGTGGGTAAGACGCTGGACTGGGCCCCAGGAGACAGGGTTCAATTCGTGGTTTTGCCACTGACTCTTTGTGAGTCCAGGGAAGTCAGTTGCACGCTGTGCCTCTCCTCATGTGTAAAAGGTGGGTAAAAATACCCCGTTGGCTCTCTCCTGTCTCTGCGGATTGGGAGCTCTCTGGTGCAGGGACTGTGTCTCAGTATGTGATGGCACAATGCCCAAAACAATGAGCCCCGATCTTGGCTGAGCCCGGGAGGTGCTTCCAGAATACAAACAAGTGGATGGAGCTTGGTGACATCTGAATGCGTGTAAGGAAACTGAGCCATAAAATGTGTGCTCCGAGTTCCCCGAGAGAAGTCGGGGAAGACCAGTTGTTCTTAGCACTTATTGTTCTTATGAACCAGGGTGTAAATGGCAGAAGGCTCTGGATCTCCACATTGCTGGGGGAAAACCAGAAAATCTGGTCAGAACCTCCAACAGCGGGGAGCTCAGGGGAATGCCTGGGGCGTGGGTGTGAAGGAACGGGAGGATGAGGACAGTCCAACAAGCAGCAGGGGCCTGGTTTATACTGTTGTGCTGTTGCAGGGACAGGTCTTGGGGAAAATGCTGCATTCATTTTGCGGTTCAAAATTTCTCAGCTGGAACTGTCTGTCTTCCATCCTTAATTCCCGCACAATGCAGAAATTGATAGGTCATAGTTTCTAAGGCCAGAAAGGACCACTGTAGTCATCTAGTCTGTCTGCCTTCCTGAATAATTCAGAAGTGACCCTTGAACAGCTATATTCAGTCCAAATATCTCGCCATGTCTCTAGTTGGGCTCAGCAACAGGAACCCTGGAAATCCAGAGTGGGGGGAAGGCTCGCTGGGCTCCCCAGCTCACTAAAGCAGAGCTGGGAGCTTGGAAGTCCTGGGATGTTGCTCCCGCGACAGCTCCTGGCTGCAGACCCCAATGCCGCAGCCTCCCAGTACAGCTGCAAGTGCAGCAGTGAAACTGACAAGAATATCAATTTCATTCAGCAGCTGCCCGTCCTGAGATCCCTTCAAAAACCCCACCGGTCAGTGCTTCCCAGAATGAAGTTCTCTCAGAATATCTGGTTTGCGAGAACTTTCAGCTTTTTGAAATTTCTCGCCAATCAAAAATCACAAGTTTTGGCCAGTTCTGACCTTGAGCACCCGCTAAAGACTCTCAAACCTGAAGAAAAATAATCTATTTTATTTTTTTCCCCCCAATCTCATGATTTTTAAGCCAAATCTCTTGATTATTGAGGCCTGCATCATGATTTTTGCACACTTGAGATCGGCTGGGTCATGCAACTCGGTGGAGAAGCAGTACAAAAGGATGGATAAAATGGACAAACTTCTCAATTTTGACTGCTTCTCTGAGCTGAATCCAAACTGAAACTTTCAAGGTTCAAGCCATTACTAGTTGAAAATAACCTAAATCCAAAGTGAAGCAAAGACATATCCAGGAGAAGAGAATGCAGACATATTTATCGCTCTCATTACTCTAAGAGATATATAATAAACACATCATGGAGTGTACCAAATATATAGATGCTTTATATTATTCTCTTTGAACTAGTATGGTGGGTTTTTTTTTTGAAAAATCCAATAAAAAGAATGGAAAGGATAATAAATAACAAAATAATAATAATATAAAAAGCAGATAGAGCACACGGCTGTGTCTGCTTTAGACTCCTGTAGCTAACAGAATTTATTACATCTGTGCTTCAGCTTCCTGGAGTTCTTAGGGAAAGTTATAGGTTTCGTTTGACTGAAGAGAAGAACAAATAGTTATATAAAATGCCCGAATGTGGCATGACATGTTCCTTACCGGCCCCTCCTTTCACGAATGGGGGGTGAAATGGTGGTTGCTCTGAAGTCAATGGAAATTTTGCCTTTGACTTCCGCAGAGCCAGGATTTCCTCTTGGGTCGTTGCAAAAAAGGCATAAATGTAGTCCATTTTCCCTATTTATGCCTGCAATGCTCTTTCTGTCTCTTGGCTCCACCAGTGTCCTCCTTGAGAGGCTTTATGGCACCTCATGAAAAGTTTGCCTTTGGAATGGAAAGGAACCCAACGGTACCTTTTTTCTAGGGCAGACAACGACAGCTCTCCACTCCCTTCAACATCTGCAGAAATCCTACGGAAAAGGTACCTGTGTTCTATATTAAATCCTGCCTTGGGAAGTTGGAATTGCTCTTCATTTAAAGTAAGACAAAATAAGCATTGTAAGGACCTGTTGTAACTATAATTTATGGAGGTGGGGTGGAGGGAACCTGCAGCTTTTCTGTATCACCAGCAGAAAATGCGATGATAAAAGCTCACCCAAAAAGGGCCAGCAGGAATTCTTTGTGATCAGATGCGCCCAGGGCAGGGACGCTGCTCAGAGATTCACTGATCTAGTCAGTTTGGTCTCCATACTCTTACCAGGAGGTTTCATATGTACCGAGCAACGAAAGCAGGTTAATGCAAAGGGACTCCCCCTACTCACATGTTTCCACCCACTTCAGAAATTCTAGCTACAATCCCCTCCCCCAGCCAGGAAGAGTTTAGCTCTGTTTTTGGATGACTGACAGAGGCGTCATGTTGCAAGTGTGTGAATACAGCACAGGCTGCGAGCACAAAACCAAGACACCCCAAGCTTTCTTCCCAGCCACTCCACATCACCCCAAAGTGATGCAAAAGGAAGCCCAGAGAGAAGGTGCAACAGTCAAAAGTCAGGAGCAGGCAACGGCCCATACAGAAAATGTTACATTTCTCTGCTGAGTCCTCTCAAAGACTCATGTTCTTTGTTAGTCACAGTCCTGGATGAACATGGCCGACTGCAACAAGCCTTGGGCTCTGGCCCATCCAGCAAAGAGACCGCTCTCCGTGAGCACCGGGATTGTGATAAAACCGAATGTGGTCACGTAGCCTGAGAAAGAGATTCCCCTCTGTACAGGCTGTCTGCCATTAACGTGCTGCTTCACTCACAACTGCAAAACACGCTCGGGGGCTGCTGACTTGAGAGATCTCGGTCAGTATAAATTCCCTGGTTTAACATGTAGTTACCTCTGACCCCACAACACCTCTGCATATGTTACACACACGGGCGTCTGGCAGGATGGGTTTAGTAGCTCGCTGCATCATACCTGCCTTTTCTGTCTTTCGGAAGAAACAACCTGGAGAGCCAAGCAGCATGGATTTGAAAATGAAGATCCCACATGGACTTTCTTTTACTCCCGATCCCCACCAAGAGCCCAGCTGGGGTTACGAGTGAAATTTGGCCAGTTTCAGAATGGTTTGATTGCAACTGGTTCTGTCCTGTAGAGTCCATGTATGTCAGTGCAGCGCTTTCCCCTACCTCAGCCAGGCGGGGGAGTTAGTGGCCGCTTTGCAGGTTTGTTCCTTGGAAAATGGATATTCGGCCCTTTGCGTGGTGCTCTAGCATCTAGTTTAGGCAGGGTGGGGGCTCATCAAGGGTGCCGTGGTGGGAGGGGTGCAATGGAGCTGGGCTCCACTCTGGTGGCATAAACTCTGGCATGGCCGCAGAGCAGTCTGGACAGAGTGGAGAGTTGGGGGCCATAGTCTGGGGGTACAGGCTTGATCCTCCAGGAGATAATGAATGGGAGATTTTCCATGGCCTTGGATGGAAGCAAGCTTGGGGTCTACCTGGATTTTGAAGTGCAATTGTTCTTTGTGAAGCTGCATCCTTCCCCTGGTTTGTGTTAACAGGGAAACATTTAGCTCATCACATTACAGCCCTTCTTGTATCTTTCCCCAGTCCTAGGTTACAATCTCTCTCACACACACACACACACACACACACACACACACACACACACACACACAAAATGTGGTAAAAATAGTGACTAAAAAGTAGATAAAGGGCAGCAAATTCTAACCTGGTAAAAGGAAACACTGTTTCACACAATACGTAATTAGACTGTGGAACTGACTGTCACAGGAAGTCAAGAATGAGCAAGATTCAAAAAGGGATTGGACATGGATAAAGATAGCAAGAATATCCAGAGTTCTCATTAATAACAACAGGAGATTAAGCATCATGCTTCAGGGTTGAAACCAGTCTCTAATTACTAGAGATCACGAGGAAACCCTCATGAGGGGTAGATTATCCCATGTCTGCTACTGCAGGACTCTAGCACCTTCCTCTGTGCATGTGGCACTGGCAGAGACAGGATGCTGAGCTAGGTTGGCTTTGGGTCTGAGACCCTGGGCAGTTCCCATGTTTCTAGTTCAGGGGAAAACCTTCCCACAAAAAGCAAGATAACGTCCCGTTAAGGGATCCTTGTTTAACGTGCATGAAGCCCCACATTCACCACGTTAACTGACGGCTCCCGTCCACCTGCAACTTGTACAGTAGCACAATATCACACTACTCACCATCCAACTACACTACTGGAAATAACTGAACAAACAGTGAGCCTGCTTCTCATTCACACTGAAGCCACTTTCCACTTCTCTAGCAGTGCAAACACCAAGGGCGTTAAAATATAAGAGACTCCCACCCTGAGGTTCCCCGACGCTACCAGAGTGGGCTGAATGAGACTCACTAGGACGCCACTGTTACAGAGTCACCTTCAACGCTCTGACGTCACTGCAGAGTTAATTCAGGTGAGCAGGCACGAGCACCCGGGGTAGTCTAGCACAGGTGCAAATGGCTGCACCACAAAGCCACATTCAAGTTCCTGTGTCCTCACAGCTGCTGTGCTCAGCTGTGCATATCACTAGGACTCCTTGTGGGCACATCCATCCCATGGTTCTTTGTGCTGAGCCGTTATAGGATCCTTTCCCAGTGGATTGTGGGAGGACTTGTTGGTTCTTCTGGGCACCAGCGGAATTGGGGGTGGGGCACTGGAGGACCATCAGCATTGGGGTGGTTTAGCCGGCATCCTCAATGCAAAGTGAGCAGGCTACCGGGGCAAGTGAAAGCTTCACTAGCCTGTAGCCACAGCTGGGTCCGGTAGCACCACCCAACTCATGCCCGAGGGTTGTGTGTGGGGACAACATCCGAGTAAGAGCCCGGTTTAACCATACAGTGAAGACAGACCCTTCCCCAGCAGAGTGACTGCCAGACAAGAGCTCGTAAACAAGCAAGAAAAATCTTTCAGCCAAGTAGCGAACAGCAACGGTCTAATCTAGAAGAGCTGAAATTTAAACGGAGTCTTCATTTGAAAGTGTGACTTTAATTTTTGGTATCAAATCCGCAAAGCAGAACCAATGGAAAAATAGATTTTTCACTGAGTTAATGTATTTAATCATTTTAGTCTGTGGCCCAGATTATTAAAGCTGTTTAGAGGCCTAAAGATGTAGATGGGCACCAATCGACACCGGTCAGTGCCTAAATACCTTTAAAAATCAGGCCATCTCTCACCACCCCATCACCACAGCCCATAAGATCTGGATGTCGTTTGTCCCAACTGCCCTGCTGCTTACCCACAACCTGCAGCATCAACACTGGGAAAACAAAACAAAACATCCTGAATTTAGTTTCGTTCGAATGAAAAATAAAAAAAATAAAAAGAGGAAGTGTGTGACTTTGGGTTCCTGAACACAACGTCCAGGAGGCGACACACGGTTACGCTGGGACTCCCTGCTGTGGTCAGATGAACACTGATCCCTTTGGCACATTGACCAATGACAGGACAGCCAGAAGGCACTCATTTCAGGTTTCATTCACCTCTGCTACATTGGGGATGGGACTGCTGTGAGGGAAGAAAATGATACACTAGAAGCCCAAGAACTTTTGCAGCTTTGTACTTAATGTTCTCCCCCCACACACACACTTTTTTTTGGCATGTGATTTAATTTACATTGTTAGGAGTTACATTACTGATACAAAACACACTGTTAAGTGTGGGTATAGGCAGCAGGGTTTTATTTTTTTCTGAAAGGAGACGCATAAACCTGAGTTGTGGCTCCAGCAAACAAGAATTACTCTTAATGAGCTGTCAAGAAAATACTGGCTGATCTACAATTTGGCAGGCACCACAGACTCTATTATAACTACCCAGGACTGCAGCAACATGACACTGGAAGCTTTTTTATTGGATGAATAACGAACTGCTGAGTGAAGAGCAGAGAGAGAGCGAGAGAGAGAGAGAGAGTGAGAGAGAGAGAGTGTGTGTGAGAGAGAGAGAGAGAGAGAGAGAGAGAGAGAGCGCGCAAGCGAGCGAGCGAGCACAAGCTTGGGTGTATGGCATACTAGAGATACACATGTGTTACATACACACATGTGAAAGCAGAGAGAGACAGAGACATTCATGCTGCCCCAGACCCTGAGCTGGGGCGGAGTTTGAAGAGAGTTCGCTGGACCATTAGTTAATGCTGATTTTCCTCAGACCACTGGGGAAATTCCAAAAGCCTGGAGGAAAACTAACGTTGTACCAGTGTTCAAAAAGGGTAAATGGGATGACCTGGGTAATTATAGGCCTGTCAGTCTGACATTGATCCGAGGCAAGATAATGGAGCAGCTAAAATGGGACTCAATTAATAAAGAATTAAAGGAGGATAATATAATTAATGCCAATCAACAAGAGCTTATAGAAAATAGATCCTGTCAAACTAATGTGATTTTTTTTAATGAGATTACAAGTTTGGTTGATAACGGGAATAGTGTTGATGTAATATATTTAGATTTCTGTAGGAGTTTGACTTGGTACCTCATGATATTTTGATTTAAAAATTAGAACCATATAAAATGAACTTGGCACACATTAAAAGGATTAAAACAGGGAATCATCATTGAATGGGTCTGTTTCCAGTGGGGTCCCACTAGGATCGGTTCTTGGCCCTATGTGTTTAACGTTTTTATCAATGACGTGGAACAAAAAATCATCACTGAAATTTTGCAGATGACACAAAAATTGGGGGAATGGTAAATGATGAAGAGGACAGGTCACTGATACAGAGCACAAGCAAACAGTGTGTGTTTTAATATGGCTCAATGTAAACGTATACATCTAGGAACTAAGAATGTAGGCCACTCTTACAGGATGGGGGAAGCAGCGACTCTGGAAAAGACGTGGGGTCATGGTGGATAATCAGTTGAACATGAGCGCCCTGTGTGATGCCAATGGGCAAAAGGGCTAATGTGATCCTTGGATGTATAAATGGGGGAACTCAAAGAGGAGGAGAGAGGTTATTTGACCTCTGAATTTGGCATTGCTGTGACCACTGCTTAGAACGCTGTGTCCAGTTCTGGTGTCCACAATTGAAGAAGGATATTGATAAATAGGGGAGGGTTCAGAGAAGAGCCACGAGAATGATGAAAGGACTGGAAAACCTGCCTTACAGTGGTAGACTCAAGGAGCTCCATGTACTTAGTGTAAGAAGGAGAAAAGTTAAGAGGTGGCTTGGTTACATACATGAGGGAAATATTTAAGAATTGGCTCTTCAATCTAGCAGAAAAAGAGCCAATGGCTGGAAGTTGAAGCTAGAGAAATTCGGACTGGAAATGAGCTGTGCATTTTTAATGGTGAGAGTAATTACCCCTTAGAACAGTTTATCAAGGGTCATGGTGGATTCTCCATCACTGACCATTTTCAAACCAAGATTGGACGTGTTTCCATAAGCTCTGCGCTGGGAATTATTTGGGGACAGGTCTCTGGCCTGGGCTATACAGGAGGTCAGACCAGATGAGGACAATGGTCCCTTCTGGCCTTGGAATCTAAGCTTGGTGCTGCTCAGCCGAAGTGGGGGAGAAGGGTGCAAAGGTAGATAGTAGATGCCAATAGAGCCTCTCTCACGTCCCCAAACCTGCCACACTCCTGGGCCAGTCCCTGACCGTCAATTAGAGCAGCCTCAGGGATGCTCTATGTCCTGCTGGCTGCCAGAGGCCCTGAGGGGTGGCTCTGGCTGGCAGGGATCACACCAGAGAATATGGATGCCCTAGTCAAGACCTTTTTCCAGTAGTAGCTAGAGTGTAGCTAGGGACCTGGGGAGGTGATGGAGGAGGAGGTACAGCAGCGTATGCCTCTCACAAGCAGTCCTGCTCCAGCCAGGAAAACTGGCTTTGGTACTGTGCTGTGCTGTGCTTCTGGAGCTGACTTACTGGCCAGGGGGGCTGCCCCACGCTGTTCACAACCATGTTTGCTCCACTGTCTGTATAAAGCCGCCTTCCCCGGCCGAGCCGTTCCCAGGGTGTTCTTATTACGTGCACAAAGCCAGCGCATGGCGTAAGAAGCTGCAAACATCAGATGCTCACCATCCACTTACTTCTACGGCTCCCACAACTCCTCCACAGAGACCTCGCTCTTATCCCATTCTACAGATGGGTGACTGAGGCACAGAGAGAGAAAGGGCTAGATGCACAAGGGGATTTAGACACCTAACCTCCCACCCAGCTGCTACCTGGCCCTACAGGTGCCCAAATGCTCTATGTGCTTACGGTCCCGCTGATAAAGTCCCCTTGGCACCTAAATGTCTGCTGGTGGCCTCCATCCTGATTCCCAGCACCCAGCTCATGCCTAAGTCCTGGTGGGATGCTCAGACTCGGTGCTTTCCCTGCCAGTCTTGTGTGCAGGGCCCAGTTTAGGAGGCCGTCTCAGAGCACACCCGCTGGGTCAGGCCCTGCACAAGGGGAGGTGGTTCCCTTTCACCCAACAGTCCCAGGGCTAGAGCACTCCTGCAGGGTGTGGGAGACCTGGGTTCAAGTCCCTGTTTAGCATCAGGGGAGATTTGAACCTGGGGCTCCCAGGCTTAGGGGCCTGACTCCAGGACAGGGCTCAGGGCTGTGAATCCCAAGCAGAGGCCAGTGCCTCCCCCATCTTTGCGGGTCAAGGATTAGGCCCCATCCCACTCCTCAGCTTCCCCCACTGCCTCGCTTAGGCAGCTCCCTGCTCAGTGGGCTGGCTTCTGTGGATCCTGCTCCCTGGGCATCATCCAGGGAGCTTGGGCCCCGCCAGGGGCTGCGATTCCAGTGGGCACCAGGTGCCGAAAAAGTTAGGCATCGAAGCCCTGAGCCTAACGCTTAGTCCACGCTGCAAAGCTTTGCTGGCACCTCTGTGCCCCCTCACCCCACCCCAGGCAACACAACTCTGCCAGCAGACCCGCTGTGCAGACACAAGCATGCAAGCGCTCCTCCGTGTCACCCAGGGAGGTGGCGTAGCCATGCCAGCTCCCACTGCCCCCGCACGAGCAGGCCGTGCCAGTGAAGCGTCTGCAGTGCAGACTCGCCCTTATTCGTCTTTCCCTTTGTGGATCTAGCCCTAAGTGACATCCCCAGCCCCACCCAGAGCAGAGAACTGGACCGAGTTCTCCGGGCTCCTAGGCCAGCGTCCCAGCCCCTCGACCACCCTCCCTTTGCAGAGCCCATGCCGAGCAGCATGATGAGGAGCGGCCAGCGGCTGCCCACTGAAACGCCGAGCAGGGCCCCCAAGCATCCCCAGGGAAGTGGAGGATAAACTGGACGGCGCCCACAGCGTCCCACAGCCCAGCAGCTTCCCAGGGATGCTCAGAGAGCTGCCCTTAGCCAGACAGCTCTGGAAACACGGCCAAGAAAGCAGGACGCCTGCCAGCCTCTGAAAGGGAGCCCAGCTTCTGGCAGGGCTGTCCAGGCAGAAAGTCAGCAGCCATGGGAGACGCTGACAGTTCTTACACGACGACCAGAGGGGAGGGGGGAAGGGAGATACCTTGCGAGTAAATGGGCTCTATCCCCAGCTGGTGCCAACCCGCACAGCTCCAGTGAAGAGAATGGGGCCAGAGCCCTGGTGGGTGTAAACTGGCATAGCTCCAGTGAAGTGAATGGGGCCAGAGCCCTGGTGGGTGTAAACTAGCACAGCTCCAGTGAAGAGAATGGGGCCAGAGCCCCGGTGGGTGTAAACCAGCACAGCTCCAGTGAAGAGAATGGGGCCAGAGCCCCGGTGGGTGTAAACCAGCACAGCTCCAGTGAAGAGAATGGGGCCAGAGCCCCGGTGGGTGTAAACCAGCACAGCTCCAGTGAAGAGAATGGGGCCAGAGCCCTGGTGGGTGTAAACCAGCACAGCTCCAGTGAAGTGAATGGGGCCAGAGCCCCAGTGGGTGTAAACTAGCATAGTGAAGTGAATGGGGTTGATTCTAGCGGAGGATCTGGCCCGTAATACCGGCTGAATTGCACTCTGTGATGGTCTCTGCTCAGTGACCTCACTCCCACAAACACCAGGTGCACACAGACGCAGGGCAGGCTCCACAGCTGCTGCAGTGGGGCACGCTGGCTGTTGTGCACAGGGCCATGGAATGTAAACATTTGAGCGACACGGCTGAGCCACGTCCAAGGCAAATGAGGAGCCACATCTGGCCTTGGCTGCCCTTTGGCAAGCCTCTGCGGGCGCGTGTCAACGCAGGAGGGTGTATGAAGTCTTGATTCGGATTCATTCATGGACGGGCATCGAGAGCAAGTTGAGTCACCCTTAGGAGGGAGCAGACCTGTGACATTCCACCCCACTAACCCGATCGCTGGACTTCCTGGCGTTCGGGAGCCTTTTGACATGGTTTTAATTTGTTTGCTTTGAATCGGGATTTTCAAAGCTGCTTACGAGCGTTGGGTGCCCGAGTCCCATTCGTTTTAGGCAGCGGTGAGAGTCTCAACCTTTGGCTAAAACACCCACCTAAGCAACCAGCTGGCAATTGGTTTGTATAAAATTCTATAAACCGACCCGGAATTGATAAGGATTTATTATTGACAAGATCAGGCATCAGAGGGGAGCAATATTTTTTTAATACAATTCAAGGAAAACCACTTTAAAAACATGTTTACTTCTACAGGGGAAGCGGGGAAACCCTCATTTGCTTTAAAAGAAACAATGGGGGAGGGGGGGAAATCACAAAACACCACAAACCAGAAAGTCAAACTACAGCATATAGGGTCTGGAGCCTCCAGGCATCCTCCAACTCCCCATTCCTCTCTTTGCAACCAAGCTTCCTCAGCTTGCTCTTCTCTGCAGCAGTCCTGATAAAGGACCATTGGTGCTCATTTGCATCTAGCCACAGGCATCCTCCCTATTGTGAGAATCAAAACACACACACACACACACACACACACACACACACACACACAGGATAAGATTGTATAAAACAAACCACCAATTTATCAAAACATGGGGCACCTCAGAGTTCAGAAATAAACGAGCAGTCGGTGCACATCAGTTTTTAAGAGGCAATCACATGCACTTCAAGAAGCCCCACTTTAAAGTCTGTGTGGGGAGCGAGGCGACCAGGTGGGTGGGGAAGGGAAGGATGTTATGAAGAACATTGAGTGATTCACCCTCTCAAGCACCCAAGTGCCTACCTCTGATTGCAATACACATTTAGACACAAGCAGCTAGATGCAACATTCGTCACTGTGCAGTGATCTGCATCGACTACCCCAGAAATGAATGAGCCAGTTGGTGACTGCAGAATTGATTAGGAAACGTGCTGCCTGAATATGTTTTGCTATAGAAGGTACGTTATTATAGGAGGGTCACACAGGAACAAAAAGGGTTTAAAAAGGAGAAATGGATTTTGATGCCTTGTCTAACTCAATAGAGGGTCCCTGTCTCCTTGGGGTATTACGGGAATTTCATCTCATAACTGCAATCCATTTTATACCCCCCCCCACCCCCGAACTAATTTTGCTGCTGATTTGTATGCAAATGTTTGCTTTATTTCCTTTTCCAAAATACAGTGAAACCAATTTTCTACTAGCCTTTCCCAGTGAGCCCCAGCTTAAACTAGCTACTTCCAGACAACGACATTCCAATGCAGAGACCGACTTGGGGCCCAAATTCAAGTTCTCTGCCCTGTGTTAGAAGGGCTTTGCCCAGGAGATTGAGTTGTACTTACACAGCTCCAGTGCAGCCACTCCGACAGCCTTGTGCTCTCCTTAAGCGTAAGGGAAACGCCCAGTGGCCATGAATAGTTTTGGATGGACTCAATATGCTCCCCTAGTTTGATCTAGCCCACATCCCAGCTTACACCATCTGTATTGCTTGCTCATGCAACCAAAATTCCGCTTGAGTTGAAGTCAATTCGCGTTTTGGGGGACAAATTCCTAAGATCAGGCCCAGGTACGTTTAGGAGCTCATGCTCTATCCGTCAGCCTCATATCTACAGGATATCAAATGCAGCTTTGAATCTACTCTCCCTCCACACACGGGCACTGCACAGTTTTCTTTACAAACATGGAGGGGTGAAGGACAGGAGCCGCTCATAAATCTGGGCGAGGAAAATGGCTTTGCTCAGCAGAATACATCCAAAATAAAACCCAAACCCTATTTTTCCGAGCAGAAGCATATAGGAGTGTACATATAATAAATTATAGACTCAGACTTTAAGGTCAGAAGGGACCATTATGATCATCTAGTCTGACCTCCTGCACAATGCAGGCCACAGAATCTCACCCACCCACTCCTGCAATAATCCTCTCAACTATGTCTCAGCTATTGCAGTCCTCAAATCATGGTTTAAAGACTTCAAGATGCAGAGAATCCTCCAGCAAGTGACCCGTGCCCCATGCTGCAGAGGAAGGCGAAAAACCCCCAGGGCCTCTGCCAATCTGCCCTGGAGGAAAATTCCTTCCCGACCCCAAAAATTAACTTTTTTCTCCCATGTTATGTGATGTACTCAGACTTCCAGCAGTTGAGAAATCTGGCCCAATTGTATTTTTGAACGAGGAAAACAGCTAAGGTCGTTTCTTTGTACATGCATCACACTGATATTTTTAGACACATACCTCTTCTGAATCTCAGCTGTGTCTAGACAGTGGGAAAGTAATCCTTGTGCTGGTGAGCCCACGGCTTGCATTGTATGATGCAACAGAACGCAATGGGGCTGTCTCTCATCTGGACAAGCTGAAAAAGAAAAGGTTTGGAGTGAAAAATCTGTTTTTGAATCATGTGTTCACTTTGAAAGGGGCTGGATGCTGTAACTCTGTGCAGTGGAACTGATCTGCGTTAGATCAGTACTTCAATAGCGCCAAGGTCTCTCACCCGAGATCAGGGTCTCACCATGCTAGACTCCATACAGACACATAGGGAGAGATCAATCCTACCCTGAGGAGCTCACAATCTAAATCGACAAGACAGACACAGGATGGGAAGGGAAGCGGAGAGAGAGGGAGACACTTGCCCAAGTCCACCCAGCTGAGCAGAGTCAGGAATAGAACTCGGGGCTCGAGTCCCGGTCAAGTGACTCCAATATCATGGTGACTGATACTACTCCACTTTGCTTGGATCGCTACACTCTGCAAAGGAGGGCGAGTATCATCATTCCTGTTTTAAGATGAGGCAACCCGCTGTGCCTTGTTCCTCCCAATGAACCAGCACAGTAAAAAAGGAAATACAAATTAGGACATCGGAGTGAGATTGGCACCCCAAGAACACCTGTGATAGGTGGCATGGCCGAGAGACCTGTACTTTGGGCAGGTGAGCACAAGGTCCCATGTACTGCTTGCCATTCCAGACTTCAGTTCTCCAGCAAACGCCCTGGATTCAGCTTCATCCCAGAGACCCTGCAGCAGCTCCATTACATTTTAAAAATGAAGGTTTTTAATTCATTAAATATGCAAACAATACAATCCGTCTGGCTGCTCCAACTTCATTTACTACAGGTTATCTGAGAACCAAGGTGTTCTCAGCACAAACACCTCATGACAGGAACGTACCGACCCCACAGAGCATCAGCCTTTGAGAGCAGACCCTCAAAACAAGGCCCCCAACCCCAGGGGTAGACGCGCCCCAACACCAATGAGACAAAAGTAGTCAATCCACGGCAAGGGCTTAATTTCCAAACTACCCAACAGACATGAGCAAGCGCGAGATGGGGAGGGGAGCAGCTACGGAGCGAGCTGGCTTCACCTCAGGTTCGTCACAATGGCCAAAGAATCCTGAGAGACTGCCAAGGATGGGTCATCCCCACAATCGCTGGGACTGCTGAGCGCAATCTGCCTCACATGCCTCCCCGGTGATCTGGGCAGCTAACTCACTCATGTGCTTTTGGAACTCCCACTAGGCGCCTATCTGCATCTTTAGGGGCCTAAAGATCTTTGTAAATTTGACCCAAGGGCCTAACCCTATTTTCAAAAGTGAAAATGGGCCTTAGGAGCCTTTGAAAATTTTACACCCAAGTCCTACCCACTACACCACTGAGTTAGTTGCCTAAATACCTTAGAAGAGCTGGGCTCCCGTCTCTCCTGCGGGTTTCTGTTCAGCACAGAGCTGGTCTGTCAGCACTACTGGCTCCTCTATTAGCTCAGAGTCCAAATTAAGCAGAGGGAAGGGGGTAGGAGGCATCAGAGATGGCCTCACTCCAAAGTCTGGAGCCCTGAGGAACAGAGACACAAGAACTGGCCAGCATTGGGCTGAAGAAGCCCCCTGCTAGTGAGACAGATCCTCTCCCCCCTCTCTTTGGGTTTATTTTCAGTGTGGTTCACTTTGGAACGCTCCCATCCTGGCTAATGCTGTGACCTATTGTGAGTGAGAACGGGGGAAAACAGGAGAGCCGAGGTGGGACCTTCCACTTCGGTGCAATCCAACGGATGCTTCTGCCTGCTCGACACCCGACTGGAACAACTGGCCCCACAGTTCGAGAGTGGCGTATCTGGAAGCGTCCAATCGGAATGCCTCACCACGCTAGAGGCGGAAGCAAGTATCCCAAATCCTGTCCCTGCCTTATCTAGGTCCGCTACAGAAAGCCCTTTTGTGTTCAAAATACTGCATGTCCTTGAAGAGCTGTTGGAAAATTATTTATAAACACTGCTTGTAACAAGCCCAGCCACCCAATTTAATATTCCTCTTAATGAAGGCTCCGTTCCTTTCTTCTTCTCTTTCCCCCTAAGGAGCAAATAATAATGTTTCTTCATGGAAAAATACATTGTAAGGGATCATTGCCATGGAATCATATGCACATCTGTTCTTAACAGGTTTCAGCTGAAACTACTGAAAATATACATAGGTCTACTTATGTGGAACAACTTAAATATGATAAGATTACAATTTGGAGGATAACAATGTGTTTAGCTATGGAAAAAGTAAGCCCCTTTCTAAACGCTCTTTCCACACACAATCATAACTTTTTACCACATATGTTGTCAAGGGGACAACATTTGTTGAGGATTAAGAAAGAACCCAGCATTGCAAGATTAGTGGCAAACAAACTCAAGATGTTCTAACATCTTCCCCACCAGCATTTAACTCCTGCATTACTATGTAATTACAAGCCCTACCACTCCCCAGCCATTAAGAATGAGCAAAGAAAAGGTTCTAAGCCGCCCAATTTGGTGTTGCCACCACAATGTGGTTGCGATCAGACGGGGGTGGGGGGGAGGTTCGAAGACTTTTCTCTTCCAGCGTGCATTGATTCCCCCCCAATTATGCATGAACGTTCGCTTTGGCATTCACAAACAGAACTTGGCCCTGGACAATAAGGCAGCACAACAGGAAGCAGCGGTATTAAAAATGTGCCATCGGAGAGCATCAGCTAAAATTGGCATCTGACAAGCCCTCTTAGGAAACCTGACATTGTCAGTCGGTTTCTCATTTCCCACTACACCCTGCTGGGGATATTCACCCGTTTTATTAAATCAAAAATGTCCTTAATTTCACAAGCTGCACAGTGGAAAACAATAGCAAATGACAGTTTCATTATAGCTGGATTTGTGGAGAAAAGCGAATATGATGTAGCTTGTACTTTCATTCAGGGATATGTTTAATGCCTCTTTTTTTACATTAACTTGTTAAGGTGATTGTATGTTTTCAAGGCAACTATACAAGCACATTTTAAGTCGCTACCCAGTACTCTCATTAATATAGGAAATGCCATGTCCTAAAATTTCTTTGTAGGAAAACTTTTGAGATGTAAAATGCCAGAGCCCCCACTCACACATGCACGGTTTGGAAAAGGCGGCGAGTAACTAGGTGTCTTGGGAACTCTGAGCTCCAAGCTCCTGAGGGGTCATTTGCCAGAGTTCTACCATGTTAGGGGGAGACACGGTCTTTCAGGCGTGCAGCCATTCGTGCTGAAAGGAATCTCTGCTGGGTAACCTTTCCCGTCGCCCGGCACTGTGCCGCAATTGATTTCCTTATCCTGAAGCCATCCCTGATAGATGGAGCCTGTCATATTCACAGCCTCCTCATGCAGCCTCTTCCATTCGACTCACTCATCTAATGACTAGGAGGATTTCCTCCCCTCTCTAATCCTAAAGGTTTGCTGCTGAGTTTTAGGTCCTTTTTTTCCTTCTGGTTCTGTCTGTTGACTAATAAGGCTAACTGGTCCCTGTTCTCTCGGTAACAGCCCATTCTGTACTGACAGGCAGTTACTGGGTCTCCTTGCTCGGTTCTTTTTTCTGCACTCAACATGGTGAGCTCTGAGGGCCCAGGTCTCATTTCCATTGCTCAGTGCAGGCATGGAGGGTGGGGAGAGGGCTGCCAACCACTGGGTAAGCTAGAGCAGCCTTTTGTTCCACTGCCAATGGCCCTTAATACCCAGAGCACAGCAGGGCCTTCTCCAGGCCACCTTCCCCTTTGACCACACCCCCAAAATGCACCCAACGCTAAGTCATTGTAGCTGTCATGGTCCCAGGCTATTAGAGAGAAAAGGTGGGTGAGGTCATACCTTTTATTGGACTGACTTCTGTTGGCGAGATATTGGCCCAAGAAAAGATACGACCTCACCCACCTTGTCTCTCCATTGCTAAGGGCGGTCATGGGGCAAAGATGTCTCATAAAGACAATACTCTCAAATCTGCATTATCCAGGAAACTCCCCACACTGAGGTCTTCCCTGGGTGAGAAGACGGACTGATTGCCCCAGGCTGTCAGAAAGCCACAGGGTGAGGGAGCATCTAGCACAAAAATCTTTATGCACAACTTTTGCTTCAAAACTTCTTCCATGGTTTGGTAAAATTCTCCATTTCTGGACTCTACTGCAGACCTGCAAGCATAGTGCTCCAGGCCAGGTCTAAGTAGCGCCGACCAGAGAAGGGCAGTAATAACTGTTAACGATTATCCTTAACTTGCATTAAAGCATTTGCTTTACATTGTGTCTAACTGCAAAAATAGCACCAGTGCTTTCCAATAAAACGAATACAAAGAAAGCCATTCTAAAATTACTTCTAATTTGGAGTGCCTCCATTTTTGGCTGTCCATCATGAGAGGATTTGGAGACACTAGGGGAATAAACAGTAGCAGGTGACATTAACTGGGATAAACAGAAGGTGAAATATATTGGCTGAAATACTGGAGTCCAAGATTTCCTGTTCCAGATGGATCCTGCAAATCGAGAGCTTTTTTGGAAAAAGATTTGAGTCCTTGTGGAGAGATTTCAGTAGTTACTAACACAAACAATGCTCAAGTGCATTAGGGGAAAAAATGGTGAAATACAATACATAAACGATGATAGTGACATCGTGTACATTGAAGATGGCTTCTCACTTATCTGGGTCCAGATTGGATTATCTCATGTTAAGAAAGCTGAAACAGTCCAGCGAAGGGCAACAAGGATCATCAGAAGTGTGTTGGGAATTATGTATTTGAGGAGAGATGAAAAAAAGCTAGGATTTATTTAACATAAAAAGGAGAACTGGAGAAAGACACGATGAAGGGATTCCAAACGATAAAGGGCAGAATGACAATCGATCAGTTCATTCCCTTTTTGTCCTGTCCCTAAATATGAAAAACATGCAACTTGATGAAATTAAAGAGCAGTAAAAATCAGGCCAGTATAAAGGAAACACTTTACCCGGAGTAGAATAACCCTGTGGAATTCATTGCCGCTGGCGATGACTGGACACACGCTGCAGACGGGTTTACGAAAGGAGCACATTACTCCATGCCCACTAATGACAAGTCTAGCGGTGCCAGCTCTGACAACAAGGAGAACAACAAAATCTCCTTCTCAATCCAAAAGGAACATCTCACCCTCTTCCACTTCCCCCATCACCTCCACAGTTACAGCACTATTAGTATTGACCATTTATAGGGCAGTAGCTTCAAACCAGATCCAGCCCCATTGTGTAGGGTGCTGTACAAACATACGATAAACAACAGCCCCGAAGAGCTTACACTATTGTCTGAACAGATTGGGTTTCTTTTCCCATGGTCCTCTCCAGAGTGCACACAGCACTGAGAGTCCAGAAGGCCTCAGGCCTGATCTGCTATAGTAAATCGTTTCTTCTTGTTATTGACTTGATGGTCACACCTTAGCTAACGTGGTTCACTTTGTGGCAACATCTGTACTTCACAGGACTCTGTACAACAACAAGTGGTGACGTTCTGCTCTCAGTCAGGGTCAATCTGAAACTCCCCAGCAAGTCCAGGGGAAGTCCCCAGGATTACAGCTCCCTGCCCTCAGCCGTCCTCTGAGTCCCTTTCAGAGCAATGTGAGGTCCCCGATTCACTCCACGGTACTCTCCCTTCCTTCAAAGGCTCTTTGCCCTACACCCCCCATCTCAGAGAGTGCTTGCACGAGAGCGGCAGATGCATAATGCCCCATGGCTCTGCCCTACCACTCGCCCAGCCCCTGCCTTGGGGGTTGGCGCGGGGGTCAGCGCGTGAGCTCAGATGTGACAGTTTCTTGCGCTGGTTTGGGGCTACATTTCCCTCCGGACTTCTGCTGGTTCCATGAAGAGCCTCGACTCGGCCGTCTCCTTGGCAGATTTATGGGCACCAAGAATGGACATTTCCCTCCTCCTGAGCTCAGACTTTACGCATTCAACTCCTTCCCCCCCCCCTTTTTTTTTAAAACAGGCCGAATATTTACACAAATGTTTGAGGTCATAAAGAAGGGCAGTTTTCAAATGCTTCATGCCCATTTGCAGTCTGAGCACGTTCTCATGGCCAGTGCCTCATTCCTTAACCCTTACAACACTGGCATTTTCCACACCGCGACTCCCACGGCCGCACAGGACATCTCCAGGGCGGCGTAGCGTTTATATTGCCTGGCGTCCACCCGCCACTGGGGTTAAGGGGAGAAGCCTATGACCAGAGTCATGGCAGGATATATTTAATGTACAGTAAGCAAAACAAGCAAAAAACCAAAACAAACAGAGCTATATAAACAGACCACAGATGAGAGCACAGTGGAATTTGGCATAATTCACTACAGTAAAGGGAGAAAATAGATCGGGTTTCACAGAGTATCATTCCGATTTTGGTTTGGCCTTGATTTAATAATTGGCTCTAGGGACGCTGGCATTGCATTCTAGCAACGGACCTTTGTTTCCAACTCGCAAGGGTCGGCTAATCTCCCTCCCAGCAGGGGGAGACAGACCGGAAGTTGGATAAATATAGGTCAAGAAATCTTTCCGAACCAGGGTTTGAGCTGGCTGCACAGAGCTGGGTCAACGGTGGTGCATAGAGGGGCGTCAAGCCAGCTGGAATCCGGGGAGATGATCCCCATTGACACAGCCTGCCCCATTCCTGGAGGGCTGGGGAGCACTCACCAGACAGCAGCCCCTTTCCACAGAGGGCAGGCTGCCTGCCCCACGGCCAGTGCAGGAGGCGGCCTGGCCCACAACAGAGAAAAGCCAGCGTGAGACTGAGGTTTACAGCCACGTCCGAGGCCCAGGAAACGGAAGCGGAGGACGTTGCTTCTCAGCCCGCCGAGGAAGTACTCGGCCAAGACCCAGCTTGAGATAGTCCAGCTGCCCGAAGCTGGCCAGGCACAAGGCACTGGCCTGTACAGTTCTCTGCCGACGTGGGATTGGCAGGTGAATGGAGAATCCTTGAACAGGGGTCGCGTCTCTCCTCCGCCAGAGGGCACTGGCCAGGAGCGCACCGCCCCCTGCTCACTCACACACTCGTCGTTGGCTCTGCTTGTCTGCTCTCCTGATCAGAGCCCTGCGCGAACGAGCAAGGAGAGGGACTGCTCCGGTGATCCACCCGTGCTCAGGCTGCCCCGGGGCAGGGAGGCTTCTTGCACCCAGTCTGCTGCTGGGCCACACAGGCGGATAACGTTTGTACAGGGCCTGGCACCAGGCAGCCCAGGTGCTACTGGAGCATCCCAGCAGCAACAGCAGCGGGTCAGTGGCTGCACTAGGTTGAAGATTTGAGGGTCCCTGGCTAACACCCCACTTCCACAGCCCACCTCCTTGCAATGGGAGCCCTTCCTCCCCTGGGGCAGGGGTGGGGATGTGCCTCATGCTGCTAAAGTCCAGGGGAGCGCAGTGCATGGCATCCGAGTGCCAGGATGGTTACGCGCCAGTTCTGCGTTGTCCCGTCAGGGGCGTTCCTGGCGTATCTAGGCCACGAGGGTGTCCTGCCCATTCCGACAGCTTCGGCCAGTGATTCCTGATGGTTTAGGGCAGGGGACGTCCCTTCATCAGCCGGGGATCGCATGGGGATTGGCTCTCGCTTGGCATTTCAGAGCCTGCGTCTCTGCATGACAGAGAGAGATCTCTCTGTCGGTATGAATCTCGGCAAATGGGCATCTCCCAGAGCCTGGATAACTGAGGCTACAGGATAGACCTGGGCTCACAGTCAGGTTTCTGTCTTCATCCCTGGCCTCCTATTCACGGACTCCAGGCGGAGCTGCACCTGCGTAGAGCACAGCTGAATGCAGCACCCAGGGTACAAAAGCAAGCGCTCGGCTGCAGGTTCTAATCCAGAGACACTGCTGCCCCGAGGGGCTGGCTGGCTGGCTGGACACAAGATCTGAACGGCCCAGCTTGTTCGGATTTGGCAGCTCCTTTCAGGCAGCGCTGCTCTTCATCACTGCAACGAGGGATCGTGATTAGCTGCTCCAAAGCAAACTCCCTTAGCTGTGCTCATTAGTAGTTTCTCCATGTGCCAGGGTGTAGCAGTGTCTCCCACAAGCACCAGGCTAGCACAGGAGAGCAAGGGGACTATAAGGGAGCTCCACTACCATGTGGGGGTGGGTCAGCAGGGTCAGGGCTAACAGGGCTTCTTGCCACCTCCCGTCCACTTGGCACTCCTACACAGAGTCCCGAAGTGGCCCTTTTCTCTGACCACACACAGCAGAAAAGTTCCCTTTCCTCCTGCGTTCACACACAAAGCCCGAGAGTCCATTTCCAGACCTCGACTCATCCCGGCTGTGAGAACCCAGACTGCTGCTGACACACCCCATGACCTTGTAAAATGTTGTGAAACAAGTCAAGTTAGGATACAGCCGACTTGCTGATGCGAACCAGAACTCCTTGGGCAATGCGTCAAAAGACACCTAGCTTAGTCCTCTATTAAAAGTTTTCTGCCTACCTTGTAACTGGCTCTTCCTTGCAGTCACCGAAATCGCATAACACAACATTTCTCCTCTGGATATAAATGGGATCCCTATTATTTTCAGTCATCGGAACACATGGTTCATCTCAAGAGGATAGCTCACGGCTCAGGGGAGGAGCACTCAAAAAGTTTATTCAGCTTACGCAGATCTAGCCACTTCAGAGTTCCAGCTCTCAGAGAGTACAAACTGTTTGATCTTACTCAGCAGAAAGTATCCTGGTCATGCGAAGTAGGATGCTGTTTAGACAGTGCCCAAAGCTGCAGCTGGATGTGAAGCTGTTACGACATTTTTCATGACTCAAATTTGTCCTTTTAATGTTTAGATACTCATTCTCTTTTAAACAATTAAAAATCTAAAAATACCCATCATCAACTTTGTTTTGTTTTCATGTTGCAGCAAAATGTGTGATGTATCTATCCAGCTTGACTTGCAGGTTCTAAGATAATGTGTACATTTTAGTGTGTTTTAAAATGTGACTAGGCGCTGATGACCAGGAATCAGGATGTAACTTACCAATAAAGCTAGGCCTTGTAAAAGAGGGAAGATATTACTGCTGGCCAAAATTTGTCCATTAAAACATGTTCCAGTGGAACATGGATTTTGGCAAAATGGATATTGCTGCAGGAAACGTCGGTTTTCAATTTATAGCTTTTTCCTCAAAAATGTGAAAACAGAAAATGTTGCAGTTCAAAGCCACTGAAAACTGAAGATTTTTGGCCGAACTCCCCAAATATTATGATTTTTGGTGGAAATTTTGAATTTTTCAGTTTCTGAAAAACTTTTGGTTTGGGGATTTTCAGTATTTGAAAAAAAAAAAAAAGTCAAAACAATTTTTTGGGGAAAACCATTTCCTGCCCAGCTCTAGAAATTCTATCCAATAGGGAAGGGGGGCATGGGGAGCGGGGAGCACATGGAGCTCTAAGGGAAGTGGCGGAGCTCAAAATAACGTTGTAAGCAGTACCTATGTAGCCGCTGCCCCCACTATAACATAACCCTTGGTCACTCGGTTGCAGAACCAGTTTTGATAATTGGTACAATTATCTCCCGATAATTGCTATGGAGGAAGCCAGAACCTGGAAGAATTATTTTCTCCCTTTCACATCCAAATTCCCAAATTAACGGTTGTTCTCAAACCTCCCTCTTCCCCAACCATGCATTTAACTTTTCTACGCAGTAAGGACTGCCCTAAACATGATAAAAGTTACGGTCACTCTCCCTCACTTTGCAGCCTCTGAATCTCCAAACAGCCCGCTGGATTTCAGTGAGATTCCTCCCACAGTAAGGTAGAATTCAGCAGGAGTGTCAGTGCTAGACTCTAGCCCAATGAATTCCAGTCTGAATGACTTTGGGATACCATGCCCAGCTCTATGGGCTGCAGAAAATATCCGCTCAACATTAGAGTTCAAGCCATCACAGAGTGGTTTTAATGCTGCATTTTATTCTGAATCTAAGGTAGATATGGAGAAGGTTGGGGACGGTCATAACTAAACAAATTCAAATAGATTCAGAGATTCCCAGGCCAGAAGGGACCATTGTGATCACCTAGTCTGACCTCCTGTGTCGCCCAGGCCAGAAATCTGCCCCAACGCAATCCCTAGAGCAGATATTTTAGGGAAATAAATACTTAAATCTTGATTTTAAGATGGTCAGTGATGGAGAATCCACCACGGCTCTTGGTAAATTGTTCCAATGGGGAATTATTCTCACCTGTTTCCTGTCTGAATTTGTCTAGCTTCAACTTCCAGCCATTAGATCGTGTTAGATCTTTCTACACTGAAGAGCCCATTATTAAATATAGGTTCCCCACATAGATACTTCTAGACTGCAATCATCACCCCTTAGCCGTCTCAAGCTAAATAGACTGAGCTTTTTGAGTCTGTCATTATAACAAAGCAGGTTTTCTAATCCTTTAATTGTTCTCGTGCCTCTTCTCTGACCCCTCTCCAATTTATCAACACCCTTCTTGAATTGTGGCCACAGGAACAGGACACAGGTTCCAGCAGCAGTTGCACCAGTGCCAAATACAGAGGTAAAATAACTTCTTGGCTCCTACTCGAGATTCCCCTGTTTATGCCTCCCAGGATTGCATTAGCCTGTTTGGTCACAGCATCGCATTGGGAGAACATAAGAAAGGCCGTACTGGGTCAGACCAAAGGTCCATCCAGCCCAGTATCCTGTCCACCCACAGTGGCCAATGCCAGGTGACCCGGAGTGAGTGGACCCAACAGGTAATGATCAAGTGATCTCTCTCCTGCCATCCATCACCCCCCTCTGACAAACAGAGGCTAAGGAGCTCACGTTCAGCTGATTATCTACCACGACCCCAAAAAAAATTTTCACAGTCGCTGCTTCCCAGGATAAAGCCCCTCCATCCTATAAGCCTGGCTACACTCTGTGTTTCCAGAGACGTACATTTACATTTGGCTATATTAAAAACACACATTGTTTGGTTTCACCCACTTTCCCAAGTAATCCTGAATCATTGTGACCTGTCCTCCTCTTCATTATGTACCACTCCCCCAATTTGTGTGTCCTCTGCAAACTTTATCAATGCTGATTTTAGGTTTCTTTCCAGGGCATTGATAAAAATGTTGAGTAGCACAGGGCCAAGAACCAATACTTGCAGGACTCCACTGGAAACACATCAACTCAATAACAATACAATTACATTTTGAGACCTGGGACTAACACGGCTACAACAACACTGCATATTGCGTTTTGAGACCTATCAGTTTCTAATCCTTTAAAGTGTGCCATATTAATTTTATATTGCTCTAGTCTTTTTTTTAATCAAAATGTCATGTTGTATCAAGTCAAATGCCTTACAAAAGTCTAAGTATATTATGCCAACACTGTTACCTTTATCAACCAAACTTGTAATCTCATTAAAAAAATCAAGTTAATTTGACAAGATCTATTTTTCATAAATCCAGGATGATTTGCATTCATTACATTATTCTCTTTATTACTCGAGTCCAGTGTTAGCTGCTCCATTATCTTGCCTGGGATCGATGTCAGGCTGACAAGCCTATAATTACCCAAGTCATCCCATTTACCTTTGTAAAACATTGACACAGCATCGACTTTCCCAGTATTTTGGAACTTCCCCAGTCAGGGCCAGCTCCAGGGACCAGCTTTACAAACTGGTGATTGGGGCGGCATCGAGAATGGGGCGGCAGTCCGAGTCCTGCGGTGGCAATTCGGCGGCAGGTCTGCTCTTCCCGCCGCCGAATTGCCACCGCAGGACTCGGACTGCCGCCCCATTCTCGCCTGCCGCCGCGGCAAGTCCACTGCTCTTCTCTTGCCACCGCGGGACTTGGACTGCCTGTGTCTGGGTCCCCGCAACGTCTGTGCGCATCGGGGGCGGGGCTGCGGTGACTGCTTAGGGCGGCGAAATGGTTAGAGCCGCTCCTGTCCCCAGTGCACCACGACTTACTGAAAAGCAACATTAATGGTCCAGCAAGCTCCTCGGCCAGCTCTTTAAAAACTCTTTGGATGCCGGTCTCCAGACCCGCTGATTTGAAAATAGCTGACTTCCGTCTCTCATCTTTAACATCCTCTGGAGGTAGTAGTGGAATGGAAGGAGTATTCTCATCATATGATGAGACAATATCATCTGTTTCCCCCCAAATAGGGAGCAGAAATCTTACACGATAGAACAGAAGTTACAGAAGTATTAATAGCACATGATCATTGCCATTCTAAAGGCATCCATGCAGTGCTCAGTAGGCTAAAGGAGACTTTCCAAAGGAGGCAAAGGCCCAGATCCTATATTTAGGTACCTCGCCCCCACTGATCCCCTATATACCTCTGAGGATCTGGGCCAAAGTTCACAGAGCTCCTACTAGCTCTTCTTGGGGTGGGGGGGGGCGGTGTCTCCCTCTTGGCTCATCTAACAGGCCTGCTGCCAGCTGCATAGGAAGCATTAGAAGTTGATCAGGGAAGGAGCCATGACGATATAATTTGCCTGTCCATGCAGGGAATAAGTGCTAGGTCCTCTGCCGATGACTGCCATTTATAGTCCACAAGGATCCCATGTTGGCTCTCAGCAGCACTCACACAGTACAGTTCCAGTTTTTGGACGGGGTCCCAACTAATTGAACACATATGGTGCCTGGCCACTTGTTGGCAGGTAACACATTTCCTCTAGAAATCCCACCTGGGCTATACCCAAAGCCCTTCAGTTCTGCAGCCAGGGGACTGGCCTCCAAACCCACTCCAGACAGCAGAATCATGCTCCTGAAGCCAAGGGAAAAAAAACAACACCTCTCTCTTGCTCTGTCCCCGAGGGCTGTGAAGAAAAACTTGGAAACCTGAACCAAGCACAATCAACAGCCTAACAGACTGTAAGGTGCAGATCACACCATGTAACTTAACAGACAATTTAACGGTCACTTTTAAACATTGCTACCGTTAACTACTGCACCACCGATGATTTCAGCAGACGCTTCTAGCTAATGTCTATCCCCACCAAGCCAAACCCTGTCTCCTAGAGGTACCAAAAACCCCAACTGTCCCCTGCCCAGTTGCAAAAAAACCACCAGCTTTGCCCCGACAGCTTCTGTGCCAATGCCAAAACCTGCAGCACCTTGAAAACCACCGTTTCTGAAAAGCATTTGTTTTGCTCTTTGGACATACTGGCCCTAAGCACGGGGTGTGCTTGTGTGTCTATGAAAGTGCCCATCACAAATATCTCGGGCGACACCACACACTGATGTACGTTCAGGAAGAACTGCAATGTTTAAGCCAACCCATCAGAGTGAAAGCACACAGCTTAGTAAGAGACGGGCTACGCACGCTGAGTGGTGTTTTGTGAGGTAAGGGTGGCACAATTAGGCTCTAAGAGACTACGAAAGAGAGCAAGACAAAGACAGGCAAAGGAGAGGATGAAGGGAGTTTAAATTGGCTCAAAAAGGCTGTCCAAAAAGATGAGGGAAGCAAAGAGTCAGCTCTTGTCTGGAGCTGGCCTCCTGCCACACCAAACTCCAACCCTATGATATCAAGGCTCTGAGATTAAAAAACGTACCAGATGCAGTGTTCCCCCTCAAAAAGCCTCTCTTTACTCCTTGTTGCAACAGGAACACCTTCTCATTATCACAGGCCATTCTACAGGAAGAATAACATTCGCGGGATTGGTGCCTTTTAAAAATTATTCACCTGTTCACGGAACGGCTGGCAGCTCCCCTGTCTTTAGCTCAAACATACAGAATCTGCTGAATGGGAAAATGAAATTATCCACACAGATGATTCAGCTGTGACTTTCTGAGCAGAACCCAATCCCTCGAATACTGGCCCTGATCCTGGGGAACACTGTGGCAGGCTTCAGATTTTGGTTCACACTCGGTCCACCAGTTCGCCCGAAACGTGGCAAGGTCGTGGCCCAGGGAAGGTTGTTCCCTTGTCCCAGTCAGGTACAGGGAAGGAAGTGGAATGAAAAGGAGACCCTTTGTTCCAACCACTGATTGACAAAGCCCACAAGGTAACACATTATGGCTGCAAAGGTCTTGGCTCACTTTACATCTAATCTCGTTCTAGGAAGGGCGTTGCTGATCACAAGTCCTCAAAGGCCTCGCTGGACACTAGTAGCCCTAGCAGGCTAAAGTCCTGGCCACACTGAAGTGCAGGGGAGTCTTGCCATTGACCTCAGAGCCAGGATTTCACCTCCTGTAGCTGTTTGTTTCCCGTTTTATTTCTAACTTCACAGACTAACATACCAACAAGAAAGATCAAGACAAAGAAGTCCTGTCCTTTGGAAATCCTGCCATTTGGCTATTTGAGTCTGTCTGTGGTGTCTGGAACCACGCCTGGAACAGAAAGGTAGAACAATGTCTGGGATCAGACAACTTCAGAGAAGATGAACAGTAGATGGGGCTGGGATCTTGCAGGAGCCTAAGACAGTTAAGGCCCCAGGTCCAACTGAATTTCACTTCACTCCCTCACTTCGCTCCTGTGAAATACGCCTGGTCTTTGAAAGATCTCACCCCATCTTTTAACCACTTTCCGTGTCCTCCCCCACCCCCACCAGTCCATTGGCACCCCTGGCAGCAGGCTAAGCAGAGTCCCTGTTACCCCTCGAGGTGACCCATCTCCACCAGGGCACCGAAGTGTGTGAGAATTTGCTGCAGCGCTGCCCATGCTGCTCCCGTCTGGTGGGGACATTAGTGCAGGGGAGGGGCACGTGTCACCTTGCGGCCTGGGAAACCAAAAAGTCCTGCCAACATGCATGGTCTCCAGGATCCAGCAGGTGCCAGGGCTGGGGGGTGGGGGGGGGGAGGTACAGCCTTCTCCCCCATCCTTCCCTCCAAGCTCTCAGCGGAGGGGACGTGGGGCCTCAGGAGCCTGTGCACACTGCTCCTGCTGAGTTGTGGGGGCTAAACTGTCCCGGCAGCAGCCCCCAGTCTCTCTAATCCAGGGTGTCGTTGTTTATGCCTCCGGGGTTGCGCTGCCCATCTCTGGCCCCTGTGACAAAGGGGTCTTTCCCGGAGGCGCTGGCTGAGAGGCTGCAGTGTGTTTCTGCAGCGCTTGCCACCCGCGCAGGCCTCGGGTGAGGGTTACCGAAGGTCACGCCCCTGTGACTGCCTGCGATCCAGACGGCAGGTTCCACCACGGCTGTCCCGTCCCCATCAGCTCCAGCTGTCTCACAAACACCCCTTTGAAGCCAGGCGGGATTATCACCCCCACTTGACAGGTGGAAGATTGTACCCTGGGTAATGTCACAATCTGGACCGATGGACAGCCTTGTCCCTTCACTTCTCCAAACTGGGGTGCCTTTTCCACTGCTTCACTGTGAGAGCAGCCACTCCTGGCCTGCCTACACCCAGCCTCCAACATGTAAATCACTCCCGGTTATACTGTGAGTGGTACAGTCAGCCACCCCTGAATTACACTTCAGGGCAACACCAGCAAATTCCCAGTCCCAGACTTTCTCCCAGACACGTACTGCCCAGCACCCTCCTGGACAACACAAGCTCAAATAAAGTCCATCATTTTATTAACAGAAAATGATAAGTACAGATTCTGTGATCCCAAATGGAGCTTCCCAAACAAACACACGGGTCTAGATAAAACAAGTTTATTAACAACAGAAGGATAGATTTGAAGTGATTACAAGTAATGAGGCATAAAAGTCAGAATTGGTTACAAGAAAATGAAAGCAAGTAATGCCTAGAGTGACTTCAAAGCAAAGGTCTCTCTCGCCAGGTCCGCCAGCTGTCTTACTGGCCGAATCTTTCCGTCAGGAGCCCTCTCCCCCCATCCAAAGCTGTTTCCTTTGTTCTTCAAGTGCTGTCAATGCCGTGAGTACATAGGAAGGAAGAATAATCTGGGGCATCTGCTCCCCTTTCTTGTAGCTCTTTCGCTTCTTTGAGAATCATCTGCAGCTGAGGTTCTGGAGACGGAAAGTCTGAGTGGATGGGAACGCCCCCTCCCCCCAGCTGTTTCTTTGTCAAGATGTAGATTTTCACCCACATCATCTTTCCTGTCAAAAAATGGCCACTTAACCAGGTGATGGTCCCTTTGATTTTGCTGACACTTGGCTGAGGTGTTGGCTTTTGTCTCTGGGGACCTGGTTTGTGGCTGCTCCCCCACAGACTTGGAACATGCCAAGTAATACCATACAGAGGAATCCGATAACTTTACATGCAATGGTGCCACACACATAAATCGCTGATCATTATTGTCCTGATAAAATGTGTTTTTTCAAATGATACCTCACAAGGCACACTTTGTACAAAATGTATCATAGTCTTGTGAAAGGGTGAATATGGGGGTACAGACGGTCACAGGTCTGAGACAGAGAGACCCCAAACGATTTGCCCAAGGTCACTCAAGAAATTTATGGCACAGCTAAAAACCTTAATCTAGATTTCCTGAGCCTGAGTCCAGTGCTTCAACCACAAGACCATCCCCCACCCTCAATCAGCATCCCCTAATCCAGCAGCCACCACCACCCTGAACAACAGCTCCCGCATAAGTTCTCGCCACCACCCTGTCCCACAGTCCTTTGCAGGATATGGTCTCCAGTTCAGTTCCTCTGGTGCTTTTCACCTGCGCTAACAAATTCTTGCTGCCCTGCCTGGACTGTGCCATGGGGGAGCAGGGACCACGTGTTTCCCTATCACAGTGGGCACATTTATCTTCCTTCACATCAAAGGCTGTCACAGGAGGGGCAGGAAAGGACCTACCCCTCTCTCCCCACCCCGGGGAGAGCACCATCCTGGGGCATGCAGCACAGTTTGTTCTGCTTCCAGCTGTCATGCAATGGAAGGAAGAGGAAGTTTTCAGTCACGTTCCTGACCCCTGCTCCAAAATCCGGAAGACCCGCGTGCGGATCAGATTTGCTGATACCAACAGAGAGGAAATAAAAGTGCAGCAGAACTAGAGAGAGGCCCATGGTGGCAGAGTGGAATCTGGAACACACACAGGCTTGGTCATTGCTTCAGACTCAGTGAGCCCAATAGCATCCTTTTCCAGCTGGGAGGCCAGGGGAAGAAAAGAGAGATCACTTTCGCCCAAAATACAACCCTCCCCTCGCCTCCCTAGGTAATGATCTGCCGTATCAGTCACCGCCACATCACCGAGAGGTTCGGAACAAAGAGGCCTATTGCATTTGATGTGATGATGCATTCAGCTTGTGGCCATTTAGCATTTTATTTTGTGAACTGAATGACATCATGCGGCCCCAAGGACAATCCCGCAGGCAGAACTCCAATTTGTCTCATTGCACAATGAAGTTTTAAACACTCCTTCCCCTACACCCCGCACCTCCACTCCGGTTAATAAAAATGATTAATTTGAGTGTTTTAATCATTTTTGCTGATCCCAGACAGAACTGAGCGAGGTAGTTTCTGAAAGCCCTGCTAATCCACTTCAGTCGTAACGTCGGTGCTGATGCATTGTCGTGCTGTATTATATTCATTCCAGGGCTCTTCGGAGGAAAATTAGTGGGCTGGCATGTTAATCTCATTGAACTCGAGGGAGTGTAGTTTGATTCCTGGAGCTGCCAAATGGGTTAGGAATGACTGATTCAAAAGGCGTTCTTTCCAGAGTTTCTCCATTTTAAGAAGTCGGGCCGGAGGACTGTGAACCTCGGGCAAACATGGGGAATGTTTTTTGGCATTTTGACCCAATTTGGATTCTAGCCCACGTCGCCGTGGAGAAATGCCAGGGCTTTAAATCCATGAAGTCCTTCTTCTATGAGTATTAGGATTTCCTGCCAAGGCATAAAACAACATGTAGTCAAGAAAAGATTATCTTTTCAAAAGTTAACTTGGAGGCAGAGAGACTTGGGTTTGAGACTGAAAGGCAATCTACACTCTGCTGAGAGGGCGGGGCTCACATCTTGTTTTGATCTACACTTCAGGTGACTTTTAAACATAGGGGGGGGAAAAAGTTTAAAATAAATGCAGAATAGAAGCCCATGAACCAGAAACCACACACTGGTCCTTACAACATGGCAGTTCTTTACCTTTGATAACAGACTGGATACTTAGTGCAGCAAAACTAAACACACATGCTATTTTGTTAGGTCTCCCAAACTCCAAGTAACCTAATCGTGCCTTTTATTCATTTATTTGTATTTTGGTTAGCACCTGCAGTGCCCTAGGTACGGTCTACCATGAACAGGAAGAGACAGGCCCTGAGAGAAAGACCCACAATCTAAAAAAAGACAAGTAGCCGGTGAAGGGGAAGGGGAAAGACAAAAGTACAATCATCCTGATTGCTGCCCACAGCAAGGATAGGGGTCTTTTGAATCTCTAGCTTCAACTCTCTTCTAGAATGTTTGGTTTTCCAACAATCCACTTGAGAGAGTCAGGACTATAACGGGGAGGTTTCCGGACACAGTTTGGATAGAAACCCAGTGCCTGGATGTCGGGGAGCCCACTCCGTGAGTGCTCGGTATCTTGGAACTCAGGCCAGGGTGTTCCAAGCTGCGCATCCAAAATGAGGGGATCATTGAAAACGTTGGTCATAATGTCTTAACGTTTGCATGAGCACCAACATGGACTAGAAGTTCTGCCGCTGTCCTGCTCTAGGCTTCCTGCCTGCCATGCCCCAGGGGTGCTTTATCTGGGTAGAGAACACTGGACTACAGGGTGGAGAGGAAATTCCCAATCTCTTTGCCGCTCCAGAATTCCAGTCTGCGAAGAGAGAGGGAGAACGCAGCGGAAAAAGGAAAATCGCCTTCTTTTGTAGAGCCAGAGCTGGCAGAACTGCAGGGAAGACTGTCCCCGCACCATCAGGCAACAGCCGCTTCGGGTGCCAATGTGCACACTGCCAGCCCAGAGCCTCTTGGGCACAGCTGATGCTCCCATGACATCTCTTATTAAGGGGGGAGGAATATGTTGTGTATTTGGTTGTCGTGGTAATAGCACCATGTTGTTGCTATGGCAACTGAGTTAGATTATTAGGGGATAGCTCAGCCAGTTTTGGCTGGTTTGGTCAGTTCAGTGTGTGAAAATAAAGCACTGCTTCCCTGGCGCTCAGCTCTCTGTGTCTCAAATGATTTCTTCCTAAACCTGCTGCCCCAAGGATACAACACTTGCGATCTTAGCGGAGACCTCTTGCCGATGGCCCAGCGGGTGCTCCGAATTCAGTAGAACCTCTCAGCTGCGAGGAGCCTGGCTCAGAGGCCTGGTCACGAATGGCTTTGGGTGCTGCTCAGTTGCGTTTTCAAGAACTTCTCTGGAGGTTTGAACCCAGCGAGGGGAAGAGCAGTGACTCCAACACCCGGGTCAGTGGTCAAACCTTGCACCGAACCGTGGGGGAGGATCCCGCGCTTCACCCTGCCTAGGTGGGAGTCCATTCGCACCGCATCCCTCTTGAACTGATGGGGTCTGAGAGCACGCCTGCTAGGCCAGGATCCCGGGGCGAGGCAGCTACACAGGCATTCCTCTCAAGGCTCTGAGGCACTCGGCCCAAAAAGCAGAGGGATAGCTTTTGGTTTTATGGGAGCAACGCCCAACGGCCATCTGCTTTCTGGTGAGCGCAGCCAGGGAAGCACCAGCGCCTGTGGATTTGAAGCTGCCCAAGGGGAGAAGTGAGCCTGTTTCCTTGGGATTGGATGAGCCCAGAACACTGAGGGGAGGCAGGTTCTCTCTGGACACAGACGCAGCGAGTGTATTGCCGTCGGGTAACTCCCCAGCAGCTATCCCTCAAACTATCCTTCCGGGCCTTTCCTCACAGCACGTTCTGTGGCTCGTCAGCCGGGTTGTGGGGAGCTTCCTTGAGGCTCTTTTTGACCCGCCCGAGCTGTGATATGAAACTGTCACTATGGTTGACAAAGTAAATGCCACAGTTCCAGATGCTGCAACTGCTTCTGACATGCTCAGTTGTAAGCAACCTTTAGCTGCCATGGGCTTGAGGTTTTTATTTTCGGTAAAGTCTGCAGCCTGCTTTGTGGATAAAGATCCCGTGGCTGTGGCGTTACTGATGGATAGATTATTGCTGAACTACTCAGACTTTCCCCCTTCTCAAAGCCAAGCTCAGCTCTGCGACTCCACCGTCCCTGGTTAAATCAGGACTGGAACGGAAGTGGGCAGCATCTTACCAGGGGCCATCTCTTTGTCCTGTGTCTGTACAGCACCCAGCTGACCCAGGACTGGTTCCCAGGCACTATGGCAATACAAATACTAAACAGTAACAAGGGCAGCACGTAGGGCTAAGTTGAGTGGCGCTGATGGGCCCAGCTGCCCCACGGCACGTTGCTGACCCCTGGAAGCACACACACTACTGATGCTGCAGCGAGCGCGTCACAGGAGAAAGCCCAAAAGAGAGAGCGAGCGTCTGGAGCCGTGCAAGACAGCAGGTGAAAGTGTTACGCACACCACTGAACTCGCTTCTGCAAGCCTTGCTGGTTTTTATTTTCATAACGTTGACTCATTCTTTCCTACAGAAGTCACTTCATCCCATGAAACACGTTCACACGCACACACAAACCTCACCAGTTCAAACAGTCACTGTCGTCACACTGGCCATGCTGGAGAGGGGGGACTCTGAAGCAAAGGGAAATGCTTGCAGTGGAGACTCCGCCTTCCAGCTCTGGGGGAGAAATGTTGCAAGCCGGGCTCTGGTCAAGCCAACATTCTGGGCGTGCTTGTCCAGTAGTCACCCATAAAATCTTTTCTGCTGCCTTAGCGCACTCGATAACGTTCCCTCGGGAGGTGAAAGTCCATACAGGAGTAGTGGCTGGGGAATATGGTTATTTAGCCAGCCCAGGGAAGCCGTGAACACTCCTAACGGCACCCACACTCTATGCAGGGACTTCGGCACTGAATACAGGCAACAGACTCAAAGGGACGGGAGACGGGTCTCAGTGGCTCACTCTGAATGGGAGCCTGTGGGTCTGGGAGGGAGCACGGACATAGCCCCAGCGTCCAGGGCCTTTCAAGATTACTACTCAGAGCACATGCGCGCCCCTGGCCTATAGCCTGGGGCTTCACAGCTCCACTCCTCTGGCCCCATAGAACTTTCTACTCTTTGGATAACCTTCATATGTTCAGGAGGCAGCACTGCCTGCGGGGGCCAGCCCCTGAGTGGAACGATCTCCCATGGGAGCGACAGGCCAGCCCAAATCTCACCCGCTCCAAGGGCAGGGTGACCTTCGCTAAGACAGACTCAGCAGAGCCTGGAGATTCAAAACACACGCGCGCACGCCAAAGCCCTGCCCAAGCAAAACACGGCACTACACATCAATCTCCCCTGGGGAAGAGGATGAGAGAGAGAGAGGAAACCATACATGATAGGTGTTAGTCATGTCGCTTAATACACAACTGGCAGTTGCTCAGATACTACAATGATGAGGGCAGATTAAGAACCTGTAGAGAATAAAAAGAATAAAACAAGTGGATATCTATACACAGCATACTATTATAATGGAAAAAACCCCATAAAACTCAAAGGGCACACATTTTGAGGGGACCCATCCCAGGAAGGGGAGAGAGCTGAGGTGCTGGCTGCCAGCCGGCATAGTTTAGATCAACCCTTTGATGGCTCTAACGGGCACATGGCCAGGAATAGCAGGGCAGAGAGTGAGGGGGGTAATAACCGCTCTGCTCTGTAGAGCGGAACTCAGCCAGAGCCGTCTCTGACCCGTGGTCTTCGGTTCTTTTGAGTTAATCTGAGCACTGACTGTCTGATACGCCCCTATGAGGAAAACCAGCCTTGAATCACTCAGCGACTCCAGCAGTGACTTGGTCAAGCTGTTCTAGAACAAAAATTCACCTTTAGATTGGGACAAAGCATGGAAAGCTGTAGCCAAAAAGCTGCGGTAGAGCACAGTAAAATAACTGGGAAACGGGGCTAGCATGGAAATGGAGCTCCATCTCAGCTATGCGTGTGCAGTGCTGGGATGTGCTACGGTATAGTCAGTATTATTCTCTGAGCTTGGCATGCAATTGTTCTCGTATTTTAGAGGAGCTGCTTCAATGAATGAATGGAAAGAAAATCTTGGGAGTAAATGCAAAATCTGGGACTACGTGGCACACAGGGTTAGTTTCTTTCCGCTGCTGACCAGTTGGGTTCAAATCTTGTTTAGGTTCCGCGTGATCATGAGTTTACTAGCCTCATTGGAGTCCCTGGTGACCACTACTTCATGTTCTAAAAATCCCCATTCATCCTGCCTGGAAATCTTTGTGCCGGAGGGTTACAAGCCCAACAAAGGTGCCGTACATCACCAGATGTGCGCAGCAACTGCCTTTTGCAAATCATGTTTAAGATCTGGCTTCACCATTGATGATTGATCAAAATTTAGTGCTGTTTTAATACCTTGTATTACAGCTCTGTGCACAGTGGATGAGCCTTTTACAACTGTAACATATGTTGGAGATTAGCAAAACTAGTCTGGCGTGGCAGAAAGATAAAAATATAGCGCACAAACCAAATTCACTCTCTGACCCATAGCAGCTTCCAGAGAACTCATCTGCATTGTGCTTACGGTTCAGATTATTGCATTGTTGTCAGTAATTTACAGTTGCTGTATAGCTAATAAACAAACAAGCTGGTTCCTGTTACACACGCCTCTTGCAACAACTGTAAATCTGTGATCCTTTAGGTCACTAATATACACCGGGAAAATGCATGTCTCTCAAATAGCGAGGAACACTTTCCCTAGGGGAAAAAAGCCTCTTCCAGGAAGGTGTAAAGTTCACTCTCCCCTGGAATGATTTTTACTGGGTCATATTTACTTAGGACTCAGAAAAGGCCTGATGGGAAGGACAGTCTAGTGCAGGGCTAGGCAACCTATGGCACGGGTGCCAAAGGCGGCACGCGAGCTGATTTTCAGTGGCACTCACACTACCTGGGTCCTGGCCACCGGTCTGGGGGGCTCCGCATTTTAATTTAATTTTAAGTGACGCGTCTTAAACATTTTAAAAACCTTATTTACTTTACTTACAACAATAGTTTAGTGCTATATTAAAGACTTACAGAAAGAGACCTTCTAAAAATGTTTAAATGTATTACTGGCACACAAAACTTTAAATTTGAGTGAATAAATGAAGACTCGGCACACCACTTCTGAAAGGTTGCCAACATCTGGTCTAGTGGCTAGAACATTGGACTAGGATGCAGGAAACCTGCGTTGAATTCCCAAACTCAGCCACACAGACTTCCTATGTGGCCTTAGGCAAACCACGTCATCGTCCCTTTGCCTCAGTTTCTCTAACTGCAACCGGAGAATAATGCCTTGTGTAGGTGTTGTGAGGATAAACCAACATGAGTGATTGTGAGGTGCTCAGACACGATGTGTTGAGGGTTAAATAGGGCCCTCCTGAGTACTCTAGCTGCCGGAGCACAAAGGGAAGGGTAACTCTTGAAAATATTGTTGAGGAACATGCAGTGAGATTGGGAGGTAGCTTCATATGAGCAACAAAAGGAGAGAGAGAAATCAAAGCTGATCCCAGGTGATGGGGCTGAGGGGCTGCGAAGATGGAGGGTTTGTGAACAGCAACAGAGCGGGGGAGTGGGGAAGAACCCAGAGGACCTGCTTTGGTCTGGTGAGGCTGGAATTGACCACAGCCCATGCGGGAAGTGATGTCAGATAGACGGGCTGAAGTGGGAACTTGGGCAGAGACAGACTGGTGAGGGAGATCTGTGATAGCAAGTGAAGACATGTCAGCAGTTGAGATGTGCACTTGAGTGAGAGTGATGAAATGCAGCAAATACCAAGCCCACAGTTTCCAATAATACAGACATAACTCAGTGCAATGTTCCATCTGTGAAAAAGGTACAATACTGTAGATGGTTAACCAAATAACCACATGGCCCTCCTATGCCTGAATTAACTGTAGAATGTTTTGGAGCCACACAAAACTAAACAAATAGCAATAGTTTGGCCTAAGCTAGTCTGCTGCAAGCAGAGCAATCAGACTCTGGTGTAGCTGCAACATCCTTTTCATTTTACTCTGTTGCCTTGTATATTTAATGGTGAAATTTGCTTAGGTGGTTACAGAACCAGAAAAATAAAAGTTGAGTAGTGAGGTTGGCAAGTCGACATCATTAAATCAGACCCACGCCTTGCTTACCAAGTAAGTCGTGTCTAGGGTATTAAAGCTTGAAGCTGAAATTGCAGCAGTCGGCAGTTTGAGTAGGTGTAGCTGGGCTGACTGTCATAGATTTATGTCTGTTTACTCAACAGTGGATGGGAGCTTTTAGGAGGAAAAAGATTTTCCCATTTCAAAAACATTATGTCAACCCAAAATGATAAAGCCGCTAATTTTTCCTCTTGTGATCCATTTTTAATGGTCAACTGTAAACTTTTACTGAAGCCAGTTAAAAAATGTAAAATGGGCACAGATCTGCCTGTAGCCCAATTATTGACACATCATTGATCAGCATGCTCCAAGAGCCATAAAAGGAGGGTGAACAAGGTCCTGATTCAACAAAGCAAAATTAAGCATGCATTTATGTAAGTGGGTAAGTAATCCCGTCCATATTCAGCAAAGCACTTAAGCATGTACTTAGTCCCAGTGATTTCAATGGGTCTGCTCCCCAGTGGGGTTCACAATCAGGCCCCGAATGAGGAAAAGCAGACCTGGACAATTCCTGACAAACCCAGTTGTGACAAAAGACCCCCTGGGGACTGTCACCTGATGTGCTGAAACTAGCTCGGAGCCAGTTTTCCCTGCCAGCCTGGGACTCCAGAACCCTGTCTTGTTAAGCCAGACATGCTAGCCTGCTGCAACACAGACCCAGGGTCTGAACCATGACCCAAAAGCTGCAGACTTAACTGAAAACAGCTCAGCAAGTACTCCTGTCACCAGCACCCAGATACCCAGCTCCCAAGGGATACAAAACCCCAAATAAAATGTTTTACTCTTTATAAAGCTTATACAGGGTAAACTCATAAATTGTCCGCCCTCTATAACACTGATAGAGAGATATTCACAGCTGTTTGCTCCCCCAGGTATTAACCACTTACTCTGGGTTAATTAATAAACAAAAGTGATTTTATTAAGTATAAAAAGTAGGATTTAAGTGGTTTCAAGTAATAACAGACAGAACAAAGTAAGCTACCAAGCAAAATAAAAACAAAACACGCAAGTCTAAGCCTAATACATTAAGAAACTGAATAAAAGTAAATCTCACCCTCAGAGATGTTCCAATAAACTTCTTTCACAGACTAGACTCCTTCCTAGTCTGGGCCCAATCCTTTCCCCTGATACAGTCCTTCTTGGTTCCAGCTCAGGTGGTAACTAGGGGATTTATCATGACTGGTAGCCCCCTTTGTTCTATTCCATCCTCTTTTATTGCTTTGGCACAAGGCAGGAATCTTGTCTCTCTGGGTCCCCACCCCTCCTTCTAAATGGAAAAGCACCAGGTTTAAGATGGATTCCAGTATCAGGTGACATGGTCACATGTCCTGTGAGACCCCCAAGCCCTCATTCTTCCCAGCCTGACTGACAGGAATACAGGAAGGCTTACAAATTAACAGAGCCGTTTACAACCAATTGTCCTAGTCAATGGGAGCCATCAAGATTCTAAACCACCATTAATGGCCCACACTTTGCATAATTACAATAGGACTTTAGAGTTATACTTCATATTTCTAGTTTTAGATACAAGAATGATACATACATACAAATAGTATGAACACACTCAGTAGATTATAAGCTTTGTAATGATACCTTACAAGAGACCTTTTGCATGAAGCATATTCCAGTTACATTATATTCACACTCATTAGCATATTTCCATCAAACATATGGAGTGCAACATCACACCAGTCAGTTATCACCCGCTTTGTTGAAATCCCAAATTTCATTGCAACACCACCCTGCTCATCTGATCCCACTTGCCAATGCCACGTAAAGCAGCTGCTGAGCTCCGGAGGAAGAAGTCACTCTTCTCCTTGAAAGAACGTGCCCATCGGCAAATAGCAGACAAAGCAGCAAAATTCGTTTCTTGGCTGGTAAGTTCATACTTATCTGCTCTCCCCTCCCATTAACAGGTAACAGGATTAAGGGGAATTCAGACCACCTGGGGTATTTTCAGTGGTTTTCAACTAGGGTATGCATGCTCTCATCAGGGGGTACACAAGAAAAATCCTGTAATGGCAAAAACACATCATGTTATCCCCACCCCCATTCTCATAAGTATATTGTGACCCTATCTCAGATGGGGGTACATGGTAGACTACATTATTTGGAAAGGGGTACATGGCCTAACAAGTTTGAAAACCACTGCTCGATCTGATTTAAAACCTTGGACCAACATGATCTAGAGGACGGTTCCATTCGGAAAAGAGATGCCACCTTCTGATTAACAGCTCTGCTCCAGCCTTACTGACTGACTTCAGTGAGGCAAGAAAAGTTATTACTTTTCCCCCTCTCATTCGCACAGTGGAGGCAACACGGCTCAGAAAGAGGCAGCTACTGTCCGCTCCTCCTTGTGCATCACTATTATTGTAAATTCGGTTCCACTCAGTCACTGAAGGCAATGGGGTTGCATTGAAGCCTGGCCTATGCTGGACGCATGTACTGTTCTGCAGATTGATTTAACGCTTGACAATGCTTGTAAACCAGTTCTCTGCACATCAACATGCTACAGCCACCTGACCAGCACTTCAAGAAGCGGCTGGGGTGGACGAGGCTTTCGGGAGGTCTGAAAGGTGGCTCAGTCTAAGCGGTTTCCGCAGGGACTGGTTTAGTGCCTTGGGTGAGGGTTCAGCTCAACGTCTCCCCCCTATCATCCAAGGTGCACAATGACGTTGCAAAATCTCCAAGGCGGCACTGCTTCTGGCAGCCCCAGAACTGGTTTAGAACACTATTCCTGTGGATGCAGGTTCTTAAACGGAGTCGGGCTGGACAGGAAGGGTAGCCCAGTGACTAGAGCACTGGCTTAGGATCCAGGAGACCTGGGTTCGCTTCCACCTGCTCTACCACAGACCTTCAGACAGTCAGTCTCTGCCTCAGTTCCCCACCTGTCCAAGGGGGAGGCAAGGCAGTGCCATTATCCACGTGAGGGTAAATACAGCAATGACTGTCAGGTGCTCAGATACAGCGGGGTTTGGGGCCAGATAAGAACCTAAGAACACCAGCGTGGATGCACTGAACGGTTTGTATTTAATCCGGCTCAACTGGACAATGGTGCAGGTCTCCAGTGCAGATGCAGAGTGAGGGCCGCAGCGCCCCCACCACTAGTGAGGATGCAGGCAGCTGAGCGAGCAGGCAGAACGAATGCCTTGCCCTGGTACACAGTTCTGATGTGCCAGTCTTACATCCCCTTGTCTCTGGCGCAAATGACTAACCACAGTGCAGGGGCACGGCGAGGCCTGCTTTGAGTTGTGTGCCAAGCACTCCCGCACACGCGGCCCCTCCGGTCTCTCTCTTGCACCTCCGTAGAAACGGTGTCACTCGAGGGGCGGCGGCAAAGCGACTCCTGATTTACCCTGGTGCCTGTGTCCAGACTAAGGGATCAGGACAAGGGACTTGCTATTAAGTGTGTATCCAGTGATTGCTGGTGGAGGCCTGTCCATCGACAGCATGCAGTCTATCTTGCCTGCCTTTCAGCTCAGAGAGGAATCCCAATGCCTGCACTCAGCAGTCAGAATTCAGAGGCTTTTGCGTCAGCGTGGTACTCCGGAGAGCAGTGAATGAATCCACGAGTATAGCCGGCAACGCTGTAGTCCTGAGCTGAGCACGCGGCTCTGATAACACACCTGCCTTCAGAAACAGCCCTACAACTGCTGTCTAGTCCTGGCCCTTTCGTAAGCACAGTGTGCTAATCATGCCAAACAGCGTGGGGCTCAGTTTGATGGGAAGAATCAATCAGGGACTGCAGAGGGTTCCGGTCAACTCATTACAACTTGATCCAACTGCAACCAAGTCTTTGGAGGTGAAAAGGTAACTTACGAAACCACCAAACTCTTCCTAGTTAGTTATTTGGGGTGGAATTTTCCACAGTGCCCAAGGCAGCCTCACCCATGAAGTCTTATGTATACACACAAACGCAGGGGATGAGCTGCTGTCATAGCAGGACGACATTTGGGGCATGCACCGCCTTTTAAACGTGCCACACAGGGATGGATGTCAAAAAGGCACCTGAATGCGTTTGGAGGCACTGTCACATATCAGCTCAGTAGAGAAACCCAAGGCCTCATCGATACCACAGCTCACACAGCGTAAAAGCACGGAATGTAAAGGTCCCGGGAAACCTGTTTCTAATGCAGCACAGCCTGTGGTGTTCCTGGACATGGACAGCCCGTGTGGGAACCATATTTAAACAACATGTTTTAACCACAATGGCCAGTTGATGTGTCCTAGAAACTAGCTCAGCTCTAACTGGGCTTAATGAGTCAAACATTTTCTTTAAAGGGAAGTGGGAATGGGATGGAAAAATGGGGAACAGCAAATAGGAAAAAATGTCATTTTTCAACAATTTAGCCTGTGGGGAGAATAAACATTTAATAATTTAACAGTATAAATATATATATATATATATAAAATAGAATGTTTAACCAATTTCCTAATGCTCTTCAAACTCAGCGCCTGTAAACCTTCAACAGCAAGTTCGGTTCAATCAAATCAACTTTTGTAAATATTTGATGATGTTCTTTTCCTGAGGTTTTAACTTTACTGGTAAACAATTTATGGTAAATGAAACTCTTCTGAGAAGCGAGTTTTGAGGAAATAGAAAAAAACCCGAACTTTTTTAATTGTCTATTTACAGTCATTTTGTATGTGCACATGTGGTCTTTTGGGGCTGTATAAGTAGATTTTGGAACAACTAGAACACTTCTAATGTAACATTTCAGAGTAGTATTATCAACCAAATGTTAGGGTTGAACTAATATTTCATGTCCTCTAGAACATTTCAGGGATACGAAAAACTACTACAGAGAACACAGCTCACCTGAGACCTACTCTAAACCCTCTGGGGCCCCTGTGCTGCAGTGGTAAATCGGTCACTGATTCCGTGCTGGGGTTTGTAACTTGTAGTGGATAGCAGGTTTCAGTCCAGAAAATAATGGTTCTCTGACGTCACCATCTGAGGATTATTTTTTTTTAAAAACCCAAGTCAAACACCCCCCTGGCAAAGCCACAACCACATACACAACAACAAACATAAGCCAGTGACAAGAGCATGGGTTTCAGACACTTTGCAGGCTTGTGACTCAAAATGAAAGATAGTTCAGTCTGTAGCCTTTGTAGGGGCTGGATTAAGCCACCACTACAAGCTTCTGATAAATGTCAGCTTTGTAGCTCTTTGAAATCACATCCAATAATGACAGACGTTAGAGCCAAGTCCATTATTCTGGTCTGTCAAGTGGCAGGCCACGGGATCACCTCATTCTCACCTCGCTCACACCAGTTTGACATGTGATGGCTCAGGAGCTCCCTGTTTGACATTTCTGTTGAAGACAACAGGAGCATGGCCATTACTCTGCTGGGATGAACACCCTCCCCCAATACCTCACTTTGCTATAAGGACTTTCATCTCCAAGAGCTTTGCAGACTGGTTTTCAGGGATCACTTCAATTCAGCTCAGAAATGCACCCAGCTCTGGGGTGAAACACAGCAGCTGTTTAACACCACACAGCAAAAACTATCCAGCAGGCTAGGGCAGGAACTGAAGAACGCTGCATCCAACTGGAATGTTAGAGAGGAAGAGAAGCAGAGTTGAAAATGTGGCCAGAATCTTCTGTCCTACAAAAAGTCAGTTGTCACAAGACACTGGTCACCGGTCTCATGCTCAGCTTGACCCTCCCAGCACATGTCTGGGCCCTGGCTCCCGTGCCTGCACTCACTTGTTCAGTCTGCTGCTCGGGTGCTGTTGGATAGCAGGTGCTGTGGGCGCACTCCCCAAAGCTGCAGAGTTCCCTACAGGTTCTTGTGGCCGTCTAGTCTGACCTCCTGTCTACGTGGATGGCCTTCATGTGAAGAGATTAGAGTCAGGTGCCGACCCTGCTCAAGCCACGATGCGCCATTGCAGCAGCACAAAGCAGCCATAAACTCAGCTCGGGTGGCTGGTGGAGGATCTCCTGGCCTGGAATAAGCCTCGGGGTCACTGTAGTGGTGTCTACGCCACCCCTTCTTTGGGAGTGGTGGGCAGCCAGCGTAACATAGAGCAGGCCTGGGGCTGCTCTGCTTCATGCCATGGACTCGACCAGCCCTCAATGGCCAAGATCCAGGGAGAGGAATGGGAATCCCCTCTCCCTCCCCAGCCCCCAGAGACCAGGTGCAAGGATGTGGCCCATAGAGCACAATCTTATCACACCCCTGCATTGCACATCCCTTGCTATGCAGTCCTTGCGCTTTCAACACACGCGTCCCCAACCAAGAACATTTTCCCAGAAAGGATGGCTCTTTGCCCTGTGCTGGGGCAGGTCCATCAAGGATCCTGTACTCTTCTGCCCTTACCACTGGGCAGTAAGAGAGATCTAAAGCTAAACAAAACCCAAACTTTGCAGGATGCGGATAAGAAATCAGCTAAGTAATGGCGGCTCAGGGGCAGGTGGGAGTTAGCCGGCATTTGCAAAAGCATCTAAAAGGCGCCCAAATACTTTTGAGGATCTGGGCCTAAGTGACCAAGGACCATAAATCCCCCTGAAATTCAATTAGATTTCCGCTCCTAAATCACTTTGGTGGCCTTTGAAAATCCCACCCTGTATTAATTTCTCTTTTAAAAGTTTGCCTGAGTCTGTATGCACATCACACATTACTAAGGTTACAAATTCAAGCCCTCAAATTAGGAAACGCCAGAGTTAATGTTGCCTTAATTCGCCCTCCCACCCCCCCCCTTGCGCATGTGCCTTATGATACAGCCTTTCATTATATGATGACAGACTATTTTCTCCACAGGTCTCTGCCTCATTCAGTGCGCAGCACCGAGGATGCTCTAGGGAGCAATCAGTGTTGAGTAGTGAAGGAGGTGGTTTCCTGTTGGGATGGTGCATCCATTCACAGTTTGGTTAGCATTCAGAGCTGTGAGCGGCTGGAGCATGCTCAGTGAGGATGGGCTCTTTGGAGGTTTTAGCTGGGACGCTTCAACAAGTCTCTAGCGAGCGTGGGCAAACTGGTTTTTCCAAAGCTTTGAATTTGGCCAAACTTGAGCAGATTTTCAGAAATGGCCAAGGTCACATCCCTGCCATAAAAGGCCACCCCGTCCCCTGCCAAATTTCAAGTCCCTACTCCAAAGCATGGGGTGACAGAGCTGTTCAAAGAGAAGGTTTCCAGAATTTTTTAACATGAGCAAGACACTGTATTTCCCTAGCCTCATTCCCAGCAATGGCAGAACTGGTTTGGCTGAAACTTTCCAAAAATATTCAGCTTGCAAGCAGACACCTAGCATGGAAACTTTCAGTCCAAGCACCTAAAATCCAGCAAAGTTATAAGCAAGTGAAAGTGTCTTATAATTAAAAGTGTTGGGCAACCTTAATAAGCCACATTACCAGCCCTGCCTATTTGTGCGTGTGTCTATATGCACGCGCGCACACACACACACACACACACACACAAATTCTCTATAGTGTAGACCAGGCCTCAGATGTCCATCAGGATGCTGAGATCACAGGGAGAGGACATTGCCGGCAGAACCACTCCTTTCTCTATGTAACGATGTGCACTTTTCAGAACGTGGAAGACACTCTCTAGTGTTTCCCGAGTTTAAACACAGAACTGGGTAAGCAGACTTTTTCTTGTGCGCTTCAATAATTGCTCTTGATGTCATTTATGCCGCCTCCACCTAACTTCGTGCTCTTTACTGAGCACGGATTTGATGAACCCAGAGCAAGATGTGCTCCAAGCAGCTTACCAGCTAAATAAGACTTCCACATTAGACTTTAAAAGTTTGTCATATGTTGGTGTCTATCTAAATTATACAACTCAAAAATTCCAACTGGTGTCATACACAGGGCAGTAACATACACCACAACTGGGGCTGTTGCTTCAGCAAAACACTGTCCTTTATATTTCTGTCTCTCCCCTTATCTTGGTACAGAAGGAGAATTGCAAGCCTGTGTAGATATTTTCAGGGCATTTTCTCTGACAGACCTTTGTTACAGTTCTCTCCGGTAATGCCCTGTCTCCAATCCACATTAACCACCATTCTTATCACTCTTGTTACAACAACATGACAAGGAATAAAAATGTGCACTAGAGTTCATTTGGGGTTTACTGTGTTTATTCTGGTTCTTCAGAAGAAAGTATTTCTACTGTGCCTGCATCAGAGGCACATTGCAAATATCCCGTATCTAAGTGCTCCACTCGCCACCCCCACCCCCGTCTGCCCATAGAAGATGCAGTTTGTCCATTATACCCAGTGACGTATCATTGCTGTCCCTTACAAGATGATGTATTGTATCCACAGAGATGACCCAAGTTATTTACATAGCTTACAGCCTCTCAACTTTATTATGGTTATTAATGGTAACCATATCTCCCAATTCGCATTGCAATGTTGTTGCTATTTTTGTTAAATAATCCCTAGTTTTTTCCAGGAAGTGTTTCAATAATTTAGGTCACCTCTGTACCCAAGATTGTGAGTGTTTCTGTACAGTACATAGTTAAATCATGTGATTTAGCATGAGATATAGGACATTTTTGACCAGAGCACTTGAGCCAATAAAGATAAGAAATGTCCAAAGTATAACATTGATGTTCCAGGGCTGCAAATATCCACTCTATAGATAGCTCGAGGCCCTGGAATACCCTTTTCCAATCTGAGTGTGTAGATGTTCCTGATTTAAATTGCCAGGAGCTCAAGATGGGATTGAGGCCCTGGTGTTATTTTGGATCATCTGCATCATTCAGCTTCCTGTTTCACCTTCCAGAAACTCTGAAACAAAGACCACAGATAAAAGATACTGACCACCGCCTCTGTATTAGAGAGATAGCAATGAACCGGTCTGCCTGGAACACAAAGGAAAACAGATTTAGGAGTCTAAGAAAGAATTGTGAAGACTTAACTTTAGACACAAAAATTTTAAAAATCTTAGCCATATGTCTAACCCATCCGAGAGAAGCAACCCAGTTTTATAAGCCTGATTTCTATCCAGTTACTGGAGTGAATCCAGCTTAGTTAACACCACACATTTTGCTATATTAAAACAAGTTCTTGGTGAGGGAAGGAGGAAAAATGACCAAGAGAAAATTCCCACGTGGGACTGACTATTCCAAGAACAGCAGCGATATGAAACTGAACATCAATCATCTTTGAGGATCACTCTTGCTGCACTGAGTGAGCAGTAATGACGACATGGTTACAGAATATCCAGTTGGAATCTTCCTACAAGACACACAAGGAGGGCGTAGTTAAAGGGCACATATGAAGGGTTATTTTGGCTGCCATATGAAAGTGCCACTCTGTTAGCTGCTTCCTACTCCAAGCAGAGTTTCACTTAAGCTCACGACCATACACCTACGGAGACAAACACAGCTCCAGCAGGAGACTGGGCAAAAAGCAGCATTTAACCCACTGCACCACATATCCAGACTGACAGCGTGGGACCCTGTCTGAACTAGAGATCGTCTCAGGCACTCATATCTCCTGGCAGCAACCCGCTCGGATGCGCGGCCGCTGCACAGACGGACGACAAGCACGCTCAACCGGGGCTTGGTGCTGCTCTCACAGCGGAGGCATTTCTAGCAGAAATGGAAAACAGCAGGGGCACGTTAACATTTATTTCTACCTTCCACTGTAACCTCGACGAGGATCTCTGCATCTCTCCCCTTCTTCTCACTGCCTGTGACCCTTTCAGTGACGGGGCCCGAGTCCGAGCTGACCTACCCCAGGGGCTCCGTGGGCTCAGCCCTTGGCTCACCTCTTTCTATGCCACGTGAGAGTTGTTTGGTATGGTACAGAGCTGCTGTACCCCTCTTAAGTGACACGTCCCTGATCCCAGGCTCCAATAGCATACGTAAAATAATAATCCCCAGCTCTTATCTAGCATGGTGCATCTGCAGATCTCAGGGCACTTTACAAAAAGAGGGAAGTGTCATAGTCCCCGTTTTCCAGATGGGAAAACTGAGGCACCAAGTGGGGAAGTGACTTGCCCCATATCACCCAGCCGGCCACTGGCAGAGTCCAATAGGCCACGCTGCCTATAAAACAAGATGCCGAGCTGGAGGGCAAGCTAGAGCGGTCAGATGACCACGGTCATGCCTTGCTGCTGACCATCTGTGCACCAGGGCAGCTGCCCCCAGGCTTAAGAGCTCGACTAGTCTATGCAGTCGCCGTCCCGCAGGGTGCAGCTGGAGAGACTCAGACGGGATGGAAAGGTTTTAGCAGGAAGAAACTTGCGCTGGCCACTGGGAAGCGAGACCAATTTGCCTGGGGCCCGGGCTGGCGTGGAGGAAGGTGGGAGAAGGGTGCAGGGGGCGCGTAGAAATCTTTCCCTCAGCCACGGGCCCGCTCCTGGCTGTTCAGCGGGTATCAGGGCCTGCCGTGTTCTGCAATCCCTGGCTGTGAGGAGGTAGCCAGCCAAGGTGACCGTGCCCCATCCTCGCTGCCTGTCCCTACCATGCACCTTGCCTCTCAGGGCATTGCTTGGCTCCATAAATCCCTTTCCCCCCGCTGGCTCCTGCCACCTTCCCAGCATGGCCCTCACAGCCACGCTCGCCCCCTGCTCAGGAGGGAGGCCTGGGGGTGGGGCAGGTGTGAAGGAACCGGCCCTGACCCCCGCAGCTGACGAGGGGACAAGCTATGGGGAGATACAAGCCTCTCCACCCCTCAAGAGCCCGGAGCAGCTGGGAAGGCAGCCGGGAATCCCTATGCCGGCACTGGATGTTGGCGATGCCCTTTCCAAGAGGGGCAGAGGATCAGCTGCAGGGCACCTGGCGGGGCGGGAATAGGAGGGGCCAGGATGGCCTGGCCCATGTGGCTCAAACACAACCTGGGCTGCGGCCTCGAAGCCTGGGCCCTGGAGAATGGCCCCACCTCCCAGGGCCGTGGCAGAGGGGAGATCAGCGAGTCAGGGCACAACAAGCCAACTTGGGCAAGCGCCTCAGGGACCTTGCCGTCATGCCGGGGAGAGGGGCGGGGAAGGGGGTTATACCAGCTAGCTCAGCCTCCCGCCCTGGCGCAGGCTGTAACGATACGGCAGGCCCGATCGTCCCACCTGCTACCTCAAGCTGGGAGGAGCATACCCCTCCTCGTGGTGCTCGGGGCTGCATGGCCCCCTTGGGAGCCCAGAACAGGGAAGTGGGCGAGGACCAAAAAGGCCTTGCCGACTGTGCTGGCGGTTTCCCTGAGTCACGGCCGTGAGAAACGTCTGGGCTACACTCGGGAGGGGCACCAGGGTCTTGCTAGGCCACAGAGCGGGTGGGGCTATTCTTTTGGAGACGATGCTGCCAACCTCCCCCCCGCCAGAGGCAGAAAAACAGCCCCAGAGCTGTGCCCAGCTAAGGCGGGGCGTGTGCTCACCCCACCCCGGCCTCGGGACCCCACACGATGTTCTGTGCTGAAGGGGCGTCACAGGGGGCTGGAGGCTGAGCCAGGGCAGGCCGAGGGGAAGAAGTGAAGTCGCTAGCTCCACAAGCCAATACACCAGGATGAACCTGGGGGCGGAGGGGGGGGGGGGTGTCAAAGGGAGCAATAGCCCCACCTATGGATAGTCCCTGTCACTGTGCTCGTGGGAGTGCTGTTACCCCCTGTGTCCTCAGGATCTCCAAAGTGCCCTATGCCCTTGAGAGGACAATCGGCAGGGAGCTCTGGCTCACGGCTGTGGTGGAGGGTGATCAGGCTCAAGGGTAGGGAGCCCCCTTTGCTTGGACCCCTGTGCAGAGAGGATTCCTGAGAGCAGCTGATATTAGCAGAACAAAACAGCCAGATATTAGCAAGTGCAATTGCTACAGTCCCCCCCCCCCCCCCCCCCCCCAAGTATGATGCAGGATGTAATATTTCATGTAGAAATAGCTGCAGAACCTTTGTCTGCAGTGAAACATCATTAGGCAACTTACATTGACATTCAAATTACTTATTGGCAGAAATAGGTTTAAAAATAGGTTTTTTATGATAAACAAACTAACCTCATACAGGAAGTAAGCTGCAAAATACTAAAAGCCAGTACATTGTACTTCACCAGTGATCGTACAGATTCATTGTGCACAAAGTATTTTTTCCTTATTATTTTTAATTTTCTGCCTTCCAAGAGCTAATAGATAGCAATTTAAGGAGGAAGTGTCTGATTCAACTACGAAAACACTTGAGAATTAAAAAAAAAAAAAAGAAAATGTGTCAGCCTTTGGGTAGGAGGATACAGCTCTGGCTGTCACACGAAAAAAAAAAAAAAAGAAAAAAAAAGAAGGGTTTTTTCCAGAATGGTCAGGTGTACTCCACAGACACACATAGGTCAACAAACACTGAACCTGCCCAGACAAGAGCCAGCCAGGTATTTACCCTCTCCACTGCCACAGAAACCACAGTTGTGCATGTATTTTCCTCCTCCACAGTCCCCAAAGCTATGCAAGGGAGTGTGCTATCACCTGTCTATTCAGCTTAGCTATTACTTGAGTGCCCATCACCATAATACCCAAGAACCAAATGCAATATTTTAGAGTCTCACACAGCTCTTCTGTTTGACTTCCCCAAGTTCAGCTGCTTTAGCTGATTGCATTTGGTTGCTTGACTTAAGTTCCTGCAGGAAGGTTTTGCTATAGCCAGACACAAGGAACAACAACAAAAAAACCTAATAAACCAAAAGCTAAACAAAATAAGGTTGTGAATATCAAAGACTAAGTCAAATTTGCTCCCATATGACAAATTTTGGACAGTGCCTGTCCCTGCAGCCTGGGTTCCTTACAAACAACCTCCAGCAAGCTGTGTGTCCTTCAGAAAAAGTTGAACAACTACATTAAACAAAAAAATAGCAGCAACCTGATTCTCTTACACATCTAATATACCTAAGGGCCATTTGGAATTTTAAATGGCTCTATTCTGTACAAAGAAGTGATAGCATTTGCCTGTCTGCACACAAATCTTAAAATAGAACCAAATCCTGCAATTCAGAATCATGTTCAAATTGTGAACCAAGTTTTTAATAAGTTTGGACTTCAAAGGGTATTTGCTGCTGCTGCTGCAAAGGTTAAACAAATTTTCCTACCGAAACTGAGTGTGGGTTGTGAAAGAACATGTTAATGAAGAAAATTTCCCCGGGGCTGCTCTTTTATTATCACCAAAGCCATCAAGTTTCAGTTTGAGTTATTTGTATTTATTTATAAAAACAAAGATTAAATAAGTAGAACAAAAACAAAAACCTCATCCGAATTTCTGCTCTAAACCTGATTGATTTGAACAAAGAGCCCTATATTCCTCCAGGTGCAAATATTCTTCTCCTCTTTGCTCCTAGAAGATAAGTTAAATGAATACCTAGCTGGGGATAATGTACTCACATTGCTTAGCATGTCTTAAAAGAAAAAATTGTCCTGAATATTAATAATGATTCATGTTAGGCTTTTTCCCCTATAACTTCTCTACTATAGAAACATTGATTTAAATATGGACATGAACATTCTTACAGTGCTTGTTTTTCAACCACTGTTTATTGTCAGGTTCAACAAAGACTTATATGCATGCAGAATGTAGTCATAGGCACATTAATACAGAACAGGTGCTACACTTTGCAACTATATTATTGCTTGTAAATGTAATTTAAAAAAAATCTAAAGTCAAATGTTTGCTGCTTGAATAATATTACTTCAGAAATCGTAAGATATGAGGAGCAGGAAGGTGCATTTTATTGTAAGGACAGTTTGTTAGTCTTAACATAGTATTCCAGTATATTAAGCATGGAGCCTTTTAATTATTTTTGTAACATGTAGGTATCAGTAGCATTTGCTTTCAATGAGGTAATCTGAAACATTCCTAAATGAAATGGCTAATCAAAAAACATCTGATAAATAGACATTTTCTTTTCATGTGTTTTTATTCCATCAATACAGAACTAGGAAAAAACACACCAAAAAAAGATCTTTAGTGGTCTTGCAGCCTTGAATGTGTTGTTTTTCTTCATATTTCACGTTGTTGGCTTTTGTTATCAGTATCATCTACAATTGTGGCCAATGCTTTAGGCAGACATCTTGTTCCAAAACTGCTTGTAACAGTATCAGCTACAGTTCGAGAGAAAAGCCACTACAGTGAGAAAAAGTGTAAATTTAATCCAGGATGGAAGCACTTTACTGAACTTTACAAAAGGACACACAACAAAGCGAAGATTGGCAAGTCTCAGTCTAAATTCAGATGAGCCTTCAAACTCTAGTGTTTATCAGTGATCTTCTTCAGCATATTGACTTTATTTCAAGCTACCTGTAACTCCCCATTTTCATTCTGATAGAAGTCAAACCTGTTATCTAAATAATAGGATTTTTTGAAGGCTTACACATGATTTTTACTGGATGTTATTCAAACTGTAATACCAGTACTATCAAGACTACTTTTGACAGATGCCGCATGAATGAAATCAGTTAAGCAGTTATTTACCACTGAAAATAAATGACACCAACATAGTGCATATTGAATATTAATATTGAAACCAAATAGCAAGCTAATACCACAGAATCATGGTATATAGGAACAAAATGAAACTAATTCAAGTCAAACATTAACTTTTACAGTATGTTTGTAATGTAATTTAACTGTCGAAACTAAATTAAATTGTTGTTAACCCACAGAAACTGATATGGTGCAATTTTTTCATTTTGCTAGCTTAATATATGCACCCAGATTGAAATAAAACCAAATAATGATTTGAGAATCCAGAAGCTTTACAGCTGGAAAACAACAAGTCCGTTTAGCACTGCAATAAAGAGAGTAGCTTAATTCCAGACTAGGCGATATCTGAAATAGTAACAAGTCTTCTCAGACTTAAATATTAATATCTCCCACACACACACACTTTGTCTCAGATTGAATCAAGGACCAATGACACATTCTGAAACCATTCAGTAAAGCTCCCTTTCCTGACAATACTGTTGCAGTCTGAATCAAATTAAAATGTTGCTGAAAAGTTCAAACCGTTTCTAAAAATGGACACAGTTACCGAAAAACAACCTAGACCGTTTTACAGCATTCAGGATAATTTTCTTTCATTCGGAACACGGCACAGTTTCTCACTTTCGAATTTGGAAGGGGACAAGCTTATATCCCTAACCACTACAGTTAAAAATTAACACTGTTCTTCAGTACTTTTTCCATATAAAATGTAGTATGAAATGCTTGGTACTGTCTTTTTCCCTACCCCCTCCTCCAATTAAATCTAGCTGTATAATAGCTGTCAAGTGTTTTGTTTTGTTATCTAAAATGTTCAGAGATCAGTTTTTCCAATACCCTCTCCACTTCCTGTGGACTACAAAAAACAGTTTAATTTGAAACTTATTTTTCCCTCTACCAGTGAAAAAAAACCCACCAAAATTTACTGTTCAATGAAACCCACCACAGTATGTTTTTTTTAATACTTCTTGTAAAGTAATTTCATTTAGAGCAGCAGTGAACCAAGATTTCAGCTTGTTAATCTAAAATAACTCAAGACACAGACAAATAAAAGAATAAACTGACCAGGAAAGATTGTTGTTTAAACACTGAAAACAGTGAGTTGAATAATATTAAAATCAAAGTTAATTCTTATTTGATATTTTTAAAATTCCTCTAACATTGTATTGTATGTGTCTCTTTAGGTGACTATTGTAAGACCAGAGTTTTAAATTGCTAGTGAAATGTATAGAATTAGTCTAAACTCAAAATTTTGACTCATCCATTTATATGGTGCATGATTACACATACTATATATGGTACTAATATTTGCCACTTACTTGAAAAGCCCACTCGCAAGATTTAGGAAATCATTTTGATTTGAGTCATGTGGAAACAGTGAAACATGACACTGACTTAAAGTAAGGTACACATAAAAGAGCACTTTACTTTTAACACACATCTCACCACATTTGAAAAGGCTAGAATATTGGACATTTTTAGACATACACCAATTTAGATCATTACTAGGCAACAAGTTAGTTTGTAGCACACTAGAATGGACATCTAAAATTTGCAAATATACAGCAGCAAAATCCTGTATAAACTGTATTTGAGTGTTAACATTAGAGAAAACATTTTAAGGGGAAAACTGCCTTATGTATGCTTATCTAACTTTGATCTTTCACATTTTCAGAGAATACATCTTTCAAGTATAAACAGTTTCTAGAGATGCGTTGAGACATATTCCTGTCTGCAAACATGCAAGTGCTCTGATAGTCCGTACACAAGTAACCTCGTGACAGATTAATTCTGCAACCAATAATATAGAACAGCTGTCCTGAAAATGAAACCCACCTGGAAAATCATAATAGGAGTTTCACAAAGTTTTCAAAATTTCTTCTTATACAAAATTAATCTAAAATAATAATACATTAACGATATGACAGAGGTTTGTATACATTCTGGTGATTTAGTCATTAAATGAGTGATAAAATTCATAAGAAACTTGAAATCATGCTGCGGGGTGTGTGCGCGCGTGTGTCTTTATGCACCCACACTCATTAGTAAAACTGATCGTAAGTGCTGGATAATAATACCAGTTTTTGGCAGCACAAGTAAAATAATTTCCCCTCTGATCTCAGGATGTCAACAATGGTTCCGAATGTCAACTATGCCCCCTTTATGTGTGTCACACTATAGCTCTCCTTCAACACAGAAATGTTTCGTGAACTCAATTTGTAACTGGCATCCTACACCTTAGCCAACAATCTCTTCATCAAAGATAGCTGAAAACAAAACTGAGAGAAACATCTTGTGGTTTTACAAAATGTATTTACATAAAATATATATTTAAAAAAAAAAGGAGTTTGGGTTATTATGAGAGAAGTCATTTATGGTGTGTGTGATGCAGCTGACATTTAAAAGGGCTTATTGTGCTCCTCAGCTTCACACATTACCTACACTTATCTCCAGATGAAACCCCACTGAAAAAGGCTTTATCAGACCAGCGTGGCTTGTCTTGATTAAGAAAGGTTTTCTATATTCAGTCTGCCTCACTCTACCTATACAACATTTAAGCAAACAGACATGGATGACAAATGGAATTCTGCAGCAAAACGGATCGCATAGAATTAGCCATAGGAAACAAATCATGGGAGGCTAGAAAGTCAATAATCCTTAGTTAATATCAATGGAACAGGAGGACAACAGAATATGCAGCTGGACAGCAGATTACTAAACTGCCTTTGAGACAGACATGTCTGTGAAATAACAGGACATTGCTTCAGACAATTTTAGGGAAAACAATGACAGAGAGGAGGGCAACCAAATACTTGGACTGATGCATTAAATCAATTATTTCCCTGAATGCCGTTTCCAAGAGCTGTGTATATTCTGTTTTGAATACAGCAAAATAAAATTGCAGTAGACAATGTGGTGAATCAGAAACCCACAGCTGTATTTCCTCCCCCTCCCCCCAAAAGGTGGCTCATATGATGTAATGACCAATGTATTAAATGCCACTGAACAATGACACTCTATTATATTGTGAAAATTCCTCGCTGTCAGTAATACCAGCTGATATGTGCATAACCCATCAACCTCAGTGCTTGTCAGTCAACTCTACAACCAACCAATCCAGCAACCTGATATCTGCAGCCAGAGTCCTTTGCCTGCACAGAGAGAGACCCATGGGGCTTTGTGCAGGGGCAAGCATTTCCCCATGCATTACATTGCAAGATTGGGGCCTAAAACCATCATTGCTGCCTTAATTTACTGCCCATGTACTTATGTTCAGTTTTAATGAAGATTTAAAAGTAAAGGTCAAATCAAATTGCATATTGTTACTGCTATGTACAATTGTATTGCTTGTAACATGGTTTGCATAGGAAGAAAATCAAAGCAAAGACTCTATAAATATACCCTGAACCACCACACTGCTTTGGTACCATGGAATTGTACCAGGGCTAATCCCTTGAAATCAAGAGCAGACACCTGATAATGCAAAAGCACTCGAGGAAAACAAACGTAACAGTGGCAATCATTGGGCCTGGGTAAAGAAAAACTACAGCATCAGTGGCACCTGAAAGTGACTGAGATTCTAGTCCACGTAAAACAAATGTGTTAGTCTCTAAGGTGCCACAAGTATTCCTTTTATTTTTGCTGACACAGACTAACACGGCTACTTCTCTGTAACTAGCCCATGTACACGACTTTCCTTTAGCACTTAATTGCAACCTCAAACAAAGATCAGAAAGGCTAATGTCTTCTTGGTGCCATTGCTCACTGTGTTTCAATTGGGGTTTTTTTTATTTTATTTTTTTAAGTACTTGTTCCTCATTACTGATGTTTCGGGTACTTCTAGGTGATCTAGTAGATAGTGGCACTGCTGTATACAACCGGATTGTCTGGGGTTTGTTCTTTTCTCAATGCACAAGGGAGCTCGGCCAGGCAGTGAGATGAGAAACCTCATTCTGTCAGCTTCCCTATATATTCAGGCTCTGGTTAGAGCTAACCCTTGAAGAAGTATCTGTTTATCAATCGCACGCTTCTGGGGTGGGAAAGAAATCCAGTTAATGCATTCTCTTCTGGCTAGCGGAGGCCTGGCAGGGTAGACTGTATGCTTTCTGGAACAGCAGATCGTATGAATCATAGATTTTAAGGCAGAGGAGATCATTGTGACCCTCTAATCTGACCTGTACAGCACAGGCCATAGGATTTCATCCAGTGCCTCCTGCTCAAAGGCCAGGACTTAATATGCTCATGGAGGTGTTCGACTCCCACAGGTGGGCTTCCCCCAGCCCCAATCACTTGTTTTTAAATTAAGGCCTTGAGTTCAGAGGGGCTGAACTCCTGTTCCCACTGAAGTCACTGGGAGTTGGAAGCGGTCAGGGCCAGATTCCTAAAGATATTTAGGTGTTTAAAGAGGCATATAGGCACCTAGTAGGGTTTTTAAAAAGCCCCCCCAAGGCACTGATCTTTACTGGGTCTTTAGGTGCCTAATCACCTTGAAGAATCTGGCCTGCAGCACCTCTGCTAATCAGACTAGGTGTTCAGGAGGCTAACTTTAGGCACACACATTTGAAAATTCTGGCTACAAACTTCATTCACCTTGATTAATTTCACCACCCTGCAGAGAGAATAAATAGTTGCTGTTTTGTCTGTGACACAAACACAGGGCTGAAATGTTTCCGACTGTTCCTATGTAGCTAGCTGACACTTCTTTCTAGACTTTGTCATGCTTGACACACAGCAGCTGATTTTTGGAGCAACTCTATTTATTGCCCAGGTTACTTTCACAGCTTGTTGCTAAGGAATAAGCTGTGTACACTTTCAAGAACCAAAACCACACTTGGCAAAACAGGGTCGCTTGCACACAAACACCGAGGGGTTGTGACAATGGATGTCACATCAGGGCTTGTGTGAACAGATGTTAAGAGGCTACTATTGATGGATTTGTCAGTCACCTTTTTTCTCAGAGTTGGTTGGAAGCACCCCTTGGAAACAACATGAAAATCCCTTCTCCTCCCACAGCTCTGCCCTTCGCCCACAGGCAATGATTAGTTATTGTGAGGTTGCGAATGACTGTGGGGCTGATTGTATTTTTGATACAAATGAAAAGCCATCAAAATGCACCGGTCGGATCCTTGGCCTCTGCCAGCTCCTTTGCAACAAAGCACGAAGTGAGAAATAATGACGAGAACATATCAAGGGTCTATGGCCCATCGAGGTAACAGCTCTCCAGTTCCGTTAGCAATGGGACACACTTCCTAGCCTGCATTTACCACCCCATTGTGGTTTTCCAGCAGCTGCAACATTGGGCCTTCATCCTGCTCTGAGAACCACCTGAGTGGACCCTGGGAGAGTCAGGGGGCTCAGGGGGTCTGCGGTGGGTTCTCTGTACAGGAGCAGAGCCCTGCCGCAAAGCACAAAACACTTGCTCTTGGAGACAAAACAGCAGACTCCATCGGGCAAATGAAAGAGGATGACGAGAGAGAAAATAAAACTAACCTTCCTGGTGGGCAGGCAGACTCCTCTGAAGGGGTTTTCCTTGGGGCTACTCTGTGGGATAGATAGAGTCTCCACCTTGGCTGTTGTAAAGGAAATGACACAGGCATTCAGCCAGCTGGTACAGCTGAGTGAAGAGCTAATGGACAGAGCCTGGGGGGTTGGATGTGTAAGTGACTCCACCCAGCTCCAGGCAGGGGAGATCGGGCCCTTGCCCCAGTGCAAGGATCCAGGAGAGGCAGCATGTGTCTGCTCCATTGAAAACCAAGAGGGGGGAAAAGCACTAGCAAAAGAGGCTGCTGAAAGCATCCCTGGCAGGTCCTGTTTGCAGGCCCACTGTAGCTCAGCCAGCAGCCTGGGTGATGTTTTGTGTTAGCCCCCAGCCAGCTCCAGGACTGCAGTCCCTGGCTTCAGTGCAGCTGAGCATGGTTAGGCTCAGTCCCTTACAGGGGGGTTGGGCCACACCCCAGGGAAGGAGCAGCTGGGGCTGATGTGGAGCTGAGGAACTCTGGGTGTTAGCTGCTTTGTGTCCAGGACTCGGGACTGCTCAGAGCAGTGCAGCTGCCAAGAGAGCTTTGTGCCAGAGTCATTCTAATTGTGGCTAAACCAACCCCCTGAAATATACCCAAAGCTCCTGAGAGGGTCGGGCATGTTTAACTCTGAACCTCCTGCAGCCTCTCACTAGCTCTTGGGCCCTTGGCTGTGTCGCTGGAGAGAGAACGCAGCGGGCAGCTCGGCTCCTGGGATGTAAAGCCCAAATGCAGTGAATAGGGGCTCGTGGGCTGTGGAGACAAAGCGTATTTGCTGAGGCAGTGAGGCTCTCAGAGCCCTTGAATTTCCCCAGGGCCAGAGGGGGATTCCCTTACGCTGAGCAGTACTGACTCCTCCAGGACTCGCACTGCAACCCACGCTTCCAAGGAAGCAGTCACTCTCCGTCGGCTAAACTACTCCCCTCACTACACAGCCTACACTGCTAGCCAGAACCCTTTTACCAATGACATGAACACGCTCCCTCCTTTCTAATCCCTGTTCCCTTTCGCTCCACCTTCTCCTTTTCCCCATTCCGCAGAAGTCTTGGTCGGAGTGACCATTGGTGCCTCTGTAGACCTGGGTCACATGTGCTCGGTCAGCACAGGCAAGAACCAGAGCAGCAGAAGAGAGATGGCTGGGCCTGGCGGCTGCAGCCTTCTATGCAGAGGCTGACTGCAATAGGGAATGCTGTCACGGGCAGCTTTCAGTAGCCACCCACGGCCTCACCTCCCACTGCTTCAGCCCATCTGCAATCAGGGAGGAGCAGACCTTTCCCCACACTTGCCGTTTTCTGTCTGTGACCTTTCTAGTCTCCTCCTCCCTCAGGGTGGGAAGCACTGAGCTAGCCCCAGAAACAAAACTGGGAAATGCGACTGTGGCATGAGAGCGTACCTGTGACACTACAGGCTGATCGGGCCCAGCTGGTTGGGTGTGGGCAGGGTGAGAGGTTCAGAACTAGTTTTCTAATGGAAGGCGTGTCTCAGCCTTCACCACAGAAGAGGCCGTCAGGTTTCCATAATACTGCATGCCAGAGGACAGAGTCATCAGACAGCCCTCCTTTTGTTTGCAGGGATACTGCACAATGTAGTCCTTTACTCAATTCAAAATTTGGAATAAACTTTCCAGCATCCTGGGTAGTTTTACTGACCTCTTTTCACCTGGGTTTCCAGTAACTCACTAGCCTATCATGTGCCCTTATACACAGTGTAATCTGGGATTCCCAACAGTAGTCGGCATAGGCTGGGTTTACTAAATAGCATGTGAGCTGGGTTTGCTATGGATGGTTTGGACTGGAGTTAGTACAGATAATGATAACCAATTGCTTCATGACTGTACTTTGTGCTGCACTTCCTCCTAATTAATCTGCATGCTGTTGCTAGTAAAAACAGTTTGTGCAGTGCTTCATTTGTAATGAAAGAGGTGCTGGAGCTCAAGCAATTAGTGCCAGGGATCAAGTAACTTTTTTACATTCATACCTGGTGCAGCAAGCCCAGAGGTGCTGGGGCTCTGAACTGCCAAGGCTAGAGGTGCCGGGACTTAGCCCTGGCACAAATTAAGCAGAGCTTGCTTGTATTACATTTGTCCTTGCCTGGTGTTTCCCTTTACAACCTTAAACAGCAATAGTATTTTCAGCCTAGTGCTTTCTCTTAGCCAGCCTTTGCTTCTGAGTCATCCTGAAATAAAGTAAAATCTCTAGAATACAAAGAAAAAAATGCCTGAATGGCACAAATTTATGCTAGTGGAATTTGCTTCAGCACAAGTAATGTGACCGTGCCTCAAAGTCACACGAAGTCTGACTTGTTTTACCATCCAGGAATATATGAATTTTTCTAAGCAGGTGTTATTTTCTTAGTGTCTTGGCATACACCTGCTACATGGACAAATCTTGCAAGTACAATAGGAAAACACAAATTTTAAGGAAATGCAAATGTACTCCTTAGAGTCCTTCGGTCCTGGGAAAGGTAAGACATTATTATTTAACTGTAAAAATAAAAACCTTCCAAAGGGAAAAATGCATCTCTTCCCTCTCTGCTCTGCAAACTGATGCTCATGTACAACTCCTAAAGAAGTCACTAGAAGATCCGCAGCCCTCCACATGATTTCCTGCTGTGGCGATGTGCTAGCGGAGGCTTCGAGGAGCCCATCATTAAAGCTATGCCACTGAACTGAAGGGAAGGTTGGGGTGATTTCCCTGCTAGCAATGGAATCTCTCTCTCTCTCTCTCTCTCTCTCACACACACCCCCCCCCCCACCCCTCTCTGGGTGCTGCTTATTCAGCCCTGCTAGAATTTATCCCTGGGACATTAAAATCCTTCTGAAGAGCAAATGTTTTGCTCTGGAAATGAGCTGGGCGACAAGCAAAACCCAAACTGCCCCACATCCAGAGACACCTGCCAAATGCTCTGTTATGCCATCAGTATATAATCAGTCTAGATTTTACAAACAACGTCTCTGCTTTCCAAGCCAGGGGGATGAGTCTGCCAAGCGGGGCTGCTCCTTCAGCGTGAAAACCAACCAGCTGCTGTCCCAGCCCCTCACCCCTTCTGCGTTAATCCCAGGTTGAACAAGCAGCGGGAGGGAGGGAGGGCTCTTCTGACCCATTGGCAGCACCTCCCTGTCTGGGAGGGAAAGGCAGAGTCAGTGCCACCGAGCGCGCTGGGAGATGGGTGCAATGATAAATGTGCAGCCAGACAGCCCCTTGCCAGTGACATGACAGAGGCGGCCCATGTGCCTTTTTACAGTAGGTGTTTTGAAGACCGAGCCCTGGTAAAATGTATCCCTGATACACTCATTTCAGACAAACGTATGCAAATAACTGGTGTGTCGGGCTCAACCCTCCCACTTGGGGTCAAACCACATCCCATTATAGAGCTCTTTGAGCAGAGGGGCGGTAGGGGTGTGTGTCGGGTGTAAAGCCTCTTTGGGAAGATTGCAGAGCAGCCATGTGGTGTGGAGGCTGCTGCCAGCTCCCCAGACACAACGGGCTTTCCACTGCTCGGTGCTGCACCTGTGCTGTGAGGAGGAGCATTGCGGCTGTTGATGGACGTCACAGTCCCCAGGCTCCCTGGATGATGCGTGGGGACAGACAGGCTCCTACCAACGGGATTCTCTGAGCAGGCAGCTGTCTACACGAGCCAGCAGGGGACACAGGGTTTCTGCTCCATCCCTCAGAGGGAATTAGGTGCCTGTCCCTGGGCTGATGATGGCGGGTGTCTCCCTCCACTTGGGAGTCCCAGCCATGAGCCCTCTGCAGGAGCTAGGTACCTAAGCCAGGTGATCCCTTTTTCACAGGGAGGTGGGGGGTCCCCTCTAGCCAGTGGGTAGGACACTCACCTAAGTTATGGAAACCAGGTCAAACCTCCCCCCCGATTTGGCACAGAAACATGATCTCCACCTCCCAGGTGAGTGCCAATGGGGTATTCTGGGGCAGGGCTCTTCCTCTCCTGGTGATGCTGTTCCACTTGATATCGATCATTAGATATTCACCAGAGAAGGGACTTGAACCTGGGTCCCCCCCATGAATGCCCGAACCACCAGGCTACACATTCTCACTGCCCCTTTGGCTCAGGCCCCACAAGCAGGATAGTGTGTTTAATCTGTGAACTTTTCGGGGGCTTAGGCGTGAGCTGGGGCCGGGCCTGGTTGACCTTGCGTGTGCCCACTGGCCGAAATTAGAAGCAGTGTGGAGACTTTGCTGGCAGAAACACAGGTGCCGACGTGGCGAAGCAGCAATTGAGTGGGGTTTCCGGGGACCTACGGTTTGGACATAGGCATGTAATGTGGCCCCTAAATCCCCCTGTGGTTCTAGCCATAACGCCCTAACTCTTGTGTGGTTCTGACGGTACCTTCATTCCTGGTGGGACTGCAGCATAAACAGCTGCTTTGATCAACACAGGCCTAACTGGGGCGGCATAATCCCTGGCCCACGAGTGGGGACCTGCTTTCGGGCAGCGAGGCGTGCATTGCCACTGGAGGGCGAGCTGGCTGGTACCATATGGACAGTTCAAATCATGCCCGTCGACCCGCCGGCACATCGGAGTCTGTGCCAATAACTGCAGCTCCCCTCTCAGCAGGACACACTTGCACCAACATCGCCATAGGCACCGATTCCACTGGCAGCCAAGCTCCTCACCTTCCCCAACCCCTCCCGCCAGCGCTCCCCTCCCTCCATCCCCCCTCCCAGCTGTTTGGCGGCACTTAGGACTTTCCAGGAGGGAGGGGGGAGGAGCGGGGATGCGGAGCGCTCAGGGGAGGAGGTGGAGAAGAGGAGGGGCCGGGATTTTGGGAAGGGGTAGGAATGGGGGCTGGGAAGAGGCGGGGCAGGGGCAGGGCCTTATGGAGTGGAGTGGGGGCGGGGCCGGGGGCAGAGAGGGGCTTTAACCAAAATAATTCTAAAAGTAAATGCATGTTTTGTCGTTTGAGTGAGGTGCATTACTGAGTGTTTATATTTTATTAAAACCCCTCTTCGCACTGGCCTAGCCTGGGGCTAGGGTCGCCATTAGTCAGAAGCTGGAACATGGCTTTTTAAACGGGGTGCTTACTACAGCGGGGAAAACACCTGTCAGGGAAGATTTTTTTCTGTCCACGCTTCCTCAGGATAGAATTTCTGGTCAAAACCAGAAAAAAAGATCACAGCGTCGCCAATAGCCTGATGGCCAGGGCACCCACCTGGAATGGGGGAGACCCGCACTTAAGGCCGCCGTTCTATGTCAGGGACTTGAACCTGGGTCTTGCACAACCCAGCAGAGGGCCCTAACCACTAGGCTAGTCTCTGGCGGACTGCTCACTCTTGTTTCCCCAGAAGAAATTCCAGCAGGTCTCGTTTCCATTCCACATCGGAATGAAAACACAGTTTGAAGCCTTGACATTTTGCACAAAACAGAATTGTTGTTTTCCGCCCAGCCTTAGTTCTGACACCCCTCGGCGCTCTCTGGCTCCACACACGAAGGCTGACCAGAGAGTAATCAAAACCAGCTTGCCTGGATCCATGGCTAATTGTTTCTCCCAGGGCTTCAGACCAGACAGACAGGCATATTTCACCCCTGCCTCCAGCAAATCAAACTATGCTAATACTAAAATCAGAACAGTTAGCAGCATCGGTGCACAGTCTGTCATTACTCAGAAGTGCCCTGAATATCCTTGGCCCCAAACAATACACAGAGAGCAAATCAGTCAGAAATAAGCCCAGTGCTTCCTAGCTAGCACAGGCAACGCTGACCCACAATGCTGGGGAGTCCTGCTTTCCCTGCACAAGGACACACAGGAGATGAATGCTTCCCAACAAGTGATAACCATGATGTACTAGAAGTTCTGAAATCTGCATGCATTTCCCCCCTTCCTGAGCGAGGGAGCAGGGGGAGAAGAGGTCTGGTACCTCTGCAGTTCTATTCTCCCTGTATTACAGTCTGATACAATCTCCAGTCCTGCCCCAACTGGCCGAAAGCCCCCCTTTAATCCTATAACAGAGGTTCCAAGAGAAGACCCTTGTGCAAGATTCCCTGGCATATGGCTGGACTGGACTGGACATGGTTATCCTAAATGCAGTGATTCCAGGATCTGGCCCATGGGGGTCAGAAGAAGAGACAGATTGGTGGACATTAAAGAAAACCATGCAAGATAAAGAACAACCCACGTAAATTAATTGTCAAATGGTCGTTTTTACATGTTTTTATGGTACCTAACTAATACAAATACTGCTGCAATGTATTAAGGGTTTGTCTGGGGTGCATGTGACATGTGTAAATCATCTGAGCTTCACTTCTGTGGTTCTGAGTTTCAGCAGCAAAGAGAAAGATACAGCTGAGTGAACACTATTTTATTCTTTCTTGTGATGTTTTATCTTCACTTATACAATTATATTACACTTAATAATAGACAAGTGAACTAAAATGAAGACGTGTGAATTTAAAGCTTAAATAGGCACCTTTGCTTTTCATTGCTCTTATTTTTATCACAAACTTAAAACGGGAGGGATTTTCTTTTCAAATAAAAAGAAAGAAACAACAGCCGATTTTTGTGGTGGTGGTGGTTACACAATATAGACCCTGCATCTCTGGGATAGTTATATTTGCACTGGAGTCGTTCCAGCCCGTTGAATGAGTAAGCATAGTATTTAGGTCTTCTTAAAAGAAAAAAATTAAAAAATTCCCGGGTGACAGGGCTCCTAACGAACTCCTGACCATGAGCCAGGAAAACATGACTTTGGACAGTTTGCTGTGTACGTGCTAGTCAATGCACCTGAAAGACTGGAAAGAGTCTTATGATGTATTGACTAAGGGGGAGATTTTCAAAGTCAGAAATGGCAGACACACAGCCAGGATTTTTAAAAAAACATGTTATTGTCTACTGCAAGTGATGATCTTTGGGATAAATGCATTTTTAACAGGATATTGACTCAATATCCTGTAATAGTTTCCTGTCTTCAACCCCACCCCCACCCCCACCCCCACCCCCACCCCCACCCCCACCCCAACAATAATTTTATTTAGTACTGTTCCTACCTAATGTGCTGCGTCACCAAAGTAACTGTGGATATATCGCATGTAGTGAAAAACAGGATTCATGTTACTATACAGCTACACTGATATATTTTTTAAAAAGCTCCATCAAAATGTGTATACAACTAATTAATCCTCCTAGGAACTGACAATTTGCCATACCTTTTTAAAAATCAAAGTATATTTTGAGTTAATGAATCAAAGTGGAAAGTATGCCCTAAAAATGGCAGATTTCTGTATTTTTTTCAATTCAATACTCAACACATTTTTTTCAAGATCTTCTTGTATAGGAATTGACTAAGCATAAAATAAAAATCGCCCTTGACTGAATTCTTGAATACCAAGTTTCATACAGTGGGAAATTTTAAACAGCTGAGTTAGAAGCATTGTTCATAATGGGGAATCTGCAACAACTTCACAGCACTCTGAATGGCTTCGCTATGATTCTTATTACATATTTATTCACCAAAACACTAATGCTGAAACCCACAACCACCTTACTGTGAAAACTCAGAGCAAGTGACAATTACCATACCCTGAGCAGCTGTTCACCATGGCCCTCATATTTTCTATTTCATGCACTAGTGATCCACTGAACAAAAAGAATAACCTTTTGCTAGTCAAATGGGATTTAGTTGTGACAGCGACAGCAGAAGAAAAGAAAGTCTCTAACAAAAAATAAATAAATGAACCTCTAAAGATCTGTTCTCAAAGCCTTGGCATTCTGTGGGTGAACAGTGTGTTTTCTAATGAGTAAGAGCAAAATCAGTGAAAATGCTCCCAACAAACAACAGAAAGAGAATTTAATGTGCTTTTTAACCATGGAGGGATCCATTCTGTCCCGATGAGTCATTCATGGAAGACAAACGGACAAAGCCTGCTTCCCACAGAATATTTCCGTACACCTTTCCAAAGCTCCTTTATAACACATTCTCAGCAAATCTGTTGATAGAGAGGGCTGCTACTTCTCCTGCCCACCTGCTAGGCTGCTCCCTGTGTCCCACTCAAGTCTATTTGCTGAGCTATGGGTGGGAGAGGGAGAAAGATGGTCATGCTCACAAATTCTGCTGACAAGAATGTCGTGGAATAGACTTTCCTTAGCACCACTTGGAAAGCCCACAACTGTATTTCAGTCATTATTCTGACATTTGTACAGCAGCATAAAGGGCCTAAAACAGCCACACTGGATCTGTTGGAAGAGGATTCTAAAGGATGAATGTGGAAAAAACTCTGTCGGAGGTAGTGGGTGGGGCCTGTTTCTCTGCCTTTAAATAATCAATAGACTTAACCATAGTACAATTGTCTACATATTTCTATAACAGCAGTGGCCAGAGGCCTCAACTGAAATCAGGGCCCCATTGTGCTCGGTGTGGAACATAACATAGGAAGAGAGAGTCCCTGCCCCAAAGGGGTTGCAATATGAATAAATAAAAGCTGGATTTCCTGAGACCCAGCCAGTACCTGCTCCACTAGCCAGCTCTTTTTGCTGTCTTTATGTCCTGGGGAGTGATAACGATGTAACTTTTCCTCAGCTTTTCTAATAGTGATGGGCCATGAAAGGGAAGTTGCGTTTACACTAGCATTTGTTTCTGTGCATTCCTACTCCCACCGTTCAGCGTTGCCCATCAGAGCAAGCAAAGCTCCAACTCTCCCTTGAGAACAGAGCAAGTCAGTTATTGTGAGGCTTGCAGGACTTACTCATTTTTGGGAACCTGATGTAACCGTCACACATTAAATGAAAACAGCTCAAAAAGCCACTATGCCTGAGAATGAACTTCAGCTGTTGTGCAACTCGGCTCAATAGGTCTGGGGCTGATTGATAACAGCCGGGGCGAGGACAGCATCAGTCCACAGACTGTCCTTGCACCCTTGGCTTAGCGGGCTTGTCGGCGTGCTGTAGAACAGATGACTGGGCTTTGCTTTTCGGGCTAGGGGAGTGAGGGGTCCTCTGAGGTCCATCCATTCTCCATCGCTTCCCAGCAAGGGTTCTCCATCAGGGCATCTCTCCCGCTTAGCTGCAGGGCTGGACCAAGCCCATTCCAGCTCCTGTCTTGCAGGAGGCCACTCAGGAAGGATTCCCTCCTCCGTGGACTGTGTGCACTGATTTCACAGCCCCCTAAGGCTCACCAATGGAGGACTCCAGACAAGCTCGGTCCCAGACTGGGATGCCCTGTGGTCCTGCCACGAGGCAGCTGGGTCAGTGTCAGAGGGGCTTGGATTTAAAAACACTCACGTGTGTTTCTCTGAGGTTTACAGCCAGGCTGAGGCTGGGGAACAGGTGAAGCGCCTGGCTTCCATGCCGCTGCCACGGGGGAGGACACCCAACTATCCAGATTCAGGCTGACTGCTCGTCCCCCAGAACCATACCACAGTGTCCTGATGACTTGATCCCCCCAGAGGGCACTGAGCCATTATAGGGCATGAAACCAGAGGCCTGTGGAACATGGAGTATCAAGCACCATGGGCAACACCCAGAGCTTGTGGTCCATTTTCTGGTAAATATTTTCAAACCTGCGGGAGCCCCAGCGCTTCCCACGACGCAGAAAGCCTGAGCCCAGGCACACACCCCCGCCCCCTGTGGAGCTAAAGCCACGAGCCCCCAGCACCCTCCCAAAGCTAAAGCCCCAAGACCCCTGCCCTGCAGCAGAAGCCCAGAGCCCCAAATAGGGGCAGGGTGACCAGCGGGGCGCCGGGAAATAATCGCTGAGAATTTAAGCCCTGGTGACACCCAGCTAACAGCTACGGACTTTTTACAATATTCAGTCCTAACGGGCCCGATCCTGAAATCCCTTCCTCGGGGCCATGCCCAGGTGGATGGGATCGATGGCAGATTATTCCCACACCACCCTCCCGTGCAAAAGGGGGAACCAGCAGCCCGGCTGTGACTTGAGCAAACGCCCATAGAGGGCGAGGAGAATTTGCCTGCGTGACCACAGAGCAAGGCCCTCGGCTTTAGCTTTCTTTGTTTTAAACAATGTCATCTAGTAGCAGCCGTTCCTTCTCCTAGATCATTGCTAGGAAAAATATTGGGGGGCAGGGGGCATGGCGGTTATCTCCCCCTGAATTAGCTATTCATTGTTCGTGTAACAGAAACACGAGGAAGGAAACAGATGGAGCCAGGCATGTCTTCTGAACAATATGATCCAGAAGTAAAATAAAGTGACTTAATTTTAGATACCCATGGCTCCCCTAGAGCCAAAGCTCGCTCAGTACAAGCTGACCTGCCGTTGATAAGAGGAGTCCTCCTCGGTTAATATGCTGAGAGCTAACAAACAGTTAATCTAAAGAGGTAGCAATTCTAAACAGCCTGCTGCTTGATTTCCTTATTAATAACACCCCCTACTGACAGCTGGCAGAACTGTTACCAATAACTCAAAGCCACGTCTGATATTAGCACAGACTGTACTGGAAAAAAATAATGTTCAAAAACAACAGCACACGGCATTTTCTAGCTTCCTGTTTGTTAATATTTTTATCAAATTGTACACAGCCCTATATGTTCACTCCCTTCAGACCCTAAAGGAACACAGACTTACACCTGCTTTCTATTTATATAATTCCACAGATTAAAATATTCACAGCTGCACTCCATGTTCACAGAGGGAAGGGAGGAAATGGAAGGGAAAGAGTTGCTGTTGCAAAATGAAGGCACAAAACAGGTACCAAACAAAGTCCATTCTTAAAGGGACATCATCTGCTTGTGTGCACCTCTTCTGCTGAAACTCCCTAGTAGGAAACTTGACAGTCACCTTTGCACAGCATAAGCATTAATGAAGCAACGCACAGAACAAACTTTGACTAGCTCTACATCCAACAAAAATACCCTGAGCCCTCCAGAAAAAACATTTCATCTGTCTGAAAGTCTTTCACAAACAACCTGCCATGCTCTCCTTAGCTCTTCCACTCAGAGGGTGCTGCTAAGAGGCGTGGATGTACATAGCAACGTAAGGACAGCCACACCTCAAACTATGTTATATGCCTGCGTTTGGTTATGTGCTCCACCCAAACCACACTGGCCTGAGCGCAGATGCATCTCATCAGACCCGCTGGAGCACACGTGGGAGGGCCATAACAATCATGGTGCCTCTAGCCTCATGTTGGGCTACAACGTGGATACAACATCGACCTTCCAATGATGGGGCTACCAGCTAACGCACCAGCTAATACCATGATGGGCCTGGCCTTAGGCCTCTTTGCACCTGAACTTGTGATGAGGTGACCTCTTGGACTCATCCCTCTGCTAAAATCACCACTGCCTTCAAATTGCCCCCTCTGCTAGACTCCCCTCCAGAAGCACAGCTTCCCAGGCAAGAGACCCTCACCGCAATGGCTCACCAGCCCATTCAGCAGGGGAAAAGGCTGCTGCTGAAAATAAACTTGACAGTGCGCCTTCAAATCAAAGTGGGCATTGGACTGGGTTGCAATAAGCACGAAGAGGCAAGAGTGTCACAAGACCAGCAGCAGGGCCGGAAACACTTGTTCATTGAGGGAATGTAGAAACTGACCCATTGGCTTCCATGGGAACTGGATCAGACACTAGACTGTACCTGCGATTAGAAATTTGAGGAGCAGCAGATCTGTAGGTGAGCTGTAAGAACTGGATCCATATGTAAATATACAGTATGTAAAGACCGGTTATTTTTATTTTAATAACCTTGTCATGTGCTATATGCAAAAAGATTTTCTAATCCCAGTCCCATATACTGTGTCTGAATGATACATTTGATACATCTGTGATGATAGGTGAGATTTCTGAATAGGTCAGAAATCATATAAATCATTTACCCACAGTGCTTTTTCCATTTTAAGCACTAAAGGGTGGCAACTGCAACTTCACAGTAAAGATTGTATCTAACTTCACTTCTGAGAGCAAATCTTTAACTCTGCACTCCATAAACTCCTAAACCCATCCCCTCTCTTTGAAATTTCTCATGTGTGGGCTCCTGGCCGAGCGCACTTTTTGAGGGGAGAGTGGGAATGCGGGTGTGTATGTGTTGAGCTTAGCAGGATAAGGTATTTCAGGGCTATAAAATTTTGTTTTCATTTTCGAAAGAATTTTTCTTTTCATTTCTCCCCAAAATGGCTTGGTTCAAAAATTGCACATTTATTTGTCCTTAATAAGAACTTAAATGCTTGTTCAACACAGACAATGCTGAGGAAAGTCCTAATTGAATTAATTAGTTAAATTATTTAATTAAATTGGAGGTTTTTAAAAAATAAGTTACATAAGTACAAATAAAATTAGGAAATACTAAACTTTATAATGTCTAAACTAATCTTCTGCATTTTTCCAAAACAAGCTAAAATTTATTAGCCGGAAATCCCTTGTTTCAAACCTCAAATGGGAAAAATATTCAGTCAAGATAGCCCTGTATGAGCTAAAACTAATGAAAACAGGGGTCTATGATAGAAAATAAAACACCGGCACAATGTGGTACAAATGTAATGCCACAAATCAATATACTTATTGTCCCTTAATATTAAGAAAGAATCAAGGGGACAATAAATTGGAATTTAATATTTTCAAACTACAATGGTTTCACAGCAAGCACACTGAAATGGGACGACAATAATCCCTCTGCTCGTGTAGTGAAACTGAAGCTTGCCAAATGTTATGGTTCTAAAATTGTTCATAGTTTAACATTTCAGAATTATTCACTGTCAAAGGCATCATGGTACAGAACTCCGTGTTGTCTGCCAGGCTTTCGCTACGTTCGGGTTAGCACTGCCACGCCTTTGCTGAATCATGTGTATTGTCAGTGTTATTTTATTACCAGTGATAATGAAAGTAACAAAAGTGATCTTCAGGTTTGCAAAGTTGTACAATTCACTTTACTGTCATGCTTTGGGAATTCCTTTTTTACGTGGGGTGAGCGAATCTGCTACAAATGGCATGTGAAAGTTAGTTACATTTTTTTCTCCTATCTAAATGTACAGTAAAAAGTAAAAAGAGAGACTGATCTATATTTTGACTTCTATACAAGTTGCTGATGGAGCAGTGCAACGTGGCTGCAACTCAGCAGAAGTGGGAAGGGAAAGGAAGAGAAAGAAGTGTGTCCCAACAAACAGAGATCTTAGGGTTATAAAAGCCTTGTAGCAGCAGCTTAAGAGCAGAGCACCAGCACAGGCTGGAGTTTCAAGGAGTCTCTGAAGAAACCCTCAAAAGCTGGCTGGAAAAAAAAGAGTTGTGCCACTTTGGGAGGCCTGGATATTTTTGCCTCTCACTTGGTGTTAATAATTTTGTGGAAGTCATTTATTTCTGTTTGGACTGATGCCCTTTATTTTAACAAGTCAGTCCAGCTCTTTAGCCTGTGATAACCACCAGTGACAAAATGGCACTTTCATTGTCCTGTTTCAACCATTTCTTTTCTTTTAAAAACAACATCCTATTGGTCTAGTAACAGTCTTCACATTTCTGAAACACAGAGCAGCAGAGTGTGATAAATTCCAGGTTTACATTAGCAAAAATGTGCTAATGATCACAAACATTGCTTTGTTAAACTTGAAAACAGATACATTCAAAGCTGGGATTGAGGTCTATTAAAATTCCTAAACCTCAAATCATAAAATCTATTTGTTATCTCTTTAATATATATGACTAATTGATTTCTACATTATGTCTTATAAATATAGTTAATTCTAATACCTGCATTTTGCAAACAAATCATTCAAAAAAGTGCAACAACCTCAATAAAAATACATGCCCTGTTCTAAGATTAAACATTGCAAAATAAACTATTTTATTTTGTGCTCTTCATGAACTTTTCTGTTTTGAGATTCAGTTAAAGACCCGAGCAGGACTAATAGGAGATGATCTCCTTGGACAGAAATCCTAAGCTATACCTTGATACACACTGCTCAGTGGTATCTATAAAATATATATGTATCATAAAGGAAACACAAGTAGAAAGAAACACGAGGTATTGAAGAATTGCTTTGGTTTTCTTTTCACTTTGCTCAGCATCAATCCTCCTAAAATGCCATTCATAAAGAAAAGAGCATCAACTTTTAATATAAAGTAGGGACAAATATTAAACAATAAGATTCTTATTTTTACAGAGTCATCCCCTGTGGATTGAAGGCTCACAGGTGGGTAATCTATAATAAGACCTACATGCACACACTTCCTGAAGTTTTACAGAAATGTTAATGTGCTTAGGATTTCTTCCAGTGAATCCTGATAAACTAAAGCTGCAAAGGACAAAAGATATACTAATCTTCCTCGGCACTACAGATTTATAACACACACACAAACTCAAAAGCAAAGCTTCTGTGACTTAGCTATTGGCCTCTGTATGTTCCTTGGGCTCAATCTGCCCACTCGAGAGGCAGCTTTTACAATTCACAAGCAATGCTCCTGATTGTATAGTGAACATAGAAAATAAAAAAGGGGTAACACTGATTCTCACATGCAGGGCTGTACAAACATTTTAACTGGTTAAATAGCAAGAAGCGGGTGACATCCTGGTGACATTTCATCAGTAGTAATGAAGCATTTCAGAAATGATTTTACCTAATTTTTAATGTCTGCAACTATGTCATGCCACAGAGAGTAAGATCACTTGTGAAATAGGTCCAGCTATTCATAAAGAGAGGATGATATGCATCTTTCACAGCAAGAAACCAAATAGGATTCAACCATCAGAACCTCTAAATGCCCTGGTTTCATGCTCTGTGCACTTCTACCTCTTCTGACTGGCCTTCCAGCTGGCTGCCTGGTTTGTGGGCAGCTGGTTAAGACAATGCGTTGGTGGGGGTGCTGTATGGAACTCAGCTTTGACGTTAGGAGATAAGTCCCCACCCACATAGCATTAGTTTCAGTTTCTACATGCAGAAGACATAATTGTGGAAATTCTCCCCCCTTTGGCTTCTCTCTCATTTTTTCTATAGCTCAAACGTACAGTTAATGCACAAATTAATCTGCAGTGGATTTGCATGGTGTTTAATCTCACATTAACGTCTCCAGAATTTTTTAAAAAAATTCTTTACTTAGATCAGTAGCTGATATTTTGTTTACAACGTCTGAAGTGCTAAATGCAAACATGGGTGTCATTCTCTATTCACAGTACCAATCCCTGGAGGGTAATATTTGCTGGCCAGAGGTCTACACTTATTTGATATAAAGGACACTCAATACAAGTGCCAGAGACTCCATATCCGTGGGATGGGGAAAGCCAAACGATGGATGTTGAGTAAGAAACCTCTCTCAGAGAGAAGAAAAATGTAACTCGGTATCCTAAGTCAGACACGCTAGAGATGTAAAGTACCTTTTTTCTCATCCAGTCCTGTTCTGTGGCAATGCAAGATTGCCCCTTAGGCTCCTAGACAAACCTTTATTAAGCAACCACCTGCCTTAAGCAGATATCCCATCACACTTTACAGGGTTAAATGTCCTGTTTTAACAGCCCATGGGTGAAATCCCAGGCCCATGGAGGTCAATGGCAGCACTGCAAGTAGGCCCCAGGATTTCGCCCAATGTATTTATGAAGCTTTTGTCGAGGAATTTCCTTTTTAATTTAGAAAAGGGAAATTAAAACTTCGTAAAGTGTTTGTTTTCTGTCTAAGTTACTTCTTTTGAAAAAAAGTCACTTTACAAAAGAATGAAGAGGGGTGGTTTTCTTTTTTTAACCCACAGCCTCATGCACAGGAGAAGCTTGAACGAACCTCTCTGAAATTTGGGCAAAAATGACAAAACTAAAAACAAATCCTCGAGCCATGTAGAAATGGTGGCTGTTAGCCGGCAGGAGGAAGCAGCATCTAGCGCAAACCCCCCAGCAGGCAAAAGAAACTACCAGGACAAGGGAGACTAAAAGACATTTTGTCAGAATCTCTGTTTCTGCTGTTATAAGTTCCATGGCCATTGGGGCCCCATTCCTGTGGCATTTATAAACTCTGCAGCAGTCCAAGTCCCTGTTGACTCTATGGCCCCTGCAGAGTTCGTTAGCTCCACAGAAACTCAGGCGTCTGGCCGGTCTCAAACCTCTACTAGGGGACCAAAATAATTCTCCAAGGCACTAGTTATCATTGAAGGAAAATGAATTAAACAAAGGTGCAGTTTTTAAACGGAGCCATTTTTGAGATATGACATTACAAAAAATCACTGTAAATCTTCAGAGCTGGAAAACCTCTAGTTTCCAACTCTCTGATCATCAACATGCCTTGTCCAGACCCCTCCAAAGAACTCCCCCCTGGTTAGAGAGCACGCGCACAGCATCTCCGATGGAGAGCAGGTTTTAGACCAACCCCGGCTTTATGGAGAATGAGTCACAATGTTAGCTGTAACGTCGCTCTTGCTGCGGCTCACTTTCCATTATAAGCCTATAACTAATACAAGCTTTCTCTCCAAGTTAACGAACCAGCTGAAAATAGCCTAAGCTTTGCTAATAGCTATCGATTCATTCTAAGACTTTGATTGCCTGAACCCGCGATAATCTAGTTCCCCAAAGCACAAATCTGCACATGAAATAACTCATGATTACTACTGCATTCATGTCTAATGTGCCCATCGCTGCAGCTCGTGGGCACTCAGAACAAAATGAGAAAACAGAGCAGGAAGCATGTGTTTCTCAAGCGTTGCGCTTGTCACCCTCCATTCATCACCAACAACATTCTCGCTGCTGAGCGGTTGGTTGCCTCTGAGACCAATGGGAGTGTTTTCTCGCTGACTTCCAAGGAAAAACAACTTTCCTGCAATCTTTTTGTGTAGATGCCAAGTATCATATTCGCCTCCACGATATTGGTGCCTGAGAATTCCAAACCAACTCTACCTACCGGCATGCCTTGTTTTTAATAACAAACATTGTTCACATGATGCCTTAGGGGTCTGATAGAAAGATTCCTCTAGACTTTAATGGGCTTTGGATCAGGCCCCATATAAAAAGGAAAGGTATTGTGCAGCCAGCAAAACTACATTGCATGCATATTTTAATAACCAGGGGCAGAGGGTGGGGGTGATGGATTTTCAGTTTAATTTAAAACACAGCAAAGAAAAGAATTCCCGATAGCATTGAGGTGACCATACCATGTTGACTGTATTTTCTATCACCGGTTCTGAGTGATCGGGCTTTCTCTCACATATATTCAAACATGTAAAAAAAAATGTCTGGCTATACTTTTGATGTGATTCTTATGTTTAGAGCACAAATTTAGCTCATTTCATGAGTGGAATGGAACAGAGGTTTGTGTGGGTGGAGAGTTGTTAGACTCAGGAGCTGTCTGAATTTCCCAGCTTGACGCGAGAGTTGTCTGCATTGCCCAATGATCCCTGTCGCGGCTACCACAGCAACACAGAAGGGAGGGAGAAGGCTATCTGCTGTTGGGACCAGATAATGAGAGAGAGACAGGAAACTGGGCATCAAAAATCCAAGTCCCCGCTAATAACATCTCTTTCACATACTGAAACTAAAACTTTCCCAGACCTTGTACCGAGATCCTGAAAACAAAGAAAACCACCATTAAAACTAAAACCAGGGGGGCTGGGACCATTTTTATAGTGGGGGTGCTGAGGGAAACCATGAAACCATGTATTTGGTGTTATTACTACTTCAAGCCAGGAGGTGCGGCAGCCCCCTCAACCTCCCTAGTTCCATCAGCACTGACTAAAACCAGCAAGATTATGTAAAAATATTGTTAAAAAGTGGATTGGCTGTTTAATTTTTAGAAACGTTCAGTTTTCTGGAAGGGCCTTTTGTCTGTTATACAGCATGTGAGCAAGCCCGGCAGGCCAGGGCCCTGCCATCTCCTGCCACCAGCCAGGTTTACTCTCTCTGGCTGGGATAGCGAGACTTTGCCAACAATATTGGACGTTGCTCTGAGTTTCAGGGAGCTCGGCCAAGGGATCGTCCCTGCCCACAGTGCTCCAGAAACAGCCCCACTGCAAAGGCCTGTGCATACGCAGGCTATTGGAGCCACCATCTCAGCAGAGAAAAGCGCCTGGTCACTGCTGGCCGTTACCCCAGGCACCACCCTGGACCCAGACCCATCCCGTCACCAGACACTCCACTCCCCTGGGGTGCAGCGATAAGCGACTGAGGAGCGACGCAAGGGATGCCGGCTCAGGGAGGGCAGCGCTGTGGCCCGGGGAGATGGCAGCTCTGGGACACGTGCGGGGAAGTCACTATGGTCAGTTAAAAACTAAACAGTTACACAAAGCACCGGGGCCCCCTCTGTGTAACCTCAGGACTCCCTATAGAGCCTCTCCGGGAGCAGGGGTGAGTGCGAACGCAGGAACGTCCCGGAGCCTGAGAAGGCATCTCAGACCCAAGCCAGCCAAATGGGTTCCACCCTCAACAAGCCAAGATAAACCCAGCAGGGCCTAGAAGAACCAGAAGTAACCAAAGGGGCCTGGGTGACCCAAATGAGTCTCCTGAAGCTCAGAAGGGCAGGGGAACACCCGCCCCACCCCGCTACTAGAGTATGGGAGCACCTCACAAATGCCAATGAATGTCTCCTCACAACCCAGTGTGAGGTAGGGGAGTATTAGCTTCATTTCACCGAAGGGAGCAGAGCCACAGAGAGGTTATGGCCAAAATTAGCAGCCAGCTCTGAAGATTCGGGCTTGAGTGACTGGCCCGTCACCACACAGGGATGGACAGACCCAGCTCTCTATAGACCCATCCTTTCTCTGCTCACAGCACCCTTCCTCCTCCACTGCACAGAAACTCCACCGGGGGCAAATATTAGTTGGGCTTGTTCAGCTGCACGGAGCTCACAGCTTTGTAGTGTTGGGGCGCGCGAGGGGGGCCACGGTTCAGACAGCACATCCAAGCCGAAATTTGGTCTATGCCTGCTGGTTAGTAACGGAGCCAAGTGGATGAGAGTTTCTTCTGTTATGGGCAGGTTTTCTTCCTGGCTATGCAAGAACTGACCTTCCAGAACAATAGGTTGGGCTCCTGCTTGGTTTTAAATAATTCCCCAGTTTTAAACAGAAACGTCGCTGTAACCTTAACTAATCTGTCACAATGGAAACTTTGTCATGGGGACCCCTCCGAAACTCACAAGCTCCTCCATTTTGTGAGCGGCTGCTCCACCCTTTCTTAGACAGCCATGGAAGGCCAGGAATCAGGGTTTCTGGGTTCCGTTACTGGCTCTGGGAAGGGAGAGTTCTCTACTGGCTAAAGCAGTAGCGAGGCACAAGCTATGCATGCGCATGGATTTGCTACACTTATTTCAAAAGGTAGCACGGCTGAGTGGATGAGATGGTTTGTCATGCTACGGAGTTGGGGGTCTGTTCCCAGCTTGACTTGAAGCAACCTCTCAGTTATTTTATCTGTAAAATGGGCGGAGGGGGTGGATGGCTGATTGCCCTTAAACAGCCTTGGTCAGTTCTAAGGGTTATAAAATACACAGATGCATTAACTGCCCTCAATGGAAAAGGAAACTCGAACTCTCAGTCTCCTGCTGCCTGACCCTATGCACGTTCCCTTAGGCTACAGGGTACTTAATGGGGGAAAGTCTTGGTCTCTGTCCGTGAACCAAAATATAGTTTTGGTTTGGAGTCTGATCTTGGGGCCAGACACTAGATCTCAACACAAGCATTCTAGGGATGTCAGTTTTGTGTAGCTTCTTCCCCATTTTTAATCAGGCTCCGTATGAAAAGAGTATTTTAAGAACATTTAGAATTTTAAAACAGTTCATTTTGGGGGGCTCAAATTGCAGGACACCCTTGAACAAATTACCCCAATTTTTTCCTGAGCCTTGAATGAGCTTGCCAACTTTCAAGCTGTTCTAGCTATCCATGTGAATTTTAAAGCAGCTTAAAAATTGGACTTTAAAGAGAAACCCTTTGCAACCTTAACGATGGAGTCATTAACACTCCAAGATAAGCTACTTGTAGAACACCAAGAAATCCCTAGTCCAATGAGCAAATCTGTCAATTTTACACAGCTGTACAGTTTTAATCAAGCAGTGAAGAGAAGAGGCATGATAGCACTTAGATGCTTTAATATAATGTGAAAGATGGAAAGGACATGCCTGCAAAATCCTAAAAATAACACAGCATGAGCTTCCAATGAATAGATAGCCACAGTGGGTGGAGATGAAACTCAGATATGGTCAGGACTGTGCTGGGTGAAAACATGCCTTTCTTACTCAACAGATTTGCTCTGTGCACGTATTCTGAGTCATCGTTGCTTACTCTTTTGGTCAACAGTTTCTAATACTCTTCACTGCTGTGAGCCCTTCAGAGCCAACAGAGCTCTGGGAGAATTAGCTGCATTCTTGTTTGAGCAGAACTCTAGAAAGGTTGACCAACTTCTAGTTGCAGAATTTGTAGCGTTGCGGCACCTGAGTGATCCAGCCGAATCCTCAGATCCCAGGCTGAATCTGTGGCATTAGCTGTACAGAGTACAAGCATACGTTAGGCCAGGTCACTCCGTCCACTCTAGTAGTACAAAGGGAATAGATTCTGGCCACAAATGACAGATCGAGAATTCCCGGCGGAGAGGAAACGCCCTGCTGGCCTAGAGCTGGCTCCTGTGCCAGAGGTTGTGTGTCAGTGTAGCAGAGCTGCACTCGGCCCTATTGATCCTCCACTGGTTTAGGGTCCCTTAATAATCCTAGGCAAGAGGCACAAGTTAAAGCAGCCCGCGGAAAGTGGTTCCCCAAGCTCTGGCAAGCTACAACTAGCTTCCTGATGCTACCATCCCTCCCCTTCACTGAATGCAGCTTGGACATAGGGGAGAATCCAGCCCTTCATGTTTCTAGAGGGCTTACCACTTAAAGCCACAGCTATCTCAAACCTGGTGGCAAGGGGCTGACTCAGTCTCTGTAAGTGGTAATAAAGTATGGACAACAATATCTGTTAGTATACACTGAATTCTACTTTTTATGCAGTCAGTATTGTAAAGGTGACAACATTTGTCCACAATGAAGTCAAGCTAAGTTCTGTTGCCAAGACAGCTCCTCAGATTGTCCACTACATCACTTTAGACAAGGATTATAGCCTTCCACACGGAACGCGTGGGGGCAAATGCTTTAATCGCCATGCCACAAACAAACCAAATCAATGTGGGTTTTTACACTGAGTTGCAAACAGTTGCAAATCATCCAGTTTTCATATCTCTTGGGCAATCTGACAATGCTGAGACAGCTCCAGCCTGAGACTGCTTAGAAGAGACTCATATTGCATGATCTCAGCATAAATATCAAAGTTGAAACCTAATGGCATCCTCCCAGTGGAATCCTAAATTAATATATATACACACACGGCCAGGAATAAAATCCAGCGCTAGAGCTGCAGAATTTGTCTTGGTACAAGAGGCAAAATCACTCATACAAACTGCTTTCATTAGTAAAACAAACACAGGCGCTAATTCTGCCCTGCAACTTGCATAGTCATCTACACCTGGGCGAAGGGCAGCATGAAACACTAGCCATCAATGAGTGAATTCAAATGAAACGGTAAGCATGATGTAAGGCAGGGGTGTCAATAGGCAGACCGTGGGCCAAATCTGGATAGCCAGACACTTTTGAATGGACCCCAAAATATTTTTATTTACTTATTATCATTATTATTTTCTCTGGAATCTGGACCTTGACTATCCCTTGACCAAGAAATTTGGACTTTGAGCAAAAATAATTGACAACCCCTGATGTCAGGGGTGAGAGATTTTCAAGGTCCTGTTTAATAAGACTATTCTAGTGATCCTGCTGGAAGTAAATGAGAAGACTGAGCCATGTTCAAACCAAGGAATGAGCATATAGCCAATGAGCTAGTCCTAGTGTCTGCTATGCTTTAGTTGACTGGAAGCTAGCAACCCAGTCTGAGAGCAACAGCTAGAAAACAGTGTGACTTGCCCTTTTTGAAATGATTCTCTAATTGATGAGATTGCCACCTGGCCTGCGCTGCAGATGGATCAGCACTTGCCTACATGTAGCTGTACGGGTGTAGCACACGGGTGTCTGAGCCTGTCCCTTGGGGGGAATCCCCAGCCATTGCTTTATAGAAAAGAAGAACGAGCGATCTGCTTGCGACAGCGATCGCTCACCTTCTCGGTGACACGCCCAGCGCTCAGGGACTCTCACTCCCGCAGCCACCATTGGCAGGCGCCCTGTGCCCATCTGCACAACAGCACGCCGGGTGGCTTGAATGACACCGGCACGTGTGTTGCCAGCTGGGCTGGCAAACCGGGCTTGGTTTTGATCTCTAAACTGTTAATCTGCCCTTCAGGTCACCTGATTGAATGTGTGAGCACCAGTGTGCAGGCCCCGGCTGACGTGTGCTGGGCTGGTAACAGCTGGCATTGCTGGGGCTGCTGCACTGAGCACAGCTGACGAGCACTCAAGCATTTTGAAGGTAAGCAAATGAAAGGCCCGCTCCCCAAAGGTACTGAATGTCCTTCAGCTTCCATTGCAGTCAGTGCGGGCTGGGCTTGTCTGTGGTAGGCTGACTGTGCGGAGGCTAGCGCACGGTACATTCCCATCCCACCTGGCGGTCACTAAATCTCCTGAGCATGGAGAGAACCAACATCCTGCAGAATCAGGTCCAGACCCTCTTAATTGCACGACAAATGTCAGGAGGCGCATTGGTGCCAGCAACGGCAGAGCTCTGACGTCAGTGGCGTTGCTCACCCACAAGCTGGAGGTGGATTTGACTCCAGACTTTATACACCCCGGGCTCTCCTTCACAACTTCGCAAATGAGAACTATCACCCTGCTGAGACGCCTACAAAACACAGAGCAACTTTTTCCATTGACTTCAGTGGGCCCGGGATTTCACCCTGGTGCCCTTCAGGATAGTAAATGATCTGCAAGAGTATGTGTGTCAGCGTGGCTATAATGCAGTGTTACAGGGCTCATTTCAAGTCAATTCCACAACATACATCCAGTAGGCCCGATTCTCCAGTTACACCAGTGTAAATTCATTAACTTCTCTGGAGTAACTCATGATCCAATCCCAGTGTGAACTGGAGGAGAAACAGGCCCACTGACTTCCACAGAGCTAATCCCAGTCTGCACCAGTATGACCCACAATGTATCAGAGCCTATGTCAGATGGTTGGTTGTCTTTGGCTGTGGTGTCCCATTAATGGCTGCACCAAACTAACACTTTATCTTGCTATCCTGATCTGTTGGTGGGTCGTGCTTGTATAGTGACACCACAGGCCTGCTGTAATTCTAACCACTGTAACTGCTGAATGAACACGGCTGTGGCAGCTGTGTGATCTCTTCTCACTCCCTATCTATTACTAAAGCTTACCTGGTTTTAGTAGCTCTGTATGACGAAAATCAGACTAAAGCAGCAAGGGTTAGAGCTTGAACTCTGGCCTGAGTTGTGTTCAGATATTGCTAACCGGAAACCTTTACTTTAAGGTACTGAAATAAAGCCCTTGACTGTAAATGATGCTCTGTTATGAGAAACCCTAATCATATTTTGTGGCTGTCACCAGCCATGCCCACAGGGCTATCTGGTGAAGACTACCAATTTTTCAGTTTCAAAACCTGACACCCTTACTCACTTTACTGTTTCAACTTCTCTCAGTTCTTTAAACTAATTTTCACTTTAAATTCTCATGAACAAGCAGTTCCTGTTTTCTGAATCACTGATATCAACGCTATTTGCTAAAAACACTATGTTATAGCAGTGAAGTACAAAGCCCATGTGGAAATCACTTGATATGCCAATGTTTTAATTCTTTAGTGCAGCTGTGTGCGACTCCCAGCTGTGCTGGGATTTCTGTTTGTCCATATCAGGTGGTGGAGAGGGAAGGGGACAGGGAGGACTCAGAAGAATAGAACATGAAGATCAACATTTCAAAACAATGGTTCAATATGGTGTGTCCAAAGTAATGCACATGTACCCCCTGTGTCCAAGAAAAATACATTTGCACGTGCAAGTGAGCACTTGCATAATGAAATCAGGAAGTTGTACACACAGACAAGTAGCTAGGTGAACAGCTGCTCAATTTATGCACCCAACCATGGCTTTTCATGGTGCAATGCATATATTCCTATTTTTGCCAGTCTATCCATTACCCCATTATTGAAAATTTGATCCTTAATGTTTCAATGCAACTACAGACATTTATCTTTCTTACTCATAAAATATTATGTTATATATACTATGCACATATTTTGTGGGTGGGGTTTTCAAAAGTGCTCAGCGTTAGCCTTACTCTGCTTCCACTGAAGTCAGTGGTAAAACTTCTCATACAATAATTTATATACTGATGTAAAGGACTATGTATGGTACTATTTTATATTAGCAGTAGACCTGCGCTTATCACATGATGGGCCACTGTCCCAAAGGACTGACAATCTAACAGTACAAGGGAAGGCAGACAGGACAACACAAGACATGGGGTAAAATTTTCAAAATCACCTAAGTGACTGAGGACCCTAATTCCTATTTTCAAAAAGGACTTAGGTTATGAAGTTCCTAAGTCACTTCTGAAAATGGGACTTAAGAATTATGGCTAAAATTTCCAAATGTCTAACTAGAATCACAAAAGGCTGTTTTACCTTAACTGGTAACAGTTACAATCCAAACTGAACCCAAGATCAAATCTGATTTTTGAACAAATTTGTTTTCCCCAAAACTAGAAGACCGCTTTTGTTCTAGATACATGATTAATATGTTATGTCAGTACAATGCAACCACTTGCACAGGGTTAGAGTGGGTTTTGTGGTTCTCTTAAACCCACTGCGATTAACCAACCAAAAACATTTTTCCTTTTCCTCTGCCATGTAAATAGAGGACATATAATACTTTAATAGTATTATAGCACACATTTCACATTTTATTGCTCACCATCTGCAGCAAACACATGGCAGAGTGGTAGACTCAGGACCACAAATTTTAAACAAAATTTTGTGCAAAAAGGGATTAAACCAGTCAAATATTTTCTGGAGTGGTAGAGGTGTGAGTGAATAACACATCCTTCCCACGGAAAGATCTATTCGGCCTTCCGGTATATCATTACTAAACGGATCTCCTGATGAATTGCAGTAGTAAATACAAGACCATGCTTATGTTCATTCATTCATTCATTCATTCATGTGTGTCTATGAATAAACCTGACTATCCTCCCCTTCATACCCCCATCATTGTCTTTATTCTTCTCCTTGGACATGGCTTCCTTCAGAGTCCATCGGTGCCAATGCTTTAACCAGCTAGACGGGGTGGTATTTCTGAGTGATGCAAGGCACTCCTGCTTGGGAGAAGCAAGGTGCCACGGGCACCGGGGTGAGCCCATCACTCCCCTGTTCTAATATATTTTGCCGCCATAACTCAAACCCGACGGTGCCCGGCTGGGAGTCAGTGGCAATGTATGTCGATAACAACAGCATATTCCAGAAGGGACATCAAGATAGTAACCGCAACACTGTGCCGCCATCCCGGTTTGATGCCAGTGCTTGATCTTTTTCTTCTACAGGAGCCATGAACCCTGTGGGAGCAGCTCATTAAGCCATGAGGGGATGATGTGCCACACCTGGCTCTGCAAGGATTCTAGTGCCGGAGGAGGACTGGAAGGGTGGCCCAGTCAGCCCTGAAAGTACCAAAGGTTGCCATGATGGTGGGCACTGTGGGGCTTGTTCAGGATCAGGAACAAAAGAGCCGCCGGGATCGGCAGAGGTCACCTCTCAGGCCCCTGATGCTGTTCCTGTGGATCCTTGCTTGTACAGCACTGTGGTGGAAATACACGGGATGGGGGGATAAACAGAAAGAAGGCCTTTGCCCCAAGCACTTCCCCCCCAAAAGGCTGTGCAAGGCCTGCAAAGAGGGTGGCTACTGTACACAAGAGACAACAGCAGAAAACACTTTCCCTACTGAGAACTTCTGAAATAAAGACATTACCCTCTAGGCCAACACAGCCAGAACACACACTTTATATGGTAAAAAAAAAAGGAGGGGGGAGCGGGCGGGGGGGAGTCGTCCTGCTGTCAGGGGTGTGCCTTTTGCCCTCCTTATGAAAATCTGCCCAAATGCAGCCAAAGTATGCATCTTTGGGGGTGGAAAAATCTCAATTTGCACATGCTCAGTAAAGCCTTGTTAGAGTTTGGCAGCTAAATTCTCTGATGGTTCCATCCGCACTGATCATGCTCACAGCTCCTACATGACACCCAGACGGCATATGAGCCATCCCCACAGGAGGACTGAGCACGCTGCAGCCCAGAGATGTGGGGTCCAGCAGAACGTTCCCTAAAATTGCTCCTCCTGGCAATCAGGGACAGCTGTTGCACCAGAACTGAGAGCCAAGACTGGCTCCCGGGCTCCCAGTGCCCCCCTTGCTGGCAGCACAGAGCAGGAAGAAGCTACCCAATTTAAATGTAGATGGATGAGGAATGGTGGGAAGAAAGGGACTGGGGAGAAGACAGGGTTGGAGGAGCCAGTGAGCGGAGGGGAGAAACAGGAGCCAGGGAATGGGTGGTTTGGCTAGAAGCAGAAGGGTTGGGAGGCAAGGACCAAGATGAGAGGGATGGAGAAGAGAAGAAGCATGGGGTTAGGGGAGGGCAGTGACAGGCTAGGGGCACAGGGGTCTATAAGCACGAGACCACACTGCCCTCCAGAATCTGGAATGGAACTCCGGAGTCCTAAATCTCACCATTCCTCTGCCATATGCAAATGTCTGCAAAACCCACTGGCAAAGGGCGTGTCTCATCCTACTCTAGTTACTGGTCCACACGGAGGATAACAGCCTAATACTGCTACCCACTGTGCTATTATTTCAAGTGGCAGAGGTCTGTGTGGTAGTTCTAATGATCCTGACCGTACTGACTTCCCAAGTTGGGAGTCAATATGTTTCCACACAACCACATTTCTGGGGGGGTTTCTAATTGGGAAATTACATCCCAAAAATATGTGAATGGAACATTAAAGTTGCAAAGTCAATTTTAAAATTAGGAAATTCCAGAATTAAGGTTGCATATGCAATTTTAACTCAGTGCCTTTGTGTCTGTGCATTAAGATACAGTCTTTAATTACATGAGCGCATATTATTTCTTTGCACAGGACCACTGCCTCATTCAGTGCACAGGAAGGATCTGCTCCGGGGACAAATCAGGGGTGTGTAGTGAAGGAGGCTGTTGTCTGTAGGATCCCTGCCTCATTTGTTGCAGAAGTTGGACGGTGTGTCACGAACAAGGCAGGAGATGGTTTGAAAAGAAAGGATGGTCTGGAGTTAAGGAAGACGAATACTGCCCTGGAGAACTGGATTATATGCCTACCTCTGCCCTGTGTGAGGCTGGGCAAATCACTTCAACCAAACTTTGCACAGTGGGTCACTCACTGAAGTTCCCTATTTTCTGGGTTCCCCATAAGAAACAGTTCGGCTCTGATTTGCCAAAGTGCTGAGCACTCAACTGCAATTGAAATTAATGGGGGTTGTGCATTCAGAATGGGAAGGGACCTCGAGAGGTAGTTTAGTCCAGTCCCCTGCACTCGTGGCAGGACTGAGTATTATCTAGACCAGTGGTGGGAAACCTGCGCCCAGTCGCCTCCCGCAGCTCCCACTGGCCAGGAATGGTGAACCATGGCCAGTGGGAGCTGCGGGGGGCCGTGCCTGTGGACAGTCAACGTCAGCAAAATGTCTCGCCGTCCACAATCAGCTTAACCTGATGGGCCGCATGCAGCCCACAGGCTGCAGGTTGCCCACGACTGATCTAGACCATCCCTGACAGGTGTTTGTCTAACCTGCTCTTAAAAATCTCCAATGATGGAGATTCCACAACCTCCCTGGGCAATTTATTCCAGCGCTCAACCACCCTGACAGTTAGGAAGTTTTTCCTAATGTCCAACCTAAACCACCCTGGCTGCAATTTAAGCCCATTGCTTCTTGTCCTATCCTCTGAGGTTAAGAAAAACAATTTTTCTTCTTCCTCCTTGTAACAACCTTTTACATACTTGAAAACTGTTATCATGTCCCCTCTCAGTCTTCTCTTTTCCAGACTAAACAAACCCAATTTTTTCAATCTTCCCTCATAGGTCATGTTTTCTAGACCGTTAATCATTTTTGTTGCTCTTCTCTGGACTCTCTCCAATTTGTCCACATCCTTCCTGAAATGTGGCACCTACAACTGGACACAATACTCTAGTTGAGGCCTAATCAGAGCAGAAGACTTACTTCTCCTGTCTTGCTTACAACACTCCTGCTAATACACCCCAGGATGATGTTCACTTTTTTTGCAACAGCGTTACACTGTTGACTCATATTTACCTTGTGGTCCACTATGACTCCTTCCTAGGCAGTCATTTCCAATGTATAATATAATATAATATAATATAATATAATATAATATAATATAATATAATATAATATAATATAATATAATATAATATAATATAATATAATATAATATATGCTAAGTGCTCTGGAAATTCAAGGCCAAGGGGTCTCAGCTGGGACACCCAAAGTTAATGGATACTTAATATTTTGGCCTTAATCTCCCTGTACATCAGTTCCCCAGCTTTAAACAAAGGATAATGATACCACCTAAGAAAAATTGATTAATGTTTGTGAAACACTCAAACACTATGGTGAGAGCTCCAGAGAAACACCCAAAGGAAAAGAATAATTCTGTGTGAAGTGCAGGGGTTAGATGGTGTGTGGTAAATAAGGCCACACACTGAATGAGGAGGAAAAAAGAAATACTGACAAGGGATGTAAATATCATTTAAAAATTTAACCGTTTAAACGATTAACATTTTAACCTTTAATTGGTTAACTGATTAAAGGGAGAGGGCTGGGGTTGCTCCGGCCGGCCGGCCTGGGGCTGGAGGGCTACCCATTAGGGTGGGTTAACTGGTAAGACTAATGCTTACCAGTTAACCAGTTAACCAGTTAATATTTTACATCCCTAATACTGACTAGCTATCTCCCTGTTCACTAAATGAGGCAAGGCATGTGGTAAAAGAGGGTATGTGAGCCTGTAATTAAAGACTATGTCATCATCCAGACACACAAGGGGGGGCAAAATATGGTTGCACAAGCAGCCTTAATTCTGGCATTTCCTAACTCTGCATTTTAGGACTTTGCACCCCTAATAACGTTCCTTTCACATAGTCTTTTGAGGATGTAATCGCTAGTCTGAGGTTGCTTGTTAGCTGTGCAATATAGGGTAGTATGGGGTATGCTGTGTTGTGATTCAGTGTCCGGAAGAAGAGAAGGACGCTGAAGTATATGGGCATGAAGATCTTTCATTGCATAGACACTGGTGTAGTAGGATTTGTTCTAGTCATAATGGGCCTGATTCAACCACCTAATTCACACTGAGTAGTACTTACATAAGGCGTCCCATTGACAGCAAATGCTTGGCAAAGTCAGGCCCCTTATTTGTATCCCTATTGGTAACAACAGAGCGTTGTAGCAACTGCAAGGTCTGGAGTCAATACCACATAAACGTTTTCATCTCCAGTACTTACTCTGGGCAAAGCTTTGTAGTTTTTTTTCATTGCTCTTACATGCTCATTAGACACAGAACAGCCTGTGGCACAAACATGTGCCCTGGACACAGACCATGCCCTGAGTTAATTACAAAATTACCCTTGGTGCAGGGCCTATTTGTGAAAAGCAAAACTGAAAACCGCCCTATTTGTGCATTAATGGGCTTGCACTCCCAGCTTTGCTGAGTGAGTGAACCTTCTAGCCTTGCAGCTGAGTTTCCAAATCTCAGTGTCGAAAGCATGACTGGGGGAAAAAAGTTCTTCAAAAGCAGAGCGGCATGTTAGAGTCACCGACAGCTCTGTGGTGGCGAGCGGTAACCGGGAGCGCTGCCGGGGATGAGCCACTACGGAACAGACTTCATCACCATGGCTTTGAACTGTTCTCAAAGGCCCGGAGAGCCCCGCCCTTCACTCCCAGCCACGCTCAAACCCATTGACCCAGCCAGCTCTTCGGGTAAGGAGGCTTTGATGCAATTTCCGTCAGCGCCTGTCAGTGCTGCCCTGGAGATGGCTGCTGAGTCACCCGTCACCAGCGTGGAATAGAAGGTGCGCCGTATGCTTGCTGCCCAGGACTTGGGGTGTCAGTTTTGAGCCTCTCCCGGGGTAACATGCAGCACTCGCTCTGGACTGTGGGGTAGGCCCCACTGAGACCTGGCTTGTATGCCACTTCTCTATTCCACTGAACCCCTACGCCTGCTTATTGGCTTCATTGCATTGACCACAATAGGGAATCGCTCTTCAAAGGAGAGAAACCAACGCACACAGAGAGGCGGAGCTGCTACTTCTCAGCTCAGCCATGTAAGTGTGCTTAGCTGATGTCATTCCACACCAATGCACCCCGGCAGTCCGGGACCGAATACTTGTGCGTCAGACCTAGAAGTGGCCACGAATCTCAGAGGAGACAAACGGCAGGATCCAAGTGACAAGGGGCTGGAGAATGCGACGTTCCCCCCCCCCCACAAAAAAAATGTAGTTCCCCATTTGTTAGTGATCCTCCCTTCACATAAACCTCGCTCTGAAAATGATCCGACACCTCCACAAGCATCTACTCCACCTCTCTGGTCCCCTTCTCAGTGCTACAGCTGGGCAGCGAGGTCAGTCCCAGCTCCGAGGTAGCACTTCCACGGAGGAAAGGCTACCCACCCTTGTGTCACCCACCTATGAAACGACCAGAATTGCGGGGATACCCCAGGAGGAACTTGCTGAAAAGGAGGGGAGGTGTAGGCAGAGCCCTGGCTCTGCCCCCTACATAGCATGCAGAGTGGTATTATGCTGAATCCTTTAAAGGGGTTGTAAAAGGGTTGCCACCTCCAGAGCACCTCCTGATGGCATAGGGTGGCCCTGCAGCATCCCTGCCTCGGTTTCCCCTCACTAGATTTTTCTGTCTCTCCCAGAGATTCATGTGGCTCAGCCCTCCAGAGGGGTCACTTTCCAAGTTCAACCCCCTTTCGGGGCACTCAACGTTCAAAACAACCACCACCTTTGACAGCAGTCCCAAATGAACACAAAGGGTCTCCTGCCCTCTCTGGGCTCAACGCGCAGTTCTCACTCTACGCAGAGCACTGGCTCTTCCACGCTGGAAGTCTCCCTTCTTCTAGGGCCAGACTACAGCTTCCCCCTCTTCCCTGGACTGGGAAAAGTCAGCCACCACTGCTCAGCTCCCCAGGCCTCCTGTGGAACAACGGCCCCAGCACTGCCTCCCTGGAGCCCAGACCTTTTCCCACAGGCGCTGGCTCCACTCCGCGCAGCTCCCGGAAGCAGCGGCAGGTGCCCCCTCCGGCTGCTATGCGTAGGGGAAGCCAGAGGCCTCCACACGCTTCCCCCACCCCAAGCAACAGTTCTGAAGCTCCCAATGGCCGGGAACCATGGCCAATGGGAGCTGCAGGGGCAGCACCTGCGGATGGGGCAGCACGCAGAGCCGCCTGGCCGTGCCTCCGTATAGGAGCCGAAGGGGCGACATGCCACTGCTTCCGGGAGCTGCCTGAGGTAAGCACTTCCCGGGGCCTGCATCCCTCACCCCCTCCTGCACCCCAATCCCCTGCGCCAGCTCCACCGCAAAGTCTGTACCTCCAGCCGGAGCCCTCACATCCCCCCTCACCCCAACACCCTGCCCCAGCCCAGAGCCCCTCCTACACCCTGAACCTCTCATTTCTGCCCCCCCAGAGCCCGCACCCCCAATTAGAATCCTCACCCCCTCCCACACCCCATGCCCCAGCCCAGTGAAAGTGAGTGAGGGTGGGGGAGAGCAAGTCACCGAGAGAGGGGGAACGTAGGGGGCGGGGTCTTGGGGAAGGGGCGGGGCTAGGGTGTTCAGTTTTGTGCAGTTAGAAAGTTGGCAACCCTAAAAGCACCAGAAGGATAAACCTTTCAAAGCAAATCTGCAAAGAATCCGTGGCTGAGGTCAAACACAAGTTATTGGGCTCCAAGCAGGCATCACGCTGGGTGAAATTCTATGGCAAGGGATCAGACTAGATAATCACAATGCCCCCTAGAAATTACACTAAATGGATTAAAAACGAGGTAACTGATACGTCACACAAATAAGTGTGACTGCGGATCTCGGTCCAATGCAGGGGTGCCCAACGGGGAACCCAGCAGGATCATTTCTTAGCTCAGTCCAACAGGATGTGTTTCTGCAAGACACACTAAGTTCTGTGCTCAGTGCAGGAGTCATGGGGTGAAATTTTCTGGCCTATGCCAAGCCGGACATTAGACGAGACCATCATGGTCCCTTCTGGCCATGAAATCTATGATCCTAAACACAGTAAGGAATTGTAGTTGCAGGATATTCTGACTCACGAGTCGAGACGTGCACATGATGAGAGCTATTTTCATTCTCTTGTATCAAATGAATCGCCTGCAACCAGAGGGCAGGCTGCAAAGACAGTAGCAGTGTACCTCAAAAAAACAACACCCAAAAAACAACCCCAGTCATTTTACTAACTGCAGCTGAAGTAGGTAAAGACCTCTACAAGCAACTGAGACTGTGATACTGTTTGCTGAAGGCAGGTTTAACCTCCCTTTTCAACAACAAGCCATTTTTAAGGAGAGTGCTGACTCATTTTAATCCATGTAGCCCACGCACTCAAGTTACTGTACCCAAGAGATAGGGCAGCACTCTTCCTCCTGTTATGCCATAATTCGGGGGAGGGGGGGGTTCTCTCTCTCTCTCTTTTTTTTTAAACAAAAAAAACAAAACCAAGTTACCAAAAATGCTTGTCATGTGACCTGTGATACAGTAAATGAAACTGGGTCTACAGTAACTAGACAGGCTTGAAAAACAACGTTTCCAGCAGAAGATGAGCACCAGCATTTCGTGTAGCATCAAACTCTGTCAATTAGCAACATGGGAAATAGAAATGCAGCCTTCAGTAATCTATAAACATATAATGACATTGCTCGCTCGCTCGCTCTCCCCTAGCAGCTTTACACCTTTATATTTGATGGTACAACACACTCAGATTACTGGCTCGTGGCTCTGCATTTGGATAAAATGGCAAAGAATATATGTAGCACAGAGCGGGACCCAAAGCTCACGGAAGTCAAATGGAGACCTTCAGTTGATTTCAGTGGGCTTGGGATCAGGTCTTCATTGAAACACAGTTATATATGACATGTACATATGTTGCATTTCTGACTATTCTTGAATGAAAAACTTGCACTAACAGCAGGCAGCCCAACAACAGAAGTTACCCTCCCTGTATGTAGAATGAAACAGCAAACTTCAGCCCCCTCCTCCCCTTGGCTTGTGCAACAACCCACATCAAACTGAGCTCAACTTTTGAACTTAATGGCTTCTTGATCAGTTTTTTTTTTTACCATCTAACATGGCCAAGTGCTCTGCCTACAACAAGCAGCTACAAGCTGTAATGAATCCAGGGCATTCATTATTAGCAAAACTCACAAATCAAAAGTACATCTGCCAATGGTATATGGATGGAAAAAAAACACAAAACCAAACAATTCCATCGTGCTGACATTTCAGTGCACTGAATACATCAGCTCTGTGTCCCAGTGGGGCAAAGCTAAACCCACATTAGATTCTAATACATACTGCAAAATGATCACCAATACAAAAAGGACAGAAACATACTCACCAGGAGCTGCTTTTCCCCTCACTTTCCTAGGAGGAGGGTGCCTATGAAGATACGTATCTAGATTCTAGATATTTTTTCATTTGATTTAAAAATCAAGAAGTACTAGCTACACAGACATAATATCGCTTATTTCCCTCCATTAAGCAATGATGTCCAAAATGTTTAAGAGGGAAAAAAAAACCCTCAATCTTCATTCTCATTGGAACAAAATTACTCATGCTGACTCACCAACCACTACTTCCTCTAGCTTCATTCTCTTCATACTTCTGAGTATGACTGGTCAATTTCTCAGGGTCTCTATTGCAACTTCTGCTCTTCCAGGAAGAATAGCCTTTAATGACACCATGGGTGGGAAATGTTTTGTATATTCTTTGAGCAGATCCTGCTGCCTCTTCTGTTTCTACAAAAGGCCAGGGAATCACCTCCAGAGGAAACAGTAATGAATGATAAAGTAAACATCAGAAACAGAGAATGAGAGTTTGAGAGTGAATTTAATTTCTTCTCCACCTATTCATGTACTGTATAATATAGTGACACTCAGATCTCAGTGGCTCAGGAGCCAAATGAGTGATCAACATTACCCAAAAGAGCCACAGCAGCGTGAATTCAATGTTTCATTTACTATTTTTATATCTATATACATATTATTCCCACAGCAGAGTGACTGACCAAGTATTATTATTTTATCCACTACAATTGGTTAATAACATAGTAAATGCCTCCTGATTGGTTAATCATTACATCACACAGTGTTTTAATATCATGTGCTGCAAAGAGCTGCAGGAGACACCTTAAAGAGTCACTTGAGGCTCACTGGCATAATATGTTCGCTTATTAAACTGGTGAAGTTAACGCTGGTTTGATAAAATGTACTCACTGTAACTGGATTCAGTGAGTCCTTGCCTGGCTACAGAAAGAAAGAGGCTAAGTCTCTTTAAGGCGCTACACTTAAAGGGATTGGGGGTGAGGACAATAGGGGAACTCACTTGTACAGAGCCAGGAGAGGAAAAAGAAGTGGAAGGACCAGGTATGGGGAAACACTGACCCAACATGTGCAGGGACAGGGGGTATTTAGACCCCCTGCACCTTGATAAGAACTCACTCTCTCTACCTCGGGCCAGCAGCACCCACCCACCCATGGGATGAGAGGAGGACCAGGTTTCTGTGATTGGCTGAGCTTTGCACTCATCACCTTCCTTGGAGCTGGGGGAGAATTTGTCCTGTAGCACTGGCCAGGCAGGGTGGGTTTATTCACCTTTCGCACAGCTGGCCAGGGACCCGGTAGGGATAAGTACCGAGGTTAGGTCCAAAGGTCGCCATTGTCCCTGCCGGTCCTCGCTACGGAAGGGATACCAACAGGAGTTGGAAGAAGATTTTGGGGAAGCATCCCATTAAGAAGTTGGGGAAAGAGGAGTGGATGGGGTAGCGCCCGGAGACAACCTCCATCCCTTGCCCCTCATCTGAGGTGGGAGGAAGTAATTTTAAGTTGCTGCTAGGAGCAACTTGGTGGCTATGCCTTCTAATAAACACGTTGCGGGCTGACTCACCACCGCATCCCTCTAGTTTACAGGGGAGTAAACCTTCATGCTTTGGGTCCTAACCAACCTCAAATTAACAGGGTTAGGAACTTTCCTCTCAACAGGTTATTTCATAACCATCTGCTACTGGTTGTTTTGCACTTTCCCCTGATGCAGCCGATGCCAGTCAATGTCAAAGTCAGGATACAGACCAGATGGACCCCGCTCTGGTCTCATCTGGCAATTCCGATGTTTCCAAGCCGAATCAGTCGCTCTGTAGTTAACGTGCATCCTACTTGATGTGCATTTTTAAAGTTCTAAAACCTAGCCAATTGTAAGGTGTTTTAAAATTCATTTCTCCTAGAGGCTATCTCAATTAAAACCTGTACAGTTTCTGTTTAAAGTATATTAATTATAAAATAAGAGTGAAAAAGATGCAGTAAGCGCTGACTCTGGAAATCATTAGATGTTAGATGGAAATAAAGCAAAGGTACATAATGTTTCCCTAGAGATGAAAACGATCATGAGTCACATTAGATTTGAGGTAGCGTCTATGCTAGCCTATATCTTAGTTCAGTTGAATTGTTTTGACTACAGCATGGCCTGTACGCATTCAGCAAATTACTGGAGAAAAGAAAACAAAGGAATATCACACTGAAAAGAGTGATTAGCAAATTCAACATTTTGCCACAGAACGAAAGCAACCAGGCAAATCTGATGACAGCCCTATCGGGATTCTTACCTTAAATAAGGGATAAAATACAGCATGTTAAATCTGACAGAGAGAAAAGTTCAATAACCACAGATTATTGCACTTGCTATACATAAACTATGATTCAAACTGGTTTAGTAATGAGAAATTTTCACTGCAGTTGTGTAGACAGGGCGTGTCTACACAGCGCCGCAATCCGGACTAAGTGTGTGGGAATTGTAGAGTGTGCATCCTGTTAGAACGCTAACTGCACCTTGTTGACCCTGCTGGCACAAACTAGGGGTACCTAGTTCTCGTCGATGTAGTCCCAAGACTACAGTAACACAAGCTAGGTACCTTTTAGTTCATCCCAGCAAGATCTACAAGGGGCAGTTAGTGCACACTCTGTTAGAGCGCTCTACAATTCACAGCCCTATAGTCTGGAAGTAGCACTGTGTAAACAAGCTCCTACTGAGTAGCATCAAACTAGAAGAAGACCTAGAAAATGGGTAGAACTTGGGATTCATTTGAACAAAACAGTCAAGAAAACACAAGCAATTTCTGTGAGTGAGTTTAGGCTGATTCATTGTTTCTCATCTTTAGGGTGTGAGTCAGCGACCAATTTCATTAACTAAAACTTGCACTTTGATTCTTTAAACTTAACCCAGCCAAAAGTGTCGGGGTAGGAGGTAGTGGGACACTGCACTAATGGAAACCTGGGGTCACATTTAGTTGATTCAGGATGGAGCTGGGTGGATAACAGATTTTTTCAGTTCACTGGCAATTAAAAAAACAATAATTTCAGGTCAAACCAGAAACAAAATTTTCAGCAAATCAAAAAGTCAAAAAAATTCTCTTCGGGTCAAACAAAATGTTTTGTTTCAGCCAAACTGAAATATTTTGTTTTGATTTCATTTTTCAACATTTTTGATTGTTGAATAAAATTAAAGGATATTTTGAAATGAAAACGTGAAAGAACCAAAAAATTGAAACGTTTTGTTTAGAAAATGGCAAAATGAAACACTGATTTGTTTCTGAAATTTTATTTAGGTTTGTTTTAACCAAAACAATTTGACAAAATGACACAGGTTCACAAAATGTTTTGGTGCCTCCAAATCTGCATTTTTCACCAAAAAAGTTTCAGTTGAAAAATTTTGCCCAGCTCCAATTCAGATATAGTCTTCATTTGTGAAGGCTTTAGTATCTTCCAAGATTGTGCATTTGTTTGTTTTTAATATTCCAAGTCCTTTTCCCACACTGGATAGTTTAAAGGAACTCATAGGTTCCCCCCAAAACTTTTTTTGTACAGTTAATGCACATTACATGTGCCAGCAATTTCTGAAGGCCTTTGGAGGAGTAGCCTGTGAGGTTTGAGTCTGTTAATACAAAAGAAAACAGACATTTGATCTGGGCTCTTCATATAGGCTGAGTGGCTAAGGAATCCTGGAGGAAGCCGGGGGAAGACATGGGCACATGCCTCACTTTACGCACATGGGTACCTCTACTTAAGTTATCAGGGCTCTTCTGAGAATGTCCCCTAATTCTGAGCTCATCTGTGAAAAGTGAGTGAAAGTTCATGAAGTGTCACAACACCCCACAACAAGTGGGGTGGGGAAAGGTTCAGAAAAAAGAGACCAAAAGACTGAATTAGTCCAAACAAAAAGGCCTACTGATGTCATTCAAAGATCACACCTGGCAAACAAGTACAGCGTGAGACCCGAAATCTATGCACCAAAACTGGTGTGTTGGAAATTAAGCCTAATTTGTGGACAAAATAATGAGGCGTTGGGCTCTTCCACCCACTGCTCCCCCTTTCAGGTCCTCATAAAGAGATTTGGGGAGGAGGGAAGGGCAACCATGACATTGGCTGATTGAAAGACCATCTCCTGGGACCCCAGATCTTCTTCATCCTAATCCTGAGAGATAGCTCGACCAGGCCAAGCCAGCGAGAGGGACACAGATGATACCACCACCTCCACACCACCCGGAATGTGAGCATTTGTCTGTGCGCTCCCTCCACCACCATGTGTCCTTTCGCTTCCCTATCTTATTTCTTCTCTTATTCCTTCTGCCTGAGGACCATGTGTCTTAGCTGGCCAGGACTCTGTATTTTGCAACACCGCTGTAAGCCAGTGACTAGAGAGAGGCAGCTAAATGCAATGCCCTAGACAGCCCGATGCTGGCACGAGTTTGCCAAGTCTCAGAGTGGCCGATCAGACCATGAGCTGTGCCTGTGTTTTTCCAGCAGTGAGCTTGCCAGTGAAAATCAGCACAGTTATTACCATCTTTAATACCCTCCAAAAGACTATTAAATGGGGTGGGGAGTTCCTTCTATAAACTCTCTCCAGCCAAAGGGAGAGAGAGAACAAGGGATGTTGTTAAAACAAAAGCCTTACTTAATACTTCACATTTCAAAGGCTTCAACAGTTTTTCCTTCTTTTTCTGTATCTTTAATAGAAGATTAGAGGATGTTTAATGGGGTGCTTGCCATGGGATCAAGCAGGCTGAGATCTCTGTATGCCAAACCTTGTTTACAACTGTTGAATGTTAGACTGTGACTGGGTTACGTTCACACCTTTAATGCTTTGGGCGCATATATTCTACCTACATGAATACAACCAATACGTTAGTAAGCCTGCGAAACATTGCGGCAGAGAAAATACCTTGAGGAGGGAAGGCAGAGCTCATCTTGGGACGCAGGAAAAGTCTTTCCGCCTTGTTCCACCATTATGCTCATGCGCGCCAGGCGATGCAAGACAGAGAGGTGCTTGTCTTTGCCATTTTCTTTGAAGTGACACCTGCAAACAGGTTTAATAAAAATACAATCTTGTTACACTATGTGATGACTATCTCGGCCAACCAGGTAAAGAGGCACATGCCAGGTATTAAGAACTTAGACCCCAATCCTGCAGGGAGCCCTGCATCAACTGACCCTGCCCTATGGATGCTCACCTACACAGAGCTCAGGGCCTTAAAGCATGCATTCGTTTTTTCCATGAGGACTTTACATTTTCACAAGTAACTAGCAATTTTGGCTTCCTCATTTTAGGTGTACCAGGTCTCTGAAAATTAGGCCTTTTGAGACAATCAAGATCTCTAGTCACTTTGGAAAATGAAGGTCAAAGTGTTCAGAGCAGTTATGTCAGCTCTCATTCCATGGGAGATGCCACCAAACTGGTGGCCTGTATCTTTTACAGGATTGTGTTTTTGTTCATTCTTATTGTATGCCTTATGGAATGTAAGGCAAGAATACGAGAGGTGTGTATGGATCTGAGCCCAGGACCGGTAGCTAGAAATTCCTGAATTCTAACCCCACCTCTTACATCGACTCCTCTCTGCCTCTGTTTCCCCTTCTGTAATGAAAGGATGATGATACTGTGTGTGTTTCTACACAGTGTGTTGAAGAGGGGAAGTGCCACACGAATACTAAGTATTAACAATATCAAAACCTTATGCAACCCACGCAGTTTTGCAAAAATAAAATAAAAAAGACTTTCCTGCTCCCACTAGGCCGGCTCCCATGTAAAGCAAGGTTCTGTGATGGGTATAATATCACCAGCAACATGTATTCTAAGGCATCTCCCATGCTGCCCGGTCAGACAGACCTTTAAAAAAACTGCAGCCAACACATTGTCTTCTTTCAAATCCCTTCTTAAAACTCACCTTGGCTAGGATGCCTACGAAAAACTCAGCCGTGTTTAGGCAGCTGGCATGTTATGACTGCTACTCGCCATGCCAAGAGCATCTCATTGTTACGTTGTTGTCCCCCCCATCTGTTTGCCATATCCCGCCCTATTGTCATCTTAGACTTCGCTTGTAAACTCTTTGGGGTCAAGACTATCGCTGTTCTGTGACTGTACAGTGCCTAGCACAACGGAGCTGGGGCTTCTAAACACTGCCAGAGTGTAAATAAACAATAATCACAGAGAGCCTGAGTCGATGATGTCTAGCTGCTTTGGACACAGCAGCTCTTTAAGAAAATCATTTTCAGCACACATTGTGCTGAATTCCCTTCTTAAGCGGCTATTTGGCCAGTCAGTCTCTAGTTCTAAATTATCCGAACATCAGCTAAGCCTGTTTGCAAATGATCTTGAATGACCCAGCTGGTATGAACTCTTGCAAACATGGCTTTGCAACCTCAGGGCTAGATTGTTGTGTTTATTTGTTTCGCTTTATAAACTACAAACAAATGCCCATACCATGCGCTAGGTACTTTGACATCATTTAATTTTCACAATAACCTGCGCTAGTAGACTGCTCCTCCCACTCAGCAATAAATCCACAAAAAGACACGAGTGGAGAGAACCCCCATCATAACAAGCAACATCTTTGGGATAAAATCTCCTACCAACAGTCCTGAGAAAAGACACCCTTGACGCTGATAATCGCAATGCTCTTAGCTTGGGCTACGTTGGAAACACACAGGGCCCAGAGCTACACAGGAACTTGGGTGCCTAAAGCGCTAGAATTTTAGGTGTCTAAGTCCCAGTTTTAGGCACCACTGCAATCCACAAACCCCCCTTTCGGCTGCCGTCTAACCCAGTAGGCGCCAAAACTCACTTGATGCCTAAATTTTCCACTGTAAAAGTTCCCTCGGAGCTTAAATTTCTGCCTCTGAGCATGGGCGCTGCTACATCCCTCTAGGCATCTGGACACCTATCTCCTACCCAAGACCCTGAGTGATCCACAAACCAGGCAATGATAGGCAGGTCCTGCTCTGGTAGGCAGGCTCAGAGATGGGGTCAGAGAGAAAGAGAAAATGACTCTGTAGCATGGTGGGGAGGGCAGCCATGTGGGAGATGGAAGACCCGGGGGCCAGTCACCTTGTGCTAATGTCTCTAATTATTTATCCAAAGTGGAACAGCTTCAACAGGAGATAGACAGGTCACTCCCTTGCTACAGAGCACACGGGCATCTGGAGTCTGCTTTCTCTGAACACCCATGGTGCAGCCTATGATTATTAGCCTGGATTATGTTGCGAGGCAAGATGACATGGTAACCACACAGTCTTTTTACACATCTGTATTATGCGTTTTGTATTTATTCAGTAATTAATGTAGGGTGCCCAGTCAAAGAAAGGGATGGACACAATTCAGAAATCAGTCAACTGAAAAGAGAAAGGAAGTTTTCCTGTTGGGATTGAGTTCTGTGACCTGTTGGGAGGGGAATTGACTGAAGTAGGGGCCCAGTCGTGAATGGAAACGTCTAGATGGCTGGTAGGAGGGTTTTGCAAGGCACAAAGGAGCTATTTTTTATTGAAGCAGCTTGTTTTATTTTTTTAACGATGCTTTGCATTATCCATCCATGGATCATTAAATGCTTTGTAGAGGGGAGTCCGCAGGAGCAGACCCATTGCACAGACAGCTCCGGCAAACACAGAGATAGGGCACATTCTTTCCAAGAGGCAGTGCTGCTCCACAGGTGAGACTTGGGTCTCTCATGTAAGAGGGTTGGAGTCTTTTCCCAGGCCTGCCACAAGTGATTTGTGCAACACTCTGGTTCAGCTCTTGTGGGGGGCAGGAATTATTTTTCCGCCTCTTCGGGTGGGGCTGTGAGGAATATTACTCACTAATGAGCACTAGGAAGTACACAGAATTATTAACACCAGGCAGAGACAAGGCTAGACTTCATTGTCACCTAACTCGCAGCTGAGCGCTGAGTCTCCTACGCTACAGGGTACTGTAACGGGGGAAAGTAGGAAGAGAGTCTATTTCGCCAGTGTTCTCCATGGATTTGTATTTGCATCACTTCAGTACAATACAGGAGGTTCTGTGGTGCCTGAGAATATTCACAGTGCAATGGGGCAACAGATCAAGCTTTGAGATTGTACAGGGCTCACTGTTCTAATTCAACTTCTGTAGTGATTCTCCACGGTTTATATCTCAGCCAAATCTGCTCCGGTTTTCATGAGGAAAGCAAAAGGCATCTCTCGGGCCACCGTGCTAGCCCCCTGCTGAATTTCAAATTCCAATTCCCACCCCAACTCCTAAATTGACAGAGCTGTTCAAAAAGAGGTTGAAAAAAAATAGTGACAGTGGCAAAGTGACCGGTTCGTTTCATTAACTTCATTCTCAATAGCGACTGAAAAATGTTGATAAATTTAAAAAAAAAAAAAAAAAAAAAAAAGAGCTAGAAACCAAGGATTTTGGCTTCTCGCAAAACTGGGTGACTGGGCAAAAAAATGGCAGATGAAATTCAATGTTGATAAATGCAAAGTAAAAATGATGGGGTCTAAATTAGCTGTTACCACTCAAGAAAAATATCTTGGAGTCATTGTGGATAGTTCTCTGAAAACATCCACTCAATGTGCAGCAGCAGTCAAAAAAACTAACAGAATGTTGGGAATCCTTAAGAAAGGGATAGATAAGACAGAAAATATCATATTGCCTTTATATAAATCCATGGTACACCCACATCTTGAATATTGTGTGGTTGCCCCATCTCAAAAAAGATGTATTGGAATTGGAAAAGTTTAAGAAAAGGGCAACAAAAATGATTGGGGGTATGGAATGGCTTCCATATGAGGAGATATTAATAAGACTGGGACTTTTCATCTTGGAAAAGAGACAACTAAGGGGGAATATGATAGAGGTCTATAAAATCATGACTGGTGTGGAGAAAGTAAATGAGGAAGTGTTGTTTACTCCTTCTCATAACACAAGAACTAGGGATCACCAAATGACATTAATAGGCAGCAGGTTTAAAACAAACAAAAGGAAGTATTTCTTCACACAACACACAGTCAACCTGTGGAACTCTTTGCCAGAGGACGTTGCGAAAGCCAAGACTAGAAGAGGATGGGCAGGGATTGTGTCCCTAGCCTCTGTTTGCCAGAAGCTGGGAATGGGCGACAGGGGATGGATCACTTGATAATTCCCTGTTCCGTTCATTCCCGCTGGGGCACCTGGCATTGGCCACTGTCGTAAGACAGGATACTGGGCTAGATGGACCTTTGGTCTGACCCAGTATGGTCGTTTTTATGTTCTTATATAAGTGCCTAAGTCATTTTTGAAACTTAGGTTCCTAAGTCATTTAAGTGTTTTGAATATTTTACCTCAATCGTGGTAAATTTACCAAGCCAAGAAGTTAAGTTTGACAAGTCAAAGTTAACTGAAATCAGAGGATAATAAATGCAAAGTGCTAGGTAAGCTTGATAGGCATACTACCAGTCCATTATAATCGGAATGCATGCTCCCAATAGGCATACTGGCAATTCAACACTGATGTTTATTAATGCTATTTTAGCAAGGACATCCTCGACTTATTTTTCATCATATAACAAACAGGCTTCAAGAGGTAAGGAGCCAGCATGCCCAGACTTGTTCAGATAAAAACTATCATGTAAAACTTTGAGGGTGGCTGAGCAGCAACAAAAACCAGAAGTTGATGCAGTACCAACAGCAGCCACTGTAGCAATACAACAAAGTTGCATTCACACCAAGGGAATATGGAGCAGAGGAATAGCATCAAGAAAATACGATTTGTTATACAAGACGTCTGCAGCTGTCTTCATAATGGATTTCCACTTCCTATTTCCATTCTAATTTAGCACAGAACTCTCATTTTTTAGAAGGAAAGGTAAATTGCAAGATTACTACGAATATCCTAACTCAGGGGTGGCCAACCTGAGCCTGAGAAGGAGCAAGAATTTACCAATGTACCTTGGCAAAGAGCCACAGTAATACATCAGCAGCCCCCCATTAGCTCTCCCCGCAACCGGCAGCCCTGCCGATCAGCACCTCCCGATCAGCTGTTTCGTGGCGTGCAAGAGGCTCTGGGTGGGAGGGGGAGGAGTGAGGGCATGGAAGGCTCAGGGGAGGGGACGGGAAGGGGTGAAGTAGGGGACAGGGCCTGTGGCAGAGCAGGGGATTGAGCACTGAGCACCCCCTGGCACATTGGAAAGTTGGCTCCAGCCCCAGAGTCGGTGCCTGTACAAGGAGCTGCACAGTAACTTCTGAAGAGCCGCATGCGGTTCCGGGGCCACAGGTTGGCCACCCCTGTCCTAACCCATGAAAGACTCAAAGAGCAAGACACTACTGGAATGCTAACTCTAATGGAAAGGTCCTCTTATTGGCCTACAAAGAAGAAATATACACTAATTTATGCCATATGTAATTGCTATGACCCTTATCTGCCCTGAACTCCTTTTGTATTTTTGTCGAATTGGACAGATCTTGCACAATACAGAGAGGATTGTTTTAAATAAAAATGGTTAAACTGTCTTAAAGCGTTAGTTATTTTTTTAAGTTTATTTTTCAAATGCAAGAGTATTAGTTCTTAGGTGTTAGGGTATAATGAGGCATGTATGATATTTGCCAAATTCCTTCAATAAACTGAGAAGTGGTGTATGTGGTGAAAAGGAGGACATTCTGTTTATCCAGCTACCCGGGTATCTAAAACATGTGAAATGGTAAATAGTATTTTGTATGAACATCCAACTGGTTCATCTAAAAGGTTTTAATACTACAGTAAATAAAATGGAGTTTGATTAACCTAGTCACTATTTTACCCATAGTAGATGCAGAGGTTTTACAACATTCTTGCACAGTATTTTGGAGAAGGAATATTATTTGCAAAAAACAGGAGGTTTTTTTTAAAAAATAGGTCATTCCCTTCTGTTTTGAACATGAAGGGTATATACAAGTTTCAGGAAAAGGATCTTCAAAGTTTCTATCCAGTATTGTACAATTTCTCATGAGTTTGTTCCATGACGTTCCTTTTCATCCAGTTTCAGTTTGAAAGAGAAAAATAACCCTACCAACTGCAAAGTCCTTTTTGTGTGATTTGCTTTTATCAAATGCGCTGGAGGCAGAGTCATTATTTTGTGCCTATGTAGAAAATCTGATACTCTCTGTTTATGGATGTTTGTATTTATTCTGGCTGCTGCTCCAAACCCCTTACCACAAAGTTCTTTAGGATTCCAACACTCATTACGGTGAAATGTCTGTGTGATGTCACAGAGAGGACTTTATTCCAATCAGTGGCATGGTCGTACTAAGCTTTTATTTTTACTTTAAGTACCAACAAGTATAATAAATGCCCCCCTCCCCGGTTTTACCTTTTATATTTATCATATAAAATGTTGCACGTGGTTAATTATCCTTGTTATACAGGCCTTTATTGCACAGTAAATTACAAACACCAAAGCAAGCCCTAAACCATCTAATGCTGAGTAACAATAAAAATGATCCGTTGCTTACCTTTATTCTCATTGTTGTAGTTCGCACCACCATTACTACCAAGTAAAATACAGCTGGGAAGACTGCCCCTGGCCTTGGGAATACTGACCAATTTATATGGCCATGTCATTCCCTTGCCAAAAAAAAAAGCGGGGGAAAAGGACATTTTCCCACGGTGGATAGTCACTGTCGCTTCAACAGCAGCAGCCAACTGCACCCTTCCAAAGGCACGAATCTATTCCCAGCAGAAAGTGCCTCTGCTGTTGAAAACCACAAACATGGACTAAATTTGGGGGCCTAAAAAGCCCTTGCTAAAAGAAAGATGGAAAAATGGGTTAAACGCCAAATACAATGCCTGGCTCCAATTCCAAATGAACTCTCAGGCCTGCATAGAAAGTTGCCGTGAGAAATATTCCCTTTACAGGGGTTGATGGCCCAATCCTGCTCCCATTTACATCAAACAGCCAAACTCACACTGACTTAAATGGGAGCAGGATTGAGGCCTTAAATGGGGAAATAGATACACGGCACCTATTCCATACTGCTAATGTGAAGTATCTGTAAAACCTGTGTGACACAAGCAAATCCCCATGTGGGAAGCCTTCCAGAGCATTGGGCTAGATTCTGAACCCACACCACTCCCTTTGCACTCCTCAGGCAACACAAAGAAAGAGAGGAAACCGCCCATAACTCCCCAGCTGGGGACGCCCACAGCATACAGGAGCCCCTAGCTGAAGTAGGACCCAGTGGATGGTTTCTACATTGCACCCATGCTGCAGCGCCCTGCACTGGGGGTGTACCAGGCAAGAGGGAGAGGCAGGCAGGGGGAGTGGCCTGAGTGCAGAAAGCTCTGGCAAGTCCCAGATGGCATATGGTTCCTAGTGCCATAGTGAGTGGCACAGATTAGAGCAGCCACTAGGCATCTGGGCCAGGGCAGAGATGCAGGAAGCTCTAAACGGCTATCTAACTAGACACAGCCACAACTAACTATAAACTAGACACAGCCACAAGACTGGCCTGTTATCTGTAATAAACTGAAATGTCTAATATTTTGTTAACCTGAGAATAAAAAATAGATACTCTGGGGAAGTGCTGTGGTCAGGGCCGGCTCCAGGCACCAGCCGACCAAGCACGTGCTTGGGGTGGCACCTTGCAAGGGGCGGCGCTTGAGGTTTTTTGGTTTTTTTCCCTTCGGTGGCAGTGCTTGGGGTTTGTTTGTTTTTACTTCGACAGCGACGCGGGGCTCGGGGGATGGGAGGGGTGGGGGCGCTGTTTCGGCAGGGTGGTGCGGGGCTCGGGAGAGGGGAGGGGGAGTTTCGGTGGGGCAGCACGGGGCTCAGGGGAGAGGGGTGGTTGTTCGGCGGGGCAGCACGGGGTTCGGGGGAGAGGGGTGGTTGTTCGGCGGGGCAGCACGGGGCTCGGGGGAGAGGGGCGGTTGTTTCGGCGGGGCAGCACGGGGCTCGGGGGAGGGTTGTTTCAGTGGGGCAGCGTGGGGCTCGGGGGAGGGGAGGAGCTTCGGCTCGGCGGTGCAGGGCTCGGGGGAGGGTTGTTTCGGCTCGGCGGCACGGGGCTCGGGGGAGGGGAGGGTTTCGGCTCGGAGGAGGGGAGGGGAGGTGGGGTTGTTTCAGTGGGATGACATGGGGTTCGGGGGGAGGGGAGGTGGAGTTGTTTCGGCTCGGCGGCATGGGGGAGGCGGGGTTGTTTCGGCAGCGCGGGACTCAGGGGGTTGTTTCGGCAGAGCGGCGCAGGGCTCGGGGGAGGGGAGTGGACGGGGGTTGTTTCGGCTCGGCGGTGCGGGGCTCAGGGGAGGGGAGGGGAGGTGGGGTTGTTTCAGCGGGGCGGCGCAGGGCTCGGGGGAGGGGAGGGGAGTGGACGGGGGTTGTTTCAGCTCGGCAGTGCGGGGCTTGGGGGAGGGCAGGGGGGTTGTTTCGGCGGCGCGGGGCTCAGGGGAGGGGGCGGTTGTTTCGGCTTGGCGGCGTGGGAGAGGGGGAGTTGTTTCGGCGGCATGGGGCTTGAGGAACGGGCGGTTGTTTCGGCGGGGCGGCGCTCGTGGGTTTTTTTTTCCTGGGGGGGGCGGGCGGCACTCGGTGTGTTGTTTTTTTTGGCTTGGGGCAGCAAAAAGGTTAGAGCCGGCCCTGGCTGTGGCATGGGCACCCAAGGTGATGGCCACTTGGATTTAGACTGAACCACTTCTGAGTTACAGATGCATGCAAGATTCAAGTAGTTGGACATATCATCTGGACTCCTCCTGCTAGGAGGAGGTGGTGCCAGAGGGATTCACTCCGTCCTTGGAGTCCCCGGAAACTTAGGAAGTGGCCAGAACTGAAGAATCAAAACGGGATTAAACAGTGTCTGAAAGATAAAGGGAAGAAAATGAAATGGTACTGTAATGCAATGCTAATATAAGGGTCACAGACAGGAGCACTCTAGACTAAGTTTTGAAGTCACGGATTTTGTGCTATCACATAACTCACCACTGCTGTAACATTACATTAAAAAAAAACACTGAAAAGTTCAAAAGCCACCAGGAATATGAACAAGTTGAGGTTCCTACAGCAATATTAACTTGACCATGTTGCACTTTTTTGGTGTATATTGAGTAACACATGTAACCAGTAAAACAGAAACAGAAAATGCTACCCACGTGCAATGTGACGGAGTTAATATTGCTGCCTGACTTTTTCATTTCAGTTTATATCCATAGCTATGAGCATTCTTTTGTATTTAATTTCCAGGGTTGTTTGTTGTTTTGTTTTTGAAGGTCCAACCAAACAAAGGACCTAGTTTGCTAACAATCACCACCTCGAGCACGACCGAGTGCATGTTTCTCTGACTGTATAAATATCTGTCTACTGTGTTTCATTCCACGCATCCGATGAAGTGGGTACTAACCCACGAAAGCTTATGCTGAAATAAATTTGTTAGTCTCTAAGGTGCTACAAGTTTTTCTTTCTTATTTTCGTTTTGCTGACACAGGCTAACATGGCTACTACACTGAAACCTAGCTGCATTGTTCACTCCTGCCTCTCGCCAATCGGGGGAGCGGCCTACTTCCACACCTACGCATCCGTAGACTCTATGCACTTCCATAGCTGAGCACAAACATGTACCAGAGTAAGGACTGAATAAAAACTGAATAACCCCCTTACAGGGGAAGGCTGCTGAGGTGGTTGGGGTTATTGTGGGGGATTCCTGAGATTAAAATTCAACTCCGTGTTCTGCCACAGACCTCCTGGGAGGACTGTTTCCATCCTAAATCTCAATTGGTTTTGGTTCCAGTTCTTGTCTCTGGACTGGTACAGGTGCCGCTTCTTATGGGGCTCTCCCCTAGGTGCTCAATTGTGAGATGCCTCGAGCAATATTTATCCTAGGAGCATCAAATTTTCGCTAGGCCAGTTCAAAGGCAAGCCCCTGCGTCCTAAAGAAAGCTTGTGTTGGAGGCAAACAAGGGCCCAATTTCTCTTATCACCCCCTGCCAGCGGCTGCCACGTTCGGAGCAAGAGGAGGAATAATTAGGGCTTGATCCAAATCTGACTGAAGTCAATGGAAAGATTTTCCTGATTCCACTGTTTTCACAAAGTTCATTAAATGTTGTTATTTTAGTGTTTACATCTGGGATTCTTTCTGGCCTCTGAATCTAATTTTCCATCTGTGGTTTGGTTTTTTTTAAATTTACTATTTTATTTCACTCTTTTCCCCCCATTAACTTGTAGTTGAAGTTAATTCAAAAAGCTTCACGCACATTTAGTCTAATGCAGTGTGCTCACAAGCAAGTGTCCAGACCATTAGCAAATGTCAGAGGCCATGGTAGGACCAATTCATAGGGTGACCAGATGTCCCAATTTTAAAGGGACAGTCCCGATATTTGGGACCTTGTCTTATATAGGCACCTATTACCTCCTACCCCGTCCCGATTTTTCACACTTGCTATCTGGTATCAAATAAAAAAAGTCCTTGTGAATTATAGAGATTTGTTGTCCATTTCTAATGCCACAGTCCAGACAACATCATAAAGCATTAGCACATTGTTAGGGGCTGGGGAAAACAGGTCTGGAATTACTCCAGGTTTGTTGAGCCTTTGGTAGTATAAGGAGCTAGATCTTTCCTGGTGGCAGTCAGATGGAGTGAAAGCTGCCCCCCTACATCTCCGCTGTCTCCAAGTTGCCAGCCCTCATGATTTTACCATGAGTCTTGCGAGAGCTGAGGGTTAAGTTTATCATAATTCCTAGATTTTTATCATCAAACCTGTGAGGTTTAACCCTTATCCCAAAATGGCCACCCCCTCTCAGTACCGTCAACAGGCCAAGATGGCCGCCATTTCTCTACAGCCCGTGCAGATGACAGTGTGCCTACCCTGAGCAAAATGGCTGCCATCTTCCCTTATTTGCAAGGAGACTAATGCCAGGTTGCTCTCAGGAAAGATAGCAGGCCTTAGTCACTGAGGGTCTGTTGACACCGTGGCCGGGAGGTGTAATTCCCAGCTCAGGGAGATATATGCGCATTCTCTCTGCTCAAGCTAGCAGCTGCAAATAGCAGCGTGGCCACAGCAGCGTGGCGAGTGGCTTATGCTAGCTGCCCAAGTGTCTACTCGGGGGTCAGGCAGGATTGTATTCAAGCAGCCAGCCCGAGCCGCCATCCGTGCCGCTGCGCTGCAATTTTTAAGCGCTAGCTTGAGCAGCACGAGCACGTGTCTGTCCCTCCACACGCTCCAGCAATGTCACCTCCAGACACCCCGGCAGCCCCCCTGCTTTTCCCTGTGTGCAGAGAACAGGCTTCTAACGCCCTCATTTCATCAGGGGGGACCTGCGGGGGAAGCGAGTGGCTGTTTCTCACCCCTGAGAACTATCGGACGCATGGAGCTGTGGCTATGGAGTTATTGTGGCCATTGGGTTAGTACCACTACAGCTGGATTTGCTTTCTACTCAGTGGAAGTTTTATCCATTTAATTATTATTCTCCGGGCCGAAAGTTCACCAGGTGACTTTGTAATCTGATACCTTCATGGAGTCGGGAGAGCTAATTGCAGGAAAATATTATGGCTTTCAGAATGACTCGGTGATCCTCCAAACTAGGACTTTTTGATCACAGAATGGGAAAAGGGGAATAACAAAATGAAAAACATGAAGTCTGAAAACTCAGAATGAGTGCTAATTGGTTGCTTCATTATATTAGTGCTTATTGCCCTAATACATACATAATGAGATATGTCTTGCCGTAAGCATGCAAGCTGCACGCTAAGATAGTGTCTCTATAATTGTATGAAGTTATGGAAAAAGACAAGCTCACATTTCATATCCCATTTTCTCCTGAATAACTAATAACACATTGCTGGAAGCTGGGCAGCATATAGCAACTGCCTCGTTTGCTGTTTGGGCTCTCTTCTAAATCACAACACTCTTGTGAGCAGAACACGGGGAGGAAAATAGAAGACTATTTTCTACAAGCTGATCAGCTGACATTTAATTGTGGTTATGCTGATTTTATTGCTTTTGGCTCCATCTTTACCTCTCTTACACTACTGCCTAAATACTAAAGTTGTATCTTTTGCCATTGAAAACAAAACCTATTAAATGTCAGGCACAAAAGGGAATAAAAGTTGCTGACTTCATGTTTTTCAAGGACAAATGATTCTGTGGAAAAAAAAATCTCTGTGTTAGCCGCAACTCACATTAAAATGAGGAAATTATTAGCCATAAAAACCTAATACAATCCATCAATTATCTGGCAAATCAGTTCTTCACAAATAAGAACAATGACAATCATTTCAGTTTTGCTAGGACTGAGGAGAAATGTTGACTGAAAAAATTAGCAAACTGATTGGCCACTACAAAGTAGTGTTTTCTATTATTATTATTTTTTTACAGTATTTTCTGTTATTCGGTATTTGGATATGCCTTCATTGAGAGAAGGCGCAATTAATGCAACCAGTGTCAAGATGATTCATGTCACATACATAAGACTTTAGCTTTAAGCTAAATTCTAAAACAGTCCTTTGTAAGTCTCCCTAAAAATAAGTTTTAAATAAACAGGAAAACTCACTATACTGACTGTGTTCAAGAGTGTTGTGTGTATTAGCTCTCAATTCACATGATCACGTTTTTAAACGTTCTGACCAGATGCTGCAAAATATTTCTCCTGCCTATTAGTCTGCAAAAATGTAAGAGGCCTATACAGGCAAAGAAGTGTAATAATCAATTATTTTTCTATCCAACAGCTGTAGGAATACTTTCATACTCTTATACCTTGCGCTCCTTTGTCTAGTTTTGCTGGGAAAGGCAGTGGCAATGAATACCTCTTTTGTGAACTTGCCGCAATGTTGCAACTAAAGAAGTTGAGACTTTTTCAAATGGGAGAATAGTTCTGTTAGGGTCGAGTTCTGTGCTAATTGAAATCAGCCACAGAGCTCTCATTGACTTTAATAGTGCAGCATCAGGCCTTTCGTGGGTCTGTAATACCCAAGAGCAACAGCCCACTTGCTGCTAAGTGTTACCCTCACACAGAGGCTGCCATGAGAAATACTCCTGTGGGGTTCTGTTCTGTCACCCTTAATTAGACCAGTCCCACGGACGTTAACGGGGCTGTTCGGAGACGAAGGGCCTGCTCAGTGACTAAAGGCCTCAGAATTAAACCCACAATATCCACTGTTCATCAAACGAATCTTTAAAAATGGTGGGGAACGGTCTTATTTTTTTCTCACCATTTATTATTTCCTCATCTTATCTCCAGAGTAGGTGGCTCTCACCTCTCCAGGCCCAAGTGAGCCATTTTTGTCCCCATAGAACCTAAAGAGCAAGGATGTGAGGTCCAAGCATGGGGAAGATTTTTCTTCCTGGGTCCCCTCAGAGGGGCCAAAGGGGACTTTTCTATCTAGGGGAGGGTCCAGAGGGAGCTATTGGCAGATCTCAGCTGCATTTCCGGATGCATATTGGCTTTGTTTGCAACTAAAGAGATGAGGGAAGACAAAAATAGCTTTTGGCAGATCTCAGCTGCATTTCCTGTTGGTACTGGCTGGCTTTGTTTGCAAAAGATGAGGGAAGATAAAAATCACAGTGGAGATGCAGCAATACGGGCTGTACGAGTTCACCTGGAACCCTGGGTACGTATTTACTAGCCCGTGCTGGGTCCATGCTGCCATGTCTTCATTGCTATATTTATCTGAGCTAGCTAGGTTAAAGCTAGTGCAGGTACGCCAGCCCGTGCGTCAATCACACCTCCGACTGCAATGCAGACAAAGCTTCTCTCTGAGTCTAATAGAAACCAGTGAGTATTATGGATTATTTATTTATTTACATTTTAATTACAAAACGTGCCTGATTACTGATTAATGTACTAGTGCAAAAAGCCACTAAAGAGTGCTAGTGTCTCAATGACACCAGAGCACTGAAGAGGGATCAGTAACAAAACAGACACAGATTTGGCACAAGACCTTGAGCTGCATCTCTGCCGTGGTACGTTTCAAAGAGGGCCCCAGGGGACACAAAAGAGGAACGGGGCTTTGTTTGGATTGGCCACAATAGTGATATCTGGACAGTTTTTAAATGCTGGAAAAAAGACATATGTGCCTCTTGTCGACAGAAACACGTTAATACCGAATGCAGCAGAGAAAAGGCTTGAGAATGGATCCTCTTGGGGGAATCTTACCCCTGTAATGCGGCCAAGGTCAATGTCAATCTGACTTGCCTACATTTTAAACACTGGTTGCTTCAGTTAGCGCGATCTGTGGGGCCAGCTGGACCTAGAAAGATTTCTTATAATCCCTAGATTATAATACATCGATTCTCTACTGCTCCTGGTTCCAGAACAGCCCCACAAGCAGCCTTTTGGCTACGGTGAGTTAGGTGAGGGGCCACAGTGACTTAAAGCCACATTTCATGCTTCTCTTTGCACTTTCTGTGCTGAGCCTGTTGCAAGTGCAGCATAGAATCTCACAGTCTCTCTAAAGGTTCACCCGGTGCCTTGGAGGGGCACTCCTCCACATGAGGTCCTTAAGATCAAAGTCTAAATAAATAGATAAAATGCATAAATGGTAGTTGTTGTTCAGGGATGGTTTGCTTGAGTAAGGACTACAGGATTTGACTTTTAAAGCTGACCTGAAAAAAGGGATGGGGGGAGTTGGGGTCGTGCCCTTGTTAGCTTATTTGTGATACGGTCTTTAAAAAAGTTCTGCTTGATGTTTACCTTACAAACCTCAGGAATGACAAGTCTGATTGTCCCTGTTTTTCTGGAGATCTTTCTTGGATAATTGAGATATGGATTGGGAGCAAGCTCAGCCTTAGAAGGGGTTCAGGGAACAACTCCTTAGTAAAGACGTTTCTCCCAAGGCTTTAAGTAGGGGTTTACAAAGACAAATTTTTAAAAAAAGTTTGTAAAGTGTGGACAAAAATGACATATTCTCTCAATTACTGCAGATGCACTTCTTGGCAGCTGCCATTAGTTCTCCTTGTTGTCCATAGACTCTTCCACTGTAGACATGGACTGACCTTCTCATGTGAAAGAAATATTTTTCTTCTCTTTTCAGATGGGAAAAAATACCCAGCATCATAAAGAAGGAGAATGGGTATACAATGATTCCTTTGCAAGTCACCTCCACATTACCAGTTCTTCCAGTGCATCTGTTACTCAGTTAGTCACTTCAGCTGACAGTAGTTCTCTTTTTGTTCCTATTTCTATTGCTCTTGAGAATTTTCTGTAGCCTTGACATGATGTGGACTATTTACATGTAACGGCGCCAGATGGATAAATATATCTTTTGCAGGTGCATTAACAAAGCTATGCCAAAAAATTCTGGAGCTGAGGGTAGATTCAAGCTCCTTCCAAAATACTCAAAAGCCTGAAGCATAAATGGCTCAGCCTCATATGGCAGATTTTACCTCATTACAAGCAAATCCCAAACCTGAATTGAACAGAGGACTTTAAACAATAGAAATAGCTTTATCAAATGTCAGCTAGTTGGTGTTTGCTAATGCAATATGCTATTTTCAATGTCGTTTTCATGAACATAAATTGGCCTATTGTGGCAGAACACACGTGAGAAAACCCAGCTAAAAGTTTTCATCTTTGAATTTGCTTACAGAAAAGTTTGGAAAGCCATCTTCAATGGGTTTTGGATCACAAGCTCTGCCTGCCATCATATATCACACAGGATGCAACTGGAGGGGGTGGGGGGGTGCAGAGCAGAATCAGTGATCCAAGTCCCTGAAGCAGTGGTTCGGTTTAGCTGTTGCAAGGTAAGGCATGCAGGCCTGTTCTTTTACTAGTGTTACAGTGCTGAGTCCTTACTGGGGGGTTGCAAAAGCACAATGTCAGGGCCGACGAGAGGGGGGGAAGCCAGTACAAATTACTGGGGCCGGCAGTCCGGAAGGGGGCCCGGGGCCCGACTATGTTGCATATGTTTTTGTCTTTCTCGCTAGTATCATTATCATTTGTATAGCAGGCAGGGCATATCTGGGGGGTTTTTTTGCACATCAATACAAATCCCGTGTAAAGATTTTTAGCCAGTCCACCCACGCCGGGGGGGCCCGAACCCACTCTCGGCAGCCCTGCACACCGTTACCGGAGCACCCCCTTGTGACAGCGTACAGTACAGACTCGGGTTCCCTTTTGGTCTTTTGCGGCTCCACCCAACCTCCCAGACCTTCTGGGTTGTACAGGAGCTACCTAGAGCACTAAGTCACCACAATTCTACCCCTTCCAAGGAACCCAAAGTCCAAGACAACTATGAAGAAACAAACTCTGCCATTTCCTCGCTGAGACCTGATCAGCAACAGTGCTAGTCAGCCTTCTTCGCCACATCTACCTTCCCTGCCTGCCTCTCCCCAGCTGAGCAGAATTTCTCCCTGGAAGCCTGATTCCTGCCCCAGATGTTGCGGGGCTGTCTGGTTGGGCCTCTGGTAGCTCACTGACCCTTTCCTGTGTGGAGTGGGGTTTGTAAGACTTCTCGCAGGGGCTTATTTTTTCATCATACTATTCTATCTGCATGGGTAGAAAGACACAGTTGCCAGCTCTCATGGTTTTTAGTGCAAATCTTGCAATAATTGATATTTTTCTTAAAACCCCCAGCTCCTGGGGATGTAGAATTGCATGGGATTATGCTTTCTTTCATTTTAAAGACACAGTACACTTTTCACTCTTGTGATGGAGAAGAGCTTGAAAACATGAAACTCAAAGGCTCACAAAATGGAAAGCAAATAAAGAAAATCCCGAATGTTTATTTGTTAAAAAAAAAAAAAAAAAAAAGGTTGAGTTTTTGGGGACTGGCTCGTGATATTTGAATGTTTGGAGTAGCAACGCTGAGACAGGTAGCTCAATATTTTCATACTTTGGGTCAAAATTTTCAAATGCAACTGGTGATTTTGGGCGCCTCCATTTTGGGGTGTCCAATTTGAGACACCTGAAAATCAGGCCCCTTTCAGGTGTCTTCAGGTTGGGCCCACAAGCCAGAAGCACCCAAAATCAGCAGTTACATTTGAAAATCTTGGCCTCAGTATCTAAAATTAGGCACCAAGCTCGGTGGCTTGACTTTGAGTTTCTGAGCATGTGCAGTTTCCATGTAAGTCAATGGGATCCGCAGACGCTCCGCACCTCTGGGAATCAACCACTTCCTCTGGCAGCCATGTTTGAAAACGCCGCCTTTCGTTACTACGGGATAACTGCATGAATGCTGTCGTGGTGCAGCATGTAACGCTGAGACGCTGTTCCCCTCTCCTCTCAAAGTCAGTGGCTGGCAGGAAGGAGAGTGTGTGACGAAGTGCAACCATCCTCACGTGGGGGTTGGTTGGGAAGCGTGGGGAATACTGGCAGTTTATGGTCATTTTTCTCAAATCAGTAGAAACGTTCTAAGTGCACCCACTGTTTAATGATCCGGCGTGGAAAGGAATGCCAAGATAGAGGGTAAAATACAATTTTCAAAAGTGCTCAAGTGCCTTGTCTGATTTTCAGAAGTGACTTGGGCATCTAAGACCCAAAGTCTCATCAAAGGCAATGGGACTTGGGCGTTGTTGAGAATTTTACCCAGAGATCAACACGGGGGTACAAAAACAAGGGGTCAGGACCTACACTGAGCAACGCCACTGAAAGCCATTTCCCAGTGCCAGCGTTACAAGGGCCGTCACACGAGGACCTGTTTAAAGAGCAATCTTTGGGGCTATTAAGCTGTAGGAAGATGAGAAACCCCCACGGGTCTTTCATCATTTTTTCTTTTAGAACAGGCAGTGAGTTCGACTTGAACACATGAGCACAATGAGCTTTTAAACCTGGGGAAAGGGTGACACAGCTTGTTTGGACATTTATGTTTCCTGTAAGGCACTTTGAATAAAGCATTTGTTTTAGATTGACACAGAGATGGGTTAGAGCCACAAGCTCCCCCACAGTCCAGGGCTGTTTGGCTCCGCATTTGGAGGTCTGGCCCATTTCTGGTTTTCGTATGTTAGAGGATGATCTCTGTCCACATCCAGCAACACTTTCCCCACTCCCCGGTAGCATTCTGGCTTCTCCTTTTGTGACTCTGCTAGAAATATGGGCGCTTTCTTCCCCTTGCTCTCTGGAGAGGGACATTTTACCTTTTTCAGAGCTTTCCCTTTCCCCCTGCACTTCACCTCTGACTCGGTTCTACAAGCCAACGGCAGAGGATGCCACCTGATGGCAACTAGCAGCAGGACACACGAGTAGCCCGAGCTCATTTGGCTTTGGGGGTGAGAGAGAAAGAATGAGGTGAGCTTGGGGGAAGGGCTGGAGCATGGGGAGAGGGAGAAGGTTCTGGAACAGGCGAGACGGTGGCCTGGGGAAGGAAGAGAGAGACTGGGCTGGAGGGGATGGGAGGAGACATTGAAGTAGTTCATGGGAGGTAGCAGAGCCTGGGGTAGTTAATCTGAAGTCTGCTGCAGCACAGAAGTCAGTGAAAACAGCACCGGAGGTGAGAGACAGGAGAAGGCCAAAGTAAATATGGTAGGGGGAGGAAGGAACTTGTATTGTAGCCTTTTAAGAGGTGCAGTGAGGGGTGGTCTCATGGTTTTGCAGAGACGACTCTGTCCAATTTACAGGTGAAATTGCACTACTGGTTAGAGCAGCCTTAGGACTGCTCTAAGTTACTCTCACTGTCCCCTGTGGGTCCTGGGAAGCAGAAAATAGACACAGGGTAATCACCTCTGTCCACACTTACTCTCTGTCCCTGGTCCACTCTCAACACTGGGGGCTGGGAACAGGGATGGCATGGAGCCTTCATCCCAGTATTATACTGGCCTGGAGATGCTTTATCAGGGGGCAGTTTTTTCTCTTTGTACAGCACCCTTACTGTGCCAGAGCAGCGTGAAGGGGCCATGGTGTAGCTGAGAATCAGGGTTGGTAAGTCTCACTGGAAATAGTTTCCAGCATATAGGAGCAATGGGCAGAAATCTTGCTTTGGCCTAGTTATTAACATTCTCTGCCTGTTCAGAAACAAAAGTACCAGCATTTTGTTATACTTTTTGCAGTGTTCAGATTTTCCTGGGGAGCACACGAGCCATTAAAATGTGCTTCTGCTAAGGCGACACTCTAATCCTTTTTTCCTGCAAGCTGCTAAAACACTTATGGCCTTTATTCATTCTGGTATTGAAATTAACATTGGGCACTAAAACGGCTTTATCCCAAGCTATGGCAGGTCATGGATGTGATGACAAATGTTTACAAATCCCTGCATGTGATGTTTGTCTAGCATGATGGTAAATCGCAAGAACTGTACAACGCCGTGGGGCTAGCACAAAAGGAAGGGAGAAAAGTTGGAAATATTGCATTGTGAGTTTCCGCTGTGCAAAGCACAATAAATCTCATCGAATGAAAGGAAATAAAAGGTACCAGGCCCTGATTTCATTTCTAAACCTTTAACATGGCTCCATAAATATTGTATCCACGGCTGGAGAGAGACAGGGATGCTTCCCATCCCCGCTCTCTTCTGTGTGCAATGCTCAGGCAGCACAGAGGGAGTGGAGATTCACTCAACATAACTACCCTGCTGTGGGTTCACCGGGCAGGGGCAGAGCACCGCAGGCATACGGCTAATGGAGCTGGCTCCTAGGCTACCTACACTGTTGGAGCATATCGAGGTGGGGAAAGAGAGTGGCTGGATATACTCTGGATGTTCATGCAGGACCCTAGGCAGCTGCCATAGGTTAGAGCAGCCTCAAAAGATATCGGGTTAGTTTGACAGGATCTATTTTCCATAAACATGGATATCTTTTTTTTTTATGAGATTACAAATTTGGTTGATAAAGGTAACAGTGTTGATGTAATATACTCTGACTTGGTACTGCATGACATTTTAATTTAAAAAACTAGAATATAAAATGAACATGACACACATTAAGTGGATTAAAAACTGGCTAACTGATAGGTCTCAAAATGTAATTGCAATCTGGGAATCATTGAGTGGGTGTGTTACCAGTGGGCTCCCACAGGGATTGTTTTTTGGTCCTATGCTAATTAACATTTTCATCAATGATCTGGAAGAAGGCGTAAAATCATCATGGATAAAGTTTGTAGATGAAGCAAGAATTGGGGGAGTGGTAAATAATGAAGAGGGCAGGTCACTGAATTTCTTTGTTAGTTGAGCACAAGCAAACAATATGCATTTTAATACGGCTAAATGTAAATGTATATGTGACTCTGGCAGACCAGGTGCCAGCTCATGCCAAGGCCCCCATGTCTCAGTTGAACACTGACAAATGAATAACTAGAGTCAGTATTCATGTTGTTAAAACAGATATTAGAAGCATAAGAATGTGTTTAGTGTGTAGACTTTATTGAATGATTGTAAGTTGCTGCCGGCATTAATCTCACTTGTAACATCTGTATCCCATAGTGTAAGGGAACCGTTGAGTGGTTGTCCTGTGTGCTTCTATGACTGTGTAAATCACCGGACAGCAGAGAGACATTAATTAGTGTGAGGGGCTGATCTACAAAAGAAGGTGTTACCCCCGTCCCAACAGGAAAGATCTATCGATACCGGGCAGACTATTGTGGGATGTTGCAACTGCAATTTCCCTGCATACCGCCAGCAAGAGGACAAAAGACTTTTCTTGTTCTGCCTCCTGCCCATGAAAAGGAGTCATGCAAGAGACTCCTCCCATCAACTGAGTTTTGCAGCCAAAAGCATGGGGTAAAAGAGAACAGCAAAGAGGGACTGATGATCGTTATGCTGCTTTGATGCTGAGTGGGGCGGGGCAAAGCGTTTCTAAGCATAAGCAAGAGATCCCCAACTGCTTAGCCTGGTTAGCCCTAAAGGACTATTACTATTCTATTACCTTTGAAACTATTGATTGCAACCCATTTGTGTATCTATCTGTTTTAACCTTGTAAATAACTCTTTGGTTTCCTTTCCCTATTTAATAAATATTTATATAGTTTATTATAGGATTGGCTACAAGCATCCTCTTTGGTGTGAAATCTAAGGTGCAATTGACCTGGGGTTGATGACTGGTCCTTTGGAACCGTGAGTAACCTGAATATTGCTGTGATTCTTGGTGCAACGGACCATCTGTCATATAGGTGGCAAGATAGATTGGCGTACCCAAGGGAACTATCTGTGACTCCATGTTACAGTGCCTGAGGAGTTTACACTTGGTAATTGGTTCATGAACTAAGTATAGAGCACAGCGCCAGTGTGGGGTTTGTGCCCTGGTTCCTACCGGTCTCCCTGAGGTGGGTACCCATGTTGCGGGCAGCATCACAGCAGAGATCTAGGAACAAAGACCAAAGGCAAAAAGTGGCAATTCTTCAACAAAAAAACGTCAGAAGCAGAATCCAATGAAACCTGCAGAACTGGAATTAATTTGCAGACTGGATACCATTACATTAGGCTTGAATAAAGACTGGGAGTGGCTGGGTCATTACACAAACTGAAAACTATTTCCCCATGCTAAGTTTTCCCCTACTGTTACTCACACCTTCTTGTCAACTGTTTGAAATGGGCCATCCTGATCACTACAAAAGTTTTTTTTTCTCCTGCTGATAATAGCCCACCTTAATTGATTAGTCGCTTAGAGTTGGTATGGCAACCCCCATCTTTTCATGTTCTCTATATCTATATATATCTTCCAACTGTATGTTCCACTCTGTGCATCTGATGAAGTGGGTTTTAGCCCACGAAAGCTTATGCCCAAATACATTTGTTAGTCTCTAAGGTGCCACAAGTACTCCTCGTTCTTTTTTGGGGGATCATGATGGAGAATCATCTTAACATGAGCTTCCAGTGGGACATTGTGGCCAAAAGGACTAATGTGAGCCTGGGATGCATAAACAGGGACTCTTGAGGATGAGTAGAGATGGTATTTTACCTCTGTGTCTGGCACTGGTGTGACCGCTGCTGGAATCCCGTGTCCAGTTCTGGTGCCCACAGTACAAGAAGGATGTTGGTGAACTGGAGAGATTCAGAGAAGGGCCACATGAATAACTAAAGGATGAGAAAACAAGCCATTTAGTGACTGAGTTCCTTGAGTTTATCTATTTAGCTTAAGAAAAAGAAGGTTAAGGGGTGACTTGATGACAGTCTATAAGTACCTACGTGGGGAACAAATATTTGATAATGGGCTCTTCAATCTAGCAGAGACAGGTCTGACACAACCCAATGGCTGGAATTTGAAGCTAGACAAAAATCCAACTGGAAATAAGGCGTCAATTGTTAACAGTAAAGGTAATTAACTCTTGGAACAATTTACCAGGGGCGATGGTGGAATCTCCATCGCTGGCCATTTTTAAGCCAAGCTTGGATGTTTTCCTAACAGATCTGCTGTAGGGATTATTTGGGGGAAGTTCTGCAGCCAGTCAGACTAAATGGCTATAACAGCTCCTTCTGGCCTTGGACTGGATGAGTCAGTGGGCCAGAGCCTCACCTGACCTATATCGGCATACCCCCTTGGGAGTCGATTTAAACCAGCTGAGGATTTGGCCCAACATATTAATTTAAACTGGGTGCGAGTGCACATTGTGAGGAGAAGCAACCCTGGGGTAAGCTGTTGCCTTTCCCTGTCCATTCTCAAGCTCTTTCATTGAAGGTGATGTAGTACCAGGACAGAGCAAAAACTCAGTTCAGTTCACACTGTGAACCAAAGCTTAATGGCAACAAATGGATCAGGAACCACCATCAACCATCTATTCTGTTCTCAAACCGACCATTCAGAATCTACCAACCGCAAGGAATCCAACAACATCCCCACAAACGCCTTGCACGTATGCTCTCACGAAAGTTAAAATATAATAAACTTTAAAATGAAAAAGCGTCAGAAGATTTGCTGCTGCTTTGTACAAGCCTTTGCGCTGATAAAAACACTTCTCGTGCTGTTAAATGATGGGAGACGCATGTGCATCAATCTCATTTCAGCTTTGCCTGCACTCCCCAGTATGATCGATCAGCTGCACATTTGAAGCCTTCTGATTTTCTTACTCATCTGTCAAAGATTTTGATCTGATCCCACCCCCGTATTCAGATTTACTCAATCAGATTCGCAGATAAGGGCAGACAGGGTGGGTTCACAATGTCAGTGACAATTTTACCTTCTAATCTGCTGCACAAGCCATAAATGAAATTTTAAAAAACAGTTAAAGGTCACAAGTGAAGTGAGCACCGGGTGTGTGGGCTTAAGTCCCAGTGCTGAACAACGCGAATGACAAAAACACTCCCTGCTGGCACACACTCAACTCTTAACATCTCATAACAAAAGCTACATTGTCTGCGTTTGGGTGATTCTTCTCCATGCAGCTCCAGCGCGGGGTAGGTTATCTGCGCCTGCATTATTTCGTTTCTCAAAAGTTCAAATAGCTGCTTGAAAGGTTACGAAAATACAAACCTGACAAATAAAAGCATGATGCCCCCTGGGTGGAATGTGTTTTCCTTTGTCTACGAGAGCCCGTGACACGCTGCTTTACGTCAGGGGAGAGGGATCTCTGACGTTATTTATATTATTGTTGTTTACATGGCCCTTGCAAGTACAAGACGCTGGACAAAACACAGGCTGTGCCCCCCAAAAGCTGACAGCCTAACCCAACCAAGTACAAGGCAGGAGGAGGGAAGAGTGTGGACAACACTGATGAACACAGGAGTCTTTGGGCAAACAGTGGGTTTTGCTGTGCGCTTGGGGAGGAGAAGGCACACGGTAGACCAGCCACAGCACTGACCCCGGGGTAATGGGCAGCATGAAAGAAGGCACAAGTGAGACAAGGAGAAGAAGGGAAGAGGCAGAGATTGGCGGACACAGGGAGGAAGTGGGAGAGTGTGGAATGAATGAGGGAGGAGGTGTAGAGTGAGATGAGATGGTGCCTAGCCTCAGGCGGGGGCAGGAAGCCACTTACGGGGTGATGTGACGACAGCAAGGAAAGGGCAAGGTCACTTTGGAGGAGAGAGATGAGGAGGAGGCCTGAGAGCAGGTCATTAATGCAACCAAGGCCAGGAATCTCCAAGTACGGGGAAAGACCCTGGTTGTAGGGATGGATTTTCATGATACCTGTGGGATTGAGGTTCACGTACTCAGCAGATGGGTCTAAAATACTTATTAAGGCAAAACACTCAATGTAGTGATCAGCTACTCACAAGTGGTAAGCTTATCAGGACAATCACATCACAGTCGCCTCCAGAACCAAACAATACAACTTCAACTTCCCTTTGTTACACAGACTTACTTATAACTTCTTGTTATTTCTTATACATATATATTAGTCTCATTTTCAGGTTAACTCCCCATCAGTACAGGCTTAGTACTAATCTAAACTGGTCTTTTCTAGCTTTTCAGTTACTTTATCTTTCCTTGTCCTCACAAACCCGATTACTCTTCAATTTCTGACATGTGCACAACACAACAGGATTATTCTGCAATTTCTTACCATATGCAGTTCTACTTATGCTTATGCTGCCAAAAGTTATCAGAACAAGCTCTTAAAATCCACAGCAGACTTCTGTTGGGCCTAAATATGCTGTCACTCCAAACAATATCCCAGAGTATAAAGGGGCCGGACGTAGCCAGAGCCATGGCATATGGTGGAGAGACAGGGGCTAACGTGGCACTCAGCTGGTGAGCCGGGGCAGATAGGTGATCTGACGATGACAGAGAAAGAAGGAAGCAGACTGGGGTGAGGAAGAAAGATGAGAAGTCCGGAGAGCCAGCCGGAGACGTGAGGCTGAACAGAGGGGTGGAGGTCGGGGTATATTTCCAAGCCATCAGCTCAGAGGTGGCAGCTGAAACCACGAGAGCTGATGAAGTTGTGTAAAGAGAAAGCAGGAGGATAAGCTGCGGGGTATATGGCGAGAACACCGAGGAACCCCCACAGAGCAAGGAGAAGAGGGATGAAGAAAGGCCATCAGCACAGGAGGAAAGCCAGAGAGCACAGTCACAAACTCTACATACGGAGCCAAGTTCGAGGTCTTGGGCCTTATCTTCCTGGCACTCCATGGCCTGGGCCAGACAGGATTTCTAAAAGAGCCTAAAGCTCCAGGCTTACAACTCCACTCCGCTGGTGCAAGCGAGCGCTCTACAGTACGGGTAAAGACCGTATGTGCAGGAGTCAGAGCTTTCTCCGGAGCCAGTCCCACGCTGTGGAACTAACGCCCCCACCCGGAACTCAGGACCGGGCCAGACCTCCCGACCTGCCACTCCATGGGCCAGCATGCCTTCTCGAACGGAAACGCCTGGCAAGCCGCAGCTGGGCAGGAGGAGGGGAACCCGACCCAAACAAAGCACCCCATCGCCCACCCACGTCTCCCCGAGGGAATGCGTGGCCCATGTGTCACAGGTGTTAGTCTGGTCACTTAAGGCAGTTGTGGACGCGGCGCGGATACTACAGTGAGGCACACAATATAAAGAGCTGCAGAGAATAGAAAAGTCTCCGTAACGGAATAAATTCTACTGACTCCATTATCAGGGCCTTCATAGCCTCTAGATGGAGGGCACATCCCATGGATAGCAGCTCCACAGCACAACAAGCACCCTTGGATGCCAGTGCGATATGGAGCATTCAAGGGGTTAGGCAATGGCTGCCAGCTCTTCATCACTGCTAGCCTTATGGCGCAGTGACCAAGTCATGGGTGGGCTGGCCTAATGGTTGGATCAACCGTCTGGTTTACCAGTAAGCACTGACTCCAGCCAGGGCAGGGCCCTGGAGCGAAGCCAAAGGTGAGAGCTGGGAGTTAGAAGCCAAAGGGCCCGCCGGAGTCACAGTCAGGAGGCGGAGCTGAGGACCGGAGCCAGGGCAAAGTTGGATGCAGGATCGGGCTGGGCTCAAGACAGCAGAGGCCGGGATGGAACCAAGCCCACCTGCAGGCAAAGAGACCATTGAGCAGCCATTGAACTACTGCAGCTCCTTTCATTCACCCATCACCCTTTTCTGGCCTTCCAGGAGGTCATCTTTAGAGATGGGTGAACAAATGGTCTTTCAGTTCACTGGAGAGTTCTGAAAAGTTGGAAAAAAACATGGGCTGGGTCGGACCAATACCAAGAGCTCCGAAAAATGTCAATACATCATAAAAGGTCGATAAAAATTTCATTTGGGGGCATTTTGTTCGACCCAAAAAAGAACATTTTGTTTCATTTCCAGGCAATTTTAAAATGGAAAGCAAAAATGCTTCCTGATAGCCTTTAGTTCATTGGCTATGGCACTGAGCCAGGTTCAAGTCCCTGTTCCAATGGCCATTTAATGATTTCTACAAAGTGGAACAGCTTCCGCAGGAGAAAGTCCTGCCGCAGAATAGCTAGTGGCCCACTGAGTAGGCAGGGTGTGCTCCTACAACGTGGGAGACTCAGGTTCAGTTCTCTTCTCCACGTCAGGCAGAAGGAGAAACTGAACCCAGCTCTCCCATATCCCAGCGGCGTGTTCGAACCATTGGGATAAAAGGTTACTTTGTGAATGGTGCCTAACTCCCCTCAAGAATCTAGCTTGAAAAACATCTGGGCTGAAAATATTCAGCAAATTCAGGTTCAACTCACAGCTCGTTTCAGGTTGACCAGAACTGCAGTTTTCAATGAACAAACTATTCACAAGAAAAATGTTGCCCAACTCGAGTCACAGCAACCAATTTTCCATGATTTTCATCCATCTATTTTGAATGAGAAGGCTCTTGAAATACACTAAGGCCTGGTCCACACACTGGTTTTGTACCAGCGTCATTATTTCAGTTAAGGGTGTGATTTTTTTACTGAAATAATTATAGTGGAATAACCCTAGTTTGGAGACAGCTATATCAGTATTAAGTTGCCTTGTACCAGTATTGTTATTCCACTAATATAAAGTACCATTATACTGACACAGCTGAATCCACAAAAGGGGGGTTGTACAGCTTTAAGCCAGGATAATTAAAGCCAGACAGCTTGTGCTGTCCCCCTGCACAGGTGTGAATTTCACCATGAGCGCATGATTCAGCAGCACCATGAAGAATGGAAAAACAACGTCAAGCCAGGCAACTGCACCAGTGCCCTGCTCCTAGCATGCATCCTGGTTTGCAGTCTCATTGGTAGAGTGTGTCACGATGTTAAGTTTCATGTGCTTTAATTTCAAAACTATAGTTTTTCAAGAGTTTGCCCATTCACTGTAAAAACAGCTCATAATAGAAGCATGAATGAAAATAATAGGGGAAGGGTTATATATACACCTCTTCTTTACCATTTTCAATATCTTGAATGATTACATTGCTAAGAAATTGCTATTTAATACTGTCAAATGACATTTACTGAACAATAAGCCATCAATACTTACCAATAAGATATCGGTATTGAATACAAAAGAGCAATTGCAGCTGAGCAGCAGACAATGATTGCTAATTAGCAAGTTATCCCTGATTATTAACAATCTAATAATGAGTGATTGATACTTAATAACAATGAGTGATCAATAGATGCTAACGATGAAATCCCACTTAATAATGACCAAACACAAAGTTGTTAATGAGCAATCAGTACTTAATAATGAGTAATTACAATAATGACTTCACAACTAATTAGTCCTAGTTGCTAGTTTTAGTTGTTATCACTAGATGAGCAACTGATACCAATCAGTGTGTGGCTACTAGTTAAGGGCTCGTTGCTGGTCAGTCAGTTGCAACAACTACCTGCCATTAACTTTGTATTGTAAAAGTTAAAGGATGGATTCTGCTCCCAGTGACACAGATGGGGAATTTGGGGTCATAGGGCGAGTATCAGAAATGGCTGGAAAGTGAAACGGCACTGAACATGATTTTTGAGACGCCATGGCAAAGTGGGGAGGGACCAGAGATTTGAAGAGGAACAATGTAGCTTTGAATTTCAGACAAGGAAAGAAGGAAACCTGAGTGTGGCAATTACCACCCCCGAAGCCTAACTGCCATTCCAGCAGCAAAGACAAGGAAAGGAAATCGTCCGGCCGATAAACTATAACCGCCCCAAAAGCAATAAGCAGCGACCTCTGCTCAGCGCCTTCTCCCTCTGCTGCTTGCAGCCTGTGCGCCGCAGGGATTCCAGGGGCTGAAGCCGCAGGGATCACATGGAGAGAGTCCTATGCCCTGCTAGCACCCACCAACGCCTGTACTCCCAGTCCTGCGCCTCCTCTTTGTGCTGCAAGGAGTGTCCTGCAGCAGCCGGGGCAGCTCTGGCCCCGCCTTGAGGCTCCCCAGTGGCAGAAGGTGGTACTGCACCACGCAGGACATCACATGACACACTTGTGGCGTTTTTGTTGAGTCTCCCCATTATGTCTCATGATCAGATCCCTGCTTCTAAGAAAAACTCTTGGAATTTCATAGCTCCCTGAAGATCACCCCTAAACGTAGGCATTGCTGTGTGATGTGAGAAGGTTCAATATTTTTCGGTACAATGTGCTGAAATCAGTTTCTGCAAAACGTTGTTCTTCACAGGGGTGGAATAGAGAACCCACACAAACCCTGTGCACCACTGAAGTCCCAGGGAAGCCCTATGAAGGTGCATACAGGTCTTGTAAAGATACTCTCAACTGGGGTGAATTTCACCCTCAGTGCACATGCTTCATTCCCAGCAACAAGGACAGCTCCATCACTTTCTAGCTGTGACCGTCTGAGCAAGCCGTCACCTTGGCCAACACGCCAGGGATTGAGCCAGGGACCTCCAGAGCTAAAATCACGAGCTACTACAGTTTGAGCTAAGGCTTGTTTGTAAGAGCTGTAACAAATGAATATCCTCTGTGAATTGGCCCAGACGGAGCCCTATAACCCACACTCACCAGTGGGTTACACAAATGTTCCGAAAGACTCTTCACACTTCACTCTCACTAACCAGCATGCTAAAATGCATTCCTTCAGCTCCATGCAAAGTCAAAGTTACATTTATTACTTTAACAGGCACAGTTACTTTGCTCAACTTGCGGTTCATACTTTCTGTAACCTTTTTCCTGGTGACATGAAAGATTTATTGCCTTGATGGTTTGCACCACAAACTATACTGTAAATTTTTACAATATATTTTAAGCTTCATTAGTACTGAAAAGTAAGCAGTGTTCACATTTATGCAACCACATTTGAAGCCTAACACACACATTTTTTCTACCCAATAATCCCCATTTTGAATCTAGCCCATAAGTATTCACAGCTTTACTGACCATTATATTCATAAACCCAATACCACTATTAAAAAGAAAACTGTGAACATGACATAAAACTATATCCAGCTGGAGAATATAAGGTTGTAACTCTATTGAGGATTTCAATCAACATCATCATCTATATGCATAAAGTTCAAATAGTTTGTGCACGTCATAAGAACTCTCAGATCACAATATAGCTATATGGATATAGGCAGCCTCATGAACCTCTGGTTAATGCTACACAGTCCAACACGAGAAAATCACAGTTGAACCCAAAGTCCTGTCTCTTGATCCGATGGGCTAGAAGGGGCTAGGAAAGTCTCATATAATTATTCTTCATAAGTGCCGCCAATGCACGAGCAGCATTAACGGGCTCCAAAGTAGAACTGGGCAAAGAACTGATTTTTCGGTGCAGCTACCAAACCTCAAAATCCATTTGGGGTCGAAATGAAATATTTTAGGTTTTTATTGCCAAAACAAAAAAAATCATTTGCAGGGTTGAATGAAACATTTTGTTTGCTCCAAAATTTGACATTTTGTTTAGTTTCTGAAGGTGTTTTTTATGATTTTGTATTTTTACGTTAAATTTACAGAAATTTTGAAACAAAATGACATTTCAAAATGACAAGTAAAAATATTTCATTTCCAAATGTCAAAACAAAACATTTAGACTTTCTTGGAAATCTGCCCACCCGCCTTTTTTTTCCAGCTGAAACTATTTGCCAAATCAACCCGAATTGACAAACAGTTCTGATCAATCCAAAATTGCATTTTTCAGGGAACAAATTATTTGCTAAAGATTTTTTTTGCCCGGCTCTACTCCAGGGAGAGTCCCAAGCTGTCCACCATGGTGAGAAGCAGTGTACGCAGAAATGGGGATAATCTTTGACCCTAACTGGTGTCTACACTAGGGGAAAAATAGACCACAATAATATGCCCATTCTGGATATTTTGTATTTTACATACAATTGGTTTCCACAAAACCAGGCAGCTAACGTCAACATTTTACTCAAGAAATCATGTAACTTTCTACCTTTTTCAGAAAGCAGGCCAGACCTGCCTTTCCATTCCTGTTGCTTTATGACACAAAGCGTCAGCAGCCTTCTCAAGGCCAGGTTGTGGCTAATCTAACTTCCCCAAACAGGATGGGGGAACCACTACAGAGAGCCACCACGCCTACCCCCATGAAGGTGGGCAGAGATCATGCAGAAAGGGGACCGACACAGAACTGGCTCAGGGTATGTCCTTCCCGGAGCAGGGGAGAACAGCATGCAAGTTGTGACTCTGAGTCCCACCACACTTCTCCATACGCTGGTCGGATTGTGAAATGACACACCCAACCTTCTGAATATCCCCTCAGTGTCAGGGAATCTCTGGGTCTAACAGAAGAGGAGCCCCAGAGGGGTGGAAGCCTCGAGCACAGAGAGGGATACACGATACTCGAGTAGTGCTTTGCCCATGGTTCTGAGTCCTATTGAGAGGCCTAGGGTAAAGCCCTAGGACCTGCTACCCTGGAAAGAAGAGTGTGGTTTCGTTATTCTGTGGTGACTCGGGCTTGCCTAGAGGATCTGGCCCGCTCTGTTTATCTCATCTCCCATTGAATCTGCTCCTCAGACAAAACAGCCAGGGTGGGTTCATTCTGAGACACTCCAGTTTGGGGTATTTTATTCAGCTGTGAATCCCAAAGGCCCTTAGTGCTGGTGTAAATGAAAGCATGCTCCTAGGTCGATGGTGGCCCCTAGATGATGTTTTCTTTGGACAAGGAGTTGATGTACCGCTAAGCATATGTACAGTGAAGTTTTTATGTTTAGTTGTACAGCTCCATTCCTGACACACCTGATAGTCACTTCCCCACAGCGATACTGCTTCAAAAGAAGCAACCTGTCGAAAATGGAATGGGACATGTCTTGTCTTGGGAAAAGGTTTTGTGGGCTGTTCTCTTGTCAATGGGCAGCAGCCATAACAACACCAATACCGGTGTATATGTGCATGCATCTGTGGGATAGCACGAACTCTTTATCTACCAAAGGAAAAATCCCTTCAAACGCAGCTTGGAAGTTAATTTCTTTCGAAAGAGAAATCACTTTCAATGCCTAGGGTGGGACTTTCAAAAGTGCTGCTCCCAGCGAGATCTGGTAAAACTCCCATTAGGGTTATGATTACGCCAGGGGCCCCCGCCTGAGACTGGGGCCCCACGGGGCTAGGTGCTGACCAAACACAGAGCAGAAAACAGTCCTTGCTCTGAACAGCTTACAATTTAGACAGTCAAGAGTTACAGGGTGGGAGGGGGTGAAGCAAGGCAATGAACGGGAGGGGTGGAAAACGGCATGTTAGTGCCACCCGCCTTTTTGTTGATTTGTTTCTTTAATTTGGGGGAGAGGGGAAGAATGGGAATTGGCTGAACCGAAAGCCAGAAAGAGAGGGGGACACCAGACAATCAGCACAGCAGAGAAAGCACCTGAAAAAGACATTGGATACTGATGACATGATCATCAGCCAAAGACCCCTGCTGCAGCTGCTTCTCTCTGCTCCTGCTGGCTCTATCTGTGGGGCCCCTTCCCACAACTTTCTTACTAATCTTAGCTGGCGGGGGGCGGGGGGGCTACATGGACCCTGGCAGTGCTGAGATGGGAAGGTTTCCCCTGCTTAGTTCTCTGAATCCCAGCTGTAAGACAACCTCTTCCATGGAGTGATAACCAGCACCATAACACGGAGACACTTGCGTTGTTTAGATTAGTCTTATGCTCGTGAAGATGGTTTGGGTTAGGAATTGAATGTATTGCAAGCACTGTTAGATCATTGGCTTTACCTCTGTTATGTTACTGAGAATATCTGTTTTGCATAATTTCAGCATGGGTAGGAATATAGTTCTTATTTGTTTCAAGAAAATAAAACCACCTGAAAATTGCTTGCTGGAATGGAGTGTGGTTTTACTGTCTGATAAGGATAAAGATGAGAAATTAGTCACTTACCGGTGAATCAACACAAAGGGAGTTGTAAGCAGTGACTGTGACGCTGGTGGACTACGTGCTAGCTCTTGCCAAGGCTGTAGGTGTCAGCTGAGCACTGACAAACTCATAACTGGAAGCCAGACCAGCTCACCTGTATGTTAGTATTGTTCAAGATGGGTGTTAGACTTATCAGGATGTGTTTAGACTCTGTAAAATGCTTGTAAGTTGCCGCATGCATTAATCTTACTTGTGATGTCTGTATCCCATGCTATAAGTAGAAGGTGATATGTACATTTTGCTTTATAACCGTACAAATGCCTGCTCTGAATTTGTGAACCCAGGCAGGAGGAGCGGCTCCCACGCCTATCGAGAAAGACGATCAAAACTAAGCGAGCCGTTGTGAAGCAGCACAATACAAAGACTGGGCGAATGGCCCTCTTACACCCGTGAAGGTGCTACCTTGAATTCTGGAAGAAGGAAATAAAGACAGCTGACATGAAAATTCTTCATCTCTTATGCTGTTTGGACTCTCACAGGGCAGGAGCTAGGAAACAAAAGCAGAGCTCCCCAGGGGCAGCCTGGGTTCGCCCTACAAAACATGCAGGGCTGACAGATTTCTACATCTCTGTCACCTTTTGGAACCATAGACTGTATATATGTTGCCTGCTTTGACCTGTAAATAACTCTCTAGTTTCTTTTTCCTAGTTAATAAATCCTTAGTCAGTTTACTAGAGGATTGGCTAAAAGCATTGTCTTTGGTGTGGGATCTGATATACAAATTGACCTGGGGTAAGTGACTGGACTCTTGGGACTGGAAGTAACTTGAATATTTGGGAACTTAGTGATAGACTGGATTGCCCAAGAGGACTGTCTGTGCCTCCATGGCAAGACTGTAATAGTGCTTCAGGCATTTACACTTGTTACTGGGTTGGGGAAATCTAATTATAGAACATACCACCAGTTTGGGGTCTCTGCCCTGCTTTCTGAGAGTCTGCCCTGAGGCTGGCACTCACAGTCGTTAACCACTCCAGACAGCGTGACAAGTGACTATTTTAGCAGCTGAAACCAGACTTCTACAAATCCACTGTCTAAAAAGTGTATTTTGAAACCTCAAGTGGAGGATACCGGACATATTGGCCAATAGCACAGTTTGAAAAGACAAAATGATAGTGTATATACTGTGGGTTTTGATTGGATTTTTTTTTTCATTTTAAACATCTGTTACATGGTCCAAAACAGAAAAAAAGATCACATGGAAAATCTATTGGGCCCATGGAATTAAGATCTTTCCAGGGTTTCATGCAGAGTTCCCCAGAATATATGATCACTTAAAAAAAATGAGTTGAGCAAATTTCTAAACATGCAACATTCACTAAGTATGTATTAATATACTACCTCCCTGGAGAATTGACCCAACCCTCTATCTGCCAGAAACGACTGAGAAAGAAGATTTGATTTTAAAAAATCTAGTAATAGCTTAAGCTGGGTGTCTTCAGGCATCGCAGTAATAAAGCATATTTCTTACATTATGCATCCCACGATTGTACCATATTCTAAAATGTATATTTTGGTTGATTAAAGTTATATATACTACATATCCATAATTGGGAACATATTCCAATGGATTTCAGGACAGCCACTTTTCATCTCCACTGGGTTAAGAACTTTCCTCAAAGACGCAGACCTTCCTGCAGTTTGTCCATGCCCTAGTTGCTTCCAGACAGGTCACTGCTCCCGGCTCCCCCTGCAGCTACTCCTGGAAAGCACTTGAAAACTTCAGATAACCCAGAATGCACTGCCTGTGCACTGAGCGGGATGTCTTGCCGAGATGCCAGTGTGGCTCTAGCTGCACATTAAGGAGTTGGTTTTGATCTGTAAAGCCTTCTTCCGGGCTGTCTTGGAGAACACCCGTGGCCTTGCATTCTTCTCCAACGGACGAAAGCAGCTGAGCTGGCAGACCTGAGATTGAAATGCCAAGGGGATACTGGTGCAGTATTCTCAGCTAAGGGTCCTCAGTCCTTCCCAATGCGTGTGTCACCTCAGGCCCGTCGCCCTACAGCTGGGCACCCTACAAGGTCCATTTACTTGCTTGCCCCTTTCATGCGGGGACTTTGGGAGGCTTTTGTGTGTGTGGGGGGGATTATTCAAGTGGGATTCAGGAGAGGGCATTAGCCCCCAGTCCACTATCAGCTCATGTCTTTGTTCGTAATAGGCTTGGTCTGTGCGCTTAGGGAAGGCAAGAAGCATGCTTTGAACATCTCAACCATACATCAAGCCCAGCTGAACTGCTGATTTGAAAATGACTCTCACATTGCCGAGAGCGGACACCTTTAACCTGCTCTGCACAAATCATCCCCGCTTCCCACTCCACACTTCACCCCAGCATCACGGACTGACGGGAACTGGCCCATCGGTAACTGTGAAGCAGTTTTATAGGCCACTTAGTGAACGGTGTGACCTTTGTCCTTGATCTCACCCATAACTCAGACAGCTCTCCTGGCTCTAGCTGTCCTTGTAGAGTACCTTTCCTGGATCAAAACGCTGCACTATTGTTTATACAGTGTATGAGAAAGAGATTTCATTTTACAATATAAAGCCAGCTCGGGTAGTTCTGACACAAGTCATCTCTCACCCATCTGAAAAATCCCGTCTGCCAGCATCCCCACTGAGTCAAGTGAGGGCACTTCTGCGTTGTATTTCAGAGACTGTCTGTCACATATCAATACACTACGTAGAGACGTGTTCAGTAAACTGTACATTTTCATGTTACATCCAACACGCCCACTGTTAACATGAATAAGAATGAAAAGCCACCATTTCATTAGACCATAAAATGACCCCTCCCTAAAGGAGAACGGAAAGCCACCTTCCAGTCTTGTGAATGGGAGTTACTCCAAATTGTGCTCTTATCACATGCACATCTAAAGCACCTGTCATTGATCACCGCATACAGAAATCATTTCACCCACAACCAAAATGCATTCTCCTCTGGGATGGAATGTGGCATCTGTTTCACAGAGAACAAAACCACTGCACAACAATTTAGTTAATGAATACGTGATCGTGACATAACTACAGGACCTCAGCCTAAGCCCACTGAGGTCAAGGGGAGTCTTTCCAGTGACTTCAAAGGGCTTCTCTGTGCTCAAATAAATTTGTTAGTCTCTAAGGTGCCACAAGTACTCCTGTTCTTTTTGCGGATACAGACTAACACGGCTGCTACTCTGAAATCTGTTTCAATGTGCTCTCAATGTGCTTCACATCTGTGTCTTGACACAGAAGGCCAGAACACACCCATACTGGACCAGATCCTCAGCTGACTTGACTTTACCGTCAGGAGGCTCTTTTAACATAGTTTAATGTGCAATTTCCTATGTTTTTTAAAAAGCAAACTGAAAAAAACCCCCAAATTCTATCATGCGACATCAGTTTACCTCCCACCCCTGGACCAACAGCCTTGAAACCTTTAGATCCACTGCACAGACTCTGCTGCTTGAGCGAACGCTCAAAGGAGAAGCTTAGTTTCTTCTACATGGACCAACAACTCAAGGACCGAGAGACACACTCTGCCGGAGGGTTTCACATCTCTTTGCTGATGAGAGGAATGAAGAGAATCAGCATCCTGGATTCTATTTCCGTTTCTAGGGGGGGCCGTGGAGCTATAGGACCCTGAGAGGTAGGAGGGGCTGCAGCCCAACCCAAACATCTACACCCCAATTAAACAGCCCCTTAGCCCAAGGCCCATAATCCCGAGTCAGCTGGCACAGACCTGCTGCAGGTGTCTAATTGCAGTGTAGACATATCCTTTGAGTCTATTACTATAAAGCAGGTTTTCTAATACTTTAATCCTTCTCATGGCTCTTCTCTGACCCTTCTCCAATTTATCAACATCTGTCTTGAATTGTGCACACCAGAACTAGACACAGTATTCCCGCAGCAGTCACCCCCGTGCAAAATACGAGGTCAAATAACTGCTCTACTTCTGCTCGAGTTTCCCGTTTATGCCTCCCAGGATCACATTAGTCCTTTTGGCCACAGCATCACACTGGGAGCTCATGTTCAGCTGATTATCCACCATCACCCCCAAATCTTTTTTTAGAGTCACTGCTTCCCAGGATAGAGACACCCATCCTGTAAATATGGCCTACATTCTTTGTTCCTAAATGCATACATTTACATTTAGCCCTATTAAATGCATATTGTTTGCTTGTGCCCCAGTTTACCAAGCAAACCAGATTGCTCTGTATCAGTGAAGTGTCCTCTTCATTATTTACCACTTCACCAATTTCTGTGTCACCCACAAACTTTATTGGTGATCAATTTATTCTTTTGTCCAGATCATTGATAACAATGTTAAATAGCATAGGGCCAAGAACCAAGATCCCTGCAGGACCCCTCTGAAAACACCCAGGTAATGATAATTATCAATTTACAGATGGAACATAAGAACAGCCATACTGGGTCCATCTAGCCCAGTATCCTGTCTTCTGACAGTGGCCAATGCCAGGTGCCCCAGAGGGAATGAACAGAACAGGTAATCATCAAGTGGTCCATTCCCAGCTTCTGCCAAACAGAGGCTAGGGACACCAGATACATTTTGAGATCTATCAGTTAGCCAGTTTTTAATCCATTTAATGTGTGTCATGTTAATTTTATATTGTTCTAGGTTTTTTATCAAAATGTTGTTTGGTACCAAGTCAAATGCCTTACAGAAGTCTAAGTATATCACATCAACACTATTATCTTTATCAAGCAAAGTTGTAATCTCATAAAAAAATCAAGTTAGTTTGACAGGAGCTGTTTTCCATAAACCCATGTTGCTTTTCATTAATTACATTACCCTCCTTTAATTCTTTTCTTACCTGAGTCCAATATAAGCCGCTCCATTATCTTGCCTGAGCTCAATGTCTGGCTGATAGGTCTACAAATCTCTGGGTCATCTCATCTACCCTTTTTAAAAATTGGCACAGCATTAGCTGCCTTCCAGTCTTCTAGAACTTCCCTATGCACCAAGACTTATTGAAAATCAACATTAATGGCCAATTGAACTCCTCAGCCAGTTCTTTAAAAACTGTTGGATACAAATTATCTGGACCTGCTGATATAAAAATGTCTAACTTTAGTGGCTTCTATTTAACATCCTCCAGAGATACTAGTGGAATGGAAAGAGTGTTATCCCCATATGATAAGATGACATTATCAGTTTTTCCCCAAATACCTAACAAATATTCATTGAACACTTCTGCTTCTTCTGCATTATTATTGATAATTTTACCATTTCCATCTACTAATGGACCAATACCATTGTCAGGATTCTTTTTGTTCCTAATATATTTTTCAAACTCCTCTTAGTTTCCTTAACTCTGTTGACCATAGATTTCTCCTCACGTCACTTTGCTTCTCTTATCCATTTTCCACAATTCCCCGCTTCTGATTTATATTAATTACTATCAACTTTCCCTTCCTTTCATTTGTTATATATATTTTATAGCTGCCTTCACTTTACCTCTAAGCCAGGTAGGTTTTTAACCTGTACAGCCATCTTTCTTGATTAGAGGATTGTTGCTTTTGGGGGGTATCAAATAAGGTGTTCTTTAAAGATTCCCAGTCATCATTTACATCTTAAAAGATTCCCAATGATCATGCTTTGTCACTCTGTGGGGATGGCACATGCATAGTCAGGTCAGTGCATCAGAACTCGGGGGTGGGGGCGGGGAACATGCTCATTGGCTAAATTCTCCCAAGAGTTAGTCTGAAAACTCTAACAAGCCTCAATTGAGCTTGTGCAAACTAAGACTTTCAGAGGTTCATAACTCAGTCAAATTTGGGCAAATCTTCACCCAGAAGGCAATAGGTGCATCTCTGACGCCAGGGTGATGCCCATGCGAAATGTCGAGTGCTTGCTCTAAAGCAGGCCTGCACAACTCGTAAAGTGGCGAGGGCCATATTACTCCAAAGAAAACAGCTGAGGGCCGAAACCCCCCACCCCCGCGGAAACACCCCCCGCCCCCCAGCGCCGCCCGCCCCGCGGAAACAACCCCTCCTTCCCCATCGCTGGAGTGTGGAAGCCTGTAGAGGAGGAAAGAAACAGCACGCATAGGGTGACCAGATCACAGCAGTAAAATAGGACCTGCCCCCTCCCCGCTTGGCCCCACCATCACACCCCTCTTCACCCCCCCAGGGGTCACTATATTACTGCACAGAACAGTCAATCAATGCAGTTGTAGATAAATCTCTGCATTATGCATTTTTGTAGAACTTTTATATGACTTTGTATTGAACCTTGGTAATATGTTATAGCGGGCCCCTAAGTTAGTATAATTAAGGTAAAAGAAAAATGTCTTTTTGCTAGAAGTAGAATAAGATCTTTCCCCCACTTTGTATTCAATTGCCCTGTTGAATGAATGAGGTGTGAATGAGGAAGGCGTGGAAGGCAGGCACCTCCAGACAGCTGCAACCCTTGGAGAGGGGATGGGAACCAGACCTAGGACAATCAAACTTGTCAAGTGGGCTGACTAGAGAAGAGCAGACATACTGACGGCCTCAGGGAGTTAGAAGCAAGCACCTTCCTTTGGGAACACCCTCTTTGCAGCATTGGGACAATCCCCAGCCCAGAGACAAGCAGCAAAAAGGACCAACGGACACAGTCCCAGATTTTGGGCCGCACAGTAAGCCCACCTACTCACCCCCCCCCCCCCCCGCGGGCCGCACAGTGAGCCCATGCAGGCCGCATGCGGCCCCCGGGCCGCATGTTGTGCAGGCCTGCTCTAAAGCAAGGAGGCACTAAAATTACTCAATGAAACAGACATAAGAATTTTTTTTAACAAAGGCAAAGCAATGTATTTCCTCCTATCCTCATTCATGGAAATGGCTGAACCTTTTAGCTGAAACTTAAGATCAGACTGAAGTAAACACCCAGCATGGGACATTTCAGCCAGAAGTCTTAAAGTCTGGCTAAATTATGAACAACTAAAAACAGCGTCTTATAATGGAAAGTGTCAGGCAACTTTAACTATATGCGCGGCTACCCGCTCCTGCTACAATACTCAGCGTAAGAGTTATGGGGACCTGGGGATACACCGGCCAACCTCTCAGGGTTAGACACACACCTCACTCCCACTGATTGCCATAGGATCCCATTGTGGGGCCGCTTTAATTCTTTTTAGCACTTTTACAATAGATTCCTAATATCACAGTTTTTGGTGTTTCATTTACTTTCGTGACAATAGCCCAGATTTGTAAAGGTATTGCTTCACTCAGTGTTGCAACGCCTAACTGATTTAAGAGTCTAAAGACCATTGTCAAGGGGATTTTAGGCACATTGGCATCATCAGATTTAGACTCCTAAGTGCCTAAATCCCTTTTGAAAATTAGATTTTGACTCCTAAATCAGTTAGATGTCACACTGCAGCTCCTAAATACCTTTAAAAGTCTGGCCAGAGTGCTTAGCCACAAGATAAACCAGCTGCTAGCCACTAACTGCATTATCTGTTAAGCACTAACAACACACTCTGACAAAACTGAGACAAATCCCAGCCTACTTGCAATGCACAGCTAGACAAAGAAAGGGCAGGGCAGAATGGGAGACCCAGAGGTGTTGACTTAAAAATATCAGCTTTCTTCCTGGTGCTGTGTTTTATTCTGACAAAGGTCGATGAATGTGAGCTTTGCAGAAGAACTGAGTCTGGTGACATTATCATTTCTGACTTTCAAATACTCATATTAAAAAAAGCAACTTAGCCCACAAAGCTTTATCTGCTACTTGATCACAGTACATTTGACAAAAGGATCCTGATTGTGATACCAATATTTCTCTACTAGCGGAGTAGTATGTCTCTAGTATTGCCATGGGGACGTTGTGGTTGGTTATACAGTAGTCAGCCCCATGGGAAATGTATGAATTTCAATTTACACTAGAATATAGTTCCCCGGCTGAGCTGCTTTTGTGGCTGTTTTGCTTTTCCCTTAGCACTGCACTCTTGCCATGTACAGCTGAGAGAGAGCTAGCTGAACTGGGCTCTTTTTGTTTTTCCAAGGAACGAAGGGACATTATTAATTCTTATCTGCTAGCATCCAGCCTCAAACATCTTTACTCACTGATGCTGTTTGAAATTCCTGTCCTTAGCGCCCACAAATGAATATCCTCACTGCAGTTCTGAGTAGATGAGCACCAGTCCAACACATCTTGTGTACAGGCAAACTCCTGTTTGCAGCTTTAACTAAAGAGAGACACGCCCAGGTTTTACTTTAATTAAAAACATCATTTCTCCGTTTGCAAACTTTGCATGCTGTTGTTTCCAGTTGTTACTAGCATCTTTTATCTTTGTTACACACCAAATGAGTGACCCAATCCTGCACAAGTGAAGTCAACTGAAGCTTGGCCATTCATTTGAATGATTGATTGAGGGGGAGGGAAGTAAATGTTCATTTATACTTTAACACTGTTGGTTTGTAGTCCCAAGTGCTGCTATCACCGGGTTACGCGGTTTCAAGTTCCCAAAAAGAGGACACTGCCAGAGGCAGGGGCGCTGGGGAGGAGGAGTACAGTTGGGGGTACTGCAGGAGATACCTGGGGGGTGCAGGAGGGGTGCGTGTGTACTGGGAGGGGTATTTGGGAGTGCTTGCGGGGGTACCTGTGGTGAGGGTACTCACTGGAGGTGGAGGCAGTGTCGCTCCCTGTCATGGTGGCTGGGCGACTGGTGAAAGTCCAAAATGCACACCAGACATCTGGGAGCCGGGACCTGGGTGGCTGCTGGGAAATGGACCAACCAACTGCGGATGCAGGGGAGGGACCAATCGAGGCTCTTTCAGAGCTGCAACATCTGCTATGCAAAGTCCCGGACATTGCCTGTTATCTGAGAAATCCACCCGGACAGAAGGCGGAGGATCACAATAGAGGTGATGTCCATGAAAACCCAGATGCATGGAAACCCTGTGCTATCAGGTTAGTGACCAAAAGAATTGGAGAACAATTGTTCTTTTTCCTGTGACAGTGCAAGTCAGGTCGTCAAGGAATCTGTTTGTTTTTCAGTAGTTTATGTTGGAGCCGACCATTGGGTAGCAGCTGAGCTCTGCTTCCTAGGAGCTGTGGCTTGGGCTTAGGGTTGAAATATCGGAGGTGAAGGCAGCGGCCTGTAGAAGACATGTTCTGCTGGGTAAATATCCTGACGTCCGTCTGACTGCTCCACCACTCTGCATCCCCACAGTTGAGTTGTCTTGGTTTGTCCCATCAGGCCCCAATCCTGCAAAGCCTGATGCAAGTGCTGAACTTGATGCCTGGAGAGGCATCGCACGGAAGCCAGGGGCCGTGTTCACAATACATAAAGCTAAGCATGGATGTGTCTGCATTGCAATCAAAAACCCACGGCAGCGAGTTTCAGAGCCCACCTCCGCTGCCTTGGGCTGCGGGGGTAAAACCAGCAGTATAGACGTGGCGTTTGGACTCAGGCTGGGCCCCAGACTCTGAGACCCTTCCCCCTCATGGGGTTTCAGAGCCCGGGCTCCAGCCCGAACCCAAACATCTACATTGCAATTGTATAGTCCCACAGCCTGAGCCCAGCAAGTCCAAGTCAGCTGACCCAGGGCAGCCGAGTCTTTTATTGCAGCGGACAAACCTCAGGTGTCTAACTCTGTGCAGGATCAGGGTTTCCAACAGCATTCACCTTAGAGCAGCGACCACTTATTCGTTTGTGCTCTGCCTGCCTGCAAAATATACATTCATCATGAAGGAGAATGAATTAACAAATAATAGTGACCAGTGAGTACTGCTCATATCAGCTAGCTTGGGTTGGGTCACTAATCCGAAGTTATAAAAAGAAACGAGGTCGCTTTCCAAATGAAGAACACTAAAAACCAGTTTCTTGTCATAGAAATGAGAAGTTGTTGCTGTTGCTACTTTCGCAGGGGTTGTCGGCCTACAAAACTATGAGCCCAGAAGGAACACCGCACACGCCCAAATGAAAGCCGTGACTTTTTCCAGTTGCACAGGCTAGCTAATGCAACTCTTCTTCCTCATTCCCAGTCCATGATGTTGTTTCAGAATAAGGAAGGCAGTAATGTTGATTTTCAATAAGTTTCAAGTGCTGGGAAAGTTCCAGAAGACTCGAAGAAAGTAAATGTTGTGCCAATATTTAGAAAGGGTAAACGGGATGGTCGTTAATTATAGGTCTGAAGCCTGACTATGATCACAGGCAAGATAATGGACTGGCTTATATGGGACACAATTAATAAAGAATTAAAGGAGGGTAATGTAATTAACACAAATCAACATGTGTTCATGGACAATAGGTCCTGTCACACTAACTTGATTTTTTTAATGAGGTTACAACTTTGGTTAATAAATATATTAGTGTTGATGTAATATACTTAGACTTCTGTAAGGGGTTTGACTTGGTGTCACACAACATTTTGATTAAAAAACTAGAACAATATTAAATTATCATGGTACACATTAAATGAACTAAACACTAGCTAATGAATGGGTCTCAAAATAAAACGGGAGCTCATCATTGAACTGGCTTGTTTCCAGAGGGGGCCCACAAGGATTTGTTCTTGGCCCTACGCTATTTAACATTTTTATCAGTGACTTGGAAGAAAACATAAAATCATCACCAATAAAGTTTGTAGATGACACAAAAATTGGGGGAGTGGTAAACAATGAAGAGGACAGGTCACTGATACAGAGCGATCTGGATTGCTTGGGAAACGGCGTGAGCAAACAATATGCTTTTTAATACAGCTAAATGTATCCATCTAGGAACAAAGAATGTAGCCCCATACTTACGGGGGTGGGGGGGGCCTCTATCCTAGGAAGCAGTGACTCTGAAAAAGATTTGGGGGTCGTGGTGGATAATCAGCTGAACATGAGCTCGCAGTGTGATGCAGTGACCAAAAGGGCTAATGGGATCCTGGGAGGCATAAACAGGGGAATCTGGAGTAGGGACCAAGAGCTGATTTTACCTCTGTGTTTGGTACTGCTTCTGGAATCCTGTGTCCAGTTCTGGTGCCTACAATCCAAGAAGAATGTTGATAAATTGGAGATGGTTCAGAGAAGAGCCCCAATAATGATTAAAGAATTAGAAAACTTGCCGGATAGAGAGAGACTCAAAGAGCTCAATCTATTTAGCTTAACAAAGAGAAATTTAAGGGATGATTTGATGACAGTCTATAAGTATCTATATGGGGAACAAATATTTAATAATGGGCCCTCCAATCTATCAGAGAAAGGTCTAACACCATCGGATGGCTGGAAGGTGAAGCTAGAACAATTCAGACTGAAAGGAAGGCATACATTTTTAACTGGCAGAGTAACGAACCACTGGAATAATTTGTCAAGAATTGTGATGGATTCTCCATCACTGACAATTTTTAAAATCAAGACTGGATGGTTTTCTAAAAGCTCTGCCCTGGGAATTATTCTGGGGAAGTTCTCAGGCCTGGGCGATACAGCAGGTCGGACTAGAGGATCACAACGGTCCCTCCTGTTGTTGGAATCGACAACTCTGTTCTGCATTTCAGTGGAGCTACTGGATGCTCAGCATATTTGACAACCAGGCCCTTTATTTAGGGGCTCAATTAACCCAGCCTAGCAGGAAACTCTCCCACCAACGAGAAGCAGCAAAGATGGTGCGACTCGGACACTTGTTAACTAACCTGATGGTGAATTCTAGTGCAGACACTACACAAATATTCCAGGACACAAATATCTGCTGCTAATTATGTTTAACCCTTAAACTGCCTTTGTACCCTGTTAAATCTAACACTAGAATTCACCGTCATGTTACTTAACATGTGTTTATTAACCCATGTGAAAACATGACTAAAAATCCAAGTGTCGACACATTCAAAGAGATCAGAACTTCAAAGCTTAAATGGGCCATTTAAATATTAACGCAAATAAGTACAGGCAAATTTTTTCTCTTTCGTTTATACAAAGCAAGACAATTAAATGCAGAAGCTATGCTAACACACTGAGATCTGCGCAGTACGTGCACAAGTTAAAGGGCCAGATTCGCAAAAGGGACCTAGACTCAGCATTGCAAAAACTAACACTGAGGACGAGTGCCCTGCCGCCCGCTGGAAGCCAGTTGGGTGTCCAGGCTCCCTACACAATGCATGGGAGAGAGAGATCCCTAAGAATGGGATTCACAAAAGCCAGCCAGACAGCCGGGAGTCACCTGCACTTGCCAATAGGAGATGTCAAGGAGAGGAGTGTGGCCTAAGCCCCGCCCCTCAGAGGGAGTTCGATGCCAGGTCAGAGGGAGGGGCCTATCTCTGTTCTGAGTTCACAGCCTGAACCTTGTCTTGGAGCGAGGTGCCTAAGCCAGGTCAGGCCTTTCCTGCAAAAAAACCCAAGGCCATGGCAGTGCCTCCCTCATACCCAATAGCCCAGTGGTTAGAGAACCCATCTGGGAGATGGGAGACTGGGACTCTGATTCCCAGTCTGCCTGATTCAGAGCAGGGGCTTCGGTCCAGATTTCCCACCTCCCAGAGAGTGCCCTAACCCCCAGGCTAGTGGGTGTTCTAGGGTGGCTCACTCTCTCTCCTATTAAAGTTGCTTCACTTTTTAATAAAATCCTTAAGCACTCATTGGGCCAGAGGGAGCGTGAGTTTGACTCGATAGCCTAGTGAGCAAGGCACTCACCTGGGAGACCCAGGATTGAGTCCCTATCTGCCAGCTTTCTCCTCTGCTTTCTCCTGGCGTTGCGCCTCTCTCTTGCACACACACAGCTGATGAACAATCCCCTAGTTCCCACGATTGCAACCAAGGAACCCCTCAAACCACACAGTTTATCTCTGACCAGGCTTTGCCATGCACACCCGTGCCTTGGGCAGTAGCCTCCTAAAGTTCCCAGCAATCACTACATAAAGGGGCATTTAATTGCCTGGTTTCACCCACGTAGCTGTTATTGGTGCATTAAGTGCACCGGATGAGGTACACCACATGTTGTGATAGGCATGGGTAGGATCCATGGGTGAAACCAGACGATCACTATGTTCTCGAATGAACTCACGCAAAAAAATGATAAAAGACATAAACACCACATCATCCGTGGGCGAACAACCTTTCACAAAACCATCACTCCTCTCAGTCCTTATTGTTAAAGGAAACCTGCCCAACACCTTCAAAAGACAAGCCTGGAAACTTAACTGTATAGCTTTGCTAGACATTAGAAATCATGGTCTCAGTACAGACGCTGGATTTATGGCTTATTACAACAATCTGTAACTAACTAACCCTCCTCCCCCCCTTTTTTTTTGTTCTCCGACTGCGGAGGCATTAATTTTCCACTCACCTTGAATGGTCTTTCATAACATGTGTTAGCTACTTATCTACTAAACGATCCGTTCCACCTTGTAATTCGCTGTGTCACTCGGAGTACCTTTCCCAGACCCAAATAGGAGCTCTATGTAGCTCAAAAGCTTCTCTCTCTCACCAACAAAAGCAGGTCCAATAAAAGATATGACCTCACCCACCTTGTGTCTCTAATATCCTGGGACCAGCATGACTCCAACCACACTACAAACAGCAATAGAATTATCAGACACAAATGTGAACATAATTTTGATGGGCAAGAGTCAACATGGCTTTTGTAAAGGGAAATCAGGCCTGCCCAATCTCTTAGAATTCTTTGAGGGTGTCAGCAAGTAGGTAGGCAAGGGTGATCCAGTGGATCTAGTGTACTTGCACTTTCAGAAAGCCTTTGACAAGGTCCCTCACCAAAGGCTCTTAAGCAAAGTAAGGATTCATGGGATAAGAGGGAAGGTCCCCTCATGGATCAGGAACTGGTTAAAAGACAGGAAACAATGGGTAGGAATAAATGGTCAGTTTTCAGAATAGAGAGAGGTAAATAGAGGTCTGTACTGGGACGAGTCCTATTCAACATATTCAGAAATTATCTGGAAAAGGGGGTAAACAGTGAGGTAGAAAAGTTTGCAGATGATACTAAATTACTCAAGATAGTTAAGTCCAAAGCTGACTGTGAAGAGTTAGAGACTGTGAGATCCACAAAACTGGGTGACAAAACAGCAGTTGAAATTTAATGTTGATAAGTGCAAACTGCGGTTTTCCTTGCACATTGGGAAAAAAAATCCTAAATATACATATAAAATGATGTATTAGCTAAATTAGCTGTTACCACTCAGGAAAGAGATCTTGGAGTCATTGTGTATAGTTCTCTGAAAACATCTGCTCAATGTGCAGTGGCAGTAAAAAAAAGCTAACAGAATTTTAGGAACCATTGGGAAAGGGATAGAAAATATCATATTCCCACTATACAAATCTACAGTGTGCCAACACCTTGAATGCAGCGTGCAGATTTTTATATATATATATATATATATATATATGAATTGGAAAAGGTTCAGAGGACAACAAAAATGATTAGGGGTATGGAACAACTTCCATATGAGGAGAAGTTAAAAAGACTGGGACTGTTCAACTTGGAAAAGAGACAACTAAGGGGGAATAGGATAGAAGTCTATAAAATCATGAATGGTGTGGAGAAAATAAATAGGGAAGTATTATTTATCTCTTCACATAAAACAAGAGCCAAGGGTCATCCAGTGAAATTAATAGGCAGCAGGTTTAAACAAACACAAGGAAGTAATTCGTCACACAATGCACAGTCAACCGGTGGAACTCGTTGCCAGGGGATGTTGTGAAGGCCAAAAGTATAACTGGGTTCAAAAAAGAATTAGCTAAGTTCCTGGAGGACCGGTCCATCAATGGCTATTAGCCAAGATAGTCAGGAACATGAGCCCTTGCTCTTAGTGTCCCTAAACCTCTGACTTCCAGAAGCTGGAAGTGGACAACAAGGGATGGGCCACTGGATAATTGCCCTGTTCTATTCATTCCTTCTGAAGTATCTGGCACTGGCCACTGTCGGAAGACAGGACACTGGGCTAGATGGACAATTGGTCTGATCCCCAGTATGGCCGTTCTTATGTTCTCTCCGAACCCGCCATACAACAGCATGAGAGCCAGGCAGAATTAGACACAGCATGGTTACTGCCCCGAGGAATCCCAGCAGGGCTGGTAGTAAGTAGTCACAGAATGGAGTCACAAATCGATGACACCAAGGCCTGGTCTACACCTAAAACTTACGTTGACCGGGCTACATTGTTCATGGGTGTGAAAGACATAGTTGAACTGACCTAAGGGTATGTCTACACTTAAAACACTACAGTTGTGTCGCTGTAGCACTTCAGTGTAGACACTACCTACACACCAACAGGAGGGCTTCTCCTGCCCACATAGGTAATCCCCCTCCCTGAGATGTGGTAGCTAAGTCAATGGAAGAATTCTTCCATCAATCTAGCATTGTCTACACCGGAGCTAAGTCAGTATAGCTACATCTCTCAGGGGTGTGGATTTTTCACACCCCTGAGAGATGTAGCTATCCACTGTAAATTCCTAGAGTAGACCAGGCCTGAGCTTTGGTATAGACGCTGCTAGGCTGAGAGAAGAATTCTTCTTGTCAACCTCGCTACTGCTTCTCGGGGAGGTGGATTTACTATGGTGATGGAAACCCCCCTTCTGTCTCTGTAGCCAAAGTCCATACTACAGCCTTATGATGACATAGCTAAAGTGCCACAGCTGTGCCCCTATAGCACTGGTAGTACGGACAGGGGCATCGGTGCAGGGGCGGGGTCTCAGGGAAGGGGCAGGACCAGGGTTCAGGCACTGGTGGCCCCCTCCCCCACTTTTAGGGAGCTTCTGTCGCTCCTGAGTATGGACATACCCTAAATAAAGTGTTCTTCATGGCAGGTTCCTTAAACAAATGTCAGTCACAGAGCCCAGTGTAGCAAAGAGAAGCAGCAGAAGTCAATGAAAGCACAGGTTGGCTTCCCAGTCTATCAGCAAAGGATCAACATGTCCTCCTGAGACAGAGCCCAGAAGGAATCTGAACATTAACAGAAAGTGCCTCACCTTTCAGGTAAACTGGAGAAACACCCATAAGATCTGTGTTCAGGGTTGACAAAGGTAAGAGACTTATTATTGATGATATCCAAGCGTCTCCTTGTGTCCCTCAGGCAGAGATAACCTAGAATGGGAACAGAAAAATACATGTTGGACACAGGATTGCAAAGCCCCTTGCAAACACACACATATAGTATTCATGGGAAAGTATAACAAGCAGTGATGCATACAGCTCTTGTGTAACCACAACCGGGCAAAATTTTTGGACCACAACTTTTTTTCAGTCAAAAATGTAGATTTAGATTGACCAAAATATTTCACAAATTGGTGTTGATTTTGCCAAATTGTTTCAGTCAGAAAAAAACTAAAGAAAAATGCCAAAACCCTAAAACATTATGTTTTGACATTTTCAAAATGAAACATTTTGGTTTTTCAATTCAAAACTACTTTGTTTTGAAATTTCCTTTAATTTTTTTAATTATTTAAATTGAAATGCTCAAAATAGAAAAGAAAGGTTTCATTCGACCCAAAACAAATTTTTCGGGGTTTTGCTGGGAGCAGTTTTTTACCTTTTCAATTAGCTGAATTTTTTTTTTTTAAATTCAGTTTCCGTTCAACTTGAACAATTTTTTTCCCCAGCAAACCAAAAGTCTGTTATTCACCTCACTTTATTTGTTACCCTGTGCCAGGCAAGCATAGTAATGAAAGGAGCCCTGAGAAAATCAGAAAACTACACAAGGTAAGGGAATTCTTTCATTCACATTAGGCCCAATCTTGCTCCCAATAAAGTGAATGGCAAAATTCCCATTAACTTCAGTGGTGAATTAATCTCACCAATACAAAGGTTCATATTTAATACCAAAATAGTGACATTTACAGACAGGTATAATTCTATCCAACTAGTCATAAGCAGAGCTGTTAAAAAATAGCTTCCTCCTCACCCCATGGAAAATTTTAACAAACAGGAAAAAATCTTTTTAGTCAACATTTTTTTTGGGGGGGAGGGGAAAAAACTCAAAACCAAAAAGTTTCAGCCAAAAACCAAGAACTTTTCCATTTTCGGGTGTATGGTTTTTCAATTAAAACTCAAAAATGTCGGTGAAAAAAGATATTTTTGCCAAAAATATTCAATTTGTCAAAAACCCAATTTTCCTTTGAAAAATTGATTTTGCCAATAACTTTTCAACCTGTCCTAGTCATAAACATCAGGCAGTTAGCTGAGCCTTTGCCTAAGTCCAGAGACTATTTATAATGTAAGATGAGGACAGCTGTTCAAAGAAACAACTGACTCTGGCAAAGTTTAGATACACTGTATTATTATTTGTTTTGAACTAAATTATGCTCAAAAAGTACAAGGCAAAAATAAAGAACATATCTTCAGTTATGAAGTGTTTTTCATAATTTTGTGTCTAGTTTCATATTAAGCTCAAAAGACCAGTTAAATGAGTCAAAGAAAAACACAGAAGGCAGTAAACAGCTCATACATTTTACAAAAATGACAAACTGCCCAGAGATGCTGGTAGTTTTTTGGAAGTGTCATTTTACATCATGTTAAGTTGTCAAAGCTATGATGCAAGCCTGCTCACTGTGCAGGAACTCCATGAAAATTTAGAGTAACTCCTTGCCTTCCCTTCTCTTGCCAAAACAGGCTCTCTTATCAGTACACAACTGCAACAATCTTTTACACATCTTGCAACTTGTTCCTGAGTGCATTCACACTGCAAGCCTTTGCAAGAGACAGAAATGTACTGAAAATGGGCTGTGGGAAACACAACCATCGCAATGCCCATGTTAAACTGTGAAAACTATTCCTTTGTGTTATTCATGTTTTGGTGTTCTTATGGTTGCAGGCTTTGTAACTGGAACTATACAGTATGCTGACACACTGATTTCTGGGCATAACACAGATTTAAAATACTAGGCTCAGTGACTCATTCATGTGGGATGAACGAATAGGTTGTTAGGGCGGAAGCTCTTGTTTAAACACAACACGATAGCAGCATGGAGTTGTGCTCAAACAAGTGCTCTCATGGTTGTGGTGAGATTACACAGTTCAACTGTTGGATCAAAAACTCTTAAGAGAAAAGGGAGTGTCTTTATGTGAGCACCGGGATCAGGTCTGCATTCCACAGTTTTGATAAGACAAGGCTGCCATACTCTTTGAGATGGGATGGACAGAGGCTACTTACACATGTCCCATGGGACACCACCGGTATCATCATATCCACCGACCAACAGACCCTGAGATCTCCTTCCTAACAGTTCCCCTCAACCAGGACGTTTGGTCTAGAGCTGGGCAAAATTTTTCCACCAAAAATGTTTTTTTGGGGGGTGAAAAATGCAGATTCGGCAACTCCAAAACATTTAGTAAATTCATGTTGATTTCACCAAATTGCTTCGGTTGAAAGAAACCCCCAAGGCCCCTCAAAATGTTTCATTTCTACATTTCTGAAGCAAGACTTTTCATTTGAAGTGACTTTTCATTTGGAAATTTCCTTTGATTTTTGTTTTTAAACATGTTGAAAATGTTAAAAGAAATGTTCAAAATTTAAAAAAAAAACAATAATGCAATTTTTTCGAATTGCCAACCAACCGAATAATGCGTTATTCACCCAGCTCTAATTTGGTTCCTTCACGGAGAGTGAAAAACCAAGTGGATTGCCCTGGAAAGACTCTCTACAAAGAGAGACAATGGGGGAAATCGTTAACGTTGAGAATTGCCTGCTTTTTAGATGACAACATTTGCTGCGCTCTGGGTCCAATTCTGCAGTTTTCAAGCAAAATTCTCAGTGATTTCAGAATCGGGCCTTAATTCTCTTTCCCTTACACAAAAAACCCTCCCTGCACTCAGCAAAAAAAAAATGTTTAAGCCCCACTCTCTGTAGAAGAACCCCTGCAACGTGAAGTGACATTGCATGGAACACCCTGTTTTATTGTTGGCCAGCATCAAGGAACAGTGGCATCATAGCAAAAGGTGATGAGAAAACCATGGCTATAGGATCCATGCTGCCAACAAATACTTCTTTTAAGGGAGGAACTTGCTGGGAATCTAAACTCAAAGTCCCACATCCTTCCTCTCACATCACCCCAGCCTCCAGCTGGAGCAGGAGGAAGAATGTGTCCCCTCCCACCTGCAGATGGCAGCAAATGTATTCAAGCAGTCGCCGTGCTCCATGGCCTTAGCGTGCCCACTGCATGGGAGGCCGTGACCACTTGCCCCGCACAGTTAGTAGGTTCACCTGCCCCTCTACACACATTGGCACATGGAGCTCCTGGTGAGCTGGGTTTTACCACACACAGCCGTGGGAACACCCTGCAACCTTTTTTTCTCCTTCTCCCCACAAGGCTGAACTAGAGAGATTTCACTGCATCTAGGGCACTGCACAGCTTTGGGGGTTGGGGACAGGATCTGCCCCACAAAGGAAGGATCGCTGACATGCCTCCATTTAACCATTAGGAGAAGAAGGCCTCATGCTTTACCATATTGACTGTAGCGTTCCTCTAAAAGTCCCAGGCTCTGATTCTCCATTGCCCCACTGTGTGCAGTCAGTCACACCAGTGCAAAGGGGGTGTCTCAGATCAGAACTGGCGTAAAAGGCTACGCAACTCACAAGGCAATGGAGAACTGGGCGCTCAGTCTCTGATGTGGAAATCACAGGGACCTTGCACTTGCGCTAGCAGAAAACACCAATTCTTAACCCTTGTGTCTGCTCAGTTTATCGGCACACAAATCTGGCAGGTTCTCAAGTACCGTAGGTTCTCTGCTGGATTCATCCTTGTGCACGGTGCAACAGCAGCAATGGATGGTTTGCAATGGAAAGACTGGTTTTTCTTTGCATTCTTCAAAGCAAAATGAAGGGCTCCAGGCACCCTCACTCCCTCAGGGCCCGATTCAGGAAACAGCGAAACAAGCAGGAATCTGACCATTGCTTTCCATGGGAACCATCTCCGGGCCACAGCCAGAGCCACCGGCTCATATCCACCAATCACCACTCCAAAGCCCTGTTCACCCCTGGATACACGGTTTACTTTTAGAACATATTCGCTGAGACGTTTTAGCGAAGATGATGTAAAAGCCTTGTGTAAACAGGACAAGTTGTGTTGTGGCACGTGGTAGCTGGTTGGGCTGCTGCCTAGGTCCCTTGCTAGCATTCCCCTGGTCCTGTCTACTGGCAGAGTTTTAAAACACCTTAGCTAGAATATATTCACAAACGAGCTTGAAAATAACATCTTTTATTCTGGTGTGAATAGGCCCCCAAGGCACAGATAGGCCCCGATCCTGCAAACACTGGTGCATGGGCTCAACTTCAAGCACATGAGGAGTACCATTGGCCCCCAGTCCGGCCCTAAGTTAGTGTCAGCATTGACAGCAAATTGCGACTCTGAAGGAGCAACAACTAACCTTACACTGAGACAGAGAGTGCAACCCAACAAAACACCGGTGACGTCAGTAAAGAAGGGAAAACTGAAGCGAAACAAACTTATTGGCCTCAAGCTGTGACAGCCCACAAGCGATTGTTCTGCAGGGAGAACTGAAAAAAAGGAGAGCTATATTTGCAATACCAGCCCTAACAATAGGCCTGGGTGAGAGGCACTCCTATATTAAAGTCATCGTATTCATGAGGCTTTGTTATTGTTATTTATTTCACTGCATCTAGGGCGCACAGCAGAACTTGAGGATCTGCTCCCACCGACATTCCTCCATTTAACCCTTAGGAGAAGAAGGCCTCATGCTTTGGCACCTAGGAGCCCAAGCCATTGACTATGTCCCCACTGAGTACAGATTATAAAGCCAGAAAGGACCATTGTGATCCTCTAGCCCAGGGGTGGGCAAACTATGGCCCGGGGGCCGCCTCTGGCCCTTTCAACGTTGTAATCTGGCCCTTAAACTCCTGCCAGGGAGCGTGGTCAGGGGCTTGCTCCGCGCGGCTCCCGGAAGCAGTGGTATGTCCCCCCTCCGGCTCCTATGCGTAGGGGCAATCAGGGGGCTCAGCACGCTGCCCCCGCCCCAAGTGCCGCCCCTGCATCTTCGATTGGCCAGCAAACGGGGCCAATGGGAGCTGCAGGGGCAGTGCCTGTGGATAAGGCAACGTGCAGAGCTGCCTGGCCGCACCTCCGCCTAGGAGCTGGAGGGGGGACATACCGCTGCTTCTGGGAGCTGCTTGAGGTAAGTGATGGCTGGAGCCTCCACTGCTCACCACCTTCTGCACCCCAACCCCCTGCCGCATCCCTGATCCCCTTCCCGCCCTCCGAACCCCTCGGTCCCACCCTCCTGCACCCCAGAGTCCGCACCCCCAGCCGGAGCCCTCACCCTCCCCCCCACCCACACCCCTGCCCCAGCCTGGAGCCCCCCTCCCATACCCTGAACTCCTCATTTCTGGCACCACCCCTGAACCCGCACCCCCAGCCAGAGCCCTCACCCCCACCCACACCCCAACCCCCAATTTCCTGAGCATTCATGGCCTGCCATACAATTTCCATACCCAGATGTGGCCCTCGGGCCAAAAAGTTTGCCCACTCCTGTTCTTGCATAACACAGGCCAGAGAACTTCCCCAAATAATTCCTGTTTGAACTAGGCTGTGCTAGGCACTGTACAAACTCAGAACAAAAATCATTCCCAGCACCAAAGAGCTTACAATGTAAGCCTGAGACAATAGGTGAGTCTAAAGAGAAAGGGGAGAACAAGGAAATGATGAGACAATACTGGTCAACACGATCAGAAGTGGTATCAGCACACCAGCAGCCTACCCATTGTCGAGTTTTTCTAAGCATCAGTCGTTAATAATGTATTAATTGTTACATCTTCAAAAAGTAAAAAAATAGAAAAGGTGGCAAGTCACTGTCTTCCCCAGCTAAGCTACTGTGACACTGAAATAGATAAGTAAAAAGGCAGGTTTCCCAATATGGGGGGGAGGGGTTGTGAAAATGTCAAGAAAGTCCAGTCAGTTCGAAAGAACATCTGGAAAACACATTTGTATTGCTAATAAAAGGAAAGTGTTTCAGAACTGATGCCAATATACTTTGTTACTTTGGAGGTTTTTTTGTCTTTTCAGTTCCTGTTAAATGTGGGATCCCAGAGAGATGCATTTTCTCACTATTAGCAATCTCCGAAGGGACCCTGCCTGCCTTTTAGAGAAGCCGCTGTCTGACAAGTACAGAAGACTGAAATGCAAAAATCAGTACAAATATAAACTAACTATGCCCCTGAGCACTGTGACCCAAAGACTTTGACTAGCCACACAGTATTGCATTTCTTAGAGGCATGGTGCATTATTACATACGTACCAGAAACTCTTCCACATAATGAAGATTAAAACTGTACTCAGGTCTTTTCAACTTAAATGAGAAATGTGATATTTTAGAAGGATTCCCTGATTGCTTCATTGCTCTGAATGATTATTATTTAAAAATAACGCAGTTTCTTCCACGTTCTTTGCAGCAGAAATCCTGATAACACTTTCATTGCCCCACCTTAACTTATCTCTGCTAGACAAATGCAGTAAGGGTTGTGCTCCGCTCAGTTTACTCCTCCCGTTACCTTGAGTTACTTACTACTATAGCTCTCAGGGCAGGGAGAGAGACTGACTAAGGTCACTCTTGAAAGAGATGTTAAATACCCCTCATAAGAACATAAGAGCGGCCATGCTGGGTCAGACCAAAGGTCCATCTAGCCCAGTGTCCTGTCTTCCAACAGTGGCCAATGCCAGATGCCTCAGAGGGAATGAACAGAACAGGGAATCATCAAGTGATCCATCCCCTGCTGCCCATTCCCAGCTTCTGGAAAACAGAGGCTAGGGACACCATCCCTGGAAAACAGAGGCTAGGGACACCATCCCTGCCCATCCTGGCTAATAGCCACTGATGGACCTACCCTCCATGAATTTATCTAGCTCTTTTTAAAATCCTGTTATAGTCTTTGCCTTCACAACATCCTCTGGCAAGGCATTCCACAGGTTGACTGTGCGTTGTGTGAAAAAATACTTCCTTTTGTTTGTTTTAAACCTGCTGTCTATTAATTTCATTTGGTGGCCCCTAGTTCGTGTGTTATGAGAAGGAGTAAATAACACTTCCTCATTTACTTTCTCCACACCAGTCATGATTTTATAGACCTCTACCATATCCCCCCTTAGTCGTCTCTTTTCCAAGCTGAAAAGTCCCAGTCTTATTAATCTCTCCTCATACAGCAGCTGTTCCATACCCATAATTTTTGTTGCCCTTTTCTGAACCTTTTCCAATTCCAATATATCTTTTTTGAGATGGGGCGACCACATCTGCACGCAGTATTCAAGATGTGGGCGTACCATGGATTTATATATAGGCAATAGGATATTTTCTGTCTCATCATCTATCCCTATCTTAATGGTCCCCAACATTCTGTTCACTTTTTTGACTCTGCTGCACATTGAGTGGATGTTTTCGGAGAACGGTCCACTATGAAGCCACAATCTCTTTCTTGAGTGCTAATTTAGACCCCATCATTTTATATGTATAATTGGGGTTATGGTTTCCAATGTGCATTACTTGAAATTCAATGTTGATAAATGCAATCTGCCATTTTGTTGCCCACTCACCCAGTTTTGTGAGATCCTTTTGTAACTCTTCGCAGTCTGCCTGGAACTTAACTATCTTGAGAAGTTTTGTATCACCTGCAAATTTTGCCACTTCACTGTTTACCCCCTTTTTCCAGATCGTTTATGAATATGTTCAATAGGACTGGGCCCAGTACAGACCTCTTGGGCTGTACACCCTGTATAGCCACCCATCACGTGCCATGCCCTCTCCATAATAATAATAATTCACGTCTAGCACCAACAGAGGCTCCAGTCCAGCCAAGCCCAAAGCCCACGCTTGGGCCGTCCCATTGAAGTCAGACCTACAGAAGAGCTCTGAGTAGCTCGAAAGCTTATCTTCTCTCACCCACAGAAGTTGGTCCAATCAAACATATGATCTCCCACACTGGGTCTCTCCAATATCCTGGGACCAACATGGCTACCACTACACTGCATACAAACTTCAAGAGAGACACATTATCATTTCTGGATGCGTCTTAAAACAACAGGCTTTGGAAACAGCTCTATGGTATTTCTGGAGTGCTGCTGGGTAAACAAGCCCTCGGCTTTCTTGGAATGGACACTGAACGCTGCACTGTGAAAAACAACCAAAGTAAACAGAACTCCCGTTTTCTTGGGGAAAGATCCTTTTCTGGATCAGTGATAATCTGCCAGCTCCAGCCGAACAGCTTATGGCGCTAAGAACCTGATCCAAAACTCCCACTGACTCCCATGGCAGTCTTTCCATTGGACTCCATGGAAATCGGATCAGGCCCCATCTGAAGTTTAAGGCTGATGAAACTTACATCAGAACTGGACCACAGCAAAATGAATAAACAATCATAATAATCAGGTGAAACTATGGGGACAGGACAGGTTTCTTTGGGGTGTTTTTCTCTGTGCTTCATGGAAGTGAAGTTACATGTGCTAATCGACAAAATAGCCCTCACTGTAAGGTTGGTTTAAGTGTTCATTGATTGTTAAGGTCAGTGATGATCAGTAACAGCAGGAGATATATGCTGACTTGTCTCATTAATCTGGGGAGTGACAGCAAATGTATGACAGGATCAGCCTGGTATAAAAACTGCATAGAAAGCGGCATGCTCAGAAGTTAGCATTCAACAGTCCTACACTCTAGAATCATGGGCCCTTCCGAATGAGAACATTCCATGCAAATTAACCTAACAGAGAAAAGGTGAAGGGGTGACTTGATCACAGTCTATAGGTATCTACATGGGGAACAAATATTTAATAACGGGCTCTCCAGTCGTAGCAGAGAGAGGTATAGCATGATCCGATGGCTGGAAGCTGAAGATAGACAATTCAGACTGGAAATAAGGCACCAATTTTTAACAGTCAGGGTAATTAACCATTCGAACAATTTACCAACCGCTGTGGTGGATTCTCCATCACTGACAATTTTTCAATCAAGACTGGGTGTTTTTCTGAAAGCTCTGCTCCGGGAATTATTTGGGGGCAGTTCTCTGGCCGGATCACAATGGTTCCTTTTGGCCTTGGAATCCATGAACCTAGGAACATGTAACCGCTATCAATGGCTCCAGGCTGCAGGTCCTGCCGCGGGCTGGGAGGAGAGGGGCGGAGTTGGCATGGGAGAGTTAAGAGAGGGCAGTACAGAAGTGATTGCTGTAGCTGTGAGAGCAAAGGAGATGGCTCAGAGATAGCGTGCCGGGAGAACACAGGAGAGACACAAGGAGAGGGGCCCTGCGGAGCCCCAGCTGAGAAAGGCAGAAGGCTGAGCAGGTAGACCCCCGCAAAAGGAGCAGTCACAGAGTTCAGCACTATGGCTGCTATGTGATAAGATGAAAGGGATTGGCTGGCAAGTGCTCTGAACGAACACGTGCTCTCGGATGAGGGCCTCGGACATGTCACCGGCCCATACGGCGAGGGAGGCAATGCGGGCGGCGCAGAATGGAGCTGGTAATTTCTGCCACTTCTGCGAAGGGCTCCCCTGACAGGTGGCAGGAGCCCCAGGGAAGGAGCTGCCCCACTGCCCAGGGAAGAAGCGTTCTCTCTGCTGACCTGCACCTGCTAGACAAAGCCATGGAGGGCGCAGATCCTTGCTCCAGAGGCTACGTGCACCATTGCCAACAGCGGTGGTGCTGACACGTGCCCACACAGTCCCTGACGTGGACAAATCCCAGCAGTAGCAGGCAGGCTCCAGGAAGTGGATCCGGTCAGCTGCTGAGCCGGTTGCTGTGGAAGGAGCAGTTATGAGAGTGAGAAGCAGCCCTGTGCTCAGAACACCACAGAGGCTCAGTGACAGCAGTTCCTGGCCAGGGTCCCAGTCACAGGCTGCCGGAGCCAGTGGGCCGCCTGGCAAAGCGAGCAAACTCCCCTTTCCCAGCAGCCCACTGATACTCAGAGCCCAGACGCCGCCAGGGCTTTGCAATTCCAGACACAGAAAAGGAAGCTCTGGAAGTCTTCTAGAGCCTTTCCTCAAAGAGACCCTAAGTCTTCATTTATATCCTTGAAACTGAGTTAGAGCCCCATCTGATCTGGCTGCTGCAGGGAGTCAGGAAAACAGCACTGCACCTTCACCCAGGGTCCAAAGTCCGAACCCTGGACAAAGAATGGCAGGGGGATTCTGAGCACTGTCTGGGAGGTTACTGAATAGAGCACACATAGGGCTGACTTGCAAGTTTCCCCTTTTGGATAGGAAAGCTGCATCTCTGGTTTTTCTGTTGAAATGGAAGCAATGTCACACCCAGTAAGCAGAGCAGATGTGACCTCCCCATCAAAGTTCAGAGCAACTGAACCCATATTCCCTCCATGGTCCCCTGAGGTCACCCACTCTGGGTTTCCAGCAACTCAGCCATCAACTCTCTTGGGCAAAGACCCATGTCTCTCTCCCTCCTGACCTGGGGTTTTCCGTGCTGCATAGTTCCCTGCCTACACTATGATACCATCAGCAAGCCAGACTACCTAAAAAGCCAGCATCTGCACTTTGTTTTTTCTCCAGAGGGTATGAACAGCTGCTCAATGGCCCCCAATTATAAGTTACCCTGAGCTCTTTCTAAACAAGCACATTTATTTTTAAGGTGAAAGCACTACAGAGTAAACATATTAAAATCAATAAAAGCACATGAGTGCAGGGTAAAAAATTCACCAGAGATCACCCCAGCTCCAACCTCAGGCTCTGGTAGGTGTCCGTCCTTCTAAACCCACAGCTGGGTTTTTCTCATGGTTGCCACCATCTCGGATTCAGAACCAGAGCCACCGTGAATATTTCAGTCTCTCTTGTACATCTTGGGCCTTTGACCTCGGCCTCATGTAACAGGTGACCAACAGACAATGGTTCCCTCCTCAGGGTGTAGTTTCAAAAGGCTGAGTTTTTGCATAACCAGAGGTGGGGAATTTGCATTCACTTAACCCTTTTGGTTCCAAAAGTCCATTCTTGGCTGGCACATTGTTCAATATAGTCCTGTGAATGCCCAAGTCTCACGTCTGTCACAGCTCCCCCCCTCCAGAGGTTGTATACAATCGCAGCCCACAACCAACCTTTCTTTTAACACGACGGACCTCAAAGATACTTCTACTTAATTCCATAAGGTCTCCTGAGGACATGGCAGGAAATTGCAATACACGTCACACCAACCACCATCACTGTTATTCTCTTAGCAGGTTCTCTCCCCTGCTTGTCCGGTCGGTCTGATGGCTGGCTTAGAACGGTCACTCTTATTTAACATGTCACCCAGCACTTCTTCAGCCTTCCACTTGTCTGCTGGGTTGTCCTTGTGTGATCTGCCGCGCGTCCTGGCCGTAAAACAGTTTAACCGGTAACAGTGCAATGAAAATAAAGGGAAGGCAATAGAAACGCTAACAGACACAAATGGATCTGTCCCAGGGCAGCTGCTCTTTGTGGGGAGCTAGGGCCCAGCCTGCCTGTGACTGCCTTAGGAAGGAGATAACTGGCTGCCCCGGGGGGCTGATTAGGAAAATAATAGAGATTGCCCAGGCTCAGTAAGAGAATCTCCAAAGGGAGACCGGAGGCTCCAAAGCTCTCAAGAGAAGCCTGAGCCAGACAACTGGAGAGGGAGCCGCGACATGGGGAACCTACCAGCATGGGTTGTCTGAAAGAGGAACTCCTGAAGACGGCAGCCTCATAGACAGAGGGCTTTACCGCTCATCTCTCAGACACTGGCCAGAAGCCCAGCCTGGCAAGGATCACCCACTGTCCCTGGAGAAGAGTCGCAGTGGACAGACCTCCCCGGACCCAAGTCTCCAGAGAAGGACGTTTCTCCGGTAGGGGCAAAGAGGCCTAACCTCAGGGACAGAGACTGGAACCAAGAGACCCCTGGAGGAAGAGTCTGGGTTGAGGTGAACACAGGATTCCGGGAGGGGGACATGGATTAAGAATGAGCTAGTGGTCCCTCGGGGATGTTGGGGTGAAAGATTTGCTTATGTTCTGGGCTGGCTTTTCTGTTCATAAATGGGGCCCTCCACCAGGAGGTGCCCGTTAGCACTTAACGGGCTGTTTGGACTTGTTGATACTTGATCGTCCCCTCGCTCAGGGTGGGGGCTCGTCTGCAACGCCCATCTGCCAGGGGATGTGCTGGGTCAGACTGGAATGGTGACAGGATCTCAGAACCTGCTTCAAGCCACTTGCTGCATCACTGAGCATTCAAGTGTGGAATAAAATTAAGAGGGATGTAGACCCAAAAAGAGGCCCTGGACCAGCAACGGCTGCTCTGAAACCCAGTAAGCAGCATCCTTGCTGTTGCCAGTAACACTGAAGAGAATGATTGTGGCTCAAATTCAGATGAAATCCAGGATTCAACCGCATTGGTCAAAAAACAGTAGGAAACCCAGGACGATCTCCACATTGTCATCTACCATGTTGCAGTATTACACTGCAAGCACACAGAGACTTGTTTCAAAACGAGAAACCGTTCGCATCTATGGATCTGACTGGTGACAGTGCAAGAGAGATCTTTTCCATTGTGACTGGTGTAAGGATAGATCATGGCTTGTGCTGTGTAAAACAGGAAAGAAAGCCTTCTGCACAGTGTGTTGATTTGCCACGGTTAAGAAATTTAGCTTTTGGAGATGGTGCATTTGTTTCAGTTGGCATGAATCATTGGAAGGATGGTCTTGGAAAACTAGATATACATGACCAGAGGGACGGTATTTAGAAAGAGCATGCTTACACCAGCCAAGTGAATGTAGATATTCAGCTACAACAAAACAAAGTTGAGGAAGATACAAAATTGCAGTTGTTTTTTGGAGCAAACTTAAGTGCATTTAGTATCTTATAAGGCAAGAGCTGGCAGTATGGGGACATACAGATGATGAAAGCAATTTTCAAAAGCTATTTGAGCTTCTTTCAATGAACGCTTCGGACAAAGAAATTAAGCAAAGGCTGAAAAAGAAATGCCAGTATGCCTGACTCGACATTACCAACGAACAAATTAAAGAAGTGTAGCATCAGGTGTTTTCAAAACTTACAGACAAAGTCAAGCAGTCAGAAATATTTTCTGTTGTTATTGAAACCAGGGGTGTAAGTGGTCATGAACAACTCAGGTTTGCTGCATGCTTGGATGATGATAATTATGAGTCACAGAATAGTTTGTTGTGCTGTTTGGCTGCCCAATATCCCTGCTGATTAGACAGCCCTAACTCATTCAAACCCTGGTGGCAGACACAGCAGACAGCAACACCACCGGCTATCAAAATCAATGCTGGACAAAGATCAAGGGATCCTCAACACACTGGAGGCTGTTGTCTTTGAAAGTGGAGAAACTGAAGCAGTGACTAAAGCCCCAGGATGGATTTCTCTTATGGATACATTTAGAAAGTTAGTGTATTTTCAGCTTGGGAGGGAGTAGCTGTAGTGTTGCTGTTAAAGCATGTAACTGCTGAGACTGCCCTGACTTTTGCATCCTGACCCTTCGCAAACACTTAAATCGTTGGTTTGCATTCAGACATGTGCTTTACTGAATTTTATACAGGAGGTTTGGATGCTTTAAAAGATGTAACTAACCCTCCTTCACTGCCAAAATGGATTCAACAGCTACCACAATGCCCTGATGATACAAGTGCACCATGTGTGTTTAAAACTCCCGAAGAATATTTTTGTAAACAATTCTTTCAACTGCTTCACATTTTGGGGGGCAAATGTGATTAACTGGGATTGTGGCCTCACATAGGGCACAGAAGAAGACAAAATTTGAATCATTTATATATTGTATATGAGTCCCATGCGTTCTACAATTATACATTGGTGACAAAGTTATGGAGGATTTTCCTACCTTCTGAAAAAACTGAAGACCACGTTGCTGAAACAGAACGCCCAACGTTGCTTATAAATAACACAACTAGTAATAATAACAACCACCACCCTAATCACTGAGGATGCAAATCACGATGCAAAGCAATGTAGCCTATACTGATATTGTAATCTTATATGGGTGTATTTTGGAATGTTTTCTCATGTGGGTTTTGTTTCCAAGGAGGTGTAAAATAAACAACTGGAAGTTATTTGACGTGGTAGCTGTGCCTAACACTGTAGCTTTGTGCACTGATCACCAATTATTTCCACGTGACATGGCTGAAAGTATTTAGGTGTTTTATTCTTCCCCTGTAAGTGTTAAGCTACGTAGTAATAATTACAACGTAAGCAGCCCCAATAAAACCATTTAAATGGATTGCATTGCGACTTTCTGCCTTTCCTTCACTTTCTTTTTAAGTTCTGTTCCATAATGTCTAGAGCCATGAATGGTTTGAATAGAGTAAAAAAAAAAAGCCGCACATTTTGCCAGTGCTTATTCTCTATCGCTGTGTGAGATGGTGTTCATTTTGAGCGTCGTCTTTTCGGTGACCTCTGTAGTGAGCGATGGGCAGCATCTTATGGAATTAGCAATACAATGTTTATTTTGGCGTTGCTGAAAGTATCAGACATAGCCTTGCTCTGTAGGTGTTGGAGGTGTTTTGATTGCTGGGCCTTTTGCGGTCCTTCCAGGGCCCATGTGCCCCACCCTCTAGCCTGTGGGTGTACATGTCCGTTGGCTGCACTGGCGTGTGGTTGTTATTTTTAGCTGATGATAATGCAAATGTACTCTTTTTGGGGGCGTCAAATAGGGAAGACGTAACTCTAGTTGCTGGAGTCCATGATATGCATGCCCTTGTCAGAGGACAAGGTACGGGCTTTTGTAACCTGACCCATGGCAAGTGACCGGGGCAAAGAAATAAAGTTGTCTCTTAACAGCACTCCTGTGCAGTGCAGCTTTATCGTCCTTAGGAGAAATTGCCTAAGCCTGCTGCCCCTTACCAAAAATGCTGAAAGGTTTATGGTACAACAACCCACAATTATGCAGTGCTTCGCCTGCCTGATAAAGACTGGAAATCTCGTTTGCTCTCAGTTATATTTAAAATGCTGTCTTCTTTTTTTCAGGAAGCCAAACAAAAAATGATTTGGTGAGCACGTGAATTGTTCTGAAGAGCAACAGCAGCCGTCCCGTAACTACCCTGCTTCATGCTGACACACAAAGCAACTGCTTTCTTGTTAAGTAAAAACAAGTCAACATTCACAGCAAAACCATGAAAGAAAAACCACAAGTGACCTAACACTTCTGAGTCATTCCCCCTGCCTGGTACATTGTAATAATCCTCCACCCTAAATAATCCTAAAAACGCTCTGCCACCTGTAGCCTGCCAGAACTGCTGATCAGCAATTCTTTTGTCTGTTTTAAACACCAGCATAATTATACACATGAACACTGCCCAGATGGCGGTAGCCTTCCTCAGCACACATTCATCCCTAAGCCCTAATGAGTAAGGCATGCTAACAGAGACCCTCCCTCAATCCAGGATTGTGGGAAAGTTCTTGCAAAACCTTTTTTTTTTTTTTTTGCAAGATAAACTGTGCACTGTGTCCATCGGCAAAGCATTAGGATAAGGGAGCCAGAGCCAGGCCCGGAGCCCACTGAAGTCAGGGGAAAGACTCATGATTTCAATGGGCTTTGGATCAGGCTCTTGCTGAACCAGAGGGTTTCTTCTGCAAAACCATGTGGAAGTGCTTTTCCCCCGGTATTTTCTCAGGGTGCCAACACGAAGGACTTGATGCAAATGCCAAGAGGTTGCTAACGATCCTGAAACCTTTAACACTGGCTTATTGCTGTTTGTAATTTACAGTACGTGAGTGTACAGATGTTTCACTATGGAAAGTATTTTCAAAAAGGTCACATTTGGCAGCAATCTGTTGGGCAGGAGAAGTCCTACAATAATTTTGCTGCACTTTAAGTTGAAGGCTTTTCTGCTTTGATTTGAATTCCTATTTATGGATAGGAGCTTCTTGAAAGAATAAACAGACCTGATGGAACCTGCTGGCTTGTTCATGCCAGAGGTCAGATCTGGGTGATTCAGAGGGGTCCCTTTCTATGAATCTGTGACACACTGGGAGAAGAAGTCTCCTTCCACAATAGTTTGTCTTCATCAGTTGCTGTGCCTGTAAACTAACCTTGTAGGCAGGAAGCTATGTGTGACCTTTTAAAGATGGGGACACTGAGGCCTGGGGCCAGATTTTCAGAAGAGTTCAGGTGCAGATTTTTAAGAGCTCAGCACCCTCCATTGGGCCACATTTTCAAGAGCTCCACCCCCACTAGGACACTCACGGACAGATTTTGTTTGTTTGGCTGCCGTGCTTTTCTGAAACTCTCCTGACTTCCAGTCTTCTGTGCTCCCTTGGCGCCTCTGCCATTGGGCTCAGCCCTCAGATTATCTCGTTAGTCGTGCTGCCCACTGTTAGAGGGCTTATTTCTTTACCCGCTTACTTCCCTGGTCCTTCTCGCATGAACAGAGAGCAACAATACCCGAAGTCCAAAGGTGAAAACAATTTGATGTTTATTGGGGTGAACTTCCAGCAATCTTAAATTCAAGTTTCGTTTCCTTATTTTTCAATCCCCACTTACTTCCTGTTTGCCCCTAATTTATATAGTAATATTCTCAGCTATACCTTAACCAATCATTTTACTCAAATTTATCTAACCAATCCTAACGTATTGTAACATGATTAGCCAACCAATTATATCCCACCACCTTCATTAGTTTACACCCAGCAAAATTAATTATACAGCAAACAAAATCACAAAACCAGACAAAGACCATGCAAATAAACAATAGCAAAGTGAAACCAAACAATACAAAAGTAAGGATTTCACAACTACATCTACAAAAACATAAGGGTTTCCCAGCTGTGTCTATTAATAAGTTCTGACCAAACAAAAAACTATCAAACTAAATTTCCTTTTACATCTTCTAGGCTCTTCCCTTTCTCTAAAGGTAATAAATCAAATCCCCTTTACAACAGCCCCAAATTTGCCTTTTTTCAATATAACTGGTTTAAAATGTAAGGATGTAACCGTACGCTTCCCAGTTTATGGCTGCCTCTGCTGCTTAGCCAAAGGCATTGGTCTAAAAACAGGGCCTCAAACTGTCACAGTAAAAAAAGGCCCTTACACAAATTCTCTCTTTTATATCTCTATAACTAGCTAAATAATAAACATATACCTAAATTCTCAAAGTATAGGCCTTTACAAACAGGCCTAAATATCTATATCCTAACATCCATGTCACAGGCTTTGCATTAGGAACAGAAATTATATTGTTTTGACTTAAGGAAAAAACAAATGCTCGATTTAAGGAAAATCAGAAGCACTCTAGGGTGACGAGACGGGGCTGTGAGGCAGGACACGCTGAGTTCAAATCATGGCTCTGCTACTAACTCACTGCGTAGCCTTGGGCAAGTTGCCACAACTCACCCTCTCCGTCTGAAAAATCAGTTTACTGATGCTCACTTGCCTCCCCCCAGGGGTGCTTGCAGGGATTTGAGTTCGCACAGGGTTTTGAGGGTGTTAAGCTCACTAATAATAATGTCTTAACATAAGCAAACAAGGGGAGCAAATAGTTCTGGATATTTCTTTAGTGGAAAAGAAGGACTTCAAATGACAAAATCCCTGTTTAACTTGATTGGCAACCTGCAAATGGTATTTCTCAGCCTTTGTTCAGTCGACTCTAGACTTCCCCTCTTGCATACTGAGAGAGGCATCACCCCAAAGGCAGGGCGAGGTTTTTTCCTTCGAGCAAGCCTAGGGCCCCAAAACGATGGTGAGATTGAACATGGAGGAGGCAGAACTGCTCTGCGAATTCTCCCCCCGAAGGTGAATCGTTGTGTTATGCATGTCTGGAGGCCAGACGGGATCTCTCCTCCACTGCCCGTTCTCCCACCACATCTCAGAAGATGGACGTTCCCCAGCTGAGGAGCCTTAGCCTCCATGAGACAAACTGGCTCCTGAACAATGAACAAGGAACTGGCTCCTGAACAAGAGAAGACGCAGCGTGCTTTGTTGGACACTGTGCTGTACTTCCAGAGGGCCGATGTATTGCCTCGTTTTACCTCTCCCACTTACCTGATTTTTCCACCTGACTGACTGACCTTATCCAACTTTACACCAAGCCTTCATCGTCCTGACCCTCCCTCTGCCATCTGCACCCATCTTCCACGCAGGAGTCCCTCTTTGCCCTTAGCATCCTGCCCCCTTCTCCCCCCACCCTTCTCTCCTCCTTGTTGTCACTCTCAGATACTCTGATTTAAACAAGATACAGCCGGGAGTTCCCCGGTTGAAAGCTGTGGTAGGAAGCCGTTTTCACCTAGAGTAGAACACGGAGGTTTTTAACAGCAGGTTAGGCAAACACCTGTCAGGAATGGGTCCAGCTATGACGTTGTCCTGCCTTGAGTGCAGGGGACTGGACTAGATGACCTACTGAAGTCCCTTCCAGTCCTACACTTCCGTGAGTCTATGGTTTTCAAACACTTGTTTTAAATAAAAGTGCTCTCAATTGACATTGGCCAGGCAAACTGCATTCAACCTGTGCTAGCTGAAACCTTCCTAAACTCCTGTTTAAAGATAGTTGACTAAAATAAGTAAATGCAAGTGATGACCGGACCTGGAGTTGCATCATACAAACTCCATGAAGCCCTCTGGGGACTCGTCTATTGCTATTGATTTTATATGGAAAGCACTGATATACTGCGGTCATGGGCTGCAGTATAAAACCCGACAGACAGACAGACAGACATTCACACACACAGCAGTGAAATCCTGTCCTATTGAAGTCAGTAGGAGTTTCGCCATTGGTTGCAATGGGGCCAGAATTTCATGCCAGGTTACCAAGACTAGCAGAGCAGAAACCCACATCCCCGTCTGAATCCAGACGTCTCTGAAAGCACCAATCAGACACTAAGTCATTGTACGCCTGAGAAAGCCACCTGGACACAATGGGATGACATATCTAGAGAACTAAACTCAGGCCTCAGAACAGACTGCTGGGGCCTCTTCGCTGGGAAGAGAGGGCTGATTTAGTCACTGTCCTAGAGAAACCGATTCCAGATATTTCAAGGAGAATGGCCTGTTTCCAGTCTGGGTCCCAACGAGAGCTGGGGCTGGGACTTCCTAGTGTTGTCACTCACCCCACAAACATCCATCCCCAGCAAAAGGAAGTAAGAAGAGGGCCCTGACAGAGACTTGACATACGGCTTCGCTAGACCTGGGGCCCAGCATCAACAAGTCTCGATCCCTTCTCCAACTGACATGCCCTTCTCGACAAAGCGGACAGTGGTATCTTGGGCCTGCCGAGCTATGATTCTAGAGGACTCCAACCCTCCGTATGCGTTTGGGAGGTGGGGGATCTGAGGATCTGGCCCCTTATCCCTTGCCTGGCAGTTCTGTGTTGGACCTTCTCAGCAGGACGACCATTGGTCAGCACATCCCCCCTCCCCACCAGAGTGCCCTGGGCATTACTTGAACGTACATCCGCCCTCACCTGGAGCCTGACCCTCTGCTCTTCACAGCTGCATTGCCCTTCCAGGGAGCAGGGGCTGAATCCTGCCCAAGTGACTCATCTATTTCCCAAACCACTAAATCAAGGACAATGAAAGCTCCACCCAGCCTGAAGTCACACCGGGACTGGACAGTTTCTCGTACTAAGCCAGCGTGAACTCTGGTGGGACAATGTCACTGGTTTAATGTTGCCTGACACCGATAGTGCTATATTTTCAAGACAGCTGAGGGCCAGATTTCGGGCTGCTCAGCACCCCGGAGACAGGTTCCCAAAGAGCTTAGATCCCAGCAGCTCCCCTGGGGACATTTCAGGAGAGATTTTTCCGGCCCTGATGGGGGCGCCGAGCCCTTTCGGAAAATCTGATCCAAGTGTCTGATTTGGCTTTTGCTAAAAGTTCCAGGTGCAGCCTTGATCTTGTACTTGGAGCAAATACTTTCCCAGGAGCTTCTGCTTCCAGTGCTGGTCCTCCCTTTGGTCTGTGCTATTGGTTGGGTCTGTCAAGCCAAGAGACATCAAGGTAGGTTTGGAAGGTGAGGAGGATGCAGCACCAAGAGGCACTAAAGACTCTACATTGAACATCTATGTCAGACCTCCCTGTGCCTGTGAATTGCTTGTTTCACATTCCGTCTGCATGTGAGCTGACCAGCACATCTTCTGCCCATTCCCGCCCCTCACCCTACCTTCTCCATCCCTCGCACGGGTCTTCCACAGTAGAGGGGCTTTTCAGAGAGCAGAGGATTGCTTGGTGCATGCTCCCAGGCGATGGGCCTGACATAGTTCAACGGCGCCAGCTTGACGGTGGTCATGATCGCTTGTATGTCACACCACCCTCCTCCCCATTACCTGGGATGGATAGCACCACAATCCCAGCCGGCCAGTTCCACGACTGCTTTCCATTATGGTATCTGCCACCCGGGACATAGCTGGGACTCGCTGACTGGCAGCTGACCCATAGTTGTACATTTCAGTAAATGCACTAGGTAGCCTTTGCCTTGGTTTAGGAACAAATCCTGACCCAGCAGACAAGTGAGACATTCCAGCCAGTATCTTTGTAGTTGATCACTGCACTTTGTGAAGAGGTGATAGTCACTAGGCTTTCAAACTCCTGTTTTATAACATTACTCCAGGCTTTTTATAATCCTCACACATGCACGGCCTGCTGTGACTTACTGCAACAACTCAGGGGCCAAAACCATTCATTCCTGGCATATTTTTCACTTTATGAATGTGCTTTTAGTCTTTAGAGGAGTAATCCGCTGCAGTTCCAGCTCACTTCAAATGCAAAAGCCTTCCAGCTCCCAGACCTGGCCACAGGGAGCCTCACTCTCCAGAACATCTTTATTCCAGACCTGTTCGAGTGAGAGCAGCACTGGGAGATGTCTCAGCAGGGGAGAAATCCTGGGAGTTTTACCATTGACTTCAGTGGAGATCAAGTTTCTTCATTCCTGGTTGGACTGGCTGGTCACTGGTGAAAAGGTTGACTGGCCTCCATGCACTCAGACATCCAGGAACATCCAGACAAGGTTTGCTAACACTCAAGAAAGATTTCCTGAGCTGGTTTGCAATCCACTAACAGAAGAAGGGCCATACTGGGTCAGATCAATGGTTCATCTAGCCCTGTCTGCCAACGACAGTGGCCAGTGCCAGATGCTTCAGAGGGAATGAACAGAACAGGGCAATTATCAAGTGGTCCATTTCCTGTCATCCATTTCTAGCATCTGGCAATCTGAGGCTTAGGACACACAGAGCATGGGGTTACATCCCTGACCATTTTGGATAATAGCCATTGATGGACCTCTCCTCCCAGGAACTTAGCTAATTCTTTCTTTTTTTTTTAACCCTGTTATGCTTTTGGCCTTCACAACATCCCCTGGCAACAAGTTCCACAGGTTGTCTGTGTGTTGCTTTGTGTGAAGATGTACTTCCTTTTGTTTGCTTTAAACCTGCTGCCTATTAATTTCATTGGGTGACACCTAGTTCTTGTGTTATGAAGAGTAAATAACACTTGCCTATTCACTTTCTCCACACCAGTCATGATTTTATAGACTTCTATCATATTCCCTCTTAGTTTTCTCTTTTCCAAGCTGAAAAGTCCCTGACTTTTTAACCTCGCCTCATATGGAAGCTGTTCCTTACGCCTCATCATTTCTGTTGCCCTTCACAGTACTCAAGGTGTGGACATACCATGGATTTATATAGTGGCAATATGATATTTTCTGTATCATTATCTATCCCTTTCTTAATGATTCCCAACATTTTGTTCACTTTTTTGACTGCTGCTGCCCATTGAGAAGATGTTTTCAGAGAAGTATCCACCATGACTCCTAGATCTCTTTCTTGAGTGGTCACAGCTAATTTAGACCTCATCATTTTGTATGTATAGTGGGGATTATGTTTTCCAATGTGCATTGCTTTGCATTTATCCACATTGAATTTCATCTGCCATTTTCTTGCCTGGTCACCCAGTTTTCTGAGATCCCTGTGTAGCTCTTCACAGTCTGCTTTGGACTTAACTAAATAGGGTAGGTTGGGAATATGGAATTTAAGCAGGGTCTGAATGAGCTCTCCCCTGATATCTAGTGATGAACGGGGTGGAGGGGAAGGGGGAGATCTCAAGAGCAGACCGTATTTGCATAGACACACCTACTATGCCTAGGTGAGCAGCAGACAGGTCTACTTTGCCAAAGAGATCAGTTTCGGCTGTTTGGGGTTAACATTCACTTAGGAATTGAACGTGCCCTGGAGCTCTCATCTGAGGAACACGATCCGAAGCCATGGCTGCTGTGGGTGCCATTAGAGGTTCAGATACACACACAGCTGTACATTCAAAGGCCAGGTGGCATCTTTGTCAGCCCATAAATGCACTGCAGAACTCTGGTTTGTGATAGTCCCTGCCACAGCTTTCGCCTTCAATTTCTCCCCAGTGCACCACCTATGCCAGGGAGACAAATCCCCTTCCCTGCACAAAATAAAAGAGGTGGAGAGGGCAGGCTATCAAGAGTGGTTAAAGCACAGGACTGGGCTCCAGGAGAACAAGGTTCAATTCCTGACTTTGCCACATAGTCCCAGTGTAGCCTCCAGCAAGTCCTGCTCTCTTCACCTTCCTCATCTGTAAATGCTTATTCACCCCCACGGGAGAGTTCAGAGGCAGGCAGGCAGGCCCAGACCCTCAAAGCTATTGAGGGGCATAACTCCACTGGGAGTCAGTCCCTCTATGTCTTTGAGGATCTGGCCATAATGCTCAGTTCATTGTTTGCCACGGACTTGAAAAGCTGCAGATAGAAGATGTCCTAGCACAGAGCCATATTGTTGATAACTATGAGCTAGTCAGGGAAGACATATGCCACTGTCTAACTCTGAAATATTGGTGTAAGGTTCAGTTTTGTGAGAAAAACACCTCCTGGCCTCTTGCCTGTAAGATTTTTTTTTTCAATTGTAAAAATGCTGCTTGCTCATTTGAAACGTGTATGAGATTAAACACTCACAGAAAGTGCTATTGGAATTACTCACCATTGTAACATTTCTATTGACATGAGTCAGACAGGTTAACTGCAAGGGTCTTAAATTAAATCCCCACGAGGATTTTCTATGTTTAGCTGGCCCTCAGAAGAACTTTCGGTAATTTTACTACGGTTCTGATCAGCATGTGTTTACCAAAATACCAGTAGCTATGGTGGACACTTTTCCCCAGTGTTTATGCATCACAATAGAGTCTGTTTGGACTGAAAATTTGGCTTCCTCACTGCTATGACAAAACCCCAGAGCACAAGAGATGCCAGCAGCAGTGTGTGACTACCGCCCCCTGGTGTTCAATGGCACCGTCTGTTAAACCAGTGGTTCTCAAACTTTTCTACCGGTGACCCCTTTCACACAGCAAGCCTGAGTGCGACCCCACCTTATACATTAAAAAAATGTTTTTCTATATTTAACACCATTATAAATGCTGGAGGCAAAGCGGGGTTTGGGGTGGAGGCCGATAGCTCACGACCCCCCATGTAATAGCCTCGCGACCCCCTGAAGGGTCCTGACCCCCAGTTTGAGAACCCCTGCGTTAGACCGATAATTGGCCAATATTACTTCAAACAGAAGTTTTGCTCCATAAGAACTGCAGGATTTGGCCCTAGGCCTTGACTTGCTCTTGGATAGCACAGAGGTAATTGGAGGAAGGAGGTATGTAGATCATTTTCACTAAATTATTTTAAGTTCTTTACTCTTGCTTCCTGATTAACTTATTCAGACGTCCCCAGTCATAAATAACCACCAGCCCCTCGGGCAGTACTGCTCTTGCCAGGCAGTGGTTTACTTTCACCATCTTCTCCTCCTGGGGGGAGGGATAGCTCAGCAGTTTGAGCATTGGCCTGCTAAACCCTGGGTTGTGAGTTCAATCCTTGAGGGGGCCATTTAGGGATCTGGGGCAAAAAATCTGTCAGGGGACAGTACCTGTTCCTGCTAGTGAAGGCAGGGGACTGGACTTGATGACCTTTCAAGGTCTTTCCAGTTCTAGGAGATTGACATATCTCCATTTATTTATATTTTCCTCTCCCCAGTTCTTGCTGTTGGCTGGAATCACACCTGCATCGCCTGGCCAGGGCACTCACTCTCAAACTGCTGTTCATCTGATTCCTTGGATCAGCCACTAAGCAGCACTCAGGAGCAGAGAATCCATCACCCTAGTAGCCAAGAATTGAGCCTCCACCTAGGGTGACCAGATGTCCCGATTTTATAGGGACAGTCCCGATTTTGGGGTCTTTTTCTTCAATAGGCTGCTATTACCCCCCACCCCCGTCCCGATTTTTCACACTTGCTGTCTGGTCACCCTACCTCCACCAGCCCTGGATTTTTATCGACCCAGGAAAGCAGGAGGACACACCAACGCTGGTCTCAGAAGCCCTTTCGCATGGCAAATCACTGCACTCCCATCAGGCTGATGCCACTTTTTCCACTGGTACTAAAACAACAAGAACTCTCCCCAGACTGCATGTGCCGGGAGGAACTCAAGCACCCCTTAAATGCTACCGAAATTGTACATATTTTTTTAAATAATTGGCATAAAGGGTTAATCATTACAGAGGGGCAGTTCTTGGGCTGCTTCCTCATTGCACCTAGGGAGTGCTCCCTTGAGTCCCTCCACTTTAGGCAGGGCCGTATCTCCTGGGGAGAAGAAGCAGACGGCCTCACCAACACACGGCAGAGACAGAACGGTGTGTTGAAGGCTCTGCACTTGGGAGATAGGAGGCTACTCTGAAGTAAGCAATGATCCCACTTCTCCTCATTGGCTCCCTTGCAAGACCAGAGCATTAGGCTGATAGGTAGTTTGGTGCAGGATGGGGATAAAAACTGTCGAACTCTGGTGTCCACACAGCTAGCACTCGTCCATTTGCTTAGGCCTACGGGCCAAAGAGGCCGGAATAGTCCACAAAGTCTTCACCAGTTCCAACAGTGCCTAATTTATCGGGAAGGCTGCTCTCCCTGGGGTGAAAGCCTGAAGAATGGCTAAGAGCTTCTGAGTGTTTTCCTGCCCAACTCTGCCTGAATGCCCAAAGACGGAGCCGTTCTTCTTAGTAGCTCCTGGGAAGATTTCAGGTCAGCCGGAACTGGAGAAGACATGGCCAGGATTATCGAGGCATCCAGAGAGGAGGAGGAGGCAAAATTACCAGGAGCTGATGGATCCTGCAGTGGTGAAATTCTCCCCTCAGGCGATAGCTCCTGCTGATGCACAGACTGCTTTGGAAGAACAAAACACTAAACAAAACACGCTCTGTGTTTCCAAAACATGAGCCTTCGGGAGCTTGGTCACTGAGCTCTGGAAATCTCCTGCCAGCATAGACCAATGACTATGATCTGGGAGAATGAGACACACCCCAGCAATTTGAATATGGCCAGCAGGGAAAAGCGTGGGGCACAGAGGTTGCTGTGATAATTGGGCCTACAAATGTACCCTAATTGTGCACTCAGTTGTAAAAAGTGAGCGTGAGCTCGTAAGGTGTCACAATAACCGACTTCAGTGTAGTAGCCGTGTTAGTCTGTGTCAGCAAAAAGAAAATAAGAAAGGAATACTTGTGGCACCTTAGAGACTAACAAATTTATTTCAGCATAAGCTTTCGTGGACTACAGTCCACTTCGCTGGATACATAGAATGTATAAATATCGCCCCACTGTATGTTCCATTCTATGCATCCGACGAAGTGAACTGTAGTCCATGCAAGCTTATGCTGAAATAAATTTGTTAGTCTCTAAGGTGTCACGAGTATTCCTTTCTTATTTTCTTTTTACAATAACCGACAACAGCTGTTGGTGGGGAAAGGTGCAAAAGTGAGACGGGAAGAGTGAATTAGTCCAAACAAAGCCTCCTGCTGCAACGCAAGGACTGTGCAGCTCAGGCCAAGTAAACAAGAAAAGTGGGGGACCGGAAATCAAGGGTCCAAAATGGGTGTGTCAGAAACAAGATCTAACTGATGGACAAAATACCGTGGGGATGGAGCTATTCCACTCACTGCTCTCCTTTTTCCTTCTGTCTGAGGAGAGTCTGGCATAGCCAGCCAGGACTGTATATTTTGCAACACTGCTGTACGCCTGTGACCAGAATGCGGCAGCTAACTGCAACACCCTGAACAGTCCGACATTGGCACGAGTTTGCCAGGTCTCGGAGCGGCTGATAGGACTGTGTGCTGTGCCTGTGTTTATCGAGCAGCGAGGCTGCAAGTGAAAGTCAACACCCGAGACAGAAGCTGAATTTTCTAGCTTTGCTGCTCTTCTGTCTTCCCTCTTGTGTCTGTTTGTCTTGCTTTGTCTTCTAGGAGATGGGACTGGACTTTAACAACAGCTGTAGCCCACTTCAACTAGCTTCCTCTCCTTCCCCAGAAAGGATGGGTATTCCCATCTTTCGTCCCGTCTGAAAGGTTGTTGTAGCCGTGTTGGTCCCAGGATATGTGAGAAACCAGTGGGTGAGATAATATCTTTTATTGGACCAACTTCTATTGGTGAGAGAGACACGCTTTCGAGCTATGCCAGACTCTCCTTAGACAGAAGGAAAAAGGAGAGCAGTGAGTGGAATAGCTCCATCCCCACGGTATTTTGTCCATCAGTTAGATCTTGTTTCTGACACACCCATTTTGGACCCTTGATTTCCGGTCCCCCACTACTCCGAACAAGAGCTCTGTAGAGCTGGAAAGCTTGTCTTTCACCAACAGAGGCTCGCCCAATAAAAGATATTACCTGAAAGATTGTCAGACAAGTCAGGCAGTTTTTTTGTTTAAAAGCTCTCTGCAGCTAAAGGGAACAAGGGATGTTGTTAAAATGAAACTCTTGCCTAATACGTCACATTTCAACTGTTTTTCCTCCTTTTCTGTCTCTTGAATAAAAGGTCAAAAGAATGTTTAATGGTGTGTTTGCCAGGGTGCTCAGCAAGCTGAGGGCTCTGTCCACCAGACCTTATTTAAAACCGTTTAAATGTTGAGCAGTGACTAGGTTGTGACCTTTGATTCTTTGGGCCCATATATTTCATCTAAATGAATACAACAGGGGCTGATAGGAAGTCAGCCATAGGGATCTATCCCTGCTGTCATATTATCTATCCTGTTCTTGGGACTGAGAGGCTCTTTCTGGAGGTAGCTTGGAAGACCTCCTAGAATGCCTCTGTGACACTGGCAGACCAGGTGCCTGCTCTTGCCAAGGCTTTAGGCCTCAGCCAAGGCCTGACAAATTCATTCCTAGAAACCAGCCTGTTTCCCCTGTGTGTTCGGTTAAGATGGGGACTGGGCTTATAGCAATGTGTTTAGACTTTATGAAATGCTTGTAAGTTGCTGCATGCAGTAATGTCACTTATAAGTTCTTTATCCCATGCTATAAGGTAATATTTACGTTTTTGCTTTCTCACTGTGAAACCTGTTTGCTCTGAAACGGTGAACCCAGTCAAGAGGGATCGGCTCCTGCCCATCAAGAAGGCTGATCACAACTAAATGGGACATTGCGGGACATCACAATACGAAGGACTTTGTTAGTTGCCCCCTTATGCCTATGAAGAGGCTGCATGCAGAAGGGCTCGTCCCATCAGCCTGAATTCTGAAAGAAGGGAATAATGATAGCCGACAAGGAAGCTTTTCATCTTTGGCTCTTTGGACTCTCAGAGGGCTGTAGAATCATAGAATCATAGAATCTCAGGGTTGGAAGGGACCTTAGGAGGTCATCTAGTCCAACCCCCTGCTCAAAGCAGGACCAATCCCCAATTTTTGCCCCAGATCCCTAAATGGCCCCCTCAAGGATTGAACTCACAACCCTGGGTTTAGCAGGCCAATGCTCAAACCACTGAGCTATCCCTCCCCCCGTAGCTGTAGCTACAGAACAGAAGCCGAGATCTCCAGGGTCAACCTGGGTTAGCTCTAAAAGACATTTAGAGCTAACAGATTACTGCAACTTTGTCACGTTTTGGAACCACAGCCTGTAACTCAGTTGTGTAGATATGTTTGCCTGCTTTAACCTTGTAATAACTCTCTTTTATTTTTTTAGTTAATAAATGCTTGGATTGTTTACTATAGGATAGGCTACAGGTGTTGTCTTTGGTGTGAGAGCTAAGGTATGAACTGACCTGAGGTGAGTGACTGGTCCTTTGGGACTGCGAGTAACCTGAATATTTTGTGATCTTTGGTGTACAGCAACCAGCTATCACTAAGTCCAGCTTGCCTGGGTGGCAAGATAGACTGGAGTGTCTGGGGAGGGATGGGTGGGAATGGGCAGGGGAGCTGGAACAATGTGTATAGAGGGGGTGCTGAGAGCCGTTAAACCAAACTGTAAACCCTGTGTATGATGGAAACCACTTTAAGTCAGGGGGTGCGGCAGCTCCCCCAGCACTCCTAGCTCCAGAACCTGTGCAGGGGCACTGTCTGTGACTCCATGGTAAGGGTGTTATAGTGCTTTGGGAGTTCACGCTTGCCACCGGGTTGGGGAAATCGAATTACAGAACATACCACTGGTCTGGGGTCTCTGCCCTGAGGTTGGGACTCTCAATCCTGAGCCACTCCAGACAGCGTGACAGCCTGTGCCTAGGTGGAAAGGAGGAGCTGCTAGACTCTGGACCCAAGCAATTGATTTCTGAAGCGGATGAGAGTCTGGAACGGAGAGGCAGAGCAAGACCTTAGCTGCCTCATAAGCTACCAGAGATGTGGGCACTAAGACAGTGTCCCTAAGGACCGGACCCAGCGGCCATCTCCCAGACGGTGCTGGAGTTGGCGGTTTGGTCCAAGCTGAAGACCCAGCTCTAACCCGGGTACCAGAGGAGTCCCCAGAAGATTTAATTGAAGACCAGCAGTATCCAGAGTCCTTTTTCGATGGCTGACCTCAGTCATCCAGGGGTCGTGTCTTATGGGCAGGTACCGGAGAAGGAGAACGACCTCTCTTCTTCCAATGAGGAGAATCAGAGTCCAAGGGGCTGTCAAGAAAACTCCCACAGACCCACCTTGAGCTGGAGTGAGGAGAACCAAGCACGCTCCTGCCGGGCCTGGGTCTGAAGCGGGCCCCTTCGCCTGATCCATCAGAGGGTGTTTGCGGAGCGGGTCTCCGAAGCTCTGCCATGTCCTTTTGAAAGAGCGGCCGATGCGGCCCCTCTTCTCAATGAGCTCCCCACCACGACGCGAAAGGCAGCTGTGGAAAACTCTCTGGCTCCAGCCTGCTGGGCACACGCACACCTCAATGGAATAGACCTGTGCAGCCACTTGGAGGAGCTCCTGACTTCCGCCCGCTTGTGCGCATGCATTACAATACAGGATTACATGCTGCTTTTCCCACTGCACCCTGCCTCCTCCAGTGCACAGGACGGAGGTGCTCTGGCGATGGATCAGGGCTGGGCAGTGAAGGAGGCTGTTGTCTGCTTTGTTCACTCCGGAAGCTGGATGATGTATAGTGAATAAGGCAGGGGAGTACGGGGAAAGAGCGGCTGCCCTTGTGGTTAAAACAGCTGGATGCCACCCCCAGGACCTGAGTGAAATCCTGCCTTGTTGATACAATGGGAGTTTTGCCCTGACTTGAATGGGGCCAGGTTTTTGCTTTGCACTCTGTTGCTGCCTCCCAGGGGTGTTGTGGAGAGAAATTCATCCATGCCAGCGAAGCACACAGAAATGGGGAGAGCGCCACAGAAATACCTGTCCCAACACAGGGTGCTTTTCCTAGACTTTTTTCAAAAGAAAACTCACATTCTGTTTGGGTCCGTGCGATGTTCCCATTAGTCCCAATGACGTCTCAGTTGGGGGTCCCACCTGTGTGATTTGAGCTAAGGGAGCCTGCCCAGTCGCTAGCAGTGGGTTACATCCGCAGGCGTGGTCCCATTTTACAGACAGCACTGCGGAGTACTTAGAGGGGTCAGGCACCTTCTCAGAGACAGCGTGGCTAAGTGGACAGGCCATGGAGCTGCCATATTACAGAGCAAGGTTCTCATCCCAGCCTGTGCTGGGTCAGGCTTGACAGCAGAATTAACACAAGCTCTTATTGAGAGGCTGCCCCAATCGCCCTTCCACACCCAAAACCATCTACCCGAGTTCGGCAGTGCCTCCAATCTTTCAAAAAAATTTCCACGGAGCTCTGGAAAATTCTAGGTGTTGACGATCTTCCATATGTCAATCAATTGTACTGGAAGCCCTTGGGAGTCTTTCTAGTGGTAAATTTATTAAAGTCCTCTGCCAGCCTCAATTGCTGGTACACCCGTGACATGTCCAGCTTACTCAATTTTTATGCCCACTGTAAAATCCTCCATCCATGGCATGGGGTAATTGCCAGAGTTGGAGACCTGATTCACTAGGACTTTATCATGCCCACGGATGTGGATGGTCTTGTCTGGTTGTAAGTGTGGCCCATTCAAAAACTTGCACTGGGGAAATTGGGGATTGGTCCTGCTTTGAGGACTAGATGACCTCCTGAGGTCCCTTCCAACCCTGATATTCTATGATTCTATGAAATGCTACCCTCTTTCTCCAGCCTGACTAATTCGGTCTCAATCTGTTCTCTACGGAACTGGTCCTGCTTTAAGGCATTCTAAGCGCAAATCTTGTAAGTTTTTCACAGCTGCTTCCATTGCTGCTGCTAATTCGATAGTTTCGGGTCAGGTCCAATTGCCCTCTGACAGCAATGGTCTTGAAGTCTCTCCTTATTAATACCACAAGCCAATCTGTCCTGCAGCACATCCTAGGACATTGGCAATACTCTGCTAGTCTTTTAAGCTCTCTCTCTCTCTCTCTCTCTCACACACACACCCCTACAGTTTCACCTTGCCTCCCCATTCTGCTACGAACCTCACACCGTTCTCCAGTAACATTTGGGTTTTGTTTGTAGTGCACGCTTCAGATCTTCTGCAGGTCTTTTAAACTTTCCTTCCCTAGTTTCTGAGGTTGTTGCAAACTCCAGAAGAGGGAGTTTCTGAGGAAACTGAGGAACAGACACTGATGAAAACTGTTGTTTGTCCTTTTCCCTTACAAATGAGATTATAGACGAGCGGCCCAGTCTTTCATAGTATTGCTGCCAAGCCTCACTGGCTTCTCTAAACTCCTCAGATTTTCCCATAAGTGGCCATGCATATGTTTTTCCTTGTCGGCAGTTTTCAAAAGGGACCACTCGGTGCAACAAAAATAAGTCTACTCCCAGGTCTGCAGGCTGGGAACCTGCTGCTTTATACATGCATCCCAGCAGAGTGGGGGAGAAATGCCCCCTAACCAGGGAGGGAGGGGTTGAGCAGGGCTCCATCCCCAAATACTCTGGGTAACCCAGTTAACCCTATCATGGCTGCTTTACTACCTGTAGGAGCAGATGCCGCCAATGCGGGGGACCTCTGGACATGCCGAGAACTTTTTACAGTTTTGACTGGACTTTCTCGGCCCTGACTGCCAGTTTGCTCCAACCTTCCTCTCCCTCCCGCCCACCTCCACAACCCCCGCCAGTCTTTTCACATCAGCCTCACTCCATATTGTCCCTCTTACCCTCTGCCCCCTTCCCGTCTCTTTCCATTTAAATGATCCTCTCTTAAGTAAACCCTCCCCTCAAAAATAAAAAAATGGCGGCACTAACATGGCTGCTGCTCCCATCCCGTTGCTCATTTGGCCTGTGCATTCTACCCTCCCCCCCGCTCTGTGTCTGACTGGTCCACAGCTCGGTGTCTGGGCAGTGCCTCGCACAACGGGCTGGTCCTTAGGCACTACCAGAAACATGATTAACAAGAATAACAATGAATACAAGTTTCAGACGGTCCCCACAAACACAGAAGAAACCCCAGTCAGGGATGGTCTAGGTGTACTTGCTCCTGCCTCAATGTGGGGGAATGGATTAGATGACTGCTTGAGGTCCCTTCCAGCCCGACACAGCTGTGATTCTATGATCGAGAGAGAGACACTCTTACACAAGATCTGTTTCAATGGAAATGGCCAGGTAGTTTAATCCCAAAAGGTAACGCTTGTAACAGCTGTGCGAGAAGATCAAACCAGAGATGGGTTTTATGGCTTTTTATTTTATTTTTTTTTAAAAAGAGAGATTTCAATGAAAACTGGCTTTCAAGACTCTAGCGCTGCGTTTGAAGCCTGACCATTAAAGCATTGTGCTAGTCAGTGAGTCATAGCGAGGGAACCTGATGACTCTATTTTCAGTACAGCTGGCCAGAAGACAGACTTTCTGTGCCCCCACAAAATTGGGGATTTTGAAAAAAAAATTGTCCCAAATCTAAACCAAAAGTCTCAATTTCATTTTTTATTTTTTTTAACAAAATGAAATAAAAGTTTGGGTTAATCAAAATGTTTAGTTTTGATCAATTTGTTTTGATCAATTTTAAATGTTTTGTTTGACTCCTTTAATATAAATTTCAAAAAAAAATTATTTTGAAACAACAAAATCAATGTTTTCGTTCTGAAAATTTTCCGACGGGAAAGTGTGTTGATGAAAATTTTCTGGCCAGCTGTAACTTGCATGGCGCAAGCTGAATGACGTGCAAAAAGTGAATGAACAACATAAAGAGTTAAAACTACACCACGGTTATGCACCTCTTTAACGGCTACATCCCTAACTACTGTCACTTGTCAGAAGTCCACAGCCTTAAACTGAGCTACAACCGTTGACACGCCGTTGTCGGCCTCCATGGCCTGCTTGTTACATTTTCAAACCAGCATCTTTGTGCTTTCTCCCACGCTGCCCCTCATGCTTGGGGGGAGCCCCCCATAAACATCCACAAAACCACCTTGGTACCGCCTTCCAATCCCTCCTCAAAACTCTCCTTTGCCATGATGCCTACAGCTAGACACAGGCTAGGCCGGGACGGTCTCTGTGTTCTGTTTGCACGCAGGAACTAGCACAATGGGGGAACTGATCGGTGACCCCGGCTCCTCAGCACTACCATCGTACAAATCATTAATAATAGTGCTATGTGGAGCAAGGCAAAGAAGGGCATGCATGGAAAAATAACAAATAGTTGATGGCTTTGAGGAAAAACCAGAGAGAAGAGTCAGATACTCAGTATAAAGTGAAGTTCACCCTTAGCTACTCCAGTGTCTAAGGGCCATATTCACAACGGGATTTCAGTATCTAATTGCCTCTTTAGGTTCCTATGTGCACCATTTAGGCCCCTAGGTTTCTGCCAGTTGGCATGTGCCACGCTGCCTAAGCAGTAACGCTGCCCCACAGTTGCGAGCTGCTTGGAGCCCTGGCTCCAGGCGAGGCCCCAGCAGCCCATAGCGGGATTCTCAAACGAAGCTTTTTCTTGCCCATCTCACCTGCCGTGTCTGATCCTGTAGACGTGTTCAGAGCACACCTAGGGCCTGGTACCTGTCAGGTCAGAGGGGGAAGGGATGAGTGCATTGGGGAGTTCATCTGAGGTATGGGAGACTCAAGTGTGACCCTCGGTCCCCCTGCACTCACACTCTGCACACTACTGCAAAAATATTTGTACAACAGACACCTTGTGAGGTATCCTATGGAAACCAATGACAGACTGGTTATTAATATCGTTGTCAAATGCAGGTGTCTGACATACCAGGGCACAATCCAGACTGCGGCGGAGCAGGGCGGGAGGGTGGGGGTGAGAGGGCTGCATCACATCTACCCTGCAACCTTGGCTGCCTTACAATGCCTTGCTATGGTAGCTCCCACCTGGGCCACTCACAAACAGCCACCAGCGTGCAAGTCAGGCGCTGAGTGTCTGTGTGTAACTGCAGCCTGCCAGCTACACCCTGGCTCTCACCAGCCTTGGTGTTACCAGCAGGGTGACCCAACACACCCTCAATCCCGGATCTTCCCCCGTATGTCCTGGACTGCCCAGCCCTCTCCTGGACAATACCGATACATTAAGTCGGTTAGTCCTTTAAGGGAATAATATGCCATTTTATTATCTTAAATGGAGTTACCCTGACACTTCAACTTAAATGTACTGGATTAGATAAAACAGTAAAACAAGTTTATTAACTACAGCGAGATACATTTTGAGTACAAGAAATGAGGCATAAAAGTCAGAAATGGTTAAAATAAAAATATCCAGTATCTACTTAAACTATCTTAGTTGCAAAGCAAAACTTTCTCACCACATGGTCCAGCAGATTACTACCCTCCCCCTGAGACCAATGCCTGTTTCCTTTAGCCTTCTCAGGAGTGGAGAATGAGGTGGGCAGGGAGAGACACACAAAGGGGTTCCTTGGGGGTATTTGTTCCTCCTTTTGACAGTTTCAGTCACCCTCTTGAAAAACATTTCCAGCTGAGACCCAGGCGACAAAGAGTCTGTGGGGAAGGATGTTTCCTGCTGGGTGTTTTCACCTATTTGAGCTTCCTTTGTTTTCCTTACCTGCTTGATGACTCTGTTTCCTACTTAAATGCAAATTAAGGCAGCCACACATTCCTTCCTTTGTGTCGGACAGATCTGCCATCTGCCTGGGCAGGGCTGTGGGGTTCGGAACAAGTGTCAATAACACCATACAGGGGAATCTTAATATTGCCCCACACATTTTACCAGGACAATACTGACCAGCAAATTATAGGTTTTCAAATGATATCTTACAAGGCATACCTTGTACAAAGATTATTACAGTAGCGTGTAGGGTGTGAATACAGGGGTGTATTCTGTCACACTGTGTTAACAGTATGTGTGAAGTTACGAATTCCCTCTGTATGACGCTACCAGACCATGTTTGAGACCAGACAGCCTAGCCTAGGTAAAGCTGATAAACAGGCCTGTCCTAGAGAAAGGAAACTGGGTTGACCTCGATTTACATATTACCAGTAAACAAAGCCATCAAGCTAAATCGGTGGGGGTTATCCTGAGACGGAGAGGGAGAATTAACGTGACGCCTGCACTCCAGAGAGACACCGGAAACGGAATCCCCAGGGGGCCTTCCTGCCTTGCAAAACAAAGACTTTGGTAACATAAGGAACAGAGAGAGACTCCATCTTGGCCCTTCACCTTAGGAAAGAAAGAAACCAGGCGATTTGATCTCTGTGATGGGGCCAGGCCAGGCCAGAGAGGAGCCTGGGGGTTGAGAGAAACCATCTTGAACCAAGCCTTCTCTTGCTAGATTAAGTTTTAGACTTTCAGATCCGCGTTTTCACTTTAATTTGCTTGAACCATTTTTACATCTCTACCCTACCGGCCTGGGTGCACCCCACAGCGTCACACCAGGTTTGAGCGGCGGCTTGAGCCCCCATCCGGGTGAGCACCCCGGCCAGCTCTCTCGGGTTTGTCGCCGGAAAGGTCTGGGCTTCAGGCACAAGAGGGTAGGCTGCCGGAGTGACTGACCTGGCTCAGACACCTGACTCCAGGAGAGGGATCACGGCCGAGGATCCCGGGTGGAGCGAGATGCCTCCCTCCAGCCCGCCAGCCAGGTGCCTAAGTTCCTAAGCCTGGCCCCTTTCCTCGGCACTGCTCCCCTGGCTGGCTCTGGCTCAGGATCCCTTCTTTAGGCACCTCACTCTTCCCAGCGTAACTCAGGGCTGAGGTGGCAGGTGATGCAATGCAGCTTTAAGGAAAAACCTTAGAGTTCGTCCTCCCCAAGTCATTGGGCCTAGGCTGGTATTAAACAGGTTCCAGGAGGAAGAGCTAACACGCATGCCCTGGCCTCGGAGCCCCTCCTCGCCCTGCGTGGAAGGTCAGCTCAGGCGACAGCTCCAGGAGAGAAGCTCTGAGCCCAGGGGAGGTTCAAAACTGCAGAGCCCAGCGCCAAGGAGACATCAGCCCTCTCCCCCACGCCAAGCCAGGCCACGCTGTAGCGCCTGCTCCCCGGTCCTGGGAACGGCCCGAAGCGTCATGGTGGCAAAAGAAAGGTGCCTCTTGCCCCACTCCGAATGGTGGATTATTTATTGCTCAGAGCTGGGGTTCAGAACCGCCCCTGTTCGTAGTGGGAGAGGAGGTTGCCGGCTCTCCCACCTGCCTCAAGCGACTCTCAGTGTTTTGTCTGCCCCAGCAGATGTCGCTGTTGCAGAAGAGATGGCCCAGGGACGCCCGAGCCCGAGGACGAGCAGAAAGAGAGAACTCAAGGGGACAGAGCGGCTGGGCCACATGTCCCCGGTCGGACAGATTGAAATGCATTTCAGAAAGCAGGGGGAGACCGGTACCACAATCACGGTGCCGGTTTTATCACAGCCCCTATTACTGAAGGACAGCAAGAACAAAGGGACCCAGAAGCCCTCTATTCAAATGCAAATAAATCTTTGCCTGTCTTTTAATATGCTGATCTTGTGACAACTGTGAGGTGTAAGGGTAACCACTTCCTGTGCTGAATGAAGCTGGGTAGCAATCTGGCTTACTGGAAATGGGAGAGTTAAAAGTTACCGCTTCAGATTGAAAAACAACACAAGCTCAGCGTTCAGCCAATCAGCGGCAGGCCTCAACACCCGGAGCCGCGCTCATTCATTCCTTGGGGAGCAGGTGGCCACAGTGTTACCTTCCTCCACATGCTCAGCTCAAGAATTTTATTGCTGACTTGCAAGAGAAGCCCCAGCACTTGACAATTGACTAATTTTATGAATCAGTAAGGAGGGAGATTATAACAGAGTAAGCAAGCAAAACAAAAGATGTGGTTTGCCCTCGGGGCGGTTGCTGTTTGACTGGGCTCAGGCAATGTGAGTCACGTTGACAATACAGTAGTGTCATGAAGAGGTTCAAGAATTTCGGTGGCCAACCAATACCAATTTGCTCTTCGGAATGAAACAGCTGTGTTCCCATTCCAGCCAACTTTTCACTAAAACTCTCCACTGTTGCCTTAGAAAGGAGACAAAGAAGAGAGGACATGATAAAAGTCTATAAAATGCTGACTAGACTGGAGAAAGGTGGGCAGCTCTGATCTCCCCATCTCAGAGCACAAGAAGAAGGGGACAGGCAAGGCAGCTGAGAGGTGGATAAATTCAACACCAATAAAAGGGAATACTTTTTTCACATAACACATAATTAATCTGCGGAACCCACTGCCACAGGATGTTGTTGAGGCCAAGAATTTAGCAAGATGCAAAAAGGGAATGGATATTTCTATGGAAAATGATAATATCCAGAGTTTGACTAGATAATGATAAAAAAGAGTATCGGGAGGGAGATAAAACCTGCGGCTGTGGAGTTAAATCCATTTTCTAACTATTAGAGAACGGGATGAGACGTAATGTGGACGGCAGATTATCCCACATCTGCTGTTGCAAGATTCTTCCACCTTTCTCTGAAACATCAGTTACTGGCCACTGTCAGAGACAGGACTTTGGACCAGATGAACCTCGGGTCTGATCCAGTGTGGCAGTTCCTGTGATTGCAAAGGGAAGAACATGAGAGATTATTGGGATTTTAATATGTCATCTTTGGAAATCTGTCTCGGGGCTTTGGGGGAACCTGCCAGGAATAAAGAAATTGGCTTTCTGCCCTTCTCTGCTTGCTTAGGACGGAAAGCAGGCCAGAATGCTGTTTTACAAGAGGTTGTGGTTTTGGGGGAAGAGAGCAGGGACTCTTCTTCGCCTCGGAGAGCTCAGGCATGTCTCTGAAGGCGGGTTGGCAGCTTTTCCAGTTCTCAGTGAAGGGGAATTACTGAGTCCTTTGCGAAGAGCGTCCCTCCCAGGCGTGGCACCGAAAAGGTGTTGACCAACTACGAACAAAAGCGACATTTTAACCAACGTGAATAAAAGTCATTCGTCATCTCGGGAAAATGGGCTTCGCTTCTTTGGAGCTGGTGAGGTCATAACTTTGCTAGTTCTCCAGCTCTCCACAGAGCCTTTGGGGCCAGACACGGCATGAATTTCTAATGTAAAAAGTGGGGAGGAAACCTGAGGGGAGGCTTGCAAAAGGTCTGCGAAAGCTACTAACCAAGAGAGGAAGGGTGGTCCCATGGCTAGACCCCAGTCTAGGACTCAGGAGAGCCAGGTTTCAGTTCCCTGCTCTGCCACTGACTTCCCATGTCACCTTGGACAAGTCACTTAGGCCCTCATCCACAAGGGGACTAAGCCCACCTCTTAGGTGCCCCTGACACTCAAAGTCATCACTCCGCTGCCGCCTGTGTTGCATCCAAAAGCCCCTGATGAGCTTCTCAGCACCTCCCGAAGCAGGACTTTCAAACCAGGCCTCCCCAGAGGGACCCAAACCGATCTCCTCAGAGTATGCCTCGGATCTGACCAATCAAGTTGAACGATGAGGCTGTGTGGGAAAGACGGGACCAAGCCAGGCACGGACCATTGCCGTGATGACCCCCCACCCCACCCCCACCCTCCGCCAACAATACATTCAGTGCAGCAGACCAGACACGGGCTGCCTTCAAGCTCCGCGCTCGGCTCCCCAGCGGCGGTGGAATCGGTGCCCGTGGAAAGCTGATGCAGCAAAAGCGAGGACCTTGCTCAGCCATGTGGAAGAAACACCCACACACACACACACACACACACGCTCCCTGTGACTCACTGGACTATCTGCCGCTCCGCATGAGACATGGCAGGACTCAGTTCCTCATTTCTCGGTGGCAGCTGGAAGCTGCTCTGAATAGGGAGCCCCGACCCCACCGGGCGCTCCATGCGGCCAGCCCCCGGCGGGGACAGTCCCGTCGGCTGTGTGTGGCGCTGGCAGGAGCGGTGGGGCGCGCGAAGTCCTGCTGGGAGCTCAGGGAAGCGACCCCGGGATGGAAGGGCAGGGCAGTGTGAGGAGAGGGGCAGCCCCGTATGCGGAGGCGGGGTAAGAGTGGAGGGAGGAGCTGGGCAGTCACACCTCGAGTGACCTCGGAGGCCGGGCGGCTGCTCCTGGAGGACATAGCCATGTCCACAGGGTCGATGGCGTAACCAGAGACATGGGGAGGGGACGAGATCGCTGAGGGGTAAGGAAAGGTGGGAACGCTCCTCGGGATGAGAGGAACCCCCTGCAAGTCGAGGCCCAGCTCCAAGAGCAGGCACCTGACAGACTCCCAAGGCAAAACAGAAAGAGAGAGCAGGGCCCCGAGCTGCCCCCTGCCTGCCCCACATCCCACCTCAGTGTGCACCGAAACCTTTTCTTCCTCCCTCTCCCTTCCCCAGGGCTGTCTGCATCCACTGCAAGGGGAGTGCTAGGAGCTGTACGCTGCTGGACAGCGCTGGGCCAGCACCAGCTCCCTGGGAAAGAGGGATCGGGGTGTGCTGGCCTGCTCTGCCTGACGCCTGCACCCCTGGCTGACAGGTGGACAGGCCCTGTTACCCCTCCACTCACCCGGGGCCTGGTGGCCAGAGAATGCACTGCCTGAACCTTCCAGCTCGTCCGCCCACAGGGACGAAACCTTCCCGGGGCGGGGGCTCTGAGTGCCATCCCTGCTCCAAAATGCGCTAGGGGAGGGGTTCCACGGAAGAAACCCCGCATATATTGGAAAGAAATCTAAACGATGCGACCCCCCTCCTCCCACAGGGAGCAAGGAAGAAAGCCACCATCACAGCGATATGAAAGGAGCCAGATTACGATGTGTAGGATTTTATAAAGAAGTGACTCAGGCCAGCAGGGCAGATTCTCTGAGCAAACATCTGTCAAGTGCTCACACATGACACACAGCTGCAACGAGCGGATTTTACGCGACATACATAATCTCTCTGGGCGCGGATCCCAGACTCCAAAGCAACACACGACCCTGCCAGGGAGACAAGGGACTGGGAAATGCCATCGCACTAGAAAGCTGCCGCCAGCTGTTAAAGCCACCAGCCTTTCGTTTCTGACAGCCCCTGCGTGGAGGCTTGTCAGCGCTAGTAAATCACACCTTACCAGAGCCTGAGAAGGTGCGGGCAGGGAGTAGCAGCCTCGTGGGGCCTGATTCCGTCGCACTGCTAAACCTCCAGGAGCAGAGCTGGCGTGACACACCCGCCGGGGAACTCGCTCCACGTGGAGAGGAGAACGCCAGGCTGGTATTTGTAACGGGCGCCAGAGAACGTCAGAACTGAAACTCCCCTCGTTCTCTGCCCAGATCATTGGCCCTGATCGAGGCAGCGGCTGCTTTCAAATTCTGTGAAATCTCAAAAAGGAAACAGGAAGCCTCTCTCATTTCTGACTTCAAGCAATAGCCTCTGAACCACACACCAGCTTCCTCCTACCCCAAAGGCGGGGAGGGGCGCGGGGGGGAGGAACAGCAGCCTGGCTGCTCCCCTTCCCAGCACAGGAGCCGCTGGCATGGCCAGAGGGCTGCAGTTCCTAGGGTGTGTCCCCTGCAGCGGGGCCTGGCATGGGAGTTGGGAACCGGCAGAGGAAAAGGGGACAGAGCTAGAGGTCACGCTAGCCCATTGGAGCCCTAAGCAGGAATATTTGAGCCCCCCCTTACCTCTCATGTACCCCCCCTAAAAATACTAATGGTGTTATTTCCACCAACCAAATACCCACATGGAGACACTTGTTAAATAGCCCACATTACATGAGACAGACGGTGTTGGGGGGTAATACTAAAATTGGGGCCCTACACAACTGCTGTGTCTGGTTATGCCCAGAACCACCTCTGGCCAGAGCTTCTCCCCTGCTGGGACGTTGTGACACGCAGGGTCCAGACACCCAAGGGGAGAACAGGGGGTCTGAACCCCAAAGAATAAGCCATTGACTCAACTTATTCTAGACAATGGTTTTGTGTATAAAATATGTCAAGCAAGGTCTTTGGAAAGCTAGTCGTGCTGTGACCCTGATGGTTGCTACGAGCTACATGGGCAGACAGTGGCTAGGAATCTGTGTATCCGTGGGGGTATAAAACTCTGCTCCGAATCTGGGCAGCCACATTCAGTTCCACCACCACCACCGAGGCGGTCAGCCAGGCAGACAAGACTAGCCCCCAGCACCTAACATCACACAGCCCAGGACAAGACAAGAGATGGGCCAATCAAATTAGTGGGAACTATTGGAACAACCTGAAACTGAAAAGAAAACCCCGGACTCGGAAAAGAGAGAGAGAAGGGAATTTATCTCCTAGCCCCCATGGATCATCCTAGTCTGACAGAAAGCAAAAACCCGGCTAACTCTGTTAGAAGGAAGGGGCTTTGAACTAAGTGAAGGTTATCCCGAAGCAGAGGTCCAGCATCGAGGCAGGGGGCTGTGTGTGGACGCTGGATCCGCTTATGACAGGGGGCATGCTGGGAAACAGGTGTTCCATCTACCAGTCACTTGTCACCCGTCTGATTGCTGGTGCCACACACTGGCAGGAACGAAGGGTGTCTGGTATGGCTGGGTGCTTCCAAAAGTAGGTGAGTTAACCATTGGCTCTGCATATTTCCATGTAGCTGCCATGTTGTGTCATGGCCTGGGAGGCCTAGAACAGCTAATCTGGCTGCTGGGCCTGCTTCAGGAATGCCTGGCTCTCTGATGCACCCTGCCCATGGGCGTTCTGCCCATGCCTGCTGCTGTGTCCTTATGTGCTTGGCTATCCTGTCTGTAACCAGGGCTCCAGCCATTAGACAACACTCCCCTCCTGAGCCAAGAACAGAACCCAGGAGTCCTGGCTCCCAGCCCCTAGCCCATACAGTCAGACGGGAATAGAACCCAGAAATCCCGATTCCCAAAATTCTACTACTATCGATCAAGGCTTCGCACAGCTGACCAGCCAATGTGTTAGCTCCCGGGGAAGGGAGCCAAGGTCCTGTGTTCAAATCCTGAAGCTAACCTAGGGGTCACAACGGCTCCACGAGAAGGAGTTTCTATTCTGACAGTTTAGTTACAACTACATTCGTTTACAACCAACCGCTGGCCCTCTTTGAAGTGTTCCCAAACGCGTGGGATTGGCCTGAAAACCGACAGGGCAGGGGGCCTGATAGCAGTTCAGTAAGGCTGCCCATAGGAGCCCGACCCACATCCCCCATTTAACAGATCTACAGCTACAAAAAACTAAACCATCTTTCTTGTCAGCACAGCCTTCTTCATAAAATTGACATTTTTCACTAAACAAATGGTCTGCTTTGGAAAGTTTCTGTGAAATGTTCCATCCTTTCCCCCCTTTATTATTTTTCTCGTTTTACCTCCTCCCTCCACCCAAATCTGTGTTTTACACTTGTCAGCAGCTGCTGCCAAGGCAAAACACCTGCCTCCAGCCTATTACACCGGGTGTGGGCAAGAAACGGGCTAAAATTCGGAAGCCGTTGGACAGTCACTTGCCTTTCCTTCATCGCTGCTGCGGCAACGAAGCGTTTCTTCAGCTCCCCCCACAGCACCGCCAGCGCATCATTGCTGGCATCGTGTCTGCTCTACCCGTGGGGGAACCTCCCGTTCACACAGCAAGCGGAGATACTCCAGTAAAAAACTCCCCCCACCTGCAGGCCGCCCAGCTAACCCCACTTCATGCAGGGGGAGGCCCTGCCCCGGACCAGCAAGTTCCGGTTCAGGGGCTGCTCGGGGGGCGACAGGCCCTTCAAGGGGAGTCAGGGCCCAGTCTGCTCCAAGTGCCTTCTGCATCTGGGGACAACGGACCACCCCGGGTGGCTGCTTACTGGTTAATTGGCAAAGGAGCCACCTGGAGCTAATCCAAAGGTGATCTGAGCTGTGGCGGGCAAGGCCCCCTGAGGAGAGGCGCCCGGGAGAGCTCAGCAGAGCCGGGGGATCCCCCAGGGGAGAGCAGCACAAAGCCTCAGCAAAGGGCTCTCTGGAGCAGAGGCCGGAAGGGAGCCCAGCCTGCCAGGCCCAAAGGGATCTCCACAGAGCCCTGACTGGACAAGTCTAGCGAGGGAGGGTCAAGAGGGCAGAGACCTCAGGCACGAGACTCCTGCTGAGCAGAGAGGCCAGCCGTGGATTTTGGCGGGAAAAGGGAGCCGGGTGACCGAGCCAGTCTCAGGTCAAGAGGCTGGGGCGGAGGTCGGCTTATGCTCTATTTGGGCCTAGGTTAATAAATGAGACCCTCCGAAAGGGGCTCTTTGGGATGTGAACACCCGCTTGGACTTGTTTATAGGGCTGCCGGGCTGGGGGTGTGAGCAGTTTGCCCTGAGCACACCCCCCCCCACAAGCTTCGGTGCAGCCCTGAGCCCCGGTGAGGGGAAACCAAAGCAGGCCTCCCCGCTGCGCCACGCCTGACCGACGGGCATGGGCCGGGACAGCCTGCGCTAGAACCGAGCTGGAACAGCTGCAGCTCCCACCGCGGTACCAGCCCGATGGAAGGTGGGGGGCCCTGGGTCCATGTAAACCTGTGTTCTGTGGCCCCTCCCTTGGGATGCTCCTGTCGTGACTTCTCTGAAGCCAGCGTGGAGGAGATCCCTTTTCACAGGCCGCACGGGCTGCTCCTGCTGCCCAGGGGAACACAGGACTTCAACCCCCAAACGCCGCCGGGCGTGAGGGGCTCCCCCCATCATCCTCGAGGTGGCGGTGTGAAGAGACCCCAGTGAAGCTGCTGCGTGTCACACACCACCCAAACACCACCTTACCCCTGCGCCCACAGGGCTGCCGGCACCTCGCTGGATTCTTTGGGGAGCGGAAAATATTTGTCTAAGCTGCAGGCTCCGGGCACTGTCTGAACAGGACCCAGGAAATGGCCATCTTTGTACAGGACAGATCAAACACTGTGATCTCCCCAGGCCCTACTGCCCTCCCTGCGGGGCCTGAGTTACTTACGTGTTGGGCTGCGTGGAAAGCAGCGCCCCAGCATCAGTCCTGGCTTTCATTCCTCGCGGGGGGGTGTTTTCTTGTCCCTGCCCTCCGACGGGATCTGTGGAAAGCGCGCACCTTTCCGAGCGTTGGCGCCTGGGGTCACGCAGGGCCAGAGGCCTGCTAAGCTCAGCATCCTCACTCCAGCCCAGCCACGTTTTCTGGGAGGGCCCTTCCTCTGCTCTACAGCATGTGAGCGAGCCTGGCTGGCCAGAGCCCGGCCACCAGCCAGCTCTAGTCTCTCTGGCTGGGATAGCGAGTCTTTGCCGACGATATTGGACGTTGCTGTGAGTCTCCAGGAGCTCAGCCCAGGGATCACCCCTGCCCATGGTGCTCCAGAAACAGCCCCGCTGCGGAGGCCTGTGCGCACACTGGCTACTGGAGCCACCATCTCAGCAGAGGAAAGCGCCTGGCCACTGCTGGCCATTAGTATGTGTTACCCCAGGCACCACCCTGGACCCAGACCCATCCATCCATCCCCAGACCCCCTCCCAGAGAGGTTGCCCTTATGAGCTTCCAGCTGTTATCTGTATGCCTCACCCCAACTCCTGCCCTCATCTCCCCACTCCTCTCCTGGTGCTGGGCAGTGTTATCCCCTTTGGACAGAGCAGGACCGGAGGCCCAGAGACATGAACTGACTTGTTCAAGGTCACACGGAGTGCGTGGAACAGCCAAGAACCAAACCCTGGCTGGGTGGATTGATTTCAATCATGATTTAAGTCACCAAGTGGAAAGCCTCGACTTAAATCATCAATTTAGTCAACTGTTCCATTTGCACAGCAGTTCTTTTCTAAAGAAAGGTGCATTCTCATTGGTTGATAGAACCATAAAAACATGTTGACTTGCAACTAAATACAGCCTTTATGTCTTTTTACTACCTACAAAGATACACTATAACTATATACACGTAAGTAATTATACGGCTTAATATTTTCAGATTAACTGTATATTTTAGTATTTTAAAATGGTGAATGAAATACTACTTATTTATTAGATAATTAACTTTTTGCTCATGATGTGTGTCACGCTGCACTAGGATGGCAAATGGAATTCAAACAACACATAAAATAGATTTGTGGTGAACAAAACAAGCCCATAATATAGCACATGACCTAGTGTGCCATATTTATAAAGTTTGACTTTTTCCCGATTCTTTTTTATATATAGAAAAACAGCCTTTAACTCAAAGTTTTTGATAATCATGGATTTTTATTTAAATGTTTTGAGAAAGAATGTTCAGGACTTAACATATTTTGGATTAAATTCAGATTTCATTTTAAACAGGTTTGGTTTTAAAAATAGAATCCCCCCACCCCGCCCCCCAGAAAAATCTGACAACGTTTCTCCACGCTGAAGGCTGGTCTCCGGCTAGCGCCTGACCCCACAGGCCATCCTCCTTTCTGGCAGTGATGAGGGGTTCTCAACACAGCCCTCAGAACTGTGACCCCCCAGCCTTGTCCTCCCACTCCCTAGCCTGTTTTTTCCATGGTCCCTTGGAAGCTGACGTCTCTTCCAAGATCCAGGGCTGCCCCATTGCCCCTTCTCCAGCCTGCTTAGTTGTTGGTCACCAGCCTACAGCGCTCCAGGGTGTGCTCCCCCATCCCTCCAACATTCCAGGCTCCATGTAGCGAGCCCCCCTTCTGAAGTATGGAGATGTGAGGCTGCCCCTACTATTGGCCTCAAATGGTCTAGTTTAGGAGACTTACCGAATCTTGCATAACCAGCCTGAAGCAAATCCAGCGACTAGCTCTCTGGTCCCATAGGTTCTAGGCCACTGCTCTTACCACAACACCGACATCTTTTCTGCTGGCAGAAATTCCATCATGTGCGAACCATTTCCTGGGCCAGCACCTCTGTGTGTCAGAGGTGGGGGTGCGGGAATCGCAGACTGTCCAAATAGTATAGCCAAGTACACAGATTCAGCCTCAGCTGAGAGGCAGCATAGCCCAACAAGCAGGGTCTGCTCAGCACCAGTTGAAAAATGAAATTAAAATAATCCCATTTAAAAAAAGAAATTCAAAGTTTTCTTTGTTCTGCTGGGCTTGAAATGGTCCCATCTTTTAAAAAAGTGTGTGTTTTAGAAAAAAGATTAGATTTTTGAAAATGGCTGAAGAAAGGGAAGCAACAGGCAGTATTTGAATGTGATGGCATAAAACTCATCTTTATAGTTTCCATCGAGCTGTCCAAGCGGGAAAGCGAAGGTTGAGGCCTATTGCTCCTGTATGCCCTCACTGTAAAAAGCCCTTTGCTATCTCATTAAAGACAATTTAAAAAGTGCCAAAGGCTCAGGATACTGGGTGGTGAGGACATGAGGTGACCAATTGCTTCCAGATGGGTTATTTTCATGACTCGCCACAAGGCTTTATTGTAAACAAACTTTATTTAGAAAAGTAAATGATTAATTCGGTGTATGCAGGTACCCTTCATTGTAACAACAATACAGACAAAGCTCCCTGTCACAGTCAAAACACCCACGGGCAAGTGGAAGAGATACTTGGGACATTGCCTGTGAAGTTACAACGTTAAGTTCCCTTCATCCGCGTGTCTTTCAGATAACGTAAAACAACACTATTGGCATTGGCTTTTGGTCACTGTGTAGGATTTGTGTTCTGGGTCTCCGTCGTGACACAGTTACAGCACCATGGACTGTGGATTTCCAAGCAGTAGAGGTGCAAGTCGCAGCAACGCACGAACTGGCATTTTCAGCTGCCTGAATTTCAAAAGCAGTTCCGAAAAGCTCATGCTCCCTAGTGAGACAAAAGCAGGAGAATGATTCTGTATCTGGAGAACGCTCGCATACTGAAACAGTTACCAGCGTTGGAAGTATAACATCACTGCTGCTCAGTGCAGTAGGGATGCGTGTCTTTGGTGGTATATCCATCTACTCTATGTTCCAAACACGCACACCCAAAATGGAGAGTCTATGAACAGTAAACTTTGGCGATTTTTAGTTTAAGTTTTCATTAACAATCAGGAAAGGACTCAGAAAAGAATCCCCGTGTGTGTTGGTGAAGGAGACTTAAGACTCCAACAGCAACACAGAAATCAAACAGAAAACTGGGTATCCAATCGCCTGTGCAGGGAAACAGCCAAACTGACGACACACAAAGGAAATGAACTAAAAGATTCTACTCAGCTGAGGTGTTATTTGTAGGTACAAAATTCAGGGGGACGTGGGAATGGGATTTTTCTTTCAATTGATGGTGTCCCCACCCAAATGCTCCTTTAGGCCTGACCTTGCACATCAAGCTTCGTTACTCTCTCACGCTCCTGTCTCTGTATTCTTTTGAGTGTCTTTTTTAAAAAAAACAACTCTCTCTCCAGCTTTTCCAAATGCCCTCCCACACTGGAAGGGTTGGCTGATCCTTATTTGTACCACGCCGCCCACCCAACAGCCCGGCTACCTCCCCAGGTGGAGTGGTTGGTGTTTTAATTTTCTATTTTGCCATCACCGTTTGAGTAAGGAACACAAGCTTGGTCACTCCTGACAGCCTAGCAATTCTGTATGCTTCTCACAATGTTTGTACTCAAACGACCTGGCAACTCTTGTGTGTGGAGAAAGAAGAAATGAAGTGATATGGATGTGCAAACTAGCCTGAATGATGTTCACTGAACAAGCCAGTTATAACACCTTCTTCTAGAAAAGTGAGCTGATGGAGGCAACCCCCAAAAGTGTGAGCAACAACTCTGAAGAAAAAACCAGAGAACGCCCCAAGGGAGAACAGGAAGGCTATAAGAAGGGCACCCTGCAAACACCTACAGATTTCCAGCTCTTGTGAGATTCTCTTTCCTGGTAAGTGGTGTTTTTATTACAGCGCCAGCTCCCTGAATGCTGTTGCTACAGGGGAGTCTCGGCTTTCCTTTAAAAGTAGTCAGGTTCTGGACCCCGTGGTTGGGGAGAAAAGCTGAAAAACGTGATCCGAGAGGCTCGAATCCCAGAAAGCAGAAGAGCCAACACGGATTTTTTTTTTAAATCTCATGAGGTGGGGGGAGGGAGGGGCTGATTTCTGGGCAGCTGGGCTTAGAACAGTGCATCTAGGAAAGCAGATGTTGAAAAGCGAAGTCAGGACGTCAGGCTATCAGGAGAATGGATTAGTGGTAAGCAGATGTCCCTCTTTCGGGTCCCCTCCATCTGTCAGGACGCTGTGAGCTCCCAAAGCATGGACCTGCCCCAGACAAAGAGGACACAGAGAAAAGTGGTGTCTCCAGAAGCCCGCCCATGTGACCTGGGAGGGTAAGAAGGGTCTGAAGGGCTGCCCAGGCACCTACCCTGAAAATGTACAAGGGAGAGGCATTTTCTTCGTGTGTCCATGGTGCAGTCTGCTCTGGTGGAATGGCCAGGCCTTCTGGAGGAGGAGCCATGCCTTTAGCTAATAAGCTTTCAGCAATAAATTCCCTTATTCCTCTGCCAACAGAGATAGTCACATCGTTCTTGGTTCCCTAAAGCGCCACGGAGCTCTCCTCCCATCAAAGTGTGGAGGCATTTCTTTGTCCTTCCCAGAATTGGGTTAGCAGAGGGCCACGGAATGAAATTTCCCTACCTTCCTGACCAAACAGGTTGCCCCTAGGAAAATAGGCATGAGAGCGAGCCCTCTCTCCAGAACCACCTAGGTGTTCAAAGGAAAGATGAACAACGATGTTCAGGACAAAGCTAGAGTAACAAAGGGGAGCAGAGGACTGCAGTCTGTCTGATCTTGTCCACTGCCTTTGGAAACGTCATTACCTCCAGGTGCAAGGTACCATGAATCCTGCTGCCCTTTGGTGCACTGAAGGTCCCTGGTTGAGTGCTAAGGGAACAAGGCCTCATATCCTTATCCAAATCAACCCAGAGAAAAGCCAGGATGTCTACTGAAGAGCAGTGGCTAAGGCTGATCTCTTTAATCCCCCATCATGTCCCTATGGCTAGGGGCCCTGCTCACCACACAAAGCTTCAAGAAAAGTCAAAAGAAAATACTTGCACGGCTGTAAAAAAAAGACCTACATTTTAGCAACAACTTAACACATGAGGTAAACATGAAAGGTCATCAAACTTATAGTAATAGTGCACCCAATCCAACCCAGCACGGATCTAACCTTACCTTCTAAGCCACCTGCTGAGAGCTGCCCTGGGGTTGGGACTGAGTGGTAAACGAGGAAGCAGGCCAGCATACTTAACTGAGATTCTTCAGTAGGCTGCCCACTTAGGTAGGAGTGCAGAGAGACGTCCCCTCCGGCTGTAAAATACAAGGGAGTCTGCTGAGATTCAGGCACCATTTTCTCATTTGTTGAGAGAACAGAACACAGAGAGGCATTGGAGTGGGACATGGGTTTGATGGAAGGATCTCCCCTCACCCCCAGCACCGACTACCAAGGCCAGGACTTTAGCTTGTAGCGGCTCTTCATTCAAGGACTACCACCATGCCATTCTTCAAACCTAATCCCCACTGCTCTCTCCGCTTTTGCTGGGCTCACAGAACATCTCTGCCCCTCGGAACACTAAGGAAGTCTGAGTCATCTCCTGCAGGAACCCCAACTTTCCACACAAGGAAGCAGTCAAACTGAGCCCTCAAGGTATCACATACAAATGCTATTTTAAAGCATTCCAGTTGGAACACGATGCTTTCAGAAGGTGCCTATTTGGGACACCAAGTAATTACACAAAATGAAACAGACACAGAGAGAGAAGTGCAGACATATATTGCTGTTCTACACAATACACAGAGCCTCCCATGACACAGGTAACCAGATTTTGGAGATTATTTTAAAATTCCAGTGGTGGCAGCAGCTCAGAGCACCAGCTCAGCTTTTAAGACTACATGGTTTTGTGCAAATATTTAAGATTTAAACAAAAAACAAAACAAAAAACAAAAAAAATCAGCTATAGTTCCTTCTCTTGATTACCTGAAGGAGGCAACATTCACTCTTACAAACTGGCCAATCAGCAGATAAACAGGATTCAAACATAAGCAATCTGTTCTTCATTTCCCCTCCCCCACCTCCACTAATGAAGTTTAAAAAAACAGCTGATGGGCAAGATACCAAAGAAGCCTGATTCCCAGAAGCTGTATGGCAGGGTGTCAGATCTCTCTCAGTGCAGGGTCACAGACTCACACTCAAAATGTGGCACTATACTCATGCTGCTCTCTTTACCTTGCAGCCACTGGTCCAAAGTATTATCAATAGTGCACTTCATCACAGGCAGAAATTCAGAGTTCATGAAGAGCCCTCGGTTTGGATTTCTCCTCACCCGCTCCTGGTGGCTTCTGGAGCTGAAAAATTCTAATACCAGCTTTATCTGCCACAGTTCAAAGGTCTCAGACATTTCTTTTCTCTCTAAGATCCTCACGGCCTAATAGGAGAGAAAACACAAAAAGATATACTGTGAACTGGATCTGTACAAGAAAAGAAACGTCCCCCTCATAACTGCAAAATAACTGAACTTCCCTCCCTCAGTGCGTCAAATGAAAAAAACTAGACTACCCTCTCCTGATCTTTATCACCTCATTAGGTTATTTTTCAATTGTTATCTTGAAATCTTTGCTCTGTCACCACAGGTTTACTGACAGATTTTTATTTTCCATTTCTGGTATCCATGATACGTATGAAAGGAGTAAGACTGACATAATACCCTTCTGCAGTTAGTACTATTAAGGATAAAAAAAAAATGAACACAGTTCACTCTACCTGATCTATTGCTATGTATGCAGGCAGCATCTCCGGATTCTCTCGAGTAACACACTCATAAAGAATCGATGAGAAGAGATCCAATATTTCCTGTTTCTGATAAAAGACATGCCTTTCACAAAGTGCACACTGTACATATAATTTATTACATGCTCTCTCACATTGCTCACGTTAGCTTCTGTTATGGTTAATCCCCCAGAATATCCGCTGTAATTAATTTATGTAAAGATTTGTGTCCCTGTGTATTTATTCATTAAAAGAACGCAAAATGTAGTTAGATTTTCCTCCCTCCCTTAGTATTTTTGAAGGCTAGTCTCTGATTTCATTCTGCACAAAGAGAAGACATAGTCTCCATTCACAAGACAACTTTAGTGGCTGCTCTAAATAATAGCAGGGCAATAGCAGGGCTCGGGACGGAGGGGGCTTGCTGGCCACAGCTGCTCTCTCAACTTCCTGATATATTTAAAAAGGCAATGTACTTAGAGTGGGGTCAGCGTACTTAAAGGGATAATGCGTCTCTCTCTCTCTCTCACAGGGTGTGTCTCTCTGTCTGCCACGCTGTCTCCCCTCCCTCCATTCGTGCTGCCTTGTACAGTGCGAGGCTACATTAACAACAATGTGTTAACCCTTGAGGGCTCAGCCGAGTGCTAGTTCGTCATTTAGCAGTAAGGCATTCCCATGGAAATATTCCACCCTCTAAAACTTTTACTCTCTGTGTGTGTGTATGTATGTATATATACACACACAAAAGCCTGCTGGGCGGCTGCCACACAGGGAACTTAGGGGAGTGGGGAGCTGATAGGGGGGCTGCTGGTCCACCCTGGTTCCAAGCTTCCCCCCCCCGCCCTTCCCCCCCCACCAGCTAGCTGCAATGGGCTGCTCTTCCTGCCAAACAGTGGACAAAGCAGGCAGCTGCCAAACATATATACACATATGCGTGTGTGTGTGTGTGTGTGTGTATGTATATATATATATATATACACATATATACATACACACACACACACACACACATATACACACACACACATACATATATATATATACACATACATACACACACACACACACCAGAAAACAAATTTCCCTGGAACCTAACCCCCCCCCATTTACATTAATTCTTATGGGAAATTAGATTTACTTAATATAGTTTCGCTTAAAGTCGCATTTTTCAGAACATAACTACGTTAAGCGAGAAGTTACTGTACTGAAAAACTTTAAGTGCAGGTACCATAGTTCTATTTTCTGTTTCTATTTTTGTGCATTCTTTTTTATATAATGCCATTTTGTTCTATATGGAAAATACCTCCAAGGAACAAGGCTATTCAGAACAATTTTTCTTGCATTACTGAATTATCTCTGCTGTCTGCAACTTAACATTCATTTTCTGCATTTTATTTATGAAAACAAGAAAAGAAACCATTCTTCTGAGCAATATCCCACAGATAGGCAATGTGTACCTGACCCATGTTCACAGCTGGTTTGCAGAAAGAGTCAGCAAATGAAAGTAGTGCCGGATCAGAAGTGAAAGCAGAAATCGTTTCTGGCTAAAAAAGGTAAAAATGCACACTTTAGATTAGGAATCTTTTGCTTTCATTGCATAGGTCAAACAATCATGTATACCCTCCCCTCCTTCCCTACTGTGATTCTTCAGAGCTCAGTGCGGGTCATTGTAATCGACATGATTGATTTAATGGGCAAAATCAAAGTCTCATAAACCTTTTCATCTGACCCCTGCAAAAAGCTATGCCACTTAGTTATTTAGAAAGTAAAGAGGCCGGGGGGGGGGGGGGGTGGGGGGGAGTTGCTCTTAAGACAGCCTGGCCCAGTGCTCGGTGGCAGCTGCTGGGCTAATGTTCCGAAAGCAATGAGTGAATGCCATTTCAGCACTCCCGAAAAGTACTAGATTGGCAGCACTGTGCCACTTGCCATGCTGAGTGAAACAGGCCCAGGCAGTGACGGTACACATTTCTCAGCTGCACCCCAACATGGCTCGCTCCATCCCTGCTCTGTAAAGGCAACTCCTAGAGGGGAAATTCCCCACTGACACGCCAATTCTCGCTCTGGGCTCCGAAGACGGCAGTTTTGTGACGCGGGCTCCTGGCCAGAGGGAATTGGACTGAACCCACTAATTTATTTCCCACAGGCCAAATAGCTGTCAGATAGCAACAGCTTCTCATCACTACCCTCCTAGCCCATATCTGAACCCATGACGGTGGAAGGCTCAATATCTCAACCGCTCACTGCCCTACTCCAGTTCTCTCCAAGTTCCAGCACCGTTCAGGTGAGAACGTTGCGTGCAGAGCTGCCGGTAACCATAGCGGTCACGTCACTGCTTTGTGCTCACTAGCAGGACAGTTAGATGACGTACCTTGAACGTCCGAGTTTCAGAGTTCCTGTGAGTGACAGCCTGAGCTAACAAACTGCGCCAGCCCATTGGGTCCTCTTTGTACGAGAGCTGCCCAGCTCTCAGTTTTACATACAGGATGCCATCCTTAGAAAGGATCGACCTGAAAAAAAAACAACAGTTCCCATTTTGAACTTATTTAAATCTCTTTCCATCCAGCTGTGGTACTAACACATGACATGGCAAACAGATATAGAAATAACTAGCAACCTAGTAACTTGTATGTGCTAATGTCCCCATCCAGGGATTTGCTTCCTCGGTATTTAGCTCCTGTATATGCACATGCATGGGGAGATCTCGATTTCTCTGACCTCCAACCACAGGAAGGCAATCTGGCGGGGGGAGAGGAGCTGCAGTGGGAGAGCGAAGAGGAGTGAGGTTTCCCAGCATTACTGATCTACACAATATTATGAATTCCCTCTGAAGAAGTCAAAACAGCCATCTCTACCCTTAATGGGCAGTTCAGCCCCCCCAGCATCACCCCCTAAAAATGGCACCAGAAGGTTCCACTCACGTTGCGCCTCACTCAACAAAGAGTAGTGCCATGCATCAGTGCTTTGCCCCATGTTCCCCAGAGAACAGGCTCTTTCCTCTTACAGCAAGAGATGGCAATGCCAACAACCAACTGCTCAGGGGCAACCCTACAAGTTAGGGTGAGCACCACACACGTGAAAACAGCTCAGAGCTTCGCTACTGCAAAGCAACTGAGTTTGTGCAGAAAAAAGTCATTTACCTTCTTTAGATGTATATAAAAGGGCACCTTATCCATATGCTCTGGGATCCTTTACCAATAACTGTAAAATACCCTATCAAAACCACCACACCAACACCATCATGCAGCAGTAACCCATAACCAGGGAGCCAGGCAAATAAAGCTAAAACCACTGTCCCCAGCAGCTCCACCAAGTCACCCGCCTCACAATTCCCCCCATTTTAAAGTAGCTAAGAGGGGGAGGTGAGCCGCTCTGCATGATGCCCTGAATGCCATCAGCTTCGGGCTACTGTGATTTCAAGGGGGTTGCTAATTCCAAAGCTGGGGGCCCCCAGAGAGCATGCCCCTTTGGCAGCCCCCATGTTACCTGTGGCACTATGGCATGGGAAAGAGAGACTCTCAGGTAGACAGCTCCAAAGCCACTGGGGGAGTTACAGGTTAAAACCACCACCTTCAACCCCACCCCAAAACCCGAAAGGCAGCCAGTGTAGATTACACAGCACTGGCTGAATGTGCTCACAGTGAGATCCCCCTTTTTACAAATGGGCCACCACAGTCTACTCCAATCTGGGTGATTTTATGGTGTGGCACCACACAGGGTGTGTTGCTGTATCTAACCTAAACTTGACTGTATTATTTACATTAAATGAAATAGCAAAATTACTAGTGAAACATTCAAATGGCTCTTTTCACGCCACTCTAGCTTGCAAATGTCATTTACAAGTCCAGGCTGCTATCTATAATCCTAGGAATAATTTTACCTGTGAATCCAATATTCAGATACAACGAGGAGTCTGGTGGCACCTTAAAGACTAACTGATTTATTTGGGCATGAGCTTTCGTGGGTAAAAACCCCATTTCTTCAGATGCATGGAGTGAAAATTATAGATACAGGGATAAATATACTGACACATGAAGAGAAGGGAGTTACCTTACAAGTGGAGAACCAGTGTTAACAAGATCAGTTCAGTCAGGGTGGATGTGGTCCACCCCCAATAATTGATCAGGAGGTGTCCATACCAAGAGAGGGAAAATTGCTTTTGTAGTGAGCCAGCCACTCCCAGTCCCTATTCAAGCCCAAATTAATGGTGTTAAATTTTCAAATGAATTGTAGCTCTGCAGTTTCTCTTTGAAGTCTGTTTCTGAAGTTTTTTTGTTGAAGAATGGCTACTTTTAAATCTGTTATTCAATGTCCAAGGAGATTGAAGTGTTTTCCTACTGGCTTTTTGTATGTTACCATTCCTGATGTCTGATGTGTGTCCATTTATTCTTTTACATAGAAACTGTCCGGTTTGGCCAATGTATATGGCAGAAGGGCATTGCTGGCACATGATGGCATATGTCATATTAGTATATGTGCAGGTGAATGAGCCCCTGATGGTGTGGTTAATGTGGTTGGGTCCTATGATGGTGTCGCTAGAGTAGATATGGGGACAGAGTTGGCAACAGGATTTGTTACAGGGATTGGTTCCTGGGTTAGTGTTTCTCTGGTGTGGTGTGTAATTGCGGTGAACATTTGCTTCAGGTTGTGGGAGGGCTATCTTTAAGCAAGGACTGGCCTGCCTCCCAAGGTCTGTGAGAGGGAGGGGTATTTTCCAGGATAGGTTGTAGATCATTGATGATGTGCTGGAGAGGTTTTAGCTGGGGGCTGTACATGATGGCCAGTGGTTTTCTGTTCTTTTCCTTGTTGGGCCTCTCCTGTAGTAGGTGACTTCAGGAATGGTAACATAGAAAAGCCAGTAGAGACACCTCCTCATCCCTTCTCTTCGTGTGTCAGTATATTTATGCCTGCATCTGTAATATATTCACTCCATGCATCTGAAGAAGTGGGTTTTTTACCCATGAAAGCTTATGCCCAAATAAATCTGTTAGTCTTTAAGGTGCCACCGGACTCCTCGTTGTTTTTGTGGATACAGACTAACATGGCTACCCCTCTGATATTCAGATATGATTACTGTCCTTTACAACTGTAGAGTGGATGTATTTAAATGTTAATCTGCATTAATTAGTACTGTGCACACTTCATAAAAATATACTCTCTGGCACACTAGTAAGAGTTAGCTAGCCACTCTACCAGCAGCGTGCCGTTTTCAAGGGCAGAGGCAATGAAAAATCTGATCAATTAGACACAAAACTCAAAATCTCCACATATTAAAAGTAGTTTCTGGCTGAGGTCCCCCACACACGTTCCCTTCTCTTGTTCTTTTTTTTTTTTTTAAACGAAAAACCCACAAAATAGTGAAACTGACAATCCAGAGGAAGAGTGAAACTGACTACACACAAAGGGCTGTCAAATGCACAAAAGTAGACAAACTGAAACTGAAGAATTTCTTTCATTTCTTTCAGCGATTGCAAATTTTAGGTGTTACTTTTAATTATAGGAGGTTAAAAATTTCACAAGTTGACTTAAATGTTAAGGGACATTAACAAATTTAGTCACTCTAGGTATGTAGCATCATGAATACTTACTTCAGCTGGTGTGTCCCCTTGCTTAAATCTATTAGTAGTTCCCAGTATCGCGGGCCTTTCACTCTGATCTGCCAATATAAATGTTTTAATTACTAGTGAGGAGCATATCACTTATACGGAGGTAACAGGGATTGCAAGAACAAAAGAGAGCTATATAAATCTATTTCTATTTCTACCCCCTTAGACGGACAGATACTCCCTCCCAGCACCATCTGCTTTGTGTCACTGGAGACTCCAAGAGGACAGAAACTGGCTGTGTCCCCTGCAGAAGATGCCCCTGGCATGGGGGAATCCCCAGTGGGTGTAGAGGTGACAGGGACCGGAGGCAGGATCAGGGGTAGGAAGGGACATGTAGGGGCATAACTAAGGGTATGTCTATACTACCCGCCGGATCAGCGGGTAGCAATCGATCCAGCAGGGGTTGATTTATCGTGTCTAGTCTAGACACGATAAATCGACCCCCAAGCGCTCGCCCGTTGACTCCTGCACTCCACCGCCACGAGAGGCGCAAGCAGAGTCGATGGGGGAGCGGCAGCAGTCGACTCACCGCAGTGAAGACGCCGCGGTAAGTGGATCTAAGTACGTCGACTTCAGCTACATTATTCTCGTAGCTGAAGTTGTGTAACTTAGATCGATTCCCCTCCCCCAGCGTAGACCAAGGCTAAATGTACTGCACTATGGCTATCCCACAGGTAGTAAATGGTCTCTAGGGACATTGGCTAGAGCTAATCCCAGGCTGCTCTAACATGCACTGGAGCCAGGGCAAGGAATCAGAGCAGTAACCAGGTCCCCAGTAGCCACCCTCCTTTCTGCTCACTGAGTGAATCTTCACTGCATCACAGAATCTGGGCTAAAATGTACATTACTCAACTGGAGCCCTGATTTACCTGCTTAAGTAAGTGAAGCTCCGGGAGGAGGGTTGGTGCCATCAATTCCTCTGTGGTTTCTTCATACCATTGCGTGCCCTTTAAACACCAACAACAGTCGTGCGTTAGTAAAAACAGCTTCAGTGCACAGTGACCGAAAGCACACCCGTCTCTCAGCTACACCTCTGTTCAGCCTGGCTGCACTGCAAGAATCTTGTATTTTCTATATCTGTTTTCCTGGTGCAATGAGTGGCTTAATATTACCATTTAATATGAATGGTATCCCTCGGGGGGAGGGATAGCTCAGTGGTTTGAGCACTGGCCTGCTAAACCCAGGGTTGTGAGTTCAATCCTTGAGGGGGCCGTTTGGGGATCTGGGGCAAAAATTGGGGATTGGTCCTGCTTTGAGCAGGGGGTTGGACTAGATGACCTACTAAGGTCCCTTCCAACCCTGGTATTCTATGATTTATGTCACAAAGTGAGAGAGACAAGGTAGGGGAGGTAACATCTTTTATTGGACCAACTTCTGTTGGTGAAAGACAAGCTTTCAAGCTCCAGGGAGCTCTGCCTCAGGTCTGTTTCAAAATGTATATGGGAAAACAGAGGATGGCAGCATGGCTGAGTCAACATGAATAGCACCGATATGGGGTGGGAGGAGTACCTTCATTATTTGCCTAGACAATCTGGTTTGGCTCCACTAGAGCACTGAAAACAAAACCAGGACCGCAGGCCACAACACTGAGATACGTATACACCCTGTACATGAAGTTTTGAATGAACTTCAAGCTTCACAGCCCCATCTGCCCCTTGCCCCCCCCCCCCCCCCCCCCGCCCCTGATACATTACCTTATAGGTAACCTCTAGTAGTGTGTAACAAGGAGTGTTTGTATCCACATCAACAGGCACCAGGAGCCTTGGTTCTGCGGCCAGCACATACAGGTGCCGTAGGGCCTGAAGGTGATACCTGTTTATGGGAAATAAAGAATTTAGCACAATGGCGTTGCTAAAGAGAGGTCTCCAAACACCTGCGTATGCTGACAAGCTACGCCAAGGGTGAGAGACATACAGAAGCTCTATTAGACCACAGTAAAACTTGCTGCAATATGTACATATATACATTTACTGATTTTATAAAGACATACAGGTTCCCTAATAAGGCAATATTTATTAACTTTTAAATATATTTTTTTAAAATTCCAGAGAGAGAGAGATTTTATGGGTGAGCTTTCATTATAGAGCAAGCTGTTACAGCCAAGTTGTATTGCCCAGGATGCAGTTTGTTAAAGAAATACAGAGTCATAACAGCATCTCTTCATTGATCTGATCATCACTGTCATCCTGTCCTTTACTTATTGCTCCATTTCTCACAAATATTTGAAAGCTTGCGTTAGTTGTTTCAGCTCTAATCTCACTGTAGTCAAAAAGCTTTCAGAGCCTCATCCCTTGATCATTTTTTGTGGAAGTACAACCTACTAGCCCTTACCTGTTGTCAGAACTGTGAACGGGGAAGTGAGGATACAGAGCACAAAGAAGAGCAGCAATGGAAGAATCTGACGTGCTCAGGGAGTATCTGCAGAGAAACATCACCTATTATCTTTCAGCACTGGTGAAGAATCACAGAACTCTCGCATCCATTTCCAGTGTGTTCTCATGAGCCAGAAAATGGGAACTGTGGTAGCACAGTGCACATATGTAATGAACTTATATAAATATAAATGTTAGCACAGTAAGCCAAATGTTTTATATGGATATAAAATGACAGATATATATTCATATATTTTAATGCCACTCAAAAAAGGCAGACGGATTTTGCTCAATGTAGAAGCTAAAAGACACCACTGCATCTGTTCATATTAGGAAAGCTATCTATGCAGCCATTAAGAATACATATTTTTAAAATGAAAATTTAAGTCCTGCTCAAATTGAGGGCCTAGAGAGAGCTTCCAACTTGCCACTGGTGTAGTTGATTTTTTTCTTTAAGACCTGGACAAGGTCAAAGTCACTGTGGTGCTACTATTCACTGTGTCCCATATAAAACTAGGGAACACATTTAAAATGGGCAAAAAGAAATATTCACGCAGAATCTTCCTGAGAAAGTCACTGTGGTAGAATATTATTGACGTAATTAGTTTACCAAGATTCCAGAAAGGACTAGATGTTTATACGGATGGCAATAACATTTGCATTTACACAAGTTACAGCAGGTTAAAATGTGACAGAATTCCTGACGGAACTGGTTGCAGTTCGAGAGTCTGACCGTACCATCTGCACACTAGATTTCTTCTGGGGCAGATGTAACCTATGTGCAAGTGAAACACCAAATATCCACTATACGTTGATACAAAACAAGCATCGACTGTGGTTGTTTGATTGCTGTAAAATGAAGGTGTTCACACAGTCAAAAAGCCTAGGCCGGAGGCACGGTCACTAGCTAGATCACAGCTCAAAGGGAGTTCACTGTTGCATTCAGACACTTGCCTGCTTAGCATTACTGGCGGATTGGGCCTTTCATGCTGTCTGGTGGCAGCACCAAGCAATAAAGGGAGACTTTTTCTTGGCCAGTGGGAGAAAGGGAAGGACAGAAACCTGCACCTGGGAGCTCACTGAGCATGGGCAGGTGAGAAGACCATGCAATAGATAAGCCTGTGCTTTAGTCCCACTCAGCCTTACCCCGGAGCCCTGGCAGCTGGAGTGGTGGCAAACCAAGCTTGAAGAACCAACAGAGGCAGAGGATGAAAAGTTTTGTGTGGCTTGACCAGGGAAGAGAGTTAAGGAGTGAAAACTGGATCCCAGGTAAGAGAATAAGTTTGTTGGTTGGGGACAGAAATATGAGGGAAACAGGAAGCTAAAAAAAAGAAAACTAGAGATAAAAATAAAAGGAACAGGACAAGAACTAGTGAAGGCAGCATTTCCTGTTCATCCACAATACTACACTTTATGTTACCCCCAGGACAGAAAGGGAGACTGCAGGGACAGGGGCAGCTTGCAGCAAAAGAAAATGGAAGGCAAGATTCCACTGGCTGGAGGTGGCCACGTGGTGGGCTATAAAGTAGCACTGTAGCCCTGGTAGACCCCATCAGGCATTCTGCAGGACGTGTGCACACCAACACTTTAAAGCGTGGTTTTTAAACCAAAAACTTTGGTTGCGTTAGTCACTCAAAGCAGCGTCACGGGTGGGTTTTTAATCTACAGTTTCTAACTTAAAAAAAACCCCTTACTTTTCAGTTTTCCTTTAACCAGGAATCAAACCGTTATCACCAGCAATCGTTTCTATTGTTTGTGTCACCAGCTTTTCACTTATAAGGGCTGTCAGATTCCTGAGGGATGTACACTTCTGGAGTTCCAGCGAGCATGCGTTATCAAAAAGAAGAGATCTAAGTAACTCGGATACCAAAGTGTAGAAAGCAATAAGAGAAAATCCACCAGAAGCGGTGCTGCTCTTCTCTAAACAGTCAGCATTCTTCTAGAGATTTACTATCCTTGAGAAGCACGAGATAATTCGTAATATAAAGCAGGAAAAAAGGCAGCTTTGGAAATAACGGGTTACCTTCCTCCTCCCAAAAAGAGAAGTCCAAGAGCCATGTGATGAGCCAGATGGAATCCATAGTTCATTTCTCCACCTGTCTTCTTATGCATGAAACGACAGAGCTGGAGGACCTTCAAGTTTCCAGAGCCCGCCATCACCATTGCAAGAGACAGCAGCACAACACTCAAACAAGTTTCAAGGTTATAGTGACCTGTCTTGAAGTATAGGGGAGGGGAGAGGGGAAGAAGAGGAATTATTACACTTCTACACTCTTACATGTGCTTCTCTTCAGACATAATGTACGATTCACAATAGAAAATTGCAGATTCTTATCAAAGAGGCCTCATTAGGAACCTTAATGTTACAGCCTTACTAACATACTAGAAAGTATGGCCACCAGCACAGCAGCATATGGAGATACATCAACTTCACACTTGACATTCCCCATTAGTTTACATTCTTCTACCCAGCCCACAAAGAAGAGGCTATTTTCTTCATGACTATTTGGTCTATTACCCCAATGTTAGAAAAATCAGGCAATACTGTTGCAGGGAAAAATACAAAGGGTCACTGGCATCATTAATGATACTGGTTTATTGAACTGACAGGTCGGTAGAGATATTCAGTAATATGGGAACTAAAAATGACATTTTGTTTGCATTGAAGCTTCACTGAGTTTAATCAAAGTGCATTACATACCAGGGGTTCATTTTCGTAGAGAGAACCTAAAATAACTTACTATTGAAGCTGTAGGTGCTGACAAACATTTCATGAAATCTTTTGCAAATTTAAACTGTAAAGAACAAAGAGAAATACATGCTAAATACAGATATACAGGACACAAATGTTACCTTCAACAAATCTCAAAAAACTACCCAGCCTCTTACCAAGCAGTTAAATGCAGCTAGGTTTTCTGAACCAGCAAATCGAAAACCCAATGACAAGCAGGCACCAGCAATGATGTACACGTGAGCTTGCCTAAAAAACAACATAAACAGGAAACAGCTGATTGGGTTTTTTTCCCTAATTTGAATAAATGATATCAAAAAGTGTCACATTGATTTTATAACCTTTTGGTTAACTAAAAAGTGAGAATAAAGCCCAGAACGGTGACCAACAGACATTGACATCTGCGTGAAGAGGTATACAACAGTCAGGTTTAGTGACATTCCTCAGATCTAAAATCTATTTTTGTACAATGTCTCCCAGCGATTCTCTCAGCACTTTGTCATCACATTACTTACGCCAGTGTCTCCAAATTCAGATCTTCTGATGAAGGCAATTCTGTTGCATGAAGGGATATACTGTTCTCTCTTATAATCTATAAAAAGCATGGCAGATAAATAGCTTGACATATCTGTTCATTCCTGAACCTTCCCAGGTTTCTATGATTTCACAAGTGATACAAGAAAGAAAGTTTGTTTTATAGGATTATGCACCAAGCTTTTCCTCTACTACTGCTACATTATAGTGCTTCATCTTAGACCCAGAAAGGCCAATATTTTGTAGTGAAACATCCTAATCTTCTAGTTCAGTTTGGAATGACAGTGAACCCTGCAAATCACTAGAGTGTGCCAGGAGCATGCTATTATCACGTAAACAATCTAATCCATCAGGAAGTGGAGTACTTGACATGTTCAGAGCCTTTTAATCTGTTTGATCAAGATGATTTCAAGTTACTGTAGTAAGGGCTATGTTTGATCCCTGGTCTCAAGAAAGGTCTGGCACTCCTTTTTCAAACACAAGGTAAGGAACTGTGTTTAGTCAAAGCAGGATTTTAAACTGAGCATCCCTTTTTCTGACTTTTTTATCTTAAAGGGACACTGAGGTAAGGTTGTTGGGTTTGGGGGGTTTTTTTAGTAAATGTTTGCTCGCATTACTAACACTTTGTTAAGATTGGGATCACACTGTACTAGGCTTATCCATACATAGTCATTACAATCTAATCTTACCCCATTTTATTGGCCAGTCAGATTTATTTTTTAAAATCCTTTACAGTAATTGCACTGCCTGTTCTGAGCTACTGGGTAATTACAAATTACTGATGAATAGCTAATGATTTTGTCTCTGGTTAAAGCTGTCAAAACCACTGCTGATTGGCTGAATGGACACAATGGGGTATTGTATATCGCTCCCCAGCTTGGGGCTTGCTTGTGCCATTTAAGCAAAGCCCTTTCTTGCAGCAGGCAGTTTGGGAGACTTGTCAATGGAAAAAGGAGAATTTTTTTTTTGCCAGGAGAGGGGGGAAAAGAGGGGAAGGGTTAAGTTAATATCACAAGTAGTCTGTCAAAGGTTTGTATCTTGTGATGATCACACTTTCAACATATCTCATTCACACCTTTTGGCCAAATGGTAGCTCGAGATCATGAAGGCAGAGACAATTAAGCATATTTAATTAATTAGCTGAGGGGTGGGAGAAGGAAAGGAAAGGTTTTCCGTCCTGCTGCCCCCAGTAACCCAGGTCTGTTAACCTTCTCGGTCGTTTGCTTCAGGTGAGGTTCACAGGAGAAGTGTGTGTAGGGTAGAAGGGAACTGGGGGAAGACACTGTGGAAAGAGGTATGGGAGCACAGCAGAATAGGGGCAGTAGAGGAGGGATGAAGGTTGCCAGCAGACTGGGCGGATAGTGGAAAAGCAGTGTTAGGGAGCAGTGGAGCATGAAACATTTCATGCCTCCTGGAAACTTTAAAAGGCTTGTTGGGGTCCCTCTGTAAAACTTTATTAGGCTTGTCAGGATCCACCACAAATAGTCCCCAACCAAGCGTTCATCTGTGGCCAGCACAAGCTTCCTGCTCTGTCTATTCTCACATTCCGACTATTTTTTAAAACGATGGAAATTCCAAAAGAAAAACAACAACTTTAAGGTGATGCCAATGTTGAGTGTGAATATCAGTATAAATCTTGCCAAGAACATAGCTGTTAGCCATACCCTGCTGCTAGCTTCTCCCCCAGTCCCCTGCACCTCTCATATTTTTAAATACCATACTTTCAAAGATGGGAGGCTAGACATATAAAGGGGGCAGTCTGGCTTTTGTTTTTCATACTTTCAAGTGTTCAGGTTTTTTGAAGTACCCTTAAGTCACAAATATGCACTCTCGACATTAACTTCACTCTAAGGAAGTTTTGTCTGATGATGTATACACATCTTAATGTGTAGAATAAGTGTATCTATATCCATACACACACACACACACACACATATATTTCAGTTTTAGCTGCATACAGTAGAACCTCAGAGTTACAAACACCAGAGTTACGAACTGACCAATTAACCACACACCTCATTTGGAACCGGAAGTACACAATCAGGCAGCAGCAGAGACAAACAAAACTGGCAAATATACAGTACAGTGTTAAATGTAAACTACTTAAAAATAAAGGGAAAGCAGTAAAGTTTGAAACATTCAGTTGTAAACACTATGGTGTTCGTAACTGAGGTTCTACTGTACCAAAACAAGAACTCTTACACCTCAAGAAAACATTGCTGTTTACTGGATATAAGATTTTGTGAAGAGGGAAACAAATAGACATCAAAACTCTAACTTTTGTTTTCCAGGGAGATGTTGATTAGAGTGGCAAACACATTTAGCATATGGACTTACTTGTGGTACGTTACTATCAACCCACTTAGAATTGGGCAAAATGTCATCCCACAAAATCAGGCATCGAGCAAGAGTCTAAAAAAGTCAAAATGGGGTGGAGAAAAAAATAAAAAGCATAATATCAGCAATGGTCTTTTTAAACACACTAAATACATCAGGGGTGACGGGACAAAAAAAACCCCACGGTATTGCATAAAGGCCTCTTACCTCCTCTTCTTTTAATCGGCAGATTAGCTCTTTTCTTGAGCAGTCTGACAAAATTCAAATTCCATTTGGATACACAGGGATAGTGGGATATACCATTTCAATCTACCAGCTAGCAAATCTTTCACAGGTAAATTTAGCTGAAATTGCATTGCAAATATGCAGTAGATGCCAATGTCTTACTAATCATATACTGGTTTTCAAAATCAGCTGAATTAATCTGGGAAAAGTATAGAAGTTTGCTTAAAACTTTCCATTTTATTTAAAGCTATATAGAAAATAAAACACTTGAATAACTTCTCTTACTAAAAACAAAAGAAGTCACATGACGTGGAAGTTGCAAACAGAATTATTGTCTGGGAGCAGTCAGATTTGTTTCGGGGTGTCAGACTGGCATATCCATAACAGATTGTTATGACCAGAGATATTCGAGACTGAGATGTTTCTCAGTACAGGGTCACATATAGATTTTCAAAGTGCATTTCAATACTATTATGTGAAAATGAAGCAATATATAATCCTACCCTCAACAAAAGAAATTCTGGTTTTACAAAGTCCAGCAAATACATCGTGTCCGGAGCTCGAAGCCAGTCAGCAATGGACCTATTTAAGCACAATAAGGTAAATTAAGTTTGTGTTACGTAATATACTTCAGCAACGTACAGAATTTATCAAGCCACATATTGAGTAATAATTAGCTACTTTATTAATGCTGTCATTAGTTGACAGGAGAAGCATGTCTAGTGGTTAAAGCACAAGAGATCTACTTTCAACTCTCCCAACCAGTCGAAGGCAACACGGCCAGCATATTAACATAAAATGGGGATGCTACTTGCAAAAGAGTGCTGAGAGATACGTGTTAGTGTTTATACGCTCTGAGATTACTCAGAGAAGAGGCCACAGAAGTGCTAAGTGTTATAAAAAAAAATTGGTATTAGAGAAGATGGGGAAATGGATTATTCTTTTAAAATAATTAGCCCTGAAGAACATAAGGGCTTGGATGAGATGATCACAGATGGTAGGTTTATTTGAAATAAAACGTAGAAGACCCAAGGTAAAGCTAAAATTATGCAGAAGTTTAAAAGCCGATTACAAGTTATAACAAATATTAAAGCCATGCTAAAGTCAATACCTGTTATTAGTCTTTAGGTAGATCATAGCTAATGCCAGAGTTGCCCCTGGACAAGTAACATCCACATTTATGGTATCTCCTTCCTGTCAAGATATAACATGTACTTTCAGTCCCGTTCACTACAAAGTTCTGCTTTACTCGTTATAAAAATTCAGAATTCACTTTGTGCATTTGAATGCAAACCCATGGTAATGTATAAGAGATCTCCCATGCTACAGCTATTCCTGCTTATTAGCAGCAGTTCTCTAATATAACAACTACCTTTATCTGATAACTCGGAGACTTGTGTTTCTCTCGGTGCATTCCTGCTTGGAAACGCTTATGACCTCCAACCATGTACTGATAAAGCTGCTCAGGGACATTGAGGTCAGACATGCCTATCAAGTTACTGCCATGCTGAGAAAAGAGGAACGAACAAAACAAAGATGAATCAGTCCCTTCATACATGTCTACTAATTAAAAAAATGAATTAATTCTGAAGCAATTGGAAGAGAAGGGTGAAAAAATTCACAAACACAGCAGTCTAGCTTCCCACCTCCCGCAAAAAATGATTCGTCCTTGCCTCAAATATTAACAAACAGATGACCACACAATATTAACTATTCATCTCATTGTGGGCCCTGACAACCTGTATCACCACTGAATATAGACAAATTTAGTCTGTTTGCAAATTGTCTCGAATTTCTACTAACAATTCTTAGCTGCAGACACAGTAGTTTGAGAGAATCCGAAATTGAACTGTGTGGTTAGTTATTATTGGACACAAAGTCATGTGGGTCTTGCTTAGAGGAGTACAACAGAATTAGGATTTCAATTGAAAAACGTTTACAAATTCGATGTTTGCGGCTAAGGAATACTCTCTAATATTTATTTTCAATTAATTGTTTCCATCAACATTCCTGAGGATAAACCCATTTCCTCAAATAGCTGCATAAAGGGAACACTGAAGGGGCAGGAGCACAGCCAAGCCTCATTTAATTTTTTTTTTTTTTATTTGATCAAATATTTGTGAGGTATTGGCCTGACTATTACCCAGTGAATTTGAATGGTGTCAGCCTCTTTCATCAATGACACTGATAACATTATTCTCTTTCTTTTACCTTTGCTTCATAACTTGGTGATTAAATCGGTTTTACCATTTTATTTCTACTACCTGCAGTTTTACAACAGGAGGAAGACTGGACTTACCCCCAAGCAGACCATGCCTAATGCTAAACCAGCTGCTAGAGAATAGGATTCTCTGTCAGTGCAGTACTCCATTTCAGGACCTGGGGGACGTCCTTTGTAAAAAGGAAACAGCATGAAATTAACCTTCTACAATTCTAACCAAACTAACCATTCTGGGATATTACATTTCTAGTAAAGTGATAGCAAAATTCGGAACAGTATATTTTACTCAAGAATATCAGGAAAACTCTATCAATGGAATTAGAGACAATAACTTCTTAACCTCTTGGATTGTCTACGGCCAGCTGAAAGGACTCTCCAAATGCAGCACATATGTTAAATAACATGGAGGAAATCTGAGCTTATATGCAAAGGCTCACAGTACAGAAGCACACATTGGCAAGGTCTGGACCTAACCACATGTGGGAAGCACATTTCAAAGATGTGCTCTCAGAAAAGATTGTGCATATTTCTCTACTCCGGTTTGTGAAGTGTTAAGACACCTCACACCCCAAGCTGGTTCACAACTCTAACAAGCCTATATTTTGTATATATCATAGTAGCACATTCTGCATAGAACAACACCCCTTCACAACAGAAAACAATGTGTTTGAATCAACTGATGGGTACCGAGGGTATTAAATAGCTAGAGAGATAGTTTGAAGATACAAGTGTTGTTCTTAAAAGTACCCATTTCTAGATTTGAAATAAACCGTGTGTTGTCTCTTTTAAACTATATACACACGTAACATTGTTTAAAGCTTACCTGTAAAACAAAAAGCAGAACCACTTATGCACAGAAAGAGAAAGCACGTTATGAGTGACATTCAACACAGAAATCGAATAATTTACCATTAAAAAAAGAGTGAGCTGCCCTCAAAGTCTGCTGCCATAGAAGGCCTAAAATGATGCATTTGGGGCCATAAGAAACACCAGAAAAAGCAATTGCTACATGATCACCAACCAGATGGCCTCAGATGAGCCAGCCCTTGTGGGAACAGCCCTTGTGGGAACTAAAGCAAATTTTCTAAACATAGGTCTAAATGATTTCTGCACAAACTGGCAAGCAAGGAGACACACACAACACGTTTCTGTGTTTAACTCCACATGGATTTGTACTTGGAAGATCATCTTTAAGCTTGATTGAAAGGCGACGGAAGAGACATTTTATAATGTGTTTCACCATCTACTCGCCTTTAGATTAAAAATGGTGGAATTCACCAAATATATTTAATAAATAATTTTTTCTGCTATTCAACCGGCCCCCAATAGTAAGTTACATTGAAAGAGACAATGACAATATGTTACAATTGAATACAGTACGGAACAGACAGCTTAGAGCTCGTTTGTTTCTTTAAACTGCAGAGGCCATGGCTTGGGAGAGAAGAGCAGAGCATGGGTGCATAGGTATTTTTCATGTGAACTAGTTGGGTGTAAGGTACATTTTTCAAGTCATGTAAATATACACAGGCGCCACACAACCTCGGTTTACCTATTTCAGCCAGCAGAACCTCTGCCGTGTGCCTGTGAGCTGTTCCTTGATATACCAGGCCGATTCCGATCACGGCCGCCACCTGTACGTTATGCGGGACGTCCAGCTCCGTTGATGTTGGTGGCAAGAGAGCAGGTATGTGGATGCTAAGGAGCCGAGTAATTGCCATATCCATTGTGCCTAGCTTGGCAGCAGAAACACCAAGCAGCAGCCCAATACTCGTCATCTCATGGCCCTGAAAAGGGGAACAAAGGCAGTGATCAAAGAGCACTGAGAACCTTAAACATAAGTGCGCTTATCTCAGCTGGAATCAAAGTCTTAAGGTCACACAGTCGCAGTCATATATGAAGGTACAAGGAGAAGATAACTTCTACGTAGTTTTGATGAGCTGTGGTTATACTCACTCTCTTGGGTTGCCTCTCACTGACGGCTAAATGAGTAAAATTCTCTTCTGAGTTTACAATCACATTACAGATTGAAATCTCCCTCAGTATATCAAAGTAAAATCCTTTCACAAATCAAATATTAAACATTGTTAGATCGAGATTTTTGGCTCCAAGTTCTCTCATGGCATTGTTTTTAAAATAAAAACCCTAGGTTCCCAGGTTAGCTGACTGGATATTTATAATACAAATTAGAGCAGCCCTACGCTGGAAAACATATTACTCTAAGGGCTAGTCTACACTTACCGACTGGATCGGAGGCGTCGGACTGATCTTCTGGGTTCGATTTATCGCGTCTTGTCTAGACGCGATAAACCGAACCAGGAAGTGCTCCCCCGTCGACGCTGGTAATCCAGCTCGCCACGAGGAGTAAGCGCTGTCGACGGGGGAGCCTGCACGCCACGTGTGGACCACAGGTAAGTTCGAACTAAGAGACTTCGACTTCAGCTACGTTATTAACGTAGCTGAAGTTGCGTATCTTAGTTCGACAGTGGGGGTGTTAGTGTAGACCAGCCCTAAAGCAGTGGTTTTCGACCTGGGGCCCGCGGGCTATGTCTAAGATTTCCAAAGGGGTCCACACCTCCATTCCAAATTATTTAGTGGTCCACAAATGAAAAACACTGCTCTAAAGGTTCCTGACAAAGAACCAAGCCTTCCATTTATTATCATCAGCATTATTTTGATCTAGGTGAGTCTAATCACATTTTTACTACTTTTTTAATCTAAGGCTGGGTTTAAGGAGTATATTTGATTCTCTACCTTTTAATAATTACTCAAGAAAACATTGGGCACTTAGCCATCAGACATGCTCTGAGGATGTTACATAAAAGAGAAGCATAAAACCACAATGTGTCATTCTGAAGGCTTTCTGAAATAAAAATAATTAAAATAATCTTAACAGGCACTAATTTTATGGTCTTAAATCCAAGAGGAACGTTATTCCGTACCTAACGATGCAAAGGCAAAGATCAGCAATGGGATCTACTCCATTAGGAATGGCCAGAACCAGTTCAAGACAATCCCATGTCATACCCATCTGATCATCTAGGCAATGCAGAAGAATCCAGCAATCAACAGCATTTAAGGCTGCCCATAACTGTAACCCATGAGGCAGCACAGGCCTCCACAAATCATTGTAATAAGCCAATCGTTATGACTAAACAGCTCTCCAGCACTATGCCCACCTTGAAACTAGATTAAAATATACGTCAATCCTTGTTGTTAGTGTTCCTACAGCTGTCTCACTGTCATCTGAGCCAAAGAAAAAAGGCGAGGTCCCTCTCCATGGCTACACAGTACAGCCAGGATGTTCCAAGTGCACAAAGAAATATGTATATCCCATACAGAGAACTGAAATTGGACCTGTTTGTTCCTATATAGAAAACAGAGGCAGCTTTTGTCATTTGTATTTTAAGGACAAAACTGTTGAAACTAGGCTGGGGAAAAGCAAGCTCTTAAAGTATACGGCTGACAAGGGTTTCCTCATACAAAGGAAGCCTCTAGAGGCAACCCAGTGCTCCAGATAGTTCATCATTAAAATGATGTGCATTTGTCACAGGAGATAAAGGGATAACAGCTATGGAACATGGGTGAAGGTCTGAGACAGCCAAACAACTGTGCCAGGATGAGTGACGAAAGCACTGGCTATTCCTTCACACTAAGAAACTCTCAGTCAAATATTTTAAAAGAAAAAAAACCAAACCAAAAGAGTCACTTCCTCCTCTTGCTTTTGAATGAAGGTCTCACCTTGGTCAAGTAATCGTGTATGTTGAGCGTGGCGAGCTTTGTGAGGTGTCCGTTCAGACCCAGGGCCATGAGGAAGCCTGCATATTCATTGGCTAGTTCTGCATTTTTGGGTTTGTTATAGACAATCCAAGCGGAGTCTATCTGGGAAGCAGGTGCTATCTTCAGTCCAGCAGCCACTCCGTTGTGAAAACTGGCCCAGCATGCCATATTTGGAGGGACATCAATGTTCCCGCTATTAAGGTCCACCGTAGTGTTCCTCGGCGGAGCGCGGCCTGCCCAGAAGAGAATCGTTACAAAATGTACAAAGACGAAAGTTAGCTCACATTTTAAATGGCTTCGTTTAGCAGAGTCCTTATCAGCTGTCAGAGAAAAAATTTGATGCTAAGCAACGGGTCACCAATTAACGTATATCAGAAATTGCTCTCACATTGAGCACCTCACATTTAAGAGTTACTGTACCTGAAAAACGGACGTAGCAACACAGTAAAAAATGCTCATTGTGAAGACAAGGCCATGAGTGTCAACCGATTTGTCAGGGTACAGCAGCATGGTACAGCAAATAGAGCAATGAACTGGGAGTCAGAGTGCCTAAGATCTAATCCTGGCTTTGACATTGCCCTGCTCTGAGACACTGGGCAAGTCATTTCACCTCTTCTGTTCTCTCCTAGTTCTCCCAATATGCCTCTCATAATGTATCAGAGCACCATGGCATCTCTATGCTTCCGTTCCCCATCAGTAATAAGGGGGTTAATGATATTTATCTTCCTTTGCAAAGCACTTTGAGATCTAAGGATGAGAAGTGCTATAAAAGCTAAGTATTGTGACAGTTTCATCCTTGACAGAAACTACCACAACTGTCAGTCATTTAGGAATCATAAACACATAATTGTAGCCAGGGAGTAAGTGATCAACTGAAAAACCTAGGCTTCATCTAGAAAAAACGAGTCAGCCTGGAAGCACTACCTTTCTTACTCAAAACAATAAAATCTGCTTCTGTAAAAATATTTACTGTACCAAACTTCCAAAAAAGCATAGTACCCTTTTGGTAAGTGTGCATGTACACACACAGACCTCACTGTTATTTTATTTCAATTACATTAAAAGGTTCTTCATGATGTAGAGGCAAGAAAACTAAAGACAGCTGTTACCTCTGAGACTTGAAAAAATGTGACCACAACACAACTACAAATTGTTATAAGCCCAATATTTCAATCTGGAAAAGAAAACTGAACATTCAGTGGGAGCGAGTGAATATTGTTAGTTGCTGGACCTAATGTATAAAGAGTTAGAAGAACTAATGACCTCAGTTGGAACAATTTTTTTAAAAGATCAGTCACAAAATTCTGCAAGTACAATGCCTGCATCATTAATGATAATGCAGAGTTAAAAATATTTGATTATTTGCAGATACTTAATGTTCGCCCTCCCCTGTCTTTTTTCCATAATGCTGATTAGAGGGTGCAAAAATTCCTCAAATTCAATTAGACATTAAACCAAAAGTTTAGTGTCTTTTGTTTCCCCAATAGGTCAAAGGTTAAAGAGTGCCTAGGTGCCGTAAGAGCCTAAATACCATTGGGGACAAAAAGTCAACAGGACTTCAGCTCCTAGGTTACTGAGACAGTTAGGCGCCTTTCGAATCAGTGACTGCATGGGCAGAACCCTGCACCCACCTGGAGTCATTTGCAGGATAAAGGACCTTAGTGGTAAGAGGCTGTATTTGGTCCCTGTTGTAGGATATTTAAATTAATGATATATAGCATCAGGATGAAATCCTGGCGGCCCTTCTGCTGCCAGTGGTAAAACTCCCATTGACTTCACTGGGGCCAAGATTTCACCCTCCAAATGTTAAAGCACAAGCCATATTCAGAGGTTTCCAAACTCTCTGAATTTGTTTTAGGATTCTTGGATTAGAAGGTAGAATAATTCTCCATCTGGCGGCAGTTCCCTTATTTTATTGATCAGCTGAGGATTTTGGAACACTATACATCTTTTGCTTTATTAACAATAATGCATAGCTGCAGTTAACAAAACACAATAATCTGCTTTAAGGTCCAATCCTGCCAACACTGCTAAGCATAGAGCTTACTACCATGAGCAGTTCATATTGGACCCTGGGAAAGCGGAGACACGCTGCATCATCTGGCGATGATGAAAAAGACAAAGCCAAACAAAATTAACCCCGCAAGGGCTGATTTGTGCTTCTGGTTTGAATAAATGTTACAATGCAAAGTGAAATATATATCCAGTGCAGTGACACCTTTTACTTTGTAGTTGGCAAATTACCATCTGAGCAGATTTTGCATCTTATCTAGCATTTCAATCTATTTGTAATTGGTGAGAACTACTGTATGTAGAATTGTTACTTCTGATCCATTTCAGGAATCTTTACAAGTCATTGTTTTGCTCACAACCTATATGTTTAATTGTAACTTTATTTTGTTTTTCTAATGATAGTTTCGTGTCTGCCACTTAATCAAGAACACCACTAACTGAAACTGCCTGGCCTGTCGAAAACACCAATGCGTTAAAAGTCTGGTGAGGAGAACTCAAGAGCGTACAGAGGAAGTATAGTAGGCTCAGGAATTCCCCCCACAGCACAGAATATTGTTCAGTAATTGCCGGCGTCTATTAGAAGCATACCTTACAAGGCATATCAAACGCTTCCTGGAGCAGTCACGGCAACCACTACTCATCATAAATTTGAATTTGTTTTCTACACGTTCATCCTGTACATCAGAGGTGGGCAAACTACGGCCCGTGGGCCACATCCGGCCCGCGGGACCCTCCTGCCCGGCAGGCTAGCCCCCGGACCCTCCCCCGCAGCCTCAGCTCACTGTGCCGCTGGCGCAATGCTCCGGGCGGAGGGGCTGCGAGCTCTTGCCGGGCAGCTCAGCTGCAGAGCCGCGGCCTCTCCCGGTGCTCTGTGCTGCGCGGTGGTGGCTGGCTCCAGCCGGGCGGCACGGCTGCCTGACCCGGTGCTCTGTGCTGCGCGGTGGTGGCTGGCTCCAGCCGGGCGGCACGGCTGCCTGACCCGGTGCTCTGTGCTGCGCGGTGGTGGCTGGCTCCAGCCGGGCGGCACGGCTGCCTCTCCCGGTGCTCTGTGCTGCGCGGTGGTGGCTGGCTCCAGCCGGGCGGCACGGCTGCCTGTCCCGGTGCTCTGTGCTGCGCGGTGGTGGCTGGCTCCAGCCGGGCGGCACGGCTGCCTCTCCCGGTGCTCTGTGCTGCGCGGTGGTGGCTGGCTCCAGCCGGGCGGCACGGCTGCCTGTCCCGGTGCTCTGTGCTGCGCGGTGGTGGCTGGCTCCAGCCGGGCGGCACGGCTGCCTGTCCCGGTGCTCTGTGCTGCGCGGTGGTGGCTGGCTCCAGCCGGGCGGCACGGCTGCCTGACCCGGTGCTCTGTGCTGCGCGGTGGTGGCTGGCTCCAGCCGGGCGGCACGGCTGCCTGTCCTGGTGCTCTGTGCTGCGCGGTGGTGGCTGGCTCCAGCCGGGCGGCACGGCTGCCTGTCCTGGTGCTCTGTGCTGCGCGGTGGTGGCTGGCTCCAGCCGGGCGGCACGGCTGCCTGACCCGGTGCTCTGTGCTGCGCGGTGGTGGCTGGCTCCAGCCGGGCGGCACGGCTGCCTGTCCTGGTGCTCTGGGCGGCGCGGTGGTGGCTGGCTCCAGCCGGGCGGCACGGCTGCCTGTCCTGGTGCTCTGGGCGGCGCGGTGGTGGCTGGCTCCAGCCGGGCGGCACGGCTGCCTGCCCTGGTGCTCTGGGCGGCGCAGCTGTAGCACCACCAGCCACCGTGCTCCAGGCAGCGCGGGATGGGGGTAGGGAGCAGGGGGGTTGGATAGAGGGCAGGGGAGTTCGGGGGGTGGTCAGGGGCCAGGGGTGTGGATAGGAGTCGGGGCGGTCAGAGGGCAGGGAACAAGGCGGTTGAATGGGGGAAAGTGTCCCGGGGGGGGGGGGCAGTCAGGAAGGAGGGAGGGTTGGATGGGGAGGCGGGGGGGCAGTCAGGGGCAGGGGTTCTGGGGGCGGGCAGGGGACAGAAAGAAGGGGTGGTTGAATGGGGGAAGGGGTCCTGGGGGGCAATCAGGAAGGAGAGGAAGGGGTGGAGGGGGGGCAGTCAAGGGTGGGGGTTCCAGGGGCTGTCAGGGGACATGGAGTGTGGGGGGGTGTATGGGGCAGGGATCTGGGGGGGGGGCATCAGGGGGTGAGAAGCGGCGGGGGGGGGGGGTGTCAGATAGGGGGCAGGAGCCGGGCCACACCCTAACCGGCCCTCCATACAATTTCAGAAACCTGATGCGGCCCTCAGGCCAAACAGTTTGCCCACCCCTCCTGTACATTAACCCTGGTTTAGTACACATACCAGACCCCGCTTAAAGTGCACTCTGCACATAATGAAGACAATTGGGAGCACCTAAGTGAGAGTAAAGGACGAAACATGATTTTTCCTGCAAGCTTCAATTTCACTCAAGTACCAGTAGCTCTTAAAGAGATTAAGTCCCAACTCTGCAGAGACTTACGCCCATGTACACAGTGAACAGTCCCACTGACATTATGTGGCTAGCAAGTCTAGGTTATTTTGGCTTTTATCATTTTTAACTCAAGGAAATCAAATCCTGGGGAAAATGCTGAACTACATACCAGTTAGATTCAGTTTCGGAATAGGCAACGGTTCTGTTGGCACTGGATGATATGAGAACAGAGTAAACATTCCTCGGCCTAAGGGGAGCGCCATAGTCCGTTGACACAACTGTAATAACCTGTAAAGGAAATCAAAGGCAGACAACAAAAAAATAAATGCTTACCACAACCATGTTCACAACATAGGATATAGGCAGACACCAGTCATGATGGGACAACCCTCTCTCAGAAGGAGAGTAAATAGCTCTTTTGCCAAGCTAATATTATAAACGCAAACCTAACCAGAAGAGGGCAAACTTAAGAAATCTACAAAAGGGTATTGCCTTGTTAAGTGGCTGTTGAACGGTTGATTTGTCCCCAGAGAGTCCTTAAAGGATTAGCTTTAATTATTCTTATTCTTCTTATTTAATAATTAATAATTACTTATTATTTAAGTTTTACCATAGTGCCTAGCAGCCCCCGCCATGGCCCGGGCACTGCACAGAAAGAGAACAGAAACTGTTCTTGTTCCCAAAGAACTTACCATCTAATAAATACTTCAGTCGAAATCATGTTGGGACGTACCTAACGTACATTAACGAGCGCACAGCTTTACAAGGAAAATTCTAGGCTATCTACAGATCATTCGCCATATCAGAAAATGCAGCTAAACGATAGAGAAGGCGGCAAACACAAAAGATTGCCATGTACCGTCCTGCTATGACTAGCGATAGCACCACGTTACAGCTCTTATGCAACATGAATCATAACATTCGAAGGCTGCTGACCATGTTTCTCTTCTACGGAAGCAAAGTTCTGATTTACTCAGAAGACAACGCTCTTGAGGCTCATTAGATCACTCAGCTTTTTTTAAGTCAGACAATATTTCACTATGTTCCTTTAACTTCCTATTTTTGCAGGATGTTTTAGCAGTTAATGATGCTCTGAAAATAAATATCCTCTGAGCAGCAAATAAATTACTCTCCAAAAATAAGATCAATAGACAGACAACTATCAAAACTGAGGTGAACAACCTGTTGAAAGGTTTGACAACCATGCAGCAATCCCACAGCATGGGTCAGAGGAAAGATTCAATTTGCCACATTTCAGACATTAGCTGACTCAGCAAATCAGCGCTCCGTGGCTTTTTGGAGTTCAGGATATGCAGAAGAAGATTAGTTGGTGCACCAGCAGCAGCCTAAGATCCAATTAAATCTACAGTACACATCTGAACCAATCTAGGTCCATATGCTATTTCCTACAGGACAATATTCCCCCTACCCCACATTCCTTCTGACTGAAGGGATGCAGAAGGTAGGAACTTCTGCTTCTACTCCCCATTCCCTGGGGTCCCACAGATGCTTCTCTGCAAAGGCAGATCTCCAGTTTCATAGGGGATCGCTTCGGAGGGATGGAGCCGGGGAGCAACTGCGCCCCCTCTCAACCTGCCCCTATCTGCGGATGTTACTGCTGCCGCAAGTAACATTAACATGTGGTGCTCCCACTCTGAGGCACTTTGAGGCTCATATTGTCCTGGGTTTGAGGAAGGGGGAAAAGAAGTCAGCCAATGGCAGCACGGCAAATAGCGGGCAAGCAGACTGAGTGTATGCAAGAAATGTGGTGCCTAGGTAGAGCCCTAGGGCCACGGCATATCTATCACCCTCTGCTGGCTTTGAGAGCTGAATTGCCGGCCTGTTCCATAAGGGGCACAAGCTTCCCCTCCATGGGAACCCAGGGCAGGAAGCTCCATGGGCCACAGCTCAGATGCCTGCGCTCACGGAGAAGAGAATTTGGTGTGGTCTCTCTTGCCAGTTCATGCTTCAGACAGTCCTGAGCTCCTAAGACACTGCCATACCAGCCACATAGTTATAAAGGGTGCCTTGTAGCATGTCAGGTCCGTACATGTCAGGCCAGAGGAGCTGAAGGCTACCTGACAAATAGTCTCTATTTAACCTCAGAGCCTGATTGACCATGTTTCTTTACAGCAGGTCTTTCCAGCGTGGGCACTTTCGACATTTACTTCCTCGGACGCAGGTAGGATGCTATAAACGGCTTTGAGAATGGAACTATCCAATTTCAGCGTGATCTAGTCCCACCACCTTGAGTCTCTGGAGTGCGCCAGATGCAGTGCACTGTGCAGTGTTTATGCACACGAAAGCTCAGAGTCCTTGATTCTGAAATCCAAAACATCTTGTGTGAACTGTTCACACAAAGGGACCTTTGTCATTGTACTGGATTTGCTGCTGTCCGGTTAGTTATTAAAGACGGTAAGATATACTGTTGTATGTGGTTACATTCATTTAAATCTAAGCCACTAAAAGCATTTGCATGGTGTGTACTACTGTACTACCCAATCACAGAGTCACCATGCTAACAGGGCACACACTCTACCTCCCAGCCCTTCTTGCTCGGTAGAAGTGCTTCATTCTCACAACAGAAGCTGCAGCATTCTAGAATCTGCCCCCAAATGCCCTTGTAGAATACCATGTCTATTCAGAGAAGTAAAATGGAGGAAAACGTAACTTCAAAGAATATGTCTTCCAATCTACGATTTTTTTTCCCAAATGCGCCACACAGTTCAGAAGCCGAACATGTAAAATATAAATGGGAATTTTCAAGACACATTTTATTACAGAAACACTCCCCAGAGGCATTTCAAATATTGAGGTTTACAAAAATTCCCACCTAAACAAGACATTAATGAACAGCTGCTAGAAACATGGAGAGTTTACCGGTTTTCTTTTTCTTCTATGTATTCATGGTCACTGACTTCTGGCATCTGTACTACACTGACACGTACAGGATGGGCACTTTGAAGGAGTCTGCGCACTTCCTGCACTCTCAAATCCTCACTCCATATTAGTGACATCACTTCCTGGTTCATATCATTCATACCATCGTCGTCTTCTTCCGCCTCAGCTCCTGAAGGCACATCAGATGATAGCACCTGGGCAACAGACTAATTGAGAGCGGGGAAAGCAGAAAGAGAGGGAGGGAATCATTTCAAGAAAGGCATATTCTGAACATCTAGCTTTATTAAGCCAACAAGATCCTAGCACTGTAACATGAATGTTTGAGGTGTCGCTGCCACCTGCGGCGAGGGTGCTCTGAGAATGGAGTTCACAGAGATCCCTGGGACTTCTCGACTGGGAATCAACTACAGTCATCCACACAGGCAGGATAAACAACTCCCAAAGATGAGAGACAATGGTTTCTCTGGCTTCCAAGGTGAAGCAAAGGAAGTTTAATGACTAACTCCTAGAGCAAATTGACAAGTAAGGGAGAATGGGGGGGGGGGGGGGAAGAAGTGTGAGTAGCTGACTGCCGAAGCACTGCAATTTATCTTCCCAAATGAGCTCTTCCTGCAGATGTGGTAGATCCTTTAGATCTTCCCCCAAATCCATCCCCGCCCAATTTCCACACAGAAGAAGCACATGTAGTTGTCCTGCAAGTTGTTTATTCCTCAAGTTCAGAAATAGAAAACAGAGACCTGGACCAATTTTTTTTTTAAAAAGCATGGGAGCCAAAATTAGGTGCCCAAATCTATTGTTAGGTTCCTCAGAAAAGTGGCCTGTCTTTCAGAAGTGCTGTGCGCACACTGACTTTGGGCCTGTAGAATCACAGAAACGTAGGGCTGGGAGGGACCTCAAGAGGTCATCTAGTCCACCCACCCGTGCTGAGGCAAGACCAAGTATACCTAGACTATGCTCAAGTGTATTCCTATTCAAGCACATGCTTAAGAGCTATCCTGCATAGGGAGGTTTTCCTGAAACAGGGCCTTCACCGGGAGCTGAAGGTGCTCAGCACTTCTGAAAATCAGGCCATTGATTCAGGAGCCGAACTTTAGGCACCCGAATGTTAGCTCCCATGGTATTTAATTCCACTGTTCATTAGCATCTAGGTAGTTGGTTAGGTTTTTCCAAGCTCCTCCTCTAGGTTTCCCCTCATCGTGGTACCAAAATGCCTTCAGAGCTCACCCACCAGCACCACCATATGCCTCAGAAATACGGACATTCCAGATGTTCAAGCTCAATCGTTTTCTTGAAAACTTTATCAAATTCTCATTTGAGGCTAGCCGTCTCCCGTTAGTCTCTAGGTGTCCACATTACCAAAGCTCAACACCGTTTAGCAGCACAGCCAGGCTCAACTTAAAAACAAACCCAAGCACAAGAATTGCTGGGACCATGTAGCACAGGACGGGAATGTGCTGAGAGAGCTGCGTCGTTCAGCTTGCCCAGCACTTGCCTACACCATGCTTGGTTCAAACCAACCTCTCACTTTCACGAGCACTAAATTAACTTAAATTGTTTTTAAAAAAAGGTTCTGCAGAGCCCATTTGCAGACCAGAAATTCTGACAAGTTCCTCACAGCCTGAAGAAATTATTTGGAAAACATATTTCCCTTTCTCCTCTAGCTTCTGCTGTACAGTCTCATTTAATAAAGAGGTAACTGAAAAGATAAGTAGTGCAGTATGATATAATCTAGGGGCAAACAAAACAAGAGAGCTCCTAATGCGTTGCTTCTCGCCACCCAAGTGGACTAAAATTTTGTATGATACATTAAATATCAGAAAGGATCTTTATCCATCACAGGATCTCTCAGTTCCCAGCATATGACAATATGAGTAAAAATGCAGTTGATGAATGAAAAACAATTTATTTTGATCAAAAATGTTAATACCTACCAGCACCACCCATCTAGCCAGTGCCTGCTTTGAAACAGGAAACTCCACCCTGCCCCTCTGAAAGAGGGGAAACAATCTGGCTTTTGTAGAATACTTTATCCTTTTAAGGTAACATTTATAACAATGCCTCAAATAACCCAAGTGACAAAAGTCAGTTTTGATACCATTTGGGGCACAGTTACAAATTCTCACTTGGGGTGAAAAGGTCACTAGTAAAAGCTAAAATGAATCTTTAATGAATGGTGGCTACGGTGATTTAGGTTTGTTAGTTTGATTATTTTCATTCAGAAGAAAAAACTGTAATTTAGATTTTTTTTTTTTATATGTTGTTATGAGAGACCTGGGTAAAATCCAAAGCTGCTTAATAACATTCTAAAAACCCAAGACAGCACTAAATACTTAGTGAGGGAGGATCTTTGCCAGGATGTGCAGCGAGCAGGAGCTCTTTCTTCATGGCCTCTTGAAACAATGCATACTGCCATTAAGCAGTTTCATTAGGGCCACTGACAAACTCTCAACCTATCAAGTAGTGTTTTGGCTTGGTATAAAGGCCTTGAAGAATGCACAAAGGGACTGTCAACATATGAGGCGCTGATGATTCCAGCTATCAGATTAGTGTGTTTTTTAAAAAAAAGGAATTACTCAAAAATGCTCACAGAACAGAAACATCCTTAAGGGGGAAAGAAGAAAAATATGTAGAAAAAAAAAAACTGTGTGCTTTTGAAAGTTGTCACATTTCCCACAATGGACAGGAAGAGTACACTCATGTCAAGCCAAATGAGTGTCATACTAGGAAATACCTGCTTTCCTTTACTCTAGTGTAACTGTTTTGTTGCCACATGCTGAGGGCAGAACACTGAAACTTCTCACTCATCTCTGAAAGTCGTATCTTCTTTGGAATGCAGATACAGTTATAGAGGAAACCATGTCGAGATTTGTACTTAAAGGATTAAAACCCATCTGTTTTACACTCTAGCAATTCAATGTAGTCTGCATATTTAAACACACTCACTCTTCTGGCACCAGACAGTGCTTTTTGTTAAAAACCTTGAATGTTTGTAACCATATGCTGCTCTGGCTCACCGATCTGGAGACCTACATACCATATCTCCTACACATCATGAACTGTTTTGGCCAGCTATGAAGTCAAGAGATACTAGTCCAACTTTTTAAGCATTTAAGCACTCCCAGCTGAGTATTCAGTATGATATTGATATCTGTCTTTCTGAAATCCCCCTTTTATGTTGATACTCACAGATTTACCCTTTGCCAGGTTTCCTTCACAGGCCTGTTTGGAAAGATCTTGACGCCCAATCAAGAGACAGACAGCTTCCGGCCAATCAGAGGCAGGCTGCTCTCGGCAGTGATATACAGCATCTCTGATAGGAAGCGCAACCCCAAAGGGGAGAGACTCCAAATCTCTTAAGGTGAAACCTTAAAATTAGAGAGAGAAAAACCTTACAAGGGTTTTAAAAAAATGCACATTTCTAAGCCCAGCCAAAGCGACTGCTCAAACATAAGACCATTACGAAAGGTTATCGTAAGTATGCAAATAGTAAAAACTTTCCTTACCTACACTAGTCATCCAGATAACCAGCTTTTCAGCTAGGTTGGAAACAGATGTGCTGTGTCTGAAACTATATCTACAAAACAATGGGAAAGCAGACCCCAAGTGAATCAGAAACATAGCAGTATCAGAGTGCAAATTCATAATGTATCAACATTCCATTTACCGATTATCATCTTGTTCTGTTTGCTGTTTCCGTTGCCCTAAAATGGAAAAATAAGATATATTTTTACCAGGTGAATGCAGGAACAATGTGAACTAGTGTCTACAAGAATATTCTCATACCACCAGAATGCCTATTACAGTCCACTCACCTGAAGTTATCCTACACAAATAATGTGATGCTTCATTTGAAACGGCACTCTCATCACCAAGTATGTACAGTGCAACACTCTGCATATGAGAAAGAAATTTTACATTACTATAAATTGCTACTTAAATTACCAGTAACTATCCATTTAAGCCAGCAGAAAGACATACATTGTTATGATGACTTAAACAGATTCTCAGCTCATTATGAAGACATCAGTTATGACTCCTCAATTGAGAGTACACTGAAATTTGCACTTAGAGAACTAAAAACTTTGTGTTTTACATTTTAATGACTGGTTTTAGTCTCCACATTTGGTATAATAACTCTTACAAAGACAAACTACATTTTCCATACAATGTTTTCAAAGAAATACTTATTTAAAATGCTCCCATTTGGAATTTTTGCCTTGCGTTTCCCACATTTCATGGGGTTCCTCTAGCTAAATCACATTTTCCACAAACACCGAAACTTCTCTCTCATACAAACTCCCCCCCGTTCTCCCCCCCCCCCCCCCCCCACCTCTTCCGATAGCATTTCAGTCGCAGGCCACTTTGTAATTGCGCTACAGAAACAAAGCTATTTCTCGGTTCACACGAACTTTACTGAGTTTCACCACGGTTAGCCAGTGGAACTGCCCTGATCGACCAGCCACTTCCACTTTCAGACACTGCCAGCCTAGCTAACTCACAGGAGACAAAATTTCATCTGAAAAGAATATTTGAATTTCTGTTTTTCATTGAAAGTTTCCGAGCAGCTGTATGCCTGAACTCATCCACGAGGTTCTACACGTGCTTCTGGTGTGGCAGGGAGCCAGGCGAGGCAGAAAGGAACACGGAGATGGGCTCTGGAGAGACACTGGGGTGCAAACAGGGATGTGAGGGGTGGGCAGGCAGAGAGTAGGACTTATGTAAACAGGGCTCACTATATGCAAGGATGCTTGCAGGCAGAGAACTCTTTGCACCAGGGTGTCAGCACTTGAATGGCTCCCTTGGTGCTGCTGCCTCAGCTTCTCCATGCTGAAGCCAAGGAGAGAAGTCCACTGTGACAAGCTACCCAGGGTTGGTGAGAGCACGGCTTCTTTCCAATTAACCACAGGTAGGTTGCCTGTGCAGAGCCCCTGTTACCTACACTTGTCCTCCATAACCAGCTCAAGTCCCGCATCTCTGTTCCCCATCCCGTACACCCCAATGGCCCTAGGCCCCACACAGATTTCCCCCCAGGGAGAGGACCGAGGATCATCAGGAGGGCACAAAGGAGAACACTGAGAACTAGCCATGCAGTTAACTATAAATGTTCGTATGTACTTGCTAAAAAGCAGGGAAATTCCCTCACAAGCCAAACTTTGTTAACTTTGAGTTACATTGCTAGTCTGTTTAGCCCCCCAGCAGAAATGGTAAAAAGCAAGGACAAAACCAGGTAAGCCAGGCAGCACGGCAGCACCCCACCTACACTGCCCTCATCAGTTCTCCTACTCACACCCCTCTCTTCCACCTCCTGCAGCTCAGAGCTCTCCAGTCTCACTCTGAAGAGCCTTACACTTACAAATACAAGAAACATAAAGCCAACCAAACAAAGGTAAGTGAGGAGGAGAGACTGGGGATTTTTCCCATTTGCTAACTGCATTGTTTTTAAACACTTCTATGTTTTCTTAACCTAATTTTGGGAATTAAATTGTATTCTTGGTTATGGATTTGGGTCCCAGTCCTCAAAACATTTATGCACGTGCTTAGCTTTCCACACCTGAGTAGCCCCATTAGTCAGTGGAAATATTCACACATGCATACAACTAAGCACTTGGAGGCAAGCATTTGCAGCATCAGCACCTTACTGTTGATATGTCAGTATAAAATCTGTGGTCACTACATGCGCTTTCTTCCTACAGTACATACCAGCACTACTAGTTTGCTCCTTTCACAGATTCCTGGCAAGTAAGGATAAGGCAGGGCTCCTTCTCCCTTCAAACAGGAACTCAGCCACTGAAAGATACTGGGAGGCTCAGCAGAAAAAAACGAGGGATGGTGCATGAAACCTGTTTGGGCTTAATCAGATTAACAGTAACTGTACTGAGCACATGGTAAACAAAGACACCAAGATTGCTCCACTATCGCTAAAATACAGACCAAACCCTACAGCATATTGGCATTATTTTTAAGAAAGCAGGTGTAGTATGTTCAACATTGCCCCAAACAATTCAATTTCTATAACCTCCAGACAGATGGAGGTCTACTAAAGAATCTTAACATTTCAAGTATGAGAGGACAATGTTATCTATCAATGTTATCTTTCAACAATGTTATCTATCAATCCAAGGATCCCAAGAAATCTGACTGATTCTCAAACCGTATTGGTGAAAAAGCTCTGTAATGCAAGCAGCTTAAATGAACCTGCTTTGGTAAGAAACAACAACAACCTAGTTTGATTTCTTTTGCCTTTCCTGTTTGCAAACACTTGGTAGAAGTTTCAAAAGCCTCTTCTTGACTGTTGTTATTGGAGGCCTTTGAATTGACCAGAGGCAGCAGCATCTTTTGCATAACTGCCTCCAGCATTTCATTTGCATTCCTGTGGGTGCAAGGGTGGGCAACCAGAAATGCAAAAATCTAGGCCCTCATTTACCATTTTTTTAAATTTCCAGATTTAAAAAAAACTGTAGTCCTTGTGAAAAGTGGACTGCCAGCCCAAGAGATTGTAGGCATGTCGCCGCTGAACGGGGCAGCGGGACGGGTTCCTGTGCAGCCCACTCCTAAAAGGACAATTTATAGGGATGAGAAGGTCATTCAGCCCGAAGTCTTCGAGCCCTCTGCTAGACCATAAGGGTGCCAGCCAGTGTCGGCTGCAGTAGAGCTCTGGTGACATGGTCCGTTGGCCACTGAGCTGAAATCATCGGTCATCAACTGGTTGTAATTTCAACTCACTATCACCCTGAGGCAGGGAGAAATACTGAAAACATGGGCTGTGAGGGCAGCAACACAGCAAACATCAGTAGTGAGCAAACAAGGTTACAAAAAAAAATAATCAGAATATTTGGATTGATATTGACATCATCTCGATCTCCAGGCCCTCTAACAAATCAGAACAAAATACAACAGCAAGGCACTCGACAAGCACTGAAAAACTGAAATGCTCTGTTTTTGCATTATATGAGTAATGTCACTTTCAGTTGCGGTAAGAACGGTTACCAGAAGTAATTGTACAGTGTACAGAGACACTTCGCTCATCGAGTCACCCTGAAACTCACCTTGATCGATTATGCATGTCTGCCTCGAGATCTTTACAAGTGCAGGATACTCTCTGTAGTAATAATCTATATATGCTTCTAATTTTAAATCCCTAAAGTGAAAGAGATGAGAAAAAGCAGCTAGAAGATGAAAAACATTGCTTGTGCCTCTGATTTATGAATTTCAACTATTGAGCGTATTCTTATTTAACATGGCTGGGATGAGTAGGCTGGGCATGAGGAGCAATATGCTGCCTTTCCTTTCCTAGCTAACCATTCCCTTGACACACATCTCCCCTTCCCCCACACACCAGCTTGTGATTTTAGGCTTTTCTGAATGAGATTCTGTGGCCATGGGCTGCTCTTCCCCACAATCTTCACCACCAATATTAATTTCAGTGGCCTAACTCCTCTGTCCCTGCAGCTTATGCTAAATATTACTGGCAATTAGTTGTTAAGGCCAAACACACTGGGCTTGGCTCTCTGTACAAGATATAAAATACAGACTGTTTTTCCCTTGTGGGATTTGGTGGGTTGTGGGATGAGCCTGGACTATTTTTTGGGTTGCAGACCAAAGAGGTTTGAGAACCATTAATCTAGAGAGAAGAATGGACACAGAAACTAAACACAGAACTGGAATCCAAGAACCTCTGAGTTCCATCCTGGTTGTGACATGGACCCCCTTCTGTGGCTTTGGACAAGTCATTTAAGAACTCTTCCTCAGTTTCCCCCATGCAGTAAAATGGGACTAAGAGGGGGTGTGTATCTGAATGCCAGGTGCAAGAGGAATTCACTACAGCTAAACATTTTTTGACCCAGGAACTTCTTGGACATGGACACACTTTCTCTGCTTGCTGAAATTTGTGAAGTTTGCTTAATAAGGAGAAGGTTAGGGGTGACTTGATCACAGTCCATAAGTACCTACCAGGGGAACAAATATTTAATAATGGGCTCTTCAATTTAGCTGACAAAGATAGAACACCTTCCAACGGCTGGAAGTTCAAGCTAGACAAATTCACACGGAAGCAAGGCACAGATTTTTAACGGTGAGAGTAATTAACTATTGGAACAATTTATCAAGGGTTGTGGTAGACTGCATCACTGACAAGTTTTACATCAAGACCGGATGTTTTTCTAAAAGCTCTGCTCTGGGAATTTCTCTAGGGCAGGTCTCTGGTCTGTGTTAGGCAGGAGGTCAGACTAGATGACCACAGTGGTCCCTTCTGGCCTTGGAATCTATGAATCTATGCTCCACTTTAAAGCTTATTCCCAAATTCACTCTCAGAAATAATGTCTGCATGTCATGAAGAGACACCGTGCAGTATAGGACAGCTTGAGTTCATGTCTGTGACTTATTACTGGAGGTACCTTGCCAGCTGAACGAGCAGGACAACAAGTGAACGAATGCCTTCTCCCATCAGACTGTTCAATTTAAGCTCCTCATAGATCAGATGAAGCACAAAGAAAATAGCAGGAATGTGGGTGAAGAGAAGAGTTGAGGAATCCAAGCTGAGGCTGGGTGAAAAGTCGTCTTTTGGAAATGAAGTTTCCAGTGGATCCAACCGCAAGGCTCTGGCCAGAGGGTGAGACTCAAGGTTTCTATGGTAGTCTGAATTGAGCAGATACTCCCAGTCCTTAGGCAAACAAAGAGAGAATGATGTGTAAGTCCCTAAATATATCCTCCCTCTCCAAGAGACTCCTGAACTGTGATTTCTTTCATTGGATATTGGCGGGGGCTGGGGAGGGGAGGAAGGCTCATGTAAAATACATTAGTTTACAACAGCACTGTTCAAAGTGACATGATCTATAGCAAACATGAACGAAAATCATTAACACTCCAAGCTACTTGGCAGAGAGACGCACATATAATTCCTAATTGTTGAAGAGGCTGGCAATTCTCCCAGTAAGCTGGGACCTAGGGACCACCCAGCCCTCAGTCATTTCTGCTATTAATTACAAAAGGTACTAACAGTTCTCAGGCTCTACTATCTAAAATCCATTAACTCCTACGTTCTCTGCTCCATATAGTACATCATGATGTACTGCTACAAAATGTGTAACAGCAGGCAAGGCACCGCTATCCACGCCAAAAAGTCTGTTCAAAGACAATAATCGGAAAAACCCAGATCTCAGAGTTTGGATTCTCTCTCTTCCCTAGTCCAACATTTAGTTATTTTAATTAACAGATCTAGAGTAATCAGATTGCCCCTCCTCCCCACAATCTACCATTCTGCCCACCAACAGTGTCAGCCTCGATGTCTCATTTGTCCCACTTTCTTCCACACTGTCCCTAGATATGGAACATGCTTCCCGAGCTGGTCCACAAAACTACTCCCTTCTATTTCACACCCCTCTTGAAGGTCCACTTCTCCTGTAGCACCTACGAGAAACTTGCCAATTATGCCTTCTGCCAATAAAATAAAACAAAAAAAATGTAAAAGACAGCGTCTTCGCTCCACCACCCTCTGCACAAGCCTTTGCTAACTGCATATCTTACTGGCATGACACCATCCTTCGCTGCCTACCCCCTCAGCTGCCTTATTACATCACTCATGGTGTCAAAGGTCACTCATTTATGTCCCTGAACCTGCAGTTTGTGCTATGCAGGCAGAACATTGTACCCACATGGACCCTCACTGAAATAATTAGGACTTCGTCCAACTGCACAGAACATGTTACAGGATTGAGGCCTTAGTTTGTGCGCTCCTTGGCATGTTTTCCTTCTGTGCTGGAAGGTGCCCAGGACACCTTTGGGTGATGATTAAATAATAATAAAGCAGCAGCAGCTGAGGCATTAGGCTGTAAAGAACTTTTGCTTCTGTTTCGGCAGAAACTAGCCGCTTCAGCCTGAACTCTTCACTAAAATCCATAACAATACGTGCAGTTAACGAGCTGGGGAATTCTATACTGCTGGCTTGTTAAAATGTCCTGAGCAGACAGGGATGGGATAGACTATCAGGAAAGGAACAGAGCATCTTGGGAACATCTCACATGTGCTTGGGAGCAATATTTGGGCTTGCTGCTGGAGTGAAGTATGAATCAAACATGAACTACTACTTATATGTTGGTACGTCTGAGATGATTCACCCTAGTCAGGGACACACTGTGCTAGACACTGCACAGACAGCTAATGACAGTGCTTCCTCCAAAAACTTACAATCCCATGCAAACCCCAGTTGAAAGTAGCCAGTCAGAGTTTGCTTCCTCTAGTCTGCCTTCATTTTAAAGGTCTGATCTTTTATTCAATTGGCAACCTGCTTTTATTTTTAGTAAATGCTGACTCCATCTCTTACTTCGTCCGATCCTGTCTCGGAAGGTCTAGCCTTCTTGGGAGCAATGACAGGGGAAAGGGATCCTTCAAAATCAAGCTGCAAGAAATAAAAAGGCAAAATTAACTATTGTAAAACCCCTGAAATTACATACATGAATCACCAACAAGAACTAAAAGTGAAATGTAATGTCTGCACCAACGTTAAGTATCGTTTCTTGGCATAGCATTAAAAATTCCATCCTTTACTTTCCCATAAAATCATGTACAACAAAGAAGGGAAGCCAATTATCTCTGTACAGAAGCCACAAGTGCATTTGGTTTGTGAATTTCATATTCGGACTTGCTAATATTTCGGGTTTTGGGGGGGAAGAGAAATGCTGATATTAGTGCTGGGTTAATACCGCAAATGCATTTCAATGGAGTTCATTTCAGTGGTGAGTGCCCCTAGAGTTTGCTTTCCGTGAATATACTAGCAAATGAATGTTCTGACAGGAAGGTCCACTGACACACAAAGCTAAATGAATGCTCCAAAATATTACAAGTATCTGCACTGCAAATCCTGTTCTTAAAGATATACGCATCTACTTGGAAAATGGAACTATGAAACATCACCTGTGTGTTCTATCAAAACAGCATGGATATTAACTAGTCACAACTGAGAATGATCACACTTTGAAAGCAGCACTATCAGTGGTGAAAGGGAGCGTATGATCCTCAGACAATTGTTTATATGTGGCCTAGGTATTAGCGTGATGGGCACATAATATAAAAGTCACAGACACACTAAATACAGTAAGAATGTGCATCTGTTTTTAAAAAACAGATACATTTGGAAACGTTCATTTTATAATTCAGAGATGCCTTGTTTAAAACAGGTTAAGACATGCCTGCTGCTGAACCGAATGTATTTGGATATACATCTTGAACTTTGTGAAATTATTAATTATGCAGACAATTAACAAATACTAATATAAGCCTAGAAAACAAACTACAAAGTTGTGAGTTTACTTACATTACGTGTCCATGCCAATCTGTCAGTATTGTAACCCATCATATTCATGAGGCAGGTTACAAATAGACTCCACTCAGAGTGATAACTTGGTCCTCCAGGAGCATTGTAAGCATTATACCACTTGACAAGCATTTGTACCGCGATCTCTCTGGGCAGGATAGACTTAATTCCTTGTAAACATCTTTTCACTGGTTTGGGGGGAAAAGAAAATGTTTATACTATTTTGTCACATCCATTGCCCATGACTCCACAATTACTGCTGTAAACCCATTTCGAGCCCTACTTTCGGCCCTCTGATAACTCTGTCAAAAAAACCACACACAGTTCAGCTCCCCCCATCTATTGGCCTGGAAATTCCCATGCATAATCTCAAGACAAAGGAAAACTTGCTTCAAACTGCAAAGCAATCAGCCACTGTTCAGTTTTAAGGACACTGGAAATGTAATTCTAAATTTTTTTTGCAACATGTCCCTGTTTTGCTCATTCCTAAAGCTGTGTTAGATCAAATTTCTCATGCTCGTACTCCTTAAATAACAGTGCACACACTTCTTTTAGGCCAGTTTGTTCCCAAGTTACCAGAGAATACTACTGGTTGTGAATAAGTGAACCTACAGAGCACAGCTAGATATAGGTCAGCAAGTCTGTAGCTGATCACATCAACTTACAGCATTAGGTGCCGCATCATCAAGGCCCAAAATACTACACTTCACAGCTGGAAAATGAAGTGTGCAGTTGTGTTTTATAGGTTGGATTCTGTTCCTTACCTAGCTCCGAGGTGGCAATTTCAGGAATGGTAATCCTAACCATTGAGCTAGTGCTGAGTTCCTGTTTAAAAAAAAAAAAAAATTGAAGTCAAATCGCAAGGGGCATCTTCAGATTAAACCAAGATCACAGTCCGTCTATACAGGAAGCTTTATACATTACACTTATCCATAACACTGAGCTTTTTACTAAGCTTGAGACTTTCAAGGTCTGTGAGAGAGCGGTTGGGCTTATAGGTACTCGAATTCCTGTAAGTGATAAGAGGTAGTTTTTCTAAAAAGGACGTTCTATAGGGTAAGGATGTGCACTGAGCACGTGGAAGTGCAACGTCGGGTCTGTGAGTCAGAAGCTCTCCAAAGCTTACTACACATGGGAGAAACCGGGGCTCATTATACTTGGCTCGCCCTGTTTCAGAAACAACCCACAGGAAAACACCTACCAGAGTCACTCTGTTGTGAACAGGGTCTCGTACAGAGTGAATGAAAGTTCCAAGTTGTTGGAAAGTACAGTCCTCCATGTAAGACGAATCGTGAAGTTTGGAAGAATCCCTCAACTCTGGAACGGGAGACAACAGCACTCCCTGAAAAGTGACAAAACAATCGTTACAAGCTGCAATGGTGGGTGGGTGAGTTAACAAGTCTGGGCTCTGCATATTCTGAAACCAATCCTCATCCTTCCATTTTAGGGTTTCCAGTAAGACACTAATGACTAGGTGTGACGCTGGCAGACCAAACGCCAGCTCATGCCAAAGTTCTCATGTCTCACTTGAACACTGACAAACACAGAGCTGGAATCCATCTGGCTCACCCGTGTGTTAGAATGGTTAAAAACCAATATGAGAATGATAAGAATGTGTGTAGTGTTCAGATTTTATTGAATGCTTGTGAGTTGCTGCCAGCATTAATCTCACTTATAACATCTGTATCCCATATTGTAAGGTAATATTTCAGTGAGTCTCTCTGACTGTGTAAATGACCAGGCAGAAGAGAGACATTAATTAGTGTGAAAGGCTGATCTTCAAAAGAAAGTGTTATACACTTTCCAACAGAAATATTCCATTGACACTAGATGGACTATTGTGGGATGTTAAAGAGAGCAAAAGATATTTATTGTGGATTATAGAGGCTTCTATTAACCTTTTGAATCTTAAGATTTTAATTCATTTGTCAAGTATCAGAGGGGTAGCCATGTTAGTCTGGATCTGTAAAAGCGACAGAGTCCTGTGATAAGCTTATGCTCCAATACACCTGTTAGTCTATAAGGTGCCACAGGACTCTTTGTTAATTCATTTGTGTATCTATCTTTAGCCTGTAAATAACTCTCTAAAGTCCTTTTCCTATTTAATAAATCTTTATATAGTTTACTATAGGATTGGCTATAAGCATTGACTTTGGTGTGAGATCTACAGTGCAATTGACCTGGGGTTGGTGACTGGTCCTTTGGGATTGGGAGTAACCTGAATGCTGTGATCCTTGGCATAAGGGACCATCTAACACACAGATAGGCTGGTTTGGGTGGTGAGCCAGATCGAAGTACCCAAGGAGACCATGTATGACTCCATATTAAGGCTATTATAGTGCCTGAGGAGTCTATGCTTGTTAATTGGTTGGTGAAATCTAAGAACAGAACTCTCAGCCAATTTGGGGTTTGTGCCCTGCTTCCTAAGAGTAGGTACTCATGCGCTTGAATCACTGCAGGCAGCATTACATTAGGCGTCAAGAGAGACGTGAGTTTTAAATGACATTGTCAGCTACTTAAACATTCTTCACAGCACAGTGACAAGAGAGTCATGCCACATCCCTAGTGTCCTACACAACTACCACATACACATCTCCATTTTGACCGATTTGCACCGACACTCATCCACAGTTACAAGCTGAATGTGGCAGAGGAGCAAGGAACCACGTGAGTGAGGCAAGGACGTTGAGGAGCGAGGGTTAGCAGAGATAGGTGTCAAGGGCAAAGGAAGGAAGTGGGGTTTGAGCTGCAGGAGATGGATGGGAGAAGCTGAGCGGAAAGAAGTCCCTCTGTGACGAGCTGTCAGACGCTGGTCAGAACAAAGATCTTCTCTGACACACCACGAGGAGTTCAGCCCAGTGGCTCGCCTCTCTTCTCCACAAGCATAACACCCATTTCCTCCCCATGCTCTCAGGGGGCAGGTGGTTCGGTAGGCGCTTCAGTATGTTGCTGCGATAGGGGATTGTGGCGAGGGGCTGGGGGAGTAAGTGGAGTTTGAGTTAGGGGGACTGAGTGGGAGAAGCACAATCACAGGCTCAATCTCCCTGTTCTCACAACATCCCCATTCACTCCCCAGCAGCACTCACAGCCCCCCTCATACCCAACCTGCGGCCCTGTCTATACTGCAGAGTTCTGCCAGCACAGCTCTGTCAGCCAGGGGTGTAGAGAGATCTGATCCCTGACCTAGGGATGGCAGAAACCCCAGCGCAGACGCAGTTACGACAGCAGAACCGCACTGTTGCGGGTATGGTTTGTTTCGTTGAAGGGAGCGGGGAGATGCAGGGAATGGGGCCTAGTCCAGCAGAAAACAGACTCAGGCGCTTAGCGACATCATGGCTTTTGAAAGAATAGAACAAACTTTTTCAATAGAACAGTTTGCTTCTCTCACCTCCTCTAAGGGCCCTAGGTGCTTATTCAAAGGCTTGGAAGGAGTATTCAGGCTATCCAGAGGGGTGCTCGGACGAGGCATTTGGTTCGACATTGTCAGTGACGGCACTGGCAGTCCAGGAATAAAAATCTTCCCTACCTTTTTATGAAAAGAAATGGTTAGTTTTAACATGCAAACTCCTCTAACGCACACACGTTCAGGTCACTGGCAGTAGTGGCAGCAATTATTAATACTTCAAAGAAAAAGGTTAAGAAAATTGGGTATATGGTGAAATTCAAACATCGATAGACAAATCCAAAGTTGTCCCATTTTAACTCCTTTTCCCCCAAGCTTTGACACATTACAGTATTTTCCAGTACTACTACTATACATTTCCACATGCTTGCATCATTGCTGCACATTTAAGTCAACTTAAAGTTATGACAGTTTCAAGTACAATCCAGTACAATTTTTAAAAAGACTACTTTTAAGCGGTATAAAAATATCTAGAAAAATCTGGTCTACACGGTTTCCAAAGAAAGCAAAAAACATATTGTGTCTTTCTACATAACTTAAAAATAGCTAACCCTATTTTAACTATAAAAGCGTAAAAAAGCAAGCACAACGTAACAATAGTCTTTTGTAAAGTAACAAGTTTTGACATTTAAAACCCATGGACACCTCATGAGGGACTGAAATCTTTTAGCTTTGGAGAACTTCTGCTTATTTCTCATATTTTTAGGGTTCTCTTTGTTTTTAATAACTCAAAAGCTGGACATGAAAACCTCACATCAAGCAACATTATCTCCAAACCTAATGCTTTCAAATTGTTCTGATGCGTCAATGACTCAAGAGCAACATTTCCAGCACTGCATGAGGCAAATCAGACAGCAACTCCTGCTTTTGATTAGATTTGATCCAAGGACCTGCCCACCTCCCCAGGAAGTTGACGTCAGAAGTCTCCTAAAATGGCCTAAAGCAGTAACTGCTGTAGCAGCTTACTACATATCAAACACACGTGACATGACGCTGGTAACAGAAGTTACAATAGCCCCGTTGTGTGACAGGAAATTTCAAACGTGTTTACCTTGGGGTACTAAGAATTGTCACTTGATTACATGATGGTACATACCCGAACCACTCCAGTGTACAGCACTAAGTTTCCATTGCCTTCCAGAACCAGCAATGTGTCAATGCTCTATAAATACCAAACAGTGTGTTAAAACACCTTGTATTTGAGTAAACACTATATTGAGACATTGAAAGTACACCAAGGTTCTATATTTAACACACACACACCTACCTCCACAGGGGCTGCATCCTTTGCTTGTATATTGGTAACAGAACCAAAGATCAACTGTGACTTATCGTTACTCTCTTGAAACTTTACACAGCTAAATATTTCGGAGGGGAAAAAAAAAGATTCAATCAAAAACGTTATATACCAGAAACTCTCTCCTATGTGATGTTATGAAAGAGGGAGAGGATATTAAAACAGTGATGTATGGGAACTAATTTTCACAGTGGTATCCTTCCCTTCTCTTTAACACAAGATAACACTGTTTCTACAGAATCTCTAATATGAGGAATGCTGGATTTTCCACAGCTAATTAACGTCATTCAAAGTAATAATCTTTATTAAATTACGCAGAATACTTCTAAGGGTCTAGGGTAGGAAAGGCAAGCATGCCACTGGAAGTACAATGAATTATTTTTTAATCTTGGTTTTATTTAAATGCCCAAACTTGTGTATGCTATAGTTGCAAACATTCATATGACAGAGACACATGCATCACATTAATGTAACAGATTTCACTATCCCATATCTAGCTAGTTATTTTTATAGCTCTAACATTTATTCAGCAATTCACAGGTACCCATAAAAACCCACATGCTTACCGCAATTGGAGCTGGGATTCCACTAAAAAGCACAAGAACTTTTGTCCGCAAAGGTCAGTTGTAATAAACACTTTTGAGGCTTGGGAATTCTTCTCTCTGTCAAGATTGAAACAAGAGGCAGTGATCAGCATAGTGCTTTGGCTCACTATTCTAGGGTCAGCGGAAGAGTGTTACTGATGAGAATATTAAGCACAGCAAGCTGGGAGACATGGCTGGGCATCAGCCAAACAGAGGAATGGACAGCCAGAGTTTGCCCACCCCAATGTGTGTCACTATTGTAGACATTAGCATTCCTAGATCCCAACCCGCATGCTCCCTACTTTTGGGCACTCAGGGCACAGTCTTTACAGGCCAACCCTAGTGTCAGATTTGTTTTATCCTTACTTTCCTGTTTAATTCCAAATGTTACTGCTCTGCTTAGGTTTCTACCTTTGGGTCATGTTTGTTCAAAGGCAGCTGTCCCCAACTGAAAGCCTGCAGTATCTGCATGAAGTCCTCTTTGAAGTGAGCAGCACCAATTTCAATCACTTACTAGCATTAGAATTTGTACAGTGATCTCAACAGTAGCATTGGCATTTGGAGTCAAGCTGGCTAAAGGACTTTAGTATATGATCATAATGAATGACAGTGCTGATTTAGAAGGGAGGAAAGATGCCTGCCCAGGATTGCTTTTGTGTACAGTTTGCACCTATTATAATGTGAGTGCTGCTACCACACAGCATCCTTGCAAATGCCCAGCTGAGTCCCCTGTGATATCAGCACTGATCACTTCTCACAAGGGCTGGAACAAGCTCCCAGCCACCAGCTGGGCACATGTGCACCACCACAAACTGTCAGTGAATGTAATCCCTCCTGACTGGTGCGGATGGCAAAGGAAATAAGATTCATACACTGATTTTGCTCAAGCAGGAATTGGCCCTGCACTGCCTCTCTTGTACTAGGTGTGGTCCGGCCCTCTAGAACCACATGAGCTCCTCTCACAGAAAGGCAGAAAGCTTCAGCCCATGGCTTGGCATTGGCTGCAATGATACCACATTAGTAATAGCTCCACTTTGGGCAGCTCACTCGGTATTCTGCCAAGTTCAACACAACGCCGCTTGTGATACTCCTGTGGTTTTAGCTACTTTCTTTCTTTAGCATCTTCACTAATGCTCCAGGAGAAAAAGAGCCTGCTAATTAAATTCCTAGATGATACTGAAAGGCGCTGTAAACACCAGGGACAGCAAAATAATAAGAAGGTGCCAAGAGACTACAATTATGGCCAGGTACAAAATGACATCAATTTATCACTGAGGCATGACTGCCAATAGGATGGGCTAGCTCGCACTCGACCCAATTGTAACACAACGCTTCTGGCTGGGTTGCGAGCAGCAGGGATTTGAAACCAGGTGTCTATTTCCCGAGGCAGGAGACAGCCATGCCGTCAGATCCAGAGCTCTTTTTCTGCTGCTAATAACCCAGCCAGGGTGTCCTGTTACCAGTGGTGGCGCGTAGAGAGATTTCAGCTGCAGCACATCTCGGGCACTTGGGATGAGCTTCCCAGCTGGGGGAGCATGTAACTCACATTTACACAGCCTGGTTCTCTGTCCCCAGTCTAGTGGCTGGATCAGATAGTGATCAGTGAGCCAGCTACAGCTTTTGAGCTAACAGATCTGACTTGGAGCTGAAAGACGGTAGAGGCTCATGCTTTTAGGTTCCAGGTTCAATCCCTTTGGCTGATGACCCATCCAGGAGCATTTGCATTATACAACTACCATTACCCTTAAGGACCAAAAAGCTAAGCTCAAGACATTCCACCTACCACATTGGATGGAGCCGAGACTCAAGAGTAAGAATCCTAACGGACAGTATCTGTAGAAACTGACTTTCCACTACCCCTGTTACCATGTACTCAAGATCTACTGTGTCACGGCCATGCACATAGGAATTTACTCATCATTGGGATGGAATGCAGCAGCTATTTAACAGCACACAACTGCTTGGGAGAAAAGTGAAGAGTATTTCATCCCTTTGTAACAGGAAGAAGAATTTAGATAAGCAGAATATCATTACCCAAATAGGAGTTTGGCTAAGACATTGTGGTTAATTTGATCATTTGTTTAAAAGAGCCATGGGATATTTAATGTCTTCAGATGGTAAAGATACAGTTTGATAGCTCATCAAAAAGACAGTATCTTCAAAAACAGAGTGCCCCATATCTCATGCCAACGCATTGGTTCACACACTGGCCTCCTGGGAAGAGTGATACCTACTGAACCACCCACACCACTTCTGCAGCACACTGGTACTCGAAGGTCTCACATCAAAGTAGCAATCAGCCTCAACCCTGCTTAGCTCATGAGAGTCAATGTGATAACAATCCAGTTTAGAAGGATACAGAGGTTAACACATTTAAAAGTGCCCAAGTCCCATTTTCAAAAGTGAGCTGGGCACTTGGGGTAGGTCTATACTTGCAATTACACACCTGCGGCTGGCCTGTGTCAGCTGACTCTGACTCTGGCTCGCAGGGCTGGGCTAAGGGGCTGTTTAGCTGTGGTGTTGACATTGCCTGAGCCCAGATGTCTCCACCGCAATTAAACAGCTCCCTAGCCCGAGTCCCATGAGCTGGAGTCAGCTGACATGGGCAAGCCCCAGGTTTTTAATTGCAATGTAGAAGCACCTGGGGAGCCTGACTTTCACGGAGTCTTAGTCTCCTAAGTAGTTTTTGACAGAGGGACTTAGGCACTTTTGAAAATGTTACCCAACAATACTAACCGATCCTTCGTTATGAAGCATTCCCGTGTACTCAGTAGTACACACACCTGCTTTAAGAGGCAACGGCTTGCAAAAAGTTTGTACTGAGGACAATTGCACTTTAGTCTTTGTCAGTGGAAACACAGGTCTTCTTAAACCCAAATATAAGCTTCCAAACCTCATGGTCATGATGGTCTCTGTCCACAGATGGTCTATGCACAGCTCTGGAACAATTGGCTCAGTTTCTGGAGCAAGGAAGGAGTCACTGGCAGCACTGTTTGGAGAATGGCTCACACTGTGCCTCCGTGGCGACTGGGTGTTACTGGAGAAGTTGAATCTCTGCACTCCTGAGAAAGATTGCACCCCTAAGGCAGGGGAGTGAGAACGGCTGCAAAGACAGACAAGGGCCATTACTGAAAACAGATCATAAAGTCAGGCAAGCTCAGGGGTGTGCAGCAGAATCCTCTTCCACAAGGGGAGCCAGGGAGCTCACACACCAGCACTGAATTTTCTCACAGTTGCTAATTCAATACCAGCCCCTTTGCTCACAGAAACACACCAACCCTCCAAATCGTTTGCTAAATACTTCTGGCAGAGGCTTCAAAAGGAGGGGTGGGAAATAAAAAACACTCCGTAATGTGCAATCTGGTTTGTGAAAACCTATCCCCAGCCTGCCTAGTGTGACTATTACCGATTTTAAATGCAGTTCTGTGTTTATGCTAAAAGCTCTGTCTCCAGCTGGGCTGCCGGTGGAGAGCCCTGCCTCCATGCGCAGGACTCATCTAAAGTGCAGGTGGCGGATTCTTGAAGGAAATAAAGCTCTCTGGGGCTTCCCGAGGGAGACGTAGGAAAGCGGGTAACAAGACAGTAAAGTGCACAGAGGACGTTGAGCTTTCGCTCCAGAAAGATGCCGCAGAATGGCTGCTGAAGGCCATTGTGGGCATGGAGAGGACAGAATGACCTAAGGTGCATCATTCTATGTTTCTAAAATACCTCACTATCCCTATCAAGGCCCACAGGACACTGTGCAAGACATTTAAACACAATACAACTAGTTTTAAGAAGTCAGCATAAATTCAAAATGAATACAATTGATTAATGGGAAGGGAAGGAGATCAACCACATGAAGAGGGTTAAAAAAGAGACGGGAACCACTGATGGGCAAGATAAAAACATGAAAAAAGTTGAGGCAGTTACAAAAAAGGGAGAGAGAGAGAGAGAGGGAGAGAGAGAAATGGACCAATGATATTGGGGAAGCAAATTCCACACCCTTGGACTAACTTCAGCAAAGGTGCCAAGCTGTGCTGCAACAGCTGGATCTCCAAGTGGAGGGCAGCGTGGAAGCTTTGTGATCACAGGTATTTGCACTAAAGGAGAACGTTGCGATCGTAGATGGGGTCTACACCTTTACAGTGCAGTTCTACTCTAAAAAAGCAACTATGTTTAAATGGCACCTTCATATTCAGCTATCTACATGTGTCAGGTCTGCTGTGACCAAAAAAAAAAAATACAGCTTTGCTGCTTTTTACTCCTGAAAATCCTGTAGAGCCAACACAACTAAGGGTGAGTTGCATTTGATTCCAATGTTTACTCAACTCCAATCAGTTACACCTGTGTAGCCCATTGAAGGCAAGTCGGTTGTAAGGAAGGACCAGATTTGGTCTGCAGAACACTTATTACTGGTGATGATGCACATAATGGAAAGAGCACAGACTGAGTTTGCAGGGCTGGCCAGCAGTCCAACATCAAGGGGAGTTTTTTTGCTTGTTTTTTAAAATAGGGCGGGCTGCTCTCTGGTCACCCTTTTAAGGGTGAGAAGAGCAAAAATATACCATATTGATATGCAAATATCACCAGTAATCTGGCTGAAGGAGAGACTATCCAGAGAATAAAATTCTAACTATCCTAATTTTGAAATTTGTTTTTATCCTTTGTGAAACCCTCCCTGTTAACTGGAGATATTCTAGCATGTGACATCACAAAGACCAGAGGCCTACGCAGCACACTGCAGAAGGCAAGGGACAACGCCTACTGATGCCAGAAACTACCAAAACTAGATACATTTATGTTTCTCACATGGTTCAGTATTGTCGATTCACACTTAACATCCTTTCAGCTTGTTCCATAAAGTAAACTCAGCCATTTATAATTATCCCTTGAAGCCAGAACCTTTATTTGGAATGGCTGATGATTTGGGACAATTTGATCCCAATGGTAAAGATAAAAACATGTCAAGAACTATAAAATAAGACTTGACAATCGTCAGAACATGAGGAGAAAGCAGCAGACATCTGAACTTTGACTGGAAGAGCTGCCATGCTGCCACTTCGCTCTGTCTACAGAACAGTGATGTAGCCAGCTTTCTCACTGAGCTAATCAGGCACCGTTGCAATGATCAGCTGTGAAAATCAACAGAACAAGGAGTGTTCAGGAGTCAAGAAGACTGTCTCTCATGCCTCAGTACTGCCCTGCATATGAATTTCAATACCCACTCCGAGGCAGCGCAGGTGAGAGGGTGGATAGCCCAGTGGCACTAGGACTCAGGAGACCTGCACTCTGCTCCCAGCTACACCACAGATTTTCTTTCTGAGCTGGGACAAGTCACTTGGTTTCTCTCTGTCCCAGTCCCCCAGCTATAACATGGAGATAATAGCATTGCCCTACCTCACAGGGACATTGTGAGAAAAAAATACATTGAAAAAATACACTGATAACAGAGGCCAAGTAAGTTAGATAGATCGGTACTGTTTTAGACATTGTATAGAGTCTATTGCTCACCGTGCATCAGATGTGCTCATCTTTTATGCTACTAGTTAACACACCATCCATTTAGCACCCACCTAAGAGCCGCCATGTTGGATATGGAAGGGGAGCGGGAGTGCACGCTGGGCGACGACACCGACCTACTCTGGCTGTGAAGAGAGGAATAATTCTGGAAAGGGGAAGCCATGGGTGAGTCTCCTTTCGAGAGACTCCTGAGGTGGGCGGTCAAAGAGCTGCTGGTGGCCACGTGTTGCGGTGTCCCCACCTGCTCAGAGAACTTTAGGACTGCGTTCTGCTCCTGGAAGAGACAAAAGAAGCTGTACGTCATAAGGAACATGAGTGGGTCATAGCAGCCCGAGTGCCCTGGGGTCACTGACCAGCTGTTTACTTAGCCAGCACAACTCAAGTTAGATGTCACACACTCGGCCTCATTTGCTGCTAGACTTCTCAACCCTGGGGTCTAGTTAGTAACGCTGTAGCAGATTCTGAAGAGACTATCGTTCTCCAGGGACACAGTCATTTCAGCCAAGCCCCAAGTGAGGTAGCTCTCATGCAGTAGTCCCACAGAATGGTGGGGAGGGCATCTGCCTTTCCCCTAGGACTCCCGCATGGAGCAGGGAGAGGAAGACAGTCAGCAGCAGGGCTAGGTAGAGTCTCCCTATATTGGCTTTTCCAAAAAGTGAAGAAAAGAAGGCAGGAAAGGTGCAACAGGGGCACTAGACCTACACTGGGAGGAGCAGAAGGGCCATGGGGTAACTCCCTGAGATCCCTGCCCGTGGCCTGGAGAGCAGCAGGCGGGGGGGTGAAGGAAGGCCGGGGGTCAGCACTCCCTGACTCCCTTCATCTGTTGTTTGTCTCTTTCCCACAAGTTTTCCACCTGGCTCTTAATGGCAGCCCCTTGTTTGTTGCTTTTGTTTTAAATGGCAGCTGTTTGAAAGCGCTGAGAGGTTTGGCAGATCTTTAGTCAGCAGATTGCCAGGACGACAGCCAAAGGGGCATGATAACAAATGTCGTTTCGCACCCATCGTTTATGTGGCAGGTATATCTATGCCCTCCCAGGCACCCCCATTCACCCCCAGAAACAGCCACCATTGGTTAAGGCATTTAAACACCAACAAGTGTTCGGGAAACCCGGCACCCTTAATTCTGGAATGGAGAGATAATTGAAAGAGGAACTGCTCCTCAGAAGTTCCGTTGTTCTGATCAGTTTAACGCTATCCATTATACGGACTGGATTGTAGATCTCTCTCTCTCTCTCGCTCGCTCTCACACACACCCCTCTCTTCCATCTTTAAGTCAGCAATTATTTCTTACCTCTGGTTTTACTCTACGAAGGGCCCAGACAGCATGCAAACTCTGAACGGTGTCATAGGTCATCACAATGGAAGGCTCCTCATTGAGGAACACAATGCGCAGTGTGTAATCAGCAACATACTGTACTCTAGCCGAGCCAAACACACCTGCTAGAGAAGTAGCGCTCAGGTTAACCCCATCTAAATCAGAAGGACAGTTTCTGTAATAGTGTTATTAATTACACAAAGCTACCGTTTCATGTCCCATTTCTGTTGCAACTTTGGTTCTTCACATATAGATTCCCTCTCTGGCAGTGTTTGGCAGGTAAGCGTATATAGCTAAGCATTCAGACCCAAGGAAAAAGGCCACAGTTTGTTGTATCCAAGTCATTTTAAAGTAGTATAAATAAGAGGCAGCACTGCCTAATGGCTAAGGCACTGGCCTGGGACTCAGGAGACCTGGGTTCTATCTAGCCGGGAACACAATCTAACGCAATCCAAAGGCTGGAAGTTGAAGCTAGACAAATTTAGATTGGAAATAAGGCATAAAGTGGTAAGTGTAACAATTAGACATTGGAACAGCTTTACCAAGGGCAGTGGTGCATTCTCTAACACTGACAATTTTTAAATCAAGATTCGATGTTGTTCTAAAAGCTCTGTTCTAGCAATTGCTCTGGGGCGGTTCTCTGGCCTGTGCTATACAGGAGGTCAGACCAGATGATGACAATGGTCCTTCTGGCCTTGGAATCTATTAATCTATTCCCAGCTCTGTCAAAGTTTTGCTGGGTGACCTTGGACATGTCCCCTCTCTCTTCCTCAGTTTCCCCTTCTGCAAAACAGGGCTAATGAGGCTGGCTTCCTTTGGAGAGTGCTTTGAGATCTACAGCTGAAAAGCACATCACTATATCTGCATGGGGTTCCTGGCCCTCCCCACTGCTGGAGTTTTGCTACTGGCCCATCCCTTCCCTGCCCCCCTCCCTTTGCGTGGGACACAGCTCGCTCTGGCCCCTACCTGTTACCATGAGAGATGGTACTGTGAACGGGAGGCATCTCCTCACACACACACACACACACTTCTCCTCACTGCTACAATGCCCTATAGTCTCTACCTCTGCACCAAATAACTTATGAGACTCCAGAAACTCATAGACTCAGAGACTTTAAGGTCAGAAGGGACCATTATGATCATCTAGTCTGACCTCCTGCACAATGCAGGCCACAGAATCTCACCCGCCCACTCCTGGAATAATCCTCTCACCTATGTCTGAGCTATTGAAGTCCTCAAATCATGGTTTAAAGACTTCAAGATGCAGAGAATCCTCCAGCAAATGACCCGTGCCCCACGCTGCAGAGGAAGGCGAAAAACCTCCAGGGCCTCTGCCAATCTACCCTGGAGGAAAATTCCTTCCCCACCCCAAATATGGCGATCAGCTGAACCCTGAGCATGTGGGCAAGACTCACCAGCCAGACACCCAGGAAAAACTTCTCTGTAGTAACTTCTAACATCCCATCATTGGGCTATTTACCACTGATAGTCAAAGGTCAATTAATTGCCAAGATCATGTTATCCCATCAAACCATTCCCTCCATACACTTACCAAGCTTAGTCTTGAAGCCAGATAGGTCTTTTGCCCCCACTGCTTCCCTTGGAAGGCTGTTCCAGAACATCACTCCTCTGATGGTTAGAAACCTTCGTCTAATTTCAAGTCTAAACTTCCTGATGGCCAGTTTATATCCATTTGTTCTTGTGTCCACATTTGTACTGAGCTTAAATAATTCCTCTCCCTCCCTGGTATTTATCCCTCTGATATATTTAAAGAGAGCAATCATATCTCCCCTCAGCCTTCTTTTGGTTAGGCTAAACAAGCCAAGCTCCTTGAGTCTCCTTTCATAAGACAGGTTTTCCATTCCTCAGATCATCCCAGTGGCCCTTCTCTGTACCTGTTCCAGTTTGAATTCATTAAGAAACATTAAGAGCAGCTCATATTAGGTACCCCTTTACCAAGCGGCCCTATGATTTGCTTGCTTTTGATCACACTCAGTTCCATTGTTCAGGATGAATACATCATCCTGACCGCTTACTAGAGTCGTCCATCTTCCCTCTATTTAATTAATGCTGATTTCCTTAATACTGTTAGTGTATAATCAAAGTCTGCATGTGGATTTTAGAGCACTTAGAACAGGGGTTCTCAAACTCAGGGGGTCGTGAGGTTATTATGTGGGGGGTCACGAGCTGTCAGCTTTCACTCCAAACCCCGCTTTGCCTCCAACATTTATAATAGTGTTAAATATATAAAAAAGTGGTTTTAATGTATAAGGTGGGTCGCACTCAGAGGCTTGCTATGTGAAAGGGGTCACCAGTACAAACGTTTGAGAAACACTGACTTAGAATAATCAACCTTTGAACAGCAAGCAACACTCACTCTTAACTATAGCTACAACTCTGCTATAATTTCAAGAAGGATGTAGTTAGTGTGGCGACTCAGCTGCAATGTGAATATCATGACTCCAGACCCAGTAACGTGCGGGTCAATCACCACAGCTCAATGACAGCAAGGTTTCAAACGTAACCAAGCAAGATAGCTTGTTCCTTTGTAGAATCCCTCCTCAGTGGCCAGCCATTCAAAGAGGTCTTTTTAGATACCTTAAATATCCTAAAGCTACAATACCAATTATGGGGTTTGTCTACCCCAGAGGTTCTCAACCAGGGGTACACATACCCCTGGGGGTACACAGAGGTCTTCCAGAGCGTACATCAACTTATCTAGATCGTTTTACAACAGGCTACATAAAAAGCACTAGCAAAGTCAGTAAAAACTAACATTTCATACAGACAATGACTTGCTTATACTGCTCTATATACTATACACTGAAATGTAAGTACAATATTTATATTCCAACTGATTTATTTTATAATGATATGCTAAAAATAAGGAAGTGAGCCATTTCCAGTAATAGTGTGCTATGACACTTTTGTATTTTTATGTCTGATTTTGTAAGCAAGTCGTTAAGTGAGGTGAAACTTGGGGATACGCAAGATAGACTCCTGAAAGGGGTACAGTAGTCTGGAAAAGATGAGAGCCACTGGTCTACACATACTGTGCAGCAAGCCAGGTTGTAAATCTACAGCAACGCACACATGGAACCTTTTACTGCATAGCAGCAGGGTCCATGCGGACAGTTAGCACGTGGCAGGCGAGTGCATTGTAGATTTTCACCACAGCTTGCCACGAACCAAGTATTCGTATTGACAAATCCTAAGTGACACGAAATCCTAATTTAATTAACAGGGCTACAACAACACTGCATACATGAAATCCTAACAACAGATAAGCAGCTAAAATAATCCATTCCTAAATTCTTAAGAGATATTTGAACATTCATTAGATTGTAATATATGGACTATAAGACGGGGAAGGTAAACATTCAATAATATTGCAGCTGAATGACTCATTTCTATTTATGGATTTTCATTGTATTTATTTTTTTTTTTATTAAAAAAGACAACCTACCTCCAGACTTACAGACAAGAGGTGTTATCTCATCTAAAGGATGTAGCATACTGAACATAGTGGGCAAAGGTTCTCTGGAAAGGAAATGGAAAAATATATTTAAAAATCAAGTGTTAACAAGCTGTAAAATCTAACAGATAGATCACAAACACCCACTGGAATTTTAACAGTCAACTCCTCAAAAATAAACAAGTGGCGTATATGTTCCATTAACTATAGATTGTGTAGTTCATCTAACACATCAATAAAAAACCCCAAGCGTTGTTTCTCTAGTACACTTTATCTCTGAGCAGCTTAGAAAACTTAAACTGATATTACTATATAACTTGGAACACTTCACCCACCACTGACATGATATGGCTATTTAACAGCACAGAGCAATGCTTAACAGTTCAGAATAGGAACTGAGGAATCCAATTGAAATTGCAAGGGAAATTTAGACAGACATGGAATTACCAGATAAAAAAAAGTGGCAGAACACAAAGACTGAAGAGCCAAGAGATCTCTACTGACCACAATTAACATGAATGTCAGTTTGAAATCTCATTTGAAAGCTGAAACATTCTGTGTACAATTTCCTTTTTACTCCACAGTGTAAGGGCAGGAGTAGGTTGCAAGTGCTGGCGTGCAGCTTAAAATGCAGTTCTAAACTCTATTATTTTTGAGCTTTTTCACCAGAAAGACTCCTCTTACACTTAGCACATGCCACAGGGGAAGTTTTCTGAGAAACATCAATAGGATTAGAGAAAAAGGTTTTCTATTCTTATGGACTTTGACAGCCAGTAACCAAAAAGCAGCTCAGGTTTGTATGTTCAAACTGGAGTAGACATGTAGTCCTATGGAGAACACGTGACTTTCACAAGTCTGAAAAAAGTGGAAGTTCTTAATGTAAAACTTTCGAAATGCAGACTGCTGAGTGATGGGTCACTCCCTAGCTATTTAGAGCACACGTCTCACTGTGGTATCGCAGCATGGTGAAAAATAAGAACCCAGACCCTGGGATGGACGCACACAGCTCCAAGGCAGCTACACAAGCCACTCCCTAGGTCAGAGGTGGGCAAACTACGGCCCGCAGGACCCTCCTGCCCGGCCCGGGAGGCTAGCCCCCTCCCCCACGGTCTCAGCGTGCCCCACCGCCAGCGCAATGCTCTAGGCTGAGAGGCTGGGAGCTCCTGGGGCAGCGCAGCTGCAGAGTCCAGCTTGACCCGGTGCTCTGTGCTGCGCAGTGGCGGTGGCGTGGGCCGGCTCCAGCCGGGTGGCGCGGCTGCAGCGCTGCCAGCCCCCCGTGCTCCAGGCAGCACAGTAAGGGGGCAGGGGGCTTTGGACAGAGGGCAGGGGAGTTTGCGGTGGTGGGCGGGGGTTCTGGGGGCGGTCAGGGGACAGGAAGCGGATGGGGTGGATGGGGCAGGGGTCCGGGGGAGGGGGTCACCAGGAGGGAGAGGGAGGGTTGGATGGGGCAGTCAGGGGCGGGGGTTCTGGGGGCAGTCAGGGGACACGGAGAAGAGGTGGTTGGATGGGGCAGAGGTCCTGGGGGGGAAGTCAGGAATGAGAGGAGGGGTTGGATGGGGCGGCCGGAGGCAGTCAGGGGCAGGAGTTCTGGGGGCAGTCAGGGGACAGGGAGAAGGCGTGGTTGGATGGGGCAGAGGTCCTGGGAGGGAAGTCAGGAATGAGAGGAGGGGTTGGATGGGGCAGCCGGAGGCAGTCAGGGGCGGGAGTTCCAGGGGCGGTCAGGGGACAGGGAGCAGGGGTGCGGATGGGGCAGGAGTCCGGGGGAGCAGATAGGAGGTGGGGGGTAGGCCACAACCCCCTCTCCTAACCGGTCCTCCATACAATTTCTGAAACCCGATGCGGCCCTCAGGCCAAAAAGTTTGCCCGCCCCTACCCTAGGTCCAACCAACGCCGCATCCTGGTTTTATGCCAGCCTGTACCGATTTAAATCATCAATGTCAATCATGATTTAAACTGGCCTGCAGGAAACACTGATTTAAACAATTTGTTTTAATCCTGCTTTGCAGTTGGACTTCTTGTTTTTCCTAAAGAAAAGGTTGATTCTCATCGATTGGTAATCACTAAAATATGTTGATTGACAAATATAATTATAGCCTTTACACGACATTTGGTATTTTTTGCAGGAAGATACACTATGTCTATACATATTTATTTAAGCAATGATACAGTTTAGCATATATTTATTCAGAATCTTAATTTTTACTTTTTGTATTATGTTGGGATATGGTGAACACCACATTTCTTATTGTGACAGGGTGCACATGGCCCTGCAAGGCCCCCTGCTGGAGGCCCTGTGGTACTACCACACCTCACCCCACTCCACCCCACAAAAGGAGCAGTGAAGGTGGGTTCTAGAGAAGCTGGACTAAAGCAGCCAATTCGATAAAAGGATCAGGTAAAAGGAGCTGCTGCGCCTGAGCAGGTCAGTTCATGGCTGGGACTAGAGGAGCAAGGAAGGGTGCTCCTTGCTGGTCAGAGGAGCTGGAGAGAGAACCAGGTGGCACTGGCATTCAGTGAGGAGGAAGAGGATCTGAGAACTTCTGCCCCAAGGTAAGGGGGAAGAGAAGAGGGCTACATGGGAGAAGGCCCAGGGAACAGCAGCAACTAATTAAAGGCAGCAGTATGTGGATGGTGTTTATAGGGTCCCTGGGTTTGGACCTGGAGCAATGGGCAGGCCAGGTTACCCCACCGGCCACGGGGAAAGTGGTCTATGCCCTGAGAAGAGGACAAGGCTCTGCTGGAAAGCCTAAGTGAAGAGCAGGATTGAAAGGGCCCAGAGACAGGGCTGAAGACTCTAACAAGGGCACACCGATAGTCCTTGTTGGACCTTTGTTACCCCAGAAGGGTTCATCCATTTGACTGTGTGACTTGGCCAGAGGGGCTGAGCCACTGAAGACCTGCCTAGCGAAATCAGTAACCTACAAGGAACATATAGGAGTGGGAAAGATTGCAGTACCACACCTAGCCATTGGGAGGCACCTGAGATGAGTGCCCCCATCATGCTTATTTAGAAGAAAAAATAATTTTTTATTCATGATTTGAATCAAGCTGCATTTGGATGGAAATTTGAATTCAATTAAAATGGCACAAAAATAGGATTTTACAATTATTTTTGTTAAATAAACCTACCCTAAAAGTGCTGGATAACAACTTATTTTTTTTACCATCCAAACACGTTTTGCATTTAAAACTAACTGGTTCTTTAAACAAAAGTAGTATTACCTGTAGTTAGTGAATTGAATTGATTGTTCTGGTCGCCATGTTTTCCAAGATTTTAGAACCAGATGATCTCATTCTCTCATTTCTATTCAGAGATTGGAAAATGAAAACAAGCTTCCTTGTTTTTTTAAGCTCCTAATTGGTTTCTCAACTTTGAATGAACTAGCTGAATAAAGTGAAATGAAGAAAATAGTTTCTCTGCACCTGCAGAAGAGGCAACTACTGTCAAAAGCGGCTTAGCACTTCAACAAACTCTGGTTCTAGGCGCTTAGCCAGTGACGTCTACCAGTTCAGTGCTTTGACTTCCTTTAAAACTTCAGCAGCAAACGTACTACTTGAATATGGATTTTTAATTGAAGGTAAATGACTTTAATAGACTGTAGTAGGCTTAGGCCTTAACACAGGGTGTCAATTTAAAACTTAATTTTCAATTGGTGTATTTTTAAAAAGAAAAATGTATTTAATTAAAATTTTAAAAATCCATTTTTTTAAAATCTCTGATAATTATCCACCCTGCTTTATGCCTGTTGATTGGGGGCAGTATCCTAATCCATCCCTCGCTGTGTTGATGGAGGAAAGCACACACTGAGGTCAAAGAAGGGGTTCTCAAGCTGATCCCCAGTGTCTTGGAGTCAGGGAAGGAGTCAGCTGCTCTTTCTTTGTCTGTCCCTGACTGAATTTCCCAACCCACCACCATTACTGTGACCCCAGTCCCAGGGCAAAAGATCACAGAACCCCGTAGTAATAAGGTCTGGTAGACTATTACTCTGCCTCCCCTTGAAGCTATGCGAAGAGAGGCTTGGACTTTTGTCAGGCCTCAGGATCATCCCCAGCCTCTACAAGCCTCTCCCTTCAAATTCTTGATATTCCACCCAGCTTCCAAGCCCTTCTGACCCACTCCCCAAAAGCCCTGACCCCTTTCAGAGGCTGAAACCCCACCTCCTGTACTGCCAAATGTCCTAATAAATAGGGTGCAGAGGCCTAAGTAGTGGTGAGAGTCCAGAAATGGTGCACAACTGGGAATGGAGAGTTGCCAGGGAGCTGTATCCAGTTGACACATATCCAAGGTAGATAAAGGTAAGACTGTGCGGACACGTCCCATGGTGTGTAGGGTACACGTAGCTACACGCTGCAGTGAAGGGCCGGCTGCATCCACACTCCCGGAGGTGTGAGGCTACACATGGCAGTACAGTGTAAGGCTCCTGCCGGGGGAGGCAGCAGGACACTCGACTGATACAAATAGCTGTGTAGACATGGGAGGCACTGCTTGGTGTGCAGAGAGCCACGGAGGGGATATACCCTATGGCTCTGGCATGTCTACTCTACTCGTCTAGCTATTTATACCCATGCTAGGTGTGCGGCCGTTGTCCACACCCTGCACGTCGCTGTAAATGTAGACATAACCCAAGATGGCCCTAACACCTTCACCTGCATTTGCTTAACAGTGCTACAGTGATCGGAGCTGCATAAAACAGCTTTATCAACATTTTTATTCCTCCCCTCCTCTCCCAAGCCTTAACGTGATGCCAGATATAGAACAGTGCAGCCCTAGCCACGCAGCAAGTTACCTGTGGGGGTTTTCTCTACAGACACAAGGTGGGTGAAGTAATCCATTTACAATTTTTAACACCTACTTTATACACTAACATTTTTAATGCACAATTAAAGTGGAGATTTAAATATAAAGAGGCAAGAAGTGCTTGACCGTACCTCAACAAAACCACCATAACCCTACATTCCTGCAGGCTGCTCTCTCTCCACACACCGGCCACAGACACCTTCCCATTGCAAAATACACCTCAACTCTTGCCTTGTGGGTATGTGCATTACAACACAAGGCTTTAATTTCATAACAGAGCCCACACTGACATGTCACCAAGGAGGGTCTTGCACTAGGGAATCAGGAGCAGAGCAGAGTCTCCAGCTCGTATACGAGAATCATGCAGGAGGGACATTGCCTCCAGAAGCTGAAAGTCTAACACTGTGTTCGACATGTGCAAAGGAGCTTGATGGCCGCATTCAGACCAATGGATTCAGACCATGGTGACCGAGAACGTCTTTACTCTTTCCACGTTTACATTCTAAATCTTACTTGTGCATGGAATGGGAACATAACTCAACACGTCCCAATGTCCTGATGCATTTCATCGTCGCTTTGGTAGAGCATGACACTTGTACTAAAAGGATAGTTAAAATTTCATCTCACTGCTTTAGATTAGACAACTTATTCCACACCACAACAAAGACAATCAGTAACCACTCTCACTACATACCTGGGTGGACTCAGAGGGACTTCATGTGATGTGCTGCTGCGTTCAAACAACAAGCCATATTTTGTTGGCCAGACATTTGCTACCTACAAAAGACAGAAGTATTTTAAAAACTGAATGGCTCATATTTAAAATGCTCCTGCACATGAGCATCCAGTTACTGTAAAACCATTCAACCATTGTTTGGGGCAGAATGCAATGTTATATATGTAACACAAAACACCTTCTCAAAATACGATGTATGTAACGTATCTGTGCTTTACCACATCCTATTTCTGAACACAACCAATATACAAATCTGACACCATACCAAGAACAAGCGTATAGGTCATCTGATTGGTGTTAGACTGACAGCTGCTCAAGGGAAATATGCAAAAAGAAGCCATATTTTCTGACCTATATGAAAGTTTTGGCATCTATCTATCTAAAGGTTTTGTACTGTGACCCATCATTGTAGTACCCGAGTATCTTCCATGTAAAATAGACTGCCAATAACAATGTTCATAGTGGGCTTCACAGAGTCTGGCTTTTTTTCAGGTTAGAATAAGGAATACAGAAAAGTCTTACAAGTCTCAAAGTCTTACCTGATCCACTAAGCCGCACCCATTTCTGCTTTGTCACACCCTCACTTGTTAGTACAATATTCACACCCAGGATTACTAGATTATAGCTCTGTTTCAAGCACCATCCACACCAAAAGACAAATGAGGAACAACTACAACAATATGCACATTAAAATACATGAGGGCATTTAAAAAAAAAAATACTTACCTGAAAAGGTAAGGAAGCAATGTAATCCTTTCCTTCTATGCTATGAACATTTATGCAGGAGCTCTGCAATATGCAGATACATTTTTCTACTACTTCACCACTTTCTGAAATTGGGGAAGAACACACAAATAATTTTTAGCTCTACATCAAGTTTCTCTGTACACAAAGTAGGGACTTTTGTTATTAGCTGTGCAATTCTAAAATGGTTGGTTAGCTTCTGTTGTGACAACTGGGCCTACAAATTTACCCAAATTGTGAGTGTAACTGTAAAGAGCATGTAATAGTTCAGAAGACATTACAATAAACTATAACAATAAATGTTGATGGGAAAAAGTAAGAAGAGAGACAGAATAACTGAATTAGTCTAATCAAAAAGGCCAAGTTAATACGATTCAAGGACTGGGTTGAAATGATGCTTTTTAAAAACAGGAGATGTGGAGCCAGACATTAATGAGTGAAAATTGGTATGTTGGATATTAGATTTAATTGGTGAACAAAATAATGAGAAGATGGGCTATTCCACCCATCACTCCCTTTTGGGTCCTTAAGTGAAAGATTTTGTGGGGGAAAGTATGGGGAACAAACAAACCACAAGAACAAAAAGAGGAACACACAGAGGCTACTGGAGTGAGCTACACCATCATAGCTGTCACCTCCCACCATTTTCTGGGACCCCAGGCCTTCATCATCCTGATCCCGAGTGGTCACCTAACCAGAACGGGCCAGAGAGAGAGGGACCCAGATGACATTGTCACCCCTACCAACTCCAGCTGAATCCCAAACGCTAATTGGGGTGACAGTTATAACCATCTCTGATACCGCCTAAGAGACTGTCAGACAAGGGGGCTTTTCCTTCTCAAACCTGTCTACAGCCAAAGGGAAAGGGAACAAGGGACGTTAGTACAATGAAAGCCTTACTTAATACTTTATATTTCTAATGCTTTAACTGTTTTTCCCTCTTTTCTGTATCTTTAAAAAAAGAATTTTAAAGGTGTGATTGCCATGGTGTCAAGCAGCCTGAAGTCTCCATATGAAAGCCCAGACTCTGTTTAACACTGTTCAGTGCTGGACAGTGACTGGGTTATGTTAACACCTTTGGCCCATATAGCCCATCTCAATTACTACAATACTTCCCAAGTCAAGAAAATTAAAAACTCATAAAATAGTAGTTTGGCAGTAAAGTATGAATGAAACTTACTGTTGACTTTCTCAGATTTTTCCTGTGGTACAGTGAAATCACACCACAAAGCCTAAAAGCCAAAAATAATATGCAGTTACTTATGAAAGACAAGCTGGTATCAATACCAAATTCTCTTTTTCAATTTTATTTTGTAACAGAACGTCCCCCTCCTCCAAGAGAGGTTTTAAGCCACGTTTCAGTTCACTAGTATTGATTAGCTAACATGCAGCCATTCAAAGGCTATAATTTCAGAGTTCATACCTGTAGAACAGGGCTGTCAACAGTGAAAGCCTTATAAACAGCAGATGCTTGGCTTTTACTTCCTTTGCTCCAAATGACCATATTGCCAGCCACATACAGTTCTTCATCATATTCCACTTCTTCCCCAACATCACTGACACCTCTCCTTAAAAGCCAACTTTCCTGAATACCAAGAGGATTAAAAAAAAAGTTATAACTTCCTCTCAATGGTGGGCTGACAGACTCAAAGCTAGTGTGATCTGAAAGGGTGGCATAACTTTATATTTTATAAATTAATCAAATCAAGATTGGGGCGACATTGCAGAGCAGAATGGATTTTTGTTTCAACTTCTAGTTTTCCCTGCTTAAAAAAAATATTACACACACACGGAAAAATCTGAACTCACAATCGGATACGAGATCATATAGAATGTGCCAGACGGAGAACACAGAGAATCGTCTGTTTATCAGGAAGTGCTGCGTCTACTATCCTTGCTCCGCACCAACAGAAAATCCCACCAGGAAGACACCTCAGGAACCTTCTGCTGCCTTCTGTCAGGAAACCCACTCGATTTTCCTGCTTTGTTCATGGTGTGCTTGGGCTGTCTTTGTATGGCCTATTTTTTTTTTTTAAAGTGAGCAGGAGGGAAGTCTGCAGTCCTCAGTGCATTTGCCCAAATCCTGATCACAGTAGAACATCAATCATATGACAAACCTGTCACAAACAATTTTTCCTGATTGTGGGGGGGGGGGGGGTGGAGGCAGAGATCACATAATGAAAGTGATGTTGAGGAAGGATAAATTGGCATCCCTTCACAGCCTTTAATGCACTGGAAATTGCTCCGCAGTGGTTTGAAGGCCAAGAAGAAAGAAATGCAGTGTGCCATACTGCAACTTATGCACCGCACCTACTGTAATTTTGAGATGTTCAATTTTAGGAACTCCATTCCTAATTAGTTCATAAAATAGGAATTCTACTGCATAAGGAAGCGGAAATCAATTTTGCATTCTACTTGCTCCCAAAAATCTTTTTTTATGGTAGTCAAAAAAATTGGAGTTGACGTGAGTGGAGGAAAAAAGCAAACATTTGGGGCTAGGCTAGAGGGCCTCTTCCAGTTCCTAGATTCACTTATTTTAAAAACAAACCAAGCTCCAAGTTTTCAAACAGGTACGCACATAGGTCATGGACTCATACATACATACATGCACAGTTGTTAGATAAAAAGTCTAGGCCTAGATATTCAAAGTGAGAACTTAAAAATTGTTACTTAATTTCTTTACCTAACACTACTATAATACCTTGGATGATTCAGTCTATTTGTTTTTTTCACTATTTATACTGTTTAGTTTTTGCATTTCTCAGCTTGGACAAAAATCAATTTCATGTTCAGGTTCTTCTCACTTGTGTTTGGCTTGCAAACAATTAAAAACTACTGGTTTTACACTGAAATTAAAAAAAAAAATCAAGGAAACATTTCTGCTGGCCTTAGATTTTACGAAAGCTTGTTCCCACACAATCTAAACAGTGTCAGACAGAGCCCCACAAGCTACAATTTTCTGTTTATTCCCCAAGTACATGCAGCATGAACAACTGTAGCGCAGACTTCCCTTTCCAACTCATCTCAATCCAGTCCTGGGGAAAGCAACCTACGAATGAGAGGGCAGCCCTCACTCCAGGCTCATTTGCTCTTTGACTTATCTGCAGAGATTGCTGACACAAGTCCCAGTCCCACAATTGCTCTGTGCCTGTTATTGTTTTACAACAACCTCACAGTGTTTCCCCCCAAGAAAAACAACACACAGTTATGCCACTATGTTTCTGAGGTTAAAGAGTACTGAGAGCCCTTTCAATCTTGCACCTCAGTAGTCAATCTACCAGAGGTATATTGTTACCCTGATGTATACACACATATGCATGTACATCTCGATTCATCAGAATAGACATTACACATTTTCCAGTACTTTCTGGATCTGTTCTGGAAGTTTGTCTTGGCTGGTTCATTACAGACCTCCAAGAGTTTTTTAAAAAAGCATTACAATGCTTCTCTTCAGCACCCAGGCAATATCCGGCCAGCTTTTCACTGGCAAAAGCTTTGCTTTCTTTAAACTGCAAAAATCTAATTTTAAAAAGTTAATCCAGCTCAACATACATTTAGCAAGGAGATGGCCTATACTAGCACAGCTAAAGTGGTACACTGCATGTACAGATTTCCCTTTAATGCTTCCACTCGTAGTGCAGGTGTAGCTATTGCAACAGCTAGTTTGTGGAAGCTAGTCAATGGCAGTTTGGCCAACTCATGGTGTTTGTTTGTTTTTTGCTGCGACAGGATTTGAGCCGGAGCTGGAACCAGTCTGGCAATGATGTGAGAGGCTCCAGTCCTCCTGTGAATTAGAGGCTTAGAGCCTTGGGGCAGAGGAGGCGGGCCCCTCTGATTGGCTGCCTTCCCCACTCCTGGGGCAGAATCAGGAGTGCTGCTGCTGATTGAAGAGCTCTCTCTCCCACTCTCCACAGCAACCTGAAGCCATTTTCACAGGAGGGCATGAGGGAGCAGAAAAAGCCCAGCAGCTCATGCAGCTCTGCCTCCTGTGAGCAACAAGGAAGGCTCCTCTCTGCAACACCCGGCCTAGGGGCAGGGAGGGGTGAAGAGCCCCTGAAGATGTTCCCCCCCAGCCTGGAACGCTGAACAGGGACCCCAGTGCAGCACCTCCCAGGCCTGGGTGAGGGGGTTGAGGAGCGTCAGGACAAGTAAGGGTGAACCTGGGGGGCTGAAGGGGGAACTGAACTGAGGTGGAGACTGGGGACAGAATTGATTTGGAGGTTGAGGAGCAGAATTAATTTCTGGGTAGGGGATGGGAAGATGTGGCAATGAGGTGGGGGCGGTTTTTTTGGCCAATCCATGACTCAATTCTTGATCTCTTGAGGCTGGCCATACTGCAATGGGTCTACACACATGCTTATAGTTAGGCAGGCATTTAAGCATTTTGCTGACGTAGGGCATATAATAGCAAGTCGAAATGTCAATACCCTTTTATACCCACAGAATGGGAAATTGTGCATTAAAGTGTGCTTGCTCTCTCTCTCTCTCTCTCTCTCTCTTTTTAACTCAAACTGCTTGAAGAATACAATCCACTATTCCATTTTCCTCTTGGAGAGGATCGCATAAGTCTAGCGTTGCGTCATTTCAGGACATATTGTGCACATAGTTTACTGAAGACATTTCGCTCCAGCTCTTTTTCCAATACTCAAGTGTCTGGTTTAATGACTAAAATAAACGCTAATCGGGACACACAACTTTACCTTCTGTTTTTCATGGATTGTAACCTCCTGAAGGGATCCCACCAAGCCAGCTGCTCCATCAGAGGACCATAGCTCAGAGGCTGGCTGCAGCTGCCGAAGTTGAAGGTTCAGGGCATTAGGGTGGTGCTTGCAGTGGTCACGGCCAAAAGGAACAAACTCCTGCAAATCCCCTGCTGCTATCATCGTTACCCTCTCTTCATAGTTGTTCGACATGGGTTCCAAATATCAACATTATTTCTGAAGCAAAAACAGAATACTGGTCTGTCTCCAGGGCCATTTCTAAGCTGTAAAGCATGCAACTTACCTTTGTTACATATTGCAACCAAACTTTTCTATAGAAAACTTAATTTTCACTAAAAACAAATAAATACAAATAATGGCTCAAAGTCTTTTATTGCTGGTAGTGTGTAATTCTAATTTTCAGTTATTTCTATTTTAACTTGCATCTTCTTTATAATGCCAAAACTCAGTCTACTAATATTATGTGGTGAGGACAAGAGAAGGAAAACAATTAAGATGATTTCCGCTGATTTTAATACTAGTGCTAGCTACCTTTCTAAGGCTTGGTCTACATTAGGAAATTAGGTCGATAGAACGATGTTGCTCAGGATGTGACAAATCCACACCTCTGAGGAACACAGTTAACCGACCTACCCCCGGTGTAGACAGCGCTAGGTCAACAGGAGAAAACTACCACCTCTTGGGAAGGTGGAGTACCTACGCCGAGGGGTAGGCATAGGTAGTGTCTTCACTGAAGTGCTGCAGCATTTTAAGTGAAGACAAGCCCTAAGTATTAAGACCCCTATCACTGCGGTATCTGAAGGCCTCGGCAAATTCCTACCCAATTAACTTATGTGTTGCTAAGTGTAGGTATTTTAAAAGCTGTGAGGTATGTAAAGTCAGAGGTGAGCAACCATTTTAACATAGAAACATTCATAGACCTAATCTTTTTTGAGCTTCAGTAATGGTTGAGTCACAGTAATGACTCAATAATTAAAGCTAGAAGGTAATTTCCATTATAAGTCAGGATTTGGGGCCCCTACCTTTTTTTCCAAAGAGCTTTCTTCATTATATTTCTCACACCAGCTCTAGGTATGAGGCTTTGGAGAATGTAGTGCTTTTCTGCTTTTCAGATATTGTGATAACACTCTTTGTCCCACACACACGCAAGTCAAAGTGACCTGTTATAACAATTTCAAACTTGACTTAGATGGCTAATTCTCACTGAGAACTAGCATATAGGAACAGGGCTTGAGAAGTCTGCTAGACACCTACCCAGTAGTATTCCCCCCTTACCTCTACACTAAAAGGGGAACAGTGCTAGTAAGAAGCCCAGCCCCATCTTCCCGCAGTTGCTGAGATTGCTACCGAGATGCAGTGCCTGGTCCCAGTTTGGAGGCGTCATCTTTTATAAGAGACTGGTTAATAAATATCGGACATATTGTAAGCTCTTTGGGACAGGAACCACATTTTCATGTACGTTTGTACTGCACCTAACACAAGAGCCCTAATGCTGTTATCCTCTTCTCCTGCAAATAGTTCCAGTGTCTGCCTCTGCTGAGGCTCTGAACTTTCCCTCACAGCAGCAGAATGAAAGTGACACAAATCTGATCAGTTTCACTGCTGCTCACAGAGGTAAGACATACCTTTAAAATATTCAGCAACATCCATGAGAATTTTTTAAAGACACTTAAATTGCTTGGGAGGGACGAGGTATACATTGGCAGGAACATCTTCTGTGTGTATGTGCTGTGTATTTCACGGACCATAAGCTGGAAGGCCCATATGCTCTGTGTGTCAGTCAGTCATGGGTGGAGTATACATTGGAGACGACGTACTTGGCCATAGTATCATATAGGGAGCTTATGTTCAGCTGATTACCCTCCATAACACCTAAATCTTTTTCAGAGTCACTGCTCCCCAGGATAGAGTTCCCTATCCTGTAGGTAAGGCTGGCATTCTTTGTTCCTAGATTATACATTTAGTCATACTGAAAACACATTGCTCGCTTGCACCCTGTTTACCAAGCGATCCAGATCGCTCTGAATCAATTACCTGTCCTCTTCATTATTTACCACTTCCCTATTTTTTGTGCCATCTGCAAATTATCAGTGATGATTTTATGTTTTCCTCCAGGTCAATAATAAAAATGTTAAATAGCCTAGGGTCAAGAACAGACCACTGCGGGACCCCAATGAAAACACACCCCTCAATAATAATTCTCAAGTTTCAATATATAATTGTAAATGATCACCCGTTTTTTATCCATTGAATGTGTGCCATGTTACTATTAATATTGTTCGTTTTTTAATTAAAATGTTGTGTAGTACCAAGTCAAACACCTCACAAAACCTATGAATATTATCTAAGCACTATTACCTTTGTCATCCAAACATGTATTCTCATTAAAAAAAATCAAATGAGTTTGACAGAATCTGCTTTCCAAATCCCCCGCTGATTTGCATTAATTACCCCCCTTTAATTCTATATTAATCGATATATTAACAGATGCTCCGTTACTTAGTCTAGGGCCGACATAAAGCTAACAGGACTATAATTATGTGGCTCAATCCGTTTACACTTTTTTAAAACTGGCACAGTATTAGCTCTCTTTCGACGTTCTGGAAATTCCCTAGCGCTCCAAGACTTATTGAAAAATCAACATTAATGGTTCAGCGAGTTCCTCGGCCATCTCTTTTTAAATTATTGGATGCAAGTTACCTGGACCTGCTGATTTCAAAATGCCTAACTTTAGTAACCTCTCTGTAACATCATCCTAAGATACTAGTAGAATAAAAACCGTGAAAAATAGAATCTTTTTTCCCCCCACTTCTGCCTTTTTCGCATTATTATTGATAATTCTACCGTTTTCATTCAACAACAGACCAATACCATTGTCAGAATTCTTCTTGTCGCTAATATGTTTAAAAAACACTTTTTTTTTATTGTCCTTAACACTGCTGGCCATAGAGTTCTCCTTGTATCTCTACTTCCCTTATCAATTGTCAATTCCTGACTTCTGATGTATGTATATCTAGTGGGAAGCAGGCACTGAAGGGAATGTGCTGTTTGAGTGTGGGGGGAATCATAGAATATCAGGGTTGGAAGGGACCTTAGGAGGTCATCTAGTCCAACCCCCTGCTCAAAGCAGGACCAATCCCCAATTTTTGCCCCAGATCCCCAAATGGCCCCCTCAAGGATTGAACTCACAACCCTGGGTTTAGCAGGCCAATACTCAAACCACTGACTATCCCTCCCTCCAGATGCACTGGAGAAGATGTACTCTATGGCGGGGTTGTGAGGACTGAAGTACTGTATGTGGGAGGCACTAGGGGAGAGGCATGGGAGGGGACTTTGTGTGGGGAGGACTGGGGGATGTACCCTGTGTGGGGGTGGGAGATGTATGTTGCGCAGGGGGTTGCGGAGATGTACTCTCGGGGGGTGGGGCAGATGCACTTAAGGGGTGTAGTCTCTGTGTGGGGGTTGGGGGAGGATGTACTCTCTATGTGGGGGGGATGGGGAGACACACAGGAGACGGTGTTCTCTCTCGGGGCCGGGAGGGGACACACGCAGGGCACCATCTCTCTCTCGGGGCCGGGAGGGGGCACACGCAGGGCACCGTCTCTCTCTCGGGGCCGGGAGGGGGCACACGCAGGGCACCGTCTCTCTCTCGGGGCCGGGAGGGGGCACACGCAGGGCACCGTCTCTCTCTCGGGGCCGGGAGGGGGCACACGCAGGGCACCGTCTCTCTCTCGGGGCCGGGAGGGGGCACACGCAGGGCACCGTCTCTCTCTCGGGGCCGGGAGGGGGCACACGCAGGGCACCGTCTCTCTCTCGGGGCCGGGAGGGGGCACACGCAGGGCACCGTCTCTCTCTCGGGGCCGGGAGGGGGCACACGCAGGGCACCGTCTCTCTCTCGGGGCCGGGAGGGGGCACACGCAGGGCACCGTCTCTCTCTCGGGGCCGGGAGGGGGCACACGCAGGGCACCGTCTCTCTCTCGGGGCCGGGAGGGGGCACACGCAGGGCACCGTCTCCCTCTCGGGGCCGGGAGGGGGCACACGCAGGGCACCGTCTCCCTCTCGGGGCCGGGAGGGGGCACACGCAGGGCACCGTCTCCCTCTCGGGGCCGGGAGGGGGCACACGCAGGGCACCGTCTCTCTCTCGGGGCCGGGAGGGGGCACACGCAGGGCACCGTCTCTCTCTCGGGGCCGGGAGGGGGCACACGCAGGGCACCGTCTCTCTCTCGGGGCCGGGAGGGGGCACACGCAGGGCACCGTCTCTCTCTCGGGGCCGGGAGGGGGCACACGCAGGGCACCGTCTCTCTCTCGGGGCCGGGAGGGGGCACACGCAGGGCACCGTCTCTCTCTCGGGGCCGGGAGGGGGCACACGCAGGGCACCGTCTCTCTCTCGGGGCCGGGAGGGGGCACACGCAGGGCACCGTCTCTCTCTCGGGGCCGGGAGGGGGCACACGCAGGGCACCGTCTCTCTCTCGGGGCCGGGAGGGGGCACACGCAGGGCACCGTCTCTCTCTCGGGGCCGGGAGGGGGCACACGCAGGGCACCGTCTCTCTCTCGGGGCCGGGAGGGGGCACACGCAGGGCACCGTCTCCCTCTCGGGGCCGGGAGGGGGCACACGCAGGGCACCGTCTCTCTCTCGGGGCGGGGGGGGCACACGCAGGGCACCGTCTCCCTCTCGGGGCCGGGAGGGGGCACACGCAGGGCACCGTCTCCCTCTCGGGGCCGGGAGGGGGCACACGCAGGGCACCGTCTCCCTCTCGGGGCCGGGAGGGGGCACACGCAGGGCACCGTCTCTCTCGGGGCCGGGAGGGGGCACACGCAGGGCACCGTCTCTCTCTCGGGCCGGGAGGGGGCACACGCAGGGCACCGTCTCTCTCTCGGGGCCGGGAGGGGGCACACGCAGGGCACCGTCTCCCTCTCGGGGCCGGGAGGGGGCACACGCAGGGCACCGTCTCTCTCTCGGGGCGGGGGGGCACACGCAGGGCACGGTCTCTCTCTCGGGGCGGGGGGGCACACGCAGGGCAGCGTCTCTCTCTCGGGGCGGGGGGGCACACGCAGGGCACCGTCTCCCTCTCGGGCCGGGGGGGCACACGCAGGGCACCGTCTCTCTCTCGGGCCGGGGGGGCACACGCAGGGCACCGTCTCTCTCTCGGGACGGGGGGGCACACGCAGGGCACCGTCTCTCTCTCGGGGCGGGGGGGGCACACGCAGGGCACCGTCTCTCTCTCGGGGCGGGGGGGGCACACGCAGGGCACCGTCTCCCTCTCGGGGCGGGGGGGCACACGCAGGGCAGCGTCTCTCTCTCGGGCCGGGGGGGCACACGCAGGGCACGGTCTCTCTCTCGGGGCGGGGGGGCACACGCAGGGCACCGTCTCTCTCTCGGGGCGGGGAGGTCGGTGTGTCTGACCGGGAGGGGGCACGCACCTGCGTGACACGGGAAAGGTCGGTCGGTCGGCAGCGAGTCCGGCTCCTGCGGCTCTTCCCCGTGTGTCTCCGGCAGTGCGACTCCCAGCAACTCCTCACACGGGCGCGGCCATTTTGGAACTCCCATCACCCCCCGCGGCGCTGGGACGGACTGCCTGTCGCACGGGGCGGGCGGGGAAGGGGGTAGAACGGAGCTGGCGGCGTCACCATGGCAGCGGGGATGCAACTGTCACCATGGCAGCAAGGAACTGGCCGAGGGGACGAGGGGGGTAGAATCCTTTGGTGTCACCATGGCAGCAGGGTAGAATTCTGGTGGCGTCACCATGGCAGCGGGAAGCTTGCGGGTGGAGCAGGGAGTAAAATCCTGGTACTGTCACCATGGCAGCGGGGATCCTGCTGTCACCATGGCAGCAGGGAGCTGGCAGGGGGAGAGGGGTAGAAGTCTGGTGGCGTTACCATGGCAGCGGGAAGCTTGGGGGAGGGAGGCTGGAATCCTTTGATGTCACCATGGGAGCGGGGATTCTGCTGTCACCGTGGCAGCAGGGTAGAATTCTGGTGGCGTCACCATGGCAGCGGGGATGCTTCCGTCACCAGGGCAGCGGGGAGCTTGCTAGCCGCTGATGGGCTATAGGGCTAGGAGAGAGCTGGATGGGAGGTGGGGATCTCCAGGACACAAAGGAACCTGGGCCTGCACCTCCACCAGCAGCTATGCGGGGATTATGCGGGAGCTGCTGAAGCAGTATCTGGAGATTTCCTGGAGCAGAAGGAACCACCACCACCACCGGCCATATCTACTGTACTGCGGATCAGGCTTCTGGAGCAGAGAAAATCTGGTGTACCAGAGTCATGCCCCCCAGACTGTCCCTCGGCAGGATTCTCACCGATGCGGCTTGTGCTCCTTTAGGAAGATTTCCCTAGCTTTCACTTGTTGGTCCTTAAACCAGTGCTTCCCCCAGTTTTTGAAAGCCGATTCCCCACCCTCAGAAAAATGAAATCCATCACACACACACTCTAACCCACCAGGTATTGTGAAAGGGTTGCCCAAAATGAGCAGACACTTACAGTAAGTGTGTCCATCTCCATGGGACTCTGCCTCTCCTTCTTAATGTGTTTTGATGGGCAGCGAAATAACTCATTACTCTGACATTTAGAGTATCCTCACTGGCATCTGATTTAGCCCTCATTGCAATTAACAGGGCAGTTCACACCGAGAGTTCTCTCCAAACTTACATCCGTTACACTTGGGTCACATTTCCCAGGTTTTTTCTGCAGCCATAACAGCTAGCATCAGTGCTGCCAACTCTCCATTTTATCAGGAGTCTCATCATGTTTTGTGTGTTGCTTACTGAAAGTTCTTCTGGCTATGCATGGAGGCCTCCAGCAACCTTTCTGAAGAATAATGCTCGGAATAGTGACAACCTGATTGCATCTCCAACTCACAGCACTAGATGTCAGGCAGCTAACATCAGCTGCTATTCTGATGAAACCAGTCACTGTTCCAGCGAGCTCTTCGAAAATGATACAATGATGTGCAATTGTATTTAATTAAATGTCACAAATGCCTGCGTGTAGCACCATCCCTTCCCGAATATAGTCTTTTTCCTCTGTCTCCCTCAAAGTAGCAACCCTTAAAATCCATCATCTCAGCACTTGTGCAAAGGGAGGAGGGAAACCGAGTTGGAACCAACGGCACTGCATTACATTTTGGTTAGGCGAGAAAGAATTGTCCGCGATGCTCTGACTAGATCCCTTGCAGTGATTCTTGTGATCACTATGCCAACTGCACTATGAAGCACATATGCATTTCAGCAGTCAGACAAAGCCTAAGAGTTGCTTCTAAACCAATTTTTAATGTCTGCACTTCCAGACCTGTGTGCGCACACACCTGCATTTAACTGGAAGTCCACATTTAATGATGCAGTGACTTTTTCCCCACCCATGCTCAGTATGTCATTTACAAATGTTACTGTCTTCGGGGAGTCTGTCACAAAGCGTAAAGCGAAGCCTGTGCAGTGGACACAGGTTTGGGGCCCGGGGCCCTGACCCTGCAAACACTTACACACAAGAGCAGTCCCGTGGCTTACACAGGGGAACTGATTACACACTAAGGGTAAAAGTTTCACAAGTATCCACGTGACTTAGGAGCCTAAGTCCCGTTTTCAAAAATGATTTAGGCACTTAGGGCCAGATTAGTAAAGTATTTACGTGCCTAAAGATCAGATAAGTGTAGGAGAGACAGCCTGGAGCACAGAGCCTGGTGCAAGAACTGAGGACTGAACCAGAGGCTGTGAACCAAAGTCAGGTCATGGATTAAAGCAGACGTTTATAAATTCACTGTCTGATACGTGACCTAGGTAAAAGTATTGCTAGCATGGCTAAAACACAAGCACTTCTAAGCAGCAACAGAGACTGGGTGTATGTGAGAACACAGTCCAGAAGATTAGCCCAGGGACATCCTGAGCTCACACTAGATAAGAGGATGTTTTGCCCAAGACACCTGGAGCATAATACATAGGGAGGTAACAAGCGGGTGTCCTGAAACACGTGCAGAAGTTGTTTGTCTCAGTCTATAAATATCGGGGTGCCTCAACCCTCTGTGCGCCCGAGGGGACAGCAGAAATTTCCATTGCTGGCTGAGCCTCTCCTTACCACTGGGCACTGATGTGTTACAGGTCCTGTAACTCCTATGGGGTGCTAGGACTGTCTTGAGGGCAATAAATGTGGCCGAGTGCCTTTGTCACCGAACCGTGCTGGTGGTTGTTCTTGATGAATAACATTGAGGTCTGTTGAATTAGCAAGCTGCAGTCGATGCTTGTGTTAACAACATTGGCGTCTCAGGGGACACAAGCGCGGAGCAGCTGGAAAAACTCAAAGCAGCCCCTGGACTGCGTTACCACGGCAACAACATTCCAGCCTTCAGCACTTAACAACAATAAGCACCTAGTGGGATTTCCGAAACGCCTAGGCACCCAGCGCTGATTGATTTCAATGGGAATGAGGTGCCTAGGTGCTTTTGAAAATCTCACAATGTGCCTATCTGCACCCTAAGGCTGCTCAATACCTTTTAAAATCTGACCCTTAGGATCCTGAGTCCTGTTGAACTTGGCACAAAAAGTGAGAGTATGTGAATAAAATTTGTAGATGGCGCAAAGTTGGCCAGTACAGAGGAGGACCAGATTATACAAGAAGACCTGGCTGACCTTGAAACTGGAGTAGTAGAAATGGGATGAACTTTAATAGTGCAAAGTCCAAGGTCATGCACTTAGGGACTAACACCAAGACGTTTTGCTATAAGCTGGGGATGTGTCAGTTGGAAGCATATATTGGCTGATCACGCAAGACTATGAGCTGCCAATGTGATGCGACCATGAAAAAAGGCTAATGCAATCCTCGGGTGCATCAGGCGAGGTATTTCCAGTAGGAACAGGAAAGTGTTACCACCATCATACAAGGCACAAGTGAGACTTCATCTGGAATACTGTGTGCAGTTCTGGTCTCCCATGTTTAAGAAAGATTAATTCAAATTGGAACAGGTGCAGAGAAAAGCTACTAGGATGATCAGAGCAATGGAAAACCTACCTTACAGAAGGTGATTCGAGGAACTTGGCTTGTTCAGCCTAACCAAACAAAGACTGAGGGAGATATGATAGCTCTCTAAATACATCAGAGACAAACACTAGGGATGGAGAGGAGTTATGTAAGTTAACGGCCAATGTTGGCACAAAAACACATGGATATAAACTGGCCATCAACAAGTTTAGGCTTGAAATTAGATGAAGGTTTCTAATCAGCAGAGGAATGAAGTTGTGGAACAGCCATCCAAAGGGAGCGGTGGGGGCAAAACCTCTAACTTAATAAGTTTATGGAGGCCATGATATGATCAGATTGCCTACAATGGCATGTGGCCCATCTGCGACAGGTAGTAGCAAGTATCCCTGGTTGCCAGAAATGGGACACTAGATGGGGAGGGCTCAGAGCAGGGGTGAAAGTAACTATAGGCACTTACCGGTACGGGGCCGGACTGGGGCCGGCTCTGACTCCCGGAAGGGGTGGGGCCTCTGGCGGAAGGGGCAGAGCTGGGGTGTCAGGACCGGCCCCAGCCCGCCCCATACCGGTAAGTGCCTGTAGTTGGGGCAGCCGTTCCCTTTCCCCCACCCCCGCCATTGGCGGACAGGGCGGGAGGGGCAAAAGGGGCAGGGACGTTAAAGCGCTGCCGCGGCAGGGCTTTAATGTGGCGTGAATACAGGTACGCCGTACCGGCCCGTGCCGGCTCACTTTCACCCCTGGCTCAGAGTTCCTATCGTGAATTCTTTCCCAGGTGTCTGGCTGGTGGGTCTTGCCCACATGCTCAGGGTCTAACTGATCACCATATTTGGGGTGGGGAAGGAATTTTTCCCCCAGTCAGATTGACAGAGACCCTGGTGTTTTTTCACCTTCCGCAGCAGCATGGGGGATGGGGCACTTGTCAGGTGCCCAGAGAACGAGGAATTAGTGATCACCTGTGAAAAGTCTGGTTTAGGTGACCTGCCCAACATCGCAGAGGAACTGTATGGCAGATGCAGGGATAGAATCCAAATGTCCATGATAGCATTCAAATTACTTAACCACAAGCCACCCTTTCTTTTCCTGCAGTCCCCTGTCTCATTCATTATAGCTTTCAACTTCTGCAACAAATAAGGTAGAGAGAGGTCACATAGACTCCTTCTTCACTACAAAGCCCTGATTCATCCCCAAAGAAGGTCCATTCTGTGTACCAAATGAGGTAGGGGTATTGTGGCAAAAATAGGCAAAGAGTCCTGTGGCACCTTATAGACTAAGAGATGCATCTGAAGAAGTGGGTATTCACCCACGAAAGCTTATACTCCAAATTTACATCTGTTAGTCTCTCTCTATATACAAGGTGCCACAGGACTCTTTGCCGCTTTTACAGATCCAGACTAACACGGCTACCCCTCTGATACGTGGCAAAAATATCAGAGGGGTGGCCGTGTTAGTCTGGATCTGTAGAAGTGACAAAGGGTCCTGTGGCACCTTACAGACTAACAGAGGTATTGAAGCATAAGCTTTCGTGGGTGAATACCCACTTCTTCGGATGCAAGCAGTGGGAATGTCCAGGGGCAAAAATAGTACATCATCATCTAATTACATACAAACAAGGGGGCAAAGTTAAGGTTGCATGGGCAATCTTATTATGGCATTTCCTAACTCTTGGGTGCCTGAATTTGCAACCTTAATAATGTTCTTTTAACTTAGCTTTTTGTGTGTAATTTCCTAGAATTTAAAAAAGCAAACTGAAAAAAATAGAAATTCCATTATGTGGCATCATATTGAGACCCACCTTGGGCAGCAGAAGGGCTGGAACCTTTAGATCCATGGCATAGCCTCTGCCACTTGAGCTAACAGAATAACTGATAGCAATAGTAGGTTGTCATCCTCTCTATGAACCAGCACTGGAGTGGGATGAGACACACACTTTGCCAGTGGGTATCACAGATATTTGCTGACAGCAGAGGAGGGGGGAGACTCGGGGATCTTGGGTTCCCTTTCTGTAGTGCATTGAGCAATGTAACTAACATCTGTCACAGCTTCAATCGTTTATGGCACTTGCTGTTCGGGGGTCCATTCCAGACTCTGAAGGGGAGCGTGCTCGAGTGGGGATGGAATCGTCTGCCCCATCCCCTCCAGCCTGTCCGAGTCCTGTCTCTTTCCCGCCCCTGGCTCCATGTCCCAGTCCCATCCTCCTCAGATAGCCAGTCCCAGGCTCTGCTCCTTGGGCTTCTCATCCCAGTCCCAGTCAGCCCCAGTTCCCACCTCACAATTCCCCATCTGATCTTTCGCTGCTTCCCCTCCCATGGCCTCCTGTCTCTGCACACCCATGTTCCCTATCCCCCCGCCTCCCAGTCCCTGTCTTCCTCCCCAAGCTCACTCTCAATGCCCCCTCAATAACTCTTTGTCCCAGTCTTCCTTCCCAGCCAGTCCTAGCCCCCTTACACCTGACCCCTCATCCACTCTCAGTCTCTCCCCCGCAAACACTGGCTCTGAGTCCTCCCCATTTGCCTGTATGGCTCCCAGTCACCTTGCCCAATCAGTCCCAGGCTCCTCTGCCCAGTCCCGGCTCCCAGTCCCTTTGTTCAACTAGTCCCAGTCTTGTCCCACCCTCCAGGTTCCATGTCCCAACCTACTCCCCACCCCCCAACCCCACTCTACCCCAGGTCTTGTTCTTTCCTTCTGTGCATTCACGTCAGAGGGCTTCCACCTCCACTTTGCTTGAGTCCCGTGGGCGGGGAGGGGTCATTGAGAGGACAGGAAAAACAGGCTCCCTGGTGTCAGTTCTGCGTATGCCCCACCCTGTCCTGGAGCAGCCTGGAACTGCAAACGCAGGGAAAGTCCTGCATGGAGCATGCTCAGTGTTGATGACATTAAGTTATGAAGCTCTAGTAAGTCTCTCCCGAGTAGGGTGACCAGACAGCAAGTGTGAAAAATCGGGATGGGGGGTGGGGGGTAATAGGAACCTATATAAGAAAAAGACCCAAAAATCGGGACTGTCCCTATAAAATTGGGACATCTGGTCACCCTACTCCTGAGTATGTGCAAACTGTGATTTTTTTCCTTAGAGGCTTATAACCTGGCCAAATTTGGTCAGATTTTCTGGGGACAGCAAAACAAACATCCCTGATACAAACGCTAGCCCTTTGCAAAATTTCCAGACCCTGCTCCAAAGCTTGGGGGCACTAGAGCTTCCCAAGAAAAGGTCACCAGAATTCTTTAACATGAGTAAGTAACATAATGTATTTTTCCCTGAATTCCCTCCTGGAAACACCTAACCCATTTTGCCTGAAATTTATGGGGGGGTTGTTGTTGTTGTTGTTGGTGGTGGTGGTGGTGGTGGGTTTTTTTGTTTTTAATCAGCCTGAAGCAGACACCCAGAATGGAAAATTTAAGCCCAGGCAGTTAATGTTTGGCAAAGTTTTAAGTAACTGAAATAGGGCCTGACAATGGGAAGTGTCGGGCATCCTTAACTGTAGGTGACGGGATCAGCCCCATCTATAATGAGCATGTCTTTCGTTTTTAAATCGCTAAGCCCATGTATGCACCTCATAAATAAATAACGCTGAGATGAGAAAATCATGACAGCAGCGCAAAAGATGAGGATAAAATCAGCATGTGCATGAGGATATTTACTGTATGTGTAATGTTACATAGGGGTGGTTGTTTGGGACGTGGGAGGGTGGCCGTCATTTTACATCTCTGCCTCCTTTGGCTGGTGAAGTGAGAGCTCTTTTCATGGTTCCTGTGGCAATGGCGGGTGGCTGGTTAGCACAGCTATTCCAAACATTCACAGGAAATGCCCAGGACAGCAACAGTGACTAGGAGAGCTGCAAGACTGAAAAGTGCAGCTGGGCCCCTCAGATTCACTGTATAGACAGTAAAGATCACAGTGGCGGATTCTGCTCTCCATTACATCCACGTAAATCCGGAGCGACTCCAGTGCAGTCAGCGACAAATTTCAGAGGGCCACAGTTATGCCAATGTGGGTGAGATTAAAATTCGACCTATCGCGAGTAAATGACCCAAATTCACCAACTTAAAACCAATAGTTATCGAGGCCACCTATAGGCACCCGTGAATTTTCTTCCCTTTGGCAGAAATTGGCCCTGCCTCTCTCCTCACACAAATCAGAACTCATAAAGCAGCCGCAGCAGCAGGAAGTGAAGTGAGCAGAAGTTGCACCCTTGCAATAAAGCCTAACTGAAGTCCACAGGCTCTGACTGTAGCTTCCAATAGCAGCTCTAAGATGACTGGAGGGAGCGGGGCTCTCTCTCTTAGTTATTCGGTGGCTTGAGATACAGTGGGAGAAACACCCCCAAAATCTCCGGGAAGCAGGAGAGCTGCGGGGTGCAGGGAGGGAAGCTGGTCCCATGAAGCAGATAAAAGATTATCAGCTTTCTTGCAACAGCTGGGTTACATTTTTCTCGTTTTCTTTACTCTGGGCTGTGGGGGACACGTGCCCTTTCTTAGCTGTTGATTATTTCAAGATGTTAGAGGTTGAATTGGACTACAAGCGAGAGAGACTGAAACTGGATCTCTGCCACTAATGGTTCAGAAGCTACACTGAACAAGCAGTTCCCCAAATCAAAGGAGTCTGGAATTGATTTGTTCACTTTTTTATTGAACTTTTGAATTTTCTCTTAGTTATTTTTTAAACTTTCCACTTGGAAAACATTTCAGACTTGATTACATGTAGCTCTTGCTTTGGTAGTGGATTAGGTCATTTACTGTTGTTACAGGCACCTTTATAAATGGTCAGTTATACAAGACAATAGGACTGGCTTTTTAGGGCTTGTCTACACTTATCGGGGGTTCGACGTATGGCGATCGATGCATTGGTGGTTGATTTAGCGGGTCTTCGCTAGATCCGCTAAATCGACCGTAGATCGCTCTCCCGTCAACTTCTGTACGCCACCGGATTGAGAAGAATAAGGGAAGTCGATGGGAGAGCGTCTCCCATCAACATCGCATAGTGTGGATCCCGCAGTAAGTAGATCTAAGCTATGTCGACTTGAGTTACGCTATTCATGTAACTCAAATTGCGTTGCTTAGATCGACTTTTCCCTGTAGTGTAGACAAGGCCTTACTGTGTGACTCTTACCTGCCTAGCTCAAAAGTGCCCTAGTCCTTGATTGCTTCAATGTAATTAATAACCTCTCTTTCAGTGACTTGATTCTTCTTCAAAATATTGGTAGACCACTGGGAAACTATGAATCCAGGAGTTTTGAAGGAGCTGGCTGGACCATTAACGTTGATTTTCAGTAAGTTTCTGAACATTATCATAGAATATCAGGGTTGGAAGGGACCTTAGGAAATCATCTAGACCAACCCCGTGCTCAAAGCAGGACCAATCCCCAATTTTTGCCCCATATCCCCAAATGGCCCCCTCAAGGATTGAGCTCACAACCCTGGGTTTAGCAGGCCAATGCTCAAACCACTGAGCTATCCCTCCCCCCCTTGAAGAAGTTCTAAATGACTCGAAGAAAGCTAATGTTGTGCCAATATTTGAAAAGGGTAAACGGATGACACAGGTCATTATAGGCCTATCAGTCTGACATTGATCATGGGCAAGATAATGGAATGGCTGATATGGGACTCAATTAATAAAAAATTAAATGACAGTAATATATTTAATGCCGATCGCATGGGTCTAAGGAAAATAGGTACTGTCAAACTAACTTGGTATTTTTTTATGAGATTACAAGTTTAGTAAAGGGAACAGTGTTGATGTAATAAATTTCTATAAGACATTTGACTTGGTACCGCATGACATTTTTATAAGGAACTAGGAAGATATAAAATTGCCATGGCACACATTAAAAAGATTAAAAACTGGCTAACTGATAGGTCTCAAAATGTAATTGTAAATGGGGAATCATCATCGAGCAGGTATGTTTCTAGAGGGATCTCACAGGAATGAGTTCTTGGCCCTACGCTATTTAACATTTATATTAACATAAAATCATCACTGATAACACTGTGCAGATGACACAAACATTGGAGGAGTGGGTAAACAATGAAGAACACAGGTCACTGACACCGATCACTTGGCAAACGGGATGCCAGCAAACAATATGTCTTTTAATATGGCTAAACATAAATGTGCCACGCTTACAGGATGGGGGACTCTATCCTGGAAAGCAGGGACTCTGAGGTGCTGTGGAGAGTAATCAACTGAGCATGAGCTCCCCATGAAATGCCATGGCCAAAAGAGCTAATGTGATGGTTGGATGCATGAACAGGGGAATCTCCAGTAGGAGCAGAGAGGTTATTAGACCTCTTAATTTGCAACCGCTGCAACCGCTGCTGGAATTCTGTATCCAGTTCTGGCGGCCACAGTTCAAGGACACACATTGCTGGGATGGCTGGTCATGTTTTCACCGCTGGCTGGGATAGGGCAGCAGCGCCCACTGGAGCTGGAGGGCCTGGCGGGGCACAGCCATATAGGCCGTCAGCTTCGCCCACCAGGAAGGGAGTGTATCTGCCCCTCCCTCAAGTGGGCCCAGCCGAGAGCTGGGAATAAAGTCTGTTCCCTAGATCCGCGGTATTTACCATCCCCCAAGTGTTCCTGGGGCTCTGACCTCCCCCACATCCCATGGCTGTGCCAGCTTCTGGGCACCCAAGCGGCCCGGCAGGTACTGCTTCCACCTGGCAGCGGCTGGGCACCAGGACACCCAGCAGCCTCTGCCCCGCACCCCATGCCCGGAGCCCCCTTCCCCGCACAGCCCCCCACCCGGAGCCCCCCGCCCCGCACAGCCCCCCGCCCGGAGCCCCCTTCCCCGCACAGCCCCGCGCCCAGAGCCCCCTTCCCCGCACAGCCCCCCGCCCGGAGCCCCCTTCCCCGCACAGCCCCGCGCCCGGAGCCCCCTTCCCCGCACAGCCCCCCGCCCGGAGCCCCCTTCCCCGCACAGCCCCCCGCCCGGAGCCCCCCGCCCCGCACAGCCCCCCGCCCGGAGCCCCCTTCCCCGCACAGCCCCGCGCCCGGAGCCCCCTTCCCCGCACAGCCCCCCGCCCGGAGCCCCCCGCCCCGCACAGCCCCACAGCCAGAGCCCCCGCCCGGCACAGCCCAGTGCCCTGAGCCCCCCGCCCCGCACAGCCCCGCGCCCGGAGCCCCCTTCCCCGCACAGCCCCGCGCCCGGAGCCCCCTTCCCCGCACAGCCCCCCGCCCGGAGCCCCCCGCCCCGCACAGCCCCCCGCCCGGAGCCCCCTTCCCCGCACAGCCCCGCGCCCAGAGGGGGCTGTGCGGGGCGGGGGGCTCCGGGTGGGGGGCTGTGCGGGGAAGGGGGCTCCGGGCATGGGGTGCGGGGCAGAGGCTGCTGGGTGTCCTGGTGCCCCCCGCCCGGAGCCCCCTTCCCCGCACAGCCCCGCGCCCGGAGCCCCCCGCCCCGCACAGCCCCCCGCCCGGAGCCCCCGCCCGGCACAGCCCAGTGCCCTGAGCCCCCCGCCCCGCACAGCCCCGCGCCCGGAGCCCCCTTCCCCGCACAGCCCCGCGCCCGGAGCCCCCTTCCCCACACAGCCCCGCGCCCGGAGCCCCCTTCCCCGCACAGCCCCGCGCCCGGAGCCCCCTTCCCCGCACAGCCCCGCGCCCGGAGCCCCCTTCCCCGCACAGCCCCGCGCCCGGAGCCCCCTTCCCCGCACAGCCCCGCGCCCGGAGCCCCCTTCCCCGCACAGCCCCCCGCCCGGAGCCCCCTTCCCCGCACAGCCCCCCGCCCGGAGCCCCCCGCCCCGCACAGCCCCCCGCCCGGAGCCCCCTTCCCCGCACAGCCCCCCGCCCGGAGCCCCCCGCCCCGCACAGCCCCACAGCCAGAGCCCCCGCCCGGCACAGCCCAGTGCCCTGAGCCCCCCGCCCCGCACAGCCCCGCGCCCGGAGCCCCCGCCCCGCACAGCTCCGCGCCCGGAGCCCCCGCGCTGCCTGCGGGGGGCGCTGGGTCGCAGCCGCGCTGCCGGACCTAGAGGCGGAGCCGCCCCGCCCCGCACAGCCCCGCCCCGGAGCGGACTCAGCGGAGCGGCCGGCGGGGCAGGGGGCTCCCGGCACCGCGCCGTTGCCATGGGCCGGGACCTGCTGCTGCTGCTGCTGCTCGCGGCGCTGGGTGAGTCCCGGGGCAAAGTGTGTGTGTGAGCGGGGGGGGGGGGGGGTTGTGTAGGGTGACCAGACAGCAAGTGTGAAAAATCGGGACAGGGGGTGGGGGGTAATAGGAGCCTATAGAAGAAAAAGACCCAAAAATCGGGACTGTCCCTATAAAATCGGGACAACATCGGTCCCCCTAGCTGCAGTGGGTGTGCGGGGGCTGCGGTGTGCAGTGGGCATGTGTATGGGCGTGCAGGGCTCCCCAGCCTGTGGGGAGGGCGCAGTGGGTGTGGGGGGGTGCAGTGGGGGTGTGCAGGGGAGCAGTGGGTATTTGTACGGGCACGCAGGGCTCCCCAGCCTGTGGGGAGGGCACAGTGGGTGCCCGGCAGGCGGTGGGGCACAGTGTGGGGGGTGCTGGGCAGTGCTGCCCTGTCAGGGCCCGGTCCCCACACGCTGACGGGTATCTGTGTGGCCCCTTGGGCAGCGGAGCCCGCCCCCCGCCCAGTGCGTCTCTGGGGCAGAGGACCCGCTGCAAGCCCAGACCTGCTGCCTGCAGGGCTTAGCAATGCCCCCGGGGGTTTAGCCTCCTGCTGTGGCCCATGGGGCTGTCTGGTCAGTGGGATGGGTGAGGGACGCTCTCACCCCCTTAGAACAGAGTTGTCCACGGCTGCTGGCTGTGTGGGGGAAACCCTCTCCCCTGGCCCTGCTAAAGTCCTTACAGCCCCGCCGCCAGCCCAGTCGGAGCACCTGCCTGCCGTTATCTGGGATGAGTTAGACCACGCTGCGGGGATGAGCTCCCGTGTGCAGTTTTCAGATGGGCTAGTGTTTATGTGCTGGCCCCCTATCGGAGCTGCCAGCCTCGCTGGCCATTTCAGAACAGGCCATGGGCTCAGTGGGCCGGGGTACCTGAACGGCCCGCCCATCCCTGGAGCACTCAGGTGCAGTACTTGGGTGAGGACAGCAGGGGCGTTGCACTGTTCTGCAGATAGAGGTCTTCTCTGGACCTGCGGGCACAAATGCGCTGAACTATCCCTCTCGCACACTAGGCTGTTTTGATCTAAGGGCTCACATGAGGGTGACCGCAGTCTCTTCCTCATATTCATAGGGGGGGAGGGATAGCTCAGTGGTTTGAGCATTGGTCTGCTAAACCCAGGGTTGTGAGTTCAATCCTTGAGGGGGCCATCTGGGGCAAAAATTGGGGATTGGTCCTGCTTTGAGCAGGGGGTTGGACTAGATGACCTACTAAGGTTCCTTCCAACCCTGATATTCTATGATTCTGTTGTAAGCTGTTAGGAATTCCGTTGCCCCATGTGGGTCAGGAGCTAGTCCTAGGTAGATGGGTCACCACTGGTTGTAACCAGTTGAAGATTCACGGTGAATACAGAGGGGCAAAAGTGCGATACCGATAAGCCTGCGTAGAATTTGTGGAAACGTTCCTGGATTTACAACAGTGATTCGGTAATGGCTTGACACTCAGGAGTGAGAATGTCACCGAAGAGATTGGATTCTCTCTGGGGTCTCTGTTCTGCTACCTGTGATACATTCCCCCAAAGCGATTTAGATATCCGTCTTTTGGGACGGAGAGACTGAAGCTGTTGATGAGATGTAAGCTCTCTTGATGGACCCCTTTGATCCTCAGTGTGAGGAACTGAGATGGGTCAACAACACGTGCGAGGGGAAAGACCCATTTGTAAACACACGGCTTTTGGCCCTTAATGAGGAATATAGGGTTAGTGAAGTCATGAATTCTTATTGAATTCAAATAGCTCCTTACTAGAACCGAAGTAGAGAAGTATCGTTTCAAGTGCCGGGTGGCTTTCCCCATTTACTTTTAAACCTTTAGTGAAATTATTTGCATGTGTTAATAGACAAATATTCTTGTTTATGGCTTTATTCCCCAGCCTGGTAACCAGAAAAGAAACTGCCAAGCCCTCTGAGAGCATGGAGAGCTGTTTTGATGTCTTTGGGTTTTTTCGGTAATATCTGCTTTTTTTTATGGCTAGTTGGCTAGTTGGTCCGTTACACTGTAGACCACTGTGTCATTGTCTTTTGAAATGTATGAATAACAACAAAACTAAAGGTCTAAGAACAAAATGTAGCTGGCTGGGTTGTGTCAGGAAGTTTACGTTTCAGATGTCCTTAGCAAGCAGAAAAGAAGTTTTTCTTTGAGCAGTCTGTTACTGAGCTGTTCAGGCATTTTTCCTCGGGTCAGCTGGTCACTGGGTTTTAGTACCACGTAAGTAAACAGCAAGTGGCATAGGGAAGGGTCAGCAGTGGTCACATGCTCTTTGTTTGTGTTATGGTTAAGATTATGGTTCAGGCTTAAAACGCTTAGTTATTTTTGCAGCGTAAGGCAGTTGTTTTGCATCTTAAACCAGGAGAGCATTTCTGTTTACTCTATAAGAACAGACGAGACTGGGAACCAATTTTGTGACTTTGCAAATTTCTGTCTAAAAGTATCATTTTTCATGAGTAAAAATAGCAATCAACTTAGCAAAGAAATGTATCCAGCCTCAAACTTAGGTCCTGTTTGCTGGCTCTCTGTAACGTCCCCTCAAATTGTCTGTGCTCAGCTAGTCACAATGGGGAAATTAATGATGTGGTGTTAAAATCTTTGAGGTGTTTGATATTCAGGAGTACTAACCAGCTAAAAACTGGACTCAGTTAAGGCATATTGAATGTTCTTGTTGGGTAAACAGGTCACAACTTTCTACTCATTCTTTGATTTACTTTATATTTATAACCGGTGAATACTTTTTTGAAAGCGACAGGTTAATCAAGATGGATCAAATTCACTGTTAGTATGACTGAAATATTGGTATAGAGGGGTGTAGAACGAACAGGCAGGATTAAAAGGGAGGAGGTGTTGCATTATACATCATTTGTTCTGAGGTCCAGAAGGAGGCCACATGCAGAGCAGCTGAGAGTCTCTGGGTAAAGGTAAAAGGGGTGAAAAAACTAGGGTGTCATTGTGGTCAGGGTCTAGTATAGCCCACCAAATCAGGAAGAGGAGGTGGTCGTGGATGAGACATTTCTGGAACACATAACAGAAATATCCAAAACACAAGACCTGGTAGGAATGGGGAACTTTAAACCCCCCACCCCCACCCCTGACATCTGCTGGGAAAGTAATATGGCAAAACACAACATTTCCAGTAAGTTCTTAGAATGTATTGGGGATAACTGTTTGTTCCAGAAAGAGGAGGAAGTAACTAGGAGGACAGCCATTTTAGACTTGATTCTGACCAAGAGGGAGGAGTTGGCATCGAATCTGAAGGTGGGTGAAAGTGATCACAGAATCACGAAGTCTATTATTTCAAGGAAAGGAAGGCGTGAGAGCAGCAGAATAAGGACAATAGACTTTAAAAAAGCAGAGTTTCACAAACACAGAGAACAGGTAGCTAAGGTCCCATGGGAAGAAAATCTAAGGGAAAAACGAGTTCAGGAGCTCCGGCAGTTTCTTAAGGAGCCAGTATTAAAGGCACAACTGCAAACTATCCTAGCATAAAGGAAAGATAGGAAGACTAGTCAGAAGTCAATGTGGCGGCATCAGGAGCTCCTTAATGACCTGAAAGTCAAAAAGGAATCCTACAAAAGTGGATATATGGGCGAATTGCAAAGGAGGAGTACAAAAGAACAGAACAAGCACGTAGGGACAAAATCAGAATGGCTAAGGCACCCAGCAAGGGACATAAAAGGCAATGAGAAGAGGTTCTTTAAATACATTAGGAGCAAGAGAAAGACAAAGGGAAGCGTGCGTGCTCTACTTACCCGGGAAGGAGAGCTAACAACTGATGACATCAAGAAGACTGAGGTGTTTGATGCCTATTTTGCTTCAGTCTTCACTGAACAGATTAATGGTGACCAGATACTCAACACAATTAGTATTAACAACAAGGGGGAAGCCAAAGTTAGATGTATGCAAGTTGGCGGAGTCTGATGAAGAGTACTTGCGGATCCAGCTACACCAATCTCTGAACCTTTAGCAATTATCTTCGAGACTTCCTGGAGGATTTCTGAAATCTCAGAGTACCAGAGAAGGGCAAACGTAGTGCTTTTCTTTAACAAGGGGAACAAAGAGAACCCGGGGAATTATAGACCAGTCATCTTAACTTGGGAAGATTCTGGAACATCATCCTTGGGAAGATACTGGAACAAATTATTAAACAATCAATGTGTAAGCGCCTAGCGGATAAGAGGGTTATTAGGAATAGCCAGCGTGGATTTATCAAGAACAAATCATGCTAAACCAACCTATTTTCCTTCGTTGACAGAGTTACTGGCCTAACAGATGGGGGGCAAGCAGTAGACATGATTAGTTTTAATAAGTCTTTTGACACAATCCCATGTGACACTCTCATAGGCAAACTAGGGAAATGTGGTATAGATGAATTTACCGAAAGGTGGGTGAACAGCTGTCTGAAAGACCCGTACTCAAAGAGTAGTTATCAGTGGTTCACTGTCAAACTGGGAGGGCATATCTAGTGGGGGCCAGCAGGGGGTCAGTTCATGGGTCCGGAACTATTCAATTAATTTTCATTAACGACTTGGATGATGGAGTAGAGAGTATGCCTGTAACATCTGCAGATGACACCAAGCAGGAGGGGTTGCAAGCACTTTGGAGGACAGGTTTAGAGTTCAAAACAGCTGTGACAAATTGGAGAATTGGTCTGAAATCAACAAGATGAAATTCAATAAAGACAAGTGCAAAGTACTTCACTTAGGACAGCAAAATCAAACGCACAGCTACAAAATGGGGGATAACTGGCTAGGCAGTGGTATTGCTGAAAAGGGTCGGGGGGTTATAGTGGATCACAAATTGAATATGAATCATCAATGTGATGTGAAAAAGGCTAATATCATTGGGTGTATTAACAGGAGTATCGTTTGTAAGACATGAGAGGTAATTGTCTCGCTCTGTACTGTGTCCTAAAGTGTGATGCCCAGATTGGGAAAGTGTGGACAAATTGGAGAGAGTCCAGAGGAAAAGCAACAAAAATGATCAAAAGTTTTTAAAAAACCTAACTCACTGAAGGTAGGGCAAGAAGCAATGGGCTTAATCCGTAGCAAGGGAGATTTAGGTTAGATAGGAGGAAAAACTTTCTAACTACAAGTGTAGATACATCCTGGAATACGCTGCCAGGGGAGGTTGTGGAATCCCCACCATTGGAGGTTTTAAGAACAGGTTGGACAAACACCTGTCAGGATGGTCTTGGGGTTTACTTGGTCCTGTCTCAGTGCAGGGGGTTACTTGATGACCTCTTGGGGTCCCTTCCAGCCCTGCATTTCCATGACTTGGTGGTAAGCAGCCATAACTGTATTGCCATCAACACGGCAGATTCATCCAGCCAGTAGTGTATTTTGCCTGTCAAATCCAATAGAAGTTTTTAAAAATAATCTAGTAAAATGATTTGTGTGGGGAATAGTCTCCAGATCTAGTATCTTAAAATACACAACTTAGTTTCTGGGAAATTATTTTAAAATGCTACTTTTAGTTTGATGCAAGATTGGCCTTGGGAGTGCCATCAATCTAGGGAAAACTCAAATGAATAGCTCCAAAGGTGAAGTACCATGTAAGGACGGAGGGAAATTAAACCTTTGGAGGAGGTTGCCATTAGCTTTCCTTGGGAACATGTTGGAAAATCTAGTCTGCTTGGTGGAATGTGCAGCTGGGAAAGATGAAACTAACTAGATGGTCTGATTTTAAATAAAAGTGATTTAAAACAGTGATTTAAATCACGAATTTTAAGCAACTTTTCCATTTGTACGTGTTATTTTCTAAAGAAAGCTGTATTCTCATGGGTTGACATAACCATTGAAACATGCCTATTTACAACTCAATAGAGCCTTTACACTAGATTTGGTACGTTGTTTTGCTACCTAGGAAGGTGCACTATAATTATATACATTTGTTAAGAAATTATATAGCTTAATATCTTCAGATTCTTATTAATTGTATATTTTTAGTATGTTAGAAAACAGTGAATGATTGCTAGATAATTAACTTTTTGCTCATGATTTGTGTCAAGCTGCATTAGTATGGTAACTGGAATTACACACAACAGCAAATACAATTTATTTTTATTAAACAAAATGACCTTAAATGTTTTGGATACATAAACTTCTCTTATCAAAACATGATTTGCATTTACAATTAAATGATTTCTTAAAGGAACAGAGGGAGTCACTGTAGTCAGTGAATTAAGCTGATTATTTTAGGTCAGCCTGAGCAAATTTTCAAATACACCTAAGTGAAAGTGACTGGTACTTAAATTCCTACTCGTGTAAGTCTCTTAAAAATGAGACAGTCTCTTAAAGTTACTTACATTGACCTACTGAGCTATTTTTATAAAGCTTGACCTCAGAAGTTCCATGTTTCTCCTCCAGTTCTTTCTTTATATGGAAAAGCAGCCTTTAACTCAGAGTTTTTGATAGAGGCTCATGGATTCACATATTTATTTTTTCTGTGAACGTTTTAACAGATTATAATTTTAGGTGTTAACATGTTTTGTATTACATTTAGAGTGTATGTTAAACAGGTTTATTTTTAAAAAGAAAAATGTAGTCTAACAAAAATTTTAAAATCCTATTTAAAATTTTTTTTAAAATGGGTTTTAAATCCATCCTGAATTTTAATAGGCGTTTACAGGCAATTCTTCATCCTAATCTTCAATTATTTTCCTACGAAAGGAGCTCAATTAAGTCAGCTTTAAATAGCAGTCGCTTGTGGTCGACCAGCAAGGCACTTAGGGTATGTCTACACTGCAATTAGAAACCCCCAGGGGCTAAGGGGCTGTTTAATTGCCACTGTAGCTGTCAGGAGTCAAGCTCTGGGACCCTCCTTCCTCACGGGGTCCTAGAGCCCAGGTTCCAGCCCGAGCCTGAACATCTGCATTGCAATTAAACAGCCCCCTAGCCCCGAGTCAGCTGGCCCAGGCCAGCCGCGGGCGTCTAACTGGGGTGTAGACAGACCCTTAGGTTACAAAATAGGGATCAGAATGGGCAGGCAGCATGGTGTATTGCTGAAGGCACGTGGTGAACGTCACACACAACTTTAACTCCAGGTTAAGCGAAGTGTGTGTTTGTTTGGTCTGGGAGTTCACATATTTCTGTGAGTGGGGGATTGGCGTTCCCACCCTGCACCGAACACTCTGGTGATACTGGACCTCGTCAGCTCCCCTGTGCCTGGCTAGGGCTTTGGCTTCTGTACCAGCAGAACAAAATCCAGCAAGTACAGTCGTAACAAATTTCGGCTATTCCTGGGGTCTTTCCTGGTAACATTACTCTGTCCCAGACCCTAGATCCCTCCCCCCACTGCACTTTATACCCAGTCTGGGATTTACGCACCACAACAAGTCCATAGGAATGAATTTGTAGCCCCTGTAGGATTCTAATCCCTGCCGAGGGGTAGCTCAGCAGAAGAACCCTGCCACAGTTGCCTTCCAACCACAGATCTCTCAACCCTTTGTGATCATTAACCACTTGTGTGAGGTGTGAGCTATAAAATGGGGATAAGGGTCCTGAGGCACAGAGGCTAAAGGACTTACAGACCCCAACTCCCACTCATGAGACAGTCCTGAAACAAACACACGTGCCGTTCTTAAAGCAAACTTCCCAGCATGCACCGGGTTCTTCTCGGCATCGCTGCAGTGACATGATTCAATGGAACATTTTCAAAGGCCCCTAAGTCCCATTGTAGGGGGATGGGGTTATGCTCCTACAGTGCTTTGGAAAATGCTATCCCTAGGCCTTTCCAGCCCCAGGCCATAGGGAAAGACTGGGACAAGGAGCATGGGGAAGGGAGACCGGGACTGGGAGCTGCTGTAGGGGAGGCTGAACGAAAGGGACTGGCTAGGCTAGAGACTGGGACTAGGAGCCAGGAGGGTGCGGGGGACTCTGCCACACATTCTTGTGTGATGCTGGGCAAATCATGTCAACCAGACTTTACGCAGGGGGTCACTAATTGCGTGTTCCTCATTAACCAGGTGCCTGACTTGAGACCCTGGCGACTGATGTAAAAAGTGCTGAGTTCTCGGAGCACAACTGAAGTTTAGCCGCAAGTCCATCCTTCAGTGTTGTGGTTCTCTCTGCCAGAGAACTGCTGCATGACCCTGCAGAGGTCATGGAGTTTATGATGCTGCAAGTGCCAGGCTGTCACATAAGGGTGAGCCGAGGCTATGCAGGGACCGATATTCACGTCAGCACGAGGGATACGTAATCAGGTGGCATTCCCACCCTGTTCCTAGCACAGCGCGTGCTCGCTCTCATTGGATTTGTTCCAAACATATCCACTTCCTGGGGTTTGCCTTTATTGTTAGGGTGATCAGATGTCCCGTTTTTAAAGGGACAGTCCCATTTTTGGGGACTTTTTCTTATCTAGGCGCCTATTACCCCCCACCCCCTGTCCCATTTTTTCATAGTTGCTGTCTGGTCACCCTATTTATCGTGAACTTAGGAACGGCAAAATGTTCACCTCAGCGCAAGTGTTTTCCTGAGCTTCGCTCTCTTCGTAGGGGCTTTCACTGAAATCTCCCTGTACTGAATTCTTTCTGTGTGGGGACACTCGGCTCCTCGGATGCTCCCAAACTGGAGCTCCTAGAGCCCACCTCAGCTGGGCTCAGCAGCAGAAACCGATTTCTCCCACCTGGTGTCAGAGAGTCACCTTGTGTCCTTGAGCCTGCCAGAGCTGGGTGAAGAAATGATTTTTTTCCCTCCCGTTTTGGTCAGCAAACCGAAAAAATCCTCCATTCCGTTCCGAACACTTTTGGAATTTGGCAGCAACTCGGACAAGCCTGTGTTGGGTCCTTGGGAACGTTTCATTCCTGTCCTCTTCAGAATGGGGTGCGTGGCTCTGCCCGTTAGCCCGCTGAGTGGGGCAATGCCTGGGAGACCCAGGTCTGACCTCTCCATGCAGAGGAGGGATTTGAACCACATCCTCTCTCGTCCAGGTGAGTGCCTCGGTCATCAGGCTGCCACGTTTTCTCTCTGGCCCAGTGAGTATGTATGTATCTATAGAAAGTGTAACCGCTTCAGCTGGAGGGATTGACCCATCCCGGAACCACTAGACCCTGGTGACTAGGATGCTCACCTGGGAGAGAGAAAACTGAGGTCAAGTCCCCGCTCCAGAGTGGGGATTCAAACCTGGGTCTCCTGCACCTCAGGTGAGTGCCCTAACTGCTGGGCTAAACACACACCCCGTGGGCACGGTTTCTGAAGCTGGTCCTGCAGTGCATTTTCCCAGCTGAAACTAATCGGGTCAGCGGGATGAACAGTTTCGGGTGGACGGACGCTGCGTGTTTCAGCGGATAACCAGTTCACCCAAAAGATGGAGCCCAGCTCTGGTGGTGGCATAATCCTCTGCACCGAGCAGGCAGCTCCTGCCTCACACTAACGTGTGCGGGTCAGAGTGGGGCAGGGTGTGGGTGGAGGAGACATGGCCGTAAATCCTAGCAGGGCACACGTTTCCCCTTAGACCTTCCTTCTGCTACGAGGCAGGCGTGACTTGGGGGCTGTACCACGGTGCTCTCAGCACTGCAGGGTTGGATCCTCTCTGTCCTGCTCCTGGCTTTTTTGATCTTCCACTTAGTGCCCGGCGCTCTACCCCAGGACCACGCAGGTTCAACCTTCAGTCCGTCCGTGCTTTCCCATCGTTCGACATTTCTATTGCAGCGGCACCATAGGCCCCCATCAGAATCGCCCCCCCGCTGTGTCAGGCACTGAACTAACACCCCGGAGACGCGGTCCCTGCCTCAAGGAGCTCGAGTCCATCCTGGGGCAAACCCCTGCACCGAGCCCCACTGACTTCCACGGTGCTGCCGGTGGTTACAAAGGCCTCGTGAGGCAGGCAAGGCCTAGCTCATGTCTGCAGTGCTTTGAGGCCCTCTCCTGGGACAGCGTTCTGCAAAGCCAGATCAGTCCTGTGCAGTCTTGATGTTTACAGCCAGGGAAATACCAGATTTGTCTTCATTGCGGGGTGCGTTGGGAGCAGTACGTGGGAGACGTGGAGCCCTGTGTTAATGGCAGCCTCTCAGTCGGTGGGCACTGGGAAGAGGCCGGCCGGATGTCTGCAGGGTGGCTGGTTGTCTAGATGACACATCTGCGTGTGGCCGTCTTTGGCTTTTTGGTATGCGTGGACTGTTTTGGGTCAGGTTTTATACCGCGGCGAAGGAGACATTTGGGGACGCTAGCAGGGTGTGGACAGGACTGACCATCACGTCAGGGCCAGCACACCCTTCCTGTGGAAAACACCCGGACATGTGCCGGGGGGCGAAAACGCTGAACCTCGCCCTTATAGTGCTCTCTTTGCGCATCTCTCCTGGGGGAGAGCTTCGGGGGCACCGAGTTGGCAGGGGGTGAGGCCTTCCACCCCACCCCCCAGATCGAGGACCCCCACCAACTGGGAGCCATCACTCATGGAGGCCAGTCCCTTCACACAGCTGTGCCCCTGCTCCCCCCCCCCCAACTTGCAGTACCGCTGCAGCAGGAGCCCAGCTGTCATTGCCTGAGCGAGGGGCCGGGCTCGGCAGTATCGGTGAGGGGGGGTCTCTGCTGCCGTGGATGGTATTTCAGACCGGTTGGTGGAGCATTGCCACCCGAGGGTCTGGCTCATGAACACACATGCTGCATAGAGACTGGGGGTCTCTGTGGAGACGCCCTGCTAGTGTTGGGTCTGCTCCACTGTGGGGATGGGGTGTGTCGGGGGTGAGCCCAGGGGGAATAGAAACGCCGGCACTTCGGGACTACTGAGATACGCAGAACGCCGAGTACCGCAGTGAGCTCGCTGCTGGCAACGAGCAGGCTCATAAACCTGGGTCTTATTTTGCAGAGAACGCTGAGGGGAGGCAGGAGAGGAGGACGTCCCACCTGTCGCCATCCACGCAAGCGTTGTCGGTGGACTGGCCGGCTGCGCCCCGACGCTCCCGCTCCCTTCAAACCACCACGCGCGATACCCCCAACGCCGACACACGGACACCCCCCGTGGAGCCGTATTCCGACCAGGCCAATGCGTCTCTCTCGGACGGAGCCTCTCTACAGCTCATTAAATTCAATCCCACAGTAGGCCATATAGTAATTAATGAGCATAAAGATTTCAAGTTCAACTGCTCAATTAAGGTACCTCGTTTCTTATTCAACCAAGACTCTGCTGTCATTTCCTTGTGGAAAGATGGGAAGCCGCAGGATCCTGGCCGCATGTCCACTCAACATTACCAGGTCGCGGACGTTGACGAAATAACAATGATCTCTACCTTCAGGTAAACTAGCCAGCTGTTTAAAAGGTGGTTCGCTAGTTGCCATCTTCAGTTCCAGAGCACTTAGCAGCTAAAAACTCTAGCACAGCCCCGGTAGCTTAGATCTCTGCACACAGATCCCTGCAGAGGGACCACGGATTGTGCCCCTGGACCTCAGCCAGCAGGGTCAGGCCCTGCGATAGATTTCTGCTTGGGTGGGGGGGAGGGGCTGTGGTGTTTGCTGATCAGTTAGGTGTTTGTGACCCAACCCTGTGAGCGTAACAGTCGGGGCTGGTGGAAATTTGGCTGTTTCAGTCTTTGATAACAACACTGGCTATTCACACCCTCCCTGACTTGTCAGGCAGGTAAAACTGCAGACTTGAAAAGCTAGTTTTAAGCCTTTTTTGCGTGATGGAAAATAGGAATCCAGTGATGACAGGAAACAGAGGCTCACCCACATGCCCTTTGCTTTAAGTCAGCTTCCCCAAAGCAAATCCAGACCCCCAAACTCTATCCCCCACCCCCAGAGCAGCATGGGACACGGGCCACTTCTAGGTTTAAACTAGTGTAAATGGTGGATTCTCTCTGTCACTTGAAGTCTTTAAATCGTGATTTGAGGACTTCAGAGCTCGGTCAGGGGTCTGTTACAGCAGTGGGTGGGCGAGGGTCGGTGGCTTGCAATGTGCGGGAGGTCAGACTGGATGATCATGATGGTCCCTTCAGGCCTTGAAGTCTATGAGTCCAGTTAAAGACTGTATCATAATGCGTACGCACAAGAAGGTGGCATCTTTTGAGTGCTTGACTTCGCAGCCGTCACATTCTTTTAATGCCATTTTTGTGGGTAATACTTACTGAGCTCCAGCGTAAAAGTGTTCCAGCAGTTCTCGTCTTTTGTGCCAGTGCGCGGAAGCGGTTCCTGCGGTAAGTCTCAAGGTGAATCCCTTCCTCTCCCCTGACAGCATAACCAATGCTCAGCGCTCCGACAACGGGTCCTACAGCTGCAAACTGAACATCCACAATGAGGAAATTGTGTCAGACCCCATCTGTGTCCAGATGGAAGGTAAGCCGGGCCGGGCCTGACAGAGGAGCCCCCTAACCATGCCGGTGTGCTGGCAGGAGAGCTCGCTGCAGGGGTTGTGTCCGGGGCTGGGGAGTTGGACTGGAGTGGGAACAAGCAGTCCAGGAGCAGGAGATGGTGGAGCGGGCTAGGCTACTCCACGAGATGCCTGTGCTGAGAGCCGCGGTTGCATTGGCAGCGATGCTGGCAGACCTGGGCGTTATTGGTTAGTGTTATTGCTGCATGTGTTTTGAAGGTGCCCGTCTCCGTGTCTTTCTGCGTAGGCCTCCCCCACTTCCTTCGGCAGCCCCAGAGGCTGAACGTTACCAGGAACAGACCGTTCAACCTCACGTGCCAGGCGGTGGGGCCCCCGGAGCCCGTGCACATTTACTGGTTTTGGAACAGCAGCAGGGTGAATGACCGGCCGTACCTTTCCCCCTCTGTCCTGACTCTGCCAGGTGAGTGTCGCCCGGGGGCGGTTTCAGCGCATCGGGGGCCGTCACTGCCACAGGAGTGTGGTAAGCTCCGCGGCAGTTCACCAACTGAACTCGCTGGCGGGCGGTTGGCTGGCTGTGCCTGGCTAATGCTGACCCTCCGAAGCAGCCAGGAACGCAGTGGCCCTTGCCTTCAGCCGTCCTGCTCTGCAATAGACGTGATCTCCTCTTGCTGCGGGGCTCGCTCCCGTGTTGAATTGACCTTTGCATCCTTGCACTGATATACGAAGAGTCAAACCCTGCCCTGACAGACACGTTGGCCTCACGGGGATCATGCCATGCCCCATTCCTCAGTGCCACCTTAGCACACAGAACCTGAACTCTGACCCCACAGGGGCTGACGCAGCAATGGCTGTTTGCGGGTCTCTAGCTGTCTGCAAGAGGCCTGCCCGATCAAGACTGTGCTGATCCCTAGCTGGCCTTGAAGTCTGTAAATCGAGGGCTCTTCCCGCATCATACGCTTCCCCGGTGCAGGGCTGTCTAGCAGACCGGCCTGGTGATGCCGCTGAGGTCGGGGTTCTGCTTTGTTACACAGTGGTGGTGGGGAATGTGGTGCGTACCCCGTGTTACTCTGTACATCGGAGCACGTGGGACCCAGTTCTAGAACCCGTCAGTGAAAGTGAGGAACGTTGTGTGTTAAATGAGGAGCCTTAGCTGGCTGTGGAGGGTTTGTTTGCGTCCGTGCTGCCCATAAGGGTATGTCTTCATTGCAGAGTTAACCCAGGCTCTTCCTGCCGTGTCGTCCCAACCCCTGTCCCATCCACACACACTCTGGCTGAGTGTGATGCTGCTTTCAACCTGGGCTCTCTGGCCCGTCTGGGGCTATAGGCTAGAGCCCCTGTGAGGCTGGTAACCTGCCCGCTTGGCAGCGAGGATGCAGGCTAAACCCTTCCAGTGCTGGTAGTCCTCCAGTGCCCTCCCCCGTATTCCCAGAAGGACAGACAAGTTTTCCCACAGTTCTCACACGAGAGCAGCTCAGCACAAAGAACCGTGGGATGTGCCCCGAGGAGTCCTGGTGACACGCCCGGGTGAGCGCAACACCAGCGAGGACACCGGAACGGGAGTGTGGCTTTGCAGCGTGGCCACTCACACCCGGGCTAGGCTGATCCTGGCGCCAATAGCCAGAGTTAACGCTGCAGTGAAGACGTTAGCCCAGTGACCTGAACTGGCTTTCACCTCGGAGCATGGCATGGTTTAGTTTGGGGGCACTGTGAGAGTCGGTATATTACAGCACTTGCTAGGGATCTCCTCCCAAGTTTGAACAGTGAAACCACTTCAGCTCAGCTGACTCGAATGAGCTGGACCATGAATTATTTGGGAGGTAATAGGATTTTGCACGTCCCTGCGAACTTGGCCTCTTGCATGGCAGCACAATGGCTTACGCTTGGCGTGAGCGCTGTGAAGTGAGCCCTAACTCAGCTGACTCGGTCGTATTGTTCCTGAGGTGAAAGTCCCTGCTTTGCCTTTTCCTCCAGGCTCCGTATGGGGAGGGTCATTGCTCAGGCTTGTCTGATAGTGCAGCTTGCTGCGGGCCCGGGACCTGCGCGGACAGCGGACTCGATCCCCGTTCCTGAGTCAGGCAGGAGCGCGGCGCCGCGGCGCTGAGGCTTGCAAAGTGGAATGGACGGGGACACTTGTAGCCTCTGCCCCGCCTTCGGGAGGGAGCTCCTTGGGGTATGTCTCCCCGCTGGGAGAGAGAGATCGGCTTTGGTCACGTGAAGCAAAAGGGCTGGTTTTGGGGCTTCTAGCTGGTTTCAGTTATGGTGCTTCTGAGGGTCGGTTCCCCCACCAGCCCACGCAGGAATTTCCTTAGGATGTGTCTACACTGCAATTAACACCCCCCCCCCCCGCACCCCTCCTGCTCTAGCTGGGCCCTGTCAGCTGACTCAGGCTCACGGGGCTGTAAAACTGCTGTGTAGACATCAGAGCTGGGGCGGGAGGAAATGAAATGAAATGAGGAAGTGAAAGCGGCATTTCCTGCATGGTAGCTGGGTCCTCTCCGTGGCAGGGTCACTGCGTGTATTTCCTTTCCTCTAAGGGCTGGATCCTCGGGACTCCTGCTGTGAGCGTCCGTGAGAACAGGCAGGGCTGGGAGGGAGGTGGGTTCTCTCAGGCTGGCACACATAGAATCATAGAATATCAGGGTTGGAAGGGACCTTAGGAGGTCATCTAGTCCAACCCCCTGCTCAAAGCAGGACCAATCCCCAATTTTTGCCCCAGATCCCCAAATGGCCCCCTCAAGGATTGAACTCACAACCCTGGGTTTAGCAGGCCAATGCTCAAACCACTGAGCTATCCCTCCCCCCCCATGGGAGCTGGATGAGGTGCATTCAGTCCGGCAGTGTATGGAGCAATCTGAGAGGGTTCTAGTGGGTGCAGGATCACCGGGGTTCCTGGGCTGGATTTTCCACTGGGGTCACTGGCAGCCAATGCAGGTCAGAGCAGCTATGGGACTACAACTGCTGAGATCACACCTGGTTACTCTCTGTGGCTGCTGCCAGGGGATCCCAGGAGAGAGAACAGATGGGGATGCAGAAGAGCCTTGGATATGCATGGAGGGTAGGGAGGGAATGAGACCTGGCAAACCAGGATGAATAAGGGAGAGAGACACGTCCTGTCTGCAACTGACCTTATTCCCACTGTGATGGAAAATCCAGGAGGATTTTGCCATAAAAGAGCAAAGGGGGATTTGCTTGATTCACTCCTAGCTGTACATGAGATATGCTATAGCTGGCATGTCTTGGGCTCCAGAGAGAGATTTTAAAAGGCAGCGAAAGCCGGAAGATCTGACTCATCTCTTCTGCATTTTCTGTCTCTGTTTGGCAAACTCTAGGTCTGATGGTTGGAGCAGTTTTTCTCCCACAAGTCGCCCTATTGGCGTCAAAGGGACGACTTGCGTGAGCAAGGGCTGTTTGGTTGAGCAAAGGTTTCAGTGTAAGACCCTGACCCATGTGATTATGGCCTGGAAAATTGGAAGGTAAAAATAAATCCTCTTTCCTAAAGCGTTCTGAAACCACTGAAAAGAACACTGCGAAATCCCAGCTCTGCCAGGCAGATAGGACTGAAATACAAGGATTGCCTTGTTTTTATGGGATTTTTAATCAAAACAGGAAAACTTCAGAGATATGTAAAAGTAAGGAAGGAAGCCACCGAGTAACCCCTGCTCCCCATTAAATAATTCTGGATTATTGTGCCAAGCATTCCTTAACATTGTGAGAACAGGAGCGTGAATAAGGAAAGTTGCCCATAACATCACATCAGCTGAAAAATATACCCAAAGGAGAGAACGTTGGGAACGAAACCTGCAAAAACACGCAAGAAGCCAATTGCAAACCATTAAGTCCCACTAGTAAAAGTCAGCGGCTAGGAAGCAAAGGCAATTAGCTCCGACAAACACCGCTGAGTGCTATTAGAGCTAGTCGGATCTGTCATTCATTTCAGTAGGAGGTGGGCATACTTTGTAGTCAGTTAGGTGCATGTGTGTGCTCTCCCAGCCCTGCGCAAACAGTTGGTTCAGCAGATCTCGATAGCACTACCCAGAAAGAACGACCACTGGCACGGTTCAGTGACAAAGGCACTCGGCCAGGTTTATTGCCCTCAAGATGGCTCCATGGTTACAGGTATGCTAAAACACGAGTACCCTGTGGCAAGGACTCAGCCCAGTCTGCAGCAGGACTTTCTGATGCCCCCTTGGCCACACAAAGGGTTAAGCTGAGACACCCCAATCTTTACAGACCAAGACAAACAACTTCCGTACCACCTCACGTGTTTCAGGACACTTGCTTGTTGCCTCCCTTTGTATTGCTCCAGGTGTCTTGGGCAAAACATCCTCTTATCTGATGTTAGCGCAGGATGTCCCTAGGCTAATCTTCTGGAGTGTGTTCTCACATATACCCAGTATCTGTTGCTGCTTAGAAGTGCCTGTGTTTTAGCCACGCTAGCAATACTTTTGCCAAGGTCACCTATCGAACAGTGAACTTGTAAACGTCTGCTTTAATCCATGGCCTGATTTTGGTTCACGGCCACTGGTTCAGGCCTTGAATCTTGCACCAGGCCCAGTGCTCCAGGCGCTCTCTCCCCTACATACTTTATAACACCGATATGGTCCTTAAAGAGTAGCGATGATGTAGTTACAGCCCAGTTCTAAGTATTGATCGCTGTCATTACCACTAATTCATATAACCAAAAGCTGTCCTTCATGCCTGCGTTACTCAGCATTGCCCCTTTGGTCTCCTACCAAATTCCTGTCTGTCCTTTAGAATCCTGGTACATTAACTCCATGGTAACCACCCTGTAATTATTGGGGGGTGAGGAAACGCCACATTTCCACCTCAGATATTTAACTTTAAGAGAAGCAGTCGGATGCTGAGAGGCATTATGAAAATCCGAATGGAAACTAGGAATTCCTCAGAAACCTGCAACATGTTTCATTTCAGATCCCTTCTCAAGCCCTTCCCCCTGGAGATACCAGGCACCGTGCTAGAATTGGTGGTAATTAGTCGTATCAAAAGTTAGAACAGTTCTGTAACTACCCTCTAGTTCAGGGGTGGCCAACCTGCACCTGAGAAGGAGCCAGAATTTACGAATGTACATTGCCAAAGAGCCACAGTAATACGTCAGCAGCCCCGCTGATCAGCGCCTCCCCCTCCTTCCCCATGTGGAGGCTCTGGGGGGAGGGGGAGGAGTGAGGGCATGGCAGGTTCGGGGAAGGGGGCAGGAAGGAGTGGGGGCCTTGGGGGAAGGGGTGAAGTAGGGGCAGGGCCTGTGGCAAAGTCAGGGGTTGAGCAGTGAGCACCCACCCCTGGCACATTGGAAAGTTGGCACCTATACAAGGAGCCGCATATTAACTTCTGAAGAGCCGCATGCGGCTCCGGAGCCACCGGCTGGCCACCCCTGCTCTAGCTAATGGTGATGTAATACGATGTGCCTCTAGGGAGGGTAATGCTCCTACAATCATTAAGACATCCAGCACTCAGATCGTGCTCGTATAGTCGTAAAGGGGATCCAAGTGTGGATGAAATCTGGATACCCATCCCGGAGACAGAGAGAGTTTTATCCATCATCAAAACGAGCCGTCCCCTCTTGAGTATTGCTGGTTTCTATTTTACATTCTGCCTCCTAGCCTGACGGGAGCAGAGACTGAATGAGCCCTTGTCTTCTGGATGGATTCACTGTGTGGAGCACATATTGGGGTGTGGCGGGAATAAGGGATATTAGTGATAAATAACAGAGAGGTTGGGCAAGGGGAGATCTGTGGATCTGGGCAGCTTGGAAGAAGTAAAGGTGAACCAAGTTCCAACAGCTCACTGGTTTGTTTCACTGTTTGCCAGACGCTGGGAATGGATCACACACTAATTGCCTGCTCTGTTCATTCCCTCTTGGGGCAGGTACTGTAAGTAGGAAAATACAGCCCCCTTCCCCTCCCAATACCCTGCAGTTCCTGTAGTGGATGGGGACACGGCGCCTTCACAATCCCTGCCTTAGACACAGATTGTCCATTGGCAAACAATGCGTAGGTGGGCCGCTCTGCCCGGCTGCAGAGGGGTTGCTGGGCTCCTCCCCTCGACAGCAGTGGTGGCTGGAAGTGGCTTAAAGAATTGCTGCCCCCTGGTTATTTAAAGTGAGGCACTTAAGGTTGGGCGCCCTCCCCAAACTCCTGCGGAGAGCCCTGGTCTCTGTGTCCTGCACAGGGTGTCCCCGGCATGGGCGTGGAGGATCGCGCCGAGGGGGAAGTGGGCTGGGAAAGGGGACGCCCAGACTCTGAGTCTACGGTGGGATCCAGAGGATCCCACAACAGGCTGTGCACATACTTTCCCCTTCCTCTTGGATTCTGGAAGTTACGCCTGGTGTTCTGGCCTCTGTCCCACTGGCTGAGCCTCCCTTTCAGATAAGGGCACTGCCGACATTCCTTTGTGAGCAGCAAAGGCCAACACAAAGCACAAGCAACGCCTTCATCCCAGTGTTTTAGCTAGAAGCCAGTCAGCCTTAGATTGCCTGTCCCCACCGGAGCCCGCCATGCCCCCTTCCCAGCAGGGATCTCTCGACTCAAACCCCTTCCCTGTCGACCTCCACGCGGGCCTGGGCGGGTCGAGCGGTTTGGCTGGCAGGGAGAGGGCCAGAATCCTGGGCCCTTCCAAACTAGCACTAAAATATTTGTATGAGATTTTAAACTTCCCTGGCCTGGTTTAAGGGCAGGCAGGAGACTAGAAACTCCCAGGATGGCCAGAGACTGAGGTCACCCCATGAAAGCCCAGGGCTGAGACGGCAGCTGGTGCATCTCAGCGGAGCCTGTTGACTGCAGTGAGCTACATCATGAGCATCTGGGCCGCACTGTTCCTCTTTGGGGGTGAAGGGACTGGCAGACAGAGGTGGGCCTGGTCTAAAAGTCCCGCCCGGAGATTAGCATCAATGTCCCCCTGCCTTTAGGAACAGCTGCTGTACAGGGCACGGGGGGCTTTGGTCCTGTGCCCACAGAACCGCCGGCGGGGTGGGCTAGCCAGCCCTTGGCATCGTAGGCCGTGTCTTGCAAAAGAAGGGAGCTCTTCAAATGGCTCTTTAAACCGCCAGGGTGGCCGCCTCTGCTGCATGTTTAGGAGGGGGCAGAGCCATGGGGAGAGCATCAGTGGGGCAGCGTGAGCCCCACGCAGCACAACCCCAGTGGCCACAGCAGCTGGCGGCAACAGCAGGTCGGTGGGGGGGTTTAAATCCATCCTGCGACGTCCCCCAGAGCGCACAGTCCCCTTGCAGAGGTCCAGGATGCTCCTCTGCACATGACTCATGTTCCCGTTGGTAAGAAGTGAGGGTTTGGGTGAGGCACCGTTATCTGGGTGGGGGTCACGTCTGGACCCCGGGGGGTTCTGCTGCTGCTATCGCACTTGGATGACGTGGGCAGTCCTTAAAAACAGACCAAAAGATTAAAGGCTATTGTCATGGGTTCTTCCTCTTTCTACCTCTCCATTTCTCAAATGGGGCAACAGCCGCTGCTGTGGGCTGCAGAACTGGGTCTGCCCCCTTCATTTCACACTCTTACGTTCTCTGCTGCTTAGTTAAAGTATTTGGCCCTACTGAAGTCAGCAGGAGTTCCACATAGGTTTTTATACCGCGCTCATCACTATCGTATCTGAGCACCTGGCTTCATTGGGACCAGGATGTCAACTTTCTCCTGTCCTGCTTACTGTGCTGCATGTGCAGAAATGCAGCGTTCGGCAAATGTGAAGTGGTTAGTGCAAAAATGGGCTATTCGTGTTCATGGGCAAAGAAAATAACTTTTTAAAAACAAAAGAAGCTGCAAAGTCTCCCCTTAAATTCTCTTCCTCGTGTGTGAAGGAGTGTTGATGATCAGGCGTGGTTCCTGGCTAAGATGAACAACACCTGGGAATTGGTATCTTGGTGTGGCAAATGAAATTAAATGAGCTTGAAAGAAATGCAGGGTGATGAAAGGACTTCCCTTTGTCCTGCTAACGTTCACCACTGCCTGGCCATTGTCCTGTTGTAGTGTGCTCTGTGGATCATATGACTTTTAAAAAACTAACTTTGTATTTGTGGATAATCTTAGCACTATATCCAGATGTACTGACACTCTTTTCCCAACCTATGGATTATATATTTTTTTAACATTAGCTTTAACAAAATTTTGGAATCTGTTTATTTTATCCTACTGCAGGTCTTAACGAAACTGCAATATTCAGCTGCGAAGCTCACAATAGGAAAGGACTAACGGCATCGAATGAAGCGCAGATCAATATAAAAGGTAAGCGATGAACATGAAGTATGTCTCACTACTGCTGCTAAGGTCTCTGCCTAGTAAACTGTCTATGGCTCCTACCTGAGCCCGTATAGCAGTGAGACACTGGAATGAGCTTATTGTTAGAGCTGGTTGGGAATGTTTGGACAACACATTTTGCGCTAGGAGATGCTGATTCATCAAAACCAAAACGCTCCGCAGAAAGGGTCAGTTTCAATCTGTTTTGGAAATAGAGTGACCAGATGTCCCGATTTTATAGGGACAGTCCCGATTTTTGGGTCTTTTTCTTATATAGGCTCCTATTACTCCTCACCCCCGTCCAGACAGCAAGTGTGAAAAATTGGGTCGCCCTATTTGGAAAAACCTTGGAAAACAAAGTTTCAGAATCATCCAAATGTCCCATTTTGACATTTTACAAAACAGTGTGGTTGTTCAGGTCAAAATGACGTTTTGTCTTAAAATTTAAAATTTGATTTATAGTTTAAAAAAACCCATGAAAACCAAAAAAAGTCAACATAGAAAGAATCCTTTAGAAATGATCTCAGTGTTTCACTTGACCCAATCTGATATTTTTGCATTTTTGGATGGTGGACAGTTTCGAGATTTTGAGTTTTCATCCCAATTCGGGGTGGGAAAATATTTTCCAACATCTCAAAAGTTCTTGCCGGACAGGAGAGCTGTTTCCTGCCCAGCTCTCATTATTGCGCCGGAAGCTATGCGCCAAAGCCTGGTCTCAAACCTCACCCAGGCCATGGCAGAGATTCCTGCAGCTTGTATAGTTGGGGAGAGCAGGTATTGCCCCTACCCCAGAGGACAAGATGCACCAAACCCAGAGATGCTCCAAGATTCATGGAGAAACCCCATAAATCCTAAGGCACTGAGAGTTGGATGGAGGCACAGCATGTCTGTGCTTTGGTCCGGCTCTCTCCTCTCCACAGCAGAGCGTGCTGCCTTCCCTCCCTTGCTGGCCACTGCAGCAACAAAAACCCCTGGCGATTAGGGCCAGTGCAGCCCGAGGGTCCCCAGCCGGGATTCTGCTAGCTGGAAAGCTGGGCGTCCGCAGGGCTGTGGCTGGGGGAGGAAGCACCGAGAGCTCGTGTGAAAGCAGAGCTGTCAAACCGAGGGGAGTGTCAGAAGGGCTGTGCCAGTCCCTCCCTTCCTTCCTTCATGCTCTGAGCCAGCCTCAGTGTTTCCATGGGAAGTGATGGGAATTCCTGAAATTCCCAAGCAGCCAAGGGAGCGTTTTCCCTGAGCCGTGCCACGCGCTCCCAGCCGAGGCAGAGCGCTGCTTTCGGTTCACGGGCGCAGAGCGTGTGCAGACGGCTCCAGGAAAGGCGAAGACGATCTGTTGCGTTCTGGTTTCCACAGGGAGTTTGTGTCCGGTGCGCCTGGACGAGTCCCCGCTCCCACCCCCAGAGCTGGGTTTCTCTGGTCCTGGCCAGCGTGTTTAGAGTAGCCGCCCTGGTCTGACCCACAGGGCTGCGAACAGCCACAGACACCCCCTTAGGGCTTTGCCAGCAGCCTGTCAGCCCCCCCCACACACAATCGGGCTCGGCTGCCTAGCCGGGTACCGCGAAGAAGAGGGCCCGGTGGCCTGTATTTTTAACAGCCTGCCCCATACATTAGGGCTGTAAACGGGGGCACCCGACTCACTCACCCCTTTGGTGTTCGACTCCCTGCGAGGGATGGGGCTGCAGGCCCTTGGGAGTCATTTCCCCCAGTCCCAGCACCTCAGGGTGCCACATCCAGGGCCCAGATGGCAGCAGCACCCAGGCTGGCAGGAACAGGGCCCAGCCAGCAGCACCTGTCCCGGAGGCCAGGGAAGGGGAGAGTGCAGGGAGCAGGTACCCCGCAGGGCGGGTCAGAAGCCTCGTTTCTTCCTTCGGGTAACGTGGCCCCTCGGGGGACGTTTAAAGCATGGGCAGGCGCTGTTCCCAGCCCGTTGCTCACCGTTGGCACTGGAGACGGCAATAAACTGATGCTGTGTATTGTTACATAAACCGAACGGTGAGCCCTGCACTTTGTCCCTGACCTGTCCCTCCCGCAGGGCGTAGCATCTCCGGGGCAGCGGGGATGGGCTCAGGAGGCAGTCAGTGGTCTAGCTGCATCCCCCTCCAAGCCCCCCTCTTCCTCAGCGGGCAGCTTTCTCCCGGCCTTCACACAGCGCTGTGTCCCCCTCCTCTGAGAGAGCCTTCCCTTAACCCCTTTGGCACCCCTGCCCCGTAAGACCATCCAGTCACCTTGCAGAGACGAGCACGGCCCTAGGACTTGTCTGCAGGGGGCGGCCACGCACGGCGCAGGGGTGATTTCTAAAGCGTGCTGACAGCACAGCAGTTACTGCGTGGAGACGCTGCTGGTGCGCTCTGGGAGTTCGCGGCGTGCGGGGTCCAACGGCACGAGCCTTCCGGGCAGGACCCCCACAGGCCATTGCTCCCCACCCCTCTATGTCAGGCCACTGCTTCAATCTGCCTTCCACAGGCGGTGCTGCTCCCCCTGGCCCAACACCGCAGCCCCAGGACGGCCTAGCTTATTTCTCTGGAGGCTACTGCCACCTCCATGGTGCTGAATTCAGCGTTCAGGTGTTTCTCCCCCAAAGCTTGCACGTGTGCGTTTTCGCTCCGCTGCCGGCTGGGAGCCTGCGCTGTGTTCACACACATTGGAGCTGACCGGGGCTGGCTCTCTCGCGTAGGCAGTCCAGCCGCACCGGCCGAAGTGCGCGTCCTGAATAGAACAGCGCACAGCCTCGCGGTGTCCTGGGTGCCAGGCTTCGACGGCTATTCACCACTGCACAGCTGCCGCCTCCAGGTAAGCCTCGGCGTCGTGGTTCGAGCCGCTTGTGGTGCTCGCAGGGAGGCTGCAGGCCATGCTGGGCCTGTCTCTCCTCGCGCATGCACCAGCATAAGCCAGGGGTAGCCCCACTGCCGCTCGGGTAAATCGCTTGGTGGAAGAGAGAGGAGATTCGGGCCATCTCTGTAGTAGAGAAATAAGAACACAGGCTCCTGTTCCATCTGCGGGTGGGGAGGCCCTGCTGGACCAGCCAAAAGACGCGGGTTGTGTCTGTGCGGAGCAGCTGGCAGGCCACGTGCCGTCTGCACGTTGCTGGTCTCTTGCTGGGTTGATGGTCTGGGGTCTCAGAAGGGTCAAGACCCTCATGGGGTTAGGGTGTCAAAGCCATGAGGTCCCTGCTGGTCAGACTCCTGCAGGCGGGCAGTGCCAGCTCCCCCGTGGGTGCTGGAGTTGGGGGCATCTCGGAGTTGGGGGCGTCTCAGATTTGCATCCTGGAGGAAGTAGAAGAAACAGCTTTTAAGATGCCTTCAGGGTGCTTGATTAGCTCTCCCCTGGGAGGTGGGAGGGAGGGAGGGATTAGCTCTCCCTCCCGCCCTCCCCACTGCTATTTCGGAAGATTTAGGGCATGTTTCAGGTAAGAGGATAAGAACGGCCATGCTGGGTCAGACCCATGGTCCATCTAACCCAGTGTCCTGTCTTCTGACACTGCCAGATGCTTCAGAGGGAATGAACAGAACAGGGCAGTTATCGAGCGATCCATCCCCTGTCAGACCCTCCCAACTTCTGGCAGCCAGAGGTTTAGGGACACCCAGAGCATGGGGTTGCATCCCTAACTCTGGCTAATAGCCATTGATGGACCTGTCCTCCATGAACTTACCTAGTTCTTTTTTAACCCAGTTATACTTTTTGGCCTTTGCAACATCACGTGGCAGTGAGTTCCACAGGTTAACTGTGCATTGTATGAAGAAGTACTTCCTTATGTTCGTTTTAAACCTGCTGCCTGTTTCATTGAGTGACCCCTTGTTCTTGTGTTAGGTTAAGGAGTAAATAACACTTCCCTATTCTTTCTCCACCCCAGTCATGATTTTATAGACCTCTATCATATCTCTCCTTAGTCGTCTCTTTTCTAACCTGTACAGTCCCAGTCTTTTCAATCTTTCCTTATATGGAAGCTGTTCCATACCCCTAATCATTTTTGTTGCCCTTTTCTGTAACCTTTTCAATTCTACTATATCTCTTTTGAGATGGGGCGACCAGAACTGCACGCAGTATTCAAGGTGAAGGCGTACCATGGATTTGTATAGAGGTGATATGATATTTTCTGTCTTCTTATCTATCCCTGTCCTAATGGTTCCTAACATTGTTCGCTTTTTTGACTGCTGCTGCACATTGAGTGGATGTTTTCAGAGAACTATCCACCATGACTCCCAAGGTCTCTTTCTTGAGTGGTAACAGCTAATTTAGACCCCCATCGTTTTATATGTATAGTTGGGATTATGTCTCCAGTGTGCATTACTTTGTATTTATCAACACTGAATTTCATCTGCATTTTGTTGCCCATTCACCCAGTTTAGTGAGATCCCTTTGTAACTCTTCACAACCAGCTTTGAACTTAACTATTTTAGTAATTTTGTATCGTCTGCAAACTTTGCCACCTCACTGTTTACCCCTTTTTCCAGGTCATTTATGAATATGTTGAACAGCGCTCACTACAGATCCCAGGAGGACTCCACTATTTACCTCTCTGCATTGTGAAAGCTGACCATTTATTCCTACCCTTTGTTTCCTGTCTTTTAACCACTTGCTGCACCATGAGAGGAACCTTCCCTCTTATCCCACGACTCCTTACTTTACTGAAGAGTCTTTGCTGTGGGACCTTGTCAGGGGCTTTCAGATGTCCAAGTCCACTATATCCACACTTGTGGAGACCATCAAACAATTGTAATAGATTGTTGAGCTGTGCTTTCCCTTTCCAAAAGCTGTGCTAACTCTTCTCCACCATATTGTATTCATCTCTGTGCCTGATAATTTTGTTCTTTACTGTAGTTTCAGCCAGTGTCCCTGGTGCTAAAGTTAGGCTTACCAGCTTGTAATTGCCAGGATCGCTTCAGGAGCCTTTTTTTAAAAATCGGCATCACATTAGCTACCGTCCAGTCATCAGGTACAGAGTCTGATTTAAGCGATAGGTGACATACCACAGTTAGTCATTCTGCGCTTGTTATTTGATTAAATCCGTTGTGAGATGCCTGCAAAATATTTAGTATAGATTTTAGTTGCTGTATTTACAGAGCTTGTCTAGCTTGCGCTAACCTGGAAAGGCAGGGGGTGTTCCAGGGCCCAGTCCCTTTTCTGCTCTTTGGGGATTTCGTTATTGTTTATAACGGGTTCATTTTTACCTTAACCTGAAGAATAGCTAGTTTTATTGAATACTGATTTGCTGAGGGAAATGCCGGGTGGTATATAACTAAACACCACTCTGTGCCGTAGCTTATTCAGAATGTCAGCACTTTCCAGTCCCATCGTTGTTAATCCGTTCAGTCAGGTGCGTACATCTTAGGATGCTCATTTCAAAGGTTGCATCTTTTTCAGGAAAACTGTCCTTTGGCTTAAACGCATTGTGGTGGCTAAAATCTGTGTTTTAAAAGTCGCCCGTCACAGCTGAGGGAGCACGCTAGGGTCTAGGGAGTACGCTAGGGTCTAGATGGCAGCACGAGGAATGCCTGGATGGAATCCGAGAGGGGTCAGGCGACGTCGTTAACATTCCATTGCGGCCCCATGAGTCACGGCTCTGATCGCACCTGGCCTGTGGATGAATTAAAATGTTGAACAATATACATAATAAAAATAGTGAGTAAGACCCGGCTTCCTTCCATTTGCCCTCAGTCACGTCCACTGTGTCTGGATCTGAATGACCCCTCCTCCGACACGTCCATAATCACCCCCTCTGTATGAGGGATGGTGAAAGTGAAAGGACTCTGGGGACGCTATCCAGTCTAATGCGAGCACGGCATTTAACGTTCCATTCTTACTAAAGCTCAGGAAGTCGGGTGGAGGGACAAAGAATTTCCTGTGACTTAATTTACATGACCCGTCACTAGGAAATAGCCTTTTAAATCCGAAAACAAGATGTGATTCTTGGCAAGAACGACTGCAGCGACTCCACCGCTGTACTCGCGCCTCCTTAGCTGTCCAGCCTGGCTCAGGGGATGCCATCTTGCCAAATGGGTAATTAGATTTTGACCGTGGCGGGTGATAATCGTGGGTGCTCTCCTTGCCCCTGCTAGCAGGAGCTGAGCCGTGTGTTCCAGTTCCGGATGATCCGTGTCTGGCTGCCCCTCTCGGAAAAGAATCTACAAGACTCAGAGGGATTTAGACTTCATAATCGTGACCGGTCCCCCTGCATTTTAGGAACCCATGTGCATGTTTGGTCGCTGATTGTACCGTCTAGATATACGTATCTCAGCCTTATTTGGAGTAATATTGCTAAGGTTTTGCTGAGGATTTTCTGAACCAAATTCTCCCCTCAGACATGCACAGTCACCTCCCGCTGAGGTCAGTAGGAGTTACGGACTTGTATCGAAGGCAGTGCTGGGCCCTCTGTATTTAGCACGTGTTCACCACTGAACAAGATGGTGTAAATCCCATCCCTCAACCCCCGTTTAACGATCAGTGCATCACCATGACCAGTACTGAGGGGGCCCCCAGTGAGCCGTCTGCAGGAAGCTAATGGTAACCTCAGTGCAGGAATAGCGCTCTGAGGGAAGATGCTGTGTGATGCAGGGTTTCCCCCAGAATATTCAGAGAACTGGGTGTCAGTGTCTGGATTCAGGGTCTCTCCGGGGATGTTCTTTCCTCCCCCTGCCATCTACTTTTAAAAGATCTGACTTATTGTCATGCAGGTGCTTTTCAACGATCATGTTTCTCTTTCTGTCGCCTCCTCGCTTGACTCTTACTGTGATCTAACAGTAACGGGCCTGACTTCCGGAGGTGCTGATTGGACAAAGCCCCTGGGAATCGGGCCATCACAGCCGATGCTTTCTTTTTCCCCTTTGGCTCTTCCTAGCACATTTGACTGGGTAGGGCTGAGACAAGGGGATACGACAGCTGGAAACGTACTACGGTAGTTATAAGACAATAAATGAGCCAGCATCGGCAGCAGATGGTTTTGATCACTCTTCTAAACGTTCGTGCCAAAGCGTCTAGCAGCATCTGATGATCTGACCCTGCATTTCTGTCTGGTTTGGGAATCCGACGTGAACTGTCCTTATCTCTGCTTGTGAATGTTGCCCCCTGGCCACATAGTGAGCCAGTGTCAATGCTGTCTCTAGGGCCCTGGTCTCCCGGTCCTGTGCACTAAGCACTAGACATGGTGGCCCTCTGTTTGCTGGATGCAAACCGGTGCTGCTGGCTGTCCTGAAACAACCTATGTGGTGCGCAAGGCCTCAAACTGAAGCTGAGTTGGGAGCTTCCCATTCAGCGGTTGACTCTAAAATAGAGTGGGGAAGAGAAGCCTTTCAAGACCAGGTCATTCTAGTGATGATAGAACTCCAATACTGTTGGCAAGGTTGGTGGATAGCTTGAGTTTTCTGCTGGTTAATTGCTGATTAGATTACTACTTCTGACTCCTCTCATTCTTACGCCTTTAGACGTCCTCCCCCAACTCCAGCCTGTGCTGCATACTGGGCGAGGGTTTTGTTCTGTACTAGGAACTCGTTCTGCTGAATGTGTGTAAAGGAGGAAAGGTGGAGCGCGCATGACATCCATCCCTCTTCCGAGTGTGGTTTTGACAGCGTTAAAAAAAAATGGAGATATCCCTATCTCCTAGAACTGGAGCGACCATCGAGTCCAGTCCCCTGCCTTTACTAGCAGGACCAAGTACTGTCCCCTGACAGATTTTTGCCCCGGATCCCTAAATGGCCCCCTCAAGGATTGAACTCACAACCCTGGGTTTAGCAGGCCAATGCTCAAACCACTGAGCTATCCCTCCCCAGCTATCCCTCCGTTGCTGGGTCTCCATACAGCAGCATCAGTCCGGGGAGTTGTTTTGGTGAAATCTATGCCCATGCTTTCAGACCGGACATGTCTCAACTCTTCTTCCGTTTAAAAAGCTGCAGTCCTGGGCATGGGACTCCTGAAGCAAAGCATGACGCGTAGCGTGCTGGTCTGCATGCAGGAACCCAGCTGAAGGCTGTTTCGTAGCAGTGCTGGTTTTCAGTCTCGGGGCACTAACTGGAAGGCTTGGGGTACTCTGTGTGTACATTCTACAGTCTGCTCTATGGGCAACAATTCCAGAAGACTTTTCCCATTTTTAGCCCTGGTACTTTTCACTGGAAGGTTTCCCATCTCGTAAAAGGCAGGGCATTTTAATTCAGCTAAGGGGATACGTCATTAGCAGATTCCAGAGTGTTCATTGGCTTCATGCTCTGTTCAGCAGCAGCAGCATGGGGCAGCAGCCTGTTAGGAGTGCAACGTGTGAGGTTTGGGTTTGTTGCAAGAGTCCATCACAGACCTCACGAAGCGGCGTTCAGCCGGAGGTGGTACCCCAAAAGTCCAAGTCAGAATACAGCTGAGTCAGATCCTTGTAGGGTCAAGATAAGATCCTGATCTTTCTGTGACTTCCATCTAATCCCACTGCATCTAGTTCTTGTTCTGACTGGCTGCTTTGTCCCCGGTCATGCCTTTCACCTGACAGTGTATTTTGGTTCTGAGTAATTCAGTGCAAGGAAAACAACTGGTTAAATACCTCGGCCTGCCACCTTCCGTGGTCTGGCTGCAGAATCCTCCCTTTTTAGGGAGGCTTGTCAGTAACAAAGAAGTTTCTCGGAATAGAGCCTTGCTGAGCTTTCAGAGTGGGAGTTCAGTACCAGGAGTGACCGCTTCCAAGTCACTGCTTCTGCCTTTCGCTTTATGTTCCGCCGTTGATGTCAGGGCGCACACAGCAGAGCAGTTGTGCATTTTACCATAGATATTTTGTGTCCTCTAAAACGAGAACACCTGCAACCCCGTTCTCTGGGGGTCTCTCGCCTCTGTTTGCCAGAAGCTGGGATTGGGCGACAGGGGATGGCTCACTTGGTGATTCCCTGTTCTGTTCATTCCGTCTGGGGCACCTGGCATTGGCCACTGTCAGAAGACAGGATACTGGGCTGGATGGACCATTGGTCTGACCCAGCACGGCCGTTCTTATGGTAGGCTGTGTTTGTTAGAAGTCTTAGCCTTGCTGCCTACCATGAAACTTTCCCCCCCGTCTGCTCCCCGTAAGAGTTCAGAGAGCGTGGAGAGAAAGCAGAGGAAGGGGGAAGGACAGAATTCTAGATCCTGTTTACAGACTTCGAATTCCTAACGTGCCTCCGGCACGGCAGATTCTTGCTGACTCATCCCTGTCCCTGTTTGATTTTCAATTAAGGTCAGGGAAGCGGCTCCACAGAGCAACGGCTCATTTCTGATCTGGGACACCTCTGTGCCGCCTCATCTGTATCACATCCAGCAGCTGCAGCCCATGGCCGAGTACAGCATCCGTGTTTCCTGCGGGAATGAAGTCGGCTGGTCTCCATTCAGCCCCTGGATTCTGGCCAGCACAACCGAGGGAGGTAGGACAAGAGTAAATAAGACGGAGGCCGTTCTGTAGGTCTGTGCTTCGTAGGGCTCTCGGCTGCACTCTGGTGAGGGGTTCAGTTCGCCGAGAGGGCACTGACAGCTCCATGCCGAGGCCCAAGGGATGGGTCACCGGGAGCTCCTTCACCGGCACACAGCACTGCGTGGTCACTGGCCCTGGGAAGTGCAGGCAGGCAGGTGCATGGGCCAGCTGGCCCTCACTCCCGTATTTCCTCCGCTCTAGGGGAGGTGGCTCCCCCAGTGCTTCCATTGCCCTCTGCGTCCGGCCAGGCAGGGGGTGGCTGTGGGGAGCTGGGGGCCATTCATTGCAGTGACTTACACACTCCCACGCTGGTCTGCTAGCATGTCACCCCCCTCTGCGCTCCCGGACTGCAGCAGGCCCAGGGCTAGGGGGAATCGGCCCTAGGCTGGCTGGGCTCAGGCTCACTCCTGCTCCGTGGGAATCGAGGTGCAGGATGGGCCCCTTAGAAAGAAGCAGCGGGTCCCCCATTTAGCACTGGCTGCACCTACCCGCCAACGCCTGACTGTGCCCCCGACACTGCAGATCCTGGCTCTTTGGGGCTGCGAAAGCCCAGCCAACGGGGCACCCCCGGTGCTTGCTCTCAGGCCTGAGGGAGGCCCAGCTCTGCAGGGACCCAGGGGCCTGGGCTGAGGGGGAGGAAAAGAGGCTCCTCACACACTCTGCCCTCCCTCACCATGTGGCTGGCTCGGGCCCTTTCCACGCAAAGCACAGCCCCGCCGGGCTGGGGCCAGGCAGCCGCCATGCTGCGTAGGAGAGGAGCATCTCGGGTCACGCTGCGGGGGCCTTCACAGGGAGACGCGGCCCAGTCACCCGGGCCGGAGGGAGCCCTTTGGGAAAGACGCGCTGGGCTCTGCAGTGCTCCCGAGGGGCTGTGGGGCCATGTCTTGTCTGCAGGAAATCCCAGCTAAAGCCGCCGCGGGCGTCACCCCGCGATCACGGTGTTCTGACGGGGACAGTGGGGTCATGGGTCGCATGGGGGTTATGAAATACAGCTTTTGTCTTGACTGCTCCCTGCTCTCGGGATGGGGAAGTGTGGGGGGGAAGCGAGCCAGGGACTCTTCCCCCTCAGCCCTGGTGCCTGGGCCCCCCAAAAGAGGAGCATGTGCAGCTACAAGATGTGGGGCGTTTTCCTATTCAGTCGCTCCCCTGCCCATCCCCACAGCCTTCTGATACCTGCGCTCGGCAGCTATCGCAGTGCGGAAAACAGCAGCTAGACCTGTGAGACCAGGGCCGGCTCTGGCTTTTTGCCGCCCCAGGCAACAAAAAAGCCCGACCGGAGCGCCGCCGAAGCAAAAAAAAAAAAAAAAAAAAAGCAGGAGCAGAATTTGCCGCCCTAAGATTGGCCTGAATGCCGCCCCTTACAATGTGCCGCCCCAAGCATGTGCTTCCTAGGCTGGTGCCTAGAGCCAGCCTTGTGTGCGACGCAGGGCCTGGAAAGCCACCCACTCCGTATGGCTCTCTTGCCACGGGGCTGGCTGGGGTGTGCTCAGGGAATCTGAAAAACGTGGCTGTTTGGACAGAGTGACTTTGGGGGGGGAGTTAATTAAAGAATTAGCCCTGATCCTTCCATGAGCGCCGTGTGGGTTCCAGAGTCACTGCAGGATTGGGGCCTCCATTTGTGAGACACAGAAGGTCCCAGGTTGAGTTCTGCGCCCCAGGAGTCCAGCCACGCCCACAGGGGTTGCTGATGGGCACATTTGCCTGGTTTTCTTAGCTCTGTATGGGATTTTGTTTGTGTCTTGTAGCCCCATCTACTCCCCCTCTGAATGTCACGGTGTTCTTCAACGAGTCCAGCTCCTCCCTGGACGTCAGATGGGTAAAGCCCCCGCTTGGGCGAAAGCACGGAGAACTGCAGGGTTACAGGCTACTGCACACCTGGCAGAACTCGAAGATAACGGTGAGTATGAAAAGAACTAGAATATGAACTAAATGTAACGCAATGGCCACAAAAATCTCGGCAATGGCCAGGCAGCTGTGATGCTGTCGTTCTTGCTGACAGGGGTCCTCTCCATGTTCCCTGATGGTCCCCCATCTGTCTGTGTCTGCCTACTGTCTGTAGCCACACACAGCATTTATAAACTCTTCGGGGCAGAGACTGGCTCTGTGGTGTGTGTTTGTACATGCTGCCCTGGCTTACCAAATACAGTTCATAACTAATAGTAGCCAGTGCTGTTTGCCTGTTCTTGTCTTAAAGGGGAGCTGCAAAGCAAGAAAAATAGCGTGTCCATTATCGCTGCTTTATGGGGTTTCTCTGAAAAAACAAATAAGATGTTTGCATGTGTTAGTATTTGGAGAGGCTTTTTCCTGTGCTGGAGGGTTTGGCAAGATCTCTGGAGCGGGAATTTGGATTCGGTAGCTTTGACAGATGGAAATGGCTACGAGGTACATGGCCGGGGAGAATCTGGCTTTTCAGTTCCAAGTCGGATCTCGTTTGCGTGGGATTTATCCCAGTGGGACTCCGTGGATCTCTCCCGAGGTGTATGCAGGAGGGGCGTCTCTTCGTGTGGAGAGCAGAGTGAAGGGAGCATTTGGGATCGGGGGTAGAACTGGGCAAAAAAAAATGCAGTAAAACTTTTTTTTGTTGGAAAATGCCCTTTCGTCCTAACAAACGTTTCATGGAAACGTGCCGATTTTGACACCATTTCCCTAGGGAAAGTTTCTCGGGTCCAGGCTGGAATTTCGGAGGCTAAGTGACGGACCCAGCAGGCAGAAGAGCATGGTGGTGAGGACACTCCCCGGGAATGCGGGAGATCTGGGTTGAAGTCCCTGCTCCAAGCCTCTCGCTCAGATTCTCATGAAAGATTTCCAAAGGTCTCACTCTTGCTCCATATCAGAACGGAAACAAATTCCGAAGTCTCACCGTTTTTTGTAGAACAGAATTATTTTCCAGCCAGTCCTAATCGTGAGCTTCAAATTCTGACGTTTTTTGTTGTCGTTTTTGCTGGTTTTCTCCGGGCTACAGAAATGCCAGTTACAAAAGCCTTCAAGACCCAGAGGTATTGGCCTCTTCTTGAAGCCAGACTAGCCTGAGCAGTCCAGCCGCTCCTGGGTCACCGCTGATAATGGGCAGAACAGCAGGAGCCATTCCACTGTGGGAAATCGCTGTGTGTGAATGAAGGGAGCTGCATAACAAATGTGAAGCAAACGGAGCCATTATAGACCAGACAAAAGGAAGCCGGCAAGCTGGACACATGTTCCCATCCAGGTGTTGCCTGCTTACTTGTGTACTTTGCTGGGCTGTTTCTTGCCCTCTGAATAATCCAAAGTTTAGACCACAAAAAGGCGCTGAATACGTACATTTTTGAAATCTGCATGGAAGAAATGATTCACACTCTTTTTTGTAAGACACTGTGATTTCTGTTCCCTTTTTATCCTTGCGCAGACATCTATATGGCCCACGCACAATGAAATCAGGAAAACAATATTATGATCTTGTGACTAACACTGGGAAAAGATGCTGACACATTTATTTTCTCACAAGCGCGGGGAGAAGGGACTTTTTTTATTTGTGTTTTTATTTTTTTTTTGTGAATTTCCAACATAAGACTTTTAAGCAATGAAAAAGTTGTTATACTTCAGGATAACTACACACCATAGCTGCTTACTGTTCCTAAGTGACCTGCATTCAGTGTGGAAAACCTGCTGAGCCGAAGGAAGATATAAAACCTCTGCTAGTGGGTGAGTGGGTTCTTGGCTAGGTGCATAACAATGGGACTTTGCTGGACAAGACAAAGGCTCTTTGCAGAATTGGGGCTAAAGACTATTTTTGTGGTTTACGGTTGATTCGTTCCATCTACTTACAGCGTTTATTGCAGGGCAAAACATCATATTGCTGACATGCTATGCCGCAGGGTCAGAATGCAGACAGCCCAGAACACAAATTTCAGGGCCATTTTTCCTACATACAGGGGTTGATGGGCTGTGAAACACACGTTTTTCAAAGAAATGATGATGACAAAGTTTCGAGGTGACCTACGAGATCACTTTGGGCCTGACCCTACCTCCTTCGCCGCATAGGTTGACTTGTGTGAGCAATCCTATTGACTGCTCCTTGGAGAGGGGTTGTGTATGTGCTTCGTTGGCGGCTCCAATGACAACGTGCATCAAAATGTTGGGAAGAGAGAAATCTGGTGGCTGCCTTCAGCTCCTGCGATGGAGCGGGGCTGTTGACTTGCATGGACACATCAGCAGGAGTGGATGGGGCTGCACTTTTCGCTGCAGTCAACCACAGCGAGGATCTGCGGGCTGCCCCTCTGTTCCCGCGTGGGGATGCCGGCCATTCAGCACGCCTCAGACAGTTACGCAGGGTGAGGGTGGAATCACGGGGAGGGCGTTTTCAGCATGCAGCGGACGCCGCGTTTTACCTCTTTCTTGTGCAGCCTGAGCAATGGGGTCAGGTGCCTTTGCTCGCTGGCCGGAACGGGGCATGGATGTGAGGACCCTCAACACCTTGCAAATCAAGCCGCCGAGGTAGATGTCTAAAAGTGGGTGGAGGATCCCAACCTCGTTCAGGACCCGTTCTAGAAAATCTCGACCGTAGCGTTATCCAAGTGAAGTCTCAGTCAGTCCGGACACTTCCCTCCAGGCGCTGGATCAGGGACTTCGATGCACCAAGGGGGTAGGGTCAGATGAGATGGAAATAGCAGCCCCGATTCAGCAAGGTAGGTAAGCATGTGCCTAACTCGCTTCAAGCACATGAGTAGCCCCATTGAAGCCAGTGGGATTAATCGTGTGCTTAAAGTTAGGTCCGTGCTGACACACTGTGCTGGCCTGGGGCTGTGGAGCGGAGAGAGATACTAAATCCCATATGCAGATACCTGGCCTCGCACAGGCTGTTGGCTGAGGGAATGGCTGGCTGCCTGCCGGCTGGCCCACACAGCCCTGTGTGTTTACAGCTTTTACTGTGTGACATGGCAGCTCTGAGCTGAGGTTTTCTTGGTTATTAAATCCAGCTGGTCAGAGCCAGCCGAGCTGCCTTTCTCCGCCCCAACGCTGGTGCTGGGGTAGCAGCCTGGGGGCTGCTCTAAGTTATGCCGGCAGTCATGGAGCCCTACAGCAGCCAAGTTATGCTGAAACCTCTCCCCTCACCAGCGCGCCTCTGAACATGCAAGGGCAGGATAGGGATCTTGCAGAGGTGTCTGTGCCCATTTAATGCCACCTGGCAACTTCCCTATGCCAGGGGACTCTCCGGCCGTCCTGGTACGGCAGCCTGAAAGGGGACAGAGGATCTGACCCAGTGGATGTGCCACAGGAGCTGAGAAGGCTGCACGTCCTGCATGTACTGTGCACGGCCAGTTGAATGTTCCTCCAGGCCGAGTCCTCGCGTGGCACAGCGCAGCTACACGAGAGATTCTTTGCATTGACTGACACACAGCAATACAAACACCACCTTGCAGATATCCCTTTGCCTCAGGGCGCCGGGAAGCAAAGCAGGAGAAACCTGGCAACGTTGCAAAAGAGCAGGAAAGAGTCGCTGTCTTCACGTGCATAACTGTAGGCCAAACATTCTTCAGCGATGCACCACAGGACAGAGCTATTTTAGCAGCACCTACATCCGCGAGGCCTGTCAGTGTGTGTATGTTAATACAGTAGTTTCGTTTCATTTTTAGGGCTCTTTTGTCTAAGTGCAAATCAGATTTGGTTCCTGCTGAACTGGCACTTGACCGATTTTCCTGTTGCTGCTGTATCACGACCACACCGTGTTGGAAAACTGTCCGCAGATGTAATCTGCACATCAGTCTGCCAGCTGTATGATCTGTAAGATCATGGAACGGTTGTTTTTCAGTAATAAGTTATCATGGAGCAATGCCAGCCACTTTCTCAGCTGTCCAGCTGACTCACAAGAAATGCAGGAAATAACAGTGAGTTTGTGGGAAAGGGAATCACTTGTACGGTTGATCAAGAAAAACATCTATTATAACATTGAAACAAATCTAAGGTGGTGATGGGGCCAGGAAAGGAAATGGGGGGTAAAACTAGAAATGTCATTAGCATGGCACGAAACCACATTGGTATAAAACAATCGGCTACAAAGTCTGCCTCCCCCTTAATGGTAAAACAAAGATCTTCCTTACTACAAGTATATGGTTGCACTTGGTGCATGGAAAAATGAGAGGAGCCAAATTCTCGGTGGGTGTAGATGGTCTCCATTCCACTGACCTCGGTGGAGTTTTGCTAATTTACCCTGGCAGGGAAATTGGCCGGAGAACTCCGGCAGCGACGATGAGGCGTAAAACGAGAAGGAACAAAAGCAAGGTGTCCATGAGAGGGAGGGAGAGCAGGCCGTGTGTATGGCAGGCCGTATCGGAGCAGGGCAGCAGGGAGAGAGACGCCTCTCGGTCGAAAGGAGCGATACGCCGAAAACAAATCCCACCAGATAACGTACTGCACTGCGTGGGCGTGCGGCACTATTGCCTGGGTTCATCAAAGAAGCGCCTCCCTGACTGAGAGCTTCACGTCTGGAGTTCAGCCAGGGTGCTATGGAGGGGCCAACCCGCCCTGTGGGGAAAGCCTATCCCCCTTTGATGGAGGAAGGGGGACCCTAGTGAGGAAGACAGTCCCCACCCAGCACGCTCCCAGAGAGCCTGTCCCTCCCCCAGCAAGGTCAGTTTGTAGTAACATGTCACAGGTGGGGCCCACAGGAGCCCTTGCAGCCAAACTGCGGGACGCCACGTGTGACAAACCTGAAGTGAGGGGCACAAAAAAATGATTCATGCAGAGAATTTAAACTGCTGCTGGGTTCTTGTCCCTCCACCCTTGTCTGGGCTAGGAGAAAAGGTGCAATAACCTCTTTGAACTAACATGCCGGTTACCTTCGTGTGGCCAGGCCCAGGTCCTGGGACACGCAGAACGCCGGGCAAGTGGCATTCGGGGAGCGTGGGATTTACCTTCTCCCTTTCAGCACCTAGTAAAGTCTGCGCTAGACTTTTCAGACCTGTCAGCTAATACCATTAAACCCTAGTCTAGACAAGGCCTCACTGTGACCGGCTCCATAGGTAATCTCTGCTCGCTGAGTCTGTATCTTGGATGTAGATAACTTCAACAATACAAGTATTGGGCTACAAATCTGCGTGGGAGGTAGAGTGTAGTGGGGAGCCGGGGGAGTGGTGGAGTAACTCCTGCAAGCCACATGGCTCCAACGGGACAGAGGATAGCCTGAGGACATGAAATAGAGACACATGAACTATCCCTCTCCCCACAGGCCGCTGCATGGCTCCCTACTGCTTAGTGACTGTGTTTTCTCTGGTGTAGGTTTTCCTGGCTCTGCCGGTAGGGTAGTTCACCTTGTCCAAGAGCCGGCAGCCAGGAAGGCTGCGTGACAATTGGGCTGAATCATGCCTCGATCAGTGAAATGGTTTCAAAAGGAAATCCTGTTCAGCTACTTTGTTTTCATCCAGTTCTTGAAGAACAATTATTCTCTATAAATAGCTCCCAGTTACACTACGCAGGGTCATAACTCCTGCTGGCTATTAAGGGTCGGCAGCCAGAAAATTTAATTGGGAAAGAATGTTAGATTAAAATAAATCTGGAGTTTTCATTGTTTGGCGGGTCCAGCGAAAACAAGCGGTTTCTTCTCCACGTTGCTAGCTTTTTTCTTTTCCTTCTCAGCAGAATCGTTCTTCTGAAGCCCAGCAGAACGCCACTGTCGCCACCATCGCGATTGTCGCCACTAATGCCACCTGCGCTGTGCGCGTAGCCGCCGTCACCAAGGGGGGGATCGGGCCCTTCAGCGACCCAGTGGTCGTTTTCATTCCGGGGGACGGTAAGAACAAACAGTACGATCGTGTCATTTAAAGAGGCATTTCGTTTCAAAGAGGCCGCTTCATTTGTAGCATTTCCTGGCTTTGGAACCTGAACAACGTTTCTTGTAATGTACGTGTTTGACATGCAGAATCTGCCTACCTATCTAAACGTATAGTTCACACACACACTGCTTTGTCTGATGGCCTCCGCCCCAGCAAGTCGGTGTGGAATTCACCCCCGCTACAGCAATGGCAGCAGTTGGTAGGAACCGTAGTGTGGACAGGCGACGTGCGTTTTTTACCACCATGTCCTCGTTAAAATGCCCAGGCCCCTGTCTGCGTGCAGTGTCCATTGCTGGAGCCTCCCTGCGAGCTGGAGCGTGCATCAGCCTCTACCTGCTCTGGTCGCTGCGACCAGCCTAGAGAGGAGCTAAAGATCAGACCTGGGGTTGGGCGGGAGAGCCCCTGGCAGAGGGGCCCGGTCTCGGAGCGAGCCGCCTCCGGGGGAGGGACCAGCTTCCAGGTTTTATGAGCTTCCAAAGCCTTCTCCGAGTGGGTCCTGGCTGGGCAAAGTCTGGGGATGAGGGGCACTCGTCTCAGCTGTGATCCTCCACAGTTGACCCTCCCTTCAGGTCCTGGCAGCTCACGCAGCTCCAGCCGGATTGCCTCTTTCCCAGAGGCCCTTGCTGCTCTTCCACAGACCTAGCAGTCCCCCTGCTCCGGCTCCTCACCCAGCGCAGTCTCCAGGCCTAGGTTCTCCCCAGCCTGCCGCCACCTGGGATTCTGTTGAGTGGCAGGGGCAGAGGCCATCCAGACGCTGGTCGCTTGCTCACACACCCTAGCGAGCCTCTCTGGGGCCTGGTCCAAAGCCCTCTGGACACCTCCCCACCACTTCTGCGGGTTTTGGCCCAGGCTCCAGAGGGCTCCTGGGCAGGATGTGCATGGCAGAGCTCCGCCCGGCATTCCTGTAGGGGCTGGTGGCTGTACGCCTTGGTTAGTTGTTCAAATAAAGCCGTGCAGTGATTTATTCCATCCACATGCAATGTTTTCCTAATGCTTCTGTATTTCCTTCATGTCTTTTGTGGTTTGAATGCCTTGTTTGGGTTTAGTTGTTTAAAAATCCTACAACGCCCTCCACATGTTGTCGACTGGCCCCCCTCTCTGTTCCTTACCATGGGCTGTTTTATTAGGTTTGATAGCCTCCGCACCGTCCTCGACTCCAGCGCCGGGAAACAACCACTCCTTTGCCATCGTCCTTGGCTTTATCCTTGGGATCGTCGCCATTGGGTTAATCCTGTATTTCTCGGTGATTGTCCGGAAAAGGCGGCTGGAAACCAAGTTTGGGTAAGTCACAGAAATAACTGCTGCGGTAGCACTGTGCGCTGGCCAAATGGCTGGCAGGGAACGCCTGGTGTGGGGCTAGCTGGTGGCCCTGGGGTGGGGCAGATGTGCGCTGGCCAAGGGGAGCAGCGGGAGGTGTTCTGCCTCCAGTTATAAATAAACCTTCACCTCTCCCATTCGCCCCAGAACTGCCAGCGCATGCCCAGCCTCGGCTCTGGGGGGCACCCCCAGATCCTGGTGTTGGATGGGATGGGATATATGCTCTGCTCAGGGCCTGGGTCCTGTCACCACCTTCCCTGTACCTTGCGGGGCCTTTAGGTTTTAGGCTTAGGCTCAGCATCCCTCTCTCTGGACGCTCATGGAAGTTACTCAGTTCCCTGCCTCCAAAGATAACATGTTGGTCTGATGGCGCCGAGAACACCCCTCCGTAACGTCGGTGTGACGGCGCCGAGAACACCCTCCGTGACATCGGTCTGATGGCGCCGAGAACACCCCCCGTAACGTCAGTCTGACGGCGCCGAGAACACCCTCCGTGACGTCGGTCTGACGGCGCCGAGAACACCCCCCATAACGTCGGTCTGACGCCGCCGAGAACACCCTCCGTGACATCGGTCTGATGGCGCCGAGAACACCCCCCATAACTGTGGTCTGACAGCACTGAGATGGTTTGGGAAGAAGACAAGAATAAGTTGAGTAATGAAGAACATGGGGAAGTGATTTCCACGAGAGCGAGAGAGGCATGAAAGGGCTCCAAACCAAACCAAACCAAACCAAAGGTTTCTTACCCAAGCGCCTCCCCCAGCCCAACCTGCTAGGGAGAAAACCTGCATTTGCACGCTGCTTTCAGGCTCGGGGCTGCACCAGAAGGTGTAGGCCTGGGGTGCCAGACACCAGCGCGTCATTGGAGGGGAGGTGAATCCTTCACAGAGGGCAGCCACCGTGAGGGCGCATGGTCTGTCACTAGGGAGAAGGGGCTGCCTGGCAGGTAATCGCTGAGGGCGTCCACAGCCCGCTTGTGTGCCGGAGCTGCCTTCTCAGTAACCAAATACGCTCCCTCCCTGGGGAACGGCTTTCTGCTCCAACATACGCCTGGTGCTCCTCACCTGCAGAACCTGCTCCCAGCCAACGTTGGCTCAGTCCCAGGGCCAGCACCTCCAGCAAAGCCCCACCGTTCCTCAGCAGCTGAATTACCCCCACTATCTACCCAGCACCACTGAAAAGAACCAACCAAAAAAATAAAGGCTAAATACACTGGGTCAAATCCATCCCCGCGGTAACTCCGTGGAAGGCCCGGGATGCCATCAAAGATGCATTGGATCCATTTTGCCCTGTGCCGCATTCCTGAGGCGGACAAAGCTCCCTGTGAAGTAGTTGGGAGTCTTTCACAAGAGCGGAAGGGTCGAGACGTCCATCTCCTCCCTCGGCATTTCGCTTTTCGTTCAAGGTTCTTTTCCTTGCTTTGGAACAGCCTGGAGGGAAAGCAGCCCTGGGGAGGCTCATGTCGCCCTGGTCCTTCAGCGCTCTCCGCTTCAGCTCAGTAGCAAGAGGGAGAATATTCAGCAGCGAGCAAAGTTTTGCAAATGGACGATGAAAGCCCCTGGCTCGTCTCCTCCCGCACCAATGTAACAATCTCCTAACCCTTGAGCAGCATAAGTAACTTCAGTATGTGATTGTCAACTATTGTTATGCAAACATCATTTTCTTTGCTATTTATGTTGCATCATGGGCATTGGAAATGTCTTTATAAACCCAACATTAAGGGGCTCTGGCTAGCTACCGAGCTCTCACCATGAAGAGAAGTTCTACACAGCGATAAAAACTAATCAAGATTATTTTAGTTCACTTAAAAAACAGCAAACCCAGGGATTTGGTTTGGTTATTTTGTAGGAGGGGAGGGGGGATTTTTGTTCATCTCTAAAAACCAGCTGCATTTTACATGAGAATTTGGCCTGCGTATGCTGAGCTGTGGAGTAGCGCTCTTTGCTGCACTGAGAATACTTACGCTGTGAAGGACGAATGTGGTTCTTACGAAGGCAGAGAAATACGGCCGGACTGCAGAAGAGTAAGACTAGCACTGCCTCGTGTCAGGATTTGTGGGCTGTGCAGCCCTGCTGATACACTTCTCGCACGCTTGTTCTAATCCTTAGCCTTTCCGAGCAGAGTGACTGCCAACACTGCATTGTGGTGGCTTTTTACAACGTGGACAATGGCCCATTATTAACAGCACGCATTCTCCCTTGTGACCTTCTAAGCTGGGCTTCAGACTAGGCCAACCCCTGCACTTTTGGGACAAAAACAATTTGATTCTTTCTAGTCAAAACTTTTTAAATAAGCAGCTCTTTGCGCATGTGCAATAATGCGCTTCTGGGAATTCAACCCCACGGGAATCTTGATGTAACGCCTTTTGTTTGTCTTCGCACGTCTGCAGTCGTGGTAGAAGCGCTTCCGCCGAGAATGGCCATTGCAACTTTCCATACCGAAACCAAACTTGGGTTCCTGTGGGCGCAGAGCACTGGAGTTTGCAAAAATGGATAAATGAATCCTAACTGCTCTGGCTTTCCCCAGGAGTTCCAGTCTGGCAACGGGTGGTGTATCTGGATCCTGTCCGCCTGCTGGGCGAACATCCTGTAAATGTCTCTTCCCGCACATGCCTGTTTGACTAACAGGTGTTAAAATCGGCACGTTGGTTTTCCCGGACGCTGCCTTCCTGCAAAAGGCCTCAGTGTTTGCTACAGTACAAGTCAGACAGGTTCCAGAGCACATCTCAGCCTCGTGCCTGCGGCATTTTCAGCGCTGGGGTTCGCTGCTTGTTTGGCCGTAATCCACTTTTGTTTCTGAAAGAGGAAGGGGCTGAAGTTTTGAGATGACCTGCTAACGCTGAGAACGGGAATCGGCTCTGCTGACAATAGAGAAGCTCTTGGTTTCTTTGTGAGACATGACAAATTCTTCGTACACAACTATTTCACAATGGGCTCTTCAGTCTAACAGGGAAAGGTCTAACACCACCCCTGGCTGGTAGATGAAGCTAGACAAATTCAGTCTGGAAATAAGGCATCAATTCACAATGAGGGCAATTAATATTGGAACAATTTATCAAGGGTTGTGCTGAATTCTCCATCACTGATGGTTTTAAAATCAAGATTGGATTTTTTTTCTTAAAAGATCTGCTCCAGGAATTATTTGGGGCAGGTCTCTGGCTTACGTTACACAGGAGGTCAGACTAGATGATCACAATGGGGATGTGAGGCTTTAAAATGTATGAAAGGACAGTGATCACAGGGCCATATTATTATCAATACACACTCTGCTGTGTGATTAGGAAAATGAGCCATTAGTGTGGATGAGGTAGTGTTTTCCCCCCACCATCCTTTATAGAGCCGCGTAGGACTGGTGTGCACTGGAAAGTGACGTCGGCATAGCTGTGTCTCTCCGGGGTGTGAAAAATCCACAGCCCCCCGAGACGTAACTGCGCCGACCTAACCATGCTGTGCGCAGCGCGAGGAGGAATACCTTCCGCGACTGGAGAACCCCCCATCACTGTAGAAGGGGCTGCACCGAAGCGCTGGCTGTGCTACTGTGTCAAGTGTAGACATAGCAAATGGCGATTTGGACCAGACCTGGTGACCAAGGGGTTGGTATGGTGCAGTGGGAGGGAAAGGAATTGTGCGGGAGAGAAGGCGTGGTTCCTTTTCACGGCAGCCATCTCAGAGATGCGGCTGTAGTAGCTCCAGGAGCAGAGAAGAAAAGTTGTTCCCCGGGCACACGTTCTGTTTGTGTCCCCTTAGGAACGCTTTCCACAGCGATGATTCGGGGCACGCCGTCAGCTACACAGCCAAGCAGTCCTACAGCCGGAGAGCCCTTGAACTGACGCGTAAGCTCGGCTCGACTCCGTTGGAAGGGCTGTTGTGGAGAGGGCGGTGGAGTTCGTGGGGATTTGGGCAGATGGCTGACTGCGTAACATGAACACAGGGAAGGAGCTGTGTGCGCCTGCAACCAAACGAGGCATCAATTAACAACAAGGGGCCTGACGCTGGCCCCGCCGGAGCCGCCTTGTGCTGGTCCAACACACAAAATAGTCACCAAAATGGTGCCACTGGCTACCTGGGGATTCTCCTGGGCCCCTTGGGGCTCCCCACTCCAGCATGCACCGGCCCACACGGAGGGGCTGAGCACCTTCCCATGCCGTGGGTCTCAATGGGAGCTGGGGGCTGGTCTGCTGGGGGCAGCTTGTTCCTGGAGTGCTGTGGAGAGAGCGGTTCTTCCCTCCCCCGCAGGCTCCCGGACAGGAGTTAGCCCCAACGGTGCCTCTGATGTTTTGTCCGCCTGTGGCACCCGTCCCGGGTTTGCGGCACCCGGAGCCCGTGCTCAGCTCACCCAAGGGCCTCTCTTGCAGTGGCCAGCCTGGGCGTCAGTGAGGAGCTGCAGCAGAAGCTCCAGGACGTGGTGATCGACAGGGAGTCCCTCGCCCTGGGCAAGATTCTGGGAGAGGGTGAGTGGCGCTGAATGTCCAGAGCGCTGTGGGGGGCTGGGGAGGGCTGGGACGTGGCGCTGAATCTGCATAGTGTTAGCTGGCACCATTGCCTCGGCCCATGGGCAGGTTTCCCTGCGTCCTCCCAAGACCCCAGCGCCTGGTGGGGCGGCAGTGTGGCCTAGAGGACGAGGCTCTGGGCTGAGACTCACGAGACCTGGCGTCTCTTCTTGACTCTGCCGCTGACTTTGGGCAAATCCCTTCACGGCTCCGTGCCTTGGTTTCCCCACCCACCCTTGTGTAAGTGGTGAGCCCTTTGGCGCAGGGATGGCCTTTCGCTGTGTGTCTGTTCGGCACCCAGCACGAAGGGCCCTGATCTCCAGGACTGTTGTAGCAGACGGGAGAACATTGAGGGCCGGCGTGTGCTCAGAATGCCTGCCCCGGGTTCTCACTGCCCAGGGAGTCGGACTGCTGCTACGTAGCACACTGCCCTGCGGGGGAAACATGGCCCCGGCTCTTCTCCATCCCCACTGGGGTGATGTGTGACTCCAGGAGCTGGGCATGTGGGTGTGGAAGGCTCCATCCTCTCCCCTTGCTAAGCACCTTGTTGTGGTGCCATGGGGCTGTGGACTAAAGAGGCTGTTCCTTCTCTCCCGTGGGACAGGAGAGTTCGGGTCGGTGATGGAAGGGCACCTCAGCCAGCCCAGTGGCACCGTGCAGAAAGTCGCCGTGAAAACCATGAAGCGTAAGTAGCAGTGACGGCCGGGAGATCTAGCGCTGTTTGCTTTTGTCACAAACTTTGCCCAGCTCGCCCAAGGGCAGGGATGAGAGCGCCTGGCGCTGCGGGTAAATGCCAACCTAGCCCAGGGCCGTGCAGTTCTAGAGACTGTGTTGTCAGGCAGGGGATTGTCAGCCGTAGCTCAGCAATAGCAGCTTGGATATGGGATATTTCATGGGGCTCCGTGAATAACCAGGAGGAAGAGATCAGGACCATCCTCCCCAGGAAAGGGCCCCGGGGTCAGTGTCAGACGGTCGAACTGAGGCACGCTAAGACCTCGGGGAGACATTTGCAGTGCAGTGTCACTGTGTGTGTCCTGCCTTTCTAGAGAGCAATGCCCGGTAGCCAGATCAGCCAGTTAGATTGCCGGAAAGCGTGCTCAGCGCTCAGCCCAGAATTGCAAATCCCGAAACATGAAAACGAAGCAAAGGGGTCTGTTCTCTCTGGGGGCAGGGAGCTGCTGGAGGGGCACGGGGTTTCTTCAGACTCCTCTTTATTGAATGGAGAGTTCGCTCACTGTTCTCTAGATTTCATCGAGTTATTATCGCTTCTCTGCATTACTGTAACGTCCCCCCGTGTCTCTCTCTCTCGTTTGCTGCATCAGACAGTTCATTCCCCAGGCGCTTTGCTTTTCTGCAGAATTTCAGGTTAGTGTTTGCTCCCCGCCCAAGGGAAATGTCAAAACCCACCTCGCGCTGAAACTGCCGTGGAAGTGGTGCTGTGGCCATCTCGTGAAGCATTTCTGGTGTGTGCTGTGGGCAAGAATGCGGGGAAATGTCACTGTACGTGCTGCATGGTGCTGCTTCGCTTTCCAGGCTTTCTCCCCAGCGCCAGCCCCCGGGCTCACATGTCTGTTGTCGGTAAATTGTCCCTCCCCACGTCAACAAAGGGGAGAGTCAATTGCCAGCGTTTTTCTAAGCAGTGCTGTAAACGAAAGGGACACGGGCGGGGTGCCGTGGGATTTCAGTAGATGTCGCACACTGCCCTGGTAGAGCACCCCCTGCTGGACATGCACCAGGCTGCTATGTTTGGGTCCCACGCTCCAGACCTTTGTGGAGTTGAGCTCCTCAGGGACCCGTGCCACTTGAAGCAGACAGACGCGCTGCTAGACTTTGCAAAGGTTTCTAAACACACCTACTCTGCTTAGATAGCACAGAAGACAGATCCGGACACACCCTATAAACAGTTCCCTGACTCAGTTTTCCCACCACTCTGGAGCGCTGTCTGGCTTAGGTCAGAGTCCGCTAGGGGGTGGGGTTGCCTCCAAGGCACAGAAAAACTGGCCAGTCTGTGGGAAGGTCCAGGTCCCCGGGGAAGGCAGAAAGTTCCTCAGTCCCACCCAGCCCTGGGGAGGGGCTTGGCTCGTGGAAAGTCACGCAAGAGTTGGAGAGATTCAAGGGCGGGGCTAGGGCACAGCTTCCCGATTAGCTGGTGTCTGCTACGGCACGCTGCATGCATGCAGAGTAGCACCAGGGTTCCGGATGGACCCTGGGGCGGCCGCGGTGCATGTCGAGCTGTGACATGCATGGCCAGAGTTACCAGATTGCTGCACACGCTGCCACCCGCGTACCTAGCCGGAAATACCCAGCAACAGCAAAAAACCTGGCAAACAACCTCTTCGGACCGGCAGCTGACAAGGCGGTAGAAAAACCAGCTAGGCCAGTCAAAAACCAGCCAGCTGGCAACCCCGTCAGGGAGTCCAGGATTCTCCTCGTGGTTATGGAGTTTCACTCCCTCTACTCTGCGGCCAGCTTTCTTCTTCCTCGGCTGATCCTGCAGTTAAATCAAGACCACCACACACCCTCCCACGAAAACATCCCTCCTCTCCTGCCCACCTTCTCTGTGTGTCTCTGAGCCCGCTGAGTTTCACAGTTTCTCGGCCTGGGTGTTTTGAAAAGGCTGTCCCAACACCAGGTTCCTTTGTTCTGCTGTTTTGGAGATTTTCCACTCTCTTGATTTCAACCTCCTACAGACACCTGGGAGAAAACCAGCTTCTCCCAGCCTTCAACCATCTGTCTGGGTCAACATGCCTTAATGACTGGCTCTTTCACAGAGACCAGGTGGGGGAGGGAATACCTTTTACTGGACCACCTTCTGTTGGGGAGAAAGACAAGCTTTCAAGCTACACAGAGCTCTTCTTCCGCTTGTCGTCTTCTGACCCGAAGAGCTGTGCGTAAGCTTGTAAGCTCGCCTCCTTCACCAGCAGAAGTTGGTCCCGTAAAAGGTTTTCCCTCCCCTGCCATTTCTCTCTAGGTTCTACGTGGACGGCTTCCCCAGATGGCCAGAGTAGGCCAGGGAGACATTACGCAGATCAGCATCCCACAGCGGCAGGATTGGAAAAACCAGGCAGAGTTTAGAAGAGAAAATGTCTGCCCAGGCTCACTCTGCAGTGCCTGTAGATTAAACCGAGCCCCCCTCAGACACCCCGGGCAGGAGTTGCCCCCAGTCCTAGAGCGATGATCCAGGAAATGTAATAGACAAGGTGCCCAGAGATCACACAGACCTTCGTGTCTGGGCCTGGGCACGGATCTCTTCTGCTGGAGCTGAGGGTAGCCAAAGCATTGCTGCACTCCGCTGGCGCACTGAGACAGCGGCACGCTGCACTAACACAGCCCACGCGGCGTGCTCTGTGGGAAGCACGTACCCATCCACCGAGCGCCGGACACGATATTCCCTGCTCACTTATGAACCCAAAACCAAAATAACCCTCTCCGCTTCCATCCCCCTCCCCCTGCTCTGACTGCTACCCAGGAATACAATGAAAGCCATGCAAAGCCCCCGCTCGCTGCAGCGAACACCCAGAGACGCCTGCTACCCGTCTCTTGCTTTCTGTCTGGTAATATCGTTCCTTTCTCCCTCCGCCTAGTGGGGGCTTGTCTGACAACTACCCAGAGTAGGAAGTCCTGGCAATGAGACCCCTCGCAACCAAAATGATTTGGGGAGTTTAATCTTTTTTTGTTTTAATTGACCTCCCTTTTCTGGTGTTTTCAGTGGAGAACTTTTCCCAACGGGAGATCGAAGAGTTCCTCAGTGAAGCAGCGTGCATGAAGGACTTCGATCACCCAAATGTCATCAAACTCCTAGGTACATGGATAGCCCAGGTGGGGGTGGGGAGGGGAGGTACCTTTTCCATCACTAGGGAATTTTGCCATTAGCAAAAACATAGGGTGATGCTCCTCTCCAATCTGCATTGCCCATCTGCTTCCAATAGTTTGCTCCCCGCCATGCACAGGTTTCTAGTGCATGTTACATTTGACAGCACGTCTGCGTTCCAGCAGAAGACGATTGCCTGTAGGGAAAGCACTGGAGTCTGGGCCTGGTGGTGGCTGCGAGGGAACAGTTCTGGGTGGGTCCTGTGTATTGCACCTTTACCTTTCTAGGCCTCTGCTCTCGGCAGCAGTCACTCTGCAGCTCAGAGCCTGCTCTGTGCGGGGTGACGCTGGGCTCTCGTCTGGAACCTGGCTTGTGTTCTCTCCATCAGACTGACTGACAGTGACCGCTGCTTGCATCTGGGTACACCCGGCATAGGGGCACCAGGATAGTGCAGCTGAGACCTGCTGGGCCGGCATTGCCAGAGCGCGCGCATGCACCCTGCCCTGACGTGTACCCAGTGAAGGGGGCAGACAGGAGTGGGTATTGAGGAGCCAGCTACACTCGCTCTACGGGACCCACGAATTCCCCAGCCAAGGGCAGTCCCCAGCTTTCTCACCGAGCCTTCCTAGGACTCAGCTCCAGGATGGGCGTCAGTCTATGCAATGGCCTGGCCTGGCGTGCGACGCTCATCTTCCGATTGTTGCAGGTGTGTGCATAGAGCCGAGCTCCCGGCAGATCCCGAAGCCCATGGTGGTTCTCCCGTTCATGAAATACGGCGACCTGCACAGCTTCCTGCTGCGCTCGCGGTTTGAAACAGGCCCCCAGGTAACGAACTCCGCCATTGCAAAGCCCTGGCGCGCTTAACCCACACGGCTGCTGGGGGGAGCTGAGGCCAGGTTGTATTCAGTATTTAATTACGAACCCAGAGCCAGATCTTCCGGTTCCTTACGCTGAACCAAAGAAAAACTCTGGCTTTATTTTTCTGAAACATAAAAAGGAGACAGTCCTTCCTGTCTGTACAAAACACCAGGGAAGAAATCCCACCCCCACTGAAATCAGTGGGAGTTTTGCCATTCACTTCATAGGGGCCAGGACTTCGCCCTGGAGACAAAGACGGCAAAGTGTTTTTACTGTCCCTTCATACGGCTGAGAAACTGAAGCACACAGCGGCCGAGTGACTTGGCCCATGGAGTGTCTGAGCTTTTCATGGTTTATGAAAAATAAAATCTCCATAAGAAACCTAGAGGGGGGATAATGAACATCCCGTTAACGCAACACGGTTGCATTGGCTCTTGAGCCTCTGGGTCACCCTTTCCACTGCTTACAAAACTACCAAATAGAACAAGTTTATGTTGCAGTCACATTGCCTGGGTGGGAATGCCTGCCCCAGGGTAGGGCACTGGGGAATTGGGCCCTCCGTGTCTGGCTCGCTGAGAACCAGCTCGTGAGGTGCTGCCGTGGTTTAAAGCCCAGAGATGTGTCTGTTTCTAAAAAAGGGAAATTTCTGTTTAAATCTTGATCTGTAAAGTCCATTAGATGCTGACAAACCAATGAGATAAATGCCTTTGAGAGGAGAGAACCGGCACCGGGAGTGTCACCAAAGATTATTTTGACGATAAGATTAGTCTAAGTGCATAAGAATGAAAAAAATAGTCTGTAGGGAGCTTGTGAGGTTGTCCCATCCCCTCAGCAAGAAGGCCCTGATCCTGCCCCGCTGTAGTCAGTGGGAGCTTTGCCGTGAGTTTCAATGAGTGTAACTTCAAGCCCCGTACAAGGGAAAGCATGAGAGATCCACCTCCCAAAAGTTTTGTCAATGCCGAGTTCAGCGCCCAGACAGCCCCTTGTCTCTGGGGTTGGGAACGGTGGTTCGGTTTTCGTTCAGCAGAACACCCAGCAGTGGTATTTCGTTTTGCTGCAAGGTAGCCTGGCAGATAATGCTTCCCATTGTTTCTAAACTACCATGCCTGGCACAGATTGTTTCTGTATGTTCCTAACTAAATAGACCCTGTTGTTTTGGGGAGTTAACCCCCAGTAAGACGCCACAGGACGCTGAGAATCTTGCAGCTGTGAGCAAGCGGAGATGCTTGGGCTGTTCCTATTGGGCGGTGCTGAAAGTGTTTCATTTACTCCTTGTCTCTTACAAAGAAGAGCTCTGACACTAAACTGATACCATTTACCAGGCCGCCCCGAACAAGGAAGGATTTCAGCGCTCCCACCGCAAACAGGTCTGCCTGGGCTATGAACCACGGGAAAGCTCGCTGGTAGCTTGGCGTGTAATTATGCGCTGATCAAAGAGAGCCTTGTCCGACTGTGTAGCAATGGAAAATGTGTTTTCTCGTCTCCCTGGGGCCCTGGCCTGTGAGTGTCTCTGCTGAGGTTTTCAAGTGGCCTTAACTCTTGCTGGGCTCCAGGGGAGTTGCCGGGCTCCACTTGCAGTAGTGTTTACCGATAATGTTCCAGCCTTCGTGCACTCCCTGTACGTGCTAACCTCCCCCCTCTCTTCCCAGCACGTCCCACTGCAGACCCTGCTGAAGTTCATGGTCGATATTGCGCTGGGAATGGAGTACCTCAGCACGCGGCATTTTCTCCATCGAGATTTAGCGGCTCGAAACTGCATGTGAGTTTGGTTTCTCTGTTTCATGGCAGATAGTCAAATGCCAGCCTAGGCAGGCTCTTCGTGGTGTTTCTGAACTCGCGTTAGAAAGAAACCTTTCACTTTCCTATCAAATCTCCTGCGTCTTGAGAAACAGCCGAGTGAAAACTGCTCGTGTTTTAACTCAGATCGTGGTTTGTCAGACTTTCTCTTTTGCTCAGTTTTTACAGGAACGGTAGTAGGCGAAAGGAAGTCCTGTGGCCTGTGCTATGCAGGAGGTCAAACTCGATGATCACAGAGATCCCGTCTGGCCTTAACATCTGTGATGGAGGGTGGGGGGTAGGAATAAGACTTTTGCCAGCTGTTCCACTTTAAATCTTGGCACGTTTGCCCTAGTAAGAAATAACAATGGGGGGAGGAGGGGTGCTTGAAGGCCCTGATCCTGGAGAAGTGTGAGTAACTTTACACCTGCGAGCTAGTAAACGTAGTCTCATTCGGCATTCACATTAACATTTCCTTGTAAACACGGACAGGTTACGGGATGACATGACTGTGTGTGTGGCGGACTTTGGCTTGTCGAAGAAGATCTATAGTGGTGATTATTACCGTCAGGGGCGCATTGCTAAGATGCCTGTCAAGTGGATTGCAATCGAGAGCCTGGCTGATAGGGTGTACACCACCAAGAGCGACGTGGTATGTACACCCGGTGCAGGGTCCCCCACCCTAACGGCAGAACTCCAGTCCATGGTAGAATTGTGTAATACAGGCAGTCATTGGAAACGGTGATCGCTGGGGGTAGTTCTTAGCCCTCTGATTTTCATATTTGGATCTGTGTTGTTCTTGTATCCTGAAAATGGATGAAAATAAATGAAAGCGTGAGGATTTGACAGTAAACAGCCGCATTGATGAGTGGGGCACTGATCTCTCTTTGCTTGTAAAGGCTCCTGGAATAGGTTTATTGAGTGAGCTACTGAGCTATTGTAGGACATTGCATGTTATTTCCAGCTTGGGAACATATTCACACTATGCATATAATTATCCACATTAGGCAAGATCCCGATGGGCTTTAGGAAATGACCTTTCCCAGTGAAACGCCTCATTCAGTCCTTCTGGAAATGTCATCTTAATAGGCTTTCCCTTTGTTCTTTGTAGTGGGCGTTTGGGGTGACGATGTGGGAGATAGCCACTCGAGGGATGACTCCGTACCCAGGAGTGCAGAACCATGAAATCTATGACTACCTCCTTCACGGTCACAGGCTGAAACAGCCAGAGGACTGCTTGGATGAGCTGTGAGTATTCGTGTTGATTCCTGGGTTTTGTACATTCGCACATGTGGACTCACTTTATTCACAGGAACATGTTTGCACTTGTCAATCTCAGCTGTTTCAATAACACACAGACCATCCTCGTTGCGCGTTGTTCGTCACGTTCTTCCCATGCTTTTGTGGCTCACTGTAGCTAAATGGACACAGCAACTAACGGCTGTCATGGATGTGTGGCTTAGCTTTCAAAGGTGAACTTGGCAAAGCTCTGGCTGATAGCTGATTGACAAAAATCACTTCCATCCGTTTCTCCTTTGCAGAATGGCAAAAGAAACATTTGGGGTCAGATTTTCAGCCATTGTTAATGGAGGTAGAACCACTGATTTCAGTTGAATTGCACTAATTCACACCAGCTGAAGGCCAAAGCCCGTTGACTCCAGTGGTGCTCCACGGATTCACACCAGCTGAGGATCCGGCCCTCTGTTTTTAGGGTTTCTGATGATTTCGGCTTCACCCTCGGACAAAAATGTTTAAAAATTTGAATTTTAAAAATTGCAAGTCATGAGCCTTCAATTGCGCCTGGGTTTAGTAAACAGAGGCTTTAGAGGGACACAAGGAATGTATTATAAATGAATGTAGAGTTAATTGGCATATCAAGTCAGTCTGTAACTCAACCCCTTTGAAATTTTGCTTCGGCTTGAGGGTGTTCCGGCTGCTAAGTACCAGGCTGGAGTTGCCAAGAACTTTGTAAAGCCCAGTCTGGGGATGTGCACGTAGAGTTTGGCTCTCGGGAGCTGAGCTGCTGCCGGCTGTCGGGCTTCCCTAGCGCTCCAGGAGCTGCTCCTGGAGGAGATCTCTGGGGGTGGTTTGGGTGATATTGTTCATGTGCAAAACCCTACTGCTTTAAAAGGAAACTGGGATGATAAGGGGCCAGTTCTGCTCTCGAGCTCTTGTGCACAACCCCACTGAGCCCCAAAGAGATGTTCAGCATGGGCCCTTCTGTCCTTAAGGCCTGTAAATCTCTGGAGAAGAGACGTTACAATGTGGGCGAGATCTGAAGGCGTTTTCAATGTCTGGGCAGCTCACAGAGGGTTTGTATTAAAAGTTGGCGGAGCTGCCGGAGTCTCTGAGGAATTCTTATGTGGAGGCGCAGCTCAAAATGTTTGAAACCCCCACAGTCCACGGGGAAACCATGTCAATAAACAGGCCTCTGGAAGTTACATCATAACAGTCCCTAAAAGGGGAATGCTCAAAGATAGTAGCCAAAAGCCCTGACCTCGCTAAACAGGCATTCCCTTTGCAAAGACTCTCCTGCTCTCTCCCCGTCTCTGTGCTGCTGCAGATTGGTAGAGAAAACAAGCCCATCTGGGAACCGTGCCTGGCACACAACTAGGGCCTGTTCTCACGCTCTGGCTCTGGGTGCGCAGGGTTGTTTGGATTTAGTCGCGAGAGTAAATCGGACCTTTCCCCACCGCTTTCAGTGCAGTGGTAACAATTGTTTGGCAAAAGAGCTGAATGGAAAGTGTGATTGCTGCCAGGTCATTGCATCCTGGCATGAATTCAAGCCCTGAAGTCGTGGTTTTGTGGCTGTGCTATTTTAAATGCCCTTCCCTGAAGCAAGTCATGAATAAACCGTTGATTTGGTTCAACCTCTTAGACGGCAGTCGAGGGTGAATGTCCTAGGATTAATGGTTTTAATGTGCCACTGTTAGTTTCCAATTAGTTATACCCTCCAGTGTATGCAAAAGGAACCTGCTGCATTGTTTCTCATCGGGAGCAGATCCGGCAAAGAGCTGTGTGCCCTCGACTCCCAACGACTGTAGCTTAGCCTGGATTGCCGCACCCTCGCTTGTGGTATCCGGCGGTACCGTTTTTAGTATTGTATTTGGGGCATCGAGGTCAGTAAGCGTCAAGTCTTAAAAGATACAATATCTTCCATTGTTGTGTGCAGCCTCGCTGCAGCCATGTTGGTCCCAGGATATTAGAGCGGTGAGGTGGGTTAGGGTTTCCTCACCCAGCAGGTCTTAAAAGAAATGAACAATTAATGAACAAGAAATCCATGTAACTGGGCCCCTGAGTGTAGCTGTCTATAGCATTTAGAGAGAGAGAAGGTGGCTGAGGTTATATCTTTTACTGGACCAACTTTTGCTGCAGTACAAGCTTTTGAGCTACACAGAGGTCGTCTCCAGGTCTGGGGAAGGCAGCCGAGTGACTGAGGTAAATCCAGGCTGGGGCAGATTGTTAAGCAGAAAGGGTAACGCGCGTGGGCGGCAGTCATTTGACATGAAGTGGGCAGTCGGGGGTTAGATCGTTGTGCCTAAAGGGTTTGAGCTGGACAATGTTTGCAGTGTTGTAGCTGTGTTGGGCCTGGGAAAGGAGAGAGGGTGTATCTCGAAAGCTTGTCTCTTTCACCAACGAAAGATGTTACCTCACCCACCTTGTCTCTCTCAAATTTAGAGGCAGCCTGGAAAGTTGTTGTTGTTTTTTTTAAAGGAAAAATGACCCATAGTTAAACTTTAGGTTGTTTTCAGCTGACCGGGGAGAGAAATGAGGGTTGATTAACACACTCTCCACATTCTAGTTTATACCAAGAGTGATGATAAATGTGCGGAGCATCAGATGACCATAACGAAGCAGAAAAAGCTGAGTTCTGCTTCTAGGAGCAGAGGCATATCTTTGCTTTCAAAAAGACACCTCTCTAAGGTCCTGCCGTAGGGTACTAGCCGGCAGGGTGCTGTGACTGCTAATGTCCCGGGTTCAAATCCCTTGGCCAGCCCAAAGGGGTCAGTTTCAGTTGCACTGAATGTAAAGATGTCTTCCCACCACCCCAGTGAAGGAGTTATCTTCATTTTACAGAAGGGTAAAACTGAGCTATGGAAGGGTTACAAGTCACTGGCCCAAGGCCGCCCAGTGAGTTTGTGTCAGAGCTAGGATTAGAACTTTGCAATTCCTGGCTCCCAGTGCTGTGCTTAGTCTCCTAGACTATCCTGCTTTTCCTACTGCTGTCAACTTTTGTGACTGATCGTACTCAAGTGGCCAGTCAATGATTTCGCTGTGATCCATGTCACACTTCGTGACAGGGGTGAGCAACAGAGCACATAGCAATAGTGAATGCGACAACAGCAGCCTTTCAATTCCAGCCCGGAGTCAGTTTTTGTTGGTCACTGTAGGTGGTGGCACCGGAAAGTCTACGCTGGCCTGTCACCTCTGAGGTAGAAGAGTTTTTTCTAGATTCCTCCTCAAAACACTTTACTCAGAGGACATTTCCATCCCCATCCGGCAACAAATACCCTGCTGCCCCTGGGACTTGGAGCGAAGGTACAGGACGATAAGGGAGGAACTCAGATAGCAGGAGAAAGATCAAGTTATAGATGTTGGTCAGGTGCTGGGCAGAGCCCCCTCCTTGAGGTTTGCTGTTAAATGACGGAATTGACCTCTTTGTTAACATGTGAAGAATGCAGCGCATCTTCCCCCAAGTGACAGCATTCGCTATCGGAATAGTGACGGAATATTCTGAGAATTTACAAGTAAAATAGAGTTAAAATTAATATCAAGAGGACCCTTTAAGGGCTGTCTCACCTTGAGTCAGATCCTTTTTGTCCTGTATGGGCTCAGCTGAGACATTTTCCAGCTACACCAAAGTTGGTGACTCTGGAGTACGTCTTGTCTCTCTCCTATTCTGGGACCACGACAATACTGCATAGGCCTATAGCGGTAATTTTGGAAGATAAATGGTGAGGAGCAATGGTCATTTTTCTCATTAGTCTTCATAACTGAAAGCCTCTCCTTCAGCAGAGCCAGAAGGGTGAAAGGATGTTCCCTTTCACACACGGCTGTCCTGTGCGGCGTTCAGCGGCGTTCAGTGAACAGGGCAGCTTCCTGAAGAACTCTTCTGTTTCCTTGTGCTTTCAGGTATGACGTGATGTACTCCTGCTGGAGAGCAGACCCCCGGGAGCGACCTGCATTCCCAGAGCTAAAACTCCGCCTGGAGAAGCTGTTGGAAAGTTTGCCCGAAGCAAGTGGGTCTGAAGACATCATTTATATCAACACAAGCTTGCCAGAGGAGAGCGAGGAGCTGACAGAAGAGTCCGAATTCCCTCAGACAGACCTGGCTCTCAATCCCAGTTACATAACTGTGTCCCCTGTCCCCAAGCCAGACACCACGGTTGTCACTGCAGATGTCCATGAAAGCCCTCAGCAGGAGGAAAGGTATATCTTAAAGGGGGAGACGGACGAACAGACTGCCAGCACCCTGACTCTGGAACAGGGGCGCATTCCTCTTCTGCAGGGCTCCGTCGTCCGGAACGGGGCCACGTGGTGTCCAGCCAGCATGCTGCTGGGCAGCTCGTTAGCAGATGAACTGCTGTATGCAGATGACTCTTCTGAGGACTCCGAAGTTCTGCTGTGAAACGAGAACTGAGCTATTCTGGGGCCAGACATTTGCAGCGAATGTTTCACTTGGCGTACTCGTGTCCTACAGAAATAGCATTATAAGGTGACTGGGCCGTTCCAGCCGTCTAGCAAGTGGCCAAGGCCACGCAAGCGATCTGAATTTGTACAAAGTGATGTCTCTTATCGAGCGACACCAGAGAGTTGGCGGGATTATGTTTTAATAAATCACAACCTGTGGTGGTCTATTTTATTTCTTCTTCCGTTGCTGTCTTGGAATTGGCGTCTTTCCCTCCCCTGCAGCCGTTCCCTACGTTCTCGCTCAGTGTTAAAACCCTGGTGTTCGTGCTCTTCTCTTTTTTATTAAATGGAGTAAGTGATGGGATGTTTCTGCTGTTTAAAAACTGCATGAACTTCCCCACCCCACCCCGGGGCTAACAGTGTCAGAGCCATAATTACACTGTCTCCTTACACACAATCAGCCCTGCGCATGGGATGGAGCTGCAGAACTGAGCTCAGGATTTGGTATTTGGAAGGTGACTGGTGAAAGGGCTGTATTAACAGGTTACAGCCCTGGCGATGCTGTACAGTGCTGGATCGGCTCACTCACGCGCGTCCCCTCACCTCCTGCGCAAGCGCCAGGCAATGCAGGGGCTGCTCCCACGTAGTGTTTCCCTCGTAGGAGACAGCCCAAGGGGGCGGGGAGGAGGCAGGCCGTAGTGAAGGACGTGACCTGCACTGTCCGAAGGGATTGTGCAGTGCGCTCCTCCCCTGCTTGCAGGTTGCTACGGATTCCTAGGAGCCTCCCAAGTACCGTGTTCGGTCCCTTCCCCGAGCTCATGCCATTAGAAACCCCCTGCTCCCCGCCGCACCCCCAGAGCTGCTGGGTCAGAGCGCCTGAGCAGTGCACCATCGTGGGGTGTGATAACATGGACATGGGGCAGACTGGCCTACGCTGCCCTTCGCCCCTTGGAGACAGTCAGTTGATAGAACGTTTGAATCGTGCCGAGGAGCCGACAACATGAGAACAGCAGCGGGGAGCTGGGGCAACTGCAGCGGGTTCTTTTCATTTCTTTTTCATTTTTTTATTTTAGAGCACATGGCTAAAATTTCACACCTGGAAATCTAGAGTTTGGCTCCTAAATCCGTATTCAGGCACCAGAATAAATGGCCAGTTTTCAGGCACCAAGCGCACCTGCAGCTCCCCTTGCAGGTGGCCTGGAGTATCAGCGTGTGAGCAAAGGGAGCAGGGCACCCCCCAAAATCAGGGCTTTTATTCTGCATAAACCTAGGTCTGGGGGCCGGCCTAACTTCAGGCACTCAAGTCTGATGGTGTTGGTAGGCCCCGGTTCAGCAAAGCCCTGTACCACGTGCTTAATGAAACTTCCATGCTGAGCCTCCGTGGAAGTCAATAGACCTTAAACACGTGCTTAGCTGCTTTGCTGAATTGGAGCCTGCACTGGTGTGGAGCCTGTTCAACACAATACTTTAGCGTGTGCCCAACTTTAAGCAGGTGAGTAGGAGCATTAATGTTAATAGGACTTCTCACTTCATTACAGTTAAGCATATGCTGAAATACCTTGCCGCACTAGGGTCTCCGTGAGTTTGTCCATTCATGCTTCCTTCCCAGTCTAAAATATCTGCATTAGTAACGATGTCACCACAAACTTGCAATCACAGCAACATCTGTCCAGGTTATAGAGAGTTGTTAAAGCAGGGAATGGGACCAGCACATTTTTTGACAAGAATCAAGTGTCTCTTCTTTAATAAAATGCTAGCAGTGATTTTTGTTCCCTAGATTTGTCCCCAGCTGTAGAGTTGTGCTCTTCGTAGATCAGCAGGAGTGATTGCCTCTGCAGGGCCACGGTGGAGTCTGACCCTACGTGTGAAAAAGGTGAAGCTTATGTTGGAATCTTTGCGGTGTTGCCTCCTGGTCATATTGAAACTGTGCCGGTGCCAGGGGGGTATTTTTAGAGCACTCTTTGTTCCTTGTTAGGAATTTGTTTGCAGCTTTGGCCTAGGTTGTCTTGGAGCGAAGCCCATCCAGATGCGTAACTCCGTACACCCTTTGAAGATGCACATTTTCGCAGGACAGCCTAAAGTCCGTGTTTACCCAGTCGCACTACCCGAGACTGTGCCGTTATTTGCAGCTCCTGCAGCATCTCGGCTAGCCCAGTCTAGGAGCGCTCGGGGAATGCTGCCATCTCGCTAGCGGGGTGAGACCGGCTGGTGCGGTTCTGAGTGAGCTTTCGTAGTTTTGTGCCGTTCTGTCTGACTTGCTGTATATACTGTATTACACTAGGCCAGCTCCGTTAGCAGAATCACTGGACTCCGAGGCACGGTGCCAACATCTGTCACCCACCCAGCCAGCCAGGAAAAGAATGGAGCAAAGAGGAAGAGTCCATGGGAGACTCCTAGTCGCCAGGGAGCTGGTCAGTCTTATGGATCTGTGGCGGGCAGACCCTTGATGTCCACACATGTATCCAGGTCCCAAAGCTGGCTGGCTGGCTTGCTCTAGAAGGCCAAATGTGACACCCCCCCCCCCCACTCCTGAGTCTGACGAGAAGAGGAGCTTCACAAAGGAAGCAGAGAGCGTGTCCATTCGCTCAGCCCCGCACTCGGGTCTGCACTTCCCTCGTCCTGCTGGGGGCCTGTCAGCCTGCAGGTGGTGCTACACTCCCGCTGCACAGCCCCACTGGATGTGGGGTAGGCTGGCCGACGTGCCCCCCACAGTTGCTTGAGCCTCAGAGCTAGTATTAAAGGGTTGGTTCCTGGCCGAAGCCGCGTGGACCAGGCTGCAGTCCTGAGTTCAAGAACTGCACCACGAAGCAAAGCCCCTGTCGAGACGACGCTCGAAACCCTAGTGCTGCAAACGGGTGGTAGCAATTTGTGGTTATCTCCGGTAATAGCCGCCTTTTGCTGCTTCCTGGTCAAACTGCCCACGGTGCTGTGTGGCTCTGAGCACAGCCAGACGCTCGTCACATTGTCCACGTACCGTCAGCCTGGACAAGGTGCGGACAGGAAACCGAAACCCTTTGTACCTCTGTGCGCGTCATCAGTACGTCACAGGCCTGGGGGAGCTGCTGGGCGGGACACTCACTGGCTGCGGTGGTAGGGTCCTGTGTGCTCTTAAGCACTCCTTGGTCTGGGTAGGGTCCAGCGCTGTCCCTTTCTTCGGCCTCTGTGGCACACTTCCCGGGCACAGACTCTCCTGGTGTTCCCCCGTCATGGGAGTGGGACCGTCTCACAGTCCAGCTGTTAGGCCCCCAGGACCAGCGCTGACTCCCCAGTACATCCCAGCAGCCTAAGCACACCCTTTCCCAGGGCTCCCCCCTTGGGAGCATTCTAGCTTAAAGATTCCCCCTCCAGCTCCGGTGTATTGAAAGCTGTGTTACATTTACAAGCTGTCCATTTTAATGTATACGGGGATTCCTGGTCCTGCTTGCAGGCAAGGGGCGGCTGTGTAGAGGAGTTGGCGAACTGGGTCTTTTGCGGTTACTCTGCAGAAGCCATCCCGTGAGCTGTGCCTCTCTGCTTTACGGAGCAGCCTGCTTTGTCTCTCTCTGTTTGGGGTTCTCGTGTGTTGTCGTTCTGAATTCTAAGCAGTAATGCAGCGTTGCATTGCAGCCTTCCAGCAAGAGTAGTTTGTGTTTTTTATCGAACTTCTTTGCCATGAATCTAACACCAGGGACTGGTGATAGTTGAAGCACATAACACACAGGCTTGGGAAGGTTTCCAGCACAATCACTCTTTATTTTAGATAGCTGAAGAGAGAGACAGATCCAGACAAATCAGTGGAACGCCTGTATGAGTTTCCCTGCCATAGTTTCCTCACTGCTCATGACCGTTCTCTGGGCTCAGGTCAGAGTCCTGTAGGGTGTCCAGGGTCCCTCTCTAACACACGGCTTTTCCCCTCACACATGGAGTCTCCTCTCCTTCCTTCAGCCAGCTTCCTTCTGCTCCTCTCCCTCTCTCTAAAATGGCCACAGAGAGACCCTGGCTTTTATAATCTCCAGTCCCTTTTGTCAGGTGACTCCATGAGCAGCCTCAAAAAATAATCAAGGTCCCCCCACCACATGATCCATAACTTAGTTACCAGCCAGTAACCATAGAATCTCAGGGTTGGAAGGGACCTTAGGAGGTCATCTAGTCCAACCCCCCTGCTCAAAGCAGGACCAATCCCCAATTTTTGCCCCAGATCCTTAAATGGCCCCCTCAAGGATTGAACTCACAACCCTGGGTTGAGCAGGCCAATGCTCAAACCACTGAGCTATCTCTCCCCCCCAGCCAGTAACCAGCCAGTAATGTAGTGATCCATCACTTAGTTACCAGTCAGGTGACTCCGTGAGCAGCCTCATAAAATAATCAAGGTCCCCCCCACCAGGTGATCCATAACTTAATTACCAGCCCACCAGCAGCCAACTTTGTCCAAGGGGACTTCTCTGTGACTAGAGGGCCATCCAGGTTTAATGACCCTCCATTGTTAGCCTGTCCCACCCCTTGTCACTTCCGTCCAACATGGAGGTAAAGAGACAGACGAGGCCCACGTTTGCCTGTAGTTTGACAAAGATACAGATATACCGAGAGTTCATAATCGCACACTGGCATTCTTAAGCTGTCCATAGACAGGTTCCTCAAATCGTCACAGGTGTGGATATGAAACTGAAACCTTTTGGGTCACTATTGGTCAATGGTTCAGAAATCTGATGCCTGTAGCTCTCCTGACCTGCTGTGTCAGCAGGGAAATAATGGACATTGAGCTTAACTGCTGGGAAGTGCAAAGCGGGCCAGCCAGGAGAGGCCTTTTCTTCTGTGAGCAGAACCTGTTTCTGTGTTCTGTAAACAGAGCTAGCAACTGGCCAGTCTTCTCGGCACAGGCTCGCTCTGCACCGGCCAGGCATGACGTGCCATTACAAGGTCAGCCTCAGCATCTTCTGTTTGGTTGCTTCATCACTGAGCCCAAAGCTGCAAAGGGGATAATAAAGCCTCTGGCTGGCTCTGAGCTGCACTGAGCAAGCCAGCCCAGTCACTGACTGGTCTATAGGAAACAGAAGCATATTCTCCTAAATGCAAAGGGGAAAGTCCCTTCCCCAGCTTGGGTTTGCCAAGCACTGTCCAGCGGTCAGGTTAGAGTGCTGCTCCGACGATTGGCGGCTCTCAGGTGTGCTGGAGCATTCCTGCTGGTTGGGGTGAGCAGAGCATCTGCTGGGGAGTCCTAGGCAGCTGAGAGTCCCCTTGGCTGGAGCAGCACAAGGGACACTCAGTCATAGCCAAGGATCTGGCCAATAGCGAGTGGATTCGAGAGAGAGAGAGTCCATAGCCTCTTCTGATCCCAGCTGTGTCTAGGGGGCAGACTCTGAGCAGCCCCCTCCAGCATGACCCATGGGGCAGGAGGCATAATCCCGTTCCTGAGCTGAGGACTCTGTTGTCTTGCTTTTCTGAGGAGCGATTTATTGAGCCTGCTCGTGCATTAAGCCGGGCGTGATTTATTGCCCACACACCGGGGGCTGGGAAACAGATCAGGATGGAAAATTCCTGAACTGTGACATGTTCAAACCTGCAAGTCAAAGTATTTGCCTCAGAAATGTAATTGCAAAAGGTATTTCCCCATTTAACCCATGTGGGCACATGTCTGAGCAAACCCCAGTAACCCCAGGCAAATAGAAGACAGGCAAATATTAATTTTACCGGGCGTGGGTGTGGGCACTCAATGGGAGCTCATGTCACTGCTCATAAGGAATTTAGACTCCAGGGTTTGCCTTCTGGTTAAATTACACGCCTGGGGCTTTTTTGCATTTTATGTGGAATGTGACCCCATTCGTTCCCTGTGCAGAGACATGCACTAGACCTCATCTAGACTAGCACCAAGACCTTGCTCAAAACCCCAGCCGCAGATGAAAACTCCAGCTCCTTATCATGAGCAGCAACCAGATCTCAACACGCTCAAATCATAGAATCATAGAACTGGAAGGGATCTTGAGAGGTGTCATCTAGTCCAGTCCCCTGCACTCACAGCAGGACTAAGTATTATCTAGACCAGCCCTGACAGGTGTTTGTCTAACCTGCTCTTAAAACCCTCCAATGATAGTGATTCCACAACCTCCATAGGCAATTTATTCTGGGGCTTAACCACCCTGACAAAGTTTTTCCTCATGTCCAATCTAAACCGCCCTTGCTGCAATTTAAGCCCATTGCTTCTTGTCCTACGCTCAGAGGTTAAGGAGAATAATTTTTCTCCCTCCTCCTTGTAACAACCCTTTATGTATTTTAAAACTGTTATCACGTCCCCTTTCAGCCTTGTCTTCTCCAGACTAAACAGATTTAAAGTGAGAAGTAGTTGATACCCCCTTTACATTCATTGGGTCTCATGCTTCCCTCATCCTTGCTCACTCCTGTGGAAGGGAAAAGATAATGGAATTTGGTGATAGACATACATTTCTCCTGTCCCGCACAGGACACGCATGGAACCGGCTAGCCTTTCCTCTGCTCCGCCGTTCTCTGACAAGGTGTTTTCTCATTCAGCCTCAAGTTATGTTGTCAGGACTAGAGACCCCACTGGTGCAGAGCAAACCCCTGTTTTGAAGTCAGCAAGCTCAGAACATTGTGGAAAGATTGTAGAGAGCAAATTTCTTGATCGTCTTTCCCTGTCACAGAGGGTTCGAGATCTAATGTGAAGAGCTATCACCTTCTGAGCTGGAGGGATGGAATTCCATGATGGCTTTCACACGTGTTTGCCAGGCCTCCATGAGCCTGGTATGATGGCACCATAAAAGCAGAGCACAGAAGTACCAGGCCCCAAGGAAAATGAGCAAGATGTCTAGTTCATAGATCCCAAGGCCAGAAGGGACAATTGTCACCATCTAGTCTGACCTCCTGCATCGTACAGGACAGAGAACTACCCCAAATAATTCCTGGAGCAGAGCTTTTAGAAGCACATCCAATCTTGGTTTAAAAATTGTCAGTAAAGGAGAATCCATCAGAGCCCTTGGTAAGCTGTTCCAAAAGCTAGTTACTCTCACTGTTAAAAATTTACGCCTCATTTCCACTCTGAATTTGTCTAGCTTCAACTTCCAGCCATTGGATGTTGTTTGACCTTTCTCTGCCACATTGAAGAACCCATTATTAAATATTTGTTCCTTATGTACATACTTATAGACTGTCATCAAGTCACCCCTTAACCTTCTCTTTGCTAGACTCAAGGAGCTCAATCTATGTAATTTATCACTCTAAGGCAGGTTTTCTTATCCTTTAATCATTCTCGTGGCTCTTCTCTGACCCCTCTGCAATTTATCAACATCCTTCTTGAACTGTGGGCACCAGAACTGGACACCAGATTCCAGCAGCGGTTGCACCAGTGCCAAACACAGAGGTAAAATAACCTCTCTGCTCCTACTCAGGATTCCCCTGTTTAGTTGCTGTGTTGACACATGTTAGAGGCAGTTGGAACAGGAAACACAGTTTCATGTTATCTGGTCCTGCCCAAACTGGCTGCCTTACTGGTCACTTGTTCTGTATCACATTCAAAAACGTCATTGAGACCTTCACTGCCCTCCCCTGAAGAGTTGCCCAACTCAAGGGGTTTGATCTGGTAGCAACATAGCAGGGAGGAGTACTCAAGAGGTGTCAAGCGAGGGTGCTGTTCTCAATCTTTGAGGCATGCGTGGGTGTGATGTCCTTTGTCCCACGCTGGTGGAGGCCTGGGGATTATTAGAGACGACAGCTGTAAGAAATAAATATATTATTCCAGGGAAATCGGAAGCCGATGGTGAGCCCAGAGTGGTGAGGCCCTACAGGGCTGCAATGGAGTCAGAGCCTTTGCAGGAGTCTCAGCTCGGTCCCCAGGAACAGCCACGGGTTCTCTAAGAATTCTGCCCTACGATATTTGCACTCTGCGTTGCCGTCACTTTAGCAGTAAATCACGGGCTTGTTCTTAAAAGCTGCTGACTGCCAGATTCCCTGCCACGAGATGTGCAAGGAAGTGTCTCTAACTTCCCATTCTGGAGATGGGCTAATCTGTGACAGTCCCATGTCGTTCTCTAACCCCATGTTCTCGAGGCTGTCCGTAATGGTTATCCGACAGCTGTGACACACACATTCCTCGTGTGCTTTGCGTCCCTTCTTTGTAATGTAGGGACGTTTCCAATTGATAACAGGAAAGAAGGAAGCATGTTTATTAGATTCTGACATGTCTGAAAAGGTCAAATTTTGTTCTCGGGAGTTCATTGGGACAGAGCCTCATTTGGAGTAACTCAGCAATCGGTGACTCCATTGACTCCAACACAGCGAAGTCCATTTGCACCAGCAGCGGAGAGACCAGGCCGTTCTCTTCCGAGGCACACAGCATGTGCAGAGAGCAGAATCTGCCTCGGCCGTTTTGTACTTTTCTCCTTTCCTTCCTGGACTCTCCCTGTGCTGTTTCTGCTCTGTGCTGTTGCAAGTGGGACTGAGTGGATGAAATCCCGTAACTGAATAATAACTGGAAAAATGTGATTTCCCAGAGATGAGGGGCCCAATTCCACTTCTCCTGCTGCTGTGAGGAGTGCTGCCCACCTGGCGGCGGGGAAGGGGCTGTGCTGGATTTCTGGGACTGGGTGCCGGCGGTTAGCAAGACTGAATCTGCAGAGCGCCTGAATGGCAGACACGCGGACTGTATTGTTGGGTTGGTGCCCTGAAAATGGTTCTTGCAAAAAGATGTTTATCCAGATACCGAGAATCTCCGTGTCATTAGAATGGATGGCAACAAAAATTCCAGAAGGGCTATTAAACCTCTGTGGCAGGGCCTCAGCCAGTCTCTAATTATTAGAGATCATGGAGACAATTAATGTGAGGGCAGAATATTCCCTTCCTCTGCAGCCCCTGGTGCTGGGCACTGTCTGAGACAGACAGGGGAGCGGATGGACCCCAGGTCTGATCCAGTCTGGCAGTTCCGATGGGAACAAGACACCGGCCTGGTTATTTCACTGGACCCATCATTGCTCTGTCCTGAGAGAAAATGATAGAAGCTGAGCAGAGGATTCAAACAGTGAAAACATTGCTCTGGAAACTTTGCCTGGGCTGCCCAGCGTGGGGAAAGGGCTGGCCCGGGGCAAGGTGCGGGGTCTATATAAAGCCTCCAGAAGATGCTGCTCGCCCACAGGCCGGCTCCCCAGTGGTGGATGGAGCCGTCAGAGCTCGCGCTGGGATTCAGCGGTGCAAGATTCCAGTGATGTCCACCCTCGCCAGGCCAGGGCTGACGGGGCGTTTGCTTTCTGTATCTCCCACCCGCTGCCCTCCGTGTGAGACTCCATCTCCGTTAGGGAAACCTGGAAAATGTCCGGCTCTGGCACCGGCCCAGGAGGCTGAGATCCAGATGTGTTGGTTCTCGGAACAACAGCTGAGCCGACCGGTGTCAGAACACCGGGCTGGGGGGGTTGCAATGGGACTGTCCTTGGATTGTGAGCACCACCTGCTGGATCAGATACTACAGTGCAGCGAGGTGGCTGGCTCGCTGTTCAGTGTGGATGCTCCTGTCTCCTGCCGTTGATCTCCCTGTGCTGCGGGGACGCACGTGGCAGCAGGTAAGTATAGACGTACCCTTAGATTGTTCAATGGGATGTCTGTGCTCAACTCTATTTAGCTGAGGGGGTGGCCTTGAGAAATGCTGTTCAAAGTGCTCAAGACCCTGACGGTGTTTTAAACAAAATTACCTAACCGAAGGCTAACTTGCTTAATGGATTCTATTCCCGCCTGCTCCAGATAAGAAGTTACAAAGCCCTATGGTGCAAAATAGAATAAACACGTGGTATCTGTCATTAAAATATCTATCAAAAAGGTGTTTGTGTGTCTCTTACAAGGCCTTTGTGGGCCTTCAATGAAAGAGGGAGTTTGATGGGACCCCACTGTTGCTTTCATGGGGCTGGGCTGTATCACTTTTCAAAAAAATAACTTGTGAAAACCCTGTTGTGTGTTTAAGAAAAGAGCCCTAGCTTACAGCAAAAAGCTGAGATGCTTGTAGTAGAATCCCTGTAACAGACACACATGCCTTTCCGATAGATATTTTATTTACAGATACCAAGTTTTTATTATGTTTTACACCATAGGGTTGTCCCCTCATCACACTCTAACTTAATCCTTTTAGATTTTTTACAAACTGTCTTTTCCTTAAGCAGAGTTTAGTAACTGGATTGGAGCAGGTGGGCAGTACAAACCATTAACCAGTCAGCCTTCGGTCTGGTCATTTTGTTTGGCAAAGTTTGCCCAGCATTTCACAAGGCCACCCCTTCAGCTAAGTTTTCTTGGGTTGAGCACAGACCGCGCATTGACTAATCTAAGGCAATAACAGCATTTAATAAGCTTTCCAGACAAAGATCAAGATAAAGGGCCAGAAATTCACGGTTTATATCCACTGAGGTCCAGTTCACAGTCATGATGGCAGTGGCCTGGCACATCTATAACACACCCCTCACAATCTTCAAAAAGCTCCTCCCTGTGACAGTGTTTAAGGGTACTGTGACATGACACAGACTCAGATAGCTCTATTCCTAGTGAGCTCCTTATAGCTATTTGTGGCAGTTGAACCAGGCCCTAAGGCCCCCTGCTAGAGGCCTCGTGACCCTGCTACACCAGCCCCTGAAAAGGGCAATGGAGAGGGTCCTCCAAGCTGCCTAGAGTGACTGTGTGGGACACAGCCAATCAGAAAGGGGCTGCAGGGAGCTGCCAATCAGGGCCCAGCGGGCCCATATAAATGGAGCTGCAGTGCAACCGCAGCGTCCAGTTCCTTGCAGGAGCGTGGATGGTGTGCCTGGCTGTTTAAGGGAGCTACAGGACCTCGGACAGAGCAGTGCTGGCAGAGACTGGTAGGAGCGAGAGGGAACTCCAGATTGGCCGATGGGACTCAACCAGGACAGGGCCCTGAGGTAAGGCCCCCATGTCAGACTGTTTCCCCAGAAGGGGTTTTTATTTCTCATGCAGACGGTGTGTGACTTGACCGGAGGGCTGAGACACTGAAGACCCACCACAAACGGAGAGAGTGCAAGCACATGCACTCGGACAGGGGGCGCTCACGAGACGTGAGTGCGACCCCATTACACTATTCTCATTCTCATCCTCAGCGTCCTCTCAAACAGCTTGTCTTGGGGAGAGAAAAGGCACTTTGGGCCTGTGTCATCTGCATCCCCTACCCTAACACTGTCCAGGTTCTCCCGGTTCTCTAGAAGGTGTCGTACAGCTGTGGAGAGGTTTTCCATAAAGAATCACTGCTAAGCACGCGTTTTACATTTACACAGCCATGGTCAGTTCCTACACCCCAGCACTTCCAGCCCCTCAGTATTTTATGTCCTATTTACCTATGACTCAGCTCCGTGGCATTGGCCACTGTCAGAAGACAGGATACTGGGCCAGATGGACCTTTGGTCTGACCCAGTTAGGGCCATTTATATGTTCTTTAGGTAAATCCAGTGGGAGCGACCAGTTCATATCAAGGGGAGCCCACCACCCCATCAAGGTTTGCATCAGGACCGACAGTCTTTTATTATTTAACATTTAGAGTGGGGTAGTGCCAAAAGACCTCCCTCGGGTGGCAACCCATTGTTCTGGCCCTGTGCAAGCTTATGATCAGTGTCAGCTCTTACCCCAACGAGCTCATGATCCCAGCTTTGGGCCCCCCACCAGCCTGCTAGGCAGGACTCTCACCTTTTCATATTGTCCAGTAGATGGCAGCAGAGCTCAGCAGACGTCTAGCCGCTGTTTAGAATTCTGTTGGGGAAACAGCAAATTCCAGAGGAATTTTTTTACCTGGTCCCGGATTGTCTGGGACGTAGGTGCTGGAATTAGGGGTGCTGGGGAAGCTGCCGTGCCCCCTAGCTTGGAGTGGTTTCCATCATACCCAGGGTTTACAGTTTGGTTCAACGGCTCTCAGCAATCCCATTATAAAATTGTTCCAGCCCCCCTGGTCTGGGACCCTTGTTTTGATCATTCTGTCCATAAACGTACAATGATTGGATTGAGAGACGGGTATGGCATTACAGGAACATGGTCCTACAGTGCGAAGCACACGCAGCTAAACGCTGCAGTCTTTAGAGCTGTTGTCCCGAGGTCTAGTTCAGTAAAGTCTGGTCGAACCACCTTGGATAACAGATGTTCTGATAGCCCTTGTCCAAAAAGAAAAATCTTTGGGGCAGATTCTCCACTGCCCCCCACCTTGTCCCCAGGTCACTGGAACAGGCAAGTCTAACGTTTCACCACATACTGGTAGATTGTGCAGACCTTGTTCACATGGACATCGGTAGGTTGGCGCCCAAGAGTAAGGGTTGCAAGATCAAGCCCTTTGTCAGGGCTGGGCTACTCTCGTAAAAGCTCACTTAGGGCATTTAAAATTGCCATATCCCAATACTGTATAATCCCATTAGTATGAATTAAGATGTTTGTAACACCGGCAGCGTGTATGGAGCACGCGGAGGTGAAAAAGGCACAACTCCGACACTGAGGAGTGTACGATTTAGACATTAGACATGGAACATAAGGACAGCTAGGGCAGGGATTTTCAACCTTTTAAACAAAAAAAATTTTTTTTGCAGACTCCTAAAAATGTTGAATGGTGGTGCAGACCCCTCCGGACAGCTTAGCATGGTCTCCTGACCCCCAGGCGTCCGCGGACCACGCTGTTCTATGGTATGACACCCTTTTGTGGACCCCTCCTTAGACATAGTGTGCGGGGCCCCAGGCGTCTGCGGGCCACAGGTTATAAACCTCTGGGCTAGGGGAAGCTGGTGGGGATAAAACCAATACAAATATCAGAATGTGTACGATTGGCTCACGATGTAATAGGACGTATATGGTTTTTAATTAGCGTGAGTTTAGACTGGAGCACAAGTAAATGCTGAGTGCAGACTTCTGCCGTGGGATGTGGGTAAATACATATATCTTTGTCCTGTGACAAAGCTCCCCCACCTAAAACTTCTCTTGTGGTCCGACTTTCTAGGGGGAGAAAAAAGAGACCAAGAAGAGCAGATATCGGAATAGCCATCGCAGTGTCATAGAGTTTAAGGTCACCAGCTCACAAAGTTTGACCCACTGTATGTCACAGGCTGCTAACACTGCCCAGCATCAAAGCCAAATGCATCCACGTAACCCAAACTGTGTGACTCTCAGTCCCTGTTCCCAGCAGTGAAGTCAGAGGAGGGTATCGCCTCTCTGGGTTTCCTGCCCCCAGAGAAGTGGCTGTGCTAACAGGAGTGGATGCTGTAGTTCTGGGGTGGGGGGGGGGAGGGGGTGCTCTTCCCTCCCACCCATCTCTCACCCCAAGCTGGAAGGCAACATAAAGAGGGAGCATTTCATGGGGTGACCTGGCCGGTTGAATTTAAGCTTTCATTGAAGTACGGTGACCCTGATCCTGGGAGCTGGGCTGGTGTCTTTCATTGCCATGGTTCTGAAGAAAACCTTTCAAATGTTATTTGCTGTCAGAGGGATGTGAGGAACAGCTCAGAGAGCTGCAAAGTGCCCCCCGGCATCCCAATGGGGAGTTAATATGATCCTGCTCCTACTCCTATAGCAATTTAAACTATTAACCATTTTGCTGCTACTTATGTTAGTCAAAACTTCCAGCTTCTGGACTTCCCCGGGAGAGTTAGCCATAAGAGAGGACAGAGATAAACAAGTCTTGCTAGCACTCCAGCTGGGTGGGAGGATTTTTTTATGCTTTGTGGTTTTTTGGTCAATTAATTAGAATTGAAACTATTTGCCAAACAAGGTCATTTTCCATGAATTTCCTGACTCAGAAAAATGTTGAGGGACGGAAAAAAAGTTTTGAAATTATTGAAACATTTTTGTTTGGATGCTTTTGCACCAAACCATTCTGGTTGTCCCGGTTGTTTAGAAATTTAAGCAAATTAGACTAAGGATAGACTCAAAACAGGACAAAAATCTGGGTTGTTTTGTTTTGTTGGGGGGTTGTTTTTTGTTTTTGTTTTTGGTTTGCAAATATTTTGAGGGTTTTTCCTCAATTCACGATGGAAAAGAATTTTGAACTATTAAAAATACTCAGGGGCCAAGAAAACTGTTTCCTGCCCAGTCTTACCTCGTCCACATTTCTCCTGCTGGCATTGTTTCCCGCGATATATTTGACAGTGCTTTGTCCAGTCTGGTATCAGTGGCGGGTCTTCCCCCACTTCCCAGGGGTGATCCCACCGCACCCAACACAGCTCCACTTTCCTTTGCTTGATGTCCCCCCATCACTCCTAGTTCTACTCCAGGGCTGCAGGTGAGCCTAGAGATGGAGAAGGGAGATGGGACCAGCCGCCACCAGGGGACGGGGAAAGGGTTGGACGGGGAGGGGGCATTCAGAGCCAGCTGCTGCCATTACTCAGCCATCAGTGCAGCCCCACCTATTCACCCCAAATCAACCACGAAGCTGTAGGATTTGTAAAGCATCCAGGTGGACGGGGAGAGTAAATGTTCCCGCTGTGCCTCTAAAGAGGCCACCAGCTGGATCAAAGAGTCTAAAGACCGCTATATTCAAGTGGCGGTTTGTCAGCTTCAAAGGCGGTGCATTGGCCATCATGTGTCCGAGGTGGAGCTGTTGCTAGCAGGCTGCACAGCAAGGGAGCCCCCGAAGGTGGCTTGTGGAGAAGCTTTTTGAGATCAGCTGCCGGGTATTGCGTGACAAGACCCAGTCTCTCTAGGAAGGGAGCTCTCCAGCTGAGCGCACCCTGGCATTCTCACTGGCTCTGGCCCAGGGCCCAGTTCTGCCCTTCGATACACACCCGTGCATGGGTCCACAGGAGCTGAAGGCAGAAGTGTGGTGACGTGCACCTGACCTCTGTGTTCCCAGGGTAGCGCCCTAGACGACCGGGCGAGGGAGGGAGGGATGAACCTCCACCCAACTCCTCCTCGCTTCAGTTGCTCTGCAGCAGATCAGCCTTGCACATGGGGCTGTTCTCCATCCGAGAAGGAAGCCAGGCTACTGGAAATCAATTCGATCCCAAAGGAGTGCTCCTTTCTCGGGGCCTTCTGGGGAAATACAGCCCCATCCTTTCCTAGAAGACAAACGGGAAGAGTCTCCCCCGCTTTGGCCACTGCCCAGTGTGCGGGCTCCAAGGAGATCTCCACTTGGCAAGTGTTTCTCCTCTGAGACCAACACCTACTGCTAGGACCCAGCTAGCCAGGCAGCCTTCCCCTACTACCTTGAGTGGGAGGGAGAAACCAATCCCCCAGGCAGACCCACACAGCTTAGGTGTTGGATTGTAAGAGCTCACACAGGCAGCAGCAGTGGCAGATTGCAGCAGCAGCAGCAGCAGCTGCAAGGGCAGCCAGCAGATGAGGGCTTGAAAGCTGAGTGATATTCTTCAACCCTTCCGTGAGAGGAGCAGCCAGGTTGGTTCTGGCAAGCGGGCGTCAGCTGTCCCTCGGCTGCATTCCAGGCATTCCCAGGGACGTCTAGGGCAGGTTGAGAAAACACTCAGGCGGGGAAAGCGTTCGAAAATAATCCGAGAAGAGATTTTACCTTGAAACTAGGACCATGGTTTCTGGATTTCAGTACAGCCTCTTTCTGTTCCTGTGCTTCACAGCATGCCAGGGCTCTGCAGCTTCCCAGGTAAGCCTCCATCTCTAGCATATCATTACAGTGTCTACAGCATAGAAGGTGGCTGTCTCCTGTCTCTTCCCCCCTATTGCCCCACCGTCTCTTATGGCTTCCCCTGGCATTTGGAGAATCTTCCTATCCTCAGCCAGGTGTAAAAGACAAACAGTGGAGGTGTGTATTTTACAAGCAGTTCCATGTAATGTAGGTGAGAGACTGGGCATGATCCCCAGTGCATAAGTAGCCTGCGAGTGCTAACCAGCTTTCTTTCACAGAACTAACTAAGCAATGACAGCTGTGCATTTGCAGAAAATTGTGTTGCTAAAAATTGGTTTATGGAACAGAATAGTTTGCACAGAGCAGGACTTTATTGCTCTTCAGCTTGTTCTTTTCATGGACTCGTGATATTCCTTTCTAGACCCAGCCTGTGAATAAACGTACTGGAAAACTACCCATCGCAGGCCATTACTTCGGACTATCCTCTGTCACTGACACTTTTCTCTTTCAAAGGCAAGGTAATAGTTAAAAGTCACATTCATGAAAATACAGGTGCTGTAGTCTTCATAATTTCATCCTGCATCATTCTCAAACTCTTCTTCTCCACCCCACACAGTCAAAGGTATTGCACATTCTGAACCTGTGTCCCCAGCGTAATGATCTTCTCTTCAGCTTTTACTTGTAATGTAACCTTTCTCACAGTAACGCACTGGCAGTGATTTTGGATCCTTGCATAGATGTCACATAAGTATCTGATCTCTGCAGCCCTGTGACAACCCAGTGACTGTAATGCAGTTTATAATTACCAGGAGAATCACAAAGGGTATGCACAAGCCTTTTCTCATCAGACAATAGTATGGTTAATACTTAGGTCTTTCAGTTATATACTGAATACAATGCACATGCTTAATCTCATTGACAAACTGTGCTGGCCTGTTAGGGACAAAGACTAGAACCAATTTTCTGAGAGCAGTTCCATAGTGCTGTTTATTCTGGTTAGCATAAGCTAGCTGCAGTGTGTCTGGCGGTTCACATTAAAAATAGCCTTTTAACAAAGAACTTCTTATAAAACTAAACTACGTGCCGGGAATCAACTCACTTTTTTTTCCCCCCAGATTTCTGTATACCACATCCAGCCGCTATAATTTTTTATGACAGGGTTGGACAACAAAAGGTAGCTGGACTAGATATCTACAGATATATTCCATACAAAGAAAAAACTTTGCAACCTCAATGTTCAAGTGTTCAAAAGTTAGTTGCCCATGCAACTTCAGTTCAGTCCCTTGGTGCACACGCCTTATGATGCAGCCTTGAATTACATATTCCTTTTCCCACCTGACCCAGCCTCTCTCTGCATAGGGCAGACAGGCCTCAGTGAACGAGGCATTTCAATAGCTGTTTTATCCCCTCCATTCACTGTGTGGCCTTGTCCCGTATTTACTGCCCACCAGCCTAAGCCTGCACCAAATAAGGGTCTTTTTGTTTTCTCATGGGCTTTTCTATGGCACTCACCTGAACCCATCCCAGACGTTCATGAACTTACCTTATAACACCCCAGCAAGGTAGCTCAATGTTGTTGTTCCAGTTTTCCAGGTGGGAAACTGCGGCATGGAGGGATGAAAGGCAAAACTGGCAACTCTGGCCTCTGAAGCCTGTGGTTTAAATACCTTGTCCAGCTTCACAAAATTAGTTTGTAGCAGAACCAGGGCCTCGATTCTAAGGCCTGAAGGGACCATTGTGATCATCTAATCTGACCTCCTGTGTCACCCAGGCCCGAGAACTGACCCACAATCATTGCTGGAGCAGATCTTTAGAAAAACATCCCATTTTAATTGAAAAATGGTCAGTGACGGGGAGACCACCACAACCCTCGGTTAATTGTTCCACTGCTTAATTACTTGCTGTTAAAACTTTGCACTTTATTTCCAGTCTGAATTTGTCTAACTTCAACTTCCAGCCACTGGATGGTGTCAGACCTGTCTCTGCTAGATTGAAGAGCCCATTATTAAATATTTGTTCCCCACGTAGATACTTATAGACTGTGATCAAGTCACCCCAAAACCTTCTTTTCTTTAAGCTAAGATAGGACCCAGTTCTCTTGAATGCTAGGCAAGTATCTCAGTCACAAGGCAATATTTCACTTCTTACACGCTCCTGCTTCATTCACTGTCTGCCCTGGGCACTGAATAAAGTCCTGTAGAACAAATAGGAGGGTATCATGAAATTAAAGACCGTTTCATAACACAAGGGGGCCAAATTAAAGTCTCATAGGAAAAGCCAGATTCAGATTACCTAACTTCTGAGTGCTTGAATTGCAACCTTAATGTTCCGTTAATATAGTGGGGTTTTTAATGGAAACACCTAAGTTTTAAAAAAAGATATTAAAAAAAAAAAAGACATCCTATGTGCCACTGTAGTGACCCTCCTCTTGGGCCGTTAGCAGGTTTTGAAAACTCGACCTTTAGATTTTCAGCACAGACCTCTACCAGTTGAGCTACAGAAGTGACTGGCAGCAGTAGAAAGCTGTTATCATCCTTGCGGGGGGGAGGGGGGGCAGCCCCTAGAGAGAGCTGTAAGACGCATTTTGCTGGTGGGTTACGCTGCTGTTTGCTGTCCAGCAGTGGAGTGTCAGGGGTTCCGTTTCTGGCTCTGGCAGGGGAGCGTGGTCTAATGGTGGGCCTGGTGTGGCTGAGGAGAAGCCCCAGAGGGACGGGAGGTCTGAGCTTGCAGCAGGGCGGCGGTGGTGGCAGATTTGTAGTGCTGAGCTCTCCTGAGGGGCACCAGGGAGAAGCCCAGGGCCCAGCGACTCTGAAAGGCGAGGTCGGAGAGGGCTCCTCGTGTGAGGGGCTGTACAGCTTGGAAAGACTGCTTGCTGCTGGCTCAGGCGGAGCTGGATCAGGGGCCTTCGAAGAGGCCAGCTGGGGAAGCCAGCTTAGGGCCTGACCACATACCCTGCGAGGGGACTGAGCTTTTAAGTGTGACCTGGCCGGAGCCACCGACCCCGACCCCCGCAGGGTCCGGCCGGCCGTCAGCTCTGCACCCAGCCACAGGGTGACGGGTGAGTCGCTTTTCCGGGCGTGGGACAGGACGCGCTGACAGACCCCAGTGGGGGGCCAGGGAACAGACGGCCCCCAGAGCGTGGCGTCCTGGCCGCTGCTAAGTCCCAGGAGTACGGGCGTGGCGCCGTGCGGGCGTAACCGGCTCCCCTCAGGCGCCCCCGCTGGAGCCTGCCTCACAACGGCAAACCAGGGGTGAATGTGCGATAGGGGATGGAGGGGTGGGGGCAGGGTTAAAGCTACCCCCCCTCCCCCCGAGTTCTTTCTTGTGTGAAGAGACATTCAAGAGGCGACAGGAGCTTGGCCTGTCTGTGCTGGAAGCGGAGCGGGGCTGGCGAACCCACAATGGAACTATTGGGGGTGGGGCTGGTGCATGGGCCCACCCCCACAATGGGCCCCGGCGGTGTTTCTGCCCCTGCACGCGTGTATGGGGAGCAGAGACGAGAGGGGGGCCTGAAGGAGGGGCCGGAGCGGCCGCCACGGGGCACCAGGTCTGGCCAGTCCCTGGGGAGGAGGTAGGAAACCCCCAGCCCTGGGGAAGAGAAGGACTTTGGAGAACGGGCACCAGCACACCGAGCTGGGGGGGTCAGCCCCTGAGTCTGAGTAGCGCCCCTGTCCGTTCCCTCTACCCTTCCCCATTCACAGAGAGCTTTTCCCCCCGGCCCAGAGCACCGAGCTGGGGGGGTCAGCCCCTGAGTCTGAGTAGCGCCCCTGTCCGTTCCCTCTACCCTTCCCCATTCACAGAGAGCTTTTCCCCCCGGCCCAGAGCACCGAGCTGGGGAGATTTCTCACAACGACCAGAGGGCTCTTTGCTCTCGCAGGCAAAGGCGCAGGGAGCTCTAATGGCAGGACACGAAAGCTAGACACGTTCAGGCTGAAAAGAAGGGGCAGATCATTAAACCAGGAGAGGAATCAAGTCTTGGAACAAAGTAATTTGGGATGTGATGGCATCTCCGTCACTTGGAATCCGTAAATCCAGGCAGGAAGTCTTTCGAAGAGATTTACTGTCACTCAGCCAGACGGCAGGGACTCCAGGCAGGAATCCCAGCAAAAATTCTCTGCCCGGCAGGAGGGTCAGAGAGGAGGTGATCACAATGGCTCCTTCTGACCTTGGAGTCTCTGCAAACGCCAAGGCAGTGTCAAAGAGAAGTTTCCTGCCTGCTGGTCCCAGCTGCCTGTGTTTGTCGGGGAGCCCAGTGTGTGCCTGGAGGCAGGGGTGTGTGTTTGAACGCTGGCCAGTGTGAACTTTCCCACCATGGTGCGCAGCATTGCCCACATTCCTGGAACCCCTTTGTCAAATGGCTCCGGGCTGCGCCCTGGCGGGAAATCCCAGGTCCTAGCAGCTTCTGCGTGGGGCCCCTGGCAGCCTCAGTGAGGTGTTGGAGCGGTAGATGCAGGGGAAAGACCTTCCTTCAGATATGTTCTGTCTGTTACCTGTGATTACAGCTAGTCAAAAAGCAGGATAAAACTCCCTTCCTCACCCCCACAAATAGTCACTCCTTTTTGCTCAAAATTAAAAATTTCTGCCAAAATGTGAGGGTTGAAATGTTGGGTTCTTAATTGTTCTGCCCTGCCTGTGACCCAGCTGGGACACCTGGTCTTCTGGATGTAGCCATCTATATTTTGTGCCTGAATTTTGGTTCCCCTCTTCTTTCAAAGAGGTGGGGGAACAACACAGATCTAGCTGGTGTTGCTTGTCCGTCTATAAGGAAACACCCAGGAGCTCTCTAAAGACTGAAGGTCTAGGCTTGGGTCAGTCTACTCAGCAGCATGATAGGAAATAGGTTCCCCCACTCGCCCCTTACACTGCATGGCCTCCCCAGACCTTGGGTCTTTCCCTCAGGGAGGCACTGTGTGCCCCATTCTCAACCCTACCCCAAGAGCAGATGGCCGGGGAGTGGAGGAGTGGGCAGAGCCTAGGCACATAGATGTAGAAATTCCCTGCTAGGAAGGGCCAGTAGCAAATTCCTATCCCCATTGGGGCAAGGGGTCACAGCTGCCCCACACATAGTGCTTGGGATAAATCCATAATCTAGGCCAGAAAGCAATACTCCACCGGGGGAAGAAAGGAACGTGGGTCACGTCCTACCATGCTGTGGCTCTGGGCACACAGCACTGCTCCAGAGCAGCTGGTTGGAGGGTTATCAGTCGTGAGTGTATTCACAGGACGGAAAGGGGTGAGCAGACCTGGAGGCGAGGAAGGGTCTCTTATTAATCATAATAGTCAAGAGCAGGCTGTTTTAAACCAACAGTGGCCGCTTAGACGGTAAAAATAACTGGAACGGCTTCACAAGGGGGCTAGGAAAAGACTGGTGGGCCTATGGCCGGACGTTTCCCAGATGGTCAGGTCAGTTTTGTTGTGATCTATCGTTTACTAGCCTTCTCTCAGGCTTGCAGCTCTGCAAACGTGTAAGAGGAAATGCTGGCAGGTTCCCACTCTGTGAAATACCCTAGCAAAACTGTACAGTGATTGAAAAGGGAGAGTGGCCTGGATGGGGGCGGGGGAAGGAGAGCCTAGTGGTCAGCGCACAGGACGGGGAGCCAAGGATGCTGGGTCTGACTCCCATCTGTCCGCCGCTCACACCTTTGGGCAAACTGTTGACCTTCGCCATGCCTTAGTTTGTCCGTCGTGGGACTAGGTATAAGATGCGCAGCTGCTAGTGACCATCTGGCTGGCTCTGCAACCTGCCATGGAAGGGGCTATAGACGTGCACAGGATCCTTTTGTTGTTTATTTAATGACTACTCATATAGAATCCATTTCCCTTCCCCCTCCTCTTCTTGGGCATGAGAAAGAAGTCAGGCGAGGTCATTGCACTTCGCTAGGCAGACAGGTCTCTGAGAGCTGGGCTCTGCATGGGTTCCAGTCGTAGGGGCACATGAGGGTAGGGATGGGGCCAGCCAAAGATCCACAGGTAGCTGACCCATTAGCACATGCACACGCCCATCCTGCCTGTGTGGGAGGAGGTACCATGACCACCGAGGCCCTAGAGCATGCCCGGAGTGGAAGGAGGATTCCAACTCCTCCTCTCCCTTGAGCTCCTCCGGAGGGTTTGGCATGGCGCGCCCCTTGCTCTGCTCTTCATTGAGGTTTCTCGGGATGATTACAGCACCGGTTGTTTATCTGGATGATCTCGCTCTCTTTGACGAAGAAGCCTCTTGAATGAATGAAACAGAATTTCCAGGCCGGATTCAATGGCACGTTGGAATGACGCCCACCACTGTTCGTTGTGCTCTTCAGCGACTAACGAATGTGCCCTTGGCAGCGATGAGTCTGCAGTTGCTAATCACGCGCTGATTATAAAATCTCCCTGAAGTCAGGGGATCTTGTTGACAAGTTCCTTGAAGATTTCCGAAACCTTCCCTGGGTTTTCCCTGTTTAAACTCAAATTAAGTTGGGCCGTTTCCCACTTACCTGCCTCAAAGTAACCGTGTGTTGGCAGCAGGACTAGTTACCTTGCAAGAATGACCATAATAGACGAACCGACAAATGCAGCTGCTGTCCGGAGAAGTCTATGGAACTGGCAGCTTTGCACAGTCCTCATGATACAGCTACACGAGACGGAGGTGCACAGCTTCCACCGTGCTAGAGCAGGGTCTGAAGGAGCGTTCTCACCCACCCTCTGCTGGGCGCTTCCCCCGGAGATCCCAAAAAGGAAGTGGGTGCCCGGTCTGAGTCTCCGAGCCGTCTCTGCTCCTTTGCCCACAGCCATGCCTGTTGATTCTCTCCAGGGTACTCTGCTCAGCCCCTTGGCTTCATCCTTGTCTTAGTACCTCCACTTGCCTGTGTCTGGATCTCCAGCCAGACTAAACCACCCCTCCACAGGGTACCTTCCCATGGCACAATTATCCACTGAGGCTGGGTCGTTCCATTCACTCCTCACTCTGACTCCGCTGGGTTTATAGCAAAATCAGAAAGCTCCTTTCCCATTCTCTCCCAGCATAGCCAGCTCTCTGCCTATCCTGGCTCACAGGCGCCCGACCACGGTGCCCTTTCTCAGCCATCTGCCTGCCTCATGGAGGTGCCAGCGAAGAAGCCTAGGACAGTGCCTGCCCCTTCCCAGGCTTGGGCCGTGGGCCTCTTTGCTCTGTGGACCCTGCAAAGAGGGAGAAGTGAAGTTGCCATACGAGTCACCCTTCAGCCCAGCAGTAGATCTGGGGCCTTGCAGGCAGGTTTCCCGTTGCAGGAGAAATCAGTGATGTGGATCTGGGAATGTTCTTGGTGTAACTTGTTCCTTTCATCCACCAGTCCCCGAAGAGAGCTGGTCCCAAATGGCATGCGGGCAAGGCCCATTTCCAGGGAGCTCGGGCCAGACACCAATGTTGGGCTCCCAGCTCCAACTGCCTCTAATTAGTTAAATTAATGCAGAGAGCAAATTCCCTCCTTGACTGTATCAGCTTCCCCAAGGAATCTGCACCACACTACAGCGCCGTCTGGTGACCCCTCCATATCACTAGCTGGTCGGGGCTTTTGGGACCCCCAGGAATAGCTCGGGGTCTAACATTGTTCCTCGGTGAGAGAGCCTTGGAGAGGGTGCAGCTTACTTCCCCGCTCTCACCTCGCCAGCTACCAACAGAGACTGTAGCAGGACCAGGCTTAGAGCCCCTTTCTCCTGAGTCCAGAGCTAACGCCTTAAGCACCCAAGACGATCGTTCTCTTCCTTCGCTGTTTGTTCTGTGCCCTGACTGAGGCAGAGGCCAAGTTGAGCGAATTGTGTGTGAGCAGGTAGCTAAAGACTGTATGACAATCCCTATGCGCCCAGCGGTCCTTCTGAAACGCTCTTGACAAGAGGCAGGAACCATATCTTCTCTCTGTTCCCATTGACAAGGGGCATTTCCCAGTAGAACAGAAGTTGCTTATTTATGGGGGAAACTGAGTTTTGGTGAGAGGCTGAGCTACAGAACCGCCTGTTTGGTTCAGGCTTGCTATTTGATTTTAAGTTGGTTCTTCTGCATGCTGTCTCAAAGATGCACACCTCCTGGGTGAACCAGTCCCTCCGGCTTCGAACCAGAACTGTTCGCTTTGAGGCAGTGTTCCTGGCATGCTAAGAAAGCACAAAACATCTGTTTTCCTATTATTTTGTAAAACTGAAGTGGAATATAGCTCTGGTTCCAAAAGGACTTAACATGAGCTGTGGAATCCCTCCCAGGATTTCCAAAGTAATCACAGCCCTTGCTTGTCATACTCAGCATTGAATTATTCTCTTACAAGTAGTTCACAGGAAGCCGTCCTTGAAGTAAGAATTTCTTTATTAGGATGAAGTACTCAAGAGTCTGGTCACATGAAAGCAAAATCTGCAGAAAGTCCTGATCTGCACCGGACAGATCTTACAAAGAATGTTCCACCAGAGCCACTGGGAGGTTTGTCTGGAAGCAGCATCAAGGCCCAAATCTGGAGCCAGATTCAACCCGTCAGCCCCATGCTGGGCTCAGCAGGAACACATTCAATCAGTATGAAGCCTGGTAAAACTCATTTCTTTAAGTTCTTGAAGATTTTTTTCAAGAACTGGGAGTGCAATGTAGCTAGAAGGGTTGATTTTAGTGTCTGCCCATTGTAATTAGAGGGCAGGGCTAACCAACGAGGACTAAAATATTGGAAAAGGAAGAAAACATGAGTGACTTCCAGCTACAGCAGGAAGACTTCTTGTTCAACTTTGTGTGCACGTGGAAAATAACTCTCCTACGACCAAGAATCCTGATCAGCGGAACAGGATCTCCAATCTGTCCCCCGAAACTCTCTCTCTGAGGAGATATTTTTTTCCACAGTCATAACCCAACCAGGAGAGACGGTTTAACAAATCAAAGGCAATCGGAATGGATTTGGGTCTGGGAGAGTGAAACATCGTAACAAGTGATTGTGCAACACTCTGCAAAAGACAGAATGGCTCCTTTGGGGGAGGTTCATGTCTTTTACGCCTGCATGTCACGGGTATAACTCTCACAGCATCATGGCCCTGCATGTGTTTACTGGAAAGGAGATCTGTGAGACAAGAAATTTCCACTTTGAACTCCTCTCGTTATCAGTCGCCGCACGCTTAACAGGTCGATGTATTGATCGCTATTGTACAGAGCATCTCCATGGAAGGGTACCGGCTGGTTTGAGACCTACTGATGAAAAGTGCCACCGAAGAGTTAGGTGATGTTACCCAGTTGCCGTTGCCTGGGATGAGATGATGCCCAGTACCTGTAGCCGGATTCCCAGAGAGAGCGGTGTTTAACGAGCGTTGCTGTGAGTCAGTATTCTGGTTGTCATTGCCTTGACTAGGAGTCAAGATAATTCCCCTATTTGGAGGACCTAATGTAGAAGTATCTCAAAGGGCACACTCTTCTCCCAATGCAGCATCCATTGCTGGGAACTGGCGTGGCTTTCCACCCTTCTCTGCAGACATTAGGGTGATGGTAGCCGTCCTGTGCTCTTAAGGGGGATAGCTAGTGGCCCCACGCCCCAACATCCTGCCTCTTTGCTGGCCCTCTAAATTCCCAGGGGCCAAGCTCTCAGAGCTCCTACTGACTGAAATGCCTCAGCACCTCTCAGGATTTGGAGCTGGCCATGTTGCCAGTAGCAGACAGAGGGTACTACGTGCTAGGCTGAGATGGCGGATATTCGTGTGGTTCATACCCTTGAGTACACTTGGATCCCCTTTGGTTTCTTTTTCATGTGGACTGATGATCATACGCAGTGTGCAGGGAATATGGAAGTTAGTAGCATTGGGATTTAGATGGTTCATTGATCTGAAAATGTGCCCCTCCTGTCTATTCTCTGGGCATATTCCCCAGAAACGGTCAGTGATCATCTTCTCCTAGTCAGTTTTCGGTCTGAGCCCATTTGGATAAAATTAGAATCGCTCTGGAACCTCAAGAACTGAACTTTTCACAAGGTCTGAAATAATTAGGGTGACTTTGATTTCCATCTTAGCAGCCCCCTGCCCTCCTGGGTTGTGGAAGGGAAAGCTCTTGAATCTCGAGAGAGAGCCTGAGACAAGGCGGGTGAGGTAATATCTGTATTGGACCAACTTCTGTTGTATGTGACCAGACATACCAAGAGATCTCTTCTCTACAGCCAGGCACTCAGATACCACAGTATTTGCTCCAAAGAGAAAGTCCGGGAGATGCATCTAAACACACACAACCACCTTCACCAAACAAGGACACCCCACCAGAATAGTAGATCGTATCATGCAATGGGCCACCGAAATACCCTGAGAGAACCTTCTTTAATACAGAAATAAAACCCCCTCCAACCGCACACCCCTAGCTGTCACCTACCACCCCAAACTGGAACCTATATGGGGTATCCTCAAACAACTACAACCCATGCTCAGTGGGGACCCCATCCCAAAATAAATCTTTCCCAGTTCCGTCTTCTGGCCTTCAAACACCACTCCCCCAACCTCTCCAAGCTCATCAGAGGCAAGCCCCCCACAGACCAGGACACACGAACTCAACACAGCACCAGACCTTGCCAGAGAAACAGATGCAAAACCTGTGGACATAAATCCACTGCCATGATGATCAACACACCTTTCAAGATCCATGGATCCTATACATACCTATCACAACATGTGGTGTACCTCATCCAGTGCACTAACTGCCCCCATAACAACTATGTGGGTGAAACCAGACAATCGCTATGCGTTCAAATGAAGTGACACAAACATGATAAAAGATAAAAACGTCCTATCACCCGAGAGCAAACACTTTTCACAGAGTGATCACTCTATATCTGACTTCTCAGTCCTCATCCCCAAAGGAAACCTGCCTTCAGAAGATGAGCCTGGGAGTTTAAATTCATAACTTTGCTAGACACTTCAAATCATAGGCTGAATAGAGAAACCGGATTTATGGCTTATTGCAACAATCTATAACCTACTAAACCTCCCCCCGACTTTTCTCCCCGCTATGACTGGAGAGGTGTTAACAGGCCACTTCATCTTGAATGGTCCTTTGAAATATGCGCTAACTCCTTATGCTCAACAATCTGATGCACCTTGTACTCAGAGTGTCACCGCTAAATACAGTGCCCACATCTGAAGATGAGTAAGCTCGAAAGCTGTCAACAGAAGCTGGTCCAATAAAAGATATTCCTTCACCCACCTTGTCTCTCTCCTATCCTGGGACCAACACGGCTACAACAGCACCGCATACCACAATGGAAGAACTAAAATAAGTCACTCAGGCAGGAAATATAGGGCTGCTCTTTGTACTTGGAAAAACACTGTCACTGGCCGAGTGTTAAACTCCTGGGCACTGTTAAACGTGCCCAGGAGGCCAGGCGATGCAGGCAGGCCATGTGCACTTTCTGGAAGCTGTTCTTCTGCGGGCCTGAGTTGAAGAGCTGACATTAGAGGGCAGGCTCAAATGGATTCAAATGGACATGGGCCATCTTCTCAAACCGCCATCGAATCGGGCATGATGAGCAGTCTCTGCTGAGCAGCATGGGGTTGGCCATGGTGTAGGCGGAAGCTTACCCAGTCCCTACCTGTCTTAGATCTGGCCTCAGCCAGTAAAACAGGTGCACTTTCCTGAGTGCCAAATACACCATTAGAACTGCTGTACGGGGGAAGGCGGGGGTGTACGTTTTCCGTGCTCCAAATCTAGCTTGTTTGCCGTTCCCTTTCCTTTTATACGTTAACCAGAAAACTACTCATGTGACTGTAGCAAGCTCACCCAGTGTGACACTAAGCACCCATGTATTCACACCCTACACACGATTGTAGTAATATTTTACAGAAGATGCCTTGTATGAGACCATTTGAAAACCAAGAACTCATGGATCATCTAATAGTCTGGCATGATTTATGCACATGGTAGACACTGAGAGTTATGGATATATACTAGAATTATGGCTAAAGTGTGTTTAAACCTAGTAAACAGGTCTGCCTAGACAAAGGAATGTGCGTTTGATACACTGACCAGCCGAGTCTTGAAGCAAAGACAATGAATTTCACATATAAGCAGCAAATAGGATCATTGAGGCAGCAAGGGGAGGAGATGGCAGGAAACAGAACAACTTGCAGCGCACCTGGTTTGGGGAAAATTTGGGATGGGGAGTGTGTTGGGGTCACTTTGCTCGTTATAACCCAGGCTGGTGGAAGCTGGAGTAGGGTTGTGGGGCTGTACACAGGCTGCTGGGGTCAGAGTTGCAAGACCAGGGCTGTGGCTGTACACAGACACCCAGGGTGTGACCCGCAGGAGCCCAGGCTGGGAGCTACAACAGCAAAGCATTGTGAGGCCCCCAGACCTCACAGGTCAGGGCTTTTCTGCCATTTCTTTCTATACGCTGCATTTGATACCTCCTGGGCCACCTCACAAGTCCACCTGGCAATTGTCTTTGCTTAGGAAAGGCTCCGGCAGTGGGGTGACTGCTGGCCTAGTGCTAGATTGGCAGCATGATGTAGCGCTGGCACTTGGCCGTGCGACAATGTGCCTGGAACTCGCTGGTGATGCCATGCTGACTCGGTCTTTCTCAGGGACTAAATGTCACCAGATCCCCCTCGTGTGTAAATAAAACAGGGTTACAAAATGCTAGGGACACGGGGGGGTGAAGGGGTTGCTGATTTTGGCTGGACATATTCCTGGAGGTTTAGTCTCATGTCATAATCTTTAATTAATTATTAATCTCTAATTCCTGGGGGGTTGGCGAGGGAGGGGGCAGTAGGCGCATGGCTCAGTGGGGGCTGCAGGGAGGAATTGCAGAATGGGACAATGCTAGAGGGGTTGAACTTCTGTTGCTATGGTTAAAACTATGGCTGGATTTTCACAAGCTCATTGGGTTTAGTGCGGCACCTCTGGCTGCTCACGCTTGTTACCGCGTTGCAGGTATTTGACAACGTATCCCTGAAAAGGCCGGAGTGTGCCCACGGAACTGCTCGGAACCCCACTGAATGTACATAGACCACATGTGTTAGGAGGGGACGCGGACGCGGGAATAATTGCTCGCTGATCGTGCTTAATGAGCTGTCCCTGCGTTGCTGGCAGCTGCAGACAAAGGGAGCTGACGCGCAGTGGAGTGACGTGCGTGCTCAGCACTGAAACCGCCGTCTCTTTCTTTTTCCACAGAACTGCCTCAACAAGCAGCAACTCCTGGCTGCCATCCGCCAAATGCAGCAGTTCTTAAAGGGGCAGGAGACGCGGTTTGCAGAGGGAGTGCGTGTCATGAAGAACCGGCTGATAACGCTGCAGAACTCGGTGACGAAAGCTGCCCCGGACCCACAATCAGGTAAAAACCCACAGCTGGCCTTTCAGCAACAAGAGCAGCCATAGAGCATCTGGCTGCGGTGTTCACTAGTTCCAACAGGCTGCTTTCTCCCCACCCCCACCCCGGCAGGGAGAGCCAGGGCCTGCAAGCTAGCTCCTGGCACATCCCGCTGCCCACCATGCCAAGACCTAGGGGAGCTGATGCCCCTCTCTCTTCCACCCTCCCCCCCACTCCCTACTTTTTGGAAGAGAAGGGGAACGCGTGTCCCACCCAAATAGCTCCATACATTGTGGGACAGCCCCCCCCCCAGTACCCCTTTTCTCCCCATACCAGCCTGTCCATCAATTTCACCCCATAGTTGTACACGGCACTTTGCACACAGATCGGAGGATAAGGAATCTGCCCCAAAGTAGCTACAGTAGATCATGTTCAGTGTGACAGGCTCTTCCCACACAACCGGCTCAAGCCTTAAGACTTAGTAGCCCATGATCTTAATTCTAGATCGTAAAATTAGGTCAGTATATTTATAGTGCTCTCTCGCCAAATCCTCTTTCCTGTTTCTCTCCCGGTCCCGGGGCGATGTTTGGTCTCCATATACACTGGAGACACATAGTAATAAACGTGTCTCTCTGTGGGCTAGAATGATATTCAGTTTTCTCAGCACGTGATAAGCAGAAATCATCTTTGATGTGGAAACCCATGGCGACTAAAAGCTTTACTTCTCATGCCTGGTTCGCAGTGTCACAGCAGTGTAGAAACGGAAGACTTGTCTACACTGGGACTTCACAGCGCTGCAACTTTCTTACTCAGGGGTGTGAAAAAAACCCCTCTGAGCGCTGCAAGTTTCAGCGCTGTAAAGTGCCAGTGTAGACAGTGCCCCAGCGCTGGGAGCCGTGCCCTCCTGGAGGCGGCATAAGCACTTTAACATTGCCAGTGTAGACAAGCCCTGAGAGATGTCAGGTGACATTTATAGACGCATCTTAGGAGAACAAGTCCCATTGAAATTTGTCACTTACGTCTTTTGAGACCCCACTTCCCTCCCCCCCGCCCCCCAGCATCATTCTTACTTAATTCTCCTACGTCTATTGAAAGGAAGGTGATTTGCATATTGACTCTCAAGTTTCCCAGCCTTTTCACTGCCACATTGAGTATCGTTTCACATTGCTGGCATCTACAATTAAAAAGGTCGTAGAGGAGCTTTTAAACTAAAGGCTGGGGGGAAGCTGACAGAACAGAGGAGCACGCAGTTTGGCCAGAGACATACCTTAGGGGAGGAGTTATTAAACGGGATACTCAATATCCTAGTGAAGAGGAGAGGATAGAAGTTGATTAACTGCGGGTAGGAACTGAAGAGAAACAGTCAAATGGAAAAGAGTCCCATTCAATTACATCGCAGGAAGGCAGACAACCAAACACTGACACATTTTATGAGTCCTCGTATACAAATGCTAGAAGTCTAAATACTAAGATGGATGAACCTGAGTGCCTGGTATTAAATGAGGATAGTGATATAATGGGTATCACAGAAATTTGGTGGAAAAATTGATAATCAATGGGGGACACTAATACTAGGGTACAAAATGTATTGGAATGACAGAGTAGGTCATGCTGGTGGTGGGAGAGGCCTATATGTGAAAGAGAGCATCTTAAGTGAATCAAACTGTACCATAGAATCTCTATGGAGAGAAATTCCATGCTTGAACAATAAGAGGATAGCAGTAGGAATGTACTGCCGACCACTTGACCAGTATGATAACGGTGATTGTGAAATGCTCAGGGAGACTAGAGAGGCTACAAAACCGGAAAACCCAATAATAATGGGGGATTTCAGCTATCCCCATATTGACTGGGAACATGTCGCCTTAGGACGGGATGCAGAGAAAGTTTCTAGACATCATTAAATGACTGCTTCTTGGAGCATTTTGTCCTGCTTCCCACAAGGGGAGAGGCAATTCTTGATTTAGTCCTAAATGATGCATAGGATCGTGTCCAAGAGATGAATATAGCAGAACCACTTGGTAATAGCAAGCATAATGTAATTAAATGTAACATCCTTGCAGAATGGAAAATACCAAAGAAACCCAGCACAGTAGCATTTAACTTCAAAAAGGGGAACTACACAAAAATGAGGATGTGAGTTAAACAGAAATTAAAAGGAAGAGTCACAAGAGTGAAAAGCCTGCAAGCTTCATGGAAACTACTAAAAAATGCCATAATAGAGGCTCCAACTACATGTATACCCCAAATAAAAAAAAAGTAGGATTAAAAAAATGCCACCATAGCTCAACAAGTTTCAGAGTGGTAGCCGGATTAGTCTGTATCAGTAAAAACAACGAGGAGTCCTTGTGGCACCTTAGAGACTAGCAAATTTATTTGGGCATAAGCTTTCGTGGGCTAGAACCCACTTAATCAGATGCATGGAGTGGAAAATACAGTAGCAGGTATAATATACAACACATGAAAAGATGGGAGTTGTCTTACCAAGTGTGGGGTCAGTGCTAGTGAGGCCAGTTCAGTTAGGGTGCATGTGGCCCATTCTCAACAGTTGACAAAAAGGGGTGAATATCAACAGAGGGAAATTACTTTTTGTAGTGACCTAGCCACTCCCAGTCTTTATTCAGGCCTAATTTGATTGTGTCAAGTTTGCAAATTAATTCCAGTTCTACAGTTTCATGCTGAAGTCTATTCATAGCTAAACAGCAGAGGAAGACTCAGAGGCAAAAAGGCATCCTCTAAAAATTGGAAGTCAAATCCTACTGAGGAAAATAGACAGAAGCATAAACTCTGGCAAGTCGACTGTAAAAATATAGTTAGGCAGACCAAAAAAGAATTTGAAGAGCAACTAATTTTTGTTTTTTGCGAACAACAAAATTGTCTGTAAGTACATCAGAAGCAAGAGGCCTGCCCAGTAGCAGTGAAACCACTGGAGTGTCAAGGTGCCAACGGAGCACTCATGGAAGACAAGGCTGCTGTGGAGAAGCTAAATGAATTCTTTGCATTGGTCTTCATTGCAGAGGATGTGAGGGAGATTCACACACCTGAGCCATTCTTTTTAGGTGACAAATCTGAGGAACTGTCCCAGATTGAAGTGTCAGTAAAGGAAGATTGGAACAAATTGATACATTAAATGGTAATAAGTCACTAGGACCTCATGGGATTCACCCAAGAGTTCTAATGGGACTCAGATATGAAATTGCAGAAAAACTAACTGTGGTATATATCAGCTCATGCTTTCTTTTCGTTCATACATGACTAACCACCAGGGCACTAAGATAATTCTGTCATGAAATAGGCCAGCGGGCTCTGAACATGAACCTATCATTGACGTGCTGATTTTCTTTGCTGAGGACAGAGCATTCTTTAATGGTGCAGCTATTTCACGCTCCTCGTGTGGTTTGTGGATTTTTTGTAAATGTCAATACTTTACTTTTCTTGCTTTCAGTCGGAAGACAGCATCTGGAGGAGTGGGCTCTGCTAGCTGATGTTTCATACACTTTTTCTCTGATTATTTCATGCCTAATGTAAAATAAACCATCTATTTTGGGGGCAGATTCTGAGGGCCTTTGTCTAGTTGAATAGTGCCTTACTCTGAGAGTAACCCTACTGAAGTCAATGGAACCACTTCCAGCCTCAAATATCTCTCGCTGTGAATGAAGGTCTCAGTATCTGGCCTGTTCTTCATAAAATTCTCCTTTGTGAGGATCCATGTCAGATTCTAGATCTTTCACTATTTAAACACAGGAGGCACATGGCTTGACCAACAGCCAGGGGGTAACAACTACCCCAGTGAGATCTCTGTCGACCCTGAAAAAGGTATCTTGCCTAACTCATCTAGAAACTATGCTGTAGGTTTCCACAATTGCTCAGGCTGTCCGAGGAGGTGGCTTTGTTACTCCGTGGGGACAATGCTGAGCCGAGAGGCAGAAGACTGTAAGCCAGCTGGCTATCCGACTACTGTGTGCCGAGTCTCCAGGGGTGGCTAGCATACTGAGTATTTAACCTCCGCATTTCCTACTGTGCCTTTGCAGTGTCCTGCCCTGCACTGGATGCCCCCATGGATGGCAGAAGATTCGGCACCAAATACTTTGTGGACCATGAAATCCATTTCACCTGCGAACCTGGTTTTCAGCTCACTGGTTCCAGCACCCGAGTGTGTCAGGCAAATGGCAGCTGGACTGGAGAAGCACCGCGGTGCAAAGGTACTTTGCCTTTTCATGCCCTTGGTTTGAGTGTGTGAGCCCGTCCTCATGTCACCGCACAGGCCCGTGCATGCCACGGTTAGAGAACAAAACCAGCCTAGCTGCCCTACTGTAAAATGGCGTAACTCGTTAGTGCGGATGGTTGGGGTGCGGGAAAGACTCATGCATAGCCTGGGTTCTCCTTGCTGCTATTGCTTCCCCTTGGCTTGTCAGTTATCGCCCCAACTTCAGCTTCTTGCATAATAAGTGTGGTGATGTGGGGGGAGGGGTTGTTTTATCCATTAAGGATTCTTCTCCTGAATCTTAGCAACCTTGCACTCTTTACTGAGTAGCAGGCTGGTCTTGTGACCTCGGCATTTAGCTCAGTGCTGTTCTGTTCTGTGCAAATACCAACTCCCAGGGACAGGAGATGTGGAGATGCCACGGCTGGTCCCCTCCTGCCTGCAGAACTCACCGCTGGCCCTTTGCAGGCCTCAGCGAGCCCACACACTTGGCGCTGTGCTTGGACAGTCTCCACAGAACTGGAAAAGTCATTCAGTGCGTCCCCCTCTTCAGCTTTGAATGATAATGGCTGGGTACGTTGCGGTGTGTACCAGTAGTTCGGCTGGTTTCCAGCTCTGCGTAACAGGGTCCCCGGCTCTAACAGCAAACCTCGCATCTGTTCCACTTTTCTCGTCCTGAGTCCACGTGAGTTTCATTTATTGTGCTCAGGGCTGAAGCTCTGAACATAAAACCAACTCCTTAATAGACAGTGTATTTCATAACAATAAATATCAGGGGCTGAAGCAGCTGGCGCATCGCATTCATCATAATTCCCCTCAGATGCTTATTTGGACGGCTGCCTTTCTGTCCAACATGTGATTGATCCGAATTGGCAAACAAGAAAATTATATCTAATTACCTCTATTAAAAATAATTTCCTGGACAGAAATATGTTTCATGGTGGTTAACAGGCATGTGGCTTAATGCGGTTGCACAAAAAAGGATTTTTGGGGTGTTTTTTTTTTAAAGTATGTTTTCCAAAACCACAAGGCTGACTGAAACGGGTATTCGAAGCCTGCAGTGCTCACCGTGGTGCTCTGACCACCGAAGAAACTCAACAGAAATACCATCCCCACAAATGTCCATGTACCAAAAAGAGAGGCTTTGTGCCGATGCAGCATTCCTGCGCTCAGGGGCAGCGTTCTCAGTGTGGGGTCGCGGGTTCTGTTCCCAGCTCTCTGCCACTCCATCACTTTGTGACTTTGTGCAGCTCGTTTAACGTCTCTATGGCTCTGTTCCCTCCTCTATGTAACGGGGAGAGGACACACCCACAGGGAGCTCCTCAGCTGAAAGACCCTCTCTAAGGGCAAGGGATGGAGAATAAATGTACTTTGAAACTATTGCTGTCCCCTGTATTTCTAATTCACAGATACATTATTGTAACGACATCTGACAGCAGGATCTATGCTCTTGTCTTCCTTTTGGGCCAAATTCTGATCCAATTTACACCCATTTAAAGTTGGCATAACGCATTGTCATGTAACATGTCTCTCATTTGGAGGAGACTGGTTATTCTTCCTGTTAGAACACTGTGTATTGCAGGGATGTGGCACAGGTGGGAGGCACTTGTTTGCAGGGGCACTTTTATACTAGTTTGTCCTCTGGCACCAAGTGTTTTTCAAGATTGACCCTCCAAAGTAGCACGCGTGAGCCTGTGGCGCCAGGGCTGTTTGCCAGGTGGGAGTGGGGAATAAAGGCCCACACGTAATTTATGCAAGGACTCCTCCACTGCAGAGAGCCAGCCACTCCCCTGGCTGGGGAGAAAAGTTTGAAAATGCCTCCCAAGTGTCCCCCGAAGGCTCGGAAACTAGAGGTTAAATAAAAAGAACCCAAAATGTATTAGGGATTTTTTTTTTAAATCTCGTGATTGTTTAAACCTGTCTTGTGATTTTTGAAGACCCAACTCTCGATTTTTGACCACTTGGGGCGCTTGGAAACACTTCTCACCATCCCATGTTTTGCATGGGGAATGGCCCGGATCACACCAAAAGGCAGCTCTTTTAAAATCCTTTCCCCAGAGGAAGATACCCAGAATTGCTCAGTGCCTCATGCACATCTCTTCTCAGCCCCCGGCACATCGGCCTGATCACAGAGAAAGAGGGAACATTTCGGAGGGGCCCTTTGTTAAAATATTGGCAGCTCTTCACAGTAACCCACCCTGGAATCCCTCCATCGCTCCCTTGCCCTTGTCATTCCCAGAGCTGCGCTGGGCTTCGTTCCCTTCGGAATGCAACATTTTGAATCGTTCTAAAGAAACACTGTTGAGCAGCATTTCTAGGAACTGTGCACAAGTCGATCACAAGACACTGACATCTGCTTTCACTTAGTGCACATGGACCTGCCAAAGATTCCCCCATTAAGAAACACCTATGGGAGAAGAATGATTTATGCTAGATAAACTTCCCACTGAACCACTCCTAACATGGATGCTTCAGCCAGGAAGCCAATGAACTTACAGTGGCTGCTCTATATTCAGGCCAGTTTTAACCTAGAATGGCAGAAACATGCCCGCCCTCACTTGGATATTTCCATCTTTATACAAGGCAGCATTGCCTAGTGGTTAGAGCACTGGGCTGTGACTCAGGAGACCTGCTGTTTTACTTCTGGCTCCGCCACTGATTGGCTGAGTCAAGGTGGGCAAATCACTGCATCGCCCTCTGCCTCGATTTCCCCATCTGTAAAATGGGGATAATTATACTGATTTCCTTTGTAAAGTGTTTTGAAATCGACTGATAAAACATCCCAGAGAAGCACTAAATATTACTAGTATTTAAGCTCTTTTAGGCGTGGGCTTAAGAGTTCTTAAAAAAAACAACAACAAAAAACCCAAAACCCAAGCTCCCCAGGAGCCCCAAAAATAAGCTGAGAAAGAGATCAGAGCCTCACAGGCCTGCTACAACCAAAGTCTTGGCCAGGCGTAAAGTAAATGATCCTGATAATAAACTATCTTTAAAGCAACATGGAACTGTTTAAAGTTGGAGGGCTGTGAACATGGGCACCTGTTTTGCTTATAAAGTGTTCATTGATTTTAAAACAACCCGCCAAAGCTATACACAATCAGAACATGAATTACGGCCCAGCAACACCTATGACAAGCAAACACTTCAGAATCACAAAGTCACTGACTGCACCACTCCCCCAGCTGATCTTTAGGGACCTTTGGTGCCTCCCACTGAGAAATCTGTGTTCTCCTTTTGCTATGAGAGTGAGCCATCTTGTACCATATGGAGCCCTTGATTTTGTAATTCAGCTTATAAGGAGTTTCTCCACATCACAAACTTCCCACCGAGCTCACCCCGGCTGCCATGTGGAGTGGCTCGCTGGAGGAGCGGCTCGCTGGAGGCGCTCAGGATCAGGGCAGAGTTATGGGAGAGAGTTTGAAAAATAAACCCTGCCACCTGCTATGTGTGAGTCTTTCTATACCAGCCCTTTCATGCCTGGCAATTCGTAGGGAAGGATTGCATTTGAGTGTTAATTTAAAGTCAGGCATGTATTTAGGTTGGATGCCATGTGAGACGCATCATGTAATTTGTTCTGGATAAAGCCTATGTTTGTATCCGTCTTTTGGATCCTAAAATGGCCCCCTATGGCCAATATACTTTTTATAGCCTGGGTAGTTGACATTCACGCAATGGGGCTCACAAGGTTTAAATAGCTCGGAGCTCTGCAGATTGAAAGTGTTGTTTGTTTAAGGAAATTCCACCACATTGTCTAAAATGCTAATGGTCTATTAAGCTCCCAACATATACCCCCTGCATTGCTGAGATCACAGAGCGCTGTAGCTGTCTATTATGAAGAGTCTAAAGAGATGAACTCAGCCATACTAGATAAGCTGACAGCCTCAACTGTCTGTAGAAAGAGAATAGAATGAGCTGGGGATAAGGACAGAGAGCCATTTAATCTTCCCAGGCGTGGTATGGAGATGAGAAATAAAGGAGGCTTTATGTAGCCTTCCTTGACATGAAAATGCTTGGCAACCAACAACACCCTGCATTCCTTTGCCGAACACCTGTGCAGCGACTGACGTGCATTCCACTTCGGGACATGTTGTCTCCCCCCGCAGCTTGTAGGCCAGGTGTTAGTGCGGCCGGCTGCACACAATCACTGCAGAGAGCAAGCGAGACGAGAGATGTGGATCTCCGTTGGCAGCAGGTTCAAGGACGGGGGCGGTTAATGCTCTCTCACGTCCTGGTCAATAACTTCACGCTCTACCAGTCCTGAAATATGTCGACTATGTTATTGATGCCCAAGCAAGCTCGGCTTTTGGCACGTGCTTAGGAGCTGCTAGCCATGTGGCATTCACAGCCTGCTTCTTCACTGCCATGCCGTTGAACTAATGAGTTAGGAAGAGAATGTGCCGGGCAGGGGTGAAAATACGGCTTAGGTGAACAGGAGTTTGGGAGCATTCAGACCAAACTCCGCAAGTAAAGACGACAGGGTGGGTTTTACTTCAGGCTGGATCTGCCCTGTTGAACTCTTTGTTGTTTCCAAAGCTGGGGGTTGTCCCAACGTAGGCCAGCATGATCCTGGGGCGGAGGGGTGACTAACTGCGTTGGGTTCTGTCGTCTTTGTCGTTTGGCGGTTTACAATAGCTTTTAGATTGATTCTGCAAGAGTCACAGCAAAGGGGTTACTCGCTAATCAAACCTATTTGGAAAGATCCTTTGGGAGGTTTATTACTTGGGTGATGCGGTTAGACAAGCTAGCGGCACCAGCAGTAATACACCTACTGACCTGAAACAGCCAAACAAACAAAATGCACGTGGCACTAAAGCCGTCGAGCTACAATGTGGGTAGTAGTGCTGGACACTCACAACGTGGCTTGGCAAGGAAAGGCATGCTTAAAAATTAAGGCCAAGATTTTTTAAAATGGGAGGCCTCAACTTAAGCTCCTAAATCCCTATTTTAGGTTCCTAAATTCTTGATTTTCAAAAGCACTGAGCACCCAGCACCCCCCCCCCCCCATTAACATTTATGGAGGCCTTAGGAGCCTAAATGTCGGCACCCATTTTTAAAATCCTGATTGAAATGTATTATTATTATATTTCATGCATTATGGGCTTGATCGCGTAGCCCTTACCCAGGCAAAGCTCCCGCTGACATCCATTGAAGGACTGCAGGGTCAGGCCTTACGTCAGGAAAGAGAGAGCCAGTGTAGTTTGTTTTAAAAAATGTTTTTTCCCCTTAGTGATCAGCAAATGCTTGAGCAATCCCTGCCAGAATGGTGGAACTTGTGTGGATGGAGTAAACCAGTACAAATGCACTTGTCCTCAAGGGTGGACCGGTGAGAACTGCCAGTACCAATCACAAACAGGTATGTAACCTGGTGAGGTGGGACAGAGAAAGAGACTCGAGCCAGGCAGAAGCCCCTGCCCATTCTCAGATGTCAGCCTCTAACCTCAGAATGACAGTAATTTCCATTGTGGTAGCACTTAGAGGCCCACTCCCATTGTGCCGGGCGCTGTACAAACACAGAACAAAAGGAGAGTCCCTGCCCCCGAGCTTCCAAAGACTGTGCACTTTCCAAAATCTGACCCTATCTCATCAAGGAGGAGAAAAAATGTCATGTGACTTTGGTAACCAGTCACATCACATGATTAATAAATAGCAAATAGTCCCCGCCCGGGCCCAGCTGCCAGGGACAGAGGTCCGAGCGTGCCAGGAGGCAGGCGCAGCAGGAGAAGAACAGAGCCCCTCTCACTCCCCCCCTGCCAGGCCAACCAGAAATCTTGGGGGGCACTTGACCCCTCATGCCCGCCCCTACATATCACCCATGCCCCTAAGCAAGAGGAATTGTGATAAAAAACAAGTAAAATTATATGAACGATAAACTAAAATCCTATGGCTCTAGTAGGAACCAAGGGCAACATTTTCAAAAGTCCCTTAAAAGTATAATTCCCAGTGATTTTCAATAAGACTTAAGCTCCTCAGGGCTAGTGGAATTTTTCAAAAGTGCCTTTAAACATCTGGGCCTAAGTGCTTAAGTTGCATTTGAAAATGGGAACGAGACTCCTAAGTGATTTAGGCATTTTTGAAAATGTTACTGCAGGCCTGTGAGCCAGGTATCCAAGAAACACTTTAAAGTTTCCTCTCTCCTCTCTTTTAGCCCCACCTGCCTGGAGTGTTACGAACGACCCAGCTTTCAGTCGCAAGCCACGCTGTGCCAAAATCGACAGGACCCAGCACTGCAGCTGCGAAGCCGGCTTCCACATGAGCGGCACGTCCGACAACAGCATATGTCAAGGTAGGAGATGAGCAGAAATATCCATCGGCAGCTTTCGCCAATCTGCTGCCCAATGCACACACAACACATCTAAGCAGCTGAATATTCAATAGCTGCAGCAGCTTTTATGGACGATTGCCATGGACAGGGCTGCTTGGAAGAGGCTAAGGTTTTGTCTACACTGGACTTCTGTCAGCAAAACATTTGCCGTTTAGGGGTGTGAAAAAAACACACCCCAAATGACAAAAGTTTTGCTGACTAAAAGAACCAGTGTGAACAGCGCTTTGTCGGCAGGAGAGCTCTCCGGCCGACACAGCTACCCCCGCTTGTTGCGGGTGGAAGTTTTTGGTCAGCAGGAGACCTCTCTCCTGCCGACAACAGCGGCTACACTGCGTGCCTTTTAGCAGACGGCTGTAGCGGCTCAGCTGTGGCTAAAAGGTGCGTTGTGTAGACATAGCCTAACTGTGTTGTATTTGCTGATGGCTGGTATCTAGCTGGTATTGAACTGGCCTTATTGATTGTAGTTGTTCAACAGGGCTGCCTTTTCCCTTTCACTGTATAGATTGCATCATGGCAAGAATGTGGCACGAGACTCTGCACATTTCTATTCAGCACCTTACGGTAGGGGAGGAACCCATCTCTGGACCACCTAGAAGCTCTAGAATGTCACTGGCCAGTATTCAGAAGTGACTGGTGATTTGGGGTGCCTCCCTGCTGGGGTGCTGCACTCGGGACACCTCTGAGGGCCCTGGTGTTGGGAGAGCGGGTGCTCCAGCATGTTCTGAACATTAGGCTCCTTTAAGATGTCTCAAGATGGGTACCCCAAAATGGAGGCTCCTCCAATCCCTAGTTACTTCTGAAAATGCTGGGTCATCCGGCTAAACATGTGGGCTGGATGGGCACCATTCCCCGATGCCTCCAGATCTCGCGGCGGTGCTCATTCACACGGCAGGAACATTTTCCCTCCTTCCTTTTTGCTCAGAGACCTCTCTTTGGCCTTGTTTCTTTTCTTTTTTTTCCTTTTAACATTGCACTGAGCTATGTGCTGAAGCTGTGATCGCCGCCTAGATCCGTGCTCTGGGCTCATTTCATAAACGAAGGCGCTTGGAGATGGTACTTGGACAGGAGACCGCTGAGGGAGAATCCAGGTGCTTCAGGAGATGAGAATTTCCCTCTGAGTCAGTGCGGGACCAGTGTCCCGACATGCTGTTAAGAGACACTGTGCTTTTGGAGCCGCCATCTTTTGACTCAGACAGAAAATCAACATCTTTGTGGCCATTTAAGATCTCCTGGCATTTTTTGCAAGCAGTGTGGAAATTACAGCGCATTCTACCTGCTATAAATCACTGCACTGCCATTTCAATTGGCTCTGGCATGGACACCCAAACTTGGCGACAGCCAGAACCTACTGGGAACTCACCAGGAACCCAAAATACATTTTTATGATCAAAAATAAATGACCATCACCCTACTATTGGCTTAGAATCTGCTTTCACTAGCAAGAAACACCTGCAAGCAGAACAGATTTGCCTTCACCTTGCAGTTTCAGGCAGAGACCATGCAAGGGTCACTTTCTATGTACCTGCAAGCCACACTGTCCCCTGGAGCCAGAGTCCCTGCATTTCCATGACAAGCTGTTCTCCTCCACTTACTGTCCTCATCAGCTGTGTCACCTGGCTGCAGCCTCCCAACCCCAAAGCACCTGCGTTTCAGTAGTGGATGAAACCATCCCTATCTCTAAATCACTGTGTTGTGGTCTGTGGATAAAAGGGACTGGATAAATGCCAAGCATTTAAAACCCAGCGAATCTAGTTATGTCTATTGCAATTGGGGGCATCCCAAGAACTCCATAACTTGCAAAACCCAGCACACTGGCCCTTTCGTTAAGGAAATACTAGTCCAGTTCGTGTACACATTTTGCATGGCCCGTGGCCTGCGTACTGCTCGCTCATATTGTCGTATAGCATGGGCTAGAATCAAGCCCGCCAGCCCCAAAGCGGAATGAGTCAGATCTCATCCCACACACCACTAAGCACTGAAATATCTTTGCTCTGGTAACATTGTGCCTTTGCAGTTTCACTAGTTTCTCCCTGGTGGTCCACTCCTGGCCACTCTTGGGGGGAAACAAGCAGTTTGCTGCTATTCCCGGGTGCTCTTGTCCTGGCAAAGAGCGAAATGATTGTCAGCCAGGATTCTTTGCTGGGATGGACCCTTTTGTGCAGGGTCTGCATTGTATGGGACGGTGTGTTTCCTCTGCAGACGTAAACGAGTGTGAGGTTTACAAGCTGGAGGGAGCCCCTCGTCTGTGCATGCACGCCTGTGTCAACGTTCCCGGCTCTTACCGCTGCTCCTGCCCCAGCGGGTACAAGCTCCTCGGAGACGGGAAAAGCTGCGAAGGTGAGCCAGTGCGCGCGGGGAGCTGGGCACGGCAGGCTGGGGCCTGCTGCGGGGAACACAAGCGCATTTGCAGAAGCTGGATTCTTTTCTGGTTTCATGTGTAATTTCCTGTCAGAAAGACCTGCTGGGTCCAACCGAACGTGTGCGGAGATTTTATAGCTAGGAAGACTCCCATTGACGTCAGTGGGCTGAAATCCTCCCATGGTGTAGTCGATGGCAAAACTCCCGTTGACGCCAGGATTTCACCCTGCCTGTATCCATTGTTAGAGCTGGGTGGAGAGTGGTCATTCCAGGCTGTCAAGGATCAGTGAGCCTGGGAGCTGGGGCTTCAGCCTCCCAGGCTGACTGCTGAGGAGCCAGCAGGTGAGCTGGCAGGAAACCAGGTGGAATTTCATCAAAATTGACACGTTCCCGAGTCCTGTGGAAGGTGTGTCGTTAATCAAGCTGGTCAAAAACGTCATTTTCTCTCCCTTTGTTACCGTTTTCTCCCCTTTCCCAGCAGAAACAAAGTGGGGGGGAGGTAAAAGGGAGAGGCAGTGGGATTTTCCCCACTTCAGACTAAGCGTGTGCTTTAGTACTTGGTTGAATCAAGGCCTCGATGCTGCCAGATCTCCGGATTTTATCATGAGTCTGGCAACAGTAGGTGTTTTTCTGAAACCCCCAGCTCCAGGCACCAGGTGCTTGGTGAGAATCCCAGCTTTCGTTTACACAGAAGTCAGGGTCTGGCCCTCCTGGCTGTGGAGAAAAGCTGGGGGAAAGGTGATTCTAATAGCTCAAAAACCAGGAAGTAAATAAAAAGAACCCAAAGTAAAAAAAATAAAATAAAAAAAATAAAAATAAAAAGCTCTGGCTTCAGATCATATCTCCTGATTTTTCGTGGTCTGGCTCATGATTTTTCAATGCTCCGGAACATAGGTGCCCACTCCATGGGTGCTCCAGGGCTGGAGCATCCATGGAAAAAAATAAGTGGGTGCTCAGCACCCACTGGCAGCCAAGCTGCCCTCCTCCCCCCATAGCGCCTCCCATCCGCTGGTGGCTCCCCAATTAACTCCTCCCAGCGCCTCCCGCCGGCCGCGACCAGCTGTTCCATGCAGGAGGTGCTGGGAGAGAGGGGGAGGAGGGGGAACCGGGTGCATTTGGGGGAAGAGGCGGGGGGGGGGGCGGGAAGAGGCATGGCACGGGTGAGACTTTGGGGGAAGGGGTGGAGTGGGGGCAGGCCTGAGGCAGAGTGGGGGGGTCGAGCACCCCCCCCAGGTAGAGAGGAAGTCAGGGCCTATGCTCAGGAGTCAGCAGTGGCGGTGAACGCTCACTGCTGGGTTCTGTGCCATGACAAAGGGCTTGTCTTCATTACGGCGCTGCTGCGATTGATGCAGCGGGGCTCGATTTAGCAGATCTAATGAAGAAGACCCGTGAAATCGACGGCCCAGCGCTCTCCGGTCGACTCCACCGGAACGAGAGGAATAAGGGCAGTCAGGGGGAGAGCGTCTCCCGTCGATGCAGCGCAGCGAAGACACCGCATTGAGTCGACCTCAGCCACGTCGACTCCAGTTACGTTATTCACGTAGCTGGAGTGGCATAACTTAGGTCAACTTACCCTGGTAGTGTAGACACCACCAAAGAATTATCCAGTGCATCAGGGAAGGGAAGGATAGAGCCATTAGTCTGGGCTCCAGCAACACCTTCCTCGACCTGACATCCCTTTTCCAGGGCTCCAGGGCAGTGGCCTAGCAGCTGACTGCTGGCTGGCTCTTCTCCGGCTGGGGACTCTCCCACATGGGAGTCGAGGGCAGTGTCCACTCCCTTTGGGTGCAGGGAATGGCGCAGAGTTGAGAGCTGGGCCAGGATGCTTTTTAGGAAGCACATTACTTAGCCTCTGGCTGTTGTATCTGTGTGGGCCTGTCTTCACTGGGACAAAAGGTGTGTCCCTAGCTGGAGTTCACTAACTAGCGAAGGAGGGCAGCCTCCGGTTTTCACAGGAGTTGGCAGGTCAAGTGACAAGACTTTGCTACACTTGAAACGCTGTTGCTGCCGTAGCGTGTCAGTGTAGACACTGCTGGTGCCGACGGGAAGGGCTCTCCCATCAGCGTAGTTAATCCACCTGCCCGAGAGGAGGTAGCTAGGTCGAAGGGATTCTTCCATCAACCTAGCACCGTCTACACTGGGTTATAACCCCTCCTTCCAATTTCCAGCCTAAATGTGTTCACGGCCAGTTTATCCCCATTTGTTCTTGCGGCAACATTGTCCCCAACATTGCGCTTAAATTGCTCCTCACCCTCCGTGGTATTTACCCCCCGGATGTGCTTAGAGAGAGTGATCAGATCCCCTCTCAGCCTTCATTTTGCTCTGCTAAGTTCTTCCAGCCTCCTCTCCTAACATCGGCCCTCCATTCCCCTGAGCATCCGCATAGCTCTTCTTTGCACCTGTTCCAGTTTGAATCCACAGGAGAAAAACATTGCTGGCTATTTTAAAAGATTTGACTAGACCCGGTTGAAATTGTTTGGGGGAACAGATTTTCATAAAGAATAGCCTTTTTTCAAAAATGAAATTCATTATGAAAAAGCATCAGTTTCATCAAAATGTTGTGTTTTTTGGGAAAAATTTAGTTCCTTTTAATTATTGTTGGGGGGGGGGAAGGAGCAGTTACTGAAAACATACAATTTTTGATAATGGTTTGGTAAGATTTTCAATTAAAATAGTCTATCCATATTTAAAAAAAAAAAAAAATAGGTCAGTTTCAAACAACTCTGTAATTTTGAAATTTTTCGCAAAAAATATTTTCAATTTTCTGCTCTAGTTTAGACCTTTCTTTGATTTTCCTGGGCTAGCAAGGGTTAACCTATCTACGGACAGAGGTTATAGTACAAAAATTATCCCATTATGTGCCAGAAGGACAGAAGAAAGGAGGAGATGGAGAATGCTAGTGTTTCCATCAAGTCTGAATGATTTTCATTAGATTTTTTTTTTAACTCACTTTGCTGGAGACAGGTAATGTGTATTTAGAAGGTGCTGACTGCAAGGTAAAGAGAGGAAGAGGGATCAGGTGAAAATTGCTGCTATCCTGTTTTCTTCCTTATATTTAACCACTTTAGACGCTGTTATGATGGTAATGGGCTAAAAGGGGATAAGAGCAGCCTCTGCCCCAAAAAATCAAATTTCCCCAGTAACGAGATGAAATGTAGATGGACAAGAGTGAGTGATAATGGAGTAATCGGTGTGAACCCTTTCAGCTCTGTAAAACAACATTTAACGTTCGTTACAATTGTTTCTAACGAGGCAGCTATAATGAGAGGGGAGTTGGAATGTCTCTGACAACGCAAATAAGGCGGAGTCGCGCTACTGCGTGAAGTCTTCCAAAGGCAAATCTGCTCTAAAAAATGACCCCTTCTTTCCCTTCGTAAAAGGGGGCGTGTTTTGTAGGCGTCGCTGAAGGCCGGCAGCCATGTCAGGCCCTCGGTGCCAACTGGTGGTCACTTTTCTGCGCTTTGAGCGGTTCCCTCTGGCGCGCTCTGTTCGAATCTCCCTGTTTTGCAGATATAGACGAGTGCGGCCTGTCCCAGCACAACTGCAGCAGGGGCATGACGTGCATTAATACAGGAGGAGGCTTCCAGTGTGTCAGCGCCGAGTGCCCTCGGCCCAGCGGCAATGCCAGCTATGTGAAAACGTCGCCATTGTAAGTAGTCGGGGACTGCGAGAGAACCGACCCCCTGGCAACGCCAGAGAAAGCAGCCCATGGCTGAACAGCTCGGCAGGGTATTTACCTTTTTGAACGACAGGGTTAAAACAGGCCGGCTTTGTTGGGGGGGTCACTGTCACCCCCGGGGCAGGGCTCCTCTGAGGAGAAAAACTCCCTTCCCAGGTTGGTCGACTGGAAGTTAGCTCAGTTCTTTATTTGGCTAAATCCAAAATTGGGGAGCATCTTGCAGAGGGGTGCGCTAGTTCAAACAGGAATTAATTCAGGGAGGTCCTATGGCCTGTGCCATACAGGAAGACAACCTAGATAGTCACTCACAATGGCCCCTTCGGGCCGTATCATCTATGAACATAGGGTTAAATACCATTCTCCGGGTGAAATCTTGGCCCTGTTGATGTCAATGGCAAAACTCCTATTGACTTCCCTGGTTTCCCACGTCAGCTTCACCTAGCAGATCTCAACTGCAATACCCAACCCTTCTGAAGTGCCGTGGTCTCCTCCAGGCGTTAATGAGAGATCTGGGTGTGACACACTGGCCTCCCCTGCCCAGCCTGAGCCACACCGGATGTCTGCTACAGCCCCAGCTATGGAGCCTGGCTTTCTAGCTCCAGCTCTCCTAAGGTCTGTCTATGCTGCAGCCTCCCAGCCCAGGGAGACAGGCTCCTGCTAGCGCACTAGGAATAGTGGTGTGGATGTCGCGGCACTGGTGCAAGATGGGGTTCCGCCCCGGAGCTCAGACCCAGCAGGCAGGATGGGGGGGTCTAAGCGCGGGTGGCTAGCCTGAGCCTCTGCTGGTGCCGCAATGTCCAAACCGCTATTTTTAGCATGCTAGCCCAAGCCCCGCTAGTACAATCTGGCTACCCAGGCTGGCTCCCACCTCCCATGTAGACAGACCCAGAGAGGCTCGTGCGTCTGGGTTGGGAGGTCCTAGTTCAGTCGCTGGTGGGCCAGTTTCTGGCCTTAGTTACAGAGGTATAAATCCAAACTCATTTCATTGGCTTCAGTGCAGATCCCGTTGACTTACATTGGTGTAACTGAGAACAGAATTTGGCCCCTGGTCTGCTACTTTTCAGGGATCCAAGCCATGAAAGTTCTGCCTCAGATCACTAGGGCCGCGAGTCTGCAGTGGCTTGTGGGGTTCGTATGTGAGTGTTGTTTTATCACCAGGTTACTTTAGGAAATAGGTGGGCAATAAACATGACAGTCAGTTCTCCACATGATCGTTAATGGCGCATCAGAAACCGAACAGAACCCAACGGCAACGACGTAAGAGTGCACGGGCTCTTCCCGCTTCCAGGATTGCCTTAACCCTTGTCCTTTCTTTCGTTGCTAGCCAATGTGAACGCAACCCCTGCCCAATGGACAGCAGATTGTGCCACCATGCCCCGAAGTCCATCTCCTTCCATTATCTCCCTCTGCCTTCCAACTTAATAACCCCCACCCCCCTCTTCCGCATGGCAACTGCCTCTGCCCCAGGCCGGCCTGGGCCTGACAGCCTGCGCTTCGGGATTATCGGGGGCAACAACCGAGGGCATTTTGTGATGCAGCGCTCCGACCGGCAGACGGGGGAACTGATCCTTGTGCAAAGCCTGAAAGGACCCCAGACCATCGAGGTGGAGGTGGACATGTCCGAGTATCTGGATCGCACCTTCCAGGCAAAGCATGTCTCCAAGATCACAGTCTTCGTGTCTCCCTATGAGTTTTAGAGAGAGAGAATTTCTGCAAGTCAGCAAATAAACAGCCGCAAGGACTGTTCCTGTTCATCCCTCGCTTGCTTTCAGCACTGACTCGAATGAAATTCCTACCTTTCGAAATGGTGAAAGGCCGCGGCGCTGCAGCAGTTCTAAAAAACAGGACCTTAAAAGCCCAGTGCTAAGAGACAGAACAAACCACATTACTCTGGCAATGCCAGGATGGGGCTTGCAATAATCTCAGACTCATTTGTTCTTGAGAAGTTTTGACTCTGGACACTTCTGACTTTGCTTCTCACCATCTTCCGTAGCACATGCCTCCAGGAACACTAATCGTAGTAACAGAGATGTAGCAATGAAATCCAGATTATAGCCTATATAAACCTCCATGGAGTAAATATCCTTCCATCAGATTTCAGGTTGATTTGTCTGCTCCGTCTCCAGGCTGGTTTTACACTCCCGTACGTGGAAAACAGCCAACAAAGTGTGAATAAAATCATGTCCTCTCCAGCAGCTGCACCTGCCCAGAAATCCGGCCTGCCCTGCAGTCAGATCAGCAACGGGCCACACACCCAACAGTTATCAGTGACACCGTAACAACAAGTAGCCTCCCCAACAATGGAAAAATGGGCCAGTGTGAAATCTCTGAACAAATGGATGTTGCTTATAACTCCTTTGTCCTCATCCAATCCCCTTAAAAAGGCGTCTCAAAGCACTTGCCCCAATAAAGGGTTGAAGTCTGTAGATGTCAATTAACTAAGGCCATGAACATTTTTTAGAAAACTCAATGAATCAGTTTGCTGACTCGGAGCGTACACAAGCGCAAAGAGCCAATAGCACCGGCTGTGCTTGGTACCAAGCGCTGTAAGTTTCTCTGCAAGACCGCTCCGGGTTAGTGGCTCCAGGTCTCCTATCGGTCTAGTTCTGTGTGTTGCTACTGAGCGGGGTCTACCAAAGGCATGATCGTGCTACCATCGGTGTAGTGGTGCAGGGTGAAGCTCCTGGAGTTCTGAATTGCACCCCAATGTGTGGGAGTTCTGTGGTGTAGAGTAGACAGACCACCAATTGCTTTCACTCATAACATAGCCAGAGTTAGACTCCAAGTCTCATGTTTAGCGTAGTGTAAAATGGCACCAAAATAACCCATGTCAATAGCACAACATGCTACAATTCCAGATTGCAGTCCGTATATAGTACCTTGACTCCCTCCCCGAAAGCGATAAAGTATTTGTGGCTTTATTAATGGAAATCACCCAGCACAGATAACATGGAGATACCATTTGTCCTTAAAAATATATATAAAAAGTCAAGGCCTGTTCTACTCTCTGTCATGAGCTATTTTCCTTCTTAAAGAAACATTTCAGAGTAAGAGTATTTGTTAATATATAGTTATGAGAAAGCAATTAAGGTTTAAATTCCTGTTATGAAAATACCTTTGGATTGTAATAGATGCTAAGCTTTCTATGGAGATGTTGATCCCTCCCATAGAGTTTGATGGACTTCCCCCTCCCTTTTAAGAGAACTCTTGGATGGTTTTAAAAACTATTGAAAGGAGATTATTAAATTCTACGGGCCAGATCCTGAGCTGGCGTGAATGAGCATAGTTCTCTTGATTTCAGTGGAGTTACTCCAGAGGTGTACTGAGCTCACAATTTAGACCTAATCTGCCTCTTTTTAGGTTTCCCCCCCCCCCCCCTTAGCTCACATCAGACAATGAAAACGGCCGGCTTTGTGACATCACCATGCCCCAGGTCTTGCATTTGGAATGCAGAATAGAGCGTGCCGTCTTACAGTGCTTAGAACAAATTCTGCTCCCAGTTTCACCCCTGCAGCCCTAGAGACGCTCAGAGGTCAAATTCACCCTGGGGGTAAATACACTGGCGTTACTCCTGGGAAGACTTTGGCTCAGTGGGTTGATAAACAATGGAGCTGGCAGCAGAATGTGGTGGTGTGCATTCAGCTGCCATCCAGCTAGGGATTAGGGTTTTTTGTTGGTTGTTTTTTAAGCCTGTTCTCATCACCCGGGTACCTCAGCACGTTCCTGCAATGGCTGCTTCTCAAGCTTCCTTCATCAACAAGACGAAATGTGTCTGTTTCTTTCCAGCACCCGCACCCCATGCTGAGAGGTTCATGCTCCTTCTTTTTATGCTGTAGTATCATCAGACACAGGAAGGAGACTAGAGGCCATGCTCACATGGCTATAGAGGAGGGTCTGACACACAACACCTACTCGTGCTGATGGCGATTCCCCATGCAACCCCCCCTGCACAGTCCATGAAATGGTTGGCCCTCCCTTGGAGGAATGGGAGATTTAAGCTGTGCACCCACATGAGCAGCCTAGAGCAGCTCCAGGACAGGCATGGCCCATGTCCGCAGCCATAGCTGGAGCACTAGGATGGCCGTCACAACTCGGTGGTGGGAGGGGAAACAAGTGACAGCTTCAGAAAGAAACAGGGGAAGAGAATTGAGGTCAATGTTTCAACCAGAATTTGGATCGGGGTCAGGCCTGGGGAGGAGACACCCAGGCTCAGAGCCCCATGAGCTGCAACTGCAAGGAACGTGAAAATGACTGAAGCTAGCAAGCCATGAGGTGCTGGAATGAAAATGAGATCATCAGCACAAGTGTCTGCCCCATAGCAATAGATAAGGGGGCTGCATCAGAGCAACAGGCCAGTCTACAAAGCTGGATATCAATGAGGTCCATGTGTGAGCTCCTTCCCCAAACAATTCCGTGGCATTACTCAGCCACGGAATAAACTCACACCAACATTCCCATTTGTTGTATTCGAGCATCACAACCCCAGCTAGAACCCGCTAGCTTTTGGATGATATTGATGCGAATCTTCATTTTATGGCTTACCTGCTTCACATGTTTATTGATAGGTAAGTCTGAGATTGAGAGTGACTCCTAGGTAAGGGAGGTTATGATCATGGGCAGTTGCCTTGCCACAGAAGTTTACATTCAGCATCCTCTTAGCTTCAGAATTGCTGAGATGGAAAGTTGATAGACTGAATCTTGATGAAGGAAGAAGACTTACAAGGGACCATTCGAGATGGAAGTTCATTCCACACGACACCATGGGTACATAATTTATAGCCATGTGAATCAGCTGTTGCTTTGATATCAATCATGGGATCTTTCATCTTTTGACCATTCAGCTAATATTTCCCTTGATAGGGCATCAGTATCCTCAATTATTGTCACTTCAACCTGACTTTCCAATCTTCCAGTTTTGGCCAGATCATCAGCTACCTCACTCCCATATGAATCCAATGGGTGATGGAATCCATTGAAAAGTCAATGTATGCCTCGTTTTCTGATCCTCCAAGTCACCTTATGAATTGCATTGTTGATAGCATTGTCATTTCCTAAAGAATCAAAGATCTCCACCAGTGCATCAATTGTGACAGTTTCCCTTGACACCCATTACACTAGTTGACCGTTTAGCAAAGACACAGAACAATTCAACCATAGCTTGTTTTAATCTACGCCATATACATTTCCTACCACTGCATCATTTAGGGCATTTTTTTAAAAAATGCATTAACTGCTCTTTTTATCCTAATGGGTGAGTCCTAAAGAAAAACTCCAAGAGAATATTATAACAAAAATACTTTGTAGTGACTATGAATTTTATATCTTATTGGGAAAATATATCTTGATAGTGTTTAGGGCTTGAGCTAAGGGAACGTGAGATGTGAATATTTTATTTTTGATAAACCACTGCCTACGCTCTTAGTTCTGTTTACGCAGTTGTAGAAGGCAGCAGTTCTGATTCCGAAATAGTCTGCATTGTTTGCATATGTAGATAAGATACTTACACACACACAGTACAGTTACAAGTTATCACCGCTTCCATTATTAGGCACCTGTTTCTCAATTTCAGTGTGTTCAGATGTTAGCCACAAAACACTACATTGTGCATGCTTCTTTAATACACCCGTTTAGTGTGGTTAAACAATGACATAGTCTTTGGCGGCAAGAAAAGAATAAAACACTTCACACCTTTTGGAAATGTTGGTTGAGATTTATTTCCCAAAAGGGCTCGTGTGGCAGCATGAACGGGAATATTAAATCTCTGTGGGGAGTCGTGAAAGGTTGCAATGATTGACATTCAGACCCTGGGCCAGATCACCCAATGAGTAAAGCTATGCAAACAGGACTGAATAATCAAGCTACATCCAAAGTGTCACTCGCTCTGATTGGCTTCTTCTTTAGCATGGGCCCCTGTGTTTCCCATCGGCCTGTTTATTTGCCTGAAGAACAAGCCTGAAGCTGAAAACAGGATACGTTTATGTAAATGAGGGGCAGTGACCAAGGCTCCCAGGAAAAACCAGGCCTTGCATCCAAACCCAGAGCAATTTGCAGAGTAAGTCAGCCAATAATGCCAGGCATCTCTGAGCTGCCTTAAGACTAGTCTACACTACAAACCTATGTCGGTATAACTACGTCACTCGGGTGGAAAATCCACCCCCCCTGCACGACGTGGTTATCCTGAGCTAACTCCTGGTGTAGACAGAGCTATGTCAATGGGGGGGCTTCTCCCATCACCATAGCTACCGCCTCTCGGGGAGGTGGAGAACATTCGCTGAGAGAAGCTCTCCTGTCAGCATAGGCAGCATGTTCACTAAGTGCTGCCGCTGCACCAGTGCAGCGCTGTAAGTGTGGACACGCCCTTAGCCTCTCTGCCAGGGGAGCTCTGCAGGCAGCACCCAACAACAGCTGTTACTGCAGCTACTGTCCAGGGGCATTTGTGCCCTGCCTCTGCTTTTACCTTGCTGGGGCAAATGTCCGTATCCTTGGGAGGGGTTCAAGGCAAACCCGCCAACGTTTGCAAACAAACGACCGGTAGATTCTCATCGAGAGACCTGTTGCTTGTTTGTCCTACTCAGACGCGCCCCAGGCTTCTCAACTAGCATCCCATCCCCTCCTACTGTCCCTCCAGCCTCGCTTTCCACCCATACGCTCAGTACAAGCCCATTCCTCCGCACGCCAACTGCCCCCACTCATTGCACACTCATTCTGCGCGCACACACTGCACGCATAGAGCCACTCACTCTGCATGCACGCTCACACACACACACACACACACACACACACACACACACACAGAGTGAGCCACTCGTGTACACGCATCGCCACATTCCACACCCGCCGGTTCTGTGTGCACCCAGGCCCACCCTACACAGCCATTCATTTCCATCCAGCCATGCTGTACACATCACCCCCACCCTTCACCCCCACTCAGCTCTGATCCCATCACCCCCAGGGGAAGTCTGGCAGCTGCCTCCACCAAGCCACCCCCGGGCTACCCCGGGGGAGGGAAAGCACAGCCATAAGCCATATCATTTGTAGCCAATGCCCAGGGGAAGATGGGGTCTATAGCCAAGGGGTTGGGTCTTCCCAATCCCAGGTGAGCGCCCGAACCACTGGGCTGAAGCTTTTAAGGGAGGCAGCAGGGGCAGTACTTCCTCCTCCTCGGCTGGTTGGTGACTCTAGTCGTTCTTCCCTGGTTTTTGTGAAAATGCCTGCAAAGCCAAATGAAATTTTGCCTAACCAAATTAAACATTTTTACTGGACATTTACCAAAACACTTCGACTTTTCCCATTGGGTCTGAGCACCAATCTGCAAATCGTTTGCATTTTCAGCAAATAAGCTATTCATCTGAAACATTTCGCCCAGCTCTGCTTACGATGATCAATGCCCTTAAAACCAGAGCAGAATGCATGCGTAACTGACAAGAGGAAGGAGGGGAAAGGAGAACGGGGTGACGGTTATAGAATCATGAAATTACATACTTGTCTGAACAAGGAGCATAGGGCTGGGCCCAACGTTCCATGCTGAAAATGTTGCGTTAATTGGGATTATTAATAGTTTAGTGTTGCATCTGGTTTTATGGTTCCTTACAAAGGGGAGGGCAGGAGGGCTTCTATTCCTTTCAGAAATTATCTGAAAACCAAAATATTAAAGTCTTTAATTATGGAAAGCAGAGGCCCTAAAGCTTCAGAAATGGCATGTCAGTCAGACTGGGCAGGAAACTGGTTGAGCTCCCTGTTCTCTTCCAGAAATCTGCAGGGAGTTATCAACCATAGGAAACCGAAAACACTCCAGTTCTTTCTTCCTGCTCCACTTTTTCCGAATGGGCTCTGGGAGACAACAAAAGTCACTGTTTGTCAGAAACGAGATTGAAACAATATCTTCATAAATAGGCCCATTAATCACGACAAGGCGTAGAGCTGCAATTCCAATGGAGTGAAGCACTGGAGCAGAGTTAAACTCAAACCAAGAACATTCCACTCTTAGCAAGACCAGGAGGGTTGGATGCTTCTTTAACAGACACTGTGCTCATTATTTATCGTCAGTTCACAAAAAATATGTATTTTGAGGCAACATGTGTTATTTCTCTTCTTTGGGCACTGGGGATTTGTAATTAATATCAAAAAATGACACCTTAAACCCTTTCAAAGGATAGAACCTTGTGGTCTATCTGGAATTCAACCCAAAATACTAGGAATTCCATTATCCGGGAGAGAGGGAACCTTTATTTGCCAAAAGGGGGAAAAAATAAACAACCCTGTTATACAGACCGCCTTCGAGTTGGAAAAAGCAAGTCGGCCTCTAGGTTTCCTAGTAGCCTTTCCTTAGATTAGTCTCTGTTAAATAAATTTACAGTTCTGTCTCTGGAAAGAAAATCAGTACTTACCGGATGAGTCAAATTTGGTTCCTCTCTCATGACACCGCGATCAAAGCTTTACCACCATAGCGAATTCCTCGCCACTCTTCTCCAACACGTTTGTCTCAGAATGTGACTTGAAGGCTCCCCAGCCGCCATGAAAGGCTGTATGGAACCAAAATACCACAGCTCAGCACACGTGGGACAGGAGTCAGTGATGTGGGGCACCGTAGGAAGAAAAGTGAATTTCCCTCCAAATTAGGCTTGACAGCAATGGAATGTGAGCTTAAATCAGCCACAGAGAAAAGACAGAACCTCAGCCGCAGCTTCTAGGAGCTGTTCAGCAGAGTTGGTAAATCTAGCCAAGCAAGCCTTCAAATGCTTCCACTTCAGTGGGCTCAGTCTCCCAGTGGGCTCTTCTCCCTGGGATGCCCTTCTCCCAGTGGGCTCAGTCTCGCCTGGGATGCTGAAGGCAGCCATTATTGGGCTCGCTGTAAAGACAAGCCTTGACGGAAGCTGGAAATCCCATCCCTGAGCTGGAGCGGAGGAAATCACATGTCCCCCAGCCGGCGCCACCAATGGTGCTGAAGGGCCAGGGAACACTCGGAACCAGGTCACGCCAGGAGAGCGTGAAGCAAGGAGCTCACCGGTCCCGGTGTGGAGAGCAGCTGCACACCAGAGTGACTCCACTGATGTCATTGGCCCCTGCCTGGGGGTAAACAGGTGTAATGGGGTGGGGAATCCGAGCCTGGGTGTCCATGCACGGGTGTGCTCTGCGTGTGCGTGTGTACGCATGCACGGGTGTGTGGTGCTATGCCCTGGGTGGGCTGTTGACGGTAGGGACTGAACTCGGGAGCTAAAAGCATGAGCCACTCCTGCCTGAGGTAAAAGGCCCAGCTCTCTTAGCACAAAGACTGTGACTGACTTATAACCCCTCCGGCCCAGCCACTAGAGGGGGACAGAGAGACTCTGGGTAAGCGTAAGGGACGTGTGCACGGACGTGCAATCTTACAGACTAGTGCCGCCTTACATAGAACATGTCCAAATATTATTGCTTGTTGGTTGTTGCTAGGCAGGCTGGTCTTATGGCCAGGGCCTGGCTTGGGACTCAGAGCTGAGGTCTGTTCCCGGTTAGGCCGCTGACTCGCTGTGTGGCTTCGGGTCCAGTGGGAAGGATGACACTCCCCGTTTCCCACCCTTTGCCCATCGTGTCCTTTTAGGTGGTGAGCTCTTTGGGGCAGGGACAGTCGTGTGTTCCAGGGCCGTCTCACCCACATCTCCCTCGGCCTAGCTCCTTTGGAATCCCAGGGCATCGCCGACAGATTTACGCCAACACGGATCTTGTGAGCCAACAACACGTTTGACCTTGAGGTCAGAGGAGCCTCATGGGCCTTCGTGTAGGAGACGCGGCTTCGTTACAGTGGGGCACCCTTTGCTCTCGGGATTGTCCTTCGCTGGGACTCTAGCCGGTTCCTGTCCCAGCCATGCCCAGCACTGTGATGTCACAATCCCAACCTTTGCTTCACAGGGGGCACTTGAAGGGAAACATGTCAAGTGACAGTTTGATTCAAAGTGTTTGCCATGCTTTAGGCAAAACACCAACCAAACCCAGGGCAGTATCTTGGGAGTGGAGTGGCGGTCAAGGCATTGGTCCACTTGTCATCGCCTGGCCTGAAATGAAAACCGGAGGAGGAAGAGATTGAGACTCGCAAAGGAAAAGGCATGAGAGAGGAGAAAGAGGCAAGGTGAGAGGAGGATTTTTAATGCCAGAAGGGACCATTATGATCAGCTAGTCTGACCTGCATAGCACCAGTTGTAGAACTTCACCCTGTAATTCCTGCATCGAGCCCAGAACCTGCGAGTGGGTGACGGTGCAAATGCCTGGGAGGCGGGTGCGTCCGAGCTGGCTCTGGAGACGGGTTGAAACCACTGCGGTCACTGACACAAATCTTGCTGTGGTGTCAGTGCACATGGATGTTCCCGATTGGAGCTAATAGTGAAGAGCCCACAAAGGGAACCAGGTGAAGACTGGAAAAGCTCCCCAGGCAGAGAGTCTTGGGAGAGAAGATCCTGAACAAGCAGGGCAAAGGCTGGATAGACGAGGACGTTACTGTCAGACAGGACCAGCACCCCAATTCCTTTCTGCGGGGGGAGGTATGTGACGGAGTGCACCTGGTCCTTTGTGGCCCCCTGCTGGAGGCCCTCTGCTCCAGAAAGGAGCAATGAAGGTGGGTCCTCCATGCATGCCTAGAAAGTCTGTACAGCAGCAGCAGCCAATCAGAGCCCAGCAGGCTCAGATAAAAGGAGCAGCAAAGGCTAACCAAAGCAGTCCCTGGCTGGAACTAGAGTGGTGATGGTCGTCGTCGTCTGCTGTGGCCACATGAGTTTGCCTGGCTGCATTTACTGGACCTGGGGGAGTGGGAACCTGAGAACTGTAATCCTAGCTAAGGGGTGAAGATAAAGGAGTCAGGTGGGAAGAGGCCCAGGGAAACCAGCAGTAACTAATTAAATGGAACAGTACACGGCTGCTCTTTATAGGGTCCCCGGGCTGGGACCTGGAGCAGTGGCAGGCTCTGAGAAAATGGCCTAAACCCCAAGAAAGGGGACAAGGCTTGTTTAGAAGCCAAACAAAGGGCTCAGAGACGGGGCTGGAGACCCTGGCGGGGCCGACAGTTTGAACTCTGCTACTCTGGAAGGGGTTTCTCCGTTTTGTGTGTGACTTGGCTAGAGGGCCGAGGCAGTGAAGACCTGGTTGACAACCTACAGGGGACGCCCGGAGCAGGGAAAGGCCTGTAGTACCAGATGCAGCAGCAAGAGGCGTTGGCAAGAGGTGAGTGCTCCCATGTTACAGACACTTTTTGATCTTAAATGCTACTGGGGTGGGTTTCTTTGGTATCCCCCCAAGCACACAAGGGAGATCTGCAACCTGCGCACCCAGCTGGCAATTCACCATGCAGTTCTCCCAGTCATCACAAACCCAGCTATCTGTATTTCTAATGATCGAATCCCCCATAAATATTACCTCTCTGTCTCTTCCTAATAACTGGGGTTCCCTCCCCTGGAGGGGTATCCTCAGTGCTTGTAGATACCATGGCGTCATCTGGAAGGAGGGTTCCAACTATGGGATTGTTTCTCTCCACTCTAGACTGATGTTCTCTTTCCACGAGACTTTCTTCATCCTCAACAGCACAGAGGCTGTCAGACCAGGGGTGGGACCACTCTGCTGTGTCCTGGGAAGTCTCCTCTATGTACCTCTCTCTGTCTCCCTGTGCTCCTCCAGTTCAGACCTTCTGCCCTCAAGAGCCAGTACTGGGTCTCTGAGGGCCATGAGCTAGCTACTTGTGCTGAATGCACACACCTACCATCTGCCCACAAGGCAGATAATCATCCATGCTGCATTCAGTGCAATAAACTAGATAGCCCCTATTCTGCTGCTGGACTTCTGCCTGCGTTCTTTTTATTCTTGCAGGGGTTCTCTGTTTGTTCTTTGTTTTGGGGGAGAGGATTATAGGCATAAATTTAGAGAATGTTCGTTAGTGTATCTGGCTCTCATGCCTCTTCCCAAAGCTCCTCTGGTCCCTGAGGAGCTGGCTTTTTAATCCCCTGTTCTCCCTGAGTTAGCATGCCCCGTGGTGGCATGGACACCAGCGCAGGCTAGAAAAGTGAGTATGTACCAAGGGCTCAGGGTGGGTTTGTACGGCCCACGCTGCACCCGCACTGCTGTGTCCACTTTTAGCCATGCTCATTGGGTTAAAGCGAGCGTGGGTGTGCCCACCCAAGCTGCAATTACACCTCTGATTGCAGTGCAGCCATCCCCTGGGATTAATTACTATGGACCTAATGCAGAATGCTGGACCCCATCTGTGGAAGTCATGGCTTTTAAAAGAAGTTGTCAGCATTTTATGGTAATTTAACCGGCAGAGATTTCCAGTGGATGTGCTATTTCTTGACTTTAGCAAAGCTTTTGATACAGTCTCTCACAGTATTCTTGCCAGCAAGTTAAAGAAGTATGGGCTGGATGAATGGACGGTAAGGTGGCTAGAAAACTGGCTAGATGGTCGGGCTCAACGGGTAGTGATCAATGGTTCCATGTCTAGTTGGCAGCCGGTATCAAGTGGAGTGCCCCAAGGGTCGGTGCTGGGGCCGGTTTTGTTCAATATCTTTATTAACGATCTGGAGGATGGTGTGGACTGCACCTTTAGCAAGTTTGCAGATGACACTAAACTGGGAGGAGTGGTTGATACGCTGGAGGGTAGGGATAGAATACAGAGGGACCTAGACAAATTAGAGGATTGGGCCAAAAGAAATCTGATGAGGTTCAACAAGGACAAGTGCAGAGTCCTGCACTTAGGACGGAAGAATCCCATGCACTGCTACAGACTAGGGACCGAATGGCTGGGCAGCAGTTCTGCAGAAAAGGACCTAGGGGTTACGGTGGACGAAAAGCTGAATATGAGTCAACAGTGTGCCCTTGTTGCCAAGAACGCTAATGGCATTTTGGGTTGTATAAGTAGGGGCATTTCCAGCAGATCGAGGGACATGATCATTCCCCTCTATTCGGCACTGGTGAGGCCTCATTTGGAGTACTGTGTCCAGTTTTGGGCCCCACACTACAAGAAGGATGTGGATAAATTGGAAAGAGTCCAGCGGAGGGCAACAAAAATGATTAGGGGACTGGAGCACATGACTTATGAGGAGAGGCTGAGGGAACTGGGATTGTTTAGCCTGCAGAAGAGAAGAATGAGGGGGGGATTTGATAGCAGCTTTCAACTACCGGAAAGGGGGTTCCAAAGAGGATGGATCTAGACTGTTCTCAGTGGTAGAAGATGACAGAACAAGGAGTAATGGTCTCAAGTTGGAGAGGAGGAGGTTTAGGTTGGACATTAGGAAAAACTTTTTCACTAGTAGGGTGGTGAAGAACTGGAATGGGTTACCTAGGGAGGTGGTGGAATCTCCTTCCTTAGAGGTTTTTAAGGTCAGGCTTGACAGAGCCCTGGCTGGGATGATTTAGTTGGGTTTGGTCCTGCTTTGAGCAGGGGGTTGGACTAGATGACCTCCTGAGGTCCCTTCCAACCCTGAGATTCTATGATTCTATGAGTAACTAGAGAGCACGGAAGCTGGGTGGGAAATCACTCGGTGTCTCTGCACCTGATTTCCCTGGGGGTTATCCCATGACATCCCCCTGGGCTTGGAATTGAAAAGGGAGCTCTTCATTGCAGCACAAGGAGGGACATTCAAGCTCGGAGACAATAAAGAATTCACAAGGCGTATGGGTTCCTCTTCCATGTGCTGAAATGACTGTTTTATGTGTATTTGGCTTAAATAAGGAGCGTTACTGTTGATTCAGGGCTTACCTCGCTGAGCTCAGATACATCAGGAAGTTTGGATTGGCTGGAACTCCCCCGGCGTCTGTGAGGTTGAAAGGAGCTGGTTTGTAAGTCATGCTCAAGCCTGAATCACAAACATATTCATGGCACTGAGCTGAACATTCATTTTACCCCATTATGTATCAAAATAGCTGCCAGCTAACACATTAGGCCAAATAAATCTTAAATATACGTGTATCTGATGCAAGAATGGGCGTTACAAAGCCATGAATTGTTTAACAAGAATGTTAAAGATTAGCAGGCTCGTTTTCCATTGGAATTCTTTAAAAAAAATGCTTTTCTGGAGTGAACTTTCTTCCTCTTGAAAGCAAGAGGCTAGTGGAAACTGACCCCAGCAAAAGTGGTCTGCAATACCCTACAATATCGCCCCCTAGCTCTCCTGTAGCACTTCACATCAGTAGATCTCCAGGCCCTTTACAAAGGAGGTCAGTATCCTTCTCCCCACTTTACAGATTGGAAAACACAGCCACAGAGACTTGCCCCCAAACCGGCCAGTGACACACCCAGGAATAAAACCCAGGTTTGCAGAGACTGATTACTGTATTAGCCTGCTTGCCCTGCCCCATCAGTGAAATGGGGTCGCCGAGGGTTGCATTTAAGGGGACAGTGTCCTTCCTTTCCAACAGAAGCCACTTTTTGATGCTTCCCCCAATACAGTATTGGATTTCCAGCTGGCCTGGAGATGATGGGCCCAGTTCACCTCCTTGTGACGCTTGCTGGATGCTGGTGTAGCTTGTAAAGTTGGTGTAACAGCGTGACGAATAAGGCCTGATGCCATATTAGACCTCCCTGCAGGGCACTACTTCCACACTGGTATGAGTGACTTCTGGTTAATACTGGCATAGCAGTCGGGCGCTTGAGTCACACTGTGCCACTCCTAGATGTGCAGCAGTCCGTACTGCAGGGCTTGAATTCTTTAGCTCCTTGTCGATTTAACATGCCAAACTGGGCCTTGCCTGGGAGTCTGGCGCAGCTGGAGAACGCCAGGCCAATGGCTCATGTGCAGAAGCAGAGCATGGCACCAGGATTCCGTACCCTGCCCACTCCTCTTGTCCTTCAGGGCTGCCTTCTGGTGGCACATTGTGTCTTTGCCAGCTTTCACATTTGTAAGGGTCTGAGTGTCTCACTCTGGCCCCCGCGTACACAGATATTTGCTCTGTGACTCCCAGATCCACAGGTGAAGCAGAAAAAAAAATAGACCTTGATATGTGAGCAGACCCCATTAGAGAAGGGAAGTAAAATCTACAGATGTACCAGAGAGCGAGTCAAGGGGAAAACGTGAAAGGGAGTCGAACGGGTGAAAAAGGGAGCTGATCAGAAAGCTGTGTTAGATGAAAACAGATCCTGAAAATGGCAAATGAGAAACCCACCCACAAAGGACCTAAAGTATATGAACCAAGAGAGTGACGGGCTGAACACTTACTGAAGGAGTACAGATCGGGAAAGTCAGGGCAGGCGAAGAAACCTGTTTGTGGATAAAGTCAGTGCAAAGATGTAGAGCCACAGGAACACGTTATCTGTAGAGCACTTCGAGGCAGAGAGAAGCAAAGAAACAAGACAGCAAGAGTGGAGCTGGATCTACAGCCAAGCAGAGGAAACGTTGATGTTTCTCTGAAGTGCCCCAGTATATTCTATGTAGAGTAATCTCATTAGTAACAATGCGTCTGGTATTCGCTGCTCAGAATGAGGAAGAGTAGCGTGTACAAGCTCACAAAGGTTAATATGTTGGTCACCTGTAGTTTATTGTAAGTAGTCAGAGCTTGGTAATGTTCGGTGTTTATGCTCCTGGTACAACTTTTGGGTTTTCCCTTGTACAGTTCTAAAAATTTTAAATGATCCCTCGTCTTGGTTTGCCTCTGCTTCTCCTCACAGTTATCCTAGCCCAGTCAGGCCACTGCACTACTTAACTTGTCTGCAGTGTTGTTGCAGCTGCGTCGGTCCCAGGTCATTAGCGGGACCCGGTGGGTGAGGGAATATCTTTTATTGGACCAGCTTCTGGGAAACTAGTTTAAGCTTGAAAGCGTGTCTCTCTCACCAACAGAAGCTGGTCCAATAAAAGAGATTACCTCACCCGTCTGGTCTCTCTAGCCAGAATCCAACTGCCTGCGTTTTCTTAGAACAATTTTTTTGGGGGGTGCATGAAAACCAACTTTTATTTTATACAAGGGATCTTATCCAAGAGAAGGGAGGCAGTGTTGGGTAGGTAAGTAGCGAGAAAGGCATTTTGGATTACTCCAGTAACTGACTCTAGGGTGGATGTTATTCATTTCTTAAATCACTTGTCACCAAGCAGTGGGGATACTGCACAAATATGAAACTATAAAATAAATGGCACCCAGTGGCCCTGAAAAGCCTTCCACCCAAGGGGGAGGGGGAGGAACTAGAGAATCTATCCGTTCTTTTGACTATATACACGCAAGTCCTTTCTCAAAATTATACCTAAGGAGGGAGGCAACACCTCTTCAGATAAACGTACAGCCTGCACTGGAAATATCTACCCTGCTACTTTGTGCTTCGTTGTCCGCATACGCAGGGCAGTTCTCTAGAACAGCCTGTAACCAGATCTGGGGGTACATGCACTATTTTGCGTGGCTTTGCAGACATCCCCAATGTCCTAGGGCAGATGTTCCCCTAGGAATTGCTTTAAAATACCTCCAACCTGATGCATTCCAAAGGCAAAAAACAGCTCTTCAGAGGCATGTGTGTTTAGCTCAGGGACTAAGTCACCTCTGGCAGTATCTGCGGGAGCACCGCCTGGCACATTAGAAAGTTGGTGCCTCTGGCCTTGAACTTGGGGGTCCCCCAGCCCAGGTGAGTGGCCCAACCGGCAGGCTACAGACTGAGCCCCACTCTCTCTCTGTCTCTCACTCTCTCTTTAAAATAATCTCAGGGTTCACTAAGGCGTGACTAGTGCTCTCTGGATGCTTGGCGCTAGCAAGGCTGAATACCTCTCAGAAGACTTTATCCTAGCAGCAGTGGTTTGGTGGCCTGCTATACCAGTGTTGCTCAGAGAAAATATTTCTTAGGGCCTTTTCCAGTGGGTGCTCGGACACGTGGGTCTGTAAATTCTACCTCTGTGCTGCTACAAATGTCTGGGGCACTGAAGCTCTTCACACACGACAGTCAATAGCGCTTGGACTCTGTGGTCATAGTGAGCCCTTCTGGCCTTGGAACCTATGAAACGGGCTGAGTTTTTGTGTTGTGTGACCGTATCAGGAGGGGAGAACACCTCGGAAGGTGCATTTCCAGCTGTGTGATGCACGAAGGAAGAGAACTGCCTTCTGTGACATGGAGGCTTTGCCAAAAACTCAGCAGGCTACACCCCATTCTGGGCCTGTATCACGGTCTCCAAAGATGATGGACTGTTTGCAACAATTTGTCCCACCTCCGTGAGTAAAATAAATTGAAAACCAGCTGCCAGATTTAATGTGTAAACAAGAAAACCAGAGTCTGTGTGCATTTTTCCCGGGGTGTGGTTGGTTTACAGGGGATGATCATAGTCCTGCTTTGCACGGTCTATTATATTTTCATCTAGTGATTCAAGTTTTTTAGTCTGTTGCACCTGGATTCATTGAAACAGAAGGTGCCTGCAGTGTTCCTACCAGCTTTGAAGACCCAATCCGACTGCCATTAAATCTAATCAATGGCTCTGTATTTGTTTCAATGGGAGTTGGCCCTGAAGTGACTGAGAAGGGACCAACATCCCCCACACCTAAACACCCCTCTGCATTGGGAAAGTTCAGCTCTGGATCCAAACTTTGCAGCTCAGGCCTATTTCTAACAATGTAGCCTGCATCTGTGTTTAATTAATTAGCCTGGAACCAGAGCTATGCTGGAAAGCTCCTAATAAAGAGCTTTTTTGGATGCTGGTTACACTTCTATCTTTGCCCCTCTTGCTCCTTGGAAAGTGTTTTCTTTGTTAAATAAAAGTTAAGCCTCTTTTTTAGGGACTCCAGACGGGTGACTTTTGTTTTTGCAGTTGAAGTCTCCAGGGTTTCATTGCGCTGTTTATAAAACCAGAGTTGGGACTGCCAATGTTCTGGCCAGTTTCCAATGTAGGTAATTACGTTCGGTCTCCTGCGCCCAAATTCCCCCAGTACTTTCCCTCGGAGACAGCGTTAAAGAAGAATCAAAGTGACGTCTGGTTCTGCCGCGTGGGTTCTGAACAATGGGTTTTAGGGCAATATTTCAGTTCCTGTGCAACCTGACTGCACAGCCCTGGTGCTTGGTACTGCCAATGAAATGCCCCAGAATCCCCATCTAACCCTGTCCTTGTGGATGGCAACAAGTGCTTGAGTCAGGTTACTGTTGGGTGGCTCTCAAAGAAATGTTCAAGAAGCTCTGTTGATATTTGTATCCCTGCACCGGGATCTCACCCATCACAACAGCCAGCTCTTCTGCAATCCGCTGCAGTGAGTCCGTGACCTGAGAATTCCATCTGGACAGCTGGGCTCAATCGTCCATAACTGTGTGCGTGGAGCCCCGGTCTTCTTTCATGTCCACAGCATCTAGATTTATAATTCAACAATTAACCAATTGAATCGTTACCTAACCACCCACGTGTGCAGAGTCCGACATTAAGGATTTTCAGGTTAATGGATCACTAAGGAATTGTTTTTCATGCCGATGATTTGCCCTTGAAAAAAAATTGACAAAAACCAAGCAAAGAAAACTTAAATACACTACAAAAAATACTGGGACCAAATTCTGCTTTTCTCCTTTATGTCAGTACCAGGATAGAGCTAGCTTACACTGACAAAAACATTCTGGGCTAAGATGAGGGACCAGTCCAGTACCTCAGCCATAAGCCCATCCTTCCTCCTAGAAGAGATGACAGGAGCCTTTGAATTTTGAAGACACCCGTATAACATTATTTTTGCTTCAGGAAGCCGAGGTCTATGTTTTTCTTGGAATAATTGCTCCCCCGGATGTATTTAGTAAAAGAAAAACCAGGTTTTAGCAGCCACGATCACATCTGCAGTGATGGTGAGCCAAGACCATGGGGCACTGGCAGAGGACTCGGCAACCCACATCTTATTTCTCTCAGATCCTCAAGCCATAAGTAGGCTGCTGCACATACTTGCACAATAAAGTAGGTTAGAGCATAAAAATTAAAGCCGTGAAAGCCTCATGACTGGGACCTGGGCCGTGACTGTGGGCAGCAGGAGGAAATATCCAACTTGTGTTGGACGGGACACAGAGGCTGGTTTAGATCTCACTGGACTGGAATTCGCTGTGACCTGATGTAGTCATTGCAGCCATATCCTACTGCTATAAATGGGCTTTCTGTAAATGGAATAAAAGAGGTAACCCAGGAGAACTGGGGGTGCCTCTAGGGTGCAGGATTATTTCGGCAGCACGCAATGTCCATACATACATGTGTTACTCCACCCCACCTGCATGGATATAAATAGCAGTGTAGACAATGAGGCGTGGATTAAGCCTGAAGCATGTGAGTAAGTTCCCTACATGTTTTCTACTGGCCCTGCCTCCTGTCTACACTGCTAGTTTTAGCTGTGTAGTGTCCTGCTACTGCAGCCTTTCCCCTCTGCAGAAAAAATCTCCAGCAGCCTGGGGGAAGGGGGCAGTGGGGAAAGGCTACCGGTTCCCCATTGCTGGAGCCCTTCTCCGCTGCAGTGAAAGGCTCTGCGCATGGGGAGGCAGCAGAGAAAGTCTACCACCCCTCTGCCAGACACAGTGGCCTCCCCAGGAATTGAAATTAGGGGGGGGGTGTTCGAATTTACGGGGGGGGGGGAGAGGTGTCACTAATTTGGCATGTAACTAGCTCACAAAACTGGGGGGATGCTGGGGAAATTCAGGGGGGGGTGTAGGGAAATCACTGGCCAGACACTTTCCTTGCCCCAGTGAAGAGCTCCAGCAGTGGACAGCTGGTTCCACACTGCAGCGTGAACATGGTGTGAACATGGTGTGCTTTCCGCTGCAGACAGCGGAAAGCACACGGGTGTCTAGTGTAGACATACCCTTAGCATGGCCACAGGTGTGCCTCTTTTATATTCCCATCATATAGACAGAAGTTAGATACATTGCAGCCTTCCAGCAAGATTCTATAAGATACTTTAGTTCTTAGACTCTAGAATGATGACACCCCGAACCCAAAAACAGAGAGGAAACAACCTGCTCCCTAAGGCAGAGAGAAAGGCACAACTCGCCCCATCGTGCTTTAAGAATAACCTTAACTGGAAAGAGACAAACTAACACTAAACACCCTCAGGGTGAGGTATGGAAATTCATAGCTGACAGACAAACAACCTTAACTCCGCCCTACAGTAGTGTTAAGCAATAACCATGCAATCATGACACATGCTTTTTAATGCTTGTGGTCCCAAATTAGATTAAACTGATTTTTAAAGCCCCATTTGAATTTTTTCATATTTTTTCCTCATGGTCTCACTACAGGACAGAGGTAAGGCAGTTTCTTTGAAAAAACTGCTCATTGTGTCAGATCTACTGAAGACTTATCTTCTCGGCCAATTTTTGCATAGATATATAGTGCCTGAGATAATTTAGACCAAAAAATAAGTCTGACATCAGCTGCTAAATTTCTTAAAGCACCCACTTCTACGTTCAGTTTTCATTCATAAACCAATTAACAGTTACTTGTAAATTCTCAGAAAATTTGTTCTATCCTCAAAGAGAAAGTGATACACTGTTCAGGCATAATAGAGACTGAATTCCTGCTCTAAGTGTGAAACTGAACTCAAACATAACATGGAGTTGTGACCAATGCTTTGATAATTTAAAAAAACAAACAACTTTTTCATACAAGTTCATTGACACACCCTGTACGGCAAGTTTTACCCACCCTTGAATCATTTATGACTGAGTTTAAAACCCCTTAATACTGGGCTTATAATGGAAATAAAATATATAAAATAATATTTTTATTAAGGTTATGAATTTGCTCTCCATCCCAATGTAACCATTGACCTCTGTGCTAAATAAAATCAGGTAGTGAGCTGTGAAGTGTTTCTTCAGTCACTTACTTGAAATATACATCAAACAAACGGGATTTGTATTTAAGTTCTTCAGTTTGTCTGCATACCTAGCTGCTCCTTTAGAAGACATCTAAAGTGGTTTCTGCATTCTCCAGACACACCCATGACACAAACATTCACCAGGACTAGTTTAGTATTAACCTTCATGAAAGGTGATGCTCCTGACTGTGGATATTAATAAGGGGTGCACCAAATTAATAAGCACAAAATAATCCTGTTCAACTGGCCAGACATTGGATCTTCTGAAGCTGGCTAGACCCCAGCTAGTGCAAGAACATTCCCTTACGTGGTCCTCCTTCTGCTGTTGACCACACCACACCCACAAGGCAGCGCTGAATCTGCCTGTAGACCTCAAAGGAATGTGTCATTTTTGTTTTGATACAAATGGGCCCAATTCAGGCAAAATCAATCCAAGCAAGTCATCCAGTGACATCAAGAGCTAACTGATGGATTCACCTCTCCACCTCCTGGCCCAGATCGGAAGTGAGTATGTCATCGTTCTCTGAAGCCTGGTTGGTGGCCTTTGTGAAATGAGTTGGATGGTCTTTGTGCCATTGTGTCCAAGAGACTCAAAACATCCCCCTGCCTAGCCTCCTTCGTGGCATTCTCAGCAGCAGAGAGTCAAGGGGGAGCTCTGGAGACGGAACTATTTCTAGAAGCGGCTGCTCCAGGTCAGGACTGAGACACATTGTCCAGGCAGCAGGTGACGTTTGCACCGTCACTGTCCAAGGCGCACTGGTCCTATGGATTAGCACAATAACTCACCGCCTGGCCTCCGCTATCAATGTGAACTTTCCTGAGCGCTGCATTCAGTGTTAAACACACAGCCACGCTATGATCCTCATTTATAAAGTGGTTTCTTTTGCAAGCTTCCCAAGGGTGTCATTGTGTATTATGTGTTAAGAACAAACAGTGTTTTTCGTGGTGCACAAAAAGGAATATGCAGGCGCTCAGCTGAAATGGTGCATTAAAAGGAAGAGCTGTCCCTTACCTCGGTTTATTCCTAATCACACACTGCTGCTCGTGTTAATTACTCACACTGTGTATGCTGAAAACACAAGAAGGTGGGAGCTTTCCTCAGCTCTGGGGCTAGAGATTTCCAGACGGAAGGGCCACCGTGGTCAGTGGCTGCTTTGTCTGTGGCAGAAGAAAGGTCTTAAGAGCTGAGAAACTTGACAGCAATGTAGGAAACAGGGAGATGTGACGACAACACCATCTGGACGTACTAGTGAAGCCTGGGTTGCTGGTTTTTCCCCCTGTTCTTCTCCAGGGTTGCATGGACCCTGGTGCTCTCCACATATACTAGAAATAATAATTTAAAAAGTGCACTGTGGAAACAGGGTCATAGCTGGCAAATCTCTTATTCAAAATACTTTACACACAAATGTAGACTCCCCGGAACCAATGTCACCAACCCACTGAGTGCTGGGCAACCCATTTATGGCTGGGGTGTTGTCTGTGTTGTGTCTAAGCTACCTACCCCCTGAGTAGCTAAGCTTCAGACAAGAATCATAGAAATGTAGGGCTGGAAGGAACCTCGAGCACTGAGGCAGGACCAAGTAAACCCAGACCATCCCTGACAGGTGTTTGTCCAACCTGTTCTTAACAACCTCCAGTGGCGGGGATTCTACAGCCTCCCTTGGAAGCCTGTTCCAGAGCTTAACTACACTTGTAGTTAGAAAGATTTTCCTAATCTTTAACCTAAGTCTCCCATGCTGCAAATTGTCCTACTTCCAGTGGACGTGGAGAACAACTGATCACTGTGCTCTTTATAACAGCCCTTCACATAACAGTCTGCAGATATCGGGTCCTCCCTCAGTCTTCTTTTCTCAAGACTAAACATGTCCAGTTTTTTAAACCTTTCCTCATAGGTCAAGTTTTCTGAAGCATTGATCATTTTTGTTACTCTTCTCCGGACTCTCTCCAATGTATCCACACCTTTCCAGTGCGGTGCGGTGCCCAGAACTGGACACAGCTCTCCAGCCGAGGCCCCCTACCCCCGCAGTGCCGAGTAGAGCGGGACAATGACTTCCCGTGTCTAGCACGCGACACGCCTGTTAACACACCCCAGGATGATATTAGCCTTTTTTGCAGCTGCAGCACATTGTTGACTCCTATTTAATTTGTGAGCAACTGTAACTCCCCCAGATCCGTCTCAGCAGTACTATTGCCTAGCCAGCTAGTCCCTGTTTTGTAGCTGTGCATTTGATTTTTTCCTCCCGGAGTTAATTAATCGAAGACCACGGGGGATTATGGGGCTACAGATGGGTACCGATGTTTCCCAGCAAGAATTACTGAACTTCAAACCCTCGTTGGGACCATGCAGGGCCAGATTTTCATGAGCACTTAGCACTCAACCTTTCCCACTGAGAGCAACGGGGAGTGCTGGGCGCTAAACTCCTGGGGAAATCTCGCCCATGAATGCGACGGGAATATGTTGCTGGTGATGGCTAGCTGGGCACTATTAAGCTCTCTCTGTTTGCTCTCTTCCTTGCCACCAGGTGTCTCCTGCCTCAGGCACTTACAAGCCCCTTCTCCAAAGCCATATCCTGCCGGGAGTGTAGATTCATAGTTCAAGGCCAGAAGGGACCATTGTGATCATCCAGTCTGATCTTCTTGCCCGGCATGGGGCAGAGAACTCCACACAGAGATTCCCGCCTCCTCCGTATCTGCTCAGAGGCAGAACATGCGTCCAGCCTCAAAACACGTTCTCCATGCTTGCTCCAGCGCCAGCTCCCACCCTCATCTAAACACACAGCAAGGGCTTTGCAGAAAGGAAGTGAAAGTGTGAAAAGCCCAGCAAGAGATTTCGCCACCAACTGGCACCAGAGGTGCCCAGGTGGTGAGTGAAGGGCAGCGTCGAGTTCCATGCCAAACGGCTGGCAAGCCCTGTCTGGCTAATTGACCAGATATCGAAACTCATCAGTGCAATTGTGCTCGATTATCCTACGGGACTGGCTCAGTACCATAAGGTAAATTAACCTGTCCGGGCTGTTCTTTGAGACTGGCAACCGTTAGCCTCTTTGTTAATTGCACCAAGATAACAACTCCCGTGTAAACCTCCCTGTTTAGTCCAGGGGGAAAAGATACATTATGCTTAGGAGTATCTGTCCAATTACTACACTACAGATGAAGGTAACACACCAGTGCCATCAGCTGTAGCCTTAGGAGCTGCGGTTGCACTTATGTGCACTTGGAAATTAAGATAAAAAATAACTCATGGAAAATAACGGAGCCGTAAATACTCTGGATTTATTTACTGAGCATGATGTGCATCAGCTAGTTGCTCTAGCACAAATTATTGCTGTAAGTTCATCTCTATCTTCTCAATATCAGCCTCATGTGTGAATGGCTTCCATATGTGCGGCAAGCAACAAGCAGCTGGCAACTGGAACTAGGCTTTCTCCGGGATCCAAATGTTATAAATGCAAAACTAAAATAATAAACAAATGTCATCTAGTAGTTTATTGGGGATGTGGCAAGAGTCTGATAAATCAGGGCTTTCATAAAATACTCTGTACTTTTTGGAAGTGTATTTAATGCCATTTATTTAGATGTTCCATTTATACCGTGTACATGTATCTCTAATTCCAGGAACACAAAAATAGCTTTAATAACACACATCATAATAATGCTGTGTTACCCCTTTTAACCCAGGCCAGCAGCCAAGATGCAGGCCCTTGCAGGCTGTTTCTGCTTAGAGATTGCTGGTGGAGTCAGGTATCTCTTTGAGGCAATCCTGGGCATTTACAAAGAACGCACACAGTACTGTTTCCTGGAATGCAGCAGGCATCAAACAGGAGATAGTTTCTTTCCTTGCAGTTCCAAGCCTCTTTCCAGCCAAAAGCTCTCTATCTGTCTTAGCTTGTTTCTCGGGGTCATGCTACCAATGCTTCTCTGGTTGTCTCTAGGGCTTCCTTGCTGCCTTCTCTGTCTGCTTCTGCAGTGTTTTGCCCCGTCTCTCTCACACCTAGCCCCCTGTGTTTGTATTCAGGCTCCAGGGAAAACCCCTCAGACCACATGGTTCAGCTCCTACTCCGGCCTTGCATGTGGCCTGTGTCATGGATGGTGGCTCTTATAGTTTCAGCTATTTATTCCATAAAGGAGCAAAAATTTCTTCTGGCATTTATCCGGAATCACAGGCGACTGGCATGCCCACCAGTTTCCACAAGGTTCCTCCCAGCCCCTAGGATAACGCCTGCATCTCCAATGATTAGGTCTAAGCTTCCTAGCTTGACCTTAGGTAACTTCGCCTCAGTATCTGCAGTACTTCTGTAGTCTGAGTCCTGCAAATACTGAAGTAACTATCTCTAGCGCCTCCACATTTCCCCAGCCAGCCAGCACCCACCCTGTCCTAGCCAGACTGAGTTAAAGCCAGCTAGCTCTCTTCCAAACCCCAATCTGAACCAGACCCCTGGAAAGCCACGTGACAGGAGCATCTGGGTCCGATCAAACGGCGCTGTAGCACCGAGCGCAGCATAACAATGGTGGCATTGGATCCCGGCCTGCTTCGCAGAGCACAGTTTTGGGGCTGGCAGGCCAGAACCCAGCGGCCTGCACAAAAGAACCTGGAGGCAGATGAGCGACCACCCAGAGCTAGAGTGCGGATCTCCTCCGAGAGAAAAGAAAACCACCATTTATCCTGCAACACGGCAACAGCCACACAGGGCCAGCAGAGATCTAAAGTCGCCATGGATGCTTGTAGCCCGATTCTCCATCGTTCCTGTGACTGTAGGATGGTGTGACTCCATTGGCTTGGGACATTGAGGAGACCACCTGGTCCTTGATGTGTGTGCATCACCGGGAACATCAGCCGGTGACGCTGTTAGTCTCTGCAGCGTGCTTAACACCAGACTGAAAAGGGTCCCTGGAAGCTACCGCCTCACAACTCCCTCAGGAAGGGATAGTTCGAGAGGGGACAATAACGGCTTGTGAGTGTCAGGGGATGGAAGGACACATTCTCAGCTAGTGAGAATTAGCACAGCTCCGTTGACTTCAGTGGAGTCACTCCACTTTGCACCCGCTGCAAATCTGACTTGGCTCTTGGAGCAAGGGATTCAATCGCTTCACAATGCTTTTTACCCTTGTCTGTCCTCTTATCACACCCCTTTCTCACCACCCCATTCATCGTTTCCTTCCTTCTCTTTTCCTCCCGCTCTGTTTCTGGTCCCTTCTCTACCTCTTTTGTCAGTTTCTTTCATCTCCCGCATATTCTCAATGTTGCCTCTCTTCTCCTTTCACTGCTGCCTGCTACAATTCTTCCACATCAAACTCCTCTACCTCTTACTCTCCATTACCAGTTCTGTTCCTCTCGTCCCCATTGTAGACAGATACCACCCCCACCCTCCCTGGATGGCCAGGACATTAAATCGTCCATTCGCCTCTGCAATCCTGCTGCCTTCATCCCCCCTTCAGGAACCTTTTCTCCTTCACTTCTGCTGTCTGACTCTCTGACTCACATGACTAGAATTCCTTGCCTTCCCTTCGGACGGACACCATCGTATCTATTCAAATGCCGTTATTCTTGGCTCTTTCCACTGCCACTTGTCCATTCCTTTTTCCGCTGCACTCCACTAATCAGCTCGTCTTTTGAAATCTGATTGGCTGTCTGTCAACGAGTGAGCTAAGGTGGGTGAGGGGATATCTTTTATTGGACTAACTTCTGTCAGTGAGAAAGACAAGCTTCTGAGCCACACGGAGCTCTTCTTCAGAGCTGGGCAAGCTACTCCGAGTGTCACAGCTAAATGCAAGGTGGAACAGATAGTGAAGCATAAGTAGTTAGTGCACATTGTAAGAGACCATTCAAGGGGAAGTTGCCCCATAACACATCTGCAGTCACAGGACAACAAAGGGGAGTTAGCGGGTTACAAACTGTTGTAATAAACCATAAATCCAGTGTCTTTGTTAAGTCAATGATTTTTAAAGTCTAGCAAAGTTATGAATTTAAGCTCCCGGGGCGCATCTTTTGAAAGTGTTCGGATTTCCTTTGAGGATGAGGACTGAGAAATCAGATATGGAGAGATTGTGCTGTGAAAAGTGTTTGCCCACAGGTGGTTTTGTCCTTTATCATTTTTCTCTGTGACTTCATTTGAGAGTGCAGTGATGGTCTGGTTTCACCCACATAGTTGTTATTGGGGCATTTAGAGCACTGGATGAGTTACACCACTGATAGGCTTGTGTGGGCATCTTGAAAGATGTATTGTGGGGTGTGTGGATCATTGTATCAGCAGAGATATGTCTACAGGTTTTCATCTGTTGTTCTGGCAGGATCTGGTGCCGCTTTGAGTTGGTGCATCCTGGTCTGAAAGGAGCTTGTTTCTGATGATGAGCTTGGAGAGGGTGGGGGGAGTTGTTTGAAGGCCAGAAGAGTGAGCTGTCACTCAAACATTCCCTTCCTACCGCCAGCCAGCATTTCCAATGAAATTCACACCCAAGTATCCAAATCTTATGCATCTGTACTCACCCTCCAGAAAAATAATTGTAAGATTGGCTTTAAAATCATGAGGTTATTTAACAAATAACTTGTACTGTTGGGGGGTCCTGGTGTGTGTGTCTTCTGGTGTTTGAGCCATTGGGCGGAAGTGGCCACCCCCAGTTAGAGTGTGCTCACTTCAGGTTCAAAATTCCAACTTACACATACACAAAACGCACACGCAATAATGCTGCATCTCCACTGGCTGCTAGGCTCAGCCTTCCACTTGCCCTCTCCTAATCCCCTCTGCCATTCTGCCCTTCATTCCCCAAGTCTCGTGCTCTCTCCATGCTCCCTCACAGTCATGTGCCCCTAACTTCACCTGCCCCTTTATTTTCCACTCCTTTCCTCTGACACTTCCCTGTGCTGTACCCACCCCTCTCCTGGACCTCATGTTCCCCTGAAGTTCTTCAAGATTCCTTCTGAAAATCCCAATTCTCCCGTCCCCTCACAGTGCCCTATCCAGTTTCCCAACCATGGAGCTTAGAGGGCAGCCATCTTCCTTGAGGGCAGCCTGGCTTCGGTCCCCATGGAAACAATGGGAGATAGTGGCCATCTTTACTAGGAGAGCTTGACTGTCACCTCCAAAGGCCGTTGTGAAATTTTGATCACCTCAGCGAAGCCAGCCTGTGACTCCAGCCCTATGGAAAGCCATGGGCAATGGAAGCCATTTTGAGGTAGGGGGAATATGGTGAGAGAAGCCCCCAAATCATGAATGTCTTTAAAATGAAACCTTCCTGTCGTGTGACTCGTGTGTTGGAGGCTGTGTCATCCCCTTTTTGATTTCGTACCTTTTCTTTGCATTTTGTAATTATTTTAAAACTTTTCAGCAGAACATACGCAGGCCCCAGAAGGGAATGTACAAAAATTCATGTGTCCCTTCCCTAGGGCTGGACACCAGTGAGCTAGCAGGGCAACCAGATGTAGAGCGTGCGTGAACGATGCTTCTGCCCCGCTGTTCAGGGCAGCACTAGGTTCTAATCAATGTGACGCACCTGTTGAGCATCCCCTTGGGTTCCCATGTGCAGAACGTGACCGAAGCAGGCACATTCTCCCAGAGCGGAGAGCTCCCTGACTGTCTTTGACAACATCTAGCCAGAGCACAAGCCATGTGAAGCCTTCCCAGCTCTCCTGAAGAGGTGACACTCTGTTAATGATAAACTCATTACACCTTCTACGCCCATCCATGCACACGGCCCCAGATCTCAGGAACCTCTTTGTTTAACTGAAGTGAGTTTAAAAGCAAGGATCGTTAGCTAGCCATTGTCACCCAGGAGGCAGAAGTCATCAGTAGTCTATTAACTCGGACTAAAGGGCAGAATAACCTGTGTCAAACTCCTATGTCCCCCTGTGAAAGGTTATAGCCTTGTGCAGCCTGTGGGATGGACCCCAGCCACTGCAGCTGCTGCTTCGGATGGTTTGGCAACAAGCGAGAGCTCTTTTGGGAAATATTGTGTGCACATGGTGGCAGTGCTTTGGAGTCAGCAAGTCTGGGATCCCAGCAGCCGGAGGAAGTCATTCCCACTCTTTCGGGGAAGTCAGCATCGCAGCTGTGTAGCACTAGTCTGCTGTTTGTCTGGAGAACTGAACATGTGAACTGCTCTATAAATATTAGTCGTGGTGTTGACTTTTCCTGGACGGGAAGAAGAGAAAAGCTGCCTGAGGACAGAAGGAAGCAATGCAGACTAGAGCTGTTCTGAGCCCAGGTGTCTGATCAGAAAGCAGAGACAGCTCCTCGTGGGAGAGAGGAGAAAGGGCTTGGTGAAAGAAACCAAGGAAATCAAAAACGAGAGGGCTAAGCTGCAGAGACGCTGGAGAAAGGGACGGGGGGATGCGCTTGGGACTGAGCTGAAAGGCGTCCAGGTTAATTCAAGACACTTTGGGCCAGGACCTGCCAGCAACGCGGCACCGTTGCCACATCCCTACACAACGGTGCTCTCAAGCCAGTGGATCCAGTGGATGATTCCCCGGTGGCTACACTCCTGTCCTGCCCTTTGCCAGCCCTGACACACCTTCCCCCATCTTTGCTGTGGAGGCACAGAGCTGGATTCCTCAGCTGTGGCTCATTAAAGTCCCTTTGGGCCACTGTGGCATTGCAAAGGGACCTTAACCAGAACCCAGGATCTGGTTCTTTTTATCGACACTGGGGAAGGGACCCTTAAAAGAGTTCCTTTCACTCGTCTTAGAAACTTGAAAGGGAATAGGAACTGCCCAAGGTCCTTTCCACACGGTTCCTGTTAAGTAAACCCAACACATTTCAGTACACTGCCACGAGCCAAGCAAAACAGATTTTAAAAATTCCACATGACACCATGCAGGAAGAGAGTTTATAGAACAGCACGTTTCCCTGAAGGGCTCATAATTAGACTAATAAATGACATGATTTTATTGACCTGGGTCCTTCTATGTGCTGCATTAATGTGTCAGCAGTAGCCACTCTGGAATTTGTCCATTTTAACCCCATTTTTTACACAAATAAGCAAGTGCAGAGTAAAAGGCAGGATTCATAGAATAGAATCAGAGAATCGTAGGACTGGAAGGGACCTCGAGAGGTCTTCTAGTTCAGTCCCCAGCACTCAAGGTACAGGAATGGTTTGCATAGAGTACAGTTTGAAATGCTCCTGCAAAATACTGATAACAGTATTTTAAACAGAAAAAACAGCCCGTGATTAATGGAGGAAATTCCTTTGTCTGGAAACCTGGACCCTGCAGGCTCCATATACACAAAACTTTTACTGAACTCAATGGGAATTCCACACGCTGAGGTCATGCGAGACTGGACCACCAGTGATTATTAACTCTGTTTCTGAAACGAGAAGCATTGACACTAGCTAACTGTACGCAGAACACAGAGCGTGCCGTATTTACCTTACAAAAGTGGAAAATAGCAAATCTAAATCAACCAAATGGACAGAGAACACATCCTGTCACTTAATCTTTGGAACCTCCTGCATTCTATTTCTCATTTGCAATACGTATTACTGCTGGGATAAATGAAAACAAGTCCAAGATATAAACAATGGGGTTTCCTTTGATAGTTGTTTAATGCAAAAATGTTCAAGACCAAGAAAAGGAAAGGAAGAGAAGAGAGCCCATAATGGTACAGTTACAATAGTTCAAGAAAATTCTGTTTATTTGACATAAAGAATGACACACTGGATCAGATTCATCCCTGGTGCAATTCCACTGAAGTCAACGAAGCGACACCAGAGAAGAATTCTGCCCCTTATTTTTAGGGCCTTTCCTCAACAGCCCCCGTCGGGGAGGGAACTCACATGGATGCAGGTCCTGATCACAGAGGAATCTGAATCCTTCCTCCTATATAAGGAGCTTATTTCCTGCCAACCGATGATTTTGAACCAGGCACATAAATGAAACCAAGACTAGTGTGCCTGTGAAAATAACACATTTAAATAGCCCATAGGTGCAAAATCATCTTAAAAAATAACTGACCAGTCTGACACAAACCTTGGGCTCATGGGGTTTGAGCATTTTAGGAGATACAGTAAACGTGCAGGTTTCTTAGTGCTCTATCTCCTCTCCTGCTTGACTTTGCCACTCCAGTACACTCGTGTGTACTGAGTAATGTGGCCATGGACCCTTTCAGCGCCGTGACACGTTTCCCACAAGCCCTTACTGCTCTGTCCCCAGGGTATAAACAGCCTTTCCCAAGAACAATTCCCAGCTTCTCTCTTTCCACCAGACTTGGCAGGCTAGGAACCGTTCCCCTTTTTCTCTGTGCAGGGAAGTGTGATGCCATTTTCCTATGCACAGCTACTGCATATAGATAGTGTCACATGGCTTTTTTGTTTTGTTTTCTTACAGCGTCACCTTGAAATGTAGATTATGCCTGTTCTGACCTTCTGGCAGACCTGACGCTGAAAATGCAAGAGTTGAAGAGAGGCACTTCTTGCCCCAAGAAGTTCTCGTCCTCTGATGGGCAAGATGAATGTTTTCTTTGCCTCGGAGAAGAGCATTGGGCCAAACACTGCCAGGGGTCATTCGAACAGAGATCTAAAAGAGAGAGAGGGAGTTCATAGAGCACAAGTTGGGCTTCCTTGACAGCTTAAGAGCTGAAGGCGTCAGAGTGAAAGGAGTTGGTCTCTCGCTATCCTTTCAGTGTGTTTTCCAAACACTTCCCAGTCCAAGCTGAGTAGCAGCACTGGGCAAAGAGACACGCCAGCCAACAGCTCCATTTCGGATGTTGGTAGAAGAGTTTTTCTCCAAACGTTAGATGCCAGCCAAACTTTAACGGCCCCATGTGAGTCACATTTTGCTTCAGAGGTTTGGCTGAGCAGGACGCTGTGGCTAGCAAGCTAAGCACTTGGATTGTGGTTCCTTCGGGGAAAACCAGAGCCAACGCAGAGCGATCATTTCTGCAGCGGCAGAATCGTTTCCATCTGACGCTTTCATTGGCCAAAAAATGTTAAAGGTCAGGATTTGAAGGAAAGTTTTCTTCCCAGCACAGTCTAGTTCCTGTGATGTGTTGAGCAGAGGGGCCATGTAAGTGATGGAACCAGCCCCAAAGAAGAATCCAATCTCTCCTCCTAGCCTGGGTTTGTTTTGGATCTCCTGGCAGATCAGGCAATGTTTACAGTTAGCTCTCGAGCGGGAGAACCTCTGGTCTGGGAGAAATGGTTAAAATAGACATTAGCCCATGTAGAAGCAACTCCACAGTCTAACAAACGTCCCTCAGGCTCAAATGTGGAACTAGTGACTTCTCTGGAGGGCTGTAGATATCCCATCGGTTAAAGACAATCCCATTTTAAAACCAAAGCAATAGCTAGCGATGGATCTGAATCTGTCACCCTTGCTCGTGCTGATCACAAGCAGCCCCACTGATTTTAGTGGGACTGTTTCTGGAGTAAGGTATCACCCCCATGGGCCAAATTCTCTGCCGGTGTAATTCAGCACAGCTCCATTGACCTCACTGGAGCTACTTCAGCTGTCCAACTTCTGAGAATCTGGCCCACTGTGAGCCAGAGTGGCAGAATCGGGCCCTAAAATAGCAAATGAACACAGGCAAAAGCCACAGCTGTCAAGTGACATCGCTCCTGAGTCCCGAGAGAGCCCTGAAGATGGGACAGCTGTAGAAAATGTTGCTCCGGTCTCTTGGCTCAGTGTGACTGTGCAGGTGGCCGTGTCTTCCAGTGGGGAGGCCTGGCTGGGGAGAGGAGTTGGACATGACTCTCCCCGTGAGGAGGAGATAGTGTCCTCAGAGCTGGCGGGAGTCTTAGTCTGTCAATGAGAGAAGGAAACTCCCGGGGTTCCAGTGAACATCTGTCATTAAAAAACCCACGGTTTTCAGGTCTGGGTGCTAGTTTGTGCCTGTTCCCCATTTTCTAATGAATGCTGAGAAAATACGTGGCCCACCATGCAACAGGCATTTGGATTGGCACCAGTTAATTCGTGCTGGTGTTGTCTGACAGCGGGGATGTTGGTCAGGATGCCACGGTCGTCACGTCCTCACCGGTCCCAACAATTATCCAAAATATCTGTTAATAGGGTTAGTCTCTCGTACCACGAACCCCTCCTTTTCTTCATCCCTCCAAACACACACATGCAATTCATGACCTGAGCTGTTCTTGGAGATTTCAGACCATGGTCTTCTGAGCTACAGGTGAGTCTTTGTTGCTCTGGGACTCCTTTTGCATTGGATAGTCTGCTTGCCTCAGTGAGGCCTCAGAGTTGGAGTTTAAGAAAGCATCACACCATGCTATGCATTCCGCAAAGGGCAGGAGTTTCACTAAGTCCCACACATTAAGCCATACGGTATCCTTAAGGGGCCCATTCATTGTATGTTTACTGGAGAGCAGACCTCTTTTATAGACAATATTTTTCATGAGCTCCTTTCCACTGCTGTCCAGCGCTCTGAACTGAGTAACGACTTCTCTACCAGGATGGGAGCCCAGTGCCCTGTGGAACCAGAGCAGAAGGAGCTTAAGGAGAAAAACAGTCATTGCAAGACTTACCAGGAGCTGTAGAATCCTATGCAGTTCGAACCAGCTACAGATACTTCCAGGATCTCACTCTGCTGAGCCGGGTTGGGTTGGCAACAAAAGGGCCATGGATCTGCTATTGGCACGGTGCCTGTTATAACACAGATAGGGTAACCATTAAACTAACAGTGGTACTTTCTGTTCCATCCGGGTCCTTACACTACACCCATTACCGGAGTAGCTGAGCACTTCCAGAAGAGGATTCAGCAGCATGATTAGCATCTGCAAGGCCTGGGTCACTCCTTTGCCCTTCCTCTTTCCAGGGAAATAATTCATAGAATCATAGAATCTTAGGGTTGGAAGGGACCTCAGGAGGTCATCTAGTCCAAACCCCTGCTCAAAGCAGGACCAACCCCAACTAGATCATCCCAGCCAGGGCTTTGTCAAGCCTGACCTTAAAAACCTCTAAGGAAGGAGATTCCACCACCTCCCTAGGTAACCCATTCCAGTGCTTCACCACCCTACTAGTGAAAAAGTTTTTCCTAATATCCAACCTAAACCTCCCCCTCTGCAACTTGAGACCATTATTCCTTGTTCTGTCATCTTCTACCACTGAGAACAGTCTAGATCCATCCTCTTTGGAACCCCCTTTTAGGTAGTTGAAAGCAGCTATCAAATCCCCCCTCACTCTTCTCTTCTGCAGGCTAAACAATCCCAGTTCCCTCAGACTCTCCTCATAAGTCATGTGCTCCAGCCCCCTAATCATTTTTGTTGCCCTCCGTTGGACTCTTTCCAATTTATCCACATCCTTCTTGTAGTGTGGGGCCCAAAACTGGACACAGTACTCCAAATGAGGCCTCACCAGTGCCGAATAGAGGGGAATAATCATGTCCCTCGATCTGCTGGAAATGCCCCTACTTATACAGCCCAAAATGCCGTTAGCCTTCTTGGCAACAAGGGCACACTGTTGACTCATATTCAGCTTTTCGTCCACTGTAACCCCTAGGTCCTTTTCTGCAGAACTGCTGCCCAGCCATTCGGTCCCTAGTCTGTAGCAGTGCATGGGATTCTTCCGTCCTAAGTGCAGGACTCTGCACTTGTCCTTGTTGAACCTCATCAGATTTCTTTTGGCCCAATCCTCTAATTTGTCTAGGTCCCTCTGTATCCTGTTCCTACCCTCCAGCGTATCAACCACTCCTCCCAGTTTAGTGTCATCTGCAAACTTGCTATGGGTGCAGTCCACACCATCCTCCAGGTCGTTGATGAAGATATTGAACAAAACCGGCCCCAGCACCGACCCTTGGGGCACTCCACTTGATACCGGCTGCCAACTAGACATGGAGCCATTGATCACTACCCGTTGAGCACGACCATCCAGCCAGTTTTCTATCCACCTTACCGTCCATTCATCCAGCCCATACTTCTTTAACTTGCTGGCAAGAACACTGTGGGAGACTGTATCAAAAGCTTTGCTAAAGTCAAGAAATAGCGCATCCACTGCTTTCCCCTCATCCACAGAGCCAGTTATCTCATCATAGAAGGCAATTAGGTTAGTCAGGCATGACTTGCCCTTGGTGAATCCATGCTGACTGTTCCTGATCACTTTCCCCTCCTTTAAGTGGTTCAGAATTGATTCCTTGAGGACCTGTTCCATGATTTTTCCAGGGACTGAGGTGAGACTGACTGGCCTGTAGTTCCCCGGATCTTCCTTCTTCCCTTTTTTAAAGATGGGCAGTACATTAGCTTTTTTCCAGTCATCCGGGACCTCCCCCGATTGCCATGATTTGTCAAAGATAATGGCCAATGGCTCTGCAATCACATCGGCCAACTCCTTTAGCACCCTCGGATGCAATGCATCCGGCCCCATGGACTTGTGTTCGTCCAGCTTTTCTAAATAGTCCTGAACTACTACTTTCTCCACAGAGGGCTGGTCACCTCCTCCCCATACCGTGCTGCGGAGTGCAGCCGCCTGGGAGCTGACCTTGTCTGTGAAGACAGAGGCAAAAAAAGCATTGAACAACAACAAATTATGTGAGATTTGTTCTCCATTTTATTTATTGTTTATTTTTTGCCTGCTGTGCTCTGAGGTTTGATTAGCAAAGGCAGGTTGAAGAACAGTGCCTTGGGCTTGGAATGGCAGGTGTTGAGGTTTGAGGTCTTTCATAGATCCTGCAGGGTTTGCTCTGCAGTCTTACTATGACCCCATGGAAAGCTTTGTCTCCTGCACAAGTGTAGCACTTATGTGCATCCTGCCGGTCAGTCAGGCCCTGGTCCTCAGAGGGGGTGAGTCAGTCCATTAATCCAGATACAACAATTCACACCAACAGAGAGTCGGCCCTCGGAGTGTAGAAAGGGCCTTGTGCTGATTTAGGGAAAAACGCAAAATTATAAACAAAAGCAAAACTCTGGTAACAGTCCATAAATGCAAGTGAAATGGCTCTCCACTACTCAGAAATCGGAGTCACTGTTTATACTGAAAATGGGATCCCTCTGCGTTAGTACCATGGGCATGATCCAAAAGCCATTACGATCAACGGAGAGACTCCTGGTAACTCCAGCAGGCTTTATATTGGGCTCAGGACCTCACTTGTGGGTGTTTTCCAAGGAATGCTGTAAAATCACAATCTCCTTTAAGTCCCATTCCAATTTTAAATAATAGGCTTTGGGTCTATCTGGGAACCCTTGATTCTGACTGCAATCCTAGGACAGCGTTTGTTGTTCCTGTGTATATGGCACCCAGAGACAGTCAGTGGGGCTTTTGTTAGGATATTTCCCTGAAATACACCTTTCTCAAACCTGTTAGTTTATTTTTATTGTAAAGCTTTTCAGCAACTTCATGGTGTACCTCTTGACTGAATCACAAAATAGTAAGTCCATGGAGACCAAGAAGATCTCATAGACCTACAGAGGGACTTAATAAAAGAAGATAAAACCAAGACACTTTGAAACTCATGCTTTGGTGCTTGGAAAGAAATGTTCTCCATTGTTTCTTACCCTCTGAGGCTATAGCCAGTATTAAGAAGAATCTGTGGGCACCTGTGATGGTAAGTGAGAACAAGCTTGTTTTTAGTTCCTGTGTCATGAAAGAAAATGAACAGGTGTGCTAAGTGGCTCCTAATTAATGGATTTAGGTAGACAGGAACACAGTGAAAACCCATGTTTTCCCATGAAATCGTGTTAATGAATACTAGAGTATCTGGGTAGCCCAGCAACTCACTACATTAGCTGTTGCCTGATCTATTGGTTAGGGATTATTTAGAGTTTCCAATGTAACATTCTGTGGTTTGGCAGGATTCATTTGTCTCAAGATCAGCCATAGTATTACAGCTAGTTTGGGAGAGAGGCCCCCAGTGTATACAGGCGAGACACTCACACTTAAGGGAGACCTTTTGAATGTGCAGTGGTTTTAGTAGCACAGTCAGCAATATCACAAACACTACAACGCAGCAAAGTAGAGATAATCCAAGCATCCAGAACTTGTGTACACACACCATCCTATGTGGAGAGCCCCATAATAGGTAAGATGATCCACGAGTGGTCCTTGGCCTTGCAGGTTCCAGGAAATCTCCCAGGAGTGCTTGGGCCACGTGCCACCTTTAATCAGAGGTTAGCTAATGCCCACTATGCCTAATGCATGTACAGTAGGGGGTTCAGCCCCTTTTCCTTATGTGTATTTCCTCACTCTACTAATGTCAGGGTGTCCTTCTCCCATAGGCTAATAGGCCTTTTACTTCAAGCTTATTACCATTGTGACAAAGTTCCTCCTCTACCTTGGTGGGTCCTGCGCTTATTGGCTGACTTTGCTCGCCTCAGAGATCTTCCCCTCTGGTAGCACCCACAGTTCAGGTCAAACTCCTCCTGTGTCTGATCAGGAGTTGGGAGGTTTGGGGGGAACCCGGGCCCGCCCTCTACTCTGGGTTCCAGCCCAGGGCCCTGTGGACTGCAGCTGTTTAGAGTGCCTCCTGGAACAACTGCATGACAGCTACAATTCCCTGGGCTACTTTCCCATGGCCTCCTCCCAAGACCTTCTTTATCCTCACCACAGGATCTTCCAGCAGTACGCCCTCTCACTCTCAGATCCTAGTGCCTCTTACTCCCAGCTCCTCGCACGCACGCCGCAAATTGAAGTGAGGTCCTTTTTAAACTCAGGTGCCCTGATTAGCCAGCCTGTCCTAATTGATTCTAGCAGTTTCTTCTTAATTGGCTCCAGGTGTCTTAATTAGTTCCAGCAGGTTCCTTATTGCTCTAGTGAAGCCCCTGCTCTGGTCACTCAGGGAACAGAAAACTATTCATCCAATGGCCAGTATATTTGCCTTCTACCAGACTTCTGTAGCCCACTCGTCTGGGTCTGTCACAGCATATACATAAATTAGTTACCATGGCATTCTTTTGGTTGGACATCTGCTAATGCGCCTAACTTAGAATATCTGAAGCTGGTATAAACTGGCATCTTGTGGTTACCTGTCAGCAATTTGGCAACATTTGCTTATAACAGCACTCTGTCTTGTGCTATATGATCATTTACTTGTTATTGCTTATGTTAAGTCTTTTTAGGCCTTGGGCCTTAGTTAGTTTTGCTAAACTATTATCTTTACAGGCTTGAGACCTGTAGGCTTTTGCATTACTGCCTTAATAAATACCTATACTTTACTTAGCATATGCCCATATATCTGTAGCAACATAGCAGGTTACATAACCCACCAAGATCTTGAGCTGAATGTTCTTCGGAAATTGTAATTATTATTCATTCTTAATTACTGTTAATTATTAATTATTCTTATTATTAATTCTTAACTACTGCTAGTAGTAGTAGTATGGTCGTGTCCAAGAGTGTGTCTATACTGAAATGTAAACCCCGGGTTAGTGGGACTTGACTCTGCAGGTTTACAATTCAGCATCCACACCACAGTACACAAACCCAAGTCAAACCACCATATCCCCAGCTTCCTAGCACCCTCCTGTTGCAGTTATTGGACCTACAAAGTTACCCTAAACTCAATTGTAAAAAGTATGTGAAAGATAATAAGATGTTACAATAACCATGAGAAATAGGTCAAGTTGTTTATGAAGATGAATGTTGTAATAAGTCCATAAAAACCCAACAAAGAAGAGGTATTAGTCCAAACAAAATGGCCTACTAATGTAAGTCAAGGACTGTGGTGCGATCATACTCGGTAAACAAGAAAATGTGGGAACAAAGTTACGTCTGCCAAGTTTGGCCTTATGGAAATGGATTTAATTGGTAGACAAAATTGTGAGGATAAAATATGTCACCCATTTTTCCTCCTTTTGGGGGAATCTTAAAAAGAGACTTGGGGGGAAAAAAATCATCCTCCTCCAGCTCGTCCCCTAGACCTGCCAGCCCTGCAACTCATCTCGACTCATCAAAAGGACTTTCTTCCTGACAGGAAGGCCGTCCGGCCTTGCTCTTCTACTGTGCTTTCATCTGTGAGGGCTGGAAGTCAACCCATTATCATGACATCCAGTCCTCAGTCTGTCAGTGGGTATAGCTAATTCCCATCACCACAAAGGCACATAAGATCCTGGGTTGTAGGCCTTTCTCTTGTTGGGCTATTTTCTGCCCCAGTGTTTCTTTCCTCCTATCCTATCTCATTCTCTTGGCTTTTCATTGGATCCTGAAGTCAATTACACGGCATTCATCCAAACCTGCCGTGTCTAAGGACAGTGAATCCAACCAGATGACAGCCCTGACCAGACCATAACTAACCAGAGTCTAAATAGCACATGTCGTGGTTGACTTGCCAGCCAAAGCATCCACTTATAACTAACCAACAGTCCTGTGCTTCAGAAACATCAACAAAAGCTGCATTTCACCCATCTTCTTTTTCCTATCTCTCCTTCACTTTGGGTCTGTCTGTTTCTGAAAAACAAGAGACGTGAAAGCCCTTCACACCAAGACTAAGAGTACAGTTAACCTTCTGATGAAAAGGGGAAAGGTTGTTCTGAAAATAAGACTGATATTTTTACTCCAAAAGGAGAAAGACTTAGATAAAGCCTGACTGTTTTGCATCATCACTCAACCACAGTTTCAGTACAAATGTTTGTCTTGTGTTTAATCTATAAACTTCGAATTTAAATAAATGCTTTTGAGTGTTTGCCATGTAACAGAATAAAAACCAAAAGCTCTGTTTAAAAATAACCCCAAGTCCATCTCTGACTGTTTAATGTTAGACAGTAAAAGAGTTTATAAACACTTGAACTCTTTAAGCCTTTGAGGCTGTATCTACGCTGGAATAAAAAACCCCACAGCACCACGTCTCAGAGGTCAGCTGACTCAGACCTGCAGGGCTCGGGCTGTGGTGCTAAACATCGCAATGTAGATGTTCAGGTGCGGGCTGGAGCTTAAGGTCTGATAACCGCCCGCTTGGGGGGTCTGAGACCCTGGCTCCAGCCTGAGCCCAAATATCTACACTGCAACTTTATATCCCTGCAGCTTGAGCCCCGTGAGCCTGGGGCAGCCACAGCCGGGCCATGGGTCTTGTGTTGCCATGTAGCCGTACCCTAAGATCAGTGTCTTCACCACACCTGCCAGCTGGGGCCGCTCTAACCCCTGGTTCATGGGGCATCGGGGTACAACTTGACTGTCAACCCCCACCCGTTACAGGAAGTTGTCACAGCCCGCCAAGTTCCCAGCACAATTCGCCGAGCTGTCTTTTGGGTCTGCGCGCTCCCGGCAACATGCAGGTGTCACCATTTCAAGAGCTTCTCTTGCTTACGCTTTCACTCCTCTTTCAGCAAACGGGCAGCGCAGCCAGGAGATGCTGGTGGACATTCTGGCGGCATTTTCTGACCTACCAAAGGTGCCTCATGGAGGGAGGAGGACGACTCTATAGACCTGGCAGACTCAGACTGCTCACGACTCTCGGTTTAGCCACCGAGGCCCCTACATCGACCAGCATCTCTGAGCAGGGCCACAAGCACAGACTGGCGGGGGCAGATCGTCACGCTGACCTCCAGCGACCAATGGCCGCTCCAGAACGTTTGCAGGAAGAAAGCGCTGTTTCTGGAGCTTTGTGAGCAGCTTGTCCCAACCCTCCAGTGCCAGGACACACAAATGAATGCAGCCCTCCCAGTCCAGAAGCACGTTCCTCTTTTCCGAAAAGGCACCTAAGGAAATTCCTTCATTGGATTTTGGAACCTACAGCCCCAATCTTGTAAATACCTAAATGCTTGAAAGATCAGGGCCTAAACTATTAAAGTCTGGTGAATCAGCTAAGGTTAGATATAACCTTATATAAAGTTATATATAAAGATATAACTTTATATAAGGGAGCTATAAACCCCACACTGGTGCTGAAAGGGTTGAGGGGAGGCTGAGAGCTCAGTTAGTGCAGCTGGTGTCACCTGGAGGGTACGTCAATTTCAATTAAGGTGAGGACCCAGCTCTATGTGGCTGATTTAAGGGGGGACCAACTGAGGCATTAGGAGTCCTGGTATCTTCTCCTAGGAAAGCTGATCCAGGGGAGACTTGGCCTTGGGATTCTTTCCTGAGCCAGGTGCTTTAGCAAAGGATCCAGGAACTGGAAAGCCTTGGAAAGGTTGTAGGAGGGAGTTTGCACCCTGGAACGGGCTGAGAAGGGCAGCAGGGGAGAAGGAGACTCCTGAAGCCAGCCTGGGAGAAGAGCGCCTCTAAGGAAGAAGCCTGGTGGGTCAGAGGCTCGGGAGGAGCTGGGAAAGCCCTGGGCGGCAGCACTCTGCAGGAGAGCGGGAAGGAACGTGGCAGACCCTGGGAGGGCGGTGAAGAGTGGGCGAGGACTGGGCCCAGGAAGGGCGGAAGAGTTTGTTTCTTTGCGTTTAGTTTGGATGTTGGGTGCCCCAGAAGGGGTGGGGCTACACGTGACCTGGCTGGAGGGCCAAGCCCCAAGGAGTGGACCCCGCACGGGCCTGTATGGCGTCTGGGGGAGGCGACTGGGAGAAGGCCCTGCAGTGCCATGCCCAGCCACCGGGGGCAGGTGTCCCGGTTGGTGACACGCTCGTCTGCATCAGGCAGAGCTGCTGCTTGGACTGAGAGTACAAACCCCCTAATCCAGCCCCGGTGATCCGTGACCAACAGCCGCCGTGGAACACCGTTAACCCCTGATGGGGTTCCAGTGCTGCTGTAAACTAGTTCGGTCGGAGGGGGTGTGACACCCTTGCATTTAACACCGCCAGAGTGGCTGTGTCTTCGCTGGCACACAGGAATGGGGGGCTGGAGATAGTTAACTCGCTGTGAAATCCTAACCTGACCCCACGCCCGTGGAGTGTTGGCTGTGAGGGCAGCACGGTACCCACTCCCTGACTTGACCTCTCCTAGTTCACATGGCAGAGTAAGCAACCAAAATTCCCCGTTTCTACACTATGTATGCAGCGGTCGTGAGAAGGCATTAGTTATCCCATGGCAAAACACCCTGTTTATTGTCTGTGAAGACACAGCCTACATGTGCCATGCAGACTGTTACCCTCTCTTTTCTAGTGGCCATCCCCACATCTGCAAATGAAGGCACATCCGAGAGAAGCATTTACTGAGACTGCCAACAGAGAGCTCGCGGATTGCCAGTATGGCACTTTGAATGAAAGCTACATTCAAACAGAAATGTTGAGTAAAAAAACTACTCTTAACGATTTTGCTAACAAGGTGAAACATCAGGGGAGTTCAGCTTACAAGCATATTCTGTCACTATAAATGAACAGACAAATTACTGCCCTAGAAGAATTAATTTGCAGGGATGAGCTGTTTTTAAGGATAACAAAGTGTCATTTCCTTTTGGAAATCAACTCTGATTGTCTGGGGTGGCTGCTTTCCTGCTCCAATGGAAATGGATATCGGATTGATGGGATTTTCCTCTTTTCTAACTCTTGCCCTTCTGGCCCGGAAAGTGGATCTGGAAAAACTGCCAGGAGAACTCTTACTTTTGGATTTCAGTGGCTCTCTGGCTTCTGAGATCTACTTGAACTAGTTCCAAATACTAGCTCCATATCTTAGCAATTCCTGGCTCATTCAGCAGGAGTGGAGAAAGAAACATTAATGAAAAAATAGTAGGAGCAACATTTTTATTCTTTCCTTGGTTGGTGGTTTCTCTGAAAGAAAATGGACTAACAAACTCCAATCAGTGCAGTTATGCCAGGCATCCATTCAGCCAGAACCTTTGCCTGTCAGTCTGAGTCCTCCTTTCCTATTGCCCTAACATAACCAAGCTCCATGCTTCCATCTCTCTTAGTTATATATGCATACCTGCTGATACTTTATTCCTCCTTTGAACAGTGGAAACAGCATCCAGCCCTTTTCCAATAAACATGCTGCAGGGGAGGTGGAATATATACTAGTATCTTCCACTCCAACATCAATTTAGTTCAATTCAGGTACTGTAATTTTTCAGTGAAATAGACCTTGAGACTGGGCATTTCAAATGGGTTTATGGTTTAGTCCTGTCACAGGCTGACTGAATCTTCAAAACAAGTTGGGCTCAGCCACACCTGCACTAGATTAGCTCCCTCCTCTCCCGCAGCTGGTACTGATCAGCTGGGGATTTCTTTAAAAGGGCTGAGAGAATTGAATTTGAGAGAGGAACCACAGGGAGCAAGTTGGGCCCCTGGGAAAGGCCCTGATGCCGGGTCTGGAAGGACTCGAGGGAAAGAGCCGAGCCAGTGCTCTGTCTCAGACAAGGGAGAAAAGTAGGCTGGGTGGCTGAGACTGCGAGGGGACTCCACGGAAGGAGCCTGGAAGTCAGGACTCTACCCTAGAGCAGAGAAACGTAAAGGTAGCCCAGAATGGGCTGGGAACTGAGCCCAGAGGGTGGGGTGAGGAGCCCAATAAGGTGACAGAACTCGTTTTCTTGGACCATTGTTACCCAGAGTGGGGACTGAACTTTGAGTGCAGCCCAAACTTCACTGCAAATGGCTTAAATTCATGCCCACTAAACTGTAAACATTACAATGTTGGGTATACAATGTCTAGCAAAATCATCTACTTAGCCATAGCATCTTCTGGTAGACTATCTCCAGAAAGTGAGAGTCATATTCTAGGACAAGTGTATAGTATTTTAGAACATAACATAAGAATGGCCGTACAGGGTCAGACCAAAGGTCCATCCAGCCCAGTATCCTGTCTACCGACAGTAGCCAATGCCAGGTGCCCCAGAGGGAGTGAACCTAACAGGTAATGATCAAGTGATCTCTCTCCTGCCATCCATCACCACCCTCTGACAAACAGAGGCTAGGGACTCCTTTCCTTACCCATCCTGGCTAATAGACATTAATGGACTTAACCTCCATAGATTTATCCAGTTCTCTTTTAAACCCTGTTATTGTCCTAGCCTTCATAACCTCCTCAGGCAAGGAGTTCCACAGGTTGACTGTGCACTGTGTGAAGAACTTCCTTTTATTTGTTTTAAACCTGCTGCCATTAATTTCATTTGGTGGCCCCTAGTTCTTATATTATGGGAACAAGTACATAACTTTCCTTATTCACTTTTTCCACACCACTCATGATTTTATTTACCTCTATCATATCCCCCCTTAGTCTCCTCTTTTCCAAGCTGAAAAGTCCTAGCCTCTTTAATCTCTCCTCATATGGGACCCGTTCCAAACCCTTAATCAATTTAGTTGCCCTTCTCTAAACCTTTTCTAATGCCAGCATATCTTTTTTGAGATGAGACCACATCTGTACGCAGTATTCAAGATGTGAGCATACCATGGATTTATATAAGGGCAATAAGATATTCTCTGTCTTATTCTCTATCCCTTTTTTAATGATTCCTAACATCCTGTTTGCTTTTTTGACTGCCGCAGCACACTACGTGGATGTCTTCAGAGAACTATCCACATTGACTCCAAGATCTTTTTCCTGATTAGTTGTAGCTAAATTAGCCCCCATCATATTCTATGTATCGTTGGGGTTATTTTTTCCAATGTGCATTACTTTACATTTATCCACATTAAATTTCATTTGCCATTTTGTTGCCCAATCACTTAGTTTTGTGAGATCTTTTTGAAGTTCTTCACAGTCTGCTTTGGTCTTAATTATCTTGAGCAGTTTAATATCACCTGCAAACTTTGCCACCTCACTGTTTACCCCTTTCTCCAGATCACTTATGAATAAGTTGAATAGGATTGGTCCTAGGACTGACCCTTGGGGAACACCACTAGTTACCCCTCTCCATTCTGAAAATTTACCATTTATTCCTATCCTTTGTTTCCTGTCTTTTAACCAGTTCTCAGTCCAGCCAGTGTAAATGAATCTAGGTCTCCTTTGCTCCAGGGGGGCCAGTTCTTCCTGTGCCACCAACATGGGCTCTTTCCCTCCACTTGGCCTGCATTTTTGGCATATATGACAAGCCTTGACAGCGTCCTCAGTGTCACTCTTCATTGGAGGCCAGTATAAAATGTCGCTGGCCCTTTTCTTAGACTTGCCAATCCCCAAATAACCTTCATGTATCCTTTTCAGCACTCTTCTGTAACGCCGTAGGAACCTCCAGTCTGGTGCCTTTAAACAAAATCCCCCTCAAATGTATAATAGGATCTGGGAAGACCCTGTGCTCATAGCATTCATTACTTTCTGCAGGCTCTCAGCCTAAGCCGTAACTCTGGCAATCACAGGCCACATTTCATCTGAGGGGATACAGGATGGTTGGGGCGGGGGGTTTCAGACTGACATGTAGAAAAATCTAGCTCTGGACTTTTCTCCACTGCACTTATATCAAATGTTCTAGCATGTGCGTATGCAACCACCCACTATCTCCCAGGTTTATATTCACAATCCTATCTGTGTCATCAGTTCATAGGATTTTATGACCAGAAGGGACTAGTAGATCATCTAACTTGACCTCCTATATATCACAGGCCAGAGAATTTCACCCAGTGACTGCTGCATCATACCCATACCCATGTCTGAACTAGAGCATATATTTCAAAAAGAGACATCCAATTTTGATTTTAAATCTTCAAATGAAGCAGTATCCATAACACCCTTAGGTATATTGGCAGCAAGGAGAGAGCTGTTATCCTGTGAGACCTAGTCACTAGAGGAAGACACAAGCAGGCCCCTTAACAAACAACACAGCCAAGGACAAACATATGGCAGGTTCTTCCTGAGAGGCAGTGTGGCTAAGTGATGGGATTGGGTCTGCCATATTAGGGTGCTGGGCTTCAGTCTGCCATGTGTAACCCCCGTGATCCTGGCTCATACTCACTAAGGGTTGTGAAGGGTTTAGCATTTTTAACAGCGGAGGCAGGATGATCCCATTGTTAAGTTTTGTTCTATAAATGGGATAAGCACAAGGTCAGGCCTTTCCCAGAGGTATTGTGCTTGTTTATGTTCTGTGATCTAAAGACAACATTTCTCTGGTCGACATCTCGACCTCAGATTGCTGTTCCAACCTCTGGTTCACAGATCAACAGCTTTTCCACACCTTGGAATAACTTTATCTGTGTGTTGCTCTGTTATACCTCGAGAGCTAATTTGGGGGTAGTTAATTTGCTGAGAGAGCTGCAGAAAAACACACTAAGTGAAGATGCCATTCTTTATAGCTCAGATAGTCTTGTATCTCAAACTATCTCCTTTGAGTTGCATTCTTACAGAACAGTGGTCCTGTCCACATCTCCACCCTGACTAAGATGCCGGGGCTTTCCATTTCGCTCAGACCACTAGAATGTTTGCATGTCCCTCCCCTTTATTTACCTGCCCCCCACTCCACATAGTCAAAGAACTTTGCCATTTTTTTTATATGGGGCCAAAGCTTATTGACAAGTCCCCCAAACACCTGGAGAGATGGAGTGGATGAGAGGAGCCAGTCCGTTATGGTCCAAAGGCTGTCCAAGGAATGCACAAAGTTTTACCGTTATCAGGGCTTCAACCCCCTGGAATTGTCAATCCTTATCCCAGACAAAGGCAGCATTTGTCTGGATCGCACCTTGTTGCAGGACTGAGATTGCAGCAATGTGTGTCTTTTTCTGTCTTTCAGATTTGTTTGGGTCGCCTCTATTCACTCCTGACTTGGCATCCGGAGCTGATGCTTGTTTGTCAGTTCTTGCTCACCTAGAACTCAGCCCACCGCCCGGGGGCTTGGACGGCTCACTCAGCTCCCACAAAGGGGAATATGCAGAGGCAACTCAAAGAAGAAATGGCTCCTTTCCTGTTACCAGAGTTCTTTGAGATTAGCCTCTGCCCCATTTCTTCTGAAGTCTCGGGTTAGGAATTCCTGAATTTTGTGGAAGGAACTGAAGGGTGGTTTGGGCCTTGCCCCCTTTGATACCCTCTAAACCCGCGAGGATGAGAGAAGGCAGAAGGGACAAGGGGCCTCAATGGACACTGCTCTATAGAAAGCTCTGGAGGCTTGTGTGCAGGTGCCTTGATCCCACAAGTGTGACTATGCAGAGGCCACTCAAAGAATTCCAGTTGCTGGTAAGTTACCTTCATTTCTAGGCAAATCATAGCAGGGTAATGTGATATTCATTAGCTTCTAATTCATTAGCTTCAAATCCGAACAGATTTCCATGGAGGCAGCTAAAGGCATTTCTCTTATCCCAGGACTATTCCCCTAAGAAATTTCAAAGTCATGCTGCAAAGCATGCAGGTCTCAGAGAGCTTCAAAAAGAGGTCACAAGACTCTTTTATACTGGACAGTGTTTGGCAATGTTAATGAGAGGTCACTGCCTCCTTCCACCCACCCCCTATAATGTAAAACTCCAGTGCCATTTGTTGTAAAATATGTAAATAAACATTAGACTAAACATAGCTGGATTGTCTTAAACAAAAGAACAGTAGTGCCATTGTTTAGTAACAAATTCAGTTACCTGATTGAGGGGGGAAAGATTAAATATGTAAGCAAAATTAATCAAACAAATTAATCTTGAACTGCACATTAACAAGTACATGTTGTTAATTTAATAAAGAAGCAGGCATCTTTTTAAAAATAATTATTCTCTAAGCATGGTACATTCATTTTATGTTGTCTCCTCACTTTAAATAGCTTTATATCACAGTTAAAGATGTTTACTAGAACAAGTAAGCAAGCACACATTCCAAAACACTTATTAATCCTGTTACAGGCTTTAATGAAACATTGAACCATAATATTTGTATTTGTTATGGTTGCTAAGTATGTTGCTAAGTTATACACATCATACACTGCCTCCAAGTATATTTGTGATATTTGAGAGCATATACTGGGGAATTTGTTTAGCCGGTTTTTCCAAATTTAGTTATACTTTGAAAACTATGAAAGAAGAACCATTTATTAGCTTCCTATGAATATATCCTTTTTTCCTTGACAACAAAAACACATGTAAATATATTTAAACAAACAGTTGAACAGCACATGTTCTTGACACTCTTTTCTGTTACTTTAGAATTTGTTTTGTCATTGCAGGGAAAAAATGATTATACATGTGGATTTGCAGAATAGACTGACAAGGTAAAAAAGTGATCTATCTGGTGCAGTAATGGTACATAGTGCTTTTACAATATAAACAAAGACACCTTGGAAACAGAATTCATAATGATGTTGAACCTCCAGGCATCAATACTCAATCCCGTGCTTTGAAGAGCAAAATAAATGGTCCACACACACACCTAGACAAGTAAAAGATCCATGTGATGGGACATGTAAAGGAAGTCAGAATACAGCCAGCTTTCAGGTTAATATGGACTCCTCTGTGTTTCCCTTCTGAGTCATTTGGTGTGTTGTTATAATATTACCTCTATTTAACTGTCTTGTTTTGCACAGATGGGATTAAAATAAGGTTGAATGATGCTTTACATATAAGAGCAACATACTTCAATGGAGCTACTATGGATTTACCCAAGCTGAGCTGAACCTGGCCTGTTGCATCCATTGTAATGTAATCAATTCACTGATAAGTGTTCTTAGCTATCCCCCTTTCTGCCCTCATATTCCACCAACAGAAGTGTCAATGAACAATCATCTGTCAGATAATGAGTTTGACTTTTTTAATAATGAAACAAATAAATCCTGACCTGTTGCCACTGACTGTCCATAACAGACAACAGACACTCAATATTTCATTAGCAGTTAGTTGAATAATGAGACATTTCACATCTTAGTTGTCTCAGCAGTTCCCAGAGTCTCAGTTTTAATGGTAGAAAAATGGTCTTTTTCTTCATTGCTTGAAGACGCAGAATCTAATCCTGCATTCCTTGTGCATCCAGAACTTCCAGTGATTTCCGTATGAGATTTGGGTGCAGGGGGAATGCAGGATCAAGTCCAAAAGTTGAACTGAAGTATGGCATTAAGCCATAGTCTTGTACTGGGGGTGTTAGCTTTGTGTACGAACATCACTATTATTCTGTATGCTACATACAAAGTAGTAATTCTTACCAAGTGGAATTTTAATTTGACAGTGCACAGAGAGTCTGCAAACTCTTTTACGTGGCTAAGAGAGAATATATTGTAACTGTACAGGCAAAAGAAGAAGCATTTGGTGCTCCATAATAGCTGTCATTGCAATAGTTGATCTGTGGCTCTTTTTTAATGCTAATTAACTGTAGGTTTTGAAAATGGGTGTTCTGACATGACAATAGAACTGCAATGGATTTACAGCGAGTCAAATGCACAAAAGAGGTTTTAGCCAGGTATCCCCTGCTAAGTCATAGAGAAGCTCACACTACACACCTAGAATGAACCAGGATTCTCCACGCTCAGAAATGTAAGACATTTGGCACTTCAATTATACAGAAAATATTTGGAAGCAAAAAACTGTCCCCAAAAGTCCTTGTATAATGTGCTCTGGTCTCCAGGAGGGCAGAGATTCCATACTAACTGATTCAACAATGCACTGAAGCACATGCGGGCCCACTGCAGTCAATGGGACTATTCACTTGCTTAAAGTTATGCATATGCTTAAGCGTCTTGCTGAATTAGGACTTAAATGGGTAAGGAGGGTGAGTAAACCGAAAGATGTATTAACGGGCTCAGAGCAGATCTCCTCTATTGGATGTGGCCTGATGAACTGTTTCATCGGGAGCAAACGAGTCGTGTTCTCACGTGCCAGTCATGTCCCAGTGGCTGATGAGAGGCGCACAAGACAGCCCTTGGAATATAGAGTTTCACAATCCTCTGGGCTCCACCACGCTAAAGGCCATGGCTAGGATTGTCAAACGGACCTAGGGTGACCAGACAGCAAATGTGAAAAATCGGGACAGGGGATGGGGGGTCATAGGAACCTATATAAGAAAAAGACCCAAAAATCGGGACTGTCCCTATAAAATCAGGACATCTGGCCACCCTAAATGGACCTGAGGGGATTTAGGCGCCCAAATACCAAACTCCCTTAGCTCCAGCCCCAATTCACACTGAAGGCACTGCTGGAGCACGGTGTCCTTAGGACTCTGGGGCTCACCAAGTCTCTGGGGCTACTCCTCCTGAGGGCTTGTCTCACCTGACCCTTGCTATATATGGCAGCCAGGGCGTGGGGGGGGGGGGATGATGTCAGGGAGATGGATGAGAATGAATGGGCCAAGTACCTCAAGTAGACAGCTCACCTGTGGAGGTGTCACCTGGGAGATACCATGCCTCATCTGGCTTCAAATCAGCCACACGGGTGATGTGGGGAGAGACACAGACAGGCGTTGTCCCAAGCTGGCTAATGAGGAGGAACCCTGATAGCTAAGAAAACGTGTCTTTTTCAACATTTCTCCAGGCCTTTGTTTTCTTGCAAAGTAAATCCATGAGGATACTACTTTGCTTTGTAATTATTCACAGCGTTACTGGTTTTATATCACTGGGGTGTGTGTGAGTTACGAGGATATTTACTGCTGCTGTTTAAGAAGCCATCACCACCATCAGGGTATTCACAACTACTGAGCATGGATAGTTCACAGATGCCACCTGATGGGCACAAAATGAATGTCAAGCAATGAGCAAATTATGCCATGCAACTGTAGCACTACAGGAGAGATGCACAGATAAACTCTTCTTTATTGGAGTCTTAACGTACCATACATAGTCACAGACATGTCGTAATGTAGCTTTCCAGGCTGTTGGAAAAGAATTGCAATGTGTTTGGTGTGGAGGAAAAAAACCCTTTGTCTGATGCTGGATCACAGGAGTTGGAGGAGACCAGGGATTTTTCCCAAAGATGAATCAAAATTTACCTGTTTTCTGATTGTGTTTGCCAGCACCAGAAAACACCAACTCACATTCCCACAATAGCTTTGGGACCACTCAGGGCTGCTATATAACAAGAATAGGTTGACCAAATTAATTTGGATTTTCAAATGGCTTTTGACAAAGTCCTGCACAACAGGTTGTTTAAGAAATAGCGGTAACGTAGTTAGACTCACAGATAAATGTCTGTCCTGGACTAGAAACGGGCTCAAACACAGAAATAATAGAGGTCAGTTTTTCAACATGTAAAAGCTTAACAAGTGAGGTATCCCATGGATCTGTACTAGGACCAGTGTGGTGGTTAGGCAGATTAATATACATTTTAAAGAAAAGGAGGTGAGCAATGAGGTGGCAACATTTGCAGATGACACTGAATTATTTTGTTCAATCAAGAAGACTAACCTAAAATTAAGGTTGTTAACCAAAACTAAGATGATTGTGAAGAACGCCAAAGGAACCTTTCCAAGTTATGTGTTGTGGCAACATGGTGGCAGATGAAATCCAAGGTTGAAAATGCAGAATAACGTGCATTGGAAGAAATAAATAATTTGAACTACTCAGACACATTACTGCCTTATAAATTAACTGGAACATAGCATCTGCCAGACTGGATGAGACTTGAGGCCCATCTTGTCCTGTGTCCTGTCTTGAATGATGTCCAACATGAGATACTTCAGAGGAAGGTGTAAAAACCCCTCAGTAGCAGATGTTGGATAATTTGCACCCCGCATTGGATCTCATCTGATCTCTAATAATTAGTGATCACCTTTAAGCTCTGAAGCAGGAAGTTTCATATCCCTTGTCATCACTAATTATGATAACTCTGAATATTCTTGTTATCCATATAAATGTTCAATCTTGTTAAGTTTTTGGATTTAGCACTTTCCTGTAGCAGTAAGGTCCTTTTATCAGATTTGAATTTCCCACCTTTTAATCTGATTGACTGAAATTCCCCTTGTTCTTGTGTTTCCAGACAGAGAGAACAGATGTTTCTGATCTTCCTTCTCTACACCAGTCATTATATTGCAGACTTTTATCATGTCCCCTCTTACTCCTCCTCTTTCTCAGGTAACAATCCCAATCTTTTCAATCTCTCTTCACAGGAGATTTTCTCCAGGACCCTCTTTTCAGACCCTCTAGATCTGCAATTTCCTGTTTGAGATGGGATGCCCCGTACTGCACACAGTATCTGGATGAGGTATTAGAATACTGTCTGTATTTTGCACTAAGGGTTAGGATATTGTCTGTATTATGCACCATCTCTTTGCTTATGCATCCAAATGTCTTGTTTGCTTTTTTGCTTGCAGTCCCTTTCTGGAATTGATACAGTTAGCTTAGGACCCTGTAAGATGTCAGACACATAGAGGAACATAATTTGTTGGGGGAAGAGTCAACATGGTTTTTGTATGGAGAAATCATGCCTGACCAATCTACTAGAATTCTTTAAGGGGGTCAACAAGCATGTGGACAAGGGGGATACAGTGTATTTAGATTTTCAGAAAGCCTTTGACAAAGTCCCTCACCAAAGGCTCTTAAGCAAAGTAAGCAGTCATGGGATAAGAGGAAAGGTCCTCTCGTGGATTGGTAACTGGTTAAAAGTTGGGAAACAAAGGGTAGGAATAAATGGTCACTTTTCAGAATGGAGAGAGATAAATAGTGGTGTGCCCCAGGGGTCTGAACTGGGCCTGGTCCTCTTTAACATATTAATACATTATCTGGAAAAAGGAGGTAAACAGTGAGGTGGAAAAATTTGCAGATGATACAAAACTACTCAATATAGTTAAGTCCCAGACAGGCTGCGAAGAGTTAAAAAAGGATCTCTCAAAACTGGGTGACTGGGCAACAAAATGGCAGATGAAATTCAATGTTGATAAATGCAAAATAATACACATTGGAAAACATAATTCCAACTATACATATAAAATAAAGGGGTCTAAATTAGCTGTTACCTGTCAAGAAAGAGATCTTGGAGTCATTGTGGATAGTTCTCTGGAAACATCCACTCAATGTGCAGTGGCAGTCAAAAACGTGAACAGAATGTTGGGAATCATTAAGAACGGGATAGATAAGACAGAAAATATCATATTGCCTCTATATAAATCTATGGTACGCCCACATCTTGAATACTGCATGTAGATGTGGTCGCCCCATCTCAAAAAAGATATATTTGGAAAAGGTTCAGAAAAGCCAGGTTGGGCAGGAATGGTGTCCCTAGCCTCTGTTTGCCAGAAGCTGGGAATGGGTGATGGAATGGATCACTTGATGATTTCCTGTTCTGTTCATTCCCTCTGGGGCACCTGGCATTGGCCACTGTCGGTGGACAGGATACTAGGCTAGATGGACCTTCGGTCTGACCCAGTATGGCCATTCTTATGTTCTCATTCTGTTGCCTTCTCAGTCTGGGCTCTCTCCTTGGTCTAGAGACAATCAGGTTCTAAAACTGTAACCAATCATAAAAGAGATGAGCATCACTGTGGATAGCTCAACGTTTTTTTTTAAAAAAGGAAAGATGTATATAAAGAATGTAATATAAAATAGCATTGTAATATTTATATACTATTCTATAAATTGATGCTACACCCTCACCGGGAATGTGGTCACCCCATTTGGAAAGAGATGTGGCAGAAACAGAAGGGGTCCAGAAATGTACATAATACTTAGCTTTATATAGCTAGATATAGATATCCCATTCCCACTTTATAGATCCAGCTAAGTTTGCACTCTGTACCTTTATATAATTACCTTTAATTACAGCTATTTTCGAAATGGTATAAAATAAGAGGAAACAGATCTACTAAGAAAATAGCAAAACGAAATAATTAGTTTGGTATAAAAGTTGTCCGTTTGAAACATATTTCAAATGGAACTTATTTACAGTAGCAAGCTAAATTCAAAGGATAAGTCTCAAACTACATTTCTTACTGTTAAAGAATTATCTTTCTCCTTAAAAACAGAACGTGGAAGATTGACTGGTCTAATGTGTCTATAAATGTGAGGCAACTCTTCTAAGAATTGACACAAATTGCAAATCTTTTTTTGACCTTAATTTCCACAGTTCTGGTTCCATAAGTAATAATTTCCTGGAGATGATCTGACGACATGGCCTAAGAGAGCAAGTTTAAGAAATAAAGAGAATACGGGCCACTATAAATCAAAGCTCTAAGAGTAAACCTCTCAAACGGCCGGTTTACATTAATTCTCACATTTCTCTTGTAATTAGCCTGAGATGCTCAAAGATGAGATGATCAGCAAGATTTTGATTTTAAACATTTAAAATTTGTTTCTGCTATGAAATGTAACATTTAAATCAGATTTCCTCTCTTACAGCAGAACAAGCCTGAAAATTTTGTTTTGGCAACTATTTTACCAGAATTCGAAGTGTTATCTAGGAAAAAAGTTTGATGTGTAAAATCTGTATTGTTGTTTTGTAACATCTTATTCAGAGCCCCCACAACTGTGAGCCACTGTCTTAACCTCTGGCTTAGCAATAGTGAGAGTTTTGCTGCTGCTAAGCTGTGTCAGTGCCCTGACACTCCAACCTGTCTGCCTTGCTAACAAACTCCTCGAGACTCTGCCAATCTAAACCCTGCCTTGCTGGGAACAATCAGTGAATCCCGTTCCTGAGTTCCCCATAGCAGTGTCTCTGCAATATCCAAAGAGACACTGCTTCCAAAGAGACTGAGCACACATCAGTCTGTTAGTCTGGCTGAAGACTCACACTTCACTTTAATACACAGCACTGGGATGGTTTTATAATAAAACAAGAAAAAGTGTGTTTAACAAAGAACAGAGATTTAAGTGGTGCTAAGCAAGGATAAAACAGACCGGTATGATTACAAATAAAACAAAATAAAGCACACTTTCTGGTAACTAAAATTAATTTTAGTAAATTGCAATCTTTGTCGAAGCAGTTTTCTTACTTACTTCCAAGTAACAGCATCCATAGCTCTCTGGACTAGGGGTCCAACTTTCACAGGCTCAGAGGGTTCTGTAGCCTATATGTCCCCTTATGGATAACTAAGAGGTCTTTTTGCTCCCTTTATATTACTCAAAGACTCAAGAACCAGGAAGGCTTCCTGGGATGCAGACGCTGTCCCCCAACGTGATTGTTAAATGGTCTTCTCCCTCTCTCGTTTAGCTTGATGGCTTTGTTTATCTTATATGTAAATGTACTTTCATTGTCCTACTGTCTAGGGCAGGCTGGGTTCACGTGCCGACTTCCAAACACTTTTTAAGAATATATTTGCAGCATGCATCCATAACTCTTTGTACAGATCCCATATATACATTACGCAATGATTTTGAGACCAGCAGGTCACCACTTCTCATATGATACCTTACATGACACCTTTGAGATATATAATATGACAACAGTGTGTTGGAACAACGAGTGTGTCAGGCCTGATGTGAGTTACAGTATGGGGTGCCCTCAGTTTGCACTGAGGAGCTCCTGGAATCTCAGTTTTATAGTATTCTCATGTCTAGTAGCACCAATAGACTCCAGGACCATTAAATCCATACACAGTCTAGTTCAATCTAGCTCTTACAGTTAATTAATATTTCACCTATTATTAGAAGTAAGGAAAAACACATACAGGAAGGAATTAGGGAGGGAGGGAGAAAGAGGAAAGTCATTACAGTTGGAAACAAGATCAAAGGAAAACTACTTACAATCCCAAAAGCAAATAAAAAAGGAGGCTACACTGAAAATATACATATAAAACCCCAAATCAGAAGAAGCCAAAACAACAGATAGGAGATCAAAGAAATAAGAAAACGCTGCAGGACATATTGTGCCTCTTTGTAGGAAAAATTGCAAAACCTGGAAATACTGCCAGAGTTCTGAATGCTGTAAAGGTAGCTTGACTACTGTGAGATTCTGCCCTTTCGTAAGAGTAAATTTCACTGACTGGCAGCACCAGCAATTTGCACTGCACTTCAGAAATGCATTGTTAGCCTTCCGCCGACAGCAAGCACTGCATTTGGCGTAGGTTCTTTCCTGTTAATTTAAGGTGCCTTGTTGTGCCTCCAAGCAGTATAGACGCCTCCCTAATTTTGTTCCTTGAAAGTACACTGATCCTCCCTGATACTATCTAAAGTAAATGTATGTTCCTGCTAAAAGACCAGAGTTATGACACATCATCTGAAAGATTATTCCAGAATGGATTATCCTGGGAATGCTTAGCAAAAATGCCACATATCAGAGATGTGGGCAGCTGGATCTTTTGCTCTGATACCATTTGGATTATACTGCATTTATTTTTAGGAATCAATGTTTTCACAGCCATCCTCCATTTTCTTAGGCCCCATTCACTTACTATTAAAATCAATTTTCTTCATTTTCCGTGATGAAATACCCTGCTACATGACAGAGTCACGCTTACTGCATCGTTGTTCTGCAGAAATCCATTTTTAACTCATTCTGGCTGTGAGTTTTCCCTTTAACTAGAAAAGTAATTTAAAACCCTTCTTTCACTGTCAGCATATGCCCATTAATTGATTCTTTATTCTCATATTCTCTCTCTTCTGGAAACTGACTTTATATAAAATGTCCCCTGATACTGTTTGGATAGCAATAGAATTTTTGATGCAGGGTTTGCATCAGAGGGCTGTTATCTTCTTCCCTTCTGAGATCTTGTCAGTTCTTTGGGTGTTGGTAAAGGTGGGGTGCCCTCTATGATTAGAAGACCTTCTTGGCACACCAGAAGCCTAGCTAGAGAGGATGATACTGTAGGAAGAAGCGCTCTCTACTGTTGGTCAATTTCAGACATAAATCGTTTCTCTTTGTGCAAAGGCTTTTAAAATAAATGATCTCACTTCAGAGCCCAGACAAAGCTCTAGTTCAGACAGTTTAGCATACCAAGGACAAGAGCCACCTTGCACTTTATCTCACTGAAAAACAAAATTTGCAGAAAAGAAGCAGCTGCTGCCACTGAACCATTCATTACTGAGACACAACATTCTCAGCTTCTATGTATCTGTTGCTCCATGGTCTTCAGAGGAGCTTCCCCAGCTGAGAATCTGGGCTAATATTTGTACCTTTCTGAAAAGCCGGCCAGTACCCTTCTCTAGTTACCAAACAGTCCAAAATAATTCCATGCCACTGACAATGACAGCACCTTCTGTTAGTTAGTAAGATGATGCTTTAATTAGTTGTATTTTAGAAATTTGAAGAAATCAACATGTGACAGAGTGAACTCTTCACACCGGGGGGAACGAGGGGGAAAGTACATAAGAATGGCCATACTGGGTCAGATCAAAGGTCCATCTAGCTGTGTCCTGTCTTGTGACAGTGGCCAATGCCAGGTGCTTCAGAGAGAATGGACAGAACAGGTAATCATCAAGCATCTGGAAAAAACCAAGCACCTGACTCCAAGCAGTCTGCTAGGAGTGGGACGGGTCTGGGCCTATATAACCCAGACCCAGTAGCGGCGCCAGCTTCTTTGCCGCCCTAGGCGGTGGCTCTGGGACAAGCTGCTGCTGAAATGCCGCCAAGGTCCCCGGTGGCCGAAGAAGCTGCCCCCGAAATGCCGCCGAGGACCCCAGCAGCTGAAGAAGGTAAAAAATGCTGCCCCCCGAATCCTGGCGCCCTAGGCGACCGCCTAGAGTCGCCTAGTGGTAGCACCGGCCCTGCCCAGACCCATCTCATTCCAAGGGAGGAACAAATGAAGGTGCACTCTAGGAGGCCCAAGCAGTACCTAGGAAACAAAACAGCTGCAGAAAGGGGCAGGAGAAGAGACAAATACCAGCTGGGGGGAAGGTTCTGGGTTTGGGGAGAGACGGGCACAGGCTGAGGCTCTGCGCCCTGCTTGCACCCGCAAGCGCTGGCCCCGCAGCTCCCATTGGCCACAGTTCCTGGCCAATAGGAGTTGAGGAGTCAGCGCTTGGGGCGTGGGCAGTGCGTGGAAACCCCCTCCCCCACCCCGGGGGCCACAGGGATATGCCAGCTGCTTCCAGGATCGGCATGGGGCAAGGGCAGGTAGGGAGCCTGCCTTAGCCCCGCTGCACTGTCAGAGTTTTAGTGCCTAAAATCTCCCAGTTTGACTTCAGTAGCCTCCAGGAGATAGGACCTGATTCCGGGAGACTCCTGGCGAAACCGGGAGGGCTGGCAACCCTATCTGTGAGCTCCCTGCGCTCCCTGGCCTGGGAAAGGGCTGCAGGGGTAAAGAAACCCTGGAGCTGCACCCACACCTGGAAGGAGGAGAGGGGACCCCACTGCTGCCCTCCCCAGGCCTAGGAGAGGGGCTAAAGAGCCCCAGGAAGAGGAGAGTTGGGGCTGGGGAGGCAAAACTGGTGTGTGTGTGTGGCATAATTTAGGAGCAGCTGGTTGGGGGTGGAAGTGATGGAGAGATTGGGGGCTGGACAGATGTGGGGGCTAGGGCTTAGGCAGAACTGATGTGGGGACAGAACCAGCGCCGGGCCTGGGTGGAAGCTGGGGGGGGGGGGGCTGAGACCGGATGTAGGGATGGAAAAGACAAGGTTGATTTGAGGGTAGAAATAGTTGTTGGGACAGGGGATGGGGAGAGAGCTCCTGCAGCAGGGTCCAAAATCGTCTTAGCCAATACGTCTTTGGGAGTGTGGGCAACACTACCTGTCACCCCCATGGGCGTGGGCCAGTGCCATGATTTTGGAAGCTCTGGGGGTGGCAGGACAGGGCTATGGGAGGCCGGGGAGGGGCAGACAGCCACAGCAGGGAAGAGGATAACTGGTGTTCCCCCCCACGTCGCCCTGTGCCCTGCCACAGCAGGCTGGGCTGTGAACCTGAGGGGGGCACTCACGGGTGGGGGCAGGCGGCTCTCTGGAGGGTCAAACGCCAGGTGCCAGCACATTTGTTACAGCACTGGGTTTATTTATCTGCTGGGTTATGGGCACCACCCAGGGCTCCTGGGCACTGGCACTAGGGGTCTGCGCCTGCCCTGGGCCCAGCCACAGGCTCGATCCCCCTCCCTTCTCCCTGTAGCGCCTTGAAAGACACGTGACACAGGCGGACTTTTTTTTCGGCTCCCTGCCCTCAGATATCCCTGCGCCGCGGAGGAGGACGTTATTCCTAGCCATGCCAGTCAATCCGACCAAGGGGAGGGCGGTGATCGGTAAGGCCCGCCTCCTCGCGTCCTGCGATTGGCAGCGAGTTCTCCCAATGGTCGGCTTCCCGCTCCGTGACGCTGGCGGCGCGGCCCAATGATAGCGCAGGGGCGGGGCTCGGCGACGGCACTACGACGCCATCGCCCTCCGACTCCTCCTGGCGCGGAAGAAGCTGTTGTTGTTGGCCGAGGCGCTGAGCGCGTTCGGGCCGCGCCGCCGCCATTTTGTGAGAGTGTCTCGGGCGGGCGGGCGCCATGTTTGTAAGGAAGAAATAACCGGGCATCTCCGGCCACCAGCACTCCCTACCCCCCGTGTGTCCTCCTCCTCCTGTGCCCCGGGCCTGCTCCTCCGGGCCGCGCCGCCGCGCCGCCGGCCCCGCCTGCCCGCGCGGACTGCCAGAGCGGGCAGCGGGGCGGCCGGGCTCACCCTGTGCAGCCTCCTGCACAGAGTGACTGTTAGTGTCTCACTAAGTAACCGTGAGTGAAACCTTCATCATCTCTCCTCGCTGAGGGACCGACCCTCCTCCTCCTGCGCCTCCTCAGCGAGCCTCCTGCGCCGCCGAGTGCGCGCCGCCTCCTCCTCCTCCTCACCACCACGGGCAGCAGCAGTGTCCTGCCTTCCTCCACCTCCCTCCTCCTCCTCTGCTCACCCCAGGGCCCGCACCATGGCCTTTGCCAGCCTGTTCGCCAACCCCCCAAACCCAGTCCTTGACCCAAACATGCCCGACTCTGACAGGCACCATGCGGGGGACGAAAGGTCGAGTAACATTCTTCTCTCTCCGCGTCTCATAACGGTGATGCTGTGGGTTAATGTGCCTCGCGGGTGCCGGGGGTGCGGGGCTGGGGGCCAGGTCACCTCCAGGCTGCGAAGTGGGGGGGTTAAGGCGGCGGGGGGAGGGGGTGGCGGGACTCCTAAGTACAGGGGCATTTTCTTGCATGCATTTTGACATCTCATTTTTTGGTTCCATCTCTTTCCATACGATGCACTTTGCAGCGGGTGTCTGTTGACTGTCACCGTTGTGTTTGTTCCCCCCCCCCCCCCCCCGTGCTGCTCGTCAGGGGGGAGAGAATGTTTTGATCTATGCAGGGAGCCTCGCACTAGGGCCATATTTAACCTCCTTTTCTCGCCAGATTACACCCGCCACATTTAACTGGATCTTTTTTTATGCAGATTAAGGGCTGGCTGACGTTATCTTTGCCACCTCTCAATCCCCATGCGCAGCAAACCAGAGTCCTTTTCCTGATGGAAGGAGCTCTGTTCCGGCTCCCTCCCTTTCCTTTCTGCAACTGTTGGTTGGGAATCCAGATCCTGGCCTCAGTCAGCTCTGGCCTTACTAGGCACTGCCCAAAAATTCTCGTCTAGCCTCACCACTCCCCGTCTTTCTGGGAACGTGGACAGAGCGCATGAGTGCCGTTGTAATGGTGATTTTCAACAGGAGCCCAGCCTTCCCGCAGACTTCCCCAACCATTTACAGTGCTCTTATCAGATGGTTGAAAAACATGACACAACCGCTAATTAAACCTGAAAACACCCTTGTGGGGTAAGAATTATTAATCCTATTTTTTTTAGTGGTAGGGAAACTGAGGCCCACATAAGTTAAAAAATGTCTTGCCCAAAACACACAGTGAATCCCTGATCTGGAATAGCCTTGGATCCTCTAACTTCTAGTCTCATGGTTACCCACCCCCCCATCTTTAATTTTAAAGTTATCTAAGTGCCACTGCATATAAAAGTTAATGATGAAGAAGGCTACCTTTACATAAATTTGAAGGGTTAAAGGGAAGATACAGTATTATTACTTTTTAATGTATCCACTAGTCTTGATCTATGATAGCATCATAAATTGTCCAAAAAACTTGCTTAAAATATACACTTCCATACCAGTCAAATATTAATGGAACATGCACTTTTTACCATAGAACATTGTTTCAGGTTTTGTAAATATTTGGTTCACGTTTTCATTAAGAATCGGTGGTGATGGCGGGGCCCAAGAATTCTTTCCCACTGTTTCACTAGAGACTAGAGAGTATTTCTAATTTGAAATTCTTCAGTATCAGTATTATAGCTTAAATTGTTACATGTAAAGTGCCTTACAAAAATTATGCTCACTAGTATACTTATTCCTACACTGGAAAAACTGGTAATTTCTTATTTTATAGCTTTGTTTAAATATCTTCAATTTAATAGGTTAATTGTACTGTTAACTTATTACATTTCTTAACATCTTTTTATACTGTTTTTTAATTCTAGAAGAACATAATGCCCTAACAATGAACAAATTAAGCATGCCTTATAAATAATACATTTATAGACCATCCTACTGACTGTCTGGATTACTCCTATTAATAGTTTATAGCAAGGTGTGTTCACCATACACTTACCATAATGAAAAGAAAAATAATAGAGATAAAATATATACCTTGTCATTTTACAGTAGATATGGAAATTCAACCCAGTCAAAATGCATTATACATTTTAGGAAGTTTACAGATTTTCCTTATGGATTGATTGATTACTCTGAAACAGGCACAAACTCATCTAAACAAAAACACAATCCCAGAAAACATGATTAACATGTGAGGGGTGTGGATTCAGTTTGAACATCTTCAGGTGAAATAGTTTTGCTTGAACTGTCCCTTGTATTATCTTGTTGAAAAGAAAAATGCAGTGTTTTTAGGTTGATGCTTTGGATAAAATCTGAGTAACTGATCAATGTCCATTCTAAATTGAAGAAGTTAATAGAAGCATTACTATAATATATTTTAGTAGCATAAAATTATAGTGTGTGTAGTCTGAGCCAATTCTGCCTTGCATTGAATGTTTTACTACATAAGTAGATCAGTAGTATGACTTTACTATGGCAGTAGTCCCATAGATAAGTAAAGTAAGGGTGGCAATATAGTAGGTAACCAGTACACAAAGGTTGCAGATACTGATTTTATGTTAATCAGTGACACTTCTATTAACATTTAGCAATCTTGGCATTAATCTAATCTGTAGAATTACAAAAACCATTACAGCTATAGATAGCTGCAAATTACCTTTCACAATTACCCCAGTTTGATCTTGTTTGTTTTTAAGAGGAAAGTATTGCTTTGGGCTGTAACTTTTCACAGCCTTACTTTAAAGATAAATTTTTAAAAAATGAAGAAAATTAATTTAACTCTTTTGACTGAGTGTGAGGAAAATACTTTTCTCCCAAAAAAGCTGTGCAGGACTTTTTTTACATGCACAGATAACTAAATAAAAGAAGCTCAACTTTCACATGAAGTTAGTTCTCTTGAAGGATTACTCACAGTGTGCATTTTTTTTAAAATATGGAAAAATAGAAACCACCCCTTCCTTACACAGACAAGAAACAAACAAATTTGTTTAGCAAATAAACACTAAACACAAAAATACAGTCCTATTTACATATACAAAGAACCACAACATTTCTGCAATAAAGCAGGTGTCTTAAGAGGATAAGTGAAGAGAACAGTCTGTGATCTCAAATAAATACATTAAAATGGGCCCTAATCCTGCAACACATGATGGGAGCAGTCCAGCAATCTGTCTACAAGAGCCCCGCTGAAGTCAGTGGGCCTTGGCATGGGTGTAGCAGTCTGCTGGTGCTCCTATCAGTTGCAGGATCAGGGCCTTGCTTTTAAACTGTGATCCGCAGGCATGCATATTGTTAAATCACACAGTAGATGATTTTACTAGATGTATCCCTGCATGTCTGGCATAGGAATTGAATACTTAGCTTTTACAGATACAACAGAATATGGCACCAGTACAGCTCTCAGACTACTTTGGTCTCCTAAATAATATTGAACTACAGGCATATAGGGGCTTGATTGCGATAAGTAGGGCCATGTTTGAACTAGTTCCATGTTTACCGCAGCAGGAAAGTTTAAAAATATAGATCTTTCCATGATTTGAGATGAATATTTTTATTTGAAAGTTCAGATCAGGTACTGGTTCCATTTTTGCAGGTGTATAAGGTGCCCTGTTTTGCACCTCTCTAAATATATAGTCAGACTGTAAGATTTATTTTATACGAATGACTATTGTAAAAAAAAAAAAAATTAATGACCCCAATATAAGTCAGAATGGTTAGGCACTAATTATGGAGGCTTTACTAGTGATTCTTTAGTTAATTTTGTGTTGTGATATTAATTTAAAGCATGACTAAAATATACTATCTCTGTTTTATATGCTGAATATTTAATTTAGTCTCCAAATCTGACAAAATAACTCTTCAAGGGACAATTGAACTTCTTATGTAACTTTAGCAGTGAAATTTTACTAATTTTTGCAGAAGAAACATTTGAAAATGTTTCTTTTTTGAAAAATTGGCTTGTTTCATGTTTTTGGTTCCTTTTGCTAACAACCACAGACCCCAGCCATCACACAAGTACGCATTCTGATATCCTGTGCACATTCTGATAATACCTTTTGAGGTAGAAATTTTCCGACATTTTAAAATTAAACACACAAGATAGCCTATTTGAGTTTCACTGAGGTTAGCCAATGGAACTGCTCATTCTGCTACCATTTTCTGATGCTGCCCCGCCTGTCTCAACTCGCCAACTGTCATCTGTGTATATCCAGGTGAGTCAGATAGGCTCCTGGCTGCCCAGCCTGTCTGTCTCACAGGTTTTCTGCCTTTCTTGTTCCCTGTGGCTCCTCCAGCTATCCCAGGAATTTCCTAGTCCCTTCTGACACCCAGTTCCTTGGCACTTCCTCATCCACACCCTGGCAAGCATAACTTCAAGGTCTGCTACTGAAATAGTACTTGTCTGACAAACTTCCTGTGGTTTACCAGATTGGTGCTCTGCTCTGATAAGTCATAAGGCCAGTGGGTGCTAGAGAGTAGGGATTGTGGTGGAAGAAATGGGGCTGGGGTTAGGTAGGCTGAGCAACAATGATCTTAAATCAGCATACAGTCTCTATCATTCTCTTCTCCACCGTAGTTTGCAAGTTCCTCGCCCCCAGCCTACCTCGGTCTCACTGGCTCCCCAATTGCAGGGAACACTGGAGGATTGTAGTTCAGGGGAGTCAGGGAGCAAGAGAATTGGAAAGACATTGAGCTTGAGAGCCAAAGCACAGAAAAGCTGAGGGGCTTGAGAGGTACAGCACAAGACATTCCTGCTGTCCAGCATGCCTGTTCTCCTAGTCCCCCTTCTCTGCTTTCCTGCTCCTCTATTAATTCATCCTGGCTCCATGCTATTCTGTCTAATTGCTCTCCTTTTCCAGGCCCTCACTCTATACCTCTTGCAGGCCACTGCCCTCTCTGCATGCCCCCTCTTTTTACTCATGGGTGTTCCAAGTCTCTTCTCCCTATTGAATTTGCAAATATTTGCCATGCCCAGTTACTTTGAACATTTTAAAATATATAAATATTTATTCACCAGAAAAAAAAATTAAGGTGGAGTTTGTGGCTGCATAACATTGCCTAACGGTGGTCATACCTTTTCTGGACATGAGTATAAATGTCCAAGTTCAAACATTAGAAAATCAGAAAATGCAGAGTTAAGTTCCTCCATGTGTCTATTACCGTAAAGGAATGGCAAATGCTAGAAAACTAGGAAGTAGGGAACTAAGGTGACAGCATGCAAGATAACTACTCAAGGCAGTGTCATGTAGCTGAAATCTTAACTCCATTTTAGCAAAGTCTTTTTTCTGCTGAATTTCCTTAGTTATTTTAAATAATGATAACATGAGGCTTGAGAGCAGTGGAACCTGGGGTTACAGGGAGAGGTCCCTTCTTTGTCCCAGGCAGCTTGCCATTGCTCTTCCTGGCAGAAACCCCATAGCCTGTTTGGAGGTGCGTTTCCCAGTGCTGTACCTACAAAAGGCAGACTAGAACCCAGCCAGCTCAGTGTGGCAGACTAGAACCCAGCCAGCTTTTAGTGTGGCAGGAGAGCAGCAACTCTACCCCAGATGATTTCTCTCTGCCTGCACTTCAATTTGAAAAGCAGTGGCCAAAACTAGTGGACACCAGAAAATTCTGATAAGTTACTTGCCCTACATCACATAGGAAGTCTTTAGCAAAGCTAGTTCTCCCGAGTCCTATCACCTTAACTACAACCATCTTTTCTCTCCTGCAGCTCCCTTCAGTGTTCAGTCAGAAGTTCTATCGTGCAGTTATTTGCTAGGGCAAGTTTATCTGTATGTATGTTGGTTGCAGGCTTGGCCGTGTTGTGTGGACAGCTTGGCCAAGCATGTGGATTTGACCTGATCTTTGTGAGAGGCAGCATGGCTTAGTGGATGAAACATGGCTCCGCAATAGGCTTGGCAGAATTTGATTTTTATTTTTTTATAATCTCAATGGATAATATCAGTGTTTATTTTTAAGTATTTTTTTTCCATTTTTATTGATTTAAACTTTCATGATTGTGCAAAATTATGGGCTTCATGTTTTCTTTTTTATTGATTTACATTTTCACAATTTTGGGAAATTATGGGAGTTCAGACACTGGGTCAGACAATAATTATTTAATGAAAGTAAACATTGAGATTTAAAAAGTTAAAGCTTTAAAACACATTGTCAACATTGCATGTCAAAATGTAAAAAGTAAATATCTTTAAATCAAACTCAAGTTCTCAGGAAGCATTTTTCTTATTTTGCCTATCTGTACACTTTGATTATTATTGATGGAAAAAAAATTTCATCAGTTTGTGTGTGTATATATACATTTATATATAAACATCTAATCTTCCAAGTTTATATATGAGAACGTGGGTTCTATTTCTGGCTATGCCAGAAGTGATCTTGTGAAATCTCTGTGGTCCTCAGTCCTCCCATCTGTAAAAGGGGATGAATACTTGTCCTTTCTTGTTTAAATATATACGAAGCTTTTCTCAGTGTGAGTTGCAAAGGGATTTATTAATGCCAGTTATTAGAAGAAGAGAGTGTAGAATTACTGGCTTCCAGTGGAGTTCTTGTATAGCCTAAAAGGGATATTTTTATGAGGGCAAGTAAGAAACTTGCTGGGTCAGAGTGTATGTCATGTCTCTCTCGTTACCGTATGTAAGAATAATGCAACCAGGTAAAAGAGTTATTCTCTTACATCATGTAATAGATGTCTGCTTTGTGATGTTAGAGGTTTTAGGTTCAAATCCCTGCAGAGAAGCATTTTTCCTGTCCCGTATGTGTTCTCTTTTAAGTTCAAAGGGGAGCTGGTGTTGAAGCTGTGTCAGGAGTTCCATCAAAGAGTGTGTGTTCCATGCTAGTAATCCATAAGAGAATTGCCAGCTCTGCCTCATCTCACTCTGTAATTCCCAAAAGGTCTGTTAACTTCATGTTTACAATTATGTATCTTCTTTTTTGGTACCAGATCTTGGCTAGGAAAGTTGAGTGATATATATTTTGTGCAGTTCTTGCCCTGCTTCTTCCATAGATGTATATAAAAAAAACACTAGGACTTGTCTACATGGAGAAATTTTCCAGCACAGCTGTACTGGTATAATTATACTGCTACAGCTATGCCAGTATAACTTCTCCAGAAGGCATGCTCTTTTGGGATTTAGAGTACTTTTTTCAATTTAACTTGTATGCCTCTTTGGAAGTGATTTAAGCTAAAGTGAAAAAAAAGGCACCCTGAAAAAGAGCATGTGCATAGGGAGTTATGCCAGCATTGGTACAGTGATATAATTATACTGGTGTAGTTATATCAGTAAATTTCCCTATATAGATATGTCCTTAAAAAGCTTTTTGCAACTTTGGAAAAAGCTCATTTTAGGGTTCCCTGTCTTGGGAACCCCCTTGTTCAAATGATTTGGGTTTTACCCTGTAAGTCTACTGTGGCCCTTGACCCAACTGACCAGTTTTCGGGTTGATCTGACTTTTCTTGGGAATGTTACAGAGTGTACAAAATTTGCTTTAAAAATATAGCTTCTCCTCAGTTAAGTTGCAGTTGTATTTATCATTTCTCCATAACTGGTAAAGTGAAAGAGGGGTAAAAGTCCATGGAGCCATACACCTGTGGAAGTAGGAAAGAGGAAAAAAAGAGGATTTGAGTGCAGCCATCTTAGTTGGTTGGAAATAGAGCAATAGTGTACGGCCATACCACCCTGAACACGCCCGATCTCGTCTGATCTCGGAAGTTAAGCAGGGTTGGGCCTTGTTAGTACTTGGATGGGAGACCTGCTTAAGGAAGGGGGGTCCTCCCCCCCCCCTCCCCTTGTCCGACTGCAGTCTTCCCTTGCAATTGCTTGAATAAACTGTCTCTGACTTCTTGCTAACAAACACTACAGAGTGAAGGCTCGTTTTCTTCCACACACCTTCTGCCTGGCAATGTGCCTTCCAGGGGACATGTGGGCAAGAAAGATGGGTGTGTGAAAGAAGCTTTAGGGGAGAGGGAACCCTGAATGGAAAGGTTGAGGGAGAAGGGTATTTTGGAGGACTGTTAGAAAGGGAGAGAGAGTGCACAACTTGAAGGAATGTAGAAGGCAGTTACAAGGGATGAAAAGGGGACAAAATGGGAGAGGAGGTAGTCATGGAAACAAGAAGTGTGTTCAGCATGTTAAACCTGACTGGTTTAAAACATTTGATATGTTCAACATTGATAAAATTTCCCCTGTTAAGTGCCCCCAGTTGGGATTCTACCCGTTATAACCTTCCACCCTACATCCAAACACACACACTCTACTACATATGTCCAGACATCTGCAGAAGGTGAGCCTAGTGCAGTTACCATGCTCTTTGCATTGAACCTCATACAGCCAATTAGAGAACTGTTGTGTTCCTGTAGAATGTATATAAAAATAATTTAGTTTTCTTGCCAATTAAAAATTAGGGAAATTCCCACATGCAAATTAAGGCTAATCCAGTATATTTCCCATCAATACAATCAATAAAAACAAAGAAATCACCAGCTAAGCCAACATTTTCATCCACACCAATTACAGCTCTCATACAATACTACCCAACTATACACAATCCACACATTTAGTTTCAGTTCCAACATAGAGCACTCACTATGCTGATATCCAGTTCTTCAGAGTCACATTGAAATGCAAAACCTAAACTCTGACCCCAGGAAGATAGATATCTTTCCAGTAGAATAGCTGTAACACTTAAGTCTAGATGTCATTTATACATGAGAAAATTAGGTAAATATTTAGCTTTTGTGTTTGAGTGTAATTATGAGGAATTGGACATATGCATTTGGAGTGGCTCTGTGTTAGAATTACAAGTGAGTTTCTTATGAAGTTGCAGAGTTTGTGACTGGCAGTAAAATTGAGAGAGTAGAGGTGAATGGAAATGTGAATGTTGGCTTAATTGGTGATTAACATGATATATTTTTATTATTGTGCTTGTAGGAGATGGACTTGAGCAAATTTTTAGTACAAAGTTAGCAAAGTTTTTGCGGGGGGGGGGGTATGACATAGAGGGGTATCGGGAAAATGTTTAACAGTTGGCTTGAATCTTTCACTTTGTTATTGCAGGGAGTGATTACTAACAAACTGGATTTTCCTTGTCTTTAGCCCCCATCCTGGTCATATTTGTGTAGACTTTACAAATCTTATGCAGCAGCCTATTTTCTGTCTATAGCTCTAATTATTTTTCTACTGGACTTTTTGGTAAATTAAGTACTTATCACCTCCATTGCCCAGTCTGTATTATTGCTCAAGAAAAGGATTCAGTTTTGTTGAATGGACATATACTGTTATTACCATAATAGCTAGGTTTCTGAAATTTTATAATAAATTGCTTAAATTGTAGGAGTTCTGTTCATGCAGTCTGTAAAGATTAAGAAAGCAAGTTTGAGTAGTAAAAACATTACTGTGTAAGGTTTGCAATTTTGTCATCTTTTTATCTTTTCCTTTTTCTATTACACATCTCTGTAAGTGATCAGTTAGATGTAGAGTTTTGAGGCTTGTTAACTTGTATGTACTTTATACTTTTTCTAGTCTTAGTAATGTCCTGCAAACTATTGGTAATTGTTTCTCTTTAAGGCTTCCTCTAACTTTAAAGTTGTACGTGGCAGCACCCTATTTTAAAGCAAAATCCTTAATTATTTTTTTAAATGAGACCTTCTCTTTACTTCACACCACATCAGTCAAAAATAGGTTTAAACAGAGGGCAAAGATGTCTGTTACTAAAAAATTAAATTAAAAGTGTAATAATAAAATAAAAAGGATGAGTGTGCACTGTGGTGGTTTCATGATGAAGTAGTGGATGCTGGTATAGTCCACTACAAATGCTGGGAAAATGTCTGCACTCCCACAGGGAAACCGCCTTCTTCTTTGAGTAGATGCAGCCATGTATTACACTTTGGTGCGCTGAGCGTGCACACACCTGATCCAGAGAATTTTGCCTAGCAGTACCCGTACAGTGGCGGCGCTTGCGCCTCGTGGCCATAGCCCATCCCCTTGCTACATGAGGCAGCAATGCCGCTGCACCTCTCCGTTCCTTCTTACCCAATCATGGCTGAAGTTGGACCTCTTTGAGCTTTTCACCTCACAATCCTTCTATTTTTAGTGACTTTTCTAGTTATATAAAGCTATTCAGTATCCTTAGTGTAGTGTTAATTAGATTTAGTGTTAGGTGTAGTATAAGTATTTCCCTGATGATGCCCTCACAAAGGTTTAAACATTGTCCCTCGTATAGAGGAGCAATCCCCAACAACGATCCCGATGCAGGATGCTAGCTGTGCCTAGGTGAAACCCACATCAAGGAGCAGTGTTCAATTTGCAGATCATTCACCAAATGGACCCAAGTGCAGAGGAAGCGTCGTCTGAAGCAGCACTTGTCGAACAGGCTATGTATCTGCTTCAGCACCAAGGCTCTTGTCAAATTGGAGGTTGCCCTTGAGTTCTGAGAGTGCTGCCGCTTCACATGCTGGAGTTGGTGCCTCTCCGAAGAGATGAAGGAGTTGTTCCCTGTTGAGTGCACAAAGGAAAAGGTCACATAAGACCGATTGAGGCCACTCCAGGTCATGTGGGGACTCATCTCCTTCCTCTAGATGGAGTGTGGATCGGCACAGTGAATACCGGTGCATGGGATGGAGCAGGTCCTATCAACCGCTCCCTGTTAACAGTCAAGGAGGTCGGAGATCCCGTACCATTGACTCTGTTTCTGGCCCTAGGGCATCTGTTGATTCTGGTACTGACGAGGGTGATGCTGGCACCAGCTGTTTCTGCACCAGTAGGTGTCAGGCAGCAACATAACCTCGTCCGCCTTTCTGTCCCAACCACGCCCTTGGTCCATGACTTTGCCAGGGCTGCGTCTTTTATAGTCCCATTGGTTGTGTGGGCCACTGAACCTGTTAGTCTGTCAGCACCATACTCCGATGTTTCCCTTTCACAGTCAGTAGAATTGGGGCTGGTGCCAGGCTCAGCACAAGGGACCCCCAGTACCAGGAGCATCTTTGGCACCCCTGTGATCGCAGTTACCGATACCACTATGGCGACATTCCCTGCCTTCCACTTTGGCACCATCAGTTACCTTGGTGCACTGCTGACTTCGTGGTCGACACTGCTTCCAGCACCGGAAACAACAGAGGCAAACTCAGTGCTGCTGATACCGTTGCCACCATCCCCTCGTCATTCTGGGCTATAGACAAGTCAGTGTGGTTGCTGGCACTCTCAGGGCTGGCTCCCCCTTTATCCTCTGCAGCCTGAGACTCTTCGGCATCCATGGCGGGATCTTCCTCCTCTCATTCTCCATCTCTTGACCCACATCGGAGGCCATTCTTGGAGTGTTCTGGGTAACAGGATTGGTGCTCGTCTTGTCGGGCGATGTAGGCCCCTGGCCTGGCATCTACTGGCCATCAATGCCCTATCCATACCAGTGGTATCCGTGGGACACTCCTCGATTGCAGAGGTCCTACTCCTCATCTCGCTCAAAGGCGAGATCACCAACCAGATGTGTGGTGGTGGCTATCAAGTCATCACAGGCCAGGCACTGGTGAGCCTTCCCCTCGTGGAGCCTCCAGAGTCCTCATATCCAGGCCCATCAGTCCTGGAGTAGGATCCAGCTTTGGCACAGTTAACCGCTTCATCTTTGTCCCCAGACAATTCCACTGTGTTTGGCTCTTTCTTCTCTTTGGTACTGGAGGATTTCAAGGTGTGCCTGAACCTTTTGCAGTGCTTGGCTGCTTCCCAAAGTATTCAAGCAGAGTTCCTGTAGGAGAACACCCATCAGTTAGTGGATATCCAGCAGCCATCTGCCCTGGGAGAGTTGCCCTCCCTGTTCACAATGCGCTCCTTGAGCCTGCTAAAGTCCTCTGCAGCATGCTGGCTTCGGTACTGCCTGCAGCAAAGCACTGCTTCATTTCGGTGCAGGGATTTGAGGGTTTTTACTCCCATCTGGCCCCAGATACCCTGCTTGTACTCATGGTGAATGATTGAGCCAGGCAGGGTGGGTTTAAGTCCACTCCCAAGGATAAGGACTCTAAACAAATGGACCTGATGGACAGGAAGATTTACATCTCCCCTTCCTTGTGAATGCGGATTGCTAACGGGCAGATATTACTCTCCAAGTACAACTGTGTGAACTGAATGACTATGTCTGAGTTTGCAGACCAGCTGCCCAAGGCCTCGAGAGAGGAATTTCAGACATTTGTCACCAAAGGCTGCTTGGTGGCTAAGACTTCATTGCAGTCCACACTGGACGTTGTGCATACTTTGGGCAGAGTGATGGCCTTGGCTGTGACCATGAGAAGGGCTTCCTAGCTGCAGAATTTGGATAGTGCTCCCAGTGTGCAGCAGCACATAGAGGATTTGCCCTTCAGTGGCCAAACACTCTTTTCAGATGAGACTCTGCCTCCTAACCCTATTCTTGGCTAGAGGCATAGATATTATTTTGGTTTTCCTACTGTTCCATTTGATCAAAACCTTGTCTCTATAGGATACCATCATTTTTGACTTGCAATGAAACAAGACTTTCTGAAGCAGAGTTATGATTTTTTCTTCAGAAAGCCTGACAATTTAATTGTCTCTTGCTATAAAATGCATTTTAACATTATAACCAAGAATAGTGTTGAATTCATTCTCTTTGCATTTGAAATGTAACTAGATAACTAAACCAGATTTCCCTATCGTTTTAAGGACCGTGTTTTCCTTGCTTTTTTAAGAGCTATCAAGACCTATTGTAGCTAACTGCTCACATCTGTGGTTTCTGGCACAGTGGACAAGTACAGATCTCAAATTTTGTATGATCTTGCATTTAAAAAATTACGAAGTATTATCACACAATTGAACAATTTAAATTGAGTGATAATTTTGTCTCCCCAAATCAACACAGATTGCATTCCAGGGATGGTAAGAAGCAGGTTTAAAAGTTTTATTTAGCTTACGTTAAGGACTTCAGAAAGTCTAAAGACGTTCATCAGTTTTCATAAGGGAGAAGTGTCTAAAAACCATCCTTTGACTGATGGCTTAAAGACTACAATCTATTATCCTACAGACAGTTTGAGCAGTTTTTTCTTGTTTGAATGGTATTCTGCTAGGGAGATACCAACTCCCTTAAGCTAATTGATATACATGAGTAAAAAAAATATTTACGATTTTTCAGCTTAATTTTATAGAAATAATTTTTGAACAAACAACTTTGTGTTTTACATTTTCTGTCAAGAATAGTGGTGAGTGGAATATAGAAATATCAGTTATTGTTTCCCAACCTTGAGGGGCCAGTCCAGCCTAGTTGAGGGGATGTGGGAAAGTGAACAACAGTGAGGGTAGAGAAACTTGCAGGACCCCAAATCTTATCTTTACAAATGCAAATGTGTTACAGCAGGTGGAGGTGAAGCAGTGTCCCTTAATGAACCATGCTGCAGGAGCAGGTCAAATGCACAAGACTGCAGGCTTGAATAGTAACCTCCAGGCCAAAACTTCTCTGTTCTGTTCCCAGTGCATTCAGTTCATCTGCAAGAGTTGGTTTTGGTTTTATGGAGCCATCAATTAATGCCCCTATCCAAGTAGCATATACTCCTGCTTACTGGGAAACTGAGAATGGGTGCCACAAAACAAGAGAATATAAAATAACAAAAACTAAAAAATAAATGCAGATGAAGAGAAAACCAAAGGACAAAGGCAGAAAAGAAAATGAACAGAAAATATGACAAACTGTGCCAAGGCAAGAGCATAGGAAGTGTGTGTGTGTGTGTGTACGTACGTACGTACGTATACCAGTATTGAGCTATGAACTGAAGTCTTCTCAACCTACTCCACCAAACGGCTGTAGGATTTCCACTCGGTTGTGGATGCCATAGCCCAATTTTAGTATTTTGATATGAGATGATTTAACATATCTAGGAGGAGTGGATTGTAGTAATTTTTAAAGTCTCTAGTTACCTTAATGCCAAGTGTAATGTTTTGAAATAGTAAATGTATTTTGAACTTGATATTGATAAGCACTGTCTTAAAGAGAGACGGGTTTATTTGGCTATATTTCCAAATTCTAACACTTTGGAATTAGGGCTTGTGTATGGAGTGGAGACTATTCTTAGAACTATAGATGAGTCTGGTATCACTGTATATTTCAGAACCTCAATAGATTGAATTGCCTTTTTTTTATATGTTTAATACATCTATTTTATGAAAAATAATCATTCTTTTAAATTTTTTCTTCCACAATTCCACATTACATTATAATATTTTGTTTTCTTATCTGGACTTTTTTCCAATTTTTATGATGTCCTTTGTGAGGGATCAGGTCACTAACACTAAATCCAGTATTCAAAATGAGGATTTACCCTTGATTTAAATAGCATATTTTCCATATTGTTTGCTATCCCCTTCTTGCTACGTCATAACGCCTTATTTGATTTTGACCTTTGCTGCATATTAAGAGGATGTCTTGCTGAGCTGTCCATGATAATACCTAGATCTTTTCATTAAAATGTGGGGTGATATTTTAAAAAGATGCCCAACTTCCAGTGACTTTCAGTGTCTAATTCCCTTAAGCACTGCCCATCGGTAAGAGCAATTAAATTTAAATGGGTCCTTTTAGTATGGATTATTTTAATTTGTCTAGATTAAATTTGATCTATTTTCATATTGCCCAATTTTCTAATGTTCTTTTGGAGTTCCTCACAAGCCTTCCTGCTTCTCTGTTCACTTCTCTTTCTTCCCTCTGCTGAGAAAAACAAGATCTTTCTCATCTTTCTATCAAGATTTTGGTCTCATTGCCTCTTCGATAGTGGTGGAACATACTCCTCTATGTCACTACAGTTAGGCTAGCATTGCTCTGGGCTCCTACACAATTTGTACCTGTCCTTGGTTTTCCATGCAGTGCTGCTCCCCCATCTGGCTCGTAACTCAAAAGAGATTGGGAATGGATGGCATCTGGCAGATCCTCTCAGGAGTACAGCCCGCGAGGAGGGCGGAATTTGGATGTGTATTTGTAGTAGAGCATAAAGGAGATTCTCTCCTAGATTCCTGTTCACAGAGTAGTCAGCAACTGGCATCAGACTGGGTTGATAATATAGTATGAGAGCCAGGGCCGGCGCGCCCACTAGGCGACCCTAGGCGGTTGCCTCCCTTCTCCGCGGGGAGCCGTGGGGCAGCCGCCGCTCCGCTGCCGCCGCCGCCCGCCCCCCACCCCCCCGCTCAGCGCCTGAGCGGGGAGCCGCGGGGCAGCCGCCGTGAGCTGCCCCGGGCTCTCCGCTCAGCTCCCGCGGGTCATGGGTGGGATGGGGGGGGGGGGGGTGAGCGTCCACGGGCGGGGAGAGGCTGAGCTCCCGTGGGTGGGGGAGCTGGCTGGGGGGTGGGGGTGGTGTGTGGCATGGGGGGGGGGCGCAGGGCTGGTGCAAGGAAGTTTTGCCTAGGGCACGAAACTTCCTTGCACCGGCCCTGGTGAGAGCAGGCTCAAGGTGGACGTTTCCAGCAGAAATGACAGGGTCAGTTGCTCTACCTGTTAGTGGCTAAAACCACCTCTTCCTGCCATAATACTCACAAGTGGGCCCTAGACAGATATGAAGAACTGACCAGTCCTTAAAGTGCTTAATACCTTGAGATTAGATGAGGTCCAGAGAATTAATTCTCTTGTTCCAAAGTCCAAATAAATTATCTCTTCCCTTTCTATTTGTTTCCGTCTACTGTTTTACTGAGACTCCTCAAATAATGCTGGCATTAGAAAGGCATGATTTTCATTTCCAAATGTTGTTGTTGCAAGTTTTTATTAGTTTAATAGCTTGATAATGTCATGATGGTTGAGCTCCATCCAGAATTCACCTGCAAACTGAAAAATCTTAAGAAATCACAAAAATTATGTGTTATATGAAAAGGGTGCACTTTATTATATATTCAGACAATAATAAATACATTGCACAGTATTTGTTTTATGGTGTAGTATACACTTTTACAACTTAAACAGTAAAACAAAATGGTTAATTAGAAAAATTGAATTGTGAATACTTTTTATGTGCAATGTGACTAAATTAATGTTGGTGTTGAAAACTTAATTTTTGCATTTCCTTACATTTTATGATTTTTAATTGCAATTTTAAAGTTGTAGTAAAATCTACTTCTGCTTTATATTTATCTCCAGTTAGACTTTGAAGCTTGCACTTCATTGAAGTGAATGAGATGAGTTACCATGTTCACTTCTGCTGTTTGAAAGAAACAGTTCTCTGCGAGATTGAGTCAACAGTGCAGCTGCACTTCTGTTTAAGTTGGGATGTATCTTTGTAATGAAAATGTGATAGTGAAACTTTTTTTCAAATTTGCAGAACAGTGGAGAATACAAAAATATTGTAGAGATCCTAAAATTGTTAGATCTCCAATTTTTACAGTTTTCTTCTGAAAAAGCCGACGGGTGCGGAGGAGCACACGGTTCGGACAGAGACATCCCTTAGGGGAGGATCTATTAATGAGGATTCTCTATATCCTAGTAAGGAGGAGAGGATGGAAGATGATAAAGTACAGGTAGGATCTGACGAGAAACATAAAATAAAAGTCAAATAAAAGAGTCAAATAAAAGAGTCCCATTCAATTACATCACATAGTGGCAGACAGCTAAAAAGTGACAAATTTTATAAGTGCTTATTTACAAATGCTAGAAATCTAAATACTAAGATGGGTAAACTTGAGTGCCCGGTATTAAATGAGGATATTAATAGGCATCACAGAAACTTGGTGGAATGATGATAATCAGTGGGACATGGTAATACCAGGGTGAAAAATATATAGGAATGACAGAATAGGTTGGGCTGGTGGGGGAGTGGCATTATATGTGAAAGAAAGCATAGAGTACAATATAGTAAAAATCTTAAACGAACCAAACTGTACCATAGATTCCTGCTTGAAATTCCATGCTTGAATAATAAGAATATAGCAGTAGGGATATACTACCCACTACCTGACCAGGATGGTGATGGTGACTGTGAAATGCTCAGGGAGATTAGAAAGGCTATAAAAATAGAAAACTCAATAATAATGGGGGATTTTAGCTATCCCCATCGTGACTGGGTACATGTCACCTGAGGACAGGATGCAGAGTTTCTTGACACCATAAATGATTACTTCTTGGAGCAGCTAGTCCTGGAACCCACAAGAGGAAAGGCAGTTCTTGATTTAGTCCTAAGTGGAGCACAGGATCTGGTGCTGAGCTGAGCTAGCTGAGCTGTTGGTAATAGCAACCATAATATAATTAAATTTAACATCCCTTTCGGGGGGAGGAGGGGACATACCAAAGAAGCCCACCACAATAGCATTCAACTTCAAAAAGGGAAACTACACAGAAATGGGGCCATTAGTTAAACTGAAATTAAAAGGTACAGTCCCAAAAGTGAAATGCCTGCAAGCTGCATGGAAACTTTTTAACACCGTAATAGAGGCTCAAATTAAATGAATGCCCCAAATTAAAAAACACAGTAAGAGGACCAAAAATGTGCCACCATGGCTAAACAACAAAGTAAAAGAAGTGGTTAGAGGCAAAAAGGCATCCTTTAAAAATTGGAAATTAAATCCTACTGAGGAAAATAGAAAGGAGCATAAACTTTGGCAAGTCAAATGTAAATATATAATTAGGCAGGCCAAGAAAGAATATGAAGAGCAACTAGCCAAAGGCTCAAACTAACAGGAACAAAATTTTTAAGTGCATCAGAAGCAGGAATTCTGCTAAACAATCAGTGGGGCCACTGGACAGTCGAGGTGGTAAAGGAGCACTCAAGGAAAATACCACCGTTGTGGAGAAACCAAATGAATTCTTTGCATCAGTCTTCACTGCAGAGGATGTGAGGGAGATTCACACACCTGAGACATTCTTTTTAGGTGACCAATCCCTAGGAACTGTCTCAGATTGAGGTGTCATTAAAGGAGTTTTTAGAACAAATTGATAAACAGTAATAAGTCGCCAGGATCAGATAGGATTCATCCAAGAGTTCTGAAGGACCTCAAATGGGAAATTGCAGAACTGCTAACTGTGGTATGTAACCTATCATTTAAATCAGCTTCTGTACCAGATGACTGAGGATAGCTAATGTGATGCCAATGTTTTTAAAAAGGCTCCAGAGGCAATCCAGGCAATTACAAGCCGGTAAACCTAACTTCAGTAACAGGCAAATTGGTTGAAACTGTAGTAAAGAACAGAATTATCAGACACATAGATGAACATGATTTGTTGGGGAAGGGTCAATGTGGCTTTTGTAAAGGGAAATCATGTTTCACCAATCAATGAGAATTCTTTGAGGGGATCAACCAACATGTGGACCAAGGTAATCCAGTGCATGTGGACGTTTGGAAAGCCTTTTGCAAGGTCCCTCACCAAAGGCTCTTAAGCAAAGTCATGGGATAAAGAGGGAAGGTCCTCTCATGGATCAGTAACTGATTAAAAGATAGTAAACAAAGGGTAGGAATAAATGGTCTGTTTTCAGAATGGACTGAGGTAAACAGTGGTGTCCCCAGGGGTCTGCGACCAGTGCTGTTCAACATATTCATAAAAGATCTGGAAAAAGGGGTAAAGAGTGAGGTGGCAAAATTTGCAGACAATACAAAATTACTCAAGATAGTTAAGTCCAAAGCAGACTGCAAAGATTTACAAAGGGATCTCACTAAACTCAGTGACTGGCAACAAAATGGCAAATGAAATTCAATGTTGATAAATGCAAAGTAATGCACATTGGAAACCATAATCCCAACTATACATACAAAATGATGGGGTCTAAATTAGCTGTTACCACTCAAGAAAGAGATCTTGGAGTCATTGTGGATAGTTCTCTGAAAATATCTGCTGAATGTGCAGTGGCAGTCAAAAAAGCTAACAGTGTTAGGAACCATCAGGAAAGGAATAGATAAGAAGACAGAAAACATAATGCTTTATATAAATTCAGTGTAAACCCACATCTTGACTATTGCCTGCAGATCTGGTCACCCCATCTCGAAAAAGATTTATTAGAATTGGAAAAGGTACAGAGAAGGACAACTAATATGATTAGGGGTATGAAACAGCTTCTGTATGAGGAGAGATTAGAAAGACCTGGGCTGCTCACCTTGGAAAAAAGACGACTAAGAGGGGATGTGATAGAGGTCTATGTTATTTACTCCTTTACATAACACAAGAACTAATAGGCAGCAGGTTTAAAATAAACAAAAGGAAGTACATCTTCACACAGCGCACAGTTAACCTGTGGAACTAGTTGTCAGGTGATGTTGTGAAGGCAAAAACTATAACAGGGTTCAAAAACGAACTAGAAAAGTTCTTGGAGGATAGGTCTATAAATGGTTATTAGCCAGGATGGTCAGGATGCAATACCACACTCTGAATGTCCCTAGCCTATGATTGCAGAAGCTGGGAGTGTATGATAGGGGATGGATCACTTGGTGATTGCCTGTTCTGCTCATTCCCTCTGAAGCAGCAGAAGACAGGATACTGGGCTAGATGGACCATTGGTCTGACCCAGTATGGCCTGTGTTGTCCCTGATACTAAGCAAGTGCTTTTAATTTGAATTAAGAAAGAGTTTTCTGTATTTTTTTACACTTATTTACCTCATATATATTGCTCTATCAGCAGCTCCTCTATCTGTTAAGATGGTGAGAGAGAATGTGCAATGTTATCATGGGGGCGCAGGGGCAAGGTTTTATTAGCACATGCCCTTTGGATATCCATTGATTTTTTTGCAATCACTTAGAACTTACTTTTCCCTTCCAAAACATTTTATTTACTTCTCAAAGGGGACAGCAGTCTATCCATGCAAAGATTCATGTTTTAAACTTTGGCTGTTGTTGCTGTAACCAATTGATTTTTTAAAAAGTGGTTAGATATTTTAGCAAATTGGGAAAATGTATCTTTCACTCTCTCATAACTCAAAAACAGCTAAAAGGATTTTTCTTAGTCGTTCAAAAAAAAATCACCTCTGGGCAGAAACCAAGCACATGAGAATTTCAACTTCAAGGGTAAAGGTCTCAGAAAGTGATCTGCATGTTACGAGAGGTCATAATACATTCCAGTCTTGGGTCATTTCTTATGTTTGACCTACTATTTTGCATTTACATTGATTTTTAGTTTTTCTCTATTCACTTTTAAAAATCTCTCTGGAAGAATATATTCAGGATAAAGTGCTTCAATAATTTCTTTTAATTGTTCATTTTGTGCTCCATGGAGGGGTTGATGTGGGCATAAAAGAAGGTTGCATCTTCCTTATCAAGTTCATCTTTGAATTTTCAGTTATTTTTATAGCCTATCTGCTGATCTTTTTATAAATCTATTTTTATTGATTTTAATATGCAAATCAGTCTTGTACAATGCCAATACCAAGAGTCAGAAGATCAAAAACACAATTAGAAAAGATGGCGTATGCCTCTTATAAGTAATTACACTATCTTTTTTTTAAAACTTAAACTTAAAATCAAGTATTCTGGAACAAGTTTTTTCAATACAAAGTGCTTTAATTTAAAATTCAAAATTGTATGGTCATATCTCTTTTCTTAGATACTGAGTAATATACATTACGATATACATACAGTACATTAATCTGATAGGTTTTCTCCAGTTGGGCTACTGGTTGAATTGTCCCAAAAATATAAAACTTTTCTTCATGGAGGACTTTGGAAAAAATATAATAGCCTCAACAAACACACTCTAATCTTCTGTTTGAGGGGAAGAAATAGCTGTCTGGGCTATGTAATAAGATTTATGTCTGGGAATATAAGGTTTTCTCATAATGGACATCCGCTGGTTTGGGAACTATTCATGGATTAGACCTCCTCATTTCACCACAGTGAAGGCAGTTTAGGCTTGTTTTATTCCTTTCATCCTTTGAGTTCAGACTCTCTCTGCTGGACTATTTAAGCATAGCATTCCAATCTTGTTTTATTCAGTCTCCATCTGAGCAGCTTTAGGCTCATTGCTGTTAAAAAACAGTGTTTGAATGTGGGAATTTTATCTCTCAGACTGCTGAACTTCAGATTATGTGTATTTTTTAGTAAGCATAACCTGTTGACTTTCCTTTTAGAGCAGCCTGAGGATCCAGTGTGTTTAATCTTTCCTTCTAGTTCCCTTTCCTCAGAATGTGTGTCACAGTGGCCTAACCCTGCCTGCCATTATAGCATACATTATACTGTTCCAAAAATTTCTGTGGGAAAATGTATATATTTACAATACTATTCAGCTCCTTAAAAATAGTTCTTGATTAAAGTGGCTGGGTGCAAATTAAAATGTCCTGCATCATCTCTGCAAAATTATGTTGGTCCAAAATTCACCAATAAAGAGAAAAATTAAGATCCTTCACACCAGTCCCATGTGTATTATGGTGTCCTTTTCAATGGAACTAAGTTATTTGGACAATCCCTTAGAAAGCTCTCTTGGGGTTCAATCCAATCTGAACAACCTGCTTTCTCGGTATTGCTTTTTAATCAGAGATGAAAAAACATTGTGACAAAAATATAGATGAGCTCCTTATGGAACATGAAGTCATTCCCACCATCTTGTTTTACTGAAGTTAGAAAGTATTTTTTGTTGAAGAAAGATCTATGTTGACCTCCATCCTGCAAAGCTGGAAAAATAATCTACTCAGGAATCTTTAAAGCTTATAACATTTGACTTTCTCTTCTGGTCCAATTCCACCTCAGATACATTCTTTGTCACACAGAAATTGGGTATCTTATAACATTTAAACAGATGGCCTCTCTTTACCATATATGCTATATAAAATCTAGACATAAAAGCCAAAATCCCAATGTCACCCTCAAAACATCATCCTGATATGTTTTCACATCATTTGTGGTCCCAGTGAAAATAGATTAAGTCTAGCTGTTTTCAACATATGTCTGTAATGGAAGCAAGATTCAAAATGGAAAATATTCCATAACTCATTCAAGAAATGGCTTCACTCTATTCTTCTGTTCCATACATCTGAAGAAATTAACTTTTGTTTTCCCATTTGATCTCATCTCCATCAGTCTAATTTCCTGCATGTAAAGGAAAATGCCTGTTCATGTCCATGTTGTTTGGTATTTTGTCTTTTCCTGTAATGTGCAAGGTGATGTAGCTCATTAAGATAGCATTTACATCTGTTACTTGAATGACCTGCTGCTGAAAATGTACTTAAAGGCAACTTTTCTTCACATTGTCAATTCATAATTAAACAAAAATATTTCTGTGCATACCCTCTGGACCTTACCCATATTGGAGCTCATTTTTAAGACCACTCAACTGGGAATTCTCCCTTTATTCTAATTTCTAAACATCCAGATTTTAACCCTTCTGTTCCAGTGTTCTGTACATGTAGTTTCCTCCCAATATCTGCACTTCATACTCGTGTTGGCACTGTGCATATAAAAATTTTGTGGACAACACAGCATCTCTAATTCCTTCAGTTTTTCCTTTTAAACAAATAACACTAACTTATCTTAGCCTGATGTTGCCTTTAAAGCAATCATCAGTGCAATTGGAGCCCTCCATAAAATTCACAGGACCATCTCATCTCATTTCACATCAGGAGCAACAGATGAACAAACATGACCTACATAAACTGCCTGGGAGGAATAAAAAGTATAAATCTGAACTATGTGGCCTTTCATTCATGGAGAGGCAGAGTCCATCTGTCTAATGGAGCAATATACACCAAGGACATGGCAGCTCTCAAATCCAGCTAGCTCAGTTGCCCAAGGATGGCAACAGACAAGTTGGGAGTCTTTGATTCAGATATTCAGCAAGCCATTTTCTCTCATCTGAACTTATTTGCAGCTGAGAACAACAGGAATTATACTTGTATTTTGCTTTTGACTATGGCATGCCTAGGTATGTTATATGGACACCTTCTCCTTTCAGTGAACAGATATACTCATATATTGACTTTCCTCAATTTCCTCTTACTTGAGAAGATAAGACTGATCATCTGTAATCAGATATAATCTATTTGTTTCATAGATCTCAGTATTGTAGACTTATAAAGATAGCAGTCTGCTATATTTGGAAGCTTCTAGTTTTTTGCCAGCCACGTTAACCTTCCCCACCATTTCCCCAGTCAGCCTCAGAGTCTGCTCCTTCAACAACCTGATTATTGAGAATTTGTCAATTTTCTATTAAATATCACAAGTCTTCCTTACCAAGAACATACAAGACTTGGAAGACTTGTTGACCTGATTCATAGACTTGAGCCTAAATATGTTCATATTGTTTGTTAGAGACATCCTGGCCTTGGTAAGAAAGTATGCCTTAGGTACTTAGGGATACATCTACCTAGTCCACAGCAGCAAGCCTCCAAGCCCGAGTCTACAGACGTGGGATTCATTGCTAGCACTCTAAAATAGCGTTGTAGATGTGCTTTGAAGTTGCAGCTCAGCGCTGAAGCCTAGGGATGGGGGGTGGGCTTCAGAGCTCAAGATCCAGCCCAAACTGCAACTTCAAAGTGCTGTCTCCACAGCTATTTTTAGAGCACTATCACAAGCCCCTCAACCCCAGGTCTGTTGACCTGGGCTGGGAGGTTTGCTGCTGTGGGCTGTGTAGATATACATACTATGTTAAATCCACTGTTCCCAAGATTCCTAGTATCGGCCTTATCCCATTTCTTCCTGGCTGGTGAACAATAGAGACCCCCAGTGGAACTATAACACCCAACCTCATTTTTTTAATCCTGTATTGGAGGGCTCACTGTTTATTTCATTTTCATTCTTTATAGCAGTGTTGCAGCAGTATAGCAGAGAGTATTTGAAATCAAAGGGGGAGGGTGGGGAAAAAGCTTCCATGGTGGTGAAATGAGCAGGTCCAACCCATGAATAGTGTCCAGCCCACTGGATGCCCTCTATAATGAAACATTAAAAATGACAGGTAAGGAAACATTTATTTTTGTTGCTTCGATAAATGATGTCACTTGCTATTTTAGCTGCTTTTGGGAGTTATTTTTCATTAAACATTTTGTGAGCCTGGACGTTTCACTTCCTGCTTCTTTTTTGGTGGTCATCTGAGTCCACATGACTAGCCATTTTTTGTCATTGTCCATGTGAGAGTCCAGGGTTGATTATTTTCCCTGACAGACTCAACTTCTTCCTTAACTGAGCACATAGATTTTTAGAAAACATGTAAAGCTGAAATTGTCTGTTGTGGGAAAAGGTAGTGTGGGTATGCCCCACTGCCCAACATAGTCTTGGTATGTAAAAGTCAGCCCCATCAAGTTTTGCTGTGTTCTTCCTTACTTGTTTCCATGGTAACTGATCACAAGGTTCCCGAACAGGCGCCCCCCTCCCTCCCCCCCAAAATCAGAACAAAAAAGAACGTTGCATTAATCGGATTGTAGGAATTTACAACTTCTCAGAACCAAAATTACTGTGGCCACCACCACCAATAGATTTTTCCCAATTTTGGTGTGACAGAGGAACAGAGGCTGCTCTTGAATAAAGAGAATGTTGAGGAACTGCTAGAATGCCTGAAACTGGGATTTGAATTATACTCTCTTTGATGTTTCAGTGGCATTGGTAGCATTAAAAATGTCTTGCCTACAGGGTCATCAGACTCATTAATGCACTTCCGTAAACAGTCTCATTCAGTGGCTCATTTGATCATGAAGAGTCTGATTTTTCTCCACCGTTTGAGATGAGCATAAACCCTTTCCATCTTGCTACTGTAAATTTTGTGAGAGTTGCTGTTTCCTGCTGCTCCAACTTTGGGCACATTGTCAGAACTTCATACAATGAAGTTTGATACTCACTCTATTTGCAGTCTTGATTAGCAGCTTTCACCTTTAGTTCAGCTGAGAAGCCACCACTTATTGAATTCAGCACTATGAAGACTAAAACCAAGATGAAATAGCCAGCTTCATGTAGAATTTTGTTCCTAAAATGAAGAAAATTCATTCATATGAAGTGTAGTGTTTTCTAATAAGCACTACCACGTTGTACAGTCCCACTTACTACTCAGCTTTCTAAGAGCCTTACTCATCTTTAATTTACGCCCTGTCTACGCTACATACACAATAAAAATTAGGGCTCCTGGTGGTAATACTGTTGTTCTGTAATTCAGTGGAAAACATTATTATAGTTTGTAATGTAAACTGGACCTTAACTCTCTTTGATGATCTGGTGAAAGCTGTGGTCCGACCAAGTTATGAAACATAGTTAAAGACCCATTGTACACTACAAATCGAAACTGTAACCAAGCTAGGACACACTTTGTAGTTTCCAGTGCCCTGATGTGGCTGTATTCCTAATGTAGAGAACCTTAGTTATGAGTGGTTTACATTTATTGCAATTTTTATTTGTATATAAACTTCTTCTGGTATTGAGGCCAAAACCAATTTATGATTTGCATACACGGTTTAAACTATGGGAGAAAACCATAGTAACTTTTTGGGTGAATGTTTAAAGATTTATTGTTTAATAAATTTAGTTGAAGGAAAGAGAGAGACTTGGTAGTAAAAAAAAAAAATTCTTTGACTTTTATTGTTGAAAATGGGCAAATGAGCAGTTTTGTACTACATGCTTTTAATTTAGGAAATTCATATTTAATCTAAATCATACCTTTTCCATACAGGGAGGATGGTGAGCTAGAAGATGGTGAAATAGATGATGCAGGATTTGAAGACGTTCAGGAAGAACAGGATGCAAAAGGGGAAGATAAACAGAAAAATGAAAAAGCACATAGAAAATCACGAAAGAAACGCAAAAAAGAAAAGGAAAAGAAAAAATCAAAAAGGAGAAGACGGGATAAACATAAGGTTAGAAAATGCAAACCAAAATATTGGATAAGATTACTGTAGCTATACAGTTTACTTTTTCCTCATCCAGGAAATTGGACAACATATCTGAAAGTTTTTATCCCTAAGCACCTAGCACTTCTTGGGACACTATATGAATGATAAAAAAAAAATTGGGCCACTGTATGAAAGGCCCCTCAAAAAATGTTTATCATGGAATTTTGATTTAAAATGTTGGGTTGTATTCGCTCTTAACATAAACAAGTGTAACTCCACTGACTTCAGTGACAGTGAATTTGTCCAGGACAAGGTAGATCAACAATTTCTCTGGCTACTGCACTGCAAAAATCACAGTTTCAGAAACTCAGCAGCTAGATTTTTATAAACTCCAAATTATTAATAAAAGTATTTCAGGTAGTTCACTTTCATTATATTACTAATATATAAGTCCCTGTTCAGGTTTAGGTGAGTTATAAATTGTTAAAAATCTCCATTTTTCTTCTAAAAAACAACAACCAAGGAGTCCTTGTGACACCTTGGAGGCTAACAAATGTATTTAGGCATAAGCTTTCATGGGCTAGAACCCACGTCATCAGATGCATGGAGTGGAAAATACAGTAGCAGGTATATATACACAGTACATTGAAAGATGGGAGTTGCCTTACCAAGTGGGGGGGTCAGTGCTAACGAGACGCTGACCCCCCCACTTGGTAAGACAACTGCCATCTTTTCATGTACTGTGTATATATACCTGCTACTGTATTTTCCACTCTATGCATCTGATTAAGTGGGTTCTAGCCCACGAAAGCTTATGCCCAAATAAATTTGTTAGTCTCTAAAGTGCCACAAGGACTCCTTGTTGTTTTTGCTGATACAGACTAACACGGCTACCACTCTGAAACATTTTTCTTCTGTTGCTTGTGTATAGTAGGGAAATTTTGGCAGCATTCCAAAATAATAACTGAAAACCATCTAAAAAGTAGGCCACCAGCAGCCAGAGCAGCAGCATGCACTGGCCTGGCTGCTGTCAGAGCAGCTGTTGCAGAAGATTGTGGTGGAACTGGGCCGGGCTCCGCTCCTCCCATACTCTGCCTTTGACCACACATCCTGGACCTAGCACATGGGGACCCAGTGTCCCATCTCTCCGCTGGAGGCACCACGTGGGGCAGAAGCTCTCCCATATCTGGGCATATAGACTCATTGTAAGCCGAGTTAGTTGATTTAGTGCTTAAATGCAGGTTGCTACCTGGAGCCTTAGGGGTGAAATCCTGGCTGACTTCAGTGGGACCAGGATTTCACACTAGAGCTCCCATGCTTGCTACCACTAGTGCCACTGAACCAGTGGTAGCAATGGTGGGAAATGTTTAGTGAAAACGTCTAGTGCAGGCATCCTTGAGTATGCATATTACATCCACATACCACTCTGAAATTTAACACTGAATAACAAAAACAAGTGGAGGCAGTGTAATTATTCCTATCCGCTCAGGACTTAATATTTTCATAAGCTAGATGGGAACCTTTGAGATTGTGTAATGTTTTATTATCCATGTAAATTACTACGATTTCATAGGAGTTATATTTTATTTAATAAGTGATAAGGTATTGACTGTACTTTGCACTTAATCTGGTGTAGTCATCAGAGTATTTCTAAGTACTTCACAAAGGTTGGAAAGTATACCCATATAATAGAGGGGGGTGGAGAAGGGGGTTAAATGACTTGCTCAAGGTCATTCAGAGACTGTAGCAGAGCTGGAAACAGAACCTAGATTTCCTGACTCCAAGTCTCCTGCTCTTAACTATAAGATAGCATTTCCTAACCTCACTTTATTTTATTCCTTACCTTTTTGCTTCATCTAGCAGAAGAATTTTAGGACTCTGAAGAATAAAGTAAATTAGGTTTTAATTATAAAGTTATACACAATCTGGAAGATACAAATTCTATTTATGTAGTAAAAAAAATAATTCAAAAACAGGACTAAAACCACAAGCAGGCCTTCCCCTGACCACTCCCTACACCCAGCACAGGGCACAAGAAGCACATCACCCCTCCGCGATAAATAGCCTTCTCCTGCTTCAAATGTGTATAATAGAACTTGGTTTTTTCCCCTTTAAACAACAACTAGGAAACTACATACTTTTTTGTATGTTAAAAGAAAGTTATGTAGTTTGAAAAGTCAAGCACTTGAAAGTTAGAAAATGCCAGACTTAGTTGCCTGTGTAAACTTAATTCTGCCTCCTTATACAATATGCAATATTATTCAATCTGTAATTACACAGTCACATGCTATTTTTTCCATAGGACCCCACTGCAGTTCACAGGTGGGATGCACAGGGGGGCAGAGTTAAGGTTGCATAGACAACTGTCAGTTTGTCATTTCCTAACTTTCGGGTGCTTGATTTTGCAACCTAATAACTAAATGTGATCCAGGGATGCATAAACAGGGAAATCTCAAGTAGTAGTAGAGGTTATTTTACCTCTGTATTGGTAGTGGTGTGGATGCTGCTGGAATACTGTGTCCAGTTCCGGTGCCCACAATTCAAGAAGGATGTTGATAAATTGGAGAGGGGTCAGAGAAGTACCACAAGAATGATTTTAGCTGTCCCCATTCCCTGCCTACAAGCAGGACTCCATCAATGTCTCCCTGACTGCTGCCTGGCTTCATGGAACAGTGCAGTTAGCATGCATTGTAGTCCCATTTAACTGCTTTTGTACAAAGGAAACTGGAGAGAGGGGCATTTGCAGATAGGTCCCAGATGGGCAGAGAGATAAAATGTGAGGTGCCTGTCTACAGCAAGACTGGCAAGATGAATTTGTTGATAAAAATTCTGAATTACATGGCCTCTTGGAAAATGTTAGATGCCATGGTTGTGCAATTGCAAATTCCACAGTACCCTGATTGAAATTAATAGGATAGATTGCACGACTTGGAGCTATTATTTCAGGCTCTCTGCAGACTAAGGCATCAATCAGTGCATCAGTTTAGTCAGTTGTTTTCAGTGTTCTATCATTAACTGTAAGGACAAGAAGCTGATTTTATAAATGAAAGCAGAGATTCTGAAGCTATTTATTGGAAATCTTTGATGGGGCTGCTCAAACAAAATAAATTCTCTCTTTAGTCTTCTAAATCAGTATAAACACATACAAGTCAGCACATGAAGACGGAACACTGTCTTGTGTTGTCATATCCCTCACATATAAGGTTCTAGCCATAACTCAGATTTCTGTCAGTCTCCAGCAGATGGAGGACACATTCTTTTCCTGTAATAATAACCTTGTTAGGGGGACAAAGAAGCAGGCCTCAGACACTTATAAGAAAGTGTAGTGATCAGTTGCCACAGCAGCACATGTGAGGCACTGACAGCTTGAGACATTCAATCCCATAAGCAGCGAAGGACCCAGTATCTCCCCCTTCCCTTGTGCTCCCAACCTCCTTACCAGGTTTCCAAAATGGCTGAGAAGGAGCAAGGGTCAGGATCATCCTAGCATTACCAGACATTTCTGCCTCAAGTGGAGGGGCAGTTTAGACTCAAAAGGGAAAAGTAGGGAAGAGTGTCCCCTCAGAAATCCCTTAACAGGAGGAAGCTCTGTGAAGAACACTTCCCCTCCTCCTCCCAGGGAGTCAGCTCCTCTAGAGTAGGAGGGAATTCTGGAACTACCTAAATGGATTACTATCTCAGAGCCCAGCAGCCTCACTCGAGGGCAGCAGCTCCAGCCCCCAGAATAAAGGGGTGGTTATAGTACAGATGCAGTCTCAGCCCTGCCCCTGCCCTTAGGAAAGGCATTGGTACAGGGAAAGAACACAGGGAGGGCAGGAAGACCCTCCTTCATAGATCTAAGCACCCTGGTCTGATCTGCAGTTTAAGTTCATCTCACCCCGCAATCCACCCTCCTCCAGGAAGCAGGAGCAGCTCTGACAACAGAGGATTCTCCATGAGAGATCAGGAAGCCAGAAAAAGTACAGACTGTTCAAGCAGCAGCAGCAGCACTGAGAATAAGTACCCCTGCAGTCCTCCCACCTTGAAGAGTGGAGAAGCTGCTTCAGCTCTTCCGTCAGCCCCTGTAGAACCCAGCACTCCAGCCCCCTAAAAATCATGGGGGAAATTCAAGGGCATCTTATTGGATTTAGCTCTGCTTAGAGATCCTTATCAAGCATGATCAGATCTGACCCCTCATCTTCTGTCAAGGCAAGGAAGGGGATTAGTGGCAATAAACCATACACCTTTCTAGGTTGCCCCTGAAAGCAGAGAGAGATAGTAGATAGTCTGATTTGATATCATGAGCTAATATTTTTCTATTATATACTAATTAATATATACAGTCCTTTGTATAAGAACATTATAGAAGTAACTGGTTTTCTCTTTCAGCATAATTCCCCCTCCAGTGATGACAGTTCAGACTACAGCCTGGATTCTGATATTGAACGTACAGAAAGACCACATAAGAAGGGAGTTAGTTTGTACAGAGATTATGATAGCTCATTCCTTCAGGTATAACTTACGAAACTGATTTTTCATTTCTTCCATTTATCTACAGTTTTTAAATAATTAGTACTGTGCTATTTATAAATCCATATGTCCCTAATCCATGCTCAACAAAGATTTCATTCTGGCAATATATTTAGATCTCATTTCGGTTGGGTAAGTTTCCAGATGTACTACCGCATTACTTTTTTAATGAACCTATACAATTATAGAATAACTCTGATTTTACAATTTAACATTTCCTGAGCATGAGTTCCAATGGTACAGGCAAGTGGGAGTATCTTTTCCGCTATCAGAAAAGAAGATGCCAGTGGGAATTAAATAATTTTCATTTCTGCCCATTTCCGATCCTTGTAGGCATTTTTTTTTTCAGGGAGTAGTTGTAAGAGGACCCCCTCTATCCCTCCATAGTAAATATGGTGGAAATGGGCTGTGCTTCTGTGGATATGGCGGTAGTTCTCTCTAGAAGCTACCAATAAAAATAGACAGTTTGCATGCTGTTTGGGGTGTTTTGGGGGTTTTTTTAGGGTAATTTGTCCTGGCTTTTTCAGTTCAGACCATCAGATATCCCTTTAGAAGCCAATGGAAGAAATTGACTCTGCCTTTCCCCTGAAGGAGGGACAGAGCTGCTGAAGCATTGGATCTCTGACTGAGAAACTGGAGAAGGATAGAAGACTTTCATCAAGACTTGAGTGCAAAACCTCTTCAAAACCCTTTTGGATAGCCTAATTTATTTATATCTCCTGTAGTCTAGTCATCAAACTCAAGAGCCTGCCTGCAGAAAGTGGAAAAAGGGTGGAGCTGAGCATGCTTCATTCTAATTGGCATCACCTTGTCTGATTAACTGAGAGACACACTCACTTGTTTGTATCAATAATGTCATCATGTCAATGTCATCATGCTATGGGAAAACATTAAGAAAGTTAAGAAATATGATTTTACTTGAATTTTCTAGATTTTACTGTAGACATAATTCTTACTAACAATTTTTATTGGAATATCACATTTCTCCTTTTCCATCAGATTCTAAAATACATCTATAATTATTATTTTATTTAGATGTTCGTTTCAGTCATATCAGTAGCTGAAAAAAGTATGTTTTTTACTTTCTATGAATCTGTTAGGTTGTCTCGGCTACTGATTAATAAACAATCGCTTCTCCCATGCTTCTACTGCTTTGGTAATTACAACTAAAATTCAAAGAAATATTTATTTAACTTTCATTTTAATTCAGTGTCACAAAAAATCTGTTAATTTATCAGAAATAGGCCATAGCCTTTCTTTTTTTAAATAAATTTGATGATCATCTATATGTAACTTACTTTTCAAGTAGATTGATCATAGTAAAAAATATGATATGCTAGCAAATTTTGTATTTATACAAATAAATTTAAAGTATATTTGAGCTAGGTGAAAGATACATTGCCAAATCAGTTTAGGTACTAAATTTTTGTTTTGTGAACAGCTTTTTTTCAAAACTGAACATCAACAGACATATTTCCATGAGTTTTAACTTATTTTTAAAGGAATAACATTCCCCTGACAGTGTGATATTACAAAGGAATTGTGGTAGCAGATCAGACTAATGTCCATTTAGTCCATTATTCAGTCTTAGACAGAGATTTGTATCCGAAGTCCTGAGGAAGGTGTAAAAGCTACATAATGGACAATTATAGTATAATGATCATTTTGTTATTGAATAATTAAATTGCACTTTAGAACAATGAGGTTTGCTTGTGCAAATCGTGGAAATCATGGAAATAATGAAACACTTGACAGTAAAACAATTGTGTAGAAATAACCATCTTAATAAAGTGAGGGCAAGGGGAATTTGGGAGGGTGAGATGTTAAATTGCTACTAATTGCCACTACCCCTTTCATGCAGCATGGACATTTATCAGGAAACTACATGACTTCCCAGAAGCCACAACATAATAAAAAATTAAAAAACAAGGAATATGATGAATACACTAATTACAGTGATGACAACTTTGGTAACTATAATGAGGAAGAAAAGGAGGAGGATTTTGCTGATCAGTTAAAACAGTACAGAAAAGCTAAAGAAACTTCAAATACTGATTTAGGAGCTCCATTTCCTAAAGAACCAGTGAAAAAACAGGGGATGAAAGGAATCCAGAAAGGTAAGGTTTGGTTTAATAGCTAATTTAGTTCATTTCAGAAACTTTCAGAATGGGATGGTGTCCTACAAATGGTGAAAATTTTTTTAGACAAGATAGGTTAGGTAATATCTTTTACAAGCTTGTCTCTTTCAGCTACAGAAGTTGGTCCAATGAAAGATATTACCTCATCTACCTTGTCTCTCTCATATCCTAGGACCAATACAGCTACCACAACACTTCAAAAGTATAGGTCATACCCAATTTTTCAGTAGTTTCTCTTAGTTTAAGTCCAGTATTTCAGAAGTCTCCTATAACTTTTGCTGGTTTCTGACACCTGAACTGTTTTTCTGGTGACAGCATTTCTTATCTATAGCTGATAAAACAAAAAACAATGGATCCTATCTCTTACTGAGGTTTTGCTACGACCAGTCTCCCGTTAATACACACACACTCTGACCACTTCTCACTTTCAGACGCATTGAGCTATAGGTTCTCTCTCTTAATCATGAACTGTATAGCTTATGAGTGGACAACCAAAATTTTTAAGTAGAACAACATCTTGTTCAACTATGCAACAACATCCTGCCGCCCCTATGCCACAAGGTATTCATGTCTGCTGGTGTTTGCAGTATTGGCCCTCCTCGGCCCAGTGCATTATCTTAAGGCTACTTCTTGTGTCTGTACATGCTGTGCCGTGCCGTGGTCTGGGATCATAATTCACCTCCCATTCCTAGTATATGTTGTGCACGTCCTGCCTCTGTCTCATAAATATAAAATAGATGTACATATTTTCCACCATCTTTCAGCTGTACCCTTCTTCACTACCGTCACGCTTTACCTCCTATTTCCTCCTTTACTCTCCTTCACCTCAATCTCTGTGCGTCTGTATATTTGTTAAATATTTGCGCCTCCTCTTCTTTTTTTCTTCTTCCATCTTTCATACCAGTCAGCGTCATAAAGTAGTCCTGAAAATTTCTGTTATACTAGTTTTACTTAATACATATATTTTTGCAAAAATGGCTTTTGAAAGCTTTGCTGCAGGCAAAAATATATGGTGGTAAAATTTTGTGGAAAGATGAAATTACAAGGCACATAAAACAGTCCAGAATTAAAAGATTAGAAGTTTGTGCGAATTTTCACAGAAATGTATTATGCTGAAATACTTAAGTTTGCCTTTTTCAAGCTAAATTTTAAAAACGTAGTTAAGGTTTGATTCTCTAGATTGCAGAATGCCTCTTGTGAAGTGCTGAACACCTAAAACTGTTGAAGTCAATTCACAGATTTTTGAGTACAGAAGAAACCATAGTGATTTGGTCTAATTTCTTGCATAGCCCAGTCCATATGATTTCACCCAGTAATTTCAGCATCTGCCTCCAGTGGACGCTGAGGGTGCATAGCAGTTTACAGGAGCACTCAGTATCCCAAAGAATTAGGCACTTAGTCTTTATAAATTACCTTCCTGCGTTGGTGTTCTCTGGGAACATTTCTATTCTATAATTAGGCTTGGCAGAATTAAATTTTTATATTTTATAATTTTGAGAGATCAATATTGATGTTTATTTTTAAGCATTTATTTTTATTTTTACCATATTTAAATGTTCATAGTGGCTGGAAATTGGGAGAGTCAGACAATAATTTAATAACAGTAGATATTAAGATTCAAAAAGTTAAAGCTTTATAACTGTTAAACACACATTTTCAACATTATATGTCAAAAGATAGAAAGTAAATAGCCTTAAATCAAACTCTTAAGTTCTCAAGCAGCATTTTTCTTACTTTGCCAATTTGTAAATTTTGATTATCATCAATGGAAATGTTTTTCTTTGGTTTTGTGTGTACAGTGAAATTGACGTTTATTGACATTTACCAGTAAAAATCTAATACTTCCAAGCCTATTTATGATTATAGAGATTGCATCACGTGTAGAAGAAAGAGATCTGTGGGTGCAGAAAATAGTATTTTGTCATGTGCATATAAAGGTAGCATCAATATTTCTGTGATTTTTATATGTACTCTTTAAATATTAAGGGGATTTAAAGGGAATTGATGTTATACATGGTATGTTAAGGAATTTAGAGCTGAAATGTAGTATTATTTGTAGATCACCAAGTCTAAAATACTTCAAACATTTGCATTCCTCACAAATACAATATGCCTGCACTGCAAGTTATAAAAGGCTACTTTTCACAGAATAAATGATATACTCATTTTACCAATCTATTATTCACTTTAAAAGTGGCAGGTAATTTCAAAATTCTAATTGGCTGATGAAGCCATTCATGTCAGTTTATGACTCAAGATACTTAGGGATTCATTCATATTTAGGGATCCATCAATATACAGAGAGGTAAACACAATTTCCATTAGCATTCTCTTCATTTTCTTTTTGCTGACTGTATTTGCTCTTCCTGCTAGTTTCTCATGTCAGTTAAAGAGGACACCACATTAAAGAGCTTTTTGCTTCTGAAGAATAGTCATTTTTCTTTGAGGTATCCGAAATATGTTTTAATATTTTTCAGGTATTGCACAAAGGGGTTTTGGTGTTGGTCGAGGACGTGGAATTCAGAAGAAGTTGAAGCGTAAAGATCGTGGAAGGGGAAGAGGGGCCAATAAAGGACCTGATGGCTTTCAAGAGGTACATGGAATTGAAGTTAAAAACACATACATGTATTTGCAAACACCTGGATACTCCTTGTTAACAGAGATGTAGACAGAATTGCCTAATTATGTTTTCTACCTATTTTGTTCTGTTCTCCAGAGGTTAAGCTAACTCTTTTCTAAGAAAGGAAGTTCCTAGCCCATCCAGTTGAGAAAATAGTCTTGTTTAGTCTGCACCTAGAAAGACTGAAACAATACTAGCAAGATAATTATAAGCTTCATTTTTTAATGGGATGTTAACTTTGAAGCTTTAATATCATCTTAATTAATTGAGGATAAATTCAGTTCTGAGGAATTGGCTTACCTGCTGTCACCATATCACTGTGGGGTGTTTTAACCAGCATAATTAGATTGGGAGACTTGATTCAATTCCTAGCTGCCTACTCCCATTGATCTTCCTCACAAGTTTTGCTCACTTTCATCTAAAAGAAAATGTTAGACTGTAGTCAGTGTCAGCTGTTCATTTTCCCAGCTGTCAGGCCTCTCTTACTCTTTAGACAGCCTATTCTTTAGACAGCCTAAACTGTGGTTTCTTTTCAAGTGATGGTCCTTATGTATATTCCATGCCTACCCACCATACACCTGAGTCTGGAATTTTTTAGTAAGCCATGTCCATTGGTCCGTACATGCGCTATAGTTCTCCTCATGCTCTGAACTGAGGGTATAAGGGATAATGCAGACCAGTGCCTCTGCAGTTTCTTCTTACCAATTCATGGTCTGAGTCAGAATCTTGTGTCCTCAGCACCTTCTGCTACTGTGTCATTTCTGTAAATATATTCAGTTTGGTTTTAGTATTTTTCTTCTTTTTTTAGACTCTAGTATAGTGTAGTTAGTTGTTTCCACTTTTTCCCCACCCCATGGAATTTTTCTCCATGGGGGGCAGTAGAGAAAGTGTAGTGTATGGTGTGCATGTATATCCCATATGTGGAATACAGATAGGGCTCATGCATCTCAAATATTCTCCAGTTACAGGTAAGTAACCACCATTTCTGGCTCTTTCCCACTCCCTGGCTGCAAACTGGATTCTTGCTCAACTGGTTCTACATAAACCCATTCAACCTGGTTCTATAGATAGAATAACGAAAGGAGCATGTACTATAATCCAGTTAAAACGCCTTTGTGGAGAAGGATGCAAATGAAGAGACAAATACAGACAGGCCCTAGCAGGACAGGAAGAAAAAAAAGAATGGGTCGCCCTCCTCCGATCTACATCAGCTAAATTATTTAATTTGCAAATCAAAAGGAGAAGGGCACATGGTTCACATCTCTCAGCATGAAAGATGGTTGTTTTCATGTGGACATTCATTCATCCTACAGAAGGTTCCTCAGATTTCCGGTAGGACCAGAGTACTACCAGTTCAGAGTACTTCAGTTTGGGCTACTACCAGCACCCAGAGTCTTCAGGAAGGTCCTCTCCGTGGCGGTGGCCCAGATGAGATGAAACAACTATACCATCTTCCCATCTGGTCGATTGGCTCCTAATAGGCAGATCCAACCAGGAGGTCCAGTCGGCTGCCCTATCCTTGTGCCGTCTTCTGGCACCCTTGGGGATCCATGTAAACAGAGAAAAGTCTACTTTGACTCCCACACAAAAACTTTATAGGAGTAACCCTAGACTCAACCTCAGCAAAGGCCTGTCTCCATATGGACAGAGCCCAGGCCGTGAACAGCCTGATAACACCAGTCACCCTCAGACCTTGTCCCTCTTTCCCTGCTAGGTCACATGGCCTCATGTACCTATGTAACACCATTCACCAGGCTTCCCCTCCATTGCCTACAGAGCTGGGTCCAGTCTGTTTATTCACCAGACAGACACAACATGAATACCAAGGTAACAATCCCTGGCTTCTCTTGTATGATGGACAAACTTGCAACAGCTGCCTGCCTTTCCTTCCACCAACGCCTCACACAACCATGATCACAGAGATTGTGGCATGTATCATAGGATGGGGAGCCCATCTGGGCAGTTACACTGTGCAAGGCTCATGGATTCCTCAAAAGGCTAGGATGCATATCTATCTCCTACAGTCAGCCTAGCTTGCAATACATTCCTTTCACTTATATGGTCCCATCATATCCAGATAGTCATCAAGTTGTCTGGTATTATCTTCTATATAAAGAATCAGAGTGGAGCAAAAATTCTTTCTGAATAGAGGCAGTCAATTTATGGAACTGGTGCATCAGGAACCACATATCACACCCTGCATATACCTACCAGATGTTCAGAACTCTATGGCGGACAATCTGGCACTTCTCCACAGACCACGAGTGGGAGATGCATAATTCAGCCCTGAACGAAATCTTTATTCAGTGGGGGAAAACATCCTGGGACCTGTTTGCCTCCAAGATGAACAAGAAGTTCAGTCTGTACTGCTCCAGAGCAGCATTGGCCGGGATTCTGGGCGCTATGCCCTTCTGTTACCTTGGACAAACCACCTGAGATGCACCTTTTCTCCCATCCCTCTGCTACCACATGTTCTGTGAAAGATTTGGCATAACAGAGCTCAAATCATTCTCTTCACATCCAGTTGGGCCCATACAGTTCTGGTTTCCGGACCTTTTACAATGTCAGCCCATCCTCCCATCAGCATCTGACGCTTCCTGGATCTGTTAACTCAGGAGAACTGCAAGATCAGACATCCCAACCCGGACCTCTTCACCTTATGGTCTGTTATTTGGATGGGCGTCAAACCAAGAGCATTTATTTTCAGAGACCGTTCAAACTGTTCTCAATCACAGTAGAAAATTTCCACCAGAAAATGTATGTAGCTAAATGGTGGCATTTCTCTGCCTGGACTCAAGAGAACCATCTATCTCCGGAAGATGAAGGTACTCCTGTTTTTTTAAATTACCTCCTCACCCTCAAGACATCAGGAATTGTCATTCATTTGCTGCAGGTCCACCTACCACAGCACTCCATGCCTTCTGTCCTCCCATAGAAGGCTCACCCAACAGTCAGATACCTGAAAGGTCTCATTAGGACCTTCCCACTGTTAGGACCTCAGTCTTGTACTCTCAATACCTACCAGACCACTCTTTGAACCTTCTCCTTAAAACACGTGGTGTATGAGTCAGCCATAAATGCTGCCCAATTCACTTACCCTTCTGGCTAATGTGATGGCGACAAAAAAAGTATCCTTCATGGATAGGTGAGACATCCTCGCACCATCCTCCTGTTTGAATACTACTTACCAATCATCCACATGTGGAATACACACAGGGACCAGCACTCAAAGAAGAAAGGGAGGTTACTTATCTGTAACAGGACAAATCTTGATGTGTGGTCCCTATCTGTATTCCACTATCCGCTCTTTTGCTTTGGATCATGACTGGATTTGTAGTAAGAGGAGGAATTAGCGGTGTCAGAGATCGCTGCCACTTACACTCTTGGTACAGAGCACTGGGGTGGGGGGTGCATGCAACTGCATAGGCATGAACTTCCTGGAAATCTCTAGTCTCAGGCACATGGAGCACATGAGTACTTACGTGTAAGTTCAAGAACTGAGTCTGGTATGGACTTCCTGTGTGACCATGGGCAGGTCACTTTATCTCTGTGCAGCAGTTCCCCACTTGTAAAATGTAGGTGATATTACCCTTTTTCTGTTTTGATGTAAACTTTCTGGGGCAACAGCATTCTTCCTCTATTTGTACAGCACTTAACACAACGGGGCCCCAGTTTCAGTTGGAGCCCCCAGATGCTACTGTAATGTACTTTTTTTGTCCATTTGAACTCTGGATGTGTAAAAGAGGTTGGGGGGGTGACATAAGGGGGTGTGTATGTATGTGGGTCTTGGGCTGTTGGAGCAGAAGCTAGGGGGAAAGCCCAGAGCCGATGCAGCAAGTTGTTGGCACTTCAAGTTCTCCCCCACCACCAGAAGCAGCCCTTGATGTGGTGTGCTTAGCTGTCACCCCTTCTAGGTTCTGCCTAGTTCTCCTCATGCAGCCCTGTTTGTGCCCTTCCCTCCCACATGTGTTGGGGGATCCCCTTTTCTGTGAACATCCCTGGACCTCTTCCTGCTCATCAGTTGCCTGGTTGATTATTTTCAATCCGAGTTGGGAAGTAAAGTCCCAGCCAGAGGAGCATCCTCTCCTGAGAGGAGGGTGCTGAGACTGGGAAAGTGGCTGAAGATGGTGGTGAAGACCCCAGCAGCACCATTCTGTTGTTTTCTTTCTGATTTTCTTCCTTAAGAAGAAAATATAAACCACTAAAAGTTTACTTTAAAATATATAACGGAAGGAGACTTCATATCAGGGTTGAGAGTTAGCTCATACTGCTTGGCTATTAACTGTTAGTATTCTGGCATTCCTGAGAGAACTCCTAGTTGCTGTATTTGGGCCCTCAGCTGGTGACTAATCTAACTGTAACGTTATTGTCTTGAGATCATTGAAGTATTAGTTACGGTGTCCCATACAACAGAGGTACATTTCATTTTTTTCCTGTATACATTTGCAAAACTGGATGTACAAATCTTTATGGTATCTGAAAGAATATTCTAAATTTGTTATATTTATAACAGTAAGCTTGCTATTTTCACCCAAGAATTTTACTTTACTTAGTCTTACAGAACAATACTAGAACATCCAAGAAAATTTATAATGCATATTTGGTTTTACTTTGTATTTTGAGTTAGAATAGCCTTTCTCTGAACTGCGTACAGTAATCTGAAAACACTCAAGTCATGATTTACTGTCATTTTATTTTGAAATTTTGTTCCACTTTGGGATAACTACTGCTTTGAATGCTGTAATTGTTGTTTTGCAAATATATTTAAAATAGTAACTGAAACACATAAATTTAAAATATTTTTATTTCCTTTTATAGGAAGGCAAACCAGTGAAGAAATGGGTGAATATGAGTCAGGAATTCATAAATCAACATACAGTGGAACATAAAGGAAAACAAATTTGCAAATATTTTCTCGAGGGAAGATGTATTAAGGTAAATACATATATGCATATAAAGTATATATCTCTAGTGGGAGTCGTGGAAAGGGTGGGAATTCTATTTCCATTTAGCTAATATCAGGAAAACTTGTTTTATGTAACTTTGTTTTTTTGCCTTAGTATTTTTTGGCAAGAAGTATAAATAAAATAAATGCAAGAGAAAATGTTGAGGGAAAACTATCAAACTAAGTATCCTTTCACTGTGCAATGTAAATTATATAAAAATGATATACTATTGATCACTTATTTTATTAGCAGGTACAGGATGATAAATACATCTGTGTCCAGCAATTTTAGAATCTGAAATTAGTGTAATATGTAACCTGTATTTTTATATTAAATTTTGGACAGATGAAGGGTGATTTATTAGGTAGATTTAGTGATTCATTTCTGTTTTAAAAATAATCTTTTCTTGGATATTACTGATTTTGAGACATAGTGGAAAGTACTGCTTTAATTATGCACAAAGAGTACTTCTCTCCCCAGCCTAAGAAAGGGGGGGAAATATGCTTTCCCAAACATCCAAGAAAGACAGACACGAAAAACCTCAGCAGCTAGGAGGGGTTGGGAAGCAGGAAGAAGAGAAATTGAATTAGAATATTAGAGCCAGACATAATCCATGGCATGCTAGCCTGCCATTATGTAGATTCTAGTATGCATCATTCTGAAACAAATACAATGCAGCTTAATTCTCGGGTACCAAAGTTAATCTTTTAATCAATTAGAAGATATAATATAGAAATTTGAAATAAATTATGAAAAATTTACATATTTGCTCTTAATCGGATGTGTATGTCAAAAATGTTTGTCACTTATTCCTAGTTCCACTGTGAATTTGGAGGTACACAATTTTCTGTCTTTTCATGATTATGAACTTTTTTCCTTCGTTTACTTCCAAAGTAAAAATAAAATGTAATTTAGGCTCTTTCCAAATTCCTGGTGGAAATATAAGGTAATAGCCATAAAATAGTCTTGAATATTGTCATGGCTTTGTCTGTTATGGTATTTCAATCCCATGGTTCCCAATATGATGAGTATTTAGTGCCACCTACTGTTATAAAACAGTTGTAAGATAATTTACTTTATTTTTTTAAAGTACTTAAAAAAATTATTGTTGTGTAAAACTTTCCATGGAACTAGTCATAATGTAAAGTAATATAGTATATATGATCTTTTGTGTTGTCTAAATGGGCAGCCCCTATATAATAGTTTCTAATACTTTTTCATAGCATAAACCACCTCCCCATGCATTTGTGATCACATAATTTTCTTGCAACTACAGCATTTGCTTAAATTGAAAGATAATATTAGGAAGGTATTTAATGTTTCTTCGAGTAGTGTCCCTATGGGTGCTCCACTTCAAGTGCACATGCACCTCAAAGTGGAGCACCCATAAGGGGATACATCTCAAAGTACTCCAATGACTGCACAAGGTGAGTAACCGCTCCATTTTTAGCTTCTTTTAATGCAATTTACCAGATGGAATCACGGAAAAAAAACAGTGCCATGTGACCAGCCTACTCCCCATGGACCACCAGCCCATATACTCTGTGGACTCTAGTCTGAGAATGTGCTAAAATGTTCTTTGTCTCCACTTCTTTATGGAATCTCAAGAAAATTGACACACTTATTAAATACTTGTATTGTCAATAGAAAGAAAAGTTCAAAAATGGATAAACAGGATGAAAGCATCATTGTTAAAATATGAAGTTGAATAAATTCAGCATTTAGAATTGATAATCTCTTTCTCTCTCCTTTTCTGTCATATTTACAGGGAGACCAGTGTAAATTTGATCATGATGCAGAGATAGAGAAGAAAAAGGAAATCTGCAAGTTTTACATACAGGGTTATTGTACCAAAGGAGAGAACTGCATTTATTTGCATAATATCCTTTGGGAAAAACTATATTTGAATTAAGATCCAAGTTAAGATTTTTATCTTTTAGTAACATTTGATTTTTCTTTAGACGCTTTATAAACAGACTGACTCAATGTGTTTTATTGTGAAATATCATTTGCAAAGTTTGTGCAATTGGTGTATGGTGATATATGCCTGAAAGAGAGAGCTTTTCAAATTAGAGTTAGGTATTTTCCATGGATTCTTTACAATTTTTCTTTTGAGGTTTATAACCTGATTATATATTTAAAAAATCTAAACATTACAGTTGGTTCACAAGCTTTTATCCCATGAATTTGTTTTTATGAAAGCAACATTGACAAGATAAAATTATAGAGTATACAATTTTTTAAATCCTTTTTACTGTTGGGCTATTATTGGAAGATAAAAACTGAGAATTCTTAGAAATTAGTGTACTTTTGACCACGTATTTTGTGTGTCTGGCATCCCATAAAGACATACATTAGGGAGTCTGCAACATCATAGCCACCTCTTGATTCCTTCAGTGGAAATAGTAAACACAATAGCCAGCTCTCTCCGTGGTAAGAATGAGATATGACAACTTCAAGATCTCCATTTCCTTCCAGTCTGGAGCAGATGGTGCCGTTAAGTACCATCCTATACCTCCTTAGCACAGGGAGCTGGTGTACATCATTATTTGGTCCTATTTCTGAATGAGGGGATGGGACAGTGGTTTGTGTGAGAGGAGGATAAGAGCTGGATGGAGACAGGGTGGCTTTCCCCAACACACACACAAAACACTTTTTGGCGTTGGAGAGGGGGAATGTGTTACTTGCACCTGTGTAAAATGAGTATAAAATACTCCTCATTGAATAGCATTGTACACCTGCTTTGCTCACTTATTGCACAGATGTAAATGACTGCACAAACCAGGTCTGCAGTTTTGAATTGTTAAAATAGCACTTGTTGTGGATTGTGCATGGTTGTACAAAGCCACAGAGTTGGTGCAACTATTTTATGAATAAAAATAAGGCATTAGTTTTTATGTGCAGTTGTGTGATGGTTAAAACTGATCCGTATTTTGTATTCACTGGAGTTGTTTTAACTGTGCAAACAGAGTTAATTTTCCCTGACCAGCAATCAAACTTTTCCATTGAATTTGGATGGTGAGGGTTTGTGTATGAGAGAGAGAACTGGATGTTATGGTTGCTGTCAGTTATGTAATCTTATCTTGATTGCTTTAGTATGTGTGATGTTTTTAGTGATGTAAATAATGGCATGTCTTGTTTTGAAATGCCCTTACCAATCTAAAGTAAAGTTAAAGATTTTGGGGTGGGAATTCAGAGTCAGATTAGCTTGCTTTAATGAATAAATGAATTTTACTGCTCTTTATTCCATTTAGCAACACAACTAAGAGAGAGAAAGCAGGAGTTTCTTCTTTCATCGCTTCCTCAACAGAATAGTTTACTGAGTTTTAATCAGCTATGCTTGTGCAAATCCTACTGAAGGCAGCTGGGTTGCACGAGAGTCACTAAGGGTATAATCAGGGCTTTGGAGCGGAGCCCGGAGCAGTAGGTTTATGCCTGGAGCTGGAGCGGAGCAATTCAAAAATTTGATTGCTCCAAATCCCTGGGTATAATTTGTCCTGCAGAGCCTTTTCTACTGATGATCCATGACAAGGAAAGATCATAGTTTAACTCTTAAAACCTAGATTAAGTTTGAAAGTCTGGCCGTTAGAAAAAATGTTTATTTGCAATCTAAATATATTTCAAATTGTACACACATACCTGGAACCCGACAATAACACTTGATCATTTTTTAGAGCAGAACCACACTTTATAAAGCTAAGAGTGTGTGTGTGTGCGTACACACACACATACAGTAAAAGCTTTGTTATCTGGCAGAATGGGGGTTGCTGGTTAATCAAAAATTCTGGTTAAACATACAGTAAAAGCTTTGTTATCTGGCATGATGGGGAATGGGGTGTGCCGGTTAATCAAAAATTCCGGTTAGCTAAGAGTTCTATTTACCAATGGAATACCAATTTTCAAAGAATTAGAATACAATAAAATGAATAAAATATATTAAATAGCATACAGGTACTCGCCAATCCAGTAGTAGCACTGCACTGCAGAGTGGTTGGTTTCTTGAAGCACTTAGGTGTATACAGGTCAAGTTTTCTATACAGTAGGTTATCTTATGACACTACATATCACTATGGGCAGCGCATGGCATAACCCAAATCACTAAAAATACACAACACTAAAACTATTCTGAACATAATGTAATCTTTATTTGAGGATTCAGAAGGCACTTCAGGATCTTGCAGTGCCTCAGGGTCATTATTATTAACATCAATTATCATTGTAGATGTAGACGGTGTAGGAGATTGGGCTGGATCTGTAATGACCCTATGACACGCCCTGGAAGCTGCTTTTTTGAATAAATCCCTGATAGCAGCTTGCTTACTTGTCTTCTGCCTCTTTTGCATAAAAATAGAGAGCAGAATGTGCAATTGCATAATCTCCTGAGCAGTATACTAGTCCCGGTTACTAGATTGAAGATTCGTATTGGGAGATATCAGAAATGCCGGTTAATAGAGCTTTCCAGCTGATAAAGTGCCAGATAACACAGCTTTTACTGTATATAAAAAAACCCAAGAGCTGCTTTTTCAACCATTCTCCCCCTGCCCCCCGCCCCCCCCCCCCCCACTTCAGTGAAGATTCCCTTTTCTTACACATAATCTGTCCCTAAATGTCATGGACCAGTATATGGTTTTTAATACAAATAACAGGTTTTGATTATTGATTGATACTAAAATTTTACAAATTTTAATTTAAACAGATAAATACCTAGAAATATAAAGTCCAGGATAAAACTTCATATTTAATCCCTGTCATAAATTATACATCATTTAAAGGATTAAATTTCCCTTGCTTCAAGGAGAGACTATACCTAATAATATATAACTTCACTATATTGAGACGCTTACAGTAGGAAAAATTAGAAAGTCTAAGGAGGAAACTTCATCTTTTACTGAAATTATTGGCTTTAGTTTGACAGATTATTAGGTTATTTCATATATTAAAAGATTAATAAAGACTTGAAGTTAGACTTTAGTAGGGGGTTGGGGAGGGTTGGGGGGGTTTTTTGTTTTGTTTTGGGTGGAGCAGGTTAAATGCATATAATCAGTCTAGCACTGTGTCAAATGGGATTAAACAGTGAATTGCTTATTAGTCTTGTCATAATGCTTAAAATATGATTCTGGAAATGGTAAGTGTTTAGGAGCAGTGGAAGTCTAACTGAAAATTATTTTGCATAATTTCGAACAGTTTCACAAAGTAAATGTTGCTACCTGTTAAAGTCCTTAATATTTTTGCTGCTACATGAATTTCCTTGCAAGTTCTATCATACAGGAGCAAAATGTTATCAAGGGGATAAGTGCAAGTTTTCTCATGCTCCACTAACTAAAGAAACAAAAGAACTGCTGGATAAGGTGAGTAAAGCTTATACTGGCACAGTAAGTGAAAATTATTTCTGAGTGGCAAGGTAGTCAAATGGAATAAATATAGGCTGGGATCTTTCAAGGGATCTAAGGGAGATAGGCACCTATCTCCCAGTGATGTTTAACATCCTAGCTCCCTGAGAAAATCTCAGCCCTGAAGTTTGGCTCTATGACCACATGCTACACAATGAATTCTCTTTTCCTTCTCTCTTTTCCGCCCTCTTCCTTTTTTCACCTCTCTCCTCCTCTTCATCCATTATTTTTTTCTGCTCTACTCCTTCACTCCTCTTTACCACCTCTTTGACAACTTCCTTATTCTCTCATTTTAAAATGTATACTTATATGGCATGAAATGTATTCTATGTATTTTAGAACATGTTACTTCTTTCCATCATCTGATCAAAGTTGAAGTTACTGATCAAAGGATATGGACCTCCTAAAATTGTATGTTCCATATTGCAAAAATAGTTTAATCCCTGGCTGACCTAAAAGAAATTTTAAGGGGGAATTTAGAATTCTGAGTTTGATGTTAATGGCAGGCAATATATAATAGACATACTATTACAGAACAGTATAATTCTTTTAAAATATAAAATGAAGTGCTACAATGAAACATTAAGTTCAGTGCAAATTTTGTACAATAAAAACTTTCACTGCATTGCTTTGTTTTAGGTTTTGAATACTGAAGAGGAGCCACAAAATGAAGATGAAAAAGAACTGGAGGAACTCAGAAAGCGTGGCATCGTTCCTCTTCCTAAGCCACCTCCAGGAGTTGGACTTCTGCCAACTCCACCTGAGCAATTTTCATTTTCTGAGTCTGATACAGAAAATTTTCAAGATCCTTCTGGTGAATTCAAGAAAATTCCATCTCTGTTTGAGATAGTTGTGAAACCTACTGTGGATTTAGCACACAAGATTGGAAAAAAGTATGTTTTAGAATGAAAAATGGCTTTATAAACATTTGAGAAATGGACCACACTACATTTTTAGAAGAAATTGATAGCCTTGAGGATTTCCAGTATTTGCTATCTAACTGGTGGGGAGGGGGAGGAAATTTCCACTATTTGCCATCATAATTATTGTATCTTTCATGTATCTAATACCCTGTACACAGGATTACTACTCCTGGGTCTTGATCTTCCCAGAAGAAACAGGCAAGGAATTCACTCCCTTCACTCTGTTTTTCCAGTCCTCTGAATGACTAAACATGGTGAACAAACCTCCATCTCCCTCTAGTCTCCCTGATAGCTCTTTCTTGACTTTAGTCAGTGAGGGAACTCCCTGATGAAACTGTGTGCAGGGTCTTCGTTGCTGCTATTCCAGCTCTGCCAGACATCACTGCCTTTACCTGAGCTGTTCCTCTTACTTAGCCACCTCCCATAAAACTGAGACCTAATTGTTAGATAGGAAGTTTTATCTGGTCCTGTTGAGTTGGATTTCTTCAAAGCTCTTTAAGTTCAGGTCTCTGGTCTTGGGATGTTTTAAACTGGTAATTTGGGCAGGTGTTGTGCAAACTTACACGGTTCTACCAACACACCTTGCTGTTGACTGCAAAAACTATTCTGCTGCTCCACTCTTGGGCTACTCGTGATTGCCATTTGTGATGGATTTGTGGCACACAATGTGATGTGTTTGTAATTTGGACAGACATTTAGTATAAAAATTAGTTTGCCACTGCCAACCTCATATCTACTTGGCACCAAAAAAGATTTGAACAGATATCCCCAAAGACATTTGGAATCTAAACAACTTTTTTCTAACTCCCCCACTCCTTTTAAGCGAAAAAGTGTTGTTTGCAGTGTTTTTCTATCCATGTTGGTCCCAAGATATTAGAGACATGGTGGGTGAGGTAATATCTTATATTGAACCAACTTTAATTGGTGAAAGAGACAAGCTTCCAAGCTACACAGAGCTCTTCTTCAGGGAAAAAAATTATAAAGGAAGCCATTACAGTATGGAAAACCTGTAATCATTCCCTGATGGTCTGAAGAACCACTCGATTAAGACAATACAGTTCCCAGTGCTGTTCACATCCATACATCAGTGATATTCATGCAGGTTAAAGTGAACAGAAGATATCTTACAGTATCAAGTGTAGTGTTTACCTTAGACCTTAGTTTCTCTTGTACAGCTGGCACATCAGGTAGTCCAGTTCCTCCACTGATTACGGTCACTTGCAAGTTGTGATACTTCGTCTCAGATGTTGCTAGTGCAGTCAATATCCTTTGTTTACTATCTTCTTCCTTGGCCTTCCTTTCTCTTTCCTTTTTCAGGTACCCAATTCAGTGTGTGTTTAGCATGTCTCCCACTCTCCATACGGTTTACATGTCCCAATCATATGAGCTTGCTTTCTTTGATACTTTCTAACATGTTCTGCTCTGTCAGCTCCCACAGTCTTGCATTTGTTATTTTGTCTTTCCATGAAATATGTAATGTTTTCCTCAGCCATCTCTGATCAGCCTCCTCCAATCTCTCTTTTTGTTAGCCACTGTCATCAGCCAAGTCTCCGCTCTGTACACTAGCGTGCTCAATACAATTGCATGATATAATCTGACCTTTAGTTTGGTGTGGAGATCTGTTGACCACATGTTGTTCATCCTTCTGAAAATGATGTTTGCTTATCCTCATCTCATGTAGATATCTTTATCGCAGCTACCTTCAAATGTCATCATGTTCCCCAGAGAGCACAACTCTTCTACCTGTCCAATTGCTTTTCCATCCATGTACACATTTGCATGTGTTGACAAGTTTCCTACATTTATAATCTTGGTTTTCTGTGATTTACTTTCAATCCAATTTTTGCTGCTTCCTGCTGTTCTTCTGATGTAAAGCCAATCATTCCATTCCACGTCATACTTAGTAAAGCAGTGACTTGTTTACCATAGGGACAGGGTAAAATGTTGTGGAAGACAGATGTCATTCCAAACTTCTAAAAAGGTATGGCAAGGAGAGGAAAGTGTATTTTTTAAAATGTTGCCTTTTTTAAATGTATAAATTATATGTACTGCAGTCTGGTTTTGTGTAGCATGTATATGTGCTTGTTCTTTACTTGTTAATTTTCTACCTACAGGCCACCAACTTTCTATAACAGCACATCACCACCAAGACCACAGTTTCAGGGAAATGACCCACATCCTCAGCATATGTATAATCCAGGGTCAAGTCCAGGGCCTGGTCCCAGCATACCACAGGGACATAATGGACCAGTAATGCACCCAGGTTCTCCTGGGCATCACCAATGTACAGGACCCCAAGGTCCAGCAATGCCACACAGCCCTCCTTTGCAACCTGTTCCACCAGGCTTTTTAGGACCACAGGGTCAAACTGGCATACCAATTCAAGCACAAGCTGGTCCACCTTTAACACCACCAGGCATTGGTGCACAATACAATACTCCAGGAGTTCAAGGACATATGATGAATATACCCAGAGAGAATCATTGCCCACCAGGCCCACTGTATCAGCAGATTCCTGGTGAACGACAGCAGAATATCAATTATGAATCTATTCAGAACCCAGCTGATTTCTATGACAATTACTATTCACATCAAGCTGTACATAGCTTTCAGCCAACTAATAACACAGGAGGTAAGTTTGTGTTCAAAATTCTTTTTGTTCCTTGGTGAGACATGTTTCTGTTTTCTGAAGTATTACTGCACCTCTAGAAGAATCGAGAGAAATATTAGAAAAAATTAGCCTGATTGAGATATATCTTTAAAGAATATTGTGAAACAACCTTCCTTTAAAAAAGAAAAAAGCTATTCTAGAACTTTCAAAAAAAGAGAAAAAATCTAGCAGAGAGCCATTCTATAGAGCTGACTGAAGTAAAGACACTAGGACTAGTACTTGTAAATTTAGCATTTACAAGAATTCTAATGCATCAGGCTAAACAAGCCAGTCGGTTTTCTTCCCTCCGACTCCTTTAGTTCTTTGTTCTGTACTCACCGTATGCAGTATAGTTGTAGCTATGTTGGTCCAAGGATATTAGAGGGACGAGGATGAGGTGATACTTTTTATTGGACCAACTTCTGTTGGTCAGAGAGACAAGGTTTCGAGCTACATAGAGCTTTTCCTCTGGTCAGCTGGAAAGCTTGTCTCACCAACAGAAGTTAGTCCAATAAACAATATTACCTCGCATCTTGTCTCTCACCATATAAGTTACTCATAAAGGAAAAAGGTATAACAAATTTTAGAAGTATTGCATGCAGATTGTAAATCAAATGTCTAGCTCAAAGATACTCAGATGGTGGCTCTTTAATGTGTCTCCGATTCGGCGGGTAGAGATCGATCTGGGATCGATTTATCGCGTCTCATCTGGACGCGATAAATCGATCCCAGAAGCGCTCCCCGTCGACTCCGGAACTCCTGCTCGGCGAGAGGAGGAAGCGCAGTTGACGGGGGAGCCTGCCTGTGCCGCGTGGACCCGCAGGAAGTAAAATTTATTTTGATCTAGGAAATGTCGACTTCGGCTACGCTATTCTCGTAGCTGAAGTTGCGTATCCTAGATCGATCCCCCGCCCCAGTGTAGACCAGCCCTAACTTTTTGGCCTGAAACTAGATTAATCTTTGAGAGCTTGTTTATCCTGAACAGCTGGTGGTTGTCCTGGTTCTCCTTCAGACCAAGAAGTCATCTTGCATAAAACCCCTCCTATTTGGAAGATATTCAGAGTCTGGCTGTCTGAATGTAAAACTTTCAAAAGATTCAAGAGCCTCATTTTCAATGGACTAGATGCGAGCCTAAATACCACTCTTTCAGTTTTACTCATAGTCTTAATGCAAACACAGCCTCAGTTAAGATCTGCTTTTTCTGTTTAATGTATTTGAATACTGCCTCAGCACCTTGTTGGTCTAATATGGCTGTTTTGTGAACCTGTCAGGTATTGTCTAGTAAAATCTCGCTTCTCACCCTCAATCTTCCTGATTTATCAAGGCAGTAGAGAAGGCTCTGTCCACCTCTCAAAATTTACAGAATTTAGTGTTACAATTTTTTTCTATCATAATGCAAGTATACTCACAAAGAGAGAGAATTAAAGTTGCAGTGCTAACCTTAATTCTGATGTTTCCTAACCTTTTGAATGCTCATCTTTGCAATATTAAAATATTTTTAATGTAACATTTCTCTCTGTGTGTAGATACAGATATTCCCTTAAAAAAATAGTTCTATTCACATTAGATTTGATAAAACCCTTTCATACTGGTGTTCTGGCCAAAGGGAGAGTATCCTTTTATAGTTTATTTTAGCACACTATATGTGTGCAAATTGGTGAAAAGTCATCTGAAAGCTTGAGAATTGTATGATTTTTGTTACAATTTATGATTATTATTTTTTTGCAAATTTAAATAGTTTTTTCAATTGGGGAAAAAATCAGAGCTGACTTTGCAGTTTGTATGTCATGTTTCAGCCTTTTTCAATATGAAATAATTGAAAGATTAAGGTGGGATTTATAAATATTTATAAGGTGGGATTTATAAATATTCTCAAATTTATGTCAATTAATATTGCCTTGTAAAATCTTCTCTGGCTGTTTGTTAGCAGTAAATTAGCTGATTCTTTTTTAATATTGTATATGCAGATGGAACATGGCATGGAGAATTTACTGATCACCAGGCTCACCTCATTGTTCAAGATTCACTTAAGAGTGGAAATGAGTCAGATCGCGTCAGTAAAACAGGCCATAAACCTGCTATTAATGTACCGGATTTTCTTCCAGCAATGCAGAAAGCCCTTTTTGTAAGACTTAGTCAAAAACAGCAAGAAGATGGAGAACCAATCAGCAGTCAGTCTCAGAGGACAATGAGCAAGGAAGAAGGTATTGTTGACTGTTACATACTAAACAAAAATGTTCTTTTATATTGTGTCAGCATAATATTCCCATTTTTATTTGTGACTATTTCCACTAATTATACTATGCCTATATAAGTTCCTCCTTTAATTTCAACTGAATAACTTATTTCTTGCTTCTTTTCCTAACCTGTTCTGTAGTTTTTCTGTGGGCTCTTTAATACAGTAGAACCTCAGAGTTAGGAACTTCTCAGGAATGGAGGTTGTTCGTAACTCTGAAATGTTCATAACTCTGAACAAATTATGGTTATTTGTTGGAAAAGTTTATAACTGAACGTTGACATAATACAGCTTTGAAACTTTCTTATGCAGAAGATAAATGCTGCTTTTAACCCTCTTAATTTAAATGAAAGAAGCACAGAAACAGTTTCCTTACCTTGTCAAATCTCTTTTTAAACTTTCCCTTTATTTAGTAATTTACGTTTAACATATTTTTGTTGTCTCTGTTGCTGCCTGATGGCATACTTCTGGTTCCCAGTTAGGTAGGTGGTTGACCAGTCAGTTCACAACTGGTGTTCATAACTCTGAGGTTCTACTGTATTAGTCTTGGTACCAGTCTTATTCATTATTTTTATTAATAACCATGGGACAGAAGTACAGTTGTGCTAATAGTGTGTTGCTGATACAAAGTTGAGAGGCATCCTCAATACAGAAGGAGGATCGGAATATTATACAGGAAGGTCTGGATGACCTTGATGACTGGAGCTACAGAAATGGGATGAAATTCAATAGTACGAAGTTCAAGGTCATGCACGTAGGGTCTAATAATAAGAATTTCAGCTACACGCTGGGGAATGGATGGCTAATCTTATGAGAGGAGACTGAGGGTATGTCTGCACTGCAATTAAAAACCTGCAGCTGGCCCATGCCAATTTACTCAGCTTGTGGAGCTCAAGCTGCAGGGCTGTTTCATTGCAGTGTAGACTTCCGGATTCGGGCTGCAGCCCAAGCTCTGGGACCCTCCCATCTTACCGGGTCCCAGAGCTTGGTCTGCAGCCTGAACTTGGAAGTTTACACTGCAGTGAAACTGTCCCACAGCCTGAGCTCCATGAGCCCGAGTCATCTGGCATGAGCCAGCCATAAGTTTTCATCTGCAGTGTAGACGTACCCTGAAAGAGCTTGGCTTGTTTAGCCTAGCAAAAAGAAAGCTGAGACGGGGATATGATTGCTGTCTATAAATTACATCAGGGAGGGAGAAGAGCTGTTTAAGCTAAAGGACAATGCTAGCACAAGAAAAAATGAGTATAAAGTGGCCATGAACAAAATGGAGCTGGAAATTAGAAGAAGGTTTCTAGCCATCAAAGCGGTGAGGTTATGGAATAGCCTCCTAAAAGGAGTTGCAGGGGCAAACAGCTTAATCAATTTTAAGAGAGATCTACTCAAATGTATAAGTGCAGTTGTATGAAGTGGTTGCTTGTGATATTGAGGGGCAGAGCTCAGCAGCCTTTGGGGCTCACTCTTGGTTTATGTCTTGCGTTCCTAAAAGCTCATGCATGAGGGCTTCAGCCAGCCATCTGCAGTTGTCAGGAAGGGGTTCCCCCTCCGAGTCTATTCAGGGTGAGGAAGGGTTGGTCTCCTTCCTCGGAAGCATCAGAGATGGCTGCGGTTGGAGATGGGACACTGGACGGTGTGGGCCAGTGCTCTGAGGTGACACCGAGCATTCAGGTGCTTGGCTGGTTGGTTCTTGCTCAGGGCCTAACTGATTGCCATATGTGGTGTCAGGAAGGTATTTTCTCCCAGATCAGATGGACAGTGATCTTGGGTTTTTTTCATTTTCTGCTTCAGAGTGTTGGTGCTGGTCACTTCCCAGAAATTATCTGGGATAGCTCACTTAATCATTTCCCTGCCATTGCAGGTGCCTTGGGAATTGGTGCACCTCAGGCATTCCTGTTCTCTCTCTGCCGTCTAGTCTCCTCTGGGCTGTAATATTTTGATCCAGTTTCGGTTGTTGGGTTTAGTGTGTGGATACTGAGTGGTGTTAGTGGCCTGTGAGCTACAGCAGATCAGACTAGGTGGTCTGGTGGTCCCTTCTGGCCCTAAACTCTATGACTCTATTGCTTCCTTGAAGGGAGGGCAGATTACCTGTTTCTGTTAAAGCAGGATCAGTACAGCCACTGCCCAGGAAATCATTGGCAGATGCTGACAATCTGGCCAGCTGTCACCCTGTGTCCTGTCTTCCAGTTTTGTTCAAGATTATCAAAAAGGCTGTGGCAAGACAACTCTTGTAGTATCTAGTGACCTCAGACCTCCATGATAATCTGGGTATGATTCTGGGTCTGGGACATAGACCGCATTGGTAAATTATCTCTTCCTGGCAATGAATGAAGATAGTGTTCATGCTGGCATTATTAAATCTATCAGCTGTTTTCAGTGCTGTTGATCATGAGGGGTTGCTGACTCATCTGCAAATCACAGCAGTGGCAGACGGGCTGCTTTAGAGTGACTCAGTTCTTTCCTTGTAGAGCATCCTCAGAAGGTGGTGGTGGTAGTAGGAAACTGCTCCTCCTCTCTTAAGGTGCTTACATGGAGTCCTCCAGATTCCATCTTGTCACACCTATTGTTTAATGTTTATAGGGAGCTGTAAGGGTTAGTAAGGGAACATGAGCTGTAGTGTTTTCAGTATATGGATGACTCTGCTTTGTCTTCATTTCATCTAACTGGTCCAAAACAATCAGTGATCTTACTCAGTGTCTGGGTGAGACTGGGGCATGGATTGAAAACGAGTTGGTTGAAACTTAAGTTAGATGTGACTGAGGTGATGATGTTGATGGGCTGGGAGATGTTACTACAATTACAGGGCTTCCCACTAACTGCAGTAGTGGTTGATAATTTGTCCTCAATTCTTGAATATTGTTTAAATACCTTCCCTTATCTCTCTTTTTGGAACCTGATTTCCCCCTGAATCCCTTACATTTTGGATTTCAAATATGAAAGGGAAATAGAGTAGCAGTTCAGCATTTCCACCTTACCCATTTAAGACAGCAGCAAGCCATGTCTTTCCCCCTCAACCAAAAATAAAGGTCACTTACATCAGGATTCATGTGTTTAAAAATACATTTTTTATGAAATTTAAGTTAAACAGAATTATTGACAGGAATAGTTATTTTCTGACACACAAATATTGGAAGAGTTAAAAAAGAGAAGAGAAAGCAGCAGTTGAGTGTTTATTCTTAAATTGTTATAACTAGATTTTTTATTTTTTTTGCTCACTTCCACTAACTGATTTCTTTGATCCTAATTTGTAGTTGCTATTACCTTATTTTGCTAAGTCTTAACGTCAGACAAAAGCCAGTTATTAAGAAATTATACTTAGTTCAAAGTCTATTGAATCTCCAGTGATCATTTGTTTGACTACTCTTTGTTTTCTTTCAGATGATAATGTAAACTGGTACTCCAGTAGTGAAGAGGAAGAGGGAAGCAGTGTTAAATCAATATTAAAAACCTTAAAGAAACAAACTGAGAATATTAGGAATCGGCAACAACATTCCACAGAACAACATATGGTGGTTGTTCCTACTGACCCAAGACTTGCTAAAGAGAAATGTACAGGAAACCATTCTGTTGATCCGAGACTGAGATCCACTCCTAGATCAAATACTAGGAAATCTACAGAGTCATCATCTTTTGACCCAAGGCTTGCACGGGATCCCAGAATGTTAAAGGTTAATGAAAGTGGTCTTGCAAGTTCTTCTGTTGGTGGAACAAAGTTAGATTTACATCATGCACACACTGGAGTTAAGGTCAAGCAAAAAGGAATGGATGATGATGAAGAGGATGCAGAACGAGAATTGAGAGAGAGAGCTTTTCTAATACCTTTGGAACCTTTACCCGGTGTAACATTAAGGGATCCAAGATCTCAGCTTCGACAGTTTAGCCACATTAAAATGGATATTATCCTGACCAAACCAAACTTTGCTAAACATATTGTATGGGCTCCTGAAGATCTACTTCCAATACCCTTGCCTAAACCTGACCCGGTGTCTTCAATTAATTTACCTCTTCCTCCACTTATAGCTGACCAGAGGCTTAATAAATTACGTAATTTAAAAAGTGATCCCCATCCAAATGCAATGCCAGCTGACCCAAGACTGGCAGCAAAAGCAAAAAATATAACAAGCAGAAGTGGCAGTTTGGATCAGTCTGCAGATTTGCATGCCAGTAGTTCAAGCAAATTAGGAGATCCTCGCTTACAAAAAAATGTTGATCCCAGACTCCACAGACTGTCTAGTACAGATACTCACCATGGAATCACAAAGGATTCTCATCCTCCAAAATTTGACCCTCGTCTAGCCAGATCTGGTATTGGTTCATCCCAGCCCTCAGAAGCTGTAATTTGTAAATCTGACCCGGATGTTCTGCCTCCTTATGCACCCAAACTATCATCAACGGGTGTTAGATTGGGAACTCCAAGCTCAATACTTAGTGGTATTAGTTTGTATGATCCAAGAGACCACAGTTCATCTTCATTAGATCCAACTCCAGTTAGTTCAGGAGAGAATGGAGAGAACCAGAAAAAAAGTATTTTGAAAAATACTAGCAAAAATGAATCTACTCTGTCAGAAGACATGTTGCCACAGAAGTCTGTCCCTAATATGGATAAAAGTACAGAAGGATCAGCAGAGGCCAGTTCAGAAAAAGCAAATAGCATCAATAAATCTCAGGCTAAGCACTCCAGTACTGCACCAGCAGTGCATAATCTTCCTATCCAAGCTTTATCAGGATTGATCAGACCACAGTACAGTGATCCAAGGCAAGTTAGACAGCCTGGACAGGTAAATCAAATGCAAGATAACGATCCAAGTGAGGAATCTGATGATAAGTCACTAAAAGATGTTTTCAAGACTTTTGATCCAACTGCTTCACCATTTTGTTAGCAATTGATTTATTAAGTCTTTTTACGGTTGTGAATATTGCAGTTTTCTGCTGTTTTGTAACTGGTTTACCTATTTGCTTTATTTATTTTTAAATTATAATTATCAACACTTTTCAGCTGCTAATCTCAGAACCACATGCAGTTTCACAGTATGCTATAGTGTTTGCAAAGCTGTGGTATTTTCTATATAATACTTTTCCAATTTCAGGGAGACTAATAATTGACATGTAGAAAAGATCCTCTATCATGTTAGATCTGATAAAAGCACTTTCATTGTAAATAAGTCATTAAGAATTCAACTCGGAAGACCTGTATATGTGTAAGCTGTGTCTTTCATAATCAACATTTAGATATAATGATTGCCACTTTTGTATGATTGTATAGTTTCAAGCAATATGATGTACATTACTGTGAGAGAGACTATTTAAGACAAGGATTGTCTTACTTATCAAGCCAAACGTACTAACTGAAATATACATAAATAAAGTTAAAGGAAAATGTTGATCCTCCTTTTCAGAGCAGTTGATGTAAGGCATTGTTTTTATTCATGCAGTCAATATTCTTAGTGTAAAAGATAACTATCACATATTGAGGAGTTAAAATGTCATATCTTTTTAAAGTATTTTATTCTATACTGTATATAGAAGAAATTGTGAAGTACATAACTAGAAGAACATTACTGTTAAAGTGGAGAATACCTAAGTTGTCTATTACAAAAAAGTTTATTTAATTTTTCATGCATACACAATTCTGAATTAGTGCGATAGCTTACATTTTGGTGTTCATGTATTTCAATGTATTTTTGTATTCAGCTGCTTAATTTGTATTGCTTTTTTTGTATTGATGTAACTGCAATACTTGTATTCATTGTGTCTTTATGACATTTTTAACAAAAAATTAAAAGATACAATCAAAGTCTGGTAGTCACTGTTAAATTGATAAGCCTGCTAAAATACCAGAGAATTACACACACGGAAACCAGTCATGGAGAAAGTCTGAAGCAGAGGTGATGATTAAACTTGCTGTATTATACTCAATTGCCACAAGAACTTGTGTCCCAATGCTGCAGTCCTTTAGTGGGCAAAGCTCTCATTAATTCCAAAGGGAGTGTTAGCTCAGTCATGGCTTCAGGGTCAGACCTTTAATAAGAGAGAGGGTTGGGGTTTTTTGGGAGGTGGAGTTGGTTTGTTTATATAAACTAAAAATATCTAGATGGTTACTCGCCCCATATGGAGTGTCCAGCAGTATCATGGCTCGCCTTTGAGCACTCGTGGAGTAGCAGGCTCAGATCACAGCTGTCCTCATTGTCGCCTTTGTTTCTCTCTTTGGGCTGATTTTGTGTATAGTTCAGTTGTTATATAGCTAGTTGGATTGTTTTTTGTTTTATTTAAACAACTAGATTTTGATGCCTTCTCTGCTGCAGGAATCATGTGGCTCCAGCCCACTTGGGTTACTCCCTTTCACTATATCGCCTCTTAGTTGGGCTTTTTTTCCTTTTCTATTTTGAGTGGTGTTTGGTCTAGGACAGGTCATGGCTGAGATAGCACCTTAATGTTGGTCACGGATGACTATTTTAAGTGTCTGTTGTGCCTCTGTGAAAGCAGTATTCCATACAGGTGCTATAGCTATCTATCTCACCTTCACGAACAGAACCCAGAAGAATCAGGAGGGCGATCTGATGATAAATATTACATTTGTGCTATGTGGCAGAGTTAACATTGCTTATAGGAACTTCACTTTTCAATTTGACTTACTGATTAATTTCTGAATCTTAATGCTGTATGAATAAAGTAGCACTATTCAAAATCAAAATGGCACATATTAAATAGATAAAAAGCTGGCTTGCTCCTAGATCTGAAAACAGTTGTTAATTCAGAGTTATCAACTAGTGGGATCCTACAAAGATTGGTTGTTGGCCAAGGGCTGTTCAATACCTAATTATCTGGAAAAAATACCAATACAAACTAGTAAAGTTTGCAGGTGAGACAAAAATTGGTGGGGTAGTTCAAAAGAATTACTTGGACAGTTGAGTGACCTGGGGTTTTTGGTAAGCTCAGGGCAGTCAAGCAATATGCATATTAATGCAACCAAATGCAAGGCTTTACATCTAGGAACAAAGAATATAGGTCACACCACCTGATGGGGGCTGTATTCTGGAAAGTTATGACTCTGAAAAGAACTTATGGGTTATTGTAAGTAACCAACTGAATATGAACTTGCAGTGTGATGCTGTAGTAAAATGGGCTAACACTATACTTAGAGAATATCTAGCAGGAATAGGGAGGTGATATTACCTCTGTGTGTGGCATTAGCGAGACCATTACTAGAGTATTGTGTCCAGTTCTAGTGTCCACAGTTTTTAAAAGATATACTGAAAAACTAGAGAGGGTTCAGAGAAGAGCTTCCAGAATGATTTGAGGATAGCGCCTTAAATTGAGAGACTTTTAAGAACCCGAGCCTATTTAACTTATTAGAGATTTAGCCATGGCTGTAAATACCTCCACAGGGAAAAGATAGCTGATGGTTCTTTAATACCAGATAAAGGCATATCAAGAGCCAGTGGCTTGAATTTGAAGATAGCAAAGTTTAAACTGGAAATAAGATGAAAAAAATGTAATGGTAAGTGTAACTAAACCATCAGAACAGCTCACCTAGCGATGTGGTGGATTCACCATCACTTGTGGTCTTTAAATTAGCCGATCAGATTTGTGGGTTTTTAAAAAAAATTGAATTGTGGTTTTTGTGATAAAAGCATGAATTTTACCACAGTCTTAGGGCATGACCTAATAAAGATTTTCAGATACGGCGCCATTGCCAACTCTTAAAATGTCTGCCAGAGCCAACATAACATTGTCATAATCAGCAAATAATATTGTTTTGCGGTTGGACGTACAAGGGGTGTATTCTTGAGTTTGCTTCAACATGACCTTAAAATTGGTGGACACTTTTTTTTTTTTTTTACTAATTTTGATTGTCAATGTGGTCTTGGCAGAATTTAATCACATTTCCCGTTTTTCTTTCAGATGCTACCTTGGTTGTGTGAAAGCTGCTTGGTGATTGGATAATAACTTTACAGAGTAGCTAAAAAATATTAGATTACTATTGGCTATTACTATTGCATCAAACATGTTAAAAAGATACACGCTTGCTCGAGAGCCAGCTCCATCAACAGAGACATCTCATGCCTCTACTAACTGTGGCAAGTATGTGTTATGACAGAAAGAAACAGATGCAGAGTTGATTAATCCAGCAGAATCAAAAAGAGAGCATGCTGGACCTGGCTATCAAACTCTAGAAGAAAATATCCAATGTTTCCATAAACTGAATGTACTTCTCGCATGAATAGACATAGGCAGATTAGATTATGCTGATGGTATTGAAAAAATACTTTGAACAAAAAAAATTGATGTTGGCACAAATCTTGCTACATGAAGTTTAACAGGACCAAATTTCAAAGGGCTGAGTGGGGGGAAAAACTGAGAAAGCTGTGAATCAAACTGAGGAGGAAATACACATGTTGAAAACGGGAAAAAGGCATCCTCTGTTTGTGAAATGAACATACTTTCAGAAGACCTCCATGAAGTTTCTGCCTTCGGCATTGATAGTCGGGCTAGTTGCAAGTGTGTACTTCAGCTGCAAGATCAGTGCTTGTTTGCAAAACTAAGTACAGCGGACTTAACGGCCCAAGAGGCAAAATATCATGCAACATGTGTCTCTACAACAAAGTCAGGGAGAAGAAAATCAAGCAAAGCAACACAGAGAATATGTTGCATGGAATTGCCTTTGTTGAGCTGATAGCATACATTGAAGAGACAAGGCTGAATGAAGATGTGGCTGAAATCTTTACATTAGCAGACCTCACAAGGTTTTATACAGCTAGTTTAGAACAGCTGGGAGTGACACTGGCTGGGCAGATTCACAGCACTGATCTAAAATCCCATATCCTTTCATGCGTTGCAGATCTCTTAGCACATACAGAAGTATATGATGTGCATCTTGCCTTCAACCAGAATATTGGACATCCCCTCTGAAAAGTATGTGAGTGATCTAGTGGTAAAAATAAGTGATCTAGTAGCTACCTTCTTTGAACTTGGATTGTCCAAATCCTATGGCAGCATGTCGGCCACTTGTACCAGCATGACAAATAGTGCATGCCAACACTTCAAGGATGAGAATGTAGTCTGTCCTCTAAAGCTTCATGATGGTATGTTTACTGCTTCTGCCACAGACAGCATAGACCACAATCCTAGGCTCCACCACAGTAACAGGCTCCTCTCACGGAACTGGGGATATCACTTTTTCAGCATCCCAGTACTCAAGTGGAGGCAATTGTCTGTGGAATTCTCACCCCAGACTTTGAGACTGCCGCATCAGTGAAGAAGACTATCTCATTACTTCCTGAGTTTTACACAGTTGTCCCTCCATTCATCTTAAAGAAACCCAATGCTTTCATCCCTGCCAAAAATGTTGAAATCAAGATTGAATGCCAACTGATTACCCAAGCCCTGCAAGAAGAGTGCAGGTGGCTTGAACAAATATGGCAAGCAGCAAATCTGGTTACCTTCAATGGAGATCAAGACATTTCCTGGGCTGCTTACCTTGCTAGCAAACAGTCAGTGCCAGAGTTCACCCCAGCCATCACTGCTGCTCATCCCCATTTTTCAGATGATTTCAAGTCTGTGGCAATGATTTGTCATGCTGCGGATGTGATAAGGAGTGCTGTACACCACTAAACTCATGCCAAGTTCCAGTGATCATTGTGGATCAACCCCTTTTCACCATAACCATACAAATGGAGTGGACCTGGCCTATCGGGTATGGACAGGACAAACCACTTGTCATTATTCTGGGTGGACTTTATCTGGAAATGGCAAATCTAAAGCTGACTGGAGACAGTAAATGGTCAGAGAGGCCATTCTTCAGGCCACACTGGCCTCTCCAGGAATGGTTGACACTTTCTTGAAAACCTCTCATGTCATATCTAGAAGGCGTGCCCCAAGTAACAGCCAGTAACCTGTACATCTTGCTCCAAAATGTATAGACCACAGTATACCTAAGGTCTCAGGGAAGATGAGGCCCCCATGGGGTATGATAAGTGGTGTGACACATGAAAGTTAGAAAACCCAATGTTCCACTTCTGACATAACACACTTCATCAGGCGCTTCTTATATTGAACTATGTTCTGTCAATCCACTTGTAGTTCAAGGTAGAGCCTGGCATGCACACAGGCTTGCTTGTGTACTGGTGGTGAGGACTGTTATAATCCTCAGAGTGGCCAGTGTGAATCCATCTGAGTCTGAGAATGCAGATGGTTCAGGTTTAGATATGTAGCATTCAGCAAATATGTTGAAAGGCTAGACACATGTATACTGTCATATTGCCCATTGCTGAGAAGGAGTGTTAGTGTTTTGCTAACATGATGGTGTGCAATAGTATACCTGGCTTCTCTTATAATGAATACGGTATTTTAAAAAATGGTGTCAATGAATAATTATGAATTTATCAATACAAAGCACAAGACTAATGCTCTTTAATGAGCCATATGAATTTGTCAGACCCATTTGTATGAACTGAATTTTTCTTTTAAAATAAAAGTGATAATTTGTGTCAAAGAAATCGTTTGCATTACTAAAATTTGTCTTTTAAAATAAATCCCATTTTATTGGTCATTTCTTTCAAACTTATCTTGACAACTTAAGTACATTCTTGTAGCCTTTTCACTTGCACAAAAGGTTGTTTTAACATGGGTACAAACATCTTGCATTGGAATACCTTGCTACCCTTTTACAACACCACATCCACCCTAGGTAAGGATCTAAGGAACATTTCTTTTAAAATAGCATAGTTGCTTTTTGTACAGGGGCTGCTTCATTGCCAAGAACTGCCAGCCTGGGCCTCCAGACTATATATGCTAATATCACTTGTGTGTGAAGATCTCTTGCTCCTGGGCAGCATTTTTAGCTTCTAAGGAGGTAAGTGGCATTATTGTCCCTCCCCATCGGCAACGTCATTTCCTGCAAGAGTTAGGGATCAATGACAGAGGCTCCTTCCTACTCCTGGGCAGCACCAGCCATCATGGTTGGCTGTTGAACGGGTTTGGAATTTGGGGGTGGGGGAGATAGCTCTTAATTCTGAGACGATGGTTCCTGAACCATAGCTGTAAGGGTGGGTTCACACCCTGCACGTGTTCTGCGAAGTCCAAATTCATCCCTATCTGGGTTTAAAGCTTCTTTGACTCTGTGCCACAACAGCTTTTTCTTCCATTGAATACAAAAGGCAGCTGCCTCTGCTTCTTCTGAGTCAGGATCTGGCTTTCGCAAACCCTGTTTGAAGGAAGCAAAATAATTACACACACTAATATACTTGAATAGACACGGGGGTTTTAAATTTCTTATAGTAGAAAGGGGCCTAAACACACCAAGTCTAGATGCCCACATGTGGGAACCACGTTAACTCGGTTAGCCTGACACCTCTCCTAGACTAAACAACGGAACAGCTGGCACAGGATTGTCAGTAAAGAGTTAAAGGATGGAAATATAATGAAAGTCAGTCAGCATGGTTTTATGGAAAAGAGGCACTTGACTTAGTACAGTGTGACATTCTGATTAACAAGCTGGTACTCTGCAAAATCATTGCCCATATTAAATAGATCAGAAGCAGGCTAAATGGTAGATCTGAAAACACAGCTGGTAATGGGGAATCAGCTAGTGAGGCCCCCAGGGATTTATAATGCAATTCAGTATCTTCGTCAATTAATTGGAAGAAAAGAAAATAATTGCTGAAAATACTCGGTAGATGACCAAGATCTGTGGGCTGGCAAATAACGAGGACAGGTCACTGATACAGAGCAAGCTGGATTGCTTAGTATATGGGGTGTATCCAGGCAGCATTTGTTTTAATACAGCCAAATGCAAAGTCAGAATCTAGGAACAAAAAATACCTGTCCTGGAAATCAGTGACTGAAGCGGGTTTACGGGTTATTGTAGAACATGCATTCCCAGCATGATGCTGTGGGGACAAAAGCCAGTGCAACCCTTGCATGTACAAATAGGGCAATACGTAGCAAGTGTAGAGAGGTGATACTGTCTCTGCAGACTGCATTGGTGAGACTGTGTCCAGTTCTGCTCTCCACACTTCGTAAAAGTATAGTTATGAGCTGGGTAAAACCTCATTTGAACTGCTGGGTGTGAATGTGCCCTACGTTTGAGATAGCTGTAAGAGACAAGTTCCTAAGTAAGGCATAGTGGAGTCTACGCGAAACTAGCAGCACCATGTTGGCAAGGTTCAGCTGGGTATTGTTGTTGGGTTTTTTTTGCGGGGGGGGGGGTGGTTTATTGGGGAAGGGTGGCAGGAAATGACAAGCTGGTGTGCAGAGAACAAACACTCAGAGAAGGAAAGCCAAGCAGCAGCAGCCGGTAAGCATGGAGTGGCCCTGGGAGAAGCTAGGGAGAGGTCAGGGCTGCTGGCTGAATGCAGCTTTGGCCTGTAAAATAAGAAACGTTTAAATTTTGGTTCTTCCTGCATTTGGAAAAGCAGGACTATGTACTTCCTTGTCAATACACAATACTGCATCAAAGAACATACTAGTCTCCATCATAAATTTCTGCTCCCAACTGGAATGCCCCCAGAGCCCCAAACTTTGATTAACCACTTGGGTTGAAAAGGAGTAACAGTATGTTGGGAAAATGGAAAACCATTCAGAGAAGAGCTGCAAGAACAGATTTATGGTCTGGAAAAAGCACCTTACAATGAGAGACTAAAGGCACTCAACCCATTTAGTTTATCGAAGAGAGAATGAGTCTACAAGTACCTAAATGGGAATGATTTCTGTTAGTAGAAGGCTCCTTAAGTTGAAGTCAGCAAATTCAAACTGGAAACAAGATGCAAATTTTTTAAGAGTGCTGATGATGACCATTGCCACTGAAACATTTTCCCTGGGGATGTGGTGGATCCTCCATCACCTGGAGTCCTTGTATCAAGACCGGATCTCTTTCTGGAAGATGCACTGTAGCTGAACCAGAAGTTATGAGTCAACGGTGCAGGCGCCGGTCTGGACTTGGTGCGGGACGTGAAGATCCGCAACGGTGGTACCGAGGATGGAGTCGGTGCCGGATCCGTCATGGCGATCAGGCCGCATGCCGCCGAGAAGGTGTCCAGGGTGGACGGCAGCGTAAGCTCTACCGCGGTGTGCACCGGGGAGCTGGCGGTTACCGAGCCCGACGGACCTTGCGGGGCCGGAGTTGTCGGTACCGGAGCCTTAATAGGCTGTCCTGTGCTCAACGGTCTCTGCAGTACCGGAGCCGACAGGAGTGGTGCCGGCATTGGTGGTGGCGCCGGACTCGACGGCCCCATCTTGGCCACAGGCACCGAACTCAACGGTCCTTGCGGTATCGGAGTCAACGGTGCAGGCGCCGGGCCGGATCTGGCGCGGTCTTGAGCAAGCTGCGAGTGCAGCGGCGCCGGGGTCGTGGACGGCCCAGGACCCGATTTCCTCCCTCTTGTCGACAGCGAACGACGCCTGTGAGGGGTGCCGGCTTGAAGTGTTCGGTGCCGGTGTTTTTTGCCCGAACTTGGGCGTTCCAGTGCCGTAGACGATGCACTCTCTGACGGGGTCGGCACCGGGTTGCGGTGCGGGGCCGACATCGGGCTGAGAGAGGCTTCCAAGAGAAGCTGCTTTAAGCAAAAGTCCCGCTCCTTCTTAGTCCTCGGCTTAAAAGCCTTACAAATTCAGCACTTGTTCGGAAGGTGGGATTCCCCGAGACACTTCAGGCAGGAGTCATGGGGGTCCCCGATGGGCATCGGCTTCTGGCAGGCCGAGCATGGCTTGAAACCTGGAGAGCCAGGCATTGGCCCGGTACCGGGAAGGAGACAGGGGAGAAACCCCTTATCTCCAACTACTATTTTACAAACAAATGTATCAATAAAACTATTCACAACTACTTAAGAGTACTTAAACTAATCACAAAGATAAAAACGAGTGCTAACTACGCTAGGGATGTGGAGGACAGGCAAGCTGCGCTCCACAGTTCCAACGACCGTCACGGGCGGTAAGAAGGAACTGAGGGGGCGCTGGGCCGGCTGGGGTATATATCAGGCGCCGCAATGGCGCCACTCCAGGGGGCGCCAGCTGGCCCACCGAGTGTTGCTAGGGTAGAAATCTTCCGACAATCGTGCACGCCGCGCGCGCACACACCTAATTGGAATAGATATGAGCAACACATCTCAAAGAACAACGGTTACAAAGGTGAGTAACCTCTTTTTCCTTGTGTTATACAGAAGGTCAGGCTAGATATTCACAATGGTCCCTTCTGGCCTTAATACTTACGACCTATAATTTCCGAAAAGTTGTATTAACAGAGCCTGGTTAAATGAGTGCCTGTTTTCTGAGCACGCTCAGTTAAAGATTGCTCTATTAAATTATTTAAGGTATTTAATTAGTTCTTGCTGTCATCATTAGGAAGCCCTTGGGAGTTTTAATGGAAACTTAACTGAGCCAAGACGGAATCTAAGAGACACTTCACATGTCTCTAAAGTCCCAGCTGAAAATCTGCCTCCATGGCCGTATATTTCTTTTGGCCGTCTGCCTTTCTGTCCAAAATCAAAAACTGAAGGCAGTTTGATGAACTTACACAGCTTTGCCTATAGATAGGGCCCAGTCCTTACTGGGCAGTCCTCATATCAGATGTTGGAACTTGTGATGGTGAAGGTCCATTATTTGGAGGGATGATTCAATACGGTAAATACAGGGCAGGAGCAAAGGTTGCAGATCCAGAAAGCAGCTGTCTCCATTATAAGAGGCTTGACCACAATAGTCACGTTGTGTTAGAGATTCTAATTGTGGGTTTGCAGAACACAACAAATCCAGGCTAAGGAACGTTTGTGCTTCCCCCAGGAAGATAAAACTCCAGTGCGATCAGCTGCCAGGAGTGTTTGTGCTAGAATTGGTGCCTGGTCACCTTTGAGAGGCGCAAACAGATTCCAGATGGGATTTGCAAAGGCTCTTCAGGAAGTGAGTTAAGTCCCCAACTTCCAGTGAGATTTGGACACTTAACTCCCTTAAAATTCTCTGAAAGTTACAGCCTGAATCCAGAAGTGTTGGGGGTAAAAACATGAATATATTTGAACTTGCCTTCTGAAGAATCTTGACCCATACCAGTGCACACTTACTTTGACGCACGCGGCCTCTGCTGCCTTCAGGGACTGTAGGACCACTTGAAACAGATTCTGTGCATTGTTCACCAGTAGTTCAGCAGAGCACTTACTCCCTGCTGTTGCTGCTTTTACCCTTAAAATATTAAAAAATGTAAAGAGAAAGCATTACACAACTTGCTAAGTGACTCTATACTGTCACTCTAGAGTCACGGCTGGCTGAGGGCTTCCTGGATCTAGGAAGGTCACAGAACAAGCTGATACATGTGGAAGGAAAGTGCTCCAGTACCGCTGGCCCTTGCTCATGGAACAGTTTTGACCGCAGAAGAGATTTTCAGCTTAAAAAAGGCATTGCAGGGAGAGCAAAAGAATAAAAGCAGGAGCAGTAATAGCCAGAATGGAGAAGCAGCAAACGCAATGTTGAAACCTGCTGTAGCCTGAATGCCCAACGATACCGCTGCCAGTGCCTAGATAGACCCTTTTCCTCAATCACCCAGCGTGAGCTGGTCCAGCAGTGGTCCTTCCGGCCAAAGGGGGACAAAGAAAAACAATTGCTGCAATCTGGACTTAGCCGGTGTGCTCAGAGTGTGGAGATGGGGGTGACATAAGCACTGAGCCTGTGGCAAGAAGAAAGGGGGGAGATCCCTCTGAGCTCTGTTTAACTAGCACAGAGAGAATCAGGACCCCAGAAAGCCACCAACGGCATGGCACTCATTGGCCAAGGAGCCCAAGGGACACAGGTGTCCAACTCACACTGGGTTTCAGAGTGTCAATGGAAAATTAACCACAAGGAGCCAGAGAACCTCCAGGTAGACACAGCATGGCTGGAAGCCTGAGAGCGCGAGAGGGGACAGAAGTGCCTCCTAGTACAACTAGCATTAGGTCCGTAGAGAGCTGTTCAAACAGTAGCTCAACTCTTATTCTAGGCTCAGCTGAAGCCCAGAGATGCCTGAGAGCAGGATCGGGCTTTCAGCCAGCCCGTTTACCACTGGGCTATTTTAGAGGGGGAAAGATACGAGAGCGGAACCTTCAGTTCTGCACAGCAGCGTATAACACTGCTTGGGGGGTTCAGATATGCAGCTCACAGGAGGCTCCCTATTGTCTGCTATAGGAGTCGTTTCTATAGACACGCCTCATGCACATGCACTGATTTTAAAGGGACACTGCTGCGGATTGTGGACCCCACCATGCCACATGCTGAAAAGTGGAAGTCGGTAAGGAATCCTCTTGAAAAGAAAGACGTAACTATTTTTAAAAATCCATAATTCAGAAACGAACTACAAATCGGATAGTTATAGTGATCTCAATAGGACTTTGGTTAAAATGCCTTCACTCTGCTGACGCGGCAGCCAGTAGCAGGGATCACCCTAAGCTAGGCTGTGGGAACAAAAACCAGGGGATACGTTGTTTTTCAGCTTGTAAGAAGATAAAACAAAGAGGAAAACTCTTCATGGCAGAGACAGTCTTCAGCCCAGTAACGAGATGCCTACCACTAGTGCCGTATGCAAATCCGAACAAGAACGATAGTCAGCAGTGTCCTTTAAAATCCCTTTTTAAGGAGAAACGAACACACCACACCAGCCTTGAGAGAGAATATCCTTTGAGCCTGTGGTTTACCTGGAAATAATTCTGAGCTGGTTGCTGATTGTTTGGATTTGCTCGGTGACACACAGCAGTTCGGCTGCACATCTCTCATCTAGGCAGTTCTTTGCAATCTGGTGGCCAAATCTGACAAACACTTGCCCATTGGAAGCCATTTGACTAGCACAGGCAATGAGCTGCTCTTTGGTCTAAAATTAAATCAAAAGAAGTCGGGAGGGATGGGGGTATTTGCTGTAAAATGGATGTAAAATCTACTGTTGCCTTATTAGCGTAGTGCATGATAGCACAACGGATCCTTTATCAGAGCCTGGCTGAGGCCACTGATTGCCCAGCTGTGTCGGTTTTGATGATGTCACATGCATGTATCAACTCCCAAGGGGGCACAGCTGGGCCCTCACAACAGAAACACCCACAAACTTCCCGATGCCCCTTATGTGAGGCATGGGGTGGGGATATTAATGGACAGACAAACATCATCAAGACACCCTGTGGGGACGGTTCAGAGGCTGATGGAGAAAACAGGACAGGTTTAAAGTGCTTTCAACATCCGAATTGCAGCCGCTGCAGCAACAGTTCATGGGTCATTCTGTGACTTCTCACCCGCTCTGTGAAAGCTACACTGGGAACTGTTTGATATGCCAACTCTGTCAAAGAACAGGAGTTGCAAATAGACTTTGGGCCCCAAACTGCAGCAGCCAGCAGGCCTGTGGGGAGAAGAGGAGGGTAATAGTTCCGAGAGCCAATAAATAGATTGAAATAGCAGGAGAAAGGGGTTGAATAATCTTCCTTGCCTGTCTCTTCTCCTTTTTGGAGGAAATTCTTTTCAGAGCACTCCAGATACTCTCACAATAATGCTATTACACCTGTTTTAAATTCAGTGGACATTGAGTCTTCCCAGGGGCGGGGTGGGCAGACACTAGTGGATTCTTGTGGCAGGAGTTAGTGCGCGTTCAGCCTTATCATGATAATCTCTCTACAATGTTGCTCAGACATTTGTGATCGCCACACATGGGTGCTCGGGGGATTGAGCTGGCCCTGGATACTGAGCGAAATATTTCCTCCCATCCTATTACAACACTGGCAATACCGTTATCGGTCCCTTCCTCTTTAGAAACCGTGCCATGTGAGACATCCCAGTGGCCATTTCCTTGGTGACGTGGTACATTTTATTGCTGTCATCCTGCCACTGTCCAGCGTCCTCTGGCAGGGCAGCAGGAGCGGCTCCCTTATCCTGCTCGCTGCTAGTGGAGTGGGAGTCGTTGGGAGAGACACTCAGGAGCTGTGAACACAGTGAAACAGATTCACCTCAAACAACCGACCTTCCCTTTTACCATCTCTGCATTACTGACGATGGCAAAGTGCAGTCACGAAGAGGGTTGAGACAGTCCCTTTTTGGCAGAAATACTTTTTTCATGTAGGAAATGGGAAGGTTTTGAATTTTTACACACACATATTCTTGGGCTTGTTCCACTGGCTTATTACTTGAGGCATTTCTGCTAAGCAAGACAAACAGAAACATTGCCTAGATCCATCCCACCCAGTAAGCCAAGCCTCAGTCCTTGCTTTCCACTGGACTGAGTCTACCTTCCCCAGGGGTCCCTTTAAACCCTTATGTTTCCTTTAAACAATCTCCTCATATTATCCCCTGACTTGCACCCCAAAGACCGTCCTCATTGGAGCTGACAGCTCTAGGGCAGTTAATTGTGAGCTAAAACAATGTTATCTTGTTTATCTTGAAATGTGTGAATGCCCTGCTGCAACTGAAAGCAATAGTTTTCAGAAGCTGAAAATGGCAACAGAGCCTCTCACAGGCGGCCTGACTAACACATCATATTGGCTTCACCAGCAGCAAGGTGATCACGTGGTTTAGAAGCACTACCACCCAGGTCCCATCCAACCCTCCCTCCTGCCCAAACAACTGCAATCGCTCAGCAGAGCACTTGGTGGAATATTGCCGTACAAGAGAAAATGAGAGTTGATTAGCGAGCTGAGGGGGTAGCAGGTGTCACAGAAAGAAACCCTGCCACATAAAGAGCTGGGCAGAGTTCCCACAGCTGGGCAAGCGTAGCCTCGGGAGTCCCACAGCTGTGCCCAGCCGTCAGGCTCTCCTTTTGTCCTATCCACAAAGGCTGAAGATTGGACGATTTATGCAAATGACTTGCTGTCCAGATTTACATGTTTTGCAGAAAGGGCAGCAAGCATCCCGCTTACCAGCATAGCAAGCTCCATGGTGCAGGATTCTCTGGGTACGTTTATTTTGCTGAGAGTCAAACCGCTATTACTCAAACTATGCCCAGCACCCAGCAGCCCTTTGGGAAGCCTAAAGGAAATCCTAGTCAGCTCTGCGAGACCTTCTCTATCCTTCACTTTCAAGCTTCAGCCCTAACTTGGCACCGGAGCGGCTTGTTCCCACACTCCCAGGCGTCCTTCCCGCCATCTCTCCGAGTCCATGGAAAGATACCAGTGACTTTAAAGGGCACAGCTTCAGCCCCATATTGCAGGGCTGATGAAACTGGGCGTGGCCACAAGCTAATTCTAGATGCCCTGCCTATCTTCCTGGGCAGGGATTTTAAAAGCAGCTGCTGGGAGTGGGGCTCCCAGCCCCTGCTGACATTCAGTTTGACACATGTGCCTAACTCCCTTGAGCCCCCTTTGAAATCCCTAGCCCCCCCCCCCTTTTTTTTTTCTTGACACAAGGAGGAAAATATACAAGTGGAGCGTCTGCTCTGGTACATTCAGGCCCTCTCTTCCCCACACACCCCACTTCCCTCAAAGAAAAAGAGAATCTGATCTGTACCATTGAAGTAGCCTCCAATTCCATTCTGCAACTCTGCATGTTCTCACTGTGTTCTGTGCTCTCAGTAGCTCCAATCACTAAGCATCCCCTGTGCACTTCAAAAGATCTGGCTGTTTCAACTGGAGAAGAATGTGCTAGCCCCTCACTAAGAGCAGGTCTACATTACCGCTTACACACCCCTGAGCGACACAAGTTACAGCGACCCAAGTGCCGTCCACACTGGCGCTATGTGGGTGGGAGAGCGTCTTCACCAGATGCGCAACAGCAGCGCGGCTGCATTGGTACAGCTGCGCCGACATAGCGCTTTTAGCGTAGACTTGCCCTTAAATGCACCAGCCCTGGCACTTTGCAGTGAATGCTGAATTACGTATTTTGCTAATTGCAATTATCTCCATTGCAGGAAAAAGATCCGCAAAATGTTTACATCGTGCCTCGCCTCTCAGAGCTAGCTGGAAATACTGACCGAGGACTAGGTGCCGATACCTTTTGTATTTGGTTTATTTTAAATGTAGTCGACCATCAAAAGTGATCGATATAAAATCTGGTTTCCAGTTAACTCCAGCTTCCAACAGAGTTTTACATCGGAGTTGAGTGAGGCACAAGGCAATCAGCCGGCTTACCTCGTTAACCCAGTGACTGTGGTGCTACTACACCTAGGTAATCTTGAGCCCTGCTACAGGGGACACTCACTGCATGTAGTTCTGCTACTCGTAGGATACGGAAGCAACATGGACAGTGAGCAGGGGAGGAAGACTGTTCTGTGCGGCCACAACTCTAAGCCATTGCATAATCTGATTTAAAAAAAACCTAAAGCGATATGAAATGATCAAGACATGGGACTGTTGGACAAACAGTGAAATGCAGTTGGCACAGTTTGGCGATTACACAGTTTAGAGATAAATAGCTGAGATCTACTATACCATGATTTCAAATGCATCCCTGGTAGCTAAACCTTTCGATTCACTCCTGGTAGGCCAGGGGTCTGCTGACTTGGCTTGGCGTGTGTGATTCTGGCATTTGGTGCTGGGTAGCTTGGCGGGGGAGAGCTCTGCTTTGCCATGACACTGGTTTGCAGCAGCACGTGACTCGCTGTCTTGTAAACACTGCTTAACGAGCTCCAAGGCGGCTTTGTCAATGTCCTTCACGGACTGAAGCTGCGTCACCACATAGTGAGCGTTAGCAGACCACTCCAGTGCAATGCAGTCGAGCTGAACCAGCTCCTTGTCCTGCTGGCTTTGAAGCTGCTCACCAGCTCTTCTTAGCAGCTCAGCAGTGAGGAGGAGGAGGTGGTCTGTCAGGGAGAGCAGGCTGGCCCGCATTTTTAGATGAGCTGGGATCTCCAAAGCATCTCCTAGGATGGTTTTGACCAGCTGGACATTTGCCATTATCTGACCTGCCTGTTTAACCATCCCTCTGTCACCTCCCTGGGCACGCGCAGCAGGCCCGGCCAGTCTGAGGATGTTTTGGATGCCCCTTGCGTACTCCCGATTGGTGCTGGTCAGGAGGAGCAGAAGTGCTTTCACTCTAACAGCAAGCTCTCGTTGGAGCAGCTCAGCACGAACGGACAGGTTTGCAGCAGGCACTGGGGAGACCGACAGAACATCCACCACTTGCAGCAGAGCTTCAGTGAGTACCTTTACCTCCTCCCGGAGCAACAGGATGTGACGCTGCACACTGCGTTCAGCACAGGCGAGATAGGACAGCCGGGCGGCCTCCTGTATTCTCAAAGAGCTCTCGGATACAGCTGCCAGGACATCCCGCAAGCAAAGCTTGTGCTTCCTTGTATTCCTTAATTCACCTAAGAACAAAACATCTGGTCCTATGAGCTGATCCACAGCACTCAGGAGCACCCGTATGCTGACAGACCAGAGAAGGCAGATCCCCTCGAGATGGTCCTGGTGAGCATGGAAGCAGTCCGAAGACAGCGCCTTTTCAAGTAAATGCTTTGTATTAGTCTGAGCATTTGTGAATTTTGCTTGGACCCGTACAAACCTTTCCCGAATCTTAGGAACTATTGTGAGCACCTCTTCACAGTCTGTACGTGCAACATCAGCCGCTAGCTGAACAACTGTTGCTAACGTCTGCATTATCTCATCCAAAGTTTGTTTGCTCTTCAGAAAGTCCGCTGGAGCTACCGTGCAGAACAACTGCTGGACTAGACTGTACCAAGAGCCTGCCACAGCCACCAGGCATTGGTTAGTTTCACAAATCTTCTCCGATAACAAAACAGCTGTTGGAAGAAGTCTGTCTGCTCTGGAAACTGGGTTTGGACCTATCTCCCTAGCTAAGCTAATAATAGATGGTGTTAGTAGAACTATCTTTCTGTAGTGGGTCAGCTTTTCCAGCAGTGGCGACTTGATAATTGGTAATGCTTCCTGAGCTGCAGCTACACAACAGTTGGAAAGTTCGAGTAAAACAAAGCAAGCAGTGTTTACAGCAGTCATGTCATGTTTCTTTGTTGCAGTGATGAGTTCATTGATTACAGGATGTAAATCCACTCTTCCCGGGTATAAGTTACCTGCTCTTGGAAGCATCTCAAGAGGAGAGGTGGCTGACGGAAGCCGTTCACTTAAAAATTCTTCCACTAATTTGGTATTGTCAGTAGTGCTTTGTTTTATGACATCTGGTGGTCTGAGCAATACGTGGTCCTGGGCTGAAAAGCAACGCAGCTCTTTTGGAATGTCACGGCTCCGAATTTGTTCCCGAAGCGGACTAAGAATATCTGGATGGTTAGACTCATCCAGCCCCTTTCTGACATTTCGAGTGGAGTCCATCAGATGCTTTACTCTCTTTGAAAATTCGTTTCTAGTTTGTAGACAAGAGATGCCTCCTAAACAGTGGCTAATAGCAGTTCTCACTTCCAGAATGGAGATTTCCAATTGCTTAACTAAAACTAACAACCCGTTCTTGAAAATGGGATCTCTGACTTTATCCACAAATCTGTTAGTGACTTGGATCATGCGAGCAGCTCGGCTGGTCATATAAGCGGCATGCCATGAAAACCTTCCAGAGTTCTGACTCTTTAGTTCTTGTTCACAACCCTCTTTGTGATCGGCCATTACCTGAATACACAGATCGAGGAATTCAGGCAAGTTGATTGTCTCATCAACACACGCTAACAAGCTTTCTGTTGTCCAAGCCCATCTTTGATAGAAGGTTTGTAGTTGTTCCTGGATGTTAATCTTATTAGGATCTTTGCTCATTTCTATGAGGAGTAGAGGCACTGTGGCAAGGAGTCTTTTTAAACAGTCTACACGATCTTCAATTTCCTTAATGATTTTGAGGTTGGTGCAACTGGCCAGAACAAAATTTGCCACTTTGAGCATCTGATGAGCATGACTGAAGAAGGCAGTAATAAGAGGCTGAAGTTTTCTTAGAAATCCATCCTCTCCTGCGGGAGAATATTGCCCAGTAGTAGGTTGCAGTACAGCCTCCATTAACCTTTTCAGTGGTTCGTTAATGTCTGTGAAAGTGTCCAGAATCTGACACAAAACAGCAGTGAGCATGGTTTGATCAAGAATCTCCACCTCAACTCCCATAGCATGACATTTCTCTTCTAGGTTGCATTCTAGTTGGCTTTGTGCTGGCAATTCCTCCATTATGCTTCCATGGTTGGAAATGCTTTTCCTGAGCATTAGGAGGTGATGGCAGTGCTTTATCAACTGCAGCTTAATACTTGGCCTTGATGAGTTAGCTAAAAGCATGCAGTGGAAGACCACTGTTTCCACAAGAAAACTGAATTCGCCCTCAGCTAGGTGAGCAGGGTTTGGGTTGGACAGGAGGCCCAGCAGCTGGCGTAGGTGCTGGGAAAAGAGCCCATTTCTCTCCAGTAGTTCCTTGTTTCTGGTGGTGTTCGTTAGCAAGGAAATCAGTTCCTTTACGGTGCTATCCACCAAATTGAAAATGTAGTTTTTGGAACCATTCACTTGCTGGTCCTGGGGGTGCTTCAGGTGACTGTGTTTTGCAGCATGCAACATCGGGACGCACTTCCTAAGGATCTGCAGAGTCTGGGCCAAATACTTCTGAGGAGGAGAATCTCGGAGCTCTTGGATGCGTCTTTCTGTCAAATTGTTCAGCAAGAGCAAGGATTCTGAAAAGTCACGGAAAGCAGCCAGCAGGGCTGATATGTCTCCTGCGAACTCGAGTGCAGTCAGGCAATCCCGAAGCCAATGAGCGGCCTGGATAATCCTCGTCACTACAACATCATCTTCAAGCTGGAGGATCTAGTTGATAAATCAGAACCAAGGTCACAAAAAAGGAACCATTGAACATTTCCCAAGACTTGTGTTGTTGTTTTTGCTAGGCATGTACTTGTCATTTTCAACTTGTTGGCTTCATTTTTAAAATGCCGGTGTGCATTGATAACATCTGTCTAGGTGAAATTGAAAATAAAAGTGCTGCTGGTGAGCGATACTGGATCGATAGTGCTGAAACCTGAGGGTACAGAACTCTCGTGACATTACAAAAACACCCACAGAGCATCTCAGCACTTCATGAGGAAATTGGGGCACTGAGCGGTTAAGTGACTTGTCCGAGGTCACACCCGAAATCTCCCAACTCTGTGTCATCCTTGAACCGCAACCCCAAACTACTTCTCTTCCTTGGCTTTTATACCTCTTTATATAGAGAGACATGGAGCAAAGGTCTCGTATTTTCAGTTGGTTTGGAAAAAAAGGTTAAAAGCAATGAGATGATTCACACTGTATTACTGCTAGTAGGGTGACCCTAAACCCCCCAAGCAACTGGGCACCACGTTTTGCTCTTAGTTCTGGCTGGGGACGGGGCACAGCGTAACTGAGGGGCTAGCACACGGGATCAAGGCCTATCCCTGGCCTGCTGTGGAACCTTGGGCGAATCACTTCACCCCCTTGGCTCAGCTGCGGAATGGAGGTACCAACACGGCCCTTCTTTTGTCGAGTGCTCTGGGGTTTGCAGATTAAAAGGACTATAGAAGAGCTACACCATGCTCTGTGTGTGGCGAGTCAGAGCCCCATTGTGCTGGTGGCTGCGCACTCATGTAACATGACAGACCCACCTCCAAATGCTTGTCATTTAAGGGCTTGTCTACACTGAGGCTTAGAGCGTGGCCAGCTGGGCGGGACATTTAGGGTGAGGGTGCACTAGCCTGCCATGCACTAACTGGCCATACGGTCCCTGCTCCATACACTAAAAATTCTGTCGTAAGCACCACTGCAGAACTTCTGGTGCACAGGAGTGGGATCCACACAGCCGGTTCGTGCACTGTAGCTTTACTCTGCACCACTTGCCACAGGCTCACTCTCTGTGTAGACAAGCTGTCAGTACACACCCATACAATGCGGGTACTAGCAGTGCCTTGCCTCCTGAGAGCATGTGAGACTATCATTTATTATTTCTCCGACGCTTAGGGTTGCCAATTTTGGTCGGACATATTCCTGGAGCATCACGCAGCATAATCTTTCATTCCTGGAGACTCCCAGCCAATCCTGGAGGTTTGGCAACCCTACCGCCGCTCCTGGGTGGGCAGGGCAGACTTGCCCAGCAGCTGATCTTCATTCCCCACCACCACGTCCTTCACACACACCCCGCTCTGGGAAACACGGGCCTAGGGAATTAGCCACTGTGCAGATCTCCTCCCCTGAGAAGGCAGAGCTGCTGGGAGGGAATGAAGGGTTACTGGAGGAGGAGTGTATTTATAGCATGCAAATGATACAGCTGCATTACACTCACCTTTACAGTCTCCATTAAGACTCTCTTTGCTGAGTCAATCAGTTCCTCCTGATGACTCTGAACGTCTGGCTGAATATGAAGTTTCTGGGCCACCAGTAAGATGCTTTTCCCAGACACGAGGAGAGATTCGGCAGCAGGCAGCATCTCCCCAGCCAGCAGCTCATCGTTGTACTCATGAGCCACCCTGGCGGAAGGAGGCTGATCTCAGGTACGCACGGTCACACAGATGCTTTTAATGAAATGCATCGCTGTAAGCCTGCGCCAGCATGGGCCTGGGAATGCTGACTCCAGGGAGGAGCCAGACAACCTGAACAGGCACAGGATACAGCCGGCTCCTAAATGAACAGAACTTGGTGGAGGGTAAGCAGATGTAGGTCGGGGGAAGAGAGGGCGGGGTTGTGCTTTCCCTGAATCAAATGTTCTGGTTTTTAAACAGCAGCCACATGTAAGACAGTCACATGAGTGTGTGGTTGGGGGTAGAATGGACCCTTTTTCCCAATCCCAGTAAAAGGGGAACCCCCCTCACTTGCCTGTACCCCATCCCATCTTAACTCTGTTCCCCTGCCTCTACTAGGTGGTCAAAGAACCATGAAGGTATCTCTGTGGCTAGTAAAGGAGGGGCCCGAAATTACAGCTGTACTGCAGGAAAGGAGTTAAAAATCAGAGACATCTTCCAGAAAAGCAACAGACTAGAGTTAAGCAACAATACGGCCACCGAGAGAAATTAAAAACTAGAACGCCCATATCCCAGTGTAAGGGGCACTTTAAATCAAAACGAAGGGAACCAGACTGCCTGGCACAAATGGATAAATTAAAAAGCAACAAGAGAATATGATCTATAGGTGTCCCCGCCTGCTCCACCTATAATACATGTACGTACGTACACACATACACAAATTCATTTTGCCCTCTTTAAAACTTAGTATTACCTTCTTGCAACATAAGCAAGTTCTTCAGTAGCTTTGGCTAATTCTTCGGCAGCTTTTTCTAAATCAGCTAGGTGCTCGTTATTCACCCCTTCCCACTCGGCTGCAATCATTAAGTGACAAAGTTGAGCTGCCATGGGTGAAATAATTCTCTCAATGGTTTTGTTGGAGGTTACAGCCCTGATGTCATACAGATAAAAAGGCTCCATTGCTTCTCGGCTACAAACAGAAGACACACAAAGATTCATCTCCATGATACGGTAATATTAATTAACAACACAATGCACTGACTCTGCACCTTCCATCCAAACATCTCAAAGAACCTTGGGAATATAATGAATTTAGCCTCACAACGCCCTTGCATTATCCCCAATTTTGCTGCAAGCTGTTTCTACAATCAGAGATGGGGTGTGCACCCTACACTGGCTCTGGAGGGGTTAATAGAGGGATGAGAGGCCAGTTAGCCATAGGCTGCACCTGGAGGGGAGCTAGGCCACGGTGAGGTTGAATTGGGGATGAAGCTCACCTGGGCAGGGGTGGAGGGTGTCTATAGAGCCAGGAGCCGGCAGCAGGGAAGGGGGCCTGCAGTGAAGAAGCTGCAGAGACACTCCCTGGTACGAGGGGGGAGAGCAGGAGCCTGTCCCAGGAGTGTGGGGAGCAGTAAGGGCTGGGAGAGGAAAGACCTGAGCTGCTGGGGGAGCATCCCTGGATTAGAAGCCATTGTCGAGGGCAGGCCTGGGTTCCCCTACAGGCCGCAGTGGCATGCTCGGGGAAGCCTATCTGGGGACTCTCAGGGATGGTTTGGAAGGAGACGGATAACACCCCAAGATGGGGGAGGCGGAGTGTCTTGATTGTGACTTGACCAGAGGGTTAAGCCACGGAGAGGAAAGCGCTGCAGCTCCCGGAGCACAAGAGAGGCCACGGAGCGAGTGATGAGACCACAGGTTGAGCAACTCTAGCAAGGGGCATCAGACCATGTGGTGAGCAAATCCCCAATGGACTACTAGGATGGGCCAGAGTGGTAAGAGACACCCCCACCCCCCATTGTAGGCCTGGCTCTGGTGTGTGGCATAATGAAATGTTTGGGGGTCTGAAGCATGCCACTGACGTCAGTACCCATTTACACCAGTAGTGAATTTGGCCCAGCGTGTTACGTCAGCTCCTCGTTAGTCAAAATGGTTCAGATGAAACAAGAGTCAACTTGCTTCACCCCTTGAAATTCAAACGTAACCTCAACCAACCCTTTGAGTTTGTACCATTTCCCCTTGATCCGTTTTCACTTTCCTGGGCTGCTGCACTTCCTACTGCCAGACAAGTCTAGACGCGGAAAAGATCAGACACTTCACAGCTGCTCCTGCAGTCTGACCAGCCTGACCTGACACAGCCGCGCCAAAAAGCTTGTGGGAAACCCCTAGCTAGGCTCGGCTCGGGAGACCCTTACAATGATTCATCACCCGCCAGTCTGATGGTTTCAGACCACCTCAAACTCACCTCCAAAACTATGCTCACTAATTTTGCATACACGGGCTGCACACAGGCAAGCATTTGCACATGCCAGCATTTGCACATGCCAATTGGACAGTTAGATGTTCATCTACCCAATCTGTATGTGCAAAGGTTAGTTTTGAATGCAGCTGTACGTGATCATTTTAAAAATCTGACTCTTGGAGTCTGTTACAATTATTTTATTTCTATTGAATCTTCCATTTTAAATAGACAGTATTCAGAATCTATCAACCCTTTCCCTTAAAAAAAAATCTGTAACAGTACTACATGTGCCTTAAATAACTGAATAGCAAAGTGAAATTTACAGGGGCATTAGACATATAATTTTTAAAATAAACAACGTCCTGTTGTATGGAGAATGTGCTTGTCACCTCAGCCCAGTGCAGACTCTGATGTTGATGATCTAGTGTATAATACATGAAACCAGATTGTGTGACAATGAAGTTAAGCATATACTATACACTTAAAATGTTTGTAATACAGCTTAGTGCAGTTTTACTTTGCTTATCTCAGGTGATCTTATCATTTGAACAGCTTTCTGCTGTAAATTTAAAAATACAAGAAAGCTGTAACCACAAGAACCACATCAAGTACAATACCCACCTGAAAGCACTCTCTAAAATTAATGAAGGTTATCAGACACCTGTGAGATCTTATTGTTATCCTGCCACACAATTCATAACACATAATTGACAGAAAAACTTAAATGTCACTTTACCTTGTGGCGAAATGTTTCCACTGGTTTTCCAACTGCAGTTTAATTAAGGTAACAAGCTAAAATTCAATACATGGTGTACGCTTGTTTCCAAGTAACAAGAAGCTAGCATTGCTGTGTGGTCTCATAGCTACGGGCAGTCAGCTGATGGAGGTGCTGACATCAGAGGCAGTAGTGTTAACTAGCTCTCCTACCGATTTTAAGCACTGAGCTAGTAGAAACTCCACAGCCCCCAGCAATGATCAGAGTGCTGTGCCAGTGAGCTGCTATGGTGGGGAAATATCTCATCTACTTGTTCTCATTTCAATCCCCTCCTCTCGTTTCCAAATGCACGGGGAACAATGCCCCCATTTATAAATGCAACCCAATTCCTATTGTAGCGGACGTGGAAAATGAAGCAGGCAGCTGTACAGCAGCGGGGAAGCTCCCAATAGCCATTGGTTGTGGCCAGATTGGGCCTGGCCCTGATGCAGACTTGCCAGGGAATAAGCACCCCTCCCCCCCAGTAAACACCCACCCTCCTAGCACACTGGGAGAGGGCTTCCCTGACCTTGGTTCCAGAGACAGGGGGAGCACAGGGGCTGTACATCTGCTTTTATCCCACCCAGATAGGTGGGGAGGATGGGACAGTGAGGCTGAGCAGGGCTGGGAGTGCCAGAGACGGGTGCTGTGGAGACTGGTCTGGGAGATCAGAGACCTGCTGCAAGGGAACAACAGAGAGCCACAGAGATCCCAGGGAAGGAAAGTGCATGGAAAAGCAGGGAGGGGCTGAGCTGTGGGAGCCCAGTAACCCCTGTATCGTACTGCTCTGAGACCAGCCATGCAGGGAGCTGTAACTAGGGTGACCAGGTGTCCTGATTTTATAGGGACAGTCCTGATATTTGGGACTTTGTCTTATAGGCACCTATTCCCCCACCCCCGCCACCCCGTCCCAATTTTTCACAGTTGCTGTCTGGTCACCCTAGCGGCAACTAGCCCTGGCCTGGGAGAATTCATGCTAGCACCTGGCACTAAAGCCTCCTGGGGAACAACAGCCAGCGACCTTTTGAACTAGGGTCTCTTTTGTAGGGGAAGATTTGGGGCTTGCACAAAAAAAGGGGGGCTGGACACTGCTGGGATAATTTTGTGTGGCACTCTGACACCATCACTCAGTGGGCAGGGCAGTATCCTAATCACACCCGCTGTCTGGGGCTATCAAAATGAAGAGCCTGGCTTTACCGCCCCCAAGAAACAGCAGTTTAGAGTGGGGGTTTGTACATATGCATAGTGAGGAAATAGGTCCGTATATTTTCAAACCTGTTCAGTATATTTCAAAACCTTCTAACAAATTTTCAGGCTGTTCCTGAGATAAGTTGGTTTGGTGTTGTGTGTGTGCACTCTGTAACAGTTTAGTTCAAGATACAGCTACTACTCTGCTTAGGGATATGTTAATTGTTGAGAATCTAATGGGGTGGGAGAGAACTCTACCTCAGAGATGGATCTGACGTGGGCAAGAGGAGCAGCTGGGGAGGAGATACTGGGACAAGGGTACATGGCGATTTGGAAGTTCCTTCACCATTGTCTCCAGGTGAATCTTACCAGGGGTCTCCTGGTACCCAGGGTATCCCATACTCTTCCTAAGAAGCAGCATTGCTGGTAGAGCACAGTGAAAGTTTGGAAAACTCAAGTATCCGGTATTTGCCCAGACCTTTCCCAGTTCTCTCTATAACCTTTCTTAGTAGGAATATCAGGTAAGCAACTATTCCTTAATAAATTGTCTTTTGTATTCCATCTCACAGTGGGATTTTGTTTGCAGGTGGCCAGGATATCCTATGGGTGGGAGAACTTTATGCTTACAGGTAAGTGGAAAGTATGGGGCATAGACAGTGACTGCTATATTTGAAGTAGCATTATTTTTAGGGTTTCTTCAAGTTTTTGCATTCCTGAACTCTCTTTCTGAGTTCTCCACCGGCCAGAGAGCACGAGAGAGAGACCTCTATGTAGGAGGAACACCATGCGCCAATCTCAGTGCAGGTCAATAGCAGCATAAACTGAGAACATCCCAGGATAAGACATGGGGCCAATGGTGAAGTGAGACAACATCTCACCACTTTCAAAATAAATCGGAAATACAGCTACAACAATCTAGAGAAAGTGCTCGTCTACACAGGTGAGGCGGGAACAAGAGGCGTACAGGGTAGGAACTGAGCACCTTGGAGTCTCCTAGCCAGGGATGGGTTACGGCACTGAAGTGTTGTATCGTTGGGCCCTTCTGAGAATGGCTCCCTGATCTGTTAACCGATCACCTCCGCAGGAGGCCTTCACTGGATAGCTAAGGAAGAAGAGGAATCAAAGTGGGTCTCCGCACGAGGTCGCATGGGGCTGGCTGGCATCAAGTGAGTCTTCTTGGCTCAGGGAGCCTCTTGGGCTATTTATTCATGGGGGAGGGGGCAATTCCCCGCCCCTTTCCCTGGGCGCGCTGAGGCTCTTCTCAGTTCTCCCCTCAGTTACAGGCCGCCCCCCGCAGGGGGACCCCAAGCTCGAGCTCACACGTCTCTGCTGAGCACCCTCCAGGGGCGCCTGCGGCCCCTCCCCGCCTGAGCGTCCCGGCCCGGGAGCAGCAGCAGCCCCGCCTCCTTCCCCGGGGGCGCCTCTGGGCGTGTCGCAGGCCCGGGCTCGGAGCCCGGATTCCTTCGGCCTCCGCCGCACGTGTCCTAGAGCTCGGCCCGGGCCCTGGCTCCTTCCCGCCTTCGCCGGCCCCTCACACACCGCCAGGCCGGCGCCGGCCCCGCCGCGAAGCGGGCCCGTGGGTACCACAGAGCCTCCCCGGGGTCCCCGCCGGCTCTCACAGGGGCTCCTCGCGGCCTCCCGCCCTGGGGAGCCGGAGCCTGCGGTGCGGGGTCTCCGCTAGGGCACCACGCGCCGGGGCGGGGCATTACCCCAGCCCCGCCCCGCGACCCTCCATGGCGCGCGCCAGGCTCCTCGTAAACTCCCACGAGCGCGCGTGCGCGCGGCGGGAGGCCGGTGGCTCCCCACCCACAAGCCTCCACAGGCGTCACTTCCGGCCAAGCGGCCAGCAGTAAACCCTTCCGGATCCGGCTCGCGGCCACAGCGCGCGCGGGTCCGGTCGCGTCGTGTCACGCGCTGCAGCGACATCCCCCTCTTCCCCCCGCACCCCCTCCGCCCCCCCGCCAGCCAGCGCGTGCTACACACCCCGGCTCTGGGCGCTCCCAGCCCGGCCGCCAGCTGAGTGCAGCCCCGGTGCGTGTGCAGCCCCGCCCCCGGGCACCTTGTACAGCGCCGAGCACAGCCGGGGCTGCAATCCCCGAGCAGGGCCCGCTTCCACTCCACCCCTCTCCCCCTTAGCCCGTCTGGCCGAGCAAGGCCTGGGGGGTCGGGGGTGCCCCCCCGCAGGGGTAAGCGGCCCCGACTCTTGAGTGAGGCGGGAAGTGGCAGCCGCCGCCGCGCCGGAGGAACGCGGCCCGGGGCTGGGCGGCGGCTGACGGGCGAGGGGAGCCCCGGGGCTGGGCGCTGGCTGCCCCCGAAACTCGCCCCTCGGAGCGGCCGCGGCTCAGGCCCGCCCCCGCTGCCCCCTGACCCGTGAGCTCCGCCGCGAGCCCCGGGGGAGGAGCTCGCCATTGGCATGGGAGAGGCGCCGCTGCGGCGGGGCAGGGCTGGGCTCGCTGCTCCCCGCCCGTGAGCCGGGCGGCTGGCCATTGGCGTGCCGGCGCTGTGGGCATGAGGAGGCCGAGCGGATCCTGGGGCGGCCCTGGCTCTCCCTGGGGCCATGTAGGAGGCACCGCCGCTCGCAGGAGATGCTGAGGCGCTAGAGACCCGCGCTGGGCTCTGCCCTGAGGAGACTGACCAACGCCCGTTGCGGGAGAAGGGAGCGAGCTGGGGACTGGGACAGGCGCACGCTCCCCTATGGGTTTGCCTGGGGATCGATATCCTGATCTTCCCGAGCGGATTATAACCCCGCGCCTGGAGGCGCCCGGCCGAGAGACATGCCGTGCTGCGCTGCTTTCCTTGTTTGAATCCAGCAGCTTGGGTGGTGTCGGGGGTCGAGGAGACACGTTTTAGTTAGCTGCAAACCACACTGCCTCCACGCCCGTGCTTTAAGGTGCTAGTGTTTAATGGCACGATGTACACTTTTGTGGTACGCGATGAAAACAGCAGCATCTATGCTGAAGTGTCCAAAATACTCCTGTCCACCGGACAATGGAAGAGGCTGAAAAGAGACAACCCCAGATTTAACCTGATGCTGGGGGAGAGGAACAGATTGCCCTTTGGCAGACTGGGTAAGAGAAAAAGCAGCCCTGGCAGGACAAGGCCAATGAACAACACAGCAAGGCAGCTGGTTTTTATCACTCAGTGTTCAATGCAACATGCTAATGCTTGTTTGTGTGGAGTGGGCCAGAAGCTATGCTTTGTATTGTTTAATCGATAGTGTGAAGTAATTTGTTTCCATTACAGGATGTTCTGTGATGTTTGTGGGGATGTACATTTAGATGCTTTTGCATACTGGAAAGTGTAAACTAATATGTGACTAGTGTGCTGCAGAGTGTAGATTTGGGTGTTGTCTGCTGCAACAAGGGAGGGACTTGGCCATTGGCATGGCAGCAGCAGAGGGTTTGTCTTCGGGAAGTACAACAGCATAGCTGAAGAGATATTATGGTGATGGCTCTTATTTTTAAAGTTGGCCTTTGTTAAAATATAGCATCTTTATTACCTAAAGATTAACTTACCCAATTGTAGAAATTAGTCATGTGGGGGTGTATTCACACTTCTGGTCACATCTATGTTGCATTAAACATTTTAGTTTTTACGGTTGTGTTCCATTATAATGTGGAATCTTAGAGGAATTTTAGAACTGCTGTCTGCTTGTAGCAGTATCTTATATTAGAAAACAGGAACAAAGGAATGCTTAGAATCAGAGACCGCAGCAACCTGATGCTATATTATGAGAGAGCTGCAATTTTCAGCTGGAGACGAGAGGTTTTTCTTTCAACCACTATTTTAAATTGAAATGTCGTAATGTTTATGAAATCAAATTGCTATTTGAAATATTACCTAGTCTGCAAGGCCAACTGGCTCTTACAAAATGTAACCCCCCTTTCTTGAATGATTTCAGGGGGCCCCCTACCACAGCCCCCCAATGTGTGAAAGGGTGGAGACCCTCACTCAGCTTTTATCTTTAATCCCCACATTTTCCCTTCTCCAGGAAGCCCTCTGACCTTTAAAAAAATAGCTAACATTTCTTTATCTTGAGGTGTTTTTCACCTTTTTGAGCTTACAGGGTTGGTATCCTTTGGTGAAAACTTCCTCACCCTTTTCTGAAATCTTGAGAGTGGAGTTGAGATCAGGATTGACTCAAACATGGCTCAAGGAGGGGAAACATAACATGTAATTCTCTCTGCTTGTATGACAAACCTATGCCCCTAGTTTATCATTCAGCTCCCCATATGATCACAAGTTTTCTCACAGGAAAAAATGAGTTCTGCTTAGTTGGGGGAGGAAAGTAATTTAATAATAGTACAGTGGTATCAAAATGGATGATATGCAGTGTATTTTGTTGAGGACTTATTTTTTATCTATATCCTAATGTAAAAAAGATGAGTCATTTGTAAAGGGGGACACTGGGAAATTCTCTAAGTGGTACTAAGAGGTGGTTTGATCAGTTTTTGGATCCTCTTATAAATTAGATTTGGGCATATTGTTATATGAAAGTTTGGCCCTTTGTCATTCCTATTTGAGTTAATTTATGATTCATCATGAATTTATTTTGAAATTAGCCCAATGAACAGAGAGATGACTCATTGTAAAACTTCTGTGTGGAATTTGGCACGGTTGTCTGCTTCTCTTCAGGAGATGGTCAGAATTGAATTAAGCCAGCCTCGATGTATTCAGATACAGTATCTTGCACTCAGAAGGTCTGGTTCATCCAGAGCTGCCTTTTGTGTTTGCCAACAGAACTAGAAGAATGCTGCAACACTCTGCAGAAAACCCTGCCTGGGATCAAGGAGAACTAAGGGATTGACTCAGTGAAGACAGCTAAAACAGGGCTGTGTAAGCATTGGGGAAATGGAAAGACTCAAACTTCTCACTTTGGTGTGAACCAAAGAAATAAATGCCCTTAAGCGCTTCTCATTTAGAACTGGCCATTCAGAGTCTATTGATGTGGAACTCAGCGGTGCTCCTGTGGAAAACTTTCTATGCTTTTTCTTGAGCGGGCGACAGCTCTGTGCTTGCTTTGTTCAGTGCCCAGGCTCACGTACTCCATCCATTAATGTGAGAGGCAGGAAAATAAACATCATGGAAATTGGCCTGGGGACATAATAGCTCTGTGACAGGCTCCCCCTTGGCCCCCAAGTCCATGTGGTTTGGCTTTGCAGGTCTAGAAATGGACATGCTAAGGGATGAAGGCGTTGCCAAGAAGGCTAACGGCATTTTGGGCTGTATAAGTAGGGGCATTTCCAGCAGATCGAGGGACGTGATTATTCCCCTCTATTCGGCACTGGTGAGGCCTCATTTGGAGTACTGTGTCCAGTTTTGGGCCCCACACTACAAGAAGGATGTGGATAAATTGGAAAGAGTCCAACGGAGGGCAACAAAAATGATTAGGGGGCTGGAGCACATGACTTATGAGGAGAGGCTGAGGGAACTGAGATTGTTTAGCCTGCAGAAGAGAAGAGTGAGGGGGGATTTGATAGCTGCTTTCAACTACCTAAAAGGGGGTTCCAAAGAGGATGGATCTAGACTGTTCTCAGTGGTAGAAGATGACAGAACAAGGAGTAATGGTCTCAAGTTGCAGATGGGGAGGTTTAGGTTGGATATTAGGAAAAACTTTTTCACTAGTAGGGTGGTGAAGCACTGGAATGGGTTACCTAGGGAGGTGGTGGAGTCTCCTTCCTTGGAGGTTTTTAAGGTCAGGCTTGACAAAGCCCTGGCTGGGATGATCTAGTTGGGGTTGGTCCTGCTTTGAGCAGGGGGTTGGACTAGATGACCTCCTGAAGTCCCTTCCAACCCTGAGATTCTATGATTCTATGAAGGTGGTGGGGCCAGTGGGAGGGCTGCTCCTCACTCCCTCAAGCTCACACCCACTGGGAGGTTTAGTTTTTTTTGTTTATTGAAAGCGGATTGTTTGATTTTATTTAACCCATCCTTAGTGGTGACCCCAACCACAGTAAGCTGCACTGTTACTCTGTAAGCTGGTGCAGCACATCTACAGTAGGTGCAAATAGATAAGCTTTAAAGCCATTTACAAAATTCTCATAGGAGATTTACCAACCCGGGTACAAAATGTGTGCACCCACCCTTTACCGTGAAGGCTTGTGGCAAGGTCACAGCTAATTATAGTTACTGGCCAATTGCAGTCTAAACTCCCCCTGAGCCGGTGTGGCAATTAGAATTGTGCTGGGCTGATCTACAGGGTTATTGGTAACACACATTAAAAAAATATCATTTACCAAACTAGAATCTGTAACCTGACGGTGTCCCATTTTAAAAAGAAATGGGGACTGATTTGTGGTGTTTGATATTGGGAGTCATACACCTGGTAGGACATATTGCCATGTTTCACTAATATGTATCCACCAGCACAAGCCCCCAAAATGACAATTTTAGATACAGGAGGGAGAGGGGGATTTTTACAAATGTGAAGAAAATGTTGAAATTGCCAGAATTGTTGAAGAAGTCAACTTTGATTGCATAGCAATAGAATTAGGAGCTAGGAGAACGCAACAAAGCTGAGGCTGTATGTAGTGGATACACGCACGTGGTGGATGGTTTATTTTTAACCAGTTTGTCTCACTTGCTGTGTTTTTCCTCTGAAAGTTCACTTGTTAATGCAGTGCTTGCAGTAAGTCATTCTTTTATTCTTGCCAGCCACATTTCTATAGGAGCTATTTGTTTTGCAGTCATATGGCCAGACCTCTCCTCGTCCCTGTGCCACCACTCCCATTCTCCTCTTCTCTCCCCCCCCTCCCGAAAACTAGTGGGGAGCAAACTCCACAAGCCTCTTGCAGATTTCCTGTAGACTAGTAGTGTTCATCACTTCTTCCTCTCTAGATCCCAGGGGATCTTCTGAAGGTAACAGGAGCATCTGCAGCAGCTCAAGGCCTCCCTTCCCCTCTCTTACAGCCTTGCATTTCTGCCAGGGACCCATGCTACTGCCCCTAGAACTTCCTTCCCCTCCTGAAGGGGGTCATTCCTTAGCACAGAGGGGGTGTTCCACTGAAAATCATTACCTACACGGAGAGAAGGTATCTGATAGCAGAGGGCTCTTTAATATAGCAGGCAAAGGCTGAAACTAGCCAGAATCAGAGTGGAAATGAGGCACAAATTAGTAAGTGATGGTAATTAACCATGGTACTATTTACCAAGGCAAGTGGTAGATTTTCAGTATCTGGAGTCTTGAAATTAAGATTGGCCTGTCTACAAATATGCTCTAGCTCCACCACAAGTCATTGAGCTGGATGCAGGAATCAGTGGGTGGAATTCTCTGGCCTGTGTTAAGCAGGAGGTCAGACTGGATGATCTCAAAGGTCCCTTCTGGCCTTAACTACGGGGGAGAGGGAGGGAAATTATGGCAGACCTAGGCTGCATTCACTGTTGTATGGGATCCCTGGGAGGTTGAAGAATGATGAGAACAGATGCAGTGTCATTGCTGATCCTGCGGAGAGCCTTCTCCCCAGGAGAGCAGCGTACAGAAGTTGAGAGATCTGCATGTGCTTGGTGAGAAGGATCTGCCCCGTTGCAATGAAATATGTTTCTTGGCTGCCGTCAGGATTATTCTGAACTGGAATCTCTCTCTTTCATTTCAGTAAATTGGGACAGCTCCCTAATCCTTTAATAAGAATGTGGGGCTATATTCCTGAAATAGCTCTGCATCTGTTCCCTAACAGTAGGACTGGCTCCCCTTGCCATGACATTCCCTCCAGCATTTTGCAGTGTATTTTCCTTTCTCCCTGCCCCCCACCACTTTTTTGCCTGTATCTGTTCTTTTAACTGAAGGATCTTAACGTGCGTATGTATAAATATAGTGGCAAAAAAGAACACTAGAATAACCTCTTCTAGTAGTAACAATAAAATGTGCATAATGGATTCCTCTTTCTTTTAAAGAAAATACAGTAATAAGATTAGAACATAATATCCAATTCTTCCAACAGTAGCTCCTATTGAATGACCATCCGACAGAGCCAATATCCCCGGCATTCACTTTTCCTTTTCTATTATTTTTTGCTTCGGGGCAGCCAGTTAGTAAAGATTAAAAAGCTACTCATGAATGTCAGTCACTTATTGGTTTTTCGGGTGGCCATTAGAACAACTAGAGCGTGGTTTTCAGCCTGTGGCCTGCAGACCCCTGGGGGTCCACAGACAGTCTCTAATATTTCCAAAGGGATCCACACCTCCACTGGAAGTTTTTAAAAGTTTGACAACCACGGAGTAACCAGCAAACCAGTATTTCCCTTTCTTATTTTGCGAGTGCTGTGTGAGTTTGTCTAGTTCCCGTGCATGGGACTAACGTGCGTCTTATACTCTTCCTTTTAAAGGACATCCAACTGGAGTGTGCCTCAGTGTTTTCACTGAATTACCTACCCACCCCTGCCCCTTCCCAATCTCTCCTTGTTCATCCATCTAGTTTGGGTGCCATTTCTGTAGGACAGTCTCTAATTTGTGGAGCAACTCAGGGTGCACTTAGGGGCAAACCCTTAGCCCAGTCTGGTCGGGTGTGCTATATGAGTGGAATCTGCGCCCTTCCCCTTTCTCCCCCCCACCCCCATGGAGCCAGTTTGGATTCTGTTCCAGTCCAATGGCTACTAGCCCTGAAATAACAGCCCCTTCCCCACAGGGTTGGGTTGGGGGAAGATGGAAGTGTCTGTGTAGTAGCTGTTCCTGTTCTCTGTCATAGGGAGCTCATGCAGAGCAGGCCACTGCCAATTTGTGACCTGCTGTCTGTCTTGCCACCCAAAATCCAGCCCCGGCCCCTTCTGTGTGTAGCAGATGATTCTTCTTTTTCTGAATCAGATAGAAAAGGTGCCAGTAGAGAGCGGTCTTCAGTGCAGGGAGCCTCTCTTCAGCTGTACCTGCTGTGAGTAGGGCACTCCTTGAGTCCCAACGACAGGGCAGCAATGGGGAAAAGGCACACTTCCACTGAATCTGGGCATTTTCAGTATTTCAGCTTTGTCCTGAGCGCTCAGGCTGGCTCTCATGCTGGGAGAGAAGTCAGGGGCGTCTGTGGGCTTTTGAGGATGAGTTCAGCCGCCCGAGAAGGACTTTTGGCCGGGTTGTTTTTGTGGGAGAGGGGACAAGTTTAGAAGCTGGGGTGGGCGATTAGGTTCTTAGATGGTCTCTTTTTGTAGATTGTAAACTGTTCAGGACAGACTGTCGGCTAGCCTGGGTTTGTACAGTGTCTCTCAGAATGAGACCCTGTCCTTGGTTGGTCCATAGGCACTGCCCTCATAAACACGATGGATTAATAATGTGTAGCCATTTGGTGACAGTTTGACACTGGGTCTGCCTTCGACCCTTGTCATTGTTAGTCACCCCTTTACTTCTAGCCAAGAAAAATAAAACAAGGTTGCCTGGCCAATAAATGAAAGATTCTGCACATTTCTTAGAAGTATTTAACATTTGATTTTAATTGTCAAGACACACAAGGTAGAACTGTTGCATTGTTTCTTGAGTCCAAATGCTCAAAGGGTGCCCCCCCACCATCTGTGGCCAGGAGAGGGTAATGCTTACAGACACTCGTCTAGCTGGTGAACTCGGGGGACTAAGGATTTTTAGGTACTCTAAGCAAATAACATATCACTACTCTCTGTTGTAAGGACAAGGTGGGGTCACATTCGGGGGAGGTGTGGTTTGTTACAGATATTTGGGTAATAGACCTATTTGTGGAATAGCAAGTACATACAAGTGACAACCAGCACTAGAATATGGAAGTATATAAGGCATATATGACTTGCCACCACAAATAGTAAAACCTAACTTAGAATGGTCAAGCCTAAGTAAGGTGCACTTCATGATGCAACCTGGGCCTGATATCAGCATCATGCGGTTGTCTGGGGTACTGTATAACAGAGAAGACTAATTTTTCTCTTTTTTCCTAGGATTCCTTAACAATCTGTTTCTCTCCCCTCCCTCCCCCCCTCCCCCTTTTTTTTAATTGAAAAGTTTGTTTCTTAACTCTCCTTTTCCTCTTGTAGGTCATGAACCTGGACTTGTGCAGCTGGTAAATTACTACAGGGGAGCTGACAAGCTTTGTCGCAAAGCTTCCTTAGTGAAGTAAGGATTCCATTGAAACCTTTTAGTGTGTTTGCAGAAATGTTTTTCTAATGCGACTAAATATTAAGTGTGTTTTGTATGATGCTTGAAAAAAAGCACCAAAATTTGCCTTTAAAGGCCTGCTGTTCAGGGGCCCTTCAGCAATCTTCAGAAGCTGCATCGCTTTTTTTCCTCACAGTCATTTGTGTGCCCAGATAGCATTTCAGTTTCTAGATACTGGACCTGATTTTTATGGGCAAGCAGCATTTGTATGTGTAATTCTGTTATTTGCACTTGCAAATGGTGCTGCATGTCAGGTTGGGAACGCAAGAGCAGCAGATGTTGTTACCTAAAATTTGGACCTAAAGAAACAACATTATCTGTTTCTCCTGGTAGATGTATTTTTAAAACTTGCTTCCAATCTGCCATTTCTGTTGTTCATTTTTATAGACTTGCAGTACTAATGTGCCTCTAGCTAACCAGATCCTTTGGACAAGTGAATGCCAGGAGACGTCTTTTTCAAAAGAGATGACTCAGAGATGGGGTTTCATAATAATCAGCAATGTCAGTGTCTCCTGCAAGGAGTGGTGCATGTGCTTCTATTTGCTAAAGAGATGGAATATTGAGCTGGTTTATTAAAATATGACTTGGGACTGAACTCCGTTAGAGCATGTTCATTTCAAAGCTCCTAGTCTGCTCAAACTGTTTAGGACATCACTGTCATCAATAAGAGACAGGCTGCAGGGCCTACGTTAACTTATATAATGTATAGTATCATTCTGTAGCCTGCCCATCATAATCATTTATACAGTGGTGCACCTTGGGCCTGTATGGCTTACGTTCCTTAAAAAATTCCTTCTTGAAATCCCAGGCCCTTCTATGTAGATACAATGTAAACAATCACCCAGTGCCCGAGAGCTGATTACTTAAGGCCATTGATATTCACAAAACTATTTCTATATAACTTGTGCTTTGTGGTCAGTGCCTGTCTTTTCTAAAGCTGTAGCTGACTTTCCGTCTTAATCCCGGGGGTCACCAACACTTCTAATTGCTTAAAAATCCCCTATGACTCTGAATAAAAATATTTTGACAAAGGACCTGATCCAAAGCCCATTGAAAGTCAATGGGAAATTTCCCTTTAATATCAATGGGTTTGGATTGGATACATAGCCCCCATTTGGAGAAAATGACTTTTCTGAATAGCCTAGTTCACCATTCTGATCACCTCATCTTTCCTGATCAAGTTCCATTGCACAGCAATTTTTGCAGGGGCTTCTGTGTTAGGACACAAGATTCCCAATGAAAAGTCTTTGTTGGTTTCTCAGAAAGATTTGTGCGGATAATGTGCAATATCTAGCTATGTGGAACCATTTTTTATTTATTATTTCAGAATATTTGACTCCAGTTCATGATAAAAGGCAAAAATATTAAAAACAGAAAGATCTAGATAAATGATTTGTAACGACGTTTATTTAGAAAGATGAGTGCTCAAAAACATCTTTAGGACAGAGAGGAATTTACACAAATCTCAGTCTCAGTATTACAATATTTGCTGGGTTTTTTAAAATATTTTGTCTAGCAGCTTTAAAGAGAAGACTATTTTCAGCAAGTTAATAGACATATATACAGTACAGTATTATTATTGTTGAATATGCATTAACCATATTCACTAACAGGAAAAAGGCTCATGTTAATGATAACCTGCATTTAATAAGTATACATTATTTTGGGAGCTGGCATGTTCTAGGATTAGCAAGGCTAATGGGCTGGTTTATCTTCTCCAACTAGGCTAATCAAGACAAGCCCTGAGTTATCAGAATCCTGCACATGGTTCCCAGAATCATATATGATTTATCCAACTAACCTAAAGACTCCAGTGGCTCCAGCGCAGAATGGAATTCGCCATCTTATAAACAACTCCAGGACGGATGAAAGGGAAGTGTTCCTGGCCTCCTACAACAAGAGGAAGGAGAGTGGGGAGGGGAACGTGTGGATAGCCAAATCCTCGGCTGGTGCCAAAGGTTTGTTTCCTGCTGAGATGCTCCAACTCCTTTCTGTTCTTGTTGTTTGATTTTTGTTATTTAAAAAAAAATAGAAGGATGATTATATTCCCTGTATCGTGTCTGGCCATGGTTGCAGTATGCCTGTTTAATAGCAGTGTGTGCTCCGCACTGCAGGCCTTTACGTAAGTAGCACATAGAAGTCTGTTCTGTGCACCGGCTGGAGCATTTTATGGTCTCCTCTCTGCTCCTAGAGAACCGTCAGCACTGATTAAAAGTACAAACCTTCACACTCTGTCTGATATGTGGGGCGTGAATAAGTGACCAGCAATGACCTACCCATATGCCATAAACACCCAATACCGCTCCCTGGCAGCGCTCTTTGTGTGGGGAAGACCCCAGTGAGAGACCAGGCACAAGAGGTGTGTCCTGTAACAAAGCCAGTGCAAGGTGGGGTCCAGGCAGAGAGCATGAGCGGGGATGAGGGAATGTGAGGGGTAGGAGGAGAGTGGTGGGGGTGGAAATGTGCGGAGGAAGAGCGTGGGAGTAGGAGGGGTGCAGGGAAATGAGTGGCGGGGAAAATAATGATTACAGAGAGGACAGATGATCATAGGGGCAGGGGGAGGATAGGAGACTGGGGAGAATGTGGGTGGCACCGGAAGGGAGGCAGGATAGTGATAGAGTCTGTTGTACTGTTGTCTCTCAGGCCAGTGATACGGCAGGCGGAAGGGGAGGAATCGACTGGTAGCTTCCCGTTCCAGAGGATTTGGGGGGATAATGGGCGAGGGGAGGTCGCCCTCCAGCCGCTGGAGAGGCACCTGCATTCCTGGTTGAACTTTGAACCTGAAATGAGCGCACGTGTGCACACAGGGAGTTCCCTGCAAGGCTCAGACACTGGAAAGCAGCTCTCTCCCCACCGGCTTGTGATGTCTGGGTGCTCCTGGCTGGTAATAGGGGACGCTGGAGAGCAGACCAAAGGGAGGTGAGAACAGAGACCAAAACCACGGGCAGGAGAGGAAGGAGAAGAGAAGAGGGACATAGACGCTCTTATAGATGGGCGTATGCTGGAGTAGGAGACATGAAACCAAGTCTTCTCCCTCCTTAAAATCCCTACTGCTTGTGTTCAGAGGGAAACTAAAAATCTCAGGCCTTGTGGTTCCCTAGGGGACCTGCTCACCTCGGGTACAGAGCTGGCCAGACTGTCACACTGACTGACATCAGCTAACGCCATCAAACAATGCAGTTATGCCAACTCATGGCAGCCCGGGTCCAGCCCAGAGGCCTTTCGGCCACCCACAATAGCCAGCCACTTCGTTTCACAGAAATCCCCATCACAAAAATCAAGTCTGAGGAAAATCTCAGTGCTTTAACTAAAAATCATATTGATTAATGACTGTTAATAAAGAGAGGTAATTACTCTGGAAAATCATAATTTGTCATGTACAAGACCTCAAATGATGATTTTTGATCCAATATTAGGAAAAAAGCTACCAAGTAATGCTACAAGGAAGCTTTAAAACTGTATACATTCCAGCACAAGGTGTCTGTAAAATATATTCTTATTAATGGACAGTGAAATTCCAAAATATCAAAACATCTTGCTGAAAATCAGTGTGGATACATTCTTCCAGAAGATTGTCCTTTAGACTATCTGTTCCCCTATCACTCTGTCCTGCCATTTATATCCCTCAGACGTGACCTAAGAGAAGGCTTGGTTTCACCAAAATGAGAAAAAAGGACATGTTTCTTCCCATCTAATCTTTGTAGGAAAAAGTACTCCGATAGTCTCACTAGCTGATTTGAAAACTCTGATTTAAGCAGTAACTAAAACGTCTCCTGTATCTGGGGAGTAGCTATAGCAGGGGAAATTGTAAAGCTTTTTACTTAAATATGATAAATGTCTCCTGCTTCAGACATGACCCCATCTTGTCAGTTATTGAAACAAATGTAATTGTAAGTGTTTGACACACAGAAGCAGAACCCAGAGGAGAAAATTTAAAATGGAATACAGAGCACTCTTATAATCTTCAAAAATGGTTCATATCTTCTCCCATAATTGTTCTATACAATAAAAGGAAGTTTATCACAGAGATCATAGTCCTCTAAATGCTTAGGAACACTCAGTCTCCTAACATTACATAATTTAATAATAATAAGAATGTAATATTTAATAAACCTCAGTCTCCTATTATTAAAAGGAAAATTGCTGTTTTAAAAACCCAAACAAAACCAGAAAATCTTAAATTTAGAGCAAACATTTGGGACTTTTTTTCAAGAACAATGGATGTGGACAGTTAAAGGGATCCCAAGAAGCCTTACTTCTGTCTTGCTTAATCCCCACCTAGCTCAGCCACAATGCAGGTGACAATTTCAGCTAACCACCTGCCTCCTTCACCATCCATCCTGTGCACTGAGTGGAGCAGGAGTCCTCGGGGGGGGGGGGGGGGGAGGGGGAGGTGCGTGGGAATAGCATGGGATCATGTAATTAAAGACTGTATCATAATGCATATGGACATGGGGACCAAATTAAGATTACACAGTTAATCGTAAATCTGGCATTTTCTAACTTTTCAGCACTTGATTTAGCAACATTGCCCTTATTTTAATAGGGGTTATTTTGCGTAGAATTTCCTTGATCTTTTAAAAAAAGAAAAATGAAAAAACAAAAGTTCAATTATGCATAATCATATTGCTCCTCTCCACTCTCTCCAAAGGCTAAATTTGAATCTAGGACCTCAGCACATATCTCTGCCCCTTGAGCGAAGAGAGTAACTGGTACCAGTAGTAGGCTGTTACTCTGTTTGAACTAGCCACTAGGTGGGGATGTGATACCACATTGCTACTAGTGAGTGGTGGTGATTATTTATAATTTGTATTGCTGCAGTGTTTAAGGATCCCAGTCATAAACCAGGACCCCACTGTGCGAGGCAATGTACAAACATACTACAACAAAGTTATTCCTTGCCCTGAGAGGCTTACAACATAAGTAAACTGCACAGTGATTTGCTAGACAGCATGGAGTGCTGTGGCTGAGGATTCCTGGGTTCTGTTCCAGTCTCTGGGAAAGGAGTGTTGTCTGGTGGTTAGAGCAGTGGATGCAGACAACCTAACCAAGCACGTAAATTCAGCACATTCATTCTGAAAAGCAGTGCAGATAAGACTCTTATCTACCATATTGAAGAAATCCCAGTTCTGCTAGAAGTGATCCTGTGCAACCTCTGTTACTGTATCTGTAAAATGAGAGGAATGATATTTCTCTGCCTCCTGGCATAGGCATAATGCAGCCTGGCTCAATAGTAAGCACTGTTCATTGCACAGAAGTAAATACCAGTCACTGAAAGAGGTGTGTCTTGAACTCATGGTCTCCTGGCTTTCAGCCCAATATACTTTTCTCCAGATGCAAGGGTATTTTTGGTGGACAAAGGCTCACAAACACAGGAAGTTTGGCAGAGCCTGGGAGTTTGCTCAGTATAATTGGGAAATAGGTGAAACAAGTACAGTAACTCCTCACTTAAAGTCGTCCTGGTTAACGTTGTTTCGTTCTTACATTGCTGATCAATTAGGGAACATGCTCGTTTACAGTTGTGAAATGCTCCCTTCTAACGGTGCAGTTCAGCTGTCCCTTCCCCCACTGCCATGTGCTGCTCTCTGAGACTCCTGCCTGCTTGCTGTGTGGAAGAGAGGGGGGCTAATGTCCCCCCTGCACCTTGCTTACCCCATCTTCCATAGAGCAGGGGGGACACACGAGGGAGGGAGTTGCTGCCTTAGGCAGAAGCTGCAGCTGCCGGGCTTGCTGATCTAATTAACAAGGCAGTGTACTTCTGACCCCACTCTTGATACCTAATTGGAAATGCACATCTCTGTCTCTGAAACACATCTTTCCGTTGGCTTGTAGAGTGTGAGAGTTAACCCTTGAGGGCTCAGTGGAGTGCTAGTTCATTTAATAAGGCATTCCCTGGGAAGTTCCCACCCTCTGACTCTTCCTCCACCTCAACCAAGCTTCACTATCATCGGCGCTGTGTACCAGTATTCAATTGTTTAAAAATTAATTCTTATGGGGAAATTGGATTAGCTTAACATCGTTTTGCTTAAAGTCGCATTTTTCAGGAACAGAACGACAACGTTAAGTGAGGAGTTACTGTATAGAAAAAATCCTACTGTGGATGTGCTAATGGGGACTTTAAAAGCTTATAACTCAGCTGGACCTGGGGGGATTTTCATGGGGAAAGCAAAAGGAACCTCCCTGACTGCAAGCCTACCCCCTCCACTGAAAATCAAACTTCTGCTCCAAATCATGGAGCTGTTAGAGCGGTTGAAAATCGTAGTTTGGAATTTTTGTAAGCGCTGGCAAAACTACCTGTTTTTCCCCTAGCCTCGTCCTTGAAAATGGCTGCCCTATGCTCATTTTCAAAAATTCAGTGCGAGACAGAGACCAAAACAGAAAATTTCAGCTGGAAGAGTTCAAGTTTGGCAAAGCTTAAAACAACCGAGAATCAGGGGTTCTCTGGGGAGTGTTAGGTGCCTGTAACTGTGAGTGTCGCTTCCCAGTAATGCCAAATTCTGGAAAGAGTGTTCTGTTTCGAATACTCTGCCACTGCAAGTGGATGTTTGTATTGAAATTATATGGGGGGAGGGATAATTGCCAACTTCAACCATAAATTGGAGGGACTTTGAAGATAGATTTGAACTTTCCCAATGGGGGACTTTCATACCAGGGAAAATATTGATATTAGGCTTATCCTTTTTTAAACCCATTTCTTTTTGCATTCTTGATAATTTAGCAATGGCTTTAACCTGGAACTAAATGGGACTGCAATGAGTAAAGTTACTCCTGTGAGTGTTTGTAGAATTATGAAGAAGCTGGAACAAAAACCTTACTAGAAGAAATTGCTTCAATAAACTGAGGAGCTGCATAGAAAATACAGGCAACTTGAATTGCCTCATGTTTAAATTCAAAGTCACCCGCATGGTGGAAGGTGTGTCATTGTGCTGTTGTGTGCCATCTTTCAGATGAGACATAAACCAAAAGAGGAAAGAGAGTTGCTTAGTTAAAACACTCAAGTGGGACTAAGATCTGGGTTTCAGTTCCTGGATCTTCCATAGACTCTGCATGTGACTTGGACAAGCCACAGATTCCCTCCTTGCTTCAGTTTCCCATCTGTAGAACAGAGATTATCCTCTACCTCACAGGGGTTAGGAGGTTCAGTTCATTAATGTGTGATACGCACCCAGATGGTACAGTGTAGGGGACCATATTATTACCGTGCTAGACAGATTCATGGTACTTCACTGGGGGCAAATACTGAGCCAAAATAGACTATGGGAGAAAACCAGTTATACAGCCCCACTATGGAAAGAGACCTGGCATGTTAAACATGGGGGTGTGGGCTGAGTTGGGAGGAGATAAATATTACTCTCTGATGTCTTTTCTAAGATGAACAGGCTGATGATTCCTCTTTGTTCAGTCTTAGACCACAACTTGCTCAAAGAAATGACATTGATTAAGCAGCAGAGCGTCTAAAAGTAACTGTCAAAATGATTTAAAGTGTTAGAGGGCATGTCCTATAAGAGGAGACTGGATAAAATGAAAAAGGGACCCAAATAGCTATAAAAAGCCAAAGAGGATCTATTTTTAGGGTTACAGGATTACATAAAATGAGAAGTAATGTTTTAAGGCAGGGGGCAGGGGCCTGTCCTGCAGACATTTACATGCACAACCTAACTCATGCATGTAGCGCTCCTACACTCAGTGTGATTACATCTGAGTAAAGGTATTCAGGTGTGTAGGATAGGCCCTCTAGATGATAGGAACATAACTGGGGGCAGGGGAGACCAGTCAGGCAATGGAATAATCACCACCAGGAAGTATGATTGCTAGAAGTATTTGAAAAATTAACTGAATTCAACACAAAAAGCCTAGAGGTCAGACTAGGTTACCCTGGAGGTCACATCAGGCCTGACATCTCTAACTACATGATGATGATGTGTTCCTGTGATTTTTTGTGGGAGGTTTTTGTGTATTGGCGGTTTCCCTGATGTGTGTGTTGTGGAGTTGAAGTTCCCATCTCTCTGCTCCATAGAGATGTCTTCATCAGTCTTTACTGTAAATTGGAATGGTATATTGCGTCTGAGAAAAATTCTCTGAAACACACCAAAAGTACATGATGAAAACCTTTTGTTAATTGGTCTCTTGGAAAAATTCTGTGTGGTAGTTAAAGAACTTGAGGAAAAACAGTAGACGCCACAAAGCACAAATTTTAGGCAAGACTTAACAACACAGACAATCCGGACTCTTAAGTACATAGATGTCCCAAAATCTAAATGTGTATTTTCAACTGTAACTCTTCTAGCTGAAACTCTTCCTTTGTCTTGAAGCCTAGACATCTCTGAGTACCTAGAGGAACGTCTTTATTAGCCAGAGAGGTTTTTACCTCCATATTCTCAAGCATGGTCATAATGCCAAATCTGCTGCACTAAGAGATCCAATAACATACGTCATTACATACATTTTGGTGTACTTCAAAATCCTTTTAAAAAAAAATTTCCATTGATCATATCTGTGAAACTTGCTTTATTTTATCTTTGTTTTTTTATGTTAGGTGAAGGAATTCTTATTTCTTCAGAGGCTACTGAACTTCTGAACTTTATAGATGATCAAGGACAAGTGCATGTGATTCAGAAATACCTTGAAAAGCCTATGCTGTTAGAGCCAGGCCATCGCAAGTTTGATATTAGGTAACGTTTTCTATTGATACTTAGATTGCCTGTCAATTCTTACTCAAAAAGATTAGAGAAAATGCATCAGGGTGAGTGAAGTGTTGTTAATAAATCTGATTACATGCATTTGATTACGTGCATATGCTGGCTTAAAAAAAACCCAAAACCCTATTTAGTTTTCTTCTAATTTTCAGAAGCTGGGTTCTAGTGGATCACCAATATAATATCTACCTCTACAGAGAAGGTGTTCTGCGGACCTCTTCAGAACCATACAATAGTGCTAATTTCCAAGACAAAACCTGCCATTTGACCAATCACTGCATACAGAAGGAATATTCTAAAAACTATGGGAAGTATGAAGACGGGAACGAAATGTTTTTTGAGGAGTTCAATCAGTATCTGATGAGTTCTTTGAAGATTACACTGGAAAATAGCCTGTTATTGCAGATCAAACAAATAATAAGGTAACTTGTTGATCATTATTTGTGTTAGTAACACCCAGAGGCACCAACCAGAACTGGGGACCCATTGTGGTAGGGACTGTACATTCACACAGTAAGGAACAGACCTTGCTCCAAAGAGCTCACAGTCTAAATAGATGAGACAGACAAAAGTATCATTATCCCCATGTTACAGACAAGGAACTGAGGCTCAGAGAGGTTAAGTGACTTGCCCAAGGTCACATAGGAAGTGTGGGGCAAAGCAGGAAATTGACCCTATGGGCGTGTCCAGTCTAGGAAATTTCCACAAGGTGAATGGAAGTATTTTTAGGTTTCAGTGTAGTAGCCGTGTTAGTCTGTGTCAGCAAAACGAAAATAAGAGAGAAAAACTTGTAGCACCTTAGAGACTAACAAATTTATTTCAGCATAAGCTTTCGTGGGTTAATACCCACTTCGGAGGTATTTTTGTTTCTTGTTCAACTTATTCATATATGTACATATATATTTACAGAGATGGGTAAGCCAAAATTCACCAAAGTTTCCACTAATTTCAGGTGTCTTACTGATTAGGTACATGCATGAGACAAGTGGGGCCTGATTTTCAGAGGTGCTGAGCATTCACAACTCAAACTTCTCATCAGGAGCTACAGGTGCTCAGCACTTCTGTTCATAGGGTGGAGAAGATACAAAGAACCAACAAAGAGTTTCTTCGTTTACTCAGGGCTCCATCCTGTGTACTGAATGAAGCAGGTTCCTGGGGGAGAAATGTGATCATGTTAATTACAGACTGTATTGTAGAATCATAGAAGATTAGGGTTGGAAGAGACCTCAGGAGGTCATCTAGTCCAACCCCCTGTTCAAAGCAGGACCAACCCCAACTAAATCATCCCAGCCAGGGCTTTGTCAAGACGGGCCTTAAAAACCTGTAAGGATGGAGATTCTACCACCTCCCTAGGTAACCCATTCCAGTGCTTCACCACCCTCCTAGTGAAATAGTGTTTCCTAATATCCACCCTAGACCTCGCCCACTGCAACTTGAGACCATTCTCCTTGTTCTATCATCTGCCACGACTGAGAACAGCCGAGCTCCATCCTTTTTGGAACCCTCCTTCAGGTAGTTGAAGGCTGCTATCAAATCCCCCCTCACTCTTTTCTTCTGCAGACTAAATAAGCCCAGTTCCCTCAGCCTCTCCTCATAAGTCATGTGCCCCAGCCCCCTGCTCATTTTCATTGCCCTCTGCTGGACCTTCTCCCTCCACAGCCTTCCTGAAGTGGGGGGCCCAAAACTGGACACAATGCTCCAGATGTAGCCTCTCAAGTGCCGAATAGAGGGGAATAATCACTTCCCTCAATCTGCTGACAACACTCCTACTAATGCAGCCTAATATGCCGTTAGCTTTCTTTGCAACAAGGGCACACTGTTGACTCATATCCAGCTTCTCATCCACTGTAATACCTAGGTCCTTTTCTGCAGAACTGCTGCTTAGCCAGTCGGTCCCCATTCTGTAGCAGTGCATGAGATTCTTCCATCCTAAGTGCAGGACTCTGCACTTGTCCTTGTTGAACCTCTTCAGATTTCTTTTAGCCCAATCCTCCAATTTGTCTAGGTCACTCTGGACCCTATCCCTACCCTCCAGCGTATCTACCTCTCCCTCCAGCTTAGTATCATCTGTGAACTTGCTGAGGGTGCAATCCATCCCATCATCCAGATCATTAATGAAGATGTTGAACAAAACCGGCCCCAGGACAGACCCCTGGGGCACTGGCTGCCAACTACACATTGAGCCATTGATCGCTACCCGTTGAGCCCGACAATCTAGTTAGCTTTCTATCCACCTTATAGTCCATTCATCCAATCCATACATTTTTAACTTGCTGGCAAGAATACTGTGGGAGACCCTATCAAAAGCTTTGCTCAAGTCAAGGTACATCACATTCCCCATAGCCACAGAGCCAGTTATCTCATTATAGAAGGCAATCAGGTGATCAGGCATGACTTGCCTTTGGTGAATCCATGTTGACTGTTCCTGATCATATGCACAGGAGGGCTGAATGAGGGTTGCATGGGCAACCTTAATATTGGCATTTCCTAACTTTTGAGGGTTTCACATTGCAAACGGAGTGTCCTTTTGACTAGTTTTTTTAAATGGATGTAATATTGGCTGCTTGGTGGATTCCCCTGGTTATATCATTGCTGCTCCCAGGTTATTCCATAATTTGCTCAAGATGTGGTTTCTTGCCCCTTTCTCCAGAGAAACTGGTCCTGGGCTGAATAGACCCAATTCCTAAGCCTGTGTGTTCTCTCAGAGGAACAAAGGTACAACAGAAGGGTTGGGATGATGTCATAGCCGGGAAGGAAAGTCATTCCAACTGGAAGCAGAAGTCTGTACTGTGAGTTCAGGCTTTTATATTGTTTTTGTAATCTAAAATATTTCACTATTTAGAAGGCTCCAGTAATGTGCCTAGGAATAAGGATGCAGGCTCATTATAACATCCTATTTAAACCCAGTCCCTCAGAAATGATAGGAGCTATTTCAAGACATTCCTCTCGGTATGGTTTCCTGTTACAACAAGTTGGTTCCTGTCCTACAGCTGCTGAACCATGGCTTGACATTCCATCGCGAGCTGACATTTCTGGACACCCGCTCAAGCAGATAATCAGCGGAGCTCTTTCAAGCTGCTGCATATCTGTGGGCTGGTTCACCCTTCGCTCTGTGTCAGTGCTCTTAGACTGATTCGTGAAGCCATGTGTTAGACACTTGGGTTGGCTTCAGTATGACTTGGCACTGAGGTGCGAGTCTGTAGACCAGCAGCTTGAGCAGGGTCTGGGGTGCTTTCTGCATTTGTTCCATCCCATGGAGAGAGGAGATGCACAGAGCTGGATCTCCCAACTTGTCCACGTGCTGTCCTTGCACATTGCTGCACATGCATCCTAGGGAGCTGAAATCTTGGTAGGAGCTGTGCATACCTCTTGCGTAGCCCCCTGCCTTTTATACACCAGACCCACTCCAATCCACTGCCATGAGAGCTGCCGCTGACTCTGGGTACTAGCTGCCTGGAACTGGCTCTACAGCAGTGAGGTACAGTAGAAAGGAACGAGGTAGATAATAGGCACTTTCCCCAATCCTGACCCCTTTGTGCTGCTCAGGTGGCACAAAGGGGCTAGAATCTGGCCCTAACTTTCCCTGGGCGGGGGGGGGGGGGGAAGCTCTCAGTGGCACAAAGCTGTCCTGGTCCGCTTCTGTGCCAACTGCCCCTCCCTCCAGCATTGGGGTGGGCAGAGCGTAGCTGTGCTCCCCTGGTTCTCAGTTGGCATGTGATCTCATGTCCCTAGGCAGCTCTAACGTGAGGACTGGAGGAGTTGTGGCTTGTGGATCAGGGAGCTGTAACTGGCCCCCTTATAGCTCCTTTCTTTCCTGAACTGGAGGCATCGCTCTAGAGGAGCACTTGAGCCAGCGTGTGATATTTGCATCAGGTATGCGTCTCCCCCAGCTGATGCAGCTAGTCCTGGTCCTACAAATCCTTGCTCAAACAAGTAGCCTTGGAGAGCAGCCCAATGGAAGTCATTGGGACTGCTTAATTGGTAAGGGGTGGCCAACCTGTGGCTCCGGAGCCACATGCAGCTCTTCAAGAGTTACTATGCGGCTCCTTGTACAGGCACCGACTCCGGGGCTGGAGCTACAGGCACCAACTTTCCAATGTGCCGGGGAGGGGGGCTCACTGCTGAACCCCTGGCTCTGCCCCAGGCCCTGCCTCCACTCCACCCCTTCCTCCCCCTCCCCTGCTGTGCCCTCCCTCCTCCCCTCTTCCCCCCAGAGCCTCCTGCACACCATGACACAGCTGATCGGGAGGTGCGGGGAGGGAGAGGGAGGCTCTGATCGGGTTGCTGGTGGGTGGGAGGTGCGGGGAGCGGTTGGGGCGGAGCTGAGGGGGGGCTGCTGATATGTTACTGTGGCTTGTTGGCAATATACATTGGTAAATTTTGGCTCCTTCTCAGGCTGGCCACCCCTAGTTTACAGTATTGGCTCCAGTTTTGTTGCATATATTGGACCCTGCTTCCTTCAGACTTAATGTAAACTTTCATTAGATTTATGACAATTTAACAATACCACCCTCATTGATGTTAGTTGGAGCCCCCTGCATCACTGACTTGTGCCACACTTACAAATATGCCTTTGCTTTGCCTTGATGAAACTCCAGACTGCTTATCATGTGCACAATGTTTATTGTGTGTGTGTGGTGTTTATGTACACATACACACATACTGGGTAAATATGTATATTTGTATTCTCTACACTCGATAGTTTGTCAAAACACCCTGCGTGGTGGATAACAATCCTGATTGTCTACGCGAAAGAGAAATCCTGTTATAATGGATAAAGGTTGTTAATGAGGTCATACCCACGTTGCTGGGAGGTCACTGTTGCATGTCTAGCGTCCATAGTCGCTCTCTTGTTCTAAATGCAAATAATATGAGAGCACTTCTCGGGCTCGTGATTAGTATTCTGTTGTTGTGCATCACTCTTTATGCCATTCCGTGTTATTGGAGAACACAGAAAACATATTGAGTTCACAGGAACACATTGAGCTGCTTCAGAGTTGTGCTAAATCAGGCCTTTTTTTTGCTCAACAACTTTTGTGGTGGGAGAGGGGTTTTTTTTTTTTTTTGCTCAACAACTTTCCTTGCATCCGGCCCTCGGCTGTTTTCTTTGGAGTAATATGGCCCTCACCGCTTTATGAGTTGTGCAGGCCTGTGCTAAATGATAGGTTTTGTAAAGAGTTGTTTTAAAATCTTCTTTGTGCTCTTGTGCATTTCTTTCTTCTAAGACCTGTGGTGTTATGAAGTGTCCGTGCCGCATTCACTCCTGGTCCAACTCTCAATAAAATCAGTGGTAAGGCTTCAATGGGGTTTGGATCAGCCCTTTAGTTAGTGCAAACAGATATATTTTTGCATGAGTCCGATTTTTTTAGTTTTTTTTTTTTAATTTTTGGCTGGGCACAATAGCAAAAAGTAATAATAGTATGAGGAACAAGTCTGTTCCTGATCCACTGTTTCATATGCTTTTCCCACTGCACTGTGCCCTTCTGATCGCTGTGCTGTGTGTCTGCTCCAGGAACCTAGAATTACTGCTCTTAAAGGTTTCTGGGTGCAAAGTCAGATTTTGCATTTTTTTCCTTTCACAGAAGCTGCCTTATGTGTATAGAGCCTGCAATCAGCACCAAACACCTTCACTACCAGAGTTTCCAGCTCTTCGGCTTTGACTTCATGGTAGACGAGGAACTGAAGGTCTGGCTAATCGAAGTCAATGGGGCCCCTGCCTGTGCCCAGTGAGCATCCTCTTCCTGTAATAACATGGTAGCTCCCGTGTACCAATGGCACGGCACACCTGGTCTCTTGTTGCTGTAGTTCTGAAGAAGGTGTTCGCTTTCCTTTCTGCTTGGTGGAAAGCTATCGTTCCTGAAACTGAGACTAGAAACTTGCCTCCAACACGTGGCCTGCTGCTCCCCAAGCTTGGCAGTCTAGGTGACCCTGCCGTGAATACGCTCCAGGAGGAGGCCCCTCGCTGTTGTGTGGGGCTGGAGAAAGCTCCCCCTGGCTGTAGTGCTGCAGTAGCTACAGGCACATGGCACCCCAGAGTTCTGCTTCTGTGCCAGAAGGCACGTTTCTGCTCAGCTGAATTTCTGTAACTTACACTAGTTCTCAGCAGGAACTTTGTTATTATCCCTCTCTCCAAGCCCAGCAGCAGCATGGTCAGGGGAGGGACTTACTGGGAGAGGCCCTTCGTACTGGTGGTTTTTCCCCAGCAGTGGTGTGGGCCAGTCCAAAGGCTGAGACGCCCACTCCTGGACTTGAGCAGCAGAGCTTTTTTCATATGACAAGTATCTAGCTCCAGTTTCAACCTGTGAATGAAAACTCTATTTGTGAAAATGTAAATGGAACTGAGAAGAGTTTTGTTGGTTCTTTTTATACCTGTGGGAAACAGGTAGAAATTGTGGAATTGAAGATTAGTGGGGGAAGGGGAATGGGTAGAGTCATTGGTGGTTAAGAGGGGTGTGGCTAATGGGTGGTACTCACTGTCACTGGATGGTGGAGAGGTTAGTGGATGGAGATGTAAACTGTTCAGGGACTTGGTTTACTAAGGATTGGCCTTGACTTTCAAGTTAGGTCAACATAGATACAGCGCTCAGAGGTGTGAAAAATCTACACTCGTGAGCACCACAGCTATGTGCACCTAGCCCCAGGTGTAGAGACAGGTAGGTCAATGGAAGACTGCCTCTGTTGTCCTAGCTCCCATTGCTTGTGGAGGTGGAGTTCCCTCAGCAACGCAAAAACCCCTTCCATCACTGTAGGGAGCACATGCACTGTGGCACTACAGTGGCACAGCTACAATGCCATAGTCTAGATGTTCCTAGATTTATGCAAGGTTGGCAGAGGATCTGATAACCTGACTTTATAAAGGCTGGCTAGCTTATCCTATTTTTCAGCTTTACCAGCCTTGCGTGTAGTGTGCAGTAGGTGGCTGTTTCTCATTTCAGTTATAACAGGTGAGAAAGCTGCTGGACAATATTACGAATGCAGTGATTAGAATTTACTGATTTCACGCAACTGATACTTGGTATATATCCAACTTAAGATGTATAATGTTGAAAGAGGTGGTAAGGAACAATCGATTGAAATAATGAGAACAGATTATTCTTCTAAAGCAAAATATTAACATTGTCAAGAACTGTGAAGTAGAAGGATAGAAAGCATTTGTGCTCATCTCTAACCATGCAGAAAATTAGGTTCTTCAGACTCTTCAAGAGCAAATGTACCATTGAATGAAACTTTGTCTATTGAAGTGTAAGAGAAAAACACCGATGAGTATGATCCTGGAAGTGAGACTTTTTTGATGCTGTAAGGTATGTGCAGTGATCATTTAAGTCTCTGTTCCAGGCCTTCCAGCAGCTCTTCACTATTGGTTCCATTCAGGAGCAATTTCTCCTTTTCTGACAGCCAATAAATAACATAGAGCAATTGATGATTGTGCATTAAAAACAACCTGAAATGCAAATACCTTAACTTGATAAGAAGGCAGGATGCTTCCTTCATGCCAATAACAGAATCACCCTCAGTGGTGCACAACATGAGCACTTTACTTAAATTCTAACACATTGAATTCCTTTATTGAGCATGTGCCAGAGAAACATCATGACCAGTTTAAAGGCACTATTCAAGAGGATCAGCTTCTAGCAAAGACATTTCTCCAGGCCTCTTTAGACGTGGCAGACACTGCAGAATGGTCTAGATCCACTGCAGTGGTCATGAGAAGAGTGTCCTGGGTGCAGATGTTGGGCTTTCCAAGAGAGGTTCAGAGTGCCATTGAAGACCTCCCCTTTGATGGTTGTAAACTCTTTGTGGACTTGACAGATGCTTCTCTACACCGTTTAAAGGAGTTGAGAGCTCCACTGAGATCTCTTGGAATTTATACCACTGAAAATAAGAGGAGATTTAATAGGTCTCTATCACAGACCTCTGGCCAAGAGACCAAGATACTCAATAAAGAAACCTCTGTCAGCTACGATTACATCTTCCCAGCCATTCACTTCTTCTAAGCAACTGTCTGATGGCTCGATCAAGAGTCTCAAGCATCCAGTCAGTAGGTATTTACAGCTGCAAAGAAAAAACAAATAATATTGTGTCCATGTGGGTGAAGATGCCATCCAAGAAAGGGGTGAAATATGGGAGAGAAATCTTTGCCGTTTGCTTGGACTTAGCATAAAAAGATGAGAATTTGCAGAGATGCAGCCATCCTAAACTTTTTATGTACAGTGTGGGTATTCAGCACACTGCTTGTACTTCATTGAGAGAGAAGTACGTCCCAACACAGTTCTAGTGCATGTTGTGGTTCAAATCTTCTTCCACAGCCACCATCATCCTCTTGGTTGGTTGAAAAAGGAGGATGGATGCAATAGTAGTGGAACAATCAGGAAGATTGTATCTCTACATGTGCATCCAACTCCTAAAAGTGTTGGAACTTGAAAATGAGGAGAACTTTGATCAAAATACAGCTTGGCTTCTGCACCACACGGGCTCTACAAGGAGGCACTAAATTTACAAAAGCAATTGAGGATGGTTTTGAAAGGACTTGACAGATTACAGGTGGCTGACACTACTGTCATGGTATCCAGGGAAATTTGGTTTGACCTAATTTAACAAAGAACTGCAACCACACGAGGACCAGATTTTAAAATGATTCAGAAAAGCTACAGAATCAGTCATGCTGGCTAAGAAATAGACAGATCTCAAACACAAGGGCGTAGGTGGAGCCCAGAACAGGAAGAAGTGCCTGAATCATGCTGGTTGGAATATAATCCTGAGTTCCTTCCTTGTAGCATTTTAAGTTGAAGATCCAGATTTCTACCCCAAATCTGTTTGTGAAGGAGGATTTGTTCCATAGTTCATTGCATCAAAATGGTGGAAAAAACTGTAGAAACAATCACAGATGACAGAACAGCCATCTTTTAAAGGACCTGAATCAAATCAGCATCAATTGAACGTCTGTTTAATCCTCTGGGACTGGTTTAGTCATACATGTAATAGGCTAAGTGCTGGAAAAGCAATCTGCAAAATCGTTGTGGGCCTACCTAGTAGACTAGGGACAGACTCAATGATTATGTTCTTACATTTTTCTGAATTATAGTATTGGAGGGGTTTTTTTTGGACAATAGCTAAGGGTTTATATTCAAATAATACACGTGCTTTGATTTCATTTCATAAAACCTTTCCTGGGTTTTTTCACTGGTGCTTTTTGTGTTTGAGAGAAATTGCTAAAACTTTGTGGTTGACAGGGAGATTCCAATGTTTGTTTTAAACAAACTTTTTTTTGTTTTTAAACTGAGAATTTGGGTAAAAGGCACTTTTGGGTGACATTCTATTGTCCAAGTAATTTAACTACCCAAATATTAAGCAATATATTTTCATGAACAAATCAGCAGTCTCTCTATCAGTGGAACAGTGGAGAGGAACAGGTCTCATTTAATGTTGCATAGAGAACTCTATCACCTCACTCTGCTCCCACTGGTGCTTCTGGAGCACCTGCCCATTCCCTGTTGTTGGTGCAGCTGTTTGCTCTTGACCTTTTGGTCCCAGTGCTCACAAACAAGTGTTGCATGCCAGGATGAGGAAAATCCAATTGTAATCCTTCAAAAAGAGTGTGTTGCTGATGCAGTGGGCCTGCAAATGCTAGCAGTTGCTCTGTAGGAATGTGGTTTTGAAGACCAAGCTAAAGAATATGTGCTCTTCATACTTCAGACAAGACAGTGTATTTCACCCCTACCCTGCCATACTATGAAGGAGATATCGGGGAGCCTACACCCATCTAAATGTGGGATTGGTTTCTCCTTGGCTATAATAAATATCTCAAATAGACCTGGAAAGTAAATCATTTGTGCTCAGCTGCATCTCAGATGTTGAAGACAGATCTGTGTTGCATCGGCGCCTTTGCAAGAACTATTCACCCTAGTGAAAAGATGCCCCTGTAATGTCACCAACCAGACCTGCCAGGGGTTGGCTGAAACTGCGCACGTATGTTGATGAATACCAGCGTCATAAAACTTACTGTGACAAACTGCAACTAACTCTGCCAAACAGTTGAAATCCCTTTGCAGTGCCACACAAGCAAACCCCATTTGGTGCTGCATCCTACTGCCATGTTTCTTTGCAATACTGAGGCATCAAAATTACATGACCGGGGGCGGGCGCACCTGCTATGGACTCTTCCACAAATGTGCTAGGTATCTTCTGCAGCACTGATTTGGGGTTTACTTTTGGCAGCAGAGATCTCCACCAAGTTGGCTTTACTCTTCTCTGCCCATTTTGTATCAGATGAGGAGACCTGAATGCACATGACATGGAGTTCTTTTTGCTAGGTTTTCTTACTACTGCAGAACTAGTGGAGTCTATACATCTCATGATTTAGGGTGGAATTCTGCTCTCAGATAAACATGAGAGAGTCCCACTGGCTTTGATTTGAGCTGCACATCTGTATTCTAAGGCCAGGATTAATGCCTACTGTAGGAATGGTTTGACAGGAACATTTTCTATTATAAATAGGATTAATTCAGTGTGCTACACAGGAATTTGAGTCTCGCGTAATTATAAAGATCAGAAGGTTTCTTTTTTCCCCAAAAAATGTCTTGTGCTTCAGTTTAATGTTTCAAGTTAAGTCTCTACTGCTTTTGTTCTATAATCTGTTCTGATAATAAATAAATGTAGAACTACCCACTAATGTGATCCTGTAGTCCATTGCAATATGGATTTACGATTCCATCTTTGCTTGGGTGGAGGGAGAAGTATAGTAAAAGGGATGAGCAGCCTCCGGGGTGGTGAGAGAAGAAGCTAAAAGGGAAAGGGGTATTTATACTAATGGCAAGATAGTATAACTGCTGCTGGGAAAACTTGAATGAGGGTAAAGAATGTTCAACGTGTTACTCTTTTCCTGTTAAAATATCTCATTCCGATTTTTCTCTTTTCTTCTAGGAAACTTTATGCAGAGCTTTGCCAAGGTATAGTGGATGTAGCCATCTCTAGTGTCTTTCCCCTCAGTGACATAGTGCAAAAGCAGAGCCAGCCATCAATATTTATGAAGCTGTGATGGCAAGACCATCTTAACGACACACATGGGAGAGCTGCCACCTATTGATTCTGAGGGAAGGCTGTTGGATCATTCACTTTAGTATCATGCCAAAAAAGAGGAAAGAGAGACAACTTTTTGGAAATTCACGAGGAAAATATAAATAAAAGAAGGCTTCCAAGGAGAGTCCAGGATGAGCCAAAGTTGTTCTGACAACTCTGCCTGTGTTTCACCAAACTTTGCTTTGGAAACAGCTCATATGACTTTAATAACTGAAGCAAATCTCTCTGGGAGAACAGCAAAATAATGTTTAAAAAAACCCAGGGATACAATAATATTATATTATCTCGTCCTTTTCTAAAAAGAAACCTTTTTTCCTTTTTTTTTTTTTTTTAAAATAAGGCAATTTAATGAAGAGTACCATTGATGTGGGTTTCTTGGCTCATCACCTGCTGCAGTTTTAGTGCCTTAGCTCAGCCCCAATAGGTAACTCCTTTTTGTTCCTGCTCCATTTGTGTAGAGGTGAAAAGCTGTCTTGTTTTGTGGGATGTATAAAACAAATTTTAAGTCCGTTTTAAAATCAGCTAGCGAAACACCCAGTAACGATATGGCAAAGGTGGCACCACTGAGGGTGCTGTTTCTAGTGTGATGAAGTAGCCTAGGGGTTGAAGGAGGTTTTATTTACTTGTATCCATTGTCTAATGAGATTTGAATCGGTTGTCCGTCAGAGTCTGATGCAGTTGGAACCCCTAGGAAACAAGTACTGAACCCCTCTCCCACCGATCTGCAGTTTTTAGGGAGTCTAGAATGACACTCTTGTTGAGAGCATTGCTGTAACAGAGTCTGACCTCCTTGGAAGGCTTGTTCAGAGCGGCATTCAAATGATCTTAGTTCAGCTCTTCTTTCAGCTTTTAATACCTTCGTTTTTGTTAACCAAAAGAATGCCAAGGGACCCTGGCAGCCTCTTTAAGGGCTGCTTATGTGCATTTTTTTTAAACTCTTCATCTTATTTTAATGCATCTGAGGCTTGAAAATAAAAGCCTTCCAACCCAGCCAGTTGTATCCCTTTCACCCCAACCAATTTTATCTCTCTCCATTGGACAAGCATTGTATTTTTCAGCACTTAAAAGTCAGCACCCCAAAAACATGGCTGTGCTTTGTACCCCAAGCATCATCAGTCAGTAGAAATAGGCTTACCTCTTGGGGAAAGCATTTGATGATCAGCTGGTGCTGCTGTAGAACAGCAGGGAAACTCTTGTTGCATATTGCGTTGTTATATTGTGATAACCTTTTTTTAAAAAAAATAATTTTTTAGGTCAGTGAATGTAGAAACTCACATTGTTTAAGTATAACCTACATAGATATGCGGAGCCCTGAGAACATTCCCCACATCATAAACAGCCCCTTTAAGTTACAATTTTTAACCTAAATAGGTTGGCTATGTCTCTTGTCGAACACAGTGAGGTCCCGAATAGCAAACTGGGTACTATAGATCGTAAGTGTGTTCCGTATTGCAATGCAGTGTGTTGGGAATTTTCAGTCGGAATAGAGAGGTGGAATTTTAAGTTTAATCTTAGTGTTTAAGAAGTAATAGTCTGTGTCTGCAAATGACTAATACTAACAAGATCCCCTTTTTTAAGAAAACCAGTAAGATTTCTATAAGCTATTATGCATTTTCAATACTGAGACGCTGCAGTTCTCCCACATGTATTGCATGTTGCATGCTAGCATATTTTAGTTCTATGATTAGATTTTTTTTCTACATATTTGAAAAGGTCAGTGAAATGAGGCAGCTTCCTAACAAACAAGTGTGCATGACTGAATGAGAAGCAGAGTCTGATACGGAAAGGCATGAGAGAATTGTTTAGAAGAAGGATCTCTCTTGTGTGGTGCACACTCCACACAGAATACTGACATCTGCACCTGAATCAAATCCAGCAAGAGTTCTGGCTCTGCTGGTCGGATCGGAACTACATTCTGTTGTCTCTGACAGTTGCTTTGGGTTGAGGATACTTACATTAATGATGGCGACCCAAGCAAAAGAAAAGTGGCTCCTGCTACAAAAAAACCCAAACATTTAGGAGGTTCCAAGCTTCTGATTGGCCGAGTTTAATAAGCATTGAGTTAAGTAGTATAATTTTTCCCTCCAGTGAAATGTCTGAGCACTCTTACACACTTACCTCGACTTAAGGCTGAGATTTCCCATCGCTGATTTTTTACCAGCGTAGAGTTCTGTGAATGAATGAACCTGTCGCACTTTGCCAAGTCACCGGTGTTCGTAAATCTTGGCTCTATAGCAAAGGGAGAGACAGAAGCATTTCTGTGAGGTGTACGGAACTTTAAATCTCATTGCTGGGGCGCACTGGGGGAGTTTCTGTTCCATACCTTAATTATTTTGATCCGGAACAGCTAGATTTGGGGATGGACTTAGCCACTCATCTTAAAAGTCTGTCTATGGCCAGGTGGCTGTCAGATTGTTCCACGTCCCTTCTACCAAAGGGCTTCATGCTCTTGCTGGCTTCATTTATTTACAGCAAGTAAATAACTTACTTCAAAACTCTTCACACCATTGCTGCTTTTCTGGGAGCCCGTCGACTTACCTTACTCCTCTCATGGGGGGAGAGGATAAAGAGTGCAGGGGTCGACTAGAGAGTGATCTGCAGTCGATTTGGCGGGTCTTTACTAGACCCGCTAAATCGACCGCGGGTGGATCGATGCTCCCCGGCCATAATGTAGATCTGATTTAGGACTTGTATGAGGCTGCCGGAGCTCGCTGTCAAGAGCCCAATTACCTTGCTTGGCCAAGGGCCAGTGTAAGGCCAGGAATTTTGTTTTCCAAAGGGAGTAGCCAGGTGATTTGAGTTGGGTTTTCACAGCTGCAGAAAACGAAGGAAAACTGATTTTAAAAATTAACTTGAAGAAGCCTCCATTACTGTGGAGGCCAGGAAGCCCATGAGCGGGATGGATGGGGTTTGTACTGAAATGAACCCACAGAAAGCCTCAGTGGGGAATGTTGGATAATGCTAACTCATGTGACTACAAGCCTAATAAGGACATGGGCTCTATCATTAAAATATCAGTCAATATTTGAAGTGTATGCCCCCTTTAGTGTAATCTGTCATGGATTTCCAGAGACTGGAGTTATATATAGGGCTGTCAAAATCCAATGGCTAGCAGATTGCCACCATCACATAAGTGTGTTGCTGCTGTGCAAACTTCTCTTAAGCAATAAGTGTGAAATGAGCTCATGTGATATATATATAAATATCTGTGAAAATTTGATGGCAGATGTAACGTGCATTTGAACTATAAAGTCGTTGAAATATTGTATTCCAGAAGCTGACAAGGAAGACTGCTATAACTGTGTGTACAGTGAGCTCACGTGTGTGGTGGGGGTAGAGGTACCTAAATAAGGGGCCTGATTTTACAATAGAGTTGAGCTCCCAGCTGCTCTCATTGATTTCATGAAGAAGCCAAAAAAAAAAGGCACAAGCCCAAATTTAAAAAAAAATCTTTTTAGGTCATGTTTTATTTCCGTTTCACTGATAGCAGTAGTAGCTAGATAGTGAAGTGCAAATTAAAAGCCATCTGGATAATACCAGTCAGTCAAATGGAAATCAAAGGTGACTTTAATTGAAAGTGATGACTTTAAAAACTGGGCTTGCCCTCTGGTTTTTTCCTGATGTGTACAAAGTGGGCCTGAAACCTGTGGTGAGGTTTGGCTTTGTGCGTGTTTTTACCTTTAGAAATAGCAGGAATGTCAGTCTGGTCTCACTGGTCTTGCTGAATGTTGGAGGATGTGTGTTGTGAGCTCTCATTCATTAACTCATTAATCAAAGAGGGAAGGTGGTGTGGACTAAGGCCATGGCTACAGTAGAAAAAAGGTGGGGAGATGGTAAGTTCATGTTAAATAACCTGTGTTAAAATCCTAGTACAGACAAAGCAAGTTGTAGCTTTGCCACGTTAGCTAGTCAAAGTAACCCCCAGGTTACCCCCTAGAATTTACCTGACCAGAATGTATTAAAACCACACTGTGCTTTGCCTGCACTCAGATTTTAATGTGTTAGCTAACACGTTTTAGATGTCCTTTATCGAGAATGTTTATCAGACCGAAGTAAAATAGGTATGAACCAAAAAGAGTTTAAACTAAAACTCTCTCCCCTCTCAGCTTTCACTCTTGGCTCTTGTGGTACCATCATTTGACTGGCTGGTTAGCCAGTTAAGACTGGGCTGGAATGTGTAAAATAAAATTGGGGGAGGGGGAATCTGAAAGGTTTAAGGCCTTTTTTACATCATAAAGAAGTGAAGAAAAGGCACAAGTCCTGAGGTAGTTGACATTTTCTTCCTGTTCAGGTCACCTTTAAGAATTAGTAAAGGTTCAGTAGCTGTGTTCCTATAGAGAACTTGTTTGTATAGGATGTATACATAGAGGAGAACAGCTGCTTAGTGTGAGTCCAGCTAGCTGGGGCAGTAGAACCCTTCTCCAAACATGCTCTTGTAAGCATCTTGTTTGTGTGCTGTGCTCCTAGGGGAGACTGACAGAGCAAACCGCTGGCATAGTGTGTGAGATCGCAGTGACTCCAGACAGTGTCCTCCCACCCTGGTTTGATGGTCCCTGGCTGAGCCTTGCAATCCTGTAACAGTAATCATGGGACTATTGTCATTCAGGTGTGGGAAAGGCAGAGAGAGCTTACTTGCTGTCAGGATGTGCAGTTTCACTGGGATTACCTGCTGAGCAGCTAGGGACTGTCATCTGTGCCCATCATTTTACAATGGGAGGAAAGCCGCACAGACTCCCCCGCTGTCAAGCTACCTGACAGAGCCATCCCAGTGCAGTTAGCTGGGATGAGATTGGGATAATCTTAATCCTTGACAGCCTGTGTTTATGGGAGAGATTAACTGAACGAACACAGGCCACACACGCACAAACAAATGAAGAACCACTCCCATTTGTTATACAGTAATGGCCCAGTACTGCATTTACAATGGCACTGTACGGCAGTGTTCTGGACCATTTCTGTATCAGTCTGTAGTCCTGTCATTGATCGGTTCTGGGTGATGACAGCTCCCTAGTCTACATTCTCACTGCACAGATTCCCTGTCTTGGAAAGATGACCTGTTGATGTTATTATTTGATAGACTGAAGTTTGACAGTACCATCAGCCCATCTCACCTTGAACATTACTGTGGACCTTGTCCTGTTTTCAAGTTTAGGCTCCTTTTATTTCCTCCTAGACTCAAGAAATCTAAGTTGGAACATATGTTGCAGTGTATGTCATGCCCTGCCACCCCAGAGCAGCTGTTTCCTGCCTTTGGGACAAATTCTGCCACTGTAGAGCCACAAGTAACTCTGGACATCAGAATGGGAAGCCCGCATTTACAGTAAAAACTGCACCAACCAGCTTCCTTTTGTTTTAACCAATTTAATGTATTCACGTGTAGAGTTTCAGATACATATTTCTTTGACCTTGAGATTGGTTATAATAGACCTCCAGTTGATGATCTCTTACATCATCAATCAAAAATCTTAAACTAAGGTGTTTCACTGTATTCCAAACTAACTGAATTCTGTTTAGTGATGATCTGATTATTCTCAGAATACCTGTTGATCTTTTCTCACCATTTTTAAAGATGCTTATCAGGTTGTCAAATTACTGGCTTGTTTGCCATATTCTTCAAAAGGCCTTTTCTCAGAATTCTACAAGGTTCATTAACTGACAATAATACTGGGGGGTGCATTTGTTACAACAGAAGAGCAATGTGTAACCAATTTCCCCATCCTTTATACCCTACTTATATTTGAAATATAAAATATTTTTCTATCTTCCACGGTGGTAGTCCTTGCCAAGAGAAAACAGCAGAAAGGTAACTGTGGTTTCTAAAATACTGGGTGGTCGCACTAAGGAAAATGTATTTTGACAAATTACCAAAATGTGTCTATCTGTAAGGGTCTTGTTTTGATTGAAGAGTTAGAACATTGTATGCTTGTGTGTAATTTTAAGTTAAGATCATGAACTTTTTTTTAAAGAAATTGCATTAAAAATAACATTTTCTTACTCAAGTCCTATAAAAGTTTAATTGAAAAGGTACATATTGAAAAGGCCTTACTCGTTAATGAGCTCTTGAAAGGGATGGATGCTGCTTTTCAAGAATGTGATGGGTGTCTAGTCTGATATATTGTATCCTTTTTTGTGTGTCAGTCATTGAGAAGGATTTCAGACATGGGCTCTCTGAATAAGGGCCTCATGGAACTGGAATCCTGGAAGTTGTCAGTTTATCTGTGGCTTGTCTCGTACAGGATAAGGGGAAATCCCATTTTAAAATTAATTGTGATTATTGTGCTACAACTGTAATATGCTCCCAGTCAATTTCAGAGGCTGACCACAACAGCCAAACAATTATGAAAATGCTGATGCTGTCTACGAAACCAGCTTTGTTAAGGAGGTCAGACTTCTGTATCACATTGTAATCAAGACCCTTCAGGACTGCATGCGTGTGTATGGTCAATGCATTTCTTGTTCTCTAAGCATTGTTCTCTGCTAAAAGGAAAACACTGTGCAATAAGTAAGAGTTAATAATAATGTTTCATTATCAATGTCAGCTAAAATAGTCTGTGGAAAACAATAACATTGAAAGGATCTGAAACGATCACTGTAGCATACATAAAGAGCTCCTGAAGTTACATCATATAGATCTTTAGTTTGTGTTTTCAAATTACTATCATGATGTGTGTCTGTGTATGTATGTCTCTCACAGGATTTGTGAGCAGTGCATGGTTCTGACATTTGTATTCAACTCTTTCCTGAATAACAATTAAAGAGAGAAAATCTTATTACCTGTTCTCTTTTTCTTTGTGAATAACTGTGCACAGAGGCAACCCCAGATGAGGGGGGAGTCTAGCTAAGTAAGCGGCTTGCCTTTCCAGTCACAAAGAAGCTTTTCAAGTCTTCCAAGTGGATAGCAGGTGGAGTGGTAAATAGAGGAGAAAGACGTCAACACTGCTGTGAACTAGCCTAGAAAAGGGCCGGTCCAGCCCTAGCTTTTTGGTTGCCCCAAGGAAAAAAAACAAAAAACCCCCACAAGCGCCGCCCTGCCAAAACGCTGGGGAGGGCGGCATGCCCGCCGCCCCGCTCCCCCTGCCAGTGGGGAGCGTGGAACGCCCGCTGCCCCGGCGCCAGAGGAAGAATCGTTTTTTTTGTAAATTAAAAAACAAAAAAACCCTCGAGTGCCGCCCCCTCCAGGTGCCGCCCCAAGCACGTGCGTGGTAGGCTGGTGCCTGGAGCCGGCCCTGGAAAAGGGCACCAAGCCTGGGGGGGGACATTTTCCAAAGCCTCTCAGGGGATATTTTGATGGGGGGGGGGGGAGGCTCCCTCCATCCCTCCTGGTGAAGCTGTGCTGCTCTGTACAAATAAATGGAGCAGGGCCCCTGGACCCTGGGGTCCCCCGTCCGCGAGAGGTACCGATACCAGCAGGCTATGGAGCTGGGGAGTTGCGCTGAGGGAGCGGTGGCGGGTGGATTCGGGGGCGGGGTTGCGCTGAGGGCCGGCGGAGGGGGGGGGGCTCCGCGGCGCGCGCGGCCCGAGGGGGCGGGGCCGGGGCCGGGCTCCGGAAGCGGTGGGTTGGGCCGCGCGGGGCAGGCCGGGAGCGGTGGGAGCCGCGCGGCGCAGCGCAGCGCAGCATGGCGGCGGCGGAGCAGTGGCGGAGCCTGCCCGAGCGGCCCAGCCTCGCGCCCCTGACGGCGCCGGGCTACGGGCGGCCCCGCGAGCGGCAGCGCCCGGCCCTGCAGGAGCTGACCCGGGCCCACATCGAGTCCTTCAACCTGGCCGTGGGCGAGGGGCTGCACCGGGCCGTGCAGGTGGGGAGCGCGGGGTGGGGGATGGGAGGGACAGCGGGGGGGGGGGCTCTGAAATGGGAGCGGGTCCGTGCACACTGCGGGAGGCTGGTGCGTGGTCGCAGGCGCCACGAAGCAGGGAGCTTGGGGCTGGCCAATGCACCGGAGCTTTACACCCCAGCGTGCCCCGGACAAGCCCTAAGTCGGTTTCTGGTCAGTGGCTGATGAGCTTCCTTACGAGCCGCTTGCAAGCAGCAGCTCGACGGCAGCCTTTTGAAATACACGATTGCGCTGCGGTTGCACGGGCGGGCCCAAGGAATAGGAATGGTTGAATGAGCCATGATTTCCCTCTGCTGGTTATTTGCCGTCGCAGAGACAACGTGGGTGAGGGCATGTTGTTGGACCAGCTTCTGTTGGTGAGAGAGACAAGCTTTTGTGCTTACACAGCTGTCTTCAGCTCTGGGAAATGAGTGTCACGGCTAAATACAAGGTGGCTCAAATTGTTGGAGTAGTTAGCACATATGTCAAGGGACCATTCAAGATGAAGTGGACCCGTTAACGCCTCTCCTGAAGCAAATACTCACCAGCAAACACACACCACACAACAAAAACACTAACCCAGGAACCTAGCCTTGCAACAAACCCGTTGCCAACTCCGTCCACATATCTATTCAAGGGACACCATCATAGGACCTAATCACAGCCACACCATCAGGGGCTCGTTCACCTGCACATCTACCAATGTGATATATGCCATCATGTGCCAGTAATGCCCCTCTGCCATGTACATTGTCCAAAACGGACAGTCTGTACTCTCTCTATTGGGGGGAGGGATAGCTCAGTGGTTTGAGTATTGGCCTGCTAAACCCAGGGTTGTGAGTTCAATCCTTGGGGGCATTTAGGGATCTGGGGCAAAAATTGGGGATTGGACCTGCTTTGAGCAGGGGGTTGGGCTAGATGACCTCCTAAGGTCCCTTCCAACCCTGATATTCTATGGTACGCAAAAAAAACCTACAGCACTGGAATTAATTTGCAAACTGGACACTATTAAATTAGGCTTGAATAAAGACTGGGAGTGGCTGGGTCATTACACAAACTAAAACTATTTCCCCATGCTAATTTTTCCCCCTACTGTTACTCACACTTTCTTGTCAACTGTTTGAAATGGGCGATCCTGATTATCACTACAAAAGTTTTTTTTTCTCCTGATAATAGCCCACCTTAATTGATTTGTCTCCTTAGAGTTGGGATGGCAATCCTCATCTCTTCATGTTCTCTGTATATATATATTTTCCTACTGTATTTTCCACTAAATGCATTTGATGAAATGAGTTTTAGCCCATGAAAGCTTGTGCCCAAATACATTTGTTTAAGGTGCCACAAGTACTCGTTCTTTTTGCTGATACAGACGAACACGGCTACTACTCTGAAACCTGTCTCCAGTCATAGAGACTGGGGAAAAGCTGGAGGTGAGGGGCAGTTAATGGGTTACAGATTGTTGTATTAAGCCATAAGTCCAGTGTTTCTGGTCAGTCCATGATTTTTAGTATCTAGCAAAATTGACTTTAAGCTCCCATAGTTGTCTTTTGAAGGTGTTGTGCAGGTTTCCTTTGAGGATGATGACTGAGAGGTCAGGTATAGAGTCATCGTTGTGAAAAGTATTCACCCACAGGTGATGTGGAGCAGCGACGCTGACTTCCGTTGGCGCCGCTGGGTGCTGACGCCGGGCGACGTTGCGGGGCCCCGTCCCCGACGCCGGGCGACGTTGCGGGGCCCCCGTCCCCGACGCCGGGCGACGTTGCGGGGCCCCCGTCCCCGACGCCGGGCGACGTTGCGGGGCCCCCGTCCCCGACGCCGGGCGACGTTGCGGGGCCCCCGTCCCCGACGCCGGGCGACGTTGCGGGGCCCCCGTCCCCGACGCCGGGCGACGTTGCGGGGCCCCCGTCCCCGACGCCGGGCGACGTTGCGGGGCCCCCGTCCCCGACGCCGGGCGACGTTGCGGGGCCCCCGGCGACGTTGCGGGGCCCCCGGCGACGTTGCGGGGCCCCCGGCGACGTTGCGGGGCCCCCGGCGACGGGCGACGTTGCGGGGCCCCCGGCGACGGGCGACGTTGCGGGGCCCCCGGCGACGGGCGACGTTGCGGGGCCCCGGCGACGGGCGACGTTGCGGGGCCCCGGCGACGGGCGACGTTGCGGGGCCCCGGCGACGGGCGACGTTGCGGGGACCCGCAACATCGCCCGGTGCTGAGGTGAGCTGGGCACGGGCTGGCGGGGAGCTGGGCGCAGGCCCCGGGGCTGGCAGGGAGCTGCCGGAGGGTGCTGAGCACCCACCAATTTTTCCCCGTGGGTGCTCCAGCCCCGGAGCACCCACGGAGTCGGCGCCTATGATGTGGAGTTGTTGTCTTTTGTCATTTTTCTGTGTAAGTTCATTTGAGAGCGTAGTGATTCTCATTTCACCTGAGAGAACCTGGTTCAATATCGAAATAAACTCCCTTGACTACACACCCCTAGTTGTCACCTACCATCCCAGGGGACTGGACTAGATGACCTCTTGAGGTCCCTTCCAGTTCTGTGATCCCACACTGGAACCTGTAAGGGTATCATCAAACAATTACAACCCGTACTCTGGTTGTATGGGGACCACATCCTGAAAGAAGTCTTTCCTGAACCCCCTCTTCTAGCCTTCAAACAAACCCCCAACCTCTCCAAGTTCATCAGAAGCAAGATCCACACAGACCAGGACACACTAGCTCAAAGTGGCACCAGATCCTGTCAGAAAAACAGATGCAAAACCTGTGGACATATCTGCACTACCGTGATGGTCAACAACCCTCACAACACACCTTTCAAGATCCATGATTCCTACACATACCTATCACAATATATGGTGTACAACATCCAGTGCACTAAATGCCGCAATAGTAAATATGTGGGTGAAACACAGAACTGACCCCTGCAGGACCCTACTAGATATGCCCTCCCAGTTTGACAGTGAGCCATTAGTACTATGTTTGCCCTTCCACAGTTGTCTAGGACCTCACCTGTACTCCATAAAGGCTTGAATTGCTAATGGTTCTGAGATTGCTTCCACTAGTTGCTTAAACACCCTAGTATGAATTTCATCAGGCTCTGCTGGCTTCAATACATCTGCTTTAGTTAAATATTCTTTAACCTGTTCTTTCCCTATTTTCGCTTGTATTCTTTGCTGTTCATTTGGGTTGTGTTGAGTATCTAGCTACTATTCGCTTTTTTAATGAAGACTGAAGCAAATTAGGCATTAAACACTGTCGTCTTGATGCCATCAGGTATTAGCTCTCCTTCCCTGCTAAATAGAAGACCCACACTTTTTCTTTTGCTCATAATGTATTTAAAGAACCTCTTTTTATTGGCTTTTATATCCTTTGCTAGGTGTAACTCTTTGTCCGTTAGCTTTTCTGACTTTTGTCCCTACATACTTGTGCTATTCTTTTGTACTTCTCTTTAGCAGTTCATCCATGTTTCCACTTTCTGTAGGATTCCTTTTTGATTTTCAGGTCATTAAAGACCTCCTGACAGAGCCATATTGGCCTCTTACTATTTTTCCTATCTTTCGTTTATATCAGAATAGTTGGCAGTTGTGCATTTAATATTGTCTCCTTGAGAAACTGCCTCTTCTCCCGAATTCTTTTATCCCTTAGAGTTTCTTCCCATAAGACCTTACCTACCAGTTCCCTGTGTTTGTTAAAGTGTGTTTCTTGAAATACATTGTCCTTATTCTGCTGCTCTCCGTGCTTGCCTTAGAATCATATCTATCATTTCATGATCACTTTCACCCAAATTGCATTCCATCTTTAGATTCTCAACCAATTCTTTCCTGTTGGTCAGAATCAAGTCTAAAATGGCTGCCCCAGGTTACTTCCTTCTCTTTCTGAAACAATAGGTTGTCCTCAGTACCTTCCAAGAACTTATTGGAAACATATTTTGCCATATTACTTTTTCTGCTGATGCCTGGATAGATAAAGTCTCCTGTTACTGTTGTTTGTATATGTATACATACAGAGTTTATTTTGGATTTCAGGCTATTCCTGCTCTGGAGTTTGCTTTCAAAAATGAACGCATCACTCTGGCAGTTGTGGGCGCTGTCATCAGTCCTCCTATGGTGCCAAAAGGGAGTATCTGTAAAGAGCTGAAAGTGTACCCAGCAGAATGTAGAGGCCGCAGAAGCACCTATCGTGGGAAACTGACCGTAAGTAGTAATGGCTAGAATAGTACTTTCAGGGAATGAAAACTACACTTTTCCACTGTCTAGTATGTACTATATTTGCTTATAAACCATTAGCTTGTAAATAAATACCTGTTCCCACATGTTCTCCGGCTGTTCTATGGATCACCAGTAGTACTTGGAATGAAACATTTTGGAAAACAAACTGTGGGGAACTGGGATGTTGGTAGAGGAGGTACATCCATTAGAAGATCTTTCTTTTACAAAATGGCCTACAGAATGGAAAAAGTTGGAGGACCATTGCCTTATGCCACCAGAAAGTCATGAGTCTCAGCTTTGCAATGATGTCTGGCATTTGTTTCTACACCTGAAAACACCAGAGATATTGATAGCTATTAAAGAAATATTTGTGTATGTAACAGTTCAGGGCAACTGTACCTGTATTCCCCCTTCATTGTCCCTTGAGGGCACCCACCCTAGGATCTTGGGTCTTCACCCATCACCTCTCTTTGGCAGAGACCCATGTCACTCTCCCTCCTGACCCAGGTTTTTCTAGGCTGCACAGATGCCTGCCTACCTTGTAATATCTCAGCAAGCCAGAGTAGGCCAGTGTCTGCACTTTGCTATGAACAGCGTAATCGCTGCTGTTATAAGTTACCACACAGGTCTTTGTAAGCAAGCACATTTAAGGTAAAAACATATTAAAAACAATAAAAGAACCTATGAACACCCCATAAGTATTTCAGTCTTCCCTTTATACATCTTGGACCTTTGATCTTGGCCTCATGTAACAGGTGATCTGTAGACAGTGGCCTCCTTTTCAGGGTGTAGCTTCAAAAGGCTGGGTTTTTGCATAACAGGAGGTGGGGAATTTGTATTCACCTCCTCCCAGATATTTCCCAGGAAAAACACTTCTTGTTTCAAGTCCATTATTTTCTGGCACAATGATCAGTATAGTCCTTTGAACCCCCAGGCCTCACGTTTGTCACATCTCCTCCCTCAAGAGGTAACATTCAATCCCAGCCCACAATAATACATAACCCATTCATTTCATACAATTGAACCCAAAGATACTTAAATTTAATACAGTAGGGTTTTCCCAAGGATATTGTAGCAAATTGCCATATCTGTCACAGTATATGTTTAGTCGTAGGTGTGCATGGCTCTTTGCAGAGAGAATGAAGATGCTGTCCTTAACCCTAGAAGTTTGCAATTTAGGTTGGGTGTGATACATAGGACATGTCAGGCAAGGAGAAAGTGGGGAAACTTGCGCAAGATAAGACTGATTTTGTTTTTGTAGAGTGCATTGGGTTCCCTTTCTCTGGTGTTTTATTATTATTATTTTTTTTTAATTCAAGCGTAGGTTGATGTGGGAATTTGGGCTATTGTTGGAGCTGTGTACAGCAATACTCCCTAGAAAGCAATGTCACTCATCTCTCTCCAGCTGGAAAGAGCCCCGTGTGCTGTATGAGGAGAGCCATATTACACCCTGAAACAACTTTCTTGCTTCTGCTGTCCCCCATTTCAGTTCCCACGTTTATATAGAGATTGCTGACTTGAGAACATTCATACACAGCAAAATTTGTCTCTCTTCAAAGATTGAAATCCCAGCTTTCAAAGGGCACAAAACGTTAACTTTTAACTAATGGTTCATAAAATATTACTTACTAATATGATATCTGAATTGAAATTGAGGAGGGGAGGAATGTGGTTTTTAAAAGGTGACATCTTGCAACCTAGAAACATTTAGTGGACCAGGAAGAAATTCTGAGCACTAATTCAGGACCAGTGACCAAAAGAGAATCATTAGCTTCCTGTTTTTTCAATCTATAAAGTTCTTTAGGAACATCAGTTAACTAACCCTGACAATGCCGTTCTGAGGCAGGAGTAGATATTGTTCCTTTCTTACAGATAGAGATGTTATGACTTGGCCAAAAATACAATACAAAGTCAGTGACTTAGACCGTGAGTTCCTGGTTCCCAGTCCTTTGCAGAGATAACTAAACCATGCACTTTTCTAACACTTTGTGAGATCGTCTGTGGTTTATAAACCCTTTGTGCTTAAGAAGATTGAGTGTCAGATTAACTTAAATTCATTTTTGACCCTGAACTACCTACGTCAACAGAATAGATAAATCTAATAACAATTTTTTTTCTTGTCCGGTTGCTCTAAATTCACTCCATCACCCTCTGTTAAATTCCACTATGATATTTTTTCTCCATTTCTCTGGTTTTATAGCCTGCCTGAGTAGTTGTAGTTAGACAGATTTCCAGATGTGTGTATATTTAAGGGAAGAAAAGTATTTATCTTTTCCTCCTACTGAAATCTGAGATTTTTTTCTCCACTTTATTGGTATGCTTTAGCTCCTCTAGGTTACAGGAGCAGGAATTCCATTAGGACTTCAGCAGCAGGAAGAGACTTGAACAGACCATCGGATTTTGCTGGGAGAGGGAGCCATCGTATTAATACAAAATAATTCTTGATTTTTTTTTTTGTGACACTGTTGTGAAGTTTTACGTAGATAACATTGCATAACAAATTAAAAATACCAGTACACCGATGCGAAGAAGTCCATTATTCTGCCTCCTGCTAATAAACATTATTAGCACTAATACTTAATTTGGGGCTTCGAGCGGGGTTTGTAAATAACAGTAGGACCTAGTTCTCATTGAAATATCAAACTACTTTGGTTATGATGTAAGAGAAAAAAGAATTTTAATTCCACCATTGTAGGAGTTTTGTTTATCCTTGCATAACTTTTGTAGTTTTGTTTAAACTTTCCAAAGACAAACAACCCTAAAGCCATAATCCTCACTTCAGGCAGAGACAAAACATGGGAAATTTGTATTCACGTTATAAATGAACAAAAATGGAATTATAAAGAAAGTCCCAACATAACCTGAACTCTAGTAGATGTGACCATGCATCCACTCTAATATATCATTTGTATGTCTTTATTCTTATAGTTTATATACAATGCATTATAACTAATTGCTGTTGTTTTTCTTTGCAGACAGTATAATTTTTTTGCTATTTATGGTTTTGTATCAAACATACAGTGTTGTAATGTAGCTTATTCTCTAAAGAGAGCTAGCTATATTTTATCATTATCTGTGTTGTTTTAACTTTCCTAATAATTGGATGTATTGTTTCTCTATAGGCTGACATCAGCTGGTCAGTGAATGGCATTCCTAAAGGGATTATTAAACAGTCCCTGGGATATGTTCCAATCATGGTGAAATCTAAACTTTGCAATCTGCATAGTCTTCCTCCCAGAGCTCTGATTGAACACCATGAGGAAGAAGAGGTAACCGTGGATTTTGGTGGGGCAGGAATATCTTCTTTACCATGTGGCAAGGGAAGTGGGTTTTACACTAGCTTGAAGCATTTTGGCACATCTATTTAGAAGCACAATCTGGCATATTTTCTGAGTTTTTAAGGCTTGAGCACACTCTGCCTCCTAGCTGCCAGCTACTGCTAAGCAATGGTACTGGGGCCCCTGGCTGATGGTGAGACTCTTACAGTAGGGCTCTTTGGAGGTGATACATATCCCCTTCATAGCCGTAGATTTTACTTCTCCATTACTTTTGGGTTCTCTTTTGCTGTTGTATCTTTTTATCTGCTCTGTCTGATAACAAATTGAATATGTGGATACAGAATCATATAGTGCTGTCATTTTTTATTAAAAGTGTAATAATTTCTTTTCAGTTTACAATCAAAGTAAATCACCAAATGGACTTAGTGTAACTAGTGCATCTGGCTTTACAGGTGGGCAGACACAAGAAATATTCCCAATAACTCTTTTAAACACCACTAAAATGGTTATTTTTGTAAAATACATGGAATATCCAGAGCTTAAAATAGTTAACAGGTTTATTGGCACTTGTTTGGGATGACCTCCGTAATGCACTCTTACTTGTTCTGTGTGAGTAATGCATGCATCCCAAGCACATGCCGATACAACTTGTCATGTATTCCATACATATAAAAAAGTTGGTGTGTATTTTACTGTCCAATAAGAGCTAATTTTGTCTCACTTCAATTTTGTTTCTTGTATAATAGGTACTCTGTACTCAGATCTTTGAACTTTGGTGTATTAATTTTTAAAGCACTTTTTCTCTTGTCAGGAAATGGGAGGCTATTTTATAGTTAACGGTATAGAAAAAGTTATCAGAATGCTGATTATGCCTAGACGAAATTTTCCCATTGCAATGATAAGACCCAAATGGAAAAGCCGAGGTCCTGGTTACACAGAGTATGGTAAGTGTAATGATTTTGTTAGGGGCATCACCTTAGTAAGACAGTTGCTTGAGAATAAACAAAAGAGAGTAGGTGACTTACTGTATTTAGTTATTGCTTTCTATTTTGTTCATGCAGCCTGCTCAGATGAGGGGAAATTCTATTCCTTGAAAAGGGAGAAGCAATTCTTTTAACATTCGGATGAATTTTAGTGCTTGTGAAAATAAAAGGCTAATTACATTATATAAGGCATAAGCTAGGTTGATGGTTTTTGACTGTTGTAATCTGAACCATTGATATCAGGTGATACTGGATTGTATTCTGCCTGATTCTGGGTGATCCATCTTACATTGTGAGCAGGGTGTGATGGAAACGAACCTGAGTCCATCAATCCAATAGACACAGAAGTCTGTTGGTGCTGTAGGCAACACTGAATTTCCTTTCCCTGCACTAAGTTAAGGTAGTAAAGAGATTTATCCACAGTTAAAATAGAATCTACACTATCTCCATCGTAAGGCTCAGTGTCATAATTGGTAATGGCTCTCCTTTGAATCCTGCCTGTTGTTTATATTAAAACTCACGATCAACGCACCCTGTTTTTAATGAAAATCCTATCGGTTGGTGCATTGTGTTCGGCCTCATTAAAAATGCATTAGTTACATTTATTCACAGAACAGGCACATTTTTGACAATGAGCTTGACGCTGCTGTGTAAGAGAGATATATACAGTCCTTGCCCCGATGACTGTATGATCTAGAAGGATGGTGGTACAGGATCTGTGGTGTGTTTCCACCAGTGTGTCTGAACTCCTTTGCCACGCTGCTACATCTAGTAATAAAAGAGTAGTTTAGTCACCACAGGCCTGATTCTCCACTGCCTTACACGTTGTATAGTCATGTACACTGTTCAGTGAGTATAAAATGATACCAGATCACAATAATAGCATTTTGCATCCACTTTGCACTAGTGTAAAAGGTTATGGCCTGATTCAGCACGTGCTTAATTTTAAGATCGTGAATAGCCTGTGAAGTCAGTGGGACTACTCATGCTGAAATACCTTGCAAATCAGACCTAACGTAATGGAAGGTAGTGGAGAATCAGGCCCTGTTTTTGATTAACCTCGATCTCTCTCTTGCGACTACCAGCAAGAGGGCCAGCTATTATGTCAGTACCCATCCTGTAGGAACTAAAGTGAACCCTCTAATTCATTTCAAGCAGAATACTGAAAATCAGCCTGTGGTAATGATTCGCACAAGCAATATGGTTTGCATTTCTAAACAGTTATCTACAAGTGTGACATATGGTCTCAGTATGATGTCTCAGACCCAAGGAAATCTACACTGTATCTGGATCAATTAAGGACAATGCTTGTTTTGTAATGCCGATAGAATGCGTCAGTAGTTTCTATGTTGTGTAAGTGAATCTTTGCTTATGTTCGTTTTGGCAGGTATATCGATGCACTGTGTTAGGGATGAGCACACTGCTATAAACATGAACCTTCACTACTTGGAAAATGGTACGGTGATGCTGAACTTCATTTTTCAGAAAGAGTTATTCTTCCTCCCACTGGGATTTGCACTGAAGGTAAACCATAATCCAGTCTTAGGTTTTCTGGTGAATGAAAGGTTGATTGAAGAATTTCTGTGTAAAGTGTAGCAGCCTGTTCTTGCTTGGAAAAATGACTTATTCAGTAATTAATTCCACATGAAGTATTTCATTAAATGGTACTTGCCATTTTGACTATCAAGGATTGTAGTCCAAACTAGACCTGCTTATGTAGGCAGTATAATATTCAGGGCTGAAGTATGAGAATGTGTACACCGCTGAAGAAGGGGAAATAAGGTAGTGTATAAAAGTTTCTTGGCTTTTTGCTGTAAGACGATACTGATGAGACATTTTTAAAAGGTAATGGTGGGGAGTTTTCCATCTGAAGACAAGGATAAAGCTGTTTTAAAACATAAACAGTGGTGCAGAATAAATCCTCAAGCACAACATTGGTAGAATGTTTTTAGTCCATGTCCCAGTTATTGGCGGTATCGTCCAGCGAAAGACTTTGGGAGCACATGAATCTTAGTTCTAATCAGATAAGTCACGTCATCCCAATTGAAAATCAAGCAAAATAGTATAAAAACAAAATGTTGCTTCTGTACAGAACTTTCCCGGATAAACAATGTTAGAAGTGGTTGCAAAAATACCTTTTTTTTCAAAAGCGATTAAGAACATAAGAATGGCCCCACTGCATCAGACCAAAGGTCCATCTAGCCCAGTATCCTGTCTTCCGACAGTAGCCAATGCCAGGTGCCCCAGAAGGAATGAACAGAACAGGGAATCATCAAGTGATCCATCCCCTGTCGCCCATTCCCAGCTTCTGGCAAACAGAGGCTAGGGACACCATCCCAGTCCATCCTGGCTAATAGCCATTGATGGACCTATCCTCCATGAACTTATCTAGTTCTTTTTTGAACCCTGTTATGGTTGTGAAAGCACCAATGTGTTCAGTGTGGTACAGGACACAAAGGAAGTCAGCCCTTTGCCCCATCGGGCTTAAAATCTAAAGGTCCGATCCTGTAAACCTCAATAGGTGTAATAGTTATTACCATGACCTGTCCTGTTGCTCACCAATCTTACAGAAGGGTCCTTGGAGCCTTTGGGATTTTGCTGTCTTTCAAGTCTTCCTTCCTGGTGGTTACCTTTGCTGCCAGGAGGATCTCAGAGATACAGACACTGAGGCACTGTCTTCCATGAGAAATGTGGCTGCCCATTTTCCTCCCTAGGTCACAGACACATTTGGGGAAGAGGAGGCTACACATGTTGAGTTAGAGAGCTGCTAGTTGTTATTTAGACGGGACCAGTTTCTTAGGAAATCTTATGGTGGTGAACTTTGGATACAAAGTCCAAAGGCCCTGGCATCTTGTCTGAAAGGCATTTCAGATGAATTAGACTGTACATCCAAACCTGATTTCACCTACAGTACCTTATAGCCCTGCTCCGGAACGCCTTAGAGCTCATTCCCTCTAGGGGGATGGCAACAGCCATGGTGTCTGTCTGCAACATGGCCTCAAGGGAAAGCTGTGCTGCTGCTACCCCAAGCGTAGCCCACACCCTTAGGTGCTGGGTTCAGGAGGGCGGGGTTTCCGCCTTGAACTAGCAGGGTTCCTTAGCTGACCTCTTCAGCAAGGCCACTGCCAGCTATTCTCCTACAGTGGGCTCTGTGAAGGCAGACTCATGAAGGAAGACTGGGGGGTTACTTTCGTAACTCCAGTTCTTGTTATGTTGCTTCCACAGAGCGATGCTGCTCCCTTCTGTTTCAGAGCGCAGCTCCTTTTCACATTTACTGTGGTAGAGAGGAGACTGTTAGAGGGTCCAAGGTTGGTTATGCCCTCAGCCCAAAGGTGGAAGTCTGTTCAAGGGAGGCACAGGCCCCCAACTGACACTGATCTAAACAGTTCTATGACCACTGCCTCAGGTGTGCAGCTCCTCCCATGTGGGTGCGTCTTCGTAGCACAGTTAACTTGAGTTATAACTTGAGCATTACTGCAGCTCATGTCCCCTCCATGCCCACAAATATTTAGCTTCAGTTAAATGGTGCTTTAAACTCGAGCTAACTGGGGTGGGCAGGGTGTTTGAAGGACAGGGCTGTTGATGATCGAGCTCGTAATGCTGTGGGATTGCAACAGCACAAGATACCTCTACTTAGCAGCAGCTAATCCATTCGTTCTGTGCTGCTAATCAAATAACTCTGTGTAATCCTAGTGTTGTTTTGAAGTGTGGTCGCTCTCACTTGAGCTGGGCTAAGTCGAGCTAACTGGTGCAGTGAAGACAAGCCCAATGTCTCTGTTGAGGCAATGAGTGCAGTTAGAGAGCACGAGTTACGGAAGGCAGGCAACCACTGGATGATGAACTTTCAAAAAGCTAATAACTAGAATACAATTTAGTAAGCACAATGCATGAATTTTGCTAAGCAAGACAGTGAAAGTTTTCAAACTAGCTGTCTCTGGGCAGTAGAATGATTTAAATTGTGCTTTAAATAGGAAGCAGTAAAGACTTGGCTTCAATTAATAATTTTCATCTTTCTCTCCTGAAAAGGAAGCACATTCTCTCTGGTAGTAATGCCAGACTGCTTTTGTAATCTAGTTGATGTATTTGGTTTATCAACCCACCAGGATGTGTCCATTGTTAGGCAACATGCACATGCTTTGTTGAAATGGCAGCTTAGTTCGACAAATTACATTTCTTCACAGGCTTTATTTTTGTTCTAGTAAACAAGTGAAAGTTATTTCTGATTTTCTGATTTATAAAAGCTCAGTCTGGGTGAGCTGTGTTGTTGCTGAAATACAATCACTACGGAGTTTAGAATGTTGGATTTAAATCTCGGGATTGCAAACTTGAGCATTGCAGCTGAACTCAGGGTATGTCTACACTACAGCTGCAACAGCGGCACAGCTATGGCACTGCAACTATGCTGTGAAAGCGCCGTATTATAGAGGCTTCCTACAGCAATGGAAGGGCTTTTTCCATCAGTGTAGTTAAAGCATCTCTCTTGATCGATGAACTATTCCGTTGATCTAGCTGCGTCTCTTCGGAGATTAGGTCAATCTAACTACGTCACACAGAGTGTGAAATTTTTCATAGTCCTGCGCAACATAGCTAAATCGATCTAATTTTTAAGCCATCCATTCCATTATAAAAACCACTTGTTTTCAATTTACTTAAATGTCAATAATTAGTGATTTGAGACAAATTGTGAATTAAATGTATATGGTAAGCAAGGTCAGTCTATAAAAATAGAACAAAATCTTATTCAAATGAAGAAAAACTAAATTAATTTTTATTCATCGTTGTATTAACCCAGCTTTTGCTTTTCCAGGGGCTTTGTTAGGGGTATTTGTGGTGATTATCAGATTGTGTACATCCAGGGTCTTTCTCCACAGCTAATTGAACTTCAGAAAACTCTTTTCATTTTAGGGGAAGGAGATTAGAAGAGCATGAACCAGCATAAGTGGCTGGAGTGATCTGGTCCCATTCTATAATTTAATTAGACATGATGATTTATTACTCCTGGTTTTTCTTTGTTCTCTGATCTGGTGCATTTCTCTCCTCCAGGCATTAGTTGGTTTCTCAGATTACCAGATTTTTCAGGAGTTGATCAAAGGAAGAGAAGACAACTCCTTCTATAAGAACTGCATCTCTCAGATGCTGAGAATGGTAGTGGAGGAGGGCTGTGCCATGCAGAAGCAGGTCCTTAACTACATTGGGAAATGCTTTCGAGTGAAACTCAACCTTCCTGAGTGGTACCCAAATGAGCAAGCTGCAGAATTCCTTTTGGAGTACGTATTCGTGTAACAATATTATAACTAAATGATTGATCTACAGGTGTAGTCACATTTCACTGTCTGACCTTACTGTATCATGACCAGCTTTTCAATACGCTCAAGGACAAAAATTTAGAGACATCCACCCACCTGCACCCCTGAATAACATTATGGGGCCAGTTTTCAGCCAGCTTCTGGAAACTTTGCATTTACCTTAATCTATCTGCAAACACATATCCACCAACTATGTGAGCATGATTTCAGAGGATAGCTGCCTACTTGGTCCTTCGTGCATTTTGCCATATGGTTTTGTAGTGGGTTTTATAAAAGATCTAAATATCCTCAATACTGAGAGAGATGTTAGGAAATTGAACAGTGAGCTCTGCCTTAACTCTGAATGTACTGTACCACAGCCTGTTTGGCATTTAACCCATTGTTTGAAGTCCTTTGCAGCACATGAGCACAACAGGGTGAGTGAAGTTGACCTTACCCTTGGAGGGTATATCCTTAGGTAGAGGAGAGAAAATAAATGCTTGCTCCGTGGAATAACATAGGACACTGCATTCCATTCTAGTTTTTACTTTGAATATTTTTAAAGGCCGGGGGGGAAGTGGTATTATAGAATCCCTGGTTCATGGTACAGATGTTTTGAGTTGAGGAGCTCTTGCTTCTAGCCCTTGAAAGGAACTGATTGGAAGGTTCCAGAGTCCTTGAGATACCTGTAGTTAGAGCATGGCGAGTGCGGCAGAGACCTCAAGCCAGCCTACTGGTGACTCAGAGGGTTAAAAATGTTGAGTCAGAGTCATCTGGAAGGACAAGAGTCAGGAGTAAGAATCCTTCATGATGATCTTCAGAGAATTGGAATTTCAAGGTTAAACTATCTTTTTCCTTTCAAAATATCCTGGGGCTGTTAATCTGCACATTTTGTCCATCAGAAAGGGTTTTCAGTTGAAGTGGGAGGTGAGACAGGAGGAAGCTGAAGGCACTAGATATAGTGTGCACCTCTTCGATTGGGCTTTGGTAATTATAACGTGCATATTTTGAAAGAAAATTTTCCTGCCAAGTTTTGGCCCAGAGTGGACCTTTATAGTTGAGTCATAAACACTTGAATACAAGGGAATTGCAGAATGGAAACACTGACCGTGCCAATCATGGCAATGCTCAAATAAGCTACCTAATCATGGCACTTGCTTCTGGGAAAGTAAGCTTGTAGCTGATCTGCTCTGACAGAAATTTAGAAAGTCTGTACTTTGTCTTGCCAACGTTAAGCAGTATTCAAACCAAAATTTAAAACTAAGTGCTCTGCTGGGACATGATAGGAGGTTTGATTGTGATGTTGCATGGCAGTAACAGAGGTTTAGTGAGTACATTTTCTATTTACCATTTATTTTGAGGGAGAAAAGGAGGTGAGGTAATCTCTTTTATTGAACCAGCTTCTGTTGGTGGAAGGGACAAGTTTGAAAGCTGTGTCCTTTCCACCAACAGAAGTCGATCCAGTAAAAGATATAACCTTGCCTACCTTGTCTCTCTCCTATCCTGAGACCAACATGGCTACAGTAACACTGAAAACATTTATTTTGTCTCACTGTTTCTGTATGGAACAGCGTTAATGATGCACACACATTATTGCACCACACTTTATGTGAAATCCGTGTACGAAATTTAGCCTTTGTGTGGACCTATCTCAAAAGACTCCATGACAACATGAATAATTTTATGCTTTTAAGTCAATTTAGTGCTTAAAAAGGTGTAGAATTAACATTCCAGGAGAGTCCCTTCATCCAGATAACAGGCACAGTACTGGTAGCAGCAGTGCAAGCTCACCTGCTAATGTGCCTCAGTCATGTGCTGGAAGATCGCATCTCTAAGGATGATGAGAGGGAAGTCTCTAAATCCTTTCAGTTCATGGTCTTCGTTGAAATTTCTTAAAAAACCCCAGACGTGCGTGGGGAAAACTGTTACGCAGCTTAATTTGTGAGTTAGTGAATAAGAGTTTGGTCAAAGGCTGCTCAGGCAGGAGCTTGGAACATAGATCCTGTTAGAGATGGAGATAATTGGCCCCTTTTCTTCCTATTCCTACAGTCAGTGCATCTGTATACACTTGAAAACCAAAACTGAGAAGTTCTACTTGCTTTGTCTGATGACCCGGAAGCTGTTTGCTTTTTCCAAAGAAGAGTGCATGGAGGAGAATCCAGACAGCCTTATGAATCAGGAGGTGCTTACCCCAGGGCAGCTTTACCTCATGTTCTTAAAGGTAATGCCTTAAAGTGTTTACAGCTGTGAGTGGCAGGAAAACCTCTAGATATATAGAAAAGAGAGCAAATCTGTATCCAGAATGAGGTATTTGAATGACTCGCATAAGAGGAGCTTGTGAGGAGCAGCTGGGCTCTGGTGGATCATGCTGAGGGCTGAGATTCAAGAGATCTAGGTGTTGTTTCCAACTCTGCCCCCGGTATGTTATGTGACCTAGGATATGTCACTTAACCTTTCTGTGCCTGCTAGTCTGTCTGTGAACTAGGGATGATGCTCTTTGCTCATCCTTGTTTGTTAGAGCACTATAACATCTACAGCGCGAGCGAAGTATTATCCGCTAAACACATCACACACAGGATTCTCACTCCTGAATTAGCATCTCAGTTTCTCAGCATAAAGCTGACACCACTCCCTCAGTCAACACCTGTGCCGAATGCTGCTGGCAAACCCCAGTCTAACCCAGCTCAGGCCTGCACTCTGAGGATTTCACTTTTGAGTCACTCCAGGCCGACCTTGTGTCAGTTGTAGGACTGCAGGTATGTTCTTCATTTCCCAAGTGTTCAAGGAGACCTCTGTAGGCTGATTTCACACCCGCGTACATCACATGAGACACTCAGGCAGCACCGACATTGGATATGACCATTTGTACAGGACATCTTTCTACCACAAGTGCACAAGCCTGCTTCATCCTTCCTCAAAACCATCTCTAGAAAGGAAAGGTCAGAAACCCCTAAGTATGCTAAGATGCGTGGAGGCACCAGGCATCATAAGACACTGAGTAGGATGTGCTGAGTTAAGTGCTTTGAGGTGGAGTAGCTAAGAGTGTATTTGGCTGCGTTGATACAGTGGAGCTGATCTAATGCACCAAAGATAACAAGGAAAAGCTTGCATCCAGGCTGCAGTAAAGTGCACTGAATGATTGCAGAGCAAATGACTGCACCAGAGCCCCGAACTGCTGCCAGTTCTGGGGAGCAAGCACCAAAGGGTGCCATGATGTCTAAGCATGTTGGAAGAGTGCTTTGAGATCCTGTTTGAATCAAGTGACCAAAGCACCAGTGGATGACGTTTTGGAACAGGAGTGTCAAGACACCAGATCCAAGACAAAAAAAAATTTTTTTTAAAGTTAGATTGGCAAGGAAGGGTTTGAAATATCCAAAAGGATATACTTTGGGCTGTTCCTTCCCCAGACTAGATAAAGAAGGAACTGGCTTGGCATGCATGGGCAGCAATACAAGAGTGAGTGCCTTGGCATAGGACACTCATTGGGGGTTGTGATGGAAGGAGTTTTGCTGGCTTCATGCTCGGGGACACTGACCCAGGAGTGAGAATCCTCTGTGGGGAAGTCTTTAGAGAAGCAGAATTACAGGTAGATAACTTGTTCCTCCTGAGGAAACAGTCTCAATACAGTAGTAGTGAAGCATCAGGAAGAACTTTTTGTTCAACTGCCCCATGTTAGTTCTTTTTTTCCATTATAGAGGGAGCTAGTCCCAACCCCTCTATTTAGATTGGCTAACACTTTGCTTTATGAACGAGTCTTATAACCTTTTTGGAGAAACTGATACCTTCATTGTTTGCAGCATCTAGATATAGAGTTGTTCATCCATCAGTTGAGTCCCTTAAATCTCCATGACGCTCTGGTTTGCTGCCTGTCACATGGTGCATTGAATAGCTTATGAATCTTGAATGCAAATGAGGGAGGAAAGTGTTAAAATTATTAAGATGCTGCTGTTGTGGCTCATATATGCTAACCTGAACTTGGAAGTGTTCGGTTGAAGGAAGCCCCCCACCTTCACTCCAGGGAGTGGAAACACTGGGGACTGAGGTGGGCTGTCTGTAGTCAGACAGAATAGCTAACTGTGAACCAATAAACCGTGCTTTACTAGCTGGCTGCAGCCCCGCTCTGGCACACTTGTGGAGGAGCTAACCACCCCTTCCAGCATTTAAAATGTGAAGAGATTAAATGTGTTTGGATGATATGTGATGTCTTTACTTTGAATTAGCTTGGCTGTATGCAGTGGATTTCTTTTAATAACGAGTTGGAAGCAGTGGCAAATACCTTGCCCCTTCCCTCCCCCCTTCCCTATTATCAGAATAGTGAACATCTGAGCTCATTCAAGTACCAAAATTACAACCCAAACAAACCTCCAAAATCAATTATCTAAAATGTTTATCATGATGTCCGAGAAGCATCTCTCTTGGTGATGTATTATATATAGCAGTTTCTAAAAACTTGAGCTTCAAAGTCAAATTATTCCTTTTTTGTAAGGCAGCTCAACCCTTCGCTGGTTATCACTTCATCAGCGTGTGCAGTGAACTAAAAGGTCAAATGTACTTGCAATGATGATGACACATTTCAAGAACTGTTTTGTTCCACATAATTCTTTCAAAGGAGATGTTGAATTGTTGCAGAGAGTAATACACTTATGCTGCATATTAATCCACTTAATTTTTTATGGGTTTCTCCACATAAGAAATTCATACCTGTAGTTGATAAATCATGAGATGATTGCAAAATTGGTGGATTGTGCTCTGCATTTCACTGACAATGCCTTTCAGTGTTGAAATGGTATCATTAACATAATTCTAGGGGGAATTAATCTAGAATGATAGAAATTAAAGATGGGTAGTCTTATCTAATCATCAAAAGATCATCTAGTTCATCCTTCTGCCAATGTGGGAGGGGTCAGCACAGTATATGAATCTGTAACATCGCAGACATAGAGGGCTGTTTCATGTTTTTACTTTCCTAGTTGAGTTTAACACGTCTCATTTTTAAACCTTAGGAGAGGATGGAAGCTTGGTTGCTTTCTATTAAAGTAGCCTTGGACAAAAGATCTCAAAAGACGAATATAACCATCAATTCAGAAAATATGATGAAGCTATTCAGCATGGGAATTGATGTTACGAGGCCATTTGAATATCTCCTTGCTACTGGTAACCTGCGCTCTAAAACAGGTAAATTTTTATCTTGCACCTCATTCCGTTCTTGCGATACAATTTGAGCTCTCCACAGAGAGGTGCTGGTGAAAATATATTTTTTCCCAAGCCTCTTGTCTTAAAGTATCATTTTGTCTACTGAATATTTGCTCAAGTTGAATTCATGAGTTCATTATGAACAAGAAGCTTTTTGACAAAAGGATTAGATTTTTCCTCAGACTTTGGATCATATGTATATTAAAATATATGCATTATTTATATTCAGATACAGGGTTTTATAATAACTTTACATTTAGCATTGCTAAAAGAAGCAGCATTGATTGCTTTGAAAATAATGTCCATTCTCCATAGAAAAGGCACAACATGGTGTATGGAAGTGCTAGCTACTTCTCTGTACTCCCTCCCCTCTGAGTTAGAAACTACTGCACTTGGATAGTTTATCATCCGAGCCCATTCAATCCTTGGCCTGTGCACTGAGGCTGCAAACATAATGTCTATTATGATACTGTTTTATGTCCACTAGAGACTGCGCTGAGACTACAATAGACCAGAACATTTCCAGTGAGGTGAAACTTCAAAGAAAAATAGGGAAACAAATTGATAAAATTTTCATGGAAAAATTTTTGTTTTGCAGTCAGCTTTGAGACTGTTAATTCATTTCACATAGCGCGCTGAACACGTGTGAGTAACTTTTGGTTGCTACCAGTTTGAGCTGGATTTGACCCAGTGACCTGGAGTGTAAAGGCTGTATAGCCCGTTACCCACTGAAGTAATGTTATAGTCCACTGAACCCCTCAAATGTAAATATAGCGTAATAAGCTGAGAATCCCTCCTTTGATGTCAATCTCTTAGAATTCTATGCATGAGTCTAATGAAGATGATTTATAGAATTGCATTTTGCAAATGTCCTTCATTAATATCAGCTCACACATTAAATCTGGCTTTTGTTTTTTAAAGGTCTGGGTATGCTACAAGATTCTGGTCTGTGTGTGGTGGCAGACAAGCTGAATTTTATTCGTTACCTGTCCCATTTTCGCTGCGTACACAGAGGTGCTGCATTTGCCAAGATGAGAACCACCACAGTGCGCAAACTGCTGCCAGAATCCTGGGGCTTCCTGTGCCCTGTGCACACCCCCGACGGAGAGCCCTGTGGGCTGCTGAACCATATTACGACTGTCTGTGAAATAGTGACACAGTCAGCTTACACGTTGTCCCTGCCACCTTTGCTCTGCTCCTTAGGTAGGTTCCATTGAGTTGTTAACTTAAGAAAAACTTAGAGAAAACAGCTGATGATGTTCTCTGCAGGACCCCACAGACCCTTGTCTTCACTGGATATCATTAAAACAAAAACACTTCAACGTGGCTAAACCTGCATTTTGGTTAATGACAAAAATAATGTATTGCTTACACAGCACTGACATTTAAAAATGTTGATTGAGTAGCAATACATTTACTTGGGGGTATTGAACTAATAAAAGCTGCATACTGTAGAATGAACAGGTTCATGTGTACAGAAAGATAAATGCATAGAAATGTCTCCAAAAAGTTTCATTATTTGCACTGTTTAGTAAAAGAACAACTCATCTAAGAATTTTATTTTCTTGTGGTCATCAAACCACTTTTTATTGGTTTAAATCTGGATATAATTCAGGTAGCATTTGGAAAAATAGTGTGTACCTGATATTTAGATTCTTAATATATGTAATGGGCAAAGCAAAGTGTAAAGCATTTCCTATATGCTGGTCTAGAATATTTCTAAGACCCTGAGGAGTGTTTGGTGTGGATCACTACTTTCACCATTAATGACTTCCTTGGTTCTTTCCCAGGTGTCACTCCAGTTGATGGGACTCCAAGCCAACCCTATGCAGAGTGTTATCCAGTTACACTGGATGGCTCGTTAGTGGGCTGGGTAGAAAAAGATATGGCTCCTAGGATTGCAGATACTCTCCGGCACTTTAAGGTTACCTTGTTTGATGTGACTTGACTTAAACGAAGCAGTCAGAATCTGTGCTAGACAATATGCAATGTGGTGCACCTTGAGGCTTGCCTCAGATTCTGAAATAATTTTTAACACATCCCAAACTTTTCCTCCCTTCATTTTTGTGTCTGACCCATTCAGTTGGTTCTATTTGAATTTTATCGTGTTTTTATTTAATTTTATATTATGATTATTTTATACCTATTTATACGGCATTGCCACCAAAGCATTGCAGCATCAAGGTGTTTGTTAGTTGTAGCAATTTAAAATGCAATTGTTTTTCTCCAGTTTTGTAGAGATTTTGATGCAAATATTTTTTTTTAAATATATGAAACAGTGAATTTCTGTGGCTAATTGTGTGACTAAGATTTTCATTTGGAGGGGAAAATAGGCTATTGGATGCAAAAAAAATCTTCATTTATTACAAGTTTTCTAACGAGCTTTTTTCTGTGTATGTGAGAACAGGTAATGCAAGAAAAGAAAATTCCAGCCTGGACTGAGGTAGTTCTTATTCCAATGACAGGAAAACCTAGTCTGTATCCAGGATTATTCATTTTTACTACCCCTTGCAGGATGGTTCGGCCTGTGAGAAATTTGGCCTTGGAAAAGGAAGAATTGATTGGTACTCTGGAACAGGTACTGTGCATGGGTCTGTCTAACGTGTTTGTTTATTACAAAGCAGTGGCCATTAGAGAAAAGTCTTTGATCCAAAAATAACACACACCTTACAAAAATACCTGTGAAAGGAACAATGACAGGGAGGTGGGAAGCTGATCTTGGCAACAGGGCAATTAAGTTTGCTTGGGTGACCTTAGAGTTTTCTAGCTTTTTACTGGTGTGTACTTTGATAACCACTTTGTGCTTGTAAGGGTTTTTATCCTTCAGTTACTGATGTGTGCTCTCAATATTAACTGTGCCTGAATGAAGGCTTTTGGGTGGATTACTTTGTTGTGTTCACCTACCCTGTCTTCTGGCATGACACTTAGCTCTCAGAAAGAATGCTTACGTAGTGACTTAAAAACATGGACAGGCTGGAGTAACATTCCCCTTCCCAGTTTTACTTCCCCTCTTCAGGGCTGGCAATTATATGAGAAGGGTCATTTCCGTCTACACTACGAGTGGGGGGTGTGACTCCCAGCTCACACTGCAACATTAGCGTAGCTTTGATGGCGGCAGCAGCACCGTGCTAGCCATCCCAAATACAATGAACCTGAACCCTGTGGGCACGTACTTGGGGCTGCTAGCATATGCTGCCGCTGCTTTTGGTACCGCAGCCACATTGCTGTGTTTAGTGCAGTAGCACAGATGAGAACTAGCGTGAATATGTCTACGCAAGCTGAGAATCACATCTCTAGCTCAGGGTAGAAGTAGCCATAGTTATGTTGGTTTTTGCTTAGCCTCTTTAAACACTAATACACTAAGTTATCAAATAGAGCAGCTGGAGCTATGTCAGTGAATAGAGACAGCTTTATTTACCCTTAAAAAGATCAATTTGATAATTAAATTGGACTTTGCTTATCTCAGGTCTTCATGAACATTGCTGTCCTTGAGGATGAAATTGTGCCTGGTGTGACCACTCACCAGGAGCTCTTTCCTCATAGCATGCTGAGTGTGGTAGCCAACTTCATTCCATTCTCTGATCACAACCAGAGTCCCAGAAACATGTACCAATGCCAGATGGGTAAGTACTGTGCTAAATATTGCCATCAAACAATGCCCCAAGTTTCCACATGCAAGAGGAAGGGAAAAAATCGGATCCGTGACTCCTTCATTCCCCTTTCCTTTGTATCCTCATTAGCTTTGCAGGAGGGGAGAACCTCCAACAAACCTTAGCGGGGACTGTTAGTTCCCCTCACAACCCCATGGGACTTGGGAGGCTCATCAGTATCCCTTGCAAGCCTTTCAAAGGAAAAGGTGTCCACCCGGGGCCGGCTCTAGGCACCACCTTTCCAAGCTGGTGCTTGGGGCGGCAGGCGAGAATGGGGCAGCAGTCCGAGTCCCGCGATGGCAATTCGGCGGCAGGTCCACTCTTCCCGTCGCCGAATTGCCGCCACGGGACTCGGACTGCTGCCCCATTCTCGCCTGCCGCGGCGGCAATGAGCCGGCAGGTCCGCCGCTCTCCCCTTGCTGCCGCAGACTGGGACTGCCTGCATCGGGGGCGGCCCCCCCCTCCCCCCCGACGCAGGCAGACGTAGCGGGCCCCCGCCCCCGATGCCTGATTGCGTTGGGGGCGGGGCCCTGCTACGTCTGCCTGCATTGGGGGCGGGGCCGCCGCCCCTGGTATCCACCCGCCCCCCACAATGACAAACCTCCCCAGCAGTCAGGCTCAGTTACTGCTCAAGAGTCCTCATTTCTTATGTGCAGTGATGAGCTCTCTGGAGCCTGATGTTCTCTAAAGTGAATTTTTGGTAGGGGAAGTTACTGTTTCAAATTATGGCCAAAGGCACAGGACCTCAGCAAAGTCCAAGGAAATCAGGTTTATTTCTCTTTTTTTGCTCTTAAGTGGCAAATGTGTTGAGAGAGCGTGTGTGTCTGCCTGCCTGCATTTTCAGGGGTCCTAATTCAAGAACCCAACCTCCACTTCACTTCAGATTTTGAAGAAAATGTCTACAAAGAAATGTCTTAATCCCATCAGATAGACGTGACTCATGCCTGAAAGCCTGAGTGTTTATATCATTTCTAAGCTTTGGGGGTTTATTACTGTCTGATGGAATTGTGTATGTTCTCATTAAACTATGTAAATTCCTAATCCTTTTTGAATCCTACTAAGTTCTTGGTCTCTGTGATATTTATTGGCAATGAGTTCTACAACTGAGTTATGCTTGATATATGTGTGTGTGTGTGTGTATGTATCTGTGTGTGTGTGTATAATCTATCGCCAAGGGTAGTAGCTAAGCTCAGGAGATGGCACATGAATGGCCTCGACTTGTGCCCCACAGCTGTCCTCGAGGGACAGTTCTTGCAGTATCTAGTGGCCTTGGAGAGCTATCCTTGCTGATAGTATTAGCTCCATTAACCGCCTTGATACCATTGACCATGAGGTGTGTGGACTTGTTTCTGATCCATAGCAGGCATGGGTGGGATGCTCTGAATGGTCCTGGTCTTGCCTTGCTGAGTGCCCTCAGAGGGTGGTGTGGGATAACTACTCCTCCCTGAGGCGCTCTCTTGTTAAACAAGCGGGGTGATATGTATGTGAGGCCATTGGGAGGCTTAGTGATGAGGCTTGGGTTGCAGTATGCTGCTAACAGACGGCTCTACATCTCCATGTCCACTGATCTGGCCAGAGCTGTCCATTGTGGTGCTCCGTATCTGGGGGAGACTGGCACAGCTGTGAGGGCTAACTGGCTGAGACTCCATCCCAGACAAGATGGAGGTGTCGCAGATTGGTTGGGGGAAACAATCGGAAGATCTAACAGGAATAATATTGGCCATCTGGAGGTGTGTCTGTGCCATCTGTGGATCAGGTTTGCAGTCTGGGCTGCGGTAACACTCAGATGCTATTAGACGAGCAGGTAGTTGCCACAGCAAGATCACCTCTTTCCCACTTCCCAAAGCTTCACATGGCTAAGAGATTGAGTCCATTTCCTTTGGATGCAGACCATGCAACTGTTATCCACACCTTCGTCACTTTGCAGGGTGCTTTCTGGGAGGCTGTATCTTAAATCTTATCTGGAAACCGCATCTGGTACAGAACTTGGCAGCCTCTATGTTAAGCAGTATGTGTTTCATGGTCATATTAAACTGGATCTCCGTGATCTGCACTGACGGCCTGTTGGTTAATGGGTTGACTTTGTGTTGATTTAGACCTATCAAGCCCTAAAATGGCCTGGCTTTTCTTCAAGACCCCTTCCCTCCCCGTGACATACTACCACAGTTGTGGTTGGCACTTGAGCTTAAGTGTAAGTGGTATAAAAGAGAGAGTACAGCTGGCAGGTGTTGAGAGAAGAGTGAGGTTGGGGACTCTAGGGTGGCTTTTGTTGGTGGAGTTTATTAAATGTTTGTTAAATTCCTGTTGCTGCTGGCATAGTGCTATTGATGGGTGATTGCCAGAGTCTGTATTTTAAGAGTTTACCAAGGGCACTCGCTGCTTGGGATGGGTGCTCTTTTCCATACAACCCTAAGTGAAAAAGTGCTTCAGGAGCTCAGAATTTCACCTTACTCCTGCTAGGAAGCGGAGACCAAGGAGTAGAGAGAGATTTTGAAGAAGCAGATTTGTAGCTCAGTCATTTTCCCGTAGTTTTCTGAAAATAGTAAACTGAATAACATAGCAACCCATTGTTCAGAAGTTGCATCACTTATCAATATTCAGACCAGGAGTTAAAAAATATTTTATATGAAAATGTAGGACAGAAGAGACATAAGTGAAATGTCACATACAGAAAATCTTGATTTTAATTTTTTATGGTTAGTGCGAAAGTGATATTTTAGAATTACTGTAAGAGGGAGAATATTAAAAATAAACCTTATTAAATGATAGGAATGGAACTGAATTACTGCAGGAGTTTAAGTAGTAGTTTGCAATTTGTGATTCAGAAGCAGGAAGGGAAGTTCTTATCTGCATCAGTGCTGTCTTAAAGTGAAAGCTTAGGAGAACTTTTTGGATTTGGGGAAAACGGCAACTTTTTCTCCATACACAAGAAGAGACTCTGCAGGCTGGATCAATTTTATCCCTACCAAAGCCATGACAGAACATTGTGATTTTTTGCCACTGGATTAATCTGGCTCTTTTTGTTCTAGGCAAGCAAACTATGGGCTTTCCACTTCTGACTTACAAGGAACGCTCAGATAATAAACTGTACCGACTTCAGACCCCACAAAGCCCCTTGGTGCGGCCATCCATGTATGATTACTATGACATGGACAACTATCCAGTCGGTACCAATGCAATTGTTGCTGTCATCTCCTACACTGGCTATGACATGGAAGATGCAATGGTAAGTCATTGAAAAGAAAATGTAATATACTGCCTTGTCTGTGTCACATGGGGAACTGGAGTTTGAATGTAAATTCTAAAACCCATTGGCTATGTTGATTCTCAGGTAGGTCATGAATGAAACATCTGTTTGAGTAATTGGCAAAAAAAACCCAAACAATCTTAGTCTGCCACACAGCGGGCACGCACACAAAAGCAAGGGAATGAAAAGCCATCTAACAGTATGTGCCGCCTACTTCTCCACCTGTTTACAGGCTGCACCCCACAATTTAGACTCTGCTGTGGAGTGTCTGGCGAGCAGGTCTCCCCCATGATGTGCTCTTCTCTGCCATTCCCTCCCTGGCTCTGCTGCCCAGTCTGCCTTCCTACTGGTTGCTGAGAGAGGCTGTACAGCAGGGCCAGAGGATGGAAGTAGCGGTTGGTAAGAGTTTACTTGCCTGCTTTTGCTGGCACACAAATTTCCCTGTCTGGTAAAGAAGGGGGAAATAAATCATTCTTTTCACATGTATTATGTGTATTGCTGTAGCACACTGGGAGTTCCAACTGGCAATCAAGGCCCCATCGTGCTAGGTGCTGAACTTGCAACATTTGAAAATTGGTCGTGTCTGAGAGGTCCCGAGTGTTGGCATGTGGGAAATGTGGTGTTTATGGGATTGTGATTATTTTGGCGGGGGTGTGATTATTTAGCTAGAGGGGTGTTTTTTAAAAAAAAAAGCGGGTCACAGCAATATGTAAATGCTTTCTGTGCCGAGGTTCAGAAAGCGTTTGTGGGCAGAGGAAGGGGAATATAGAAGCCTAGGCAGAGTGACCGAAATCAGACATGAAGTGTTTTCATCTTGTTTAAAAATGATTGTTTTTGGTAAGTCAGCTTTGAAGAAGCCTCGCTGAAGAGACTCTTCAAAGACTCTGGTTTATTGGGGATGTTTTGTTTAGATTGTAAGTAAGGCTTCGTGGGAGAGAGGATTTGCACACGGCAGCGTTTACAAGACGGAGAGCATAGATCTTGCTGAAAAAATCAAACAAGGAGATGACAGTCTGGTGTTTGGAGTCAAGCCTGGTGATGTAAGGGTTCTGCAGAATCTAGACGCTGACGGACTGCCGCACATTGGATCCATACTGCAGTATGGGGACCCTTACTACAGCTATCTGAACCTCAGTACAGGGGAGAGCTTCATAACCTATTACAAGTGAGTTCAGAGCTCAGCTGTTCTGGTTACTATCTCAAATGTAGTTCTGAGAACTGCTCTGATGTGCAGACAGCCCTATAGGGGTTAGGAGTCCTTTATTCGTTCCCTGATGATTCCAGAGAATGAAAGCATCTGTATCTCTTGATAAAGCAACTCTTACTAGATGCATGCACTGTAGGGAAGAGTAATTAATATTGCAGATGGATTTCACACCAGTATAATGACTTTCCTCTGAGCCCTGCAAGTGTTGAAAAGCTGCAGATGCTTCTTCACAAAGCCAGGGAAAGACGCACATAAAAGGTGGGCTTATCACAAAGTAAAACTGGAGACAGTTCTGGTGAGGAGAGCTTGTGCATAAGTGATTCCTCACCTCCCACTCTCCACTACTGCTGTGAACTTCAGTTCATCCTCGTTCCGCTCTCCTTCCCCTGCAGCCATTCTGTGTGTATTACTACACTGCTTTCATACTCTGTGTTCTTTCATGAGAATTTCTTAAGGCACTCTGGGTAAATTTTTACAGTTGCTTAAGCAACCGAGGAACCTAAGTTCTGGTGACTTCCAATGAGAGGTGTGTACGACCTAAGTCACTTTGGAAAATGGGAGCTAGGCTCCCATATCGCTCAGGTAGTTTGAAAATTGTACCCATTATAAACAAATTAAACGTTACCACATTGCTGGGAGGTAGGTGGTATCCCTGTCTTACTCGCGGAGAAACCAAGGCACAGGGTCTGTGGCAGAGGTAGGAATAGAACCCACTTGTAATGTCCCCTAGACAAGCACACCCCTCTCCATGCAGGATCAGTGACCTTCCTCTGGGTGGGTGGGTGATGGCCGCCTCCATCTGCTGATCTTCAGGCCCCGAATGTTAAAGGTGACACGAAAAGGATATTTTAAAAATTGGGCTTATAAAAAAAGGCCTAAAAGGTGGTGGTTTGCAGGGGAGTGGGCTGGTTCTGCTGTTTGTATTATATCTTAGAAATATCAGGAATCTCAAGGTTTGTCTTTTTTTCCCCTGGAGGATCCCAGAGATATTTGTGAGATTTGACACCTTAAACTAAGGGGACAAAGGTGTTGAATCTTTTAACAAGAACAACCTTCCTTTTACTAAAATATTACTTGCTGATGTTAAACAGGCATTAACAAAAACAACCATTTTTGAATATTCTGACTAAAAATGTCTAACCCTTTCAGATCATCAGCTCGCTCTCTCTGAGGGCGCTTGTGATCTCACTGTTTCACTAATTCTCTAGTCCTCTTAGTCTGCAGTCAAGACTAGACATGAATTTCTAATGGAAAGGGGAAGAGAGGGCAAAATACACACAACTTTCAAAAAAAACCAACACACACAAATTTCAGGTCTTCTTTATAGCTCATGATGATTAAAAAAAAGGGGGGGGGGTCCATTTTTCTCGTTTGCAGGTCACATTTAAAGTATAAAGAAACTTACCAGGCACTGAAACTTGGCTTGACCATCAATTCCCATAGTGCAAAGATTAATCAGCTTTAATTGCTTCTTACTCTACATTGTTCATGGTACATAAATCAAACATCTTTTAGAAATCAGTTTTGATTATTGTATTAGAAATTACTCGAGCAGCCTTTGAGGAACCTGTTTTTCAAGTGTAATGCTTTCTAAAACCAACCCGAAAGTAGTTTTGATCTCCATGCTTACAAAATGGCATTTTCCTTGAGGAAATGCTGAGTTTCCCAAGACAACCAGTTCATTTCACATAGCTTGGCTGTACTATTATAAAGTCTCTTTCTAAAAGCAGTTTGAGATTATCTCTTTCCAGACAAAAGTTCCTGGCACAGAGCTGCCAAGTTAACAACTTTGAAACATTCATTGACTTTCTTTATTTTCCCTTTCCAGGAGTAAGGAAAGTTGCATTGTGGATAACATCAAAGTGTGCAGCAATGACAGTGGAAATGGAAAATTTAAAAGTGTTTGCATCACTATGAGAATCCCTCGTAATCCAACTATTGGGGACAAATTTGCCAGCCGACACGGACAGAAGGGTATTTTGAGCAGACTCTGGCCAGTTGAGGACATGCCATTTACAGAGAGTGGAATGGTCCCAGATATTCTCTTCAATCCTCATGGCTTTCCATCCCGAATGACCATCGGGATGCTGATCGAGAGCATGGCAGGGAAGTCTGCAGCTTTGCATGGCCTCTGTCACGATGCCACCCCCTTCACGTTTTCGGAGGAGAACTCCGCCTTGGAATACTTCGGCAAGATGCTGAAGGCTGCTGGCTATAACTACTATGGAACAGAGAGGATGTACAGTGGAATCAGTGGGGTGGAACTGGAGGCAGACATTTTTATTGGAGTTGTATACTATCAACGCCTGCGCCACATGGTCTCGGACAAGTTCCAAGTGAGGACGACAGGAGCCAGAGATAAAGTAACCAACCAGCCCATTGGTGGGAGGAATGTCCAGGGTGGGATTCGCTTCGGAGAGATGGAACGCGATGCCTTGTTGGCCCACGGCACATCCTTCTTGCTGCATGACCGTCTCTTCAACTGTTCCGATCGTTCTGTGGCCCACGTCTGTGTCAAGTGTGGCAGTTTGCTTTCTCCTTTGTTGGAGAAGCCTCCGCCTTCCTGGTCCACCACGCGCAATAGGAAATACTACTGTACGGTGTGCAATCAGAGTGACACAATCGACACTATTTCTGTGCCTTATGTCTTCCGGTATTTTGTGGCTGAGTTGGCAGCCATGAACATAAAAGTGAAACTCGATGTGAACTAACTGTGGACGTGAATACCAATTCAACTACTCTGGCAAAACTAATTTTTAAAATCCAGATTTTTCTGTCGGAGGATTTAAAAGGACTATTGACTCATAGCTTGAAATCCTGCAACAGCTGTTGGATTAGTTTGATTTGTGTATTTAAACTGGGAAGATAATCTGCTAAATTACTTAGCAATCAAATGGAGAAGAGGTACAGATCTCTTAATGGTCACTGTTACAGAGCTAACAGTTCTCTCTGCTTGTGTTTCATATTAGCCAAAAATCGCTTTAGACAGTCAGGTATGAAAACTGAGCAGTGCCAATGCTTTATTGGACTAGTGGGCTGGGAATTAAAGCATTACTCCTTTCCCCTGGTACTGTGTCTTGTAACTGTGATGACTGTTCTAGGCGGTGGATGCAGCACAGCTGTGAAGAGATTAAATAAAATGGAATGTCCTTGAACACTGGAAGACCACAGAAAGTCTCTTTGTAAAAGAAGCAAACCGAATGCCTTAATGGCTGGCACAGTGTCACTGTCGTGTGCAGCCAGCCAGGAAAAATCATGTTTTTGCCTATGTGAGAAATACAACTGCAGTGATGAAAAGGGGAAACCGCTTGTGGTGATTTGAAGGCATGGCCTGAAGTCAGGGCATGGCAGAGTGGCACTGCTCTTGGAGGAGCTTTGGAGAGAGCCTGCCTCAGAGAGGCACAGGCTGTCATAGTACCGAGAGTGCAGTCTGCTCCATTCATTGGGGGGATGCAGATTGCTGCTTCCATTTTGTCACCCCCATTCTACCAGCCAGCGTGAAGGGGGCAGGCTGGGGCGGCAGCACAAGTGGGGTGGCAGGGGCAAAGTTCTTGCTCACCCTGCAGCAGCCACTTGGGCCATTCACAATCTGGGCTTTAAGTCTCATGACTTCCTGCTATCTGCTTCTCTCAGTGTGTGAACAATTAACACAGACTAGTTACCTTCACTTTGGTTACAGTCATGTTCTAGTCAGTGTCACTTCCTGGTTCTCAGTCCTAGCATAATTTGGGCTGCAAACACTGCAGCAGCAACATTTAAGTCTTATCCCTTGTTTAATTTTATTTTTTAATCCATGGAAGCGTGACTCTGGTTTTGTAAAAGTTCATTTTTAACTAACCTAAACGTGTGGCAAAATAAATCTTTGTATATTATGGATGAGAGAGAAAGTACTTTATTCAGATTTTGGAAAAATAGTAAAATACCCTGTGATATTAAATATAAGCAATAACTAAAACAAATTAGGTATTTTTGCTAAATATTATTGAGCAGTACTTCAACAATATTAATCAGTTGCAAGTTCATGATATATCGCTAGCAATTATTGTAAAACTAAAGATGGAAAAATCATTAGTTGTAGTTGCAACATGGTTTCTGTTTAAAGCTGAAATTTGCAACCTCTCTAAAATCCAAGTCCATCCTCCATTGGTATGCCAATTCAGGGCCTAGGGTAGAATATGCTGCATGTTGAAGGACATTTGATCAAAGGGTTCCTGAAACTCTGGTTGCCTTCCCCTAATGATAGGTTTTCAAAATTCCACAATTTTTAACTCCCATCTCTGCACAAAAAAGGGTTTTCTTTAATGGGGGCAGGCTCCGCCGGACAGCAGAGATACCAGCCCTCCCTGATTTTCCATAATCCTCCCAGTGTTTAAATGTAACTGACATTGCTTAAATCTAAAAATTTTGCAATTACATTTAAGAACCAGGAGGATTGCGTGTGTTGTGTGTCACCTCTCAGGACTGGCAAACCCAGCGCTGCGGCCGCATTGTTCTTCTCCACTGGTGCCCCTGTGCAGATCAGTGTCGCCTGCAACCCAGCCCTGTACACGGTGTGTACTATTTTGTTGGCCAGCTGTGGGATGCTCACAGGGTGGGGCTCCTGAGTCACGCAGGTGACATCCCCTGATGGGGACCCCGTCCGAGGCTGGGGCACCTACTTGGGGCCTGAACACATGGCTGGCTGACAAAATGAGCCAGGTACACCAAAAAACCAGGTGAAATGATTTCCAAAGTGTGTGCGAACAAGTGAGGAAGTGGCCAATGTCATGGTCAGACCTGGTCATGGCTATTGATGTTACTAAACGTTACTTCAGCTTGTTACTGCTGTTATTACTGTGACATGCACAGAAGTGAATCTGAAATGCACCACAAGCGTCCAAGGCACTACCCCAGACCCTCTCTCTGTATTTGGCTTTGCACTTTTGCCACTATTCCAAGCAGCCTCCCTAAAAGTCTCAGAGGAAGGTCAGTATCTCTGGAGCTGAGAGTGCCAGGACCCCTCTCGGAGATCTAGTGTCTGGTACCAAGAACAAGCTCCAAAACCTAATTATTACAACGTTATTCCATTCTGGTGATCCCGAAACAGAAGGCCAGCGCTGTGCACAGTCTCCAGAGACAGCAAGAGCAAGCTTCCCCAATAAAATTCACCAAGTAGGCTGCTCAGGGCTGCAAGCCAGGAGACTGAGTTCAAGTTCCCCCTTCCACTGACTGATATTTTTGTGCTCCTGACAAAACATATCAATGGCCAAGGCCTGATATCCCTACCCATCAGGGAGGCAGCGTAGCCTAGTATAGCACACAGGCCTGGGATGTGGAAAACTTCCGGCAGAGTCTGGAATAGAATCCTATTATCTCTTCTAACAGAACTACCTTTGGCCACTTCACCACTTTCCTTCTGAGAAAAATTAGGTCAAATCCATGTACTTGGCTGTGCTGTTTGTACAATGGGCTTCCTCCTGCACCCCACCACTTCAGAGCTCTGCAGCTCACTGCTGAATTGGCCCAGCCAATAGCGGCAACTGCAGTGTCTGCATAGTGACTGAGGAATGGAGCTGCTGGAAGGGAAGGTACTGGGGCTAAGGACACAGCCAGGAAAATTGAGTAAAACAGTGAAGGGCAATGCGATCAGGAACTGCCATCTGCAAATATGTGACAGGGAGGGGTCACTGCCAACACACAGCACAGTGGTTTCTAGAGAGTCTCCCGGTCTGCACAGAACCCTGGGAGACTGCCCCTGAAATGGTAGCTCTAACATCATTTAACAGCGCCAGTGTGGACACAGGTATACGTATATGGTGTTATACCCACATCCAGCACAGGATAATGTAGACATTCTGTATGGGCAAGGGGAATATGTGCAAGCATATACACAGTTCAGTACTCATGTACGCGTGCCACTGTAGACCTAACCTAAAGCTCTAATCCCTCTATCCCTGGAGCCACACAATCTGACCTGGTTCCTGGCACTCCCCTCCCTGGGGATCCCATACCTAGCTTCCCAGTCTCTTATCACTGCATCCCAGCCGTGTGCTGTGCTTGGGCTGACATTTTGTCACTATGGTAAAAAGGAAAATGGAGAATTCAAGGATCTCCTAACGTTGCTGGGAATGATAGTATAGTGCATTGCATTGAGCTTTCCCTGCACCCCCAGTGAATAAGGAAATGGCACCATTTTCTACTCCAAGAGGAGCCAGAACCATTCCTGTATGGAAGATACAGTTTCAGTCTCGCATTCCATCCATTTAGGAATGAATATTCCAAGAGAGGCTCTGTCAGGAAGAACCGCTCATGAGTCTCCAAGCTTTCTTCCCATGGGATGGTGGCTCTTCAGAGCTGTTGTACGCAGGCCCCTCTGTGAGCAGCTTCGCATACCTACTCCACAGGCTGAAAGAGCCAGAGCCCATTCATTCCTGTATCTAGCATCTCTGGTTTCTCTCACCAGATCCAATTTGGAAGCCAGTAGATGGCACTATTGGGATTAAGATTTGACACAAAAACACGCACACACAAAAACAAATTTCCCTCCCAGTGGAGCAGGTTTGGGCAAGTGCCACCTATAGCTAAAGAACTGAAAAGCAGGTCAGTGGCCTTCAGCTGTCACGATCCCAGTGGCTTAAGGAGGAACTGACAGGCCGGCAAAGACTAGCTCTCTGCTACTATATAGATCAGAGGTCGGCAACCTTTCAGAAGCGGTGTGCTGAGTCTTCATTTATTCACTCTAATTTAAGGTTTTGCGTGCCAGTAATACATTTTAATGTTTTTAGAAGGTCTCTTTCTATAAGTCTTTAATATATAACTATATTGTTGTATGTAAAGTAAATAAGGTTTTAAAAATATTTAAGATGCTTCACTTTAAATTAAAATGGAAAGCCCCCCAGACTGGTGGCCAGGACCCAGGTAGTGTGAGTGCCACTGAAAATCAGCTCGCATGCCATCTTTGGCACCCGTGCCATAGGTTGCCTAGCCCTGATATAGATCAAAGTTAAACTGTACTACTTTATGGCTGGCTTTACTTGCCAAAGTTTGTTGATCTCTTACGCCACACACAAAATTACAGTGAGATGTGGCTTCTCGATGAATATTTTATTCAGCAATAGAAAGTTTATTTACTAGGAAAACAGATAAACTAGTAGGTTCTAAATAACTGAATTAGCTTTCTTTTACCTTGTAATTTCTTGCACTATAATAGAAAAATTCAGTATCAGTAAAAACACTGCTGAGCCATCTGCTGCTTAGTATTGACTCTGAAGAATGGCTGAACTCCATCCAGCTCCCACTGAAGTTCGTGAGACTTGCAGTGAGCAGGATCAGGCTACCTCTACTAATGCTGAGAAGTTAAGGGCCAAATCCTGAGAGGTGCTGAGCACCTTCAAATGCTATTGGCTTCAATAACTGTGGCAGGTGCCCAGCCCCCTTCAGAATCTAGTCCTAATTTATTATTTTTAAACGTAACTTCTTTGTAAGTTTGGTTTTGTCAGTCTTAATTCAGAACTGTTCAATTTTGCTTACCCCTTCCTAAATGGCATAGTAGAAAGGGTACAGAGAAGGGCAGCAACCATTCCCGGTAGCAGGCAGGGCCAATGGCTAACTGATAGGTCTCAAAATTGGAGACAAGGTGGGTGAGGGAACATCTTTTATTGGACCAACTTCTGTTGGTGAAAGAGCCAAGCTTCCGAGCCACACGGAGCTCTTGGTCAGCGCCAAAGCTTGTGTCTCGCCAACAGAAGTTAGTCCAACAGTAAATGTACCCATCTTGTCATATCCTGGGACCAACAGGGCTACAGCTATACTGCAAACAACAATGGAAGATATCCATCCTCGGTACTTATCTGGTCCCCATTAGTGTATTATCTGATCACCTCACAATCTCCAAGGCTGTGGTTCTCGACCAGGGGTCTGTGGCCCCTTGGGGGGGCCGCGAGCAGGTTTCAGGAGGGCTGCCAAAATAAAGCAGAGCAGGGCCAGCATTAAACTCGCTGGGGCCCAGGGCAGAAAGCCAAAGCTCGAGCCTCACCACACGGGGGCGGGTAAGGTAGACTGGGGCTGTGCAGGTCGTCCGGCCAGCTGGCTGGTGGGAGAGGCTGGGGCTGTGCAGGTCGTCCGGCCAGCTGGCTGGTGGGAGAGGCTGGGGCTGTGCAGGTCGTCCGGCCAGCTGGCTGGTGGGAGAGGCTGGGGCTGTGCAGGTCGTCCGGCCAGCTGGCTGGTGGGAGAGGCTGGGGCTGTGCAGGTCGTCCGGCCAGCTGGCTGGTGGGAGAGGCTGGGACTGTGCAGGTTGGCCCTGACATCAATGAAAACACAGTGCCAAGCCAGGATTAACACTCACCATGACACGTGCGTGTGCTTGTTGAAGACACCCTCACGTCTAGACAGAATTGTTGATCAGCCACAAGTTTCACACTGAGTAAGTAAAACAAAAATAATCAGTTTATTTTTGTACCTATATTCTTTTCTTTTGTATATTACAGATGTGTGTGTTTAGCTGTATAACTATCCATTTAATATAGTTTTTCATCTACGGGATAGGCAGAAAACCAGTTGTGGCACAGGTGGGCTGTGGCACTTTTATAACATGTTGTGGGGGCTCCGAAAGAAAGGTTGAGAACCCCAGCTCCAATGCATTTATCCTCTAAATCCCCTGAGAGGCAGGGCAGGGCTGTTATGTCCCCATTGGACAGGTGGGGCACTAAGGGGAACAGGAACACCCCGGAAGCGTGTCTGAATCATTGTGGTTTGGTTTGGGGGAGGATTCTAGCTTTTAAGTGACTGGTGGAACGTAGGTCCCTGACGCTCCATCCCCCGTGGTGTTCCCTGCACACCTAGAAGAGTTTCTGGGGAGGGAGAAGCCTGTTTAGTTTGTGCTGGTTTGACCAAGAATCCTCCGCAGATGCTGCCATCGGTCATTTCACTTGGGTGTGAATGTCCCCATTTGCTGCAAGAGCCAGTTGAGACCGGTCCCCTTGTATCGTTTCAGGCAACAAGCAGAATCTTACACGGCCTCTCTGCTCCAGCTGCCCCCTTCTCCCCAGTCAGAACAGGCTTTAGTCTGAGTGGGGGTCTGCCTGCCCCAGCCTGACACCCAGCGACTTCTTCTCAGGCACCTGCTGCCCCAACAAAGGGGTGTTGCTGTGAGGGGGGGCAAGAGGCCATTAGCCTGTCAGGTTCTTCCCTTAAAAAAGCAAACCCGAAAGTCCTGGGTGACAACGAGCGGCAGGGCCAGGTGCAGCAGCACCAGCGCCGAACAGCTGCTACTTGTCTGTGGTTGCAGCCAAAGCACGTTCAGCACCAGTTCAGCTACCCTCACCGCGGACACTGCAAGCAGTGGCTCTTTGTGGGGTACACCTGGCTTGAGTGTGAATGCTGCATGCTAGCAATGTCGGGTAGAATTGCCAACCTAGAGCCAGGTCGCCGCCGTTAAGGAGAGCAGGCTCGCTGATCATAGAGCTGTTTCTGGGCTATATCAAGTAATGGCCAAGCCACACCCCGCGGTTAACTGTTTTTTCTTGGAATTGCTTCATTTTTGTAATTTCTTCCAACTGCCCTCTCTCGGAGGGTGCTGTTTAGTACACGTTGGGCGCTGTACGTGTTCGACCGAGCGGCCTGATCTCGGCACTGGCGCTGCACGTATTCGACGGAGCGGCCTGATCTCGGCACTGGCGCTGCACGTATTCGACAGAGGGACCTGATCTCGGGACGGGCGCTGTACGTATCGGACGGAGGGGCCCAATCTCGGGACTGGTGCTGTACGTATCGGACGGAGGGGCCCAATCTCGGGACTGGTGCGTACGTATCGGACGGAGTGGCCCAATCTCAGGACTGGTGCTGTACGTATCGGACGGAGGGGCCCGATCTGGAGACTGGTGCTGTACGTATCGGACGGAGGGGCCCAATCTCGGGACTGGTGCTGTACGTATCGGACGGAGGGGCCCAATCTCGGGACTGGTGCGTACGTATCGGACGGAGTGGCCCAATCTCAGGACTGGTGCTGTACGTATCGGACGGAGGGGCCCGATCTGGAGACTGGTGCTGTACGTATCGGACGGAGTGGCCCAATCTCGGGACTGGTGCGTACGTATCGGACGGAGTGGCCCGATCTGGAGACTGGTGCTGTACGTATCGGACGGAGGGGCCCAATCTCGGGACTGGTGCTGTACGTATCGGACGGAGGGGCCCAATCTCGGGACTGGTGCTGTACGTATCGGACGGAGGGGCCCCGATCTCAGGACTGGCGCTGTAGGTATCGGACGGAGGGGCCCGATCTCGAGACTGGCGCTGTACGTATCGGACGGAGGGGCCTGGTCTCGGGACTGGCGCTGTACGTATCGGACAGAGTGGCCTGATCTCAGGACTGGTGCAGTATATATACAACGGAGGGGCCCGATTTCGGGACTGGCGCTGTACGTATTCGACGGAGTGGCCCAATCTCGGCGCTGTACGTATCGGACGAGGGGCCCGATCTCGGGACTGGCGCTGTAGGTAATGGAGGACGCGGTGATGAATCTGAGCCCAGGGGCCGGAGAAGCCGGAGTGAGGCTTCCACAGCACAGCTGGGCATAGGCCTCCTCTCCACGTCCTGCAGCTGTGGGCGGGGGGGGGGGGGGAGGGAGGTGGGTCGATGCAGGCCGGTCCCATGCGGCGCTGTAACGCCCGCCGGAGCTCGCCCCTCCTGCAACTCGAGCCCAGCTAGCCCCGTTCACGGGGCCGGGCCCAGAGCTCCGCTCCCGCCGGGCTCGCGTCCCGGCTGCGGGGGCTCGGCCGGGCGGGCTCCCTCCCAGGGCTTGGGCCTGCGGGCCAGGCGCGAGGGGGTGGGGCTCGCCAGGCTCGCCGTGACGTTGGGCCTGTGGAGGCCGGGCACGTCCCGGCCGCTCCGCACCAGGCGGAGGATCTCGGAGAAGGAGGCCGGGGGCGCTGGGGCTGGGGGCGGGCCTGGGCCGGCCGGGCCCCCCTGGCTCCGCATCTCCACGCCGGGCTCCATGCGCGGCGAGCGGCAGGATCGGGCGCCGCCCGGCAGTGGGGCGGAGGAAGGGGGAGCGGCCGGTACCACTCCAGCCAGATGCCGGGGGGGGCGGGGGATGGGAGGTACCACTTTAGCCGGAGGCGGGGGGTACCAGGAGCTCCGCTGCTCTCCTGGCTCCGTGCAGTTCCAGTGACATTGGCCCGCCTGCTGTGACCAATCTGTGCACTGTATGGGCCGTGCCACTCACTGCCCCCGCTGCACGGGCCATGCCACCGCCCCCGCTAACCCCACACTGCACAGGCCGTCACCGTGCCACTGCCCCCGCTAACCCCACACTGCACAGGCCGTGCCATTCCCCCCGCTAACGCCACACTGCATGGGCCGTGCCACTGCCCCCGCTAACCCCACACTGCACAGGCCGCCACCGTGCCACCGCCCTCGCTAACCCCTCACTGCACAGGCCGTGCCACTGCCCCCGCTAACCCCACACTGCACAGGCCGTCACCGTGCCACTGCCCCCGCTAACCCCTCACTGCACGGGCCGTGCCATTCCCCCCGCTAACCCCACACTGCACGGGCCGTGCCACTGCCCCTGCTAACCCCACACTGCACAGGCCGTCACCATGCCACTGCCCCCGCTAACCCCACACTGCACAGGTCATCACCATGCCACTGCTCCTGCTAACCCCACACTGCACGAGCCATGCCACCGCCCTCGCTAAAACCTCACTGCACGGGCCGTGCCACTGCCCCCGCTAACCCCTCACTGCACGAGCCATGCCACCGCCCTCGCTAACCCCTCACTGCACGGGCCGTGCCACTGCCCCCGCTAACCCCACACGGCACAGGCCGTCACTGTGCCACTGCCCCCGCTAACCCCACACGGCACAGGCCGTCACTGTGCCACTGCCCCCGCTAACCCCACACTGCACAGGCCGTCACTGTGCCACTGCCCCCGCTAACCCCACACTGCATGGGCCGTGCCACTGCCCCCGCTAACCCCACACTGCATGGGCCGTGCCACTGCCCCCGCTAACCCCACACGGCACAGGCCGTCACTGTGCCACTGCCCCCGCTAACCCCACACTGCACAGGCCGTCACCGTGCCACTGCCCCCGCTAACCCCACACTGCATGGGCCGTGCCACTGCCCCCGCTAACCCCACACTGCATGGGCCGTGCCACTGCCCCCGCTAACCCCACACTGCATGGGCCGTGCCACTGCCCCCGCTAACCCCACACTGCATGGGCCGTGCCACTGCCCCCGCTAACCCCACACTGCATGGGCCGTGCCACTGCCCCCGCTAACCCCACACTGCATGGGCCGTGCCACTGCCCCCGCTAACCCCACACTGCACAGGCCGTCACCGTGCCACTGCCCCCGCTAACCCCACACTGCACGAGCCATGCCACCGCCCTCGCTAACCCCTCACTGCACGGGCCGTGCCACTGCCCCCGCTAACCCCACACTGCACGGGCCGTGCCACCGCCCCCGCTAACCCCACACTGCACAGGCCGTCACCGTGCCACCGCCCCCGCTAACCCCACACTGCACAGGCCGTCACCGTGCCACCGCCCCCGCTAACCCCACACTGCGCAGGCCGTCACCGTGCCACTGCCCCCGCTAACCCCACACTGCACGAGCCATGCCACCGCCCTCGCTAACCCCTCACTGCACGGGCCGTGCCACTGCCCCCGCTAACCCCTCACTGCACGGGCCGTGCCACTGCCCCCGCTAACCCCTCACTGCACGGGCCGTGCCACTGCCCCCGCTAACCCCTCACTGCACGGGCCGTGCCACTGCCCCCGCTAACCCCACACTGCACAGGCCATCACCGTGCCACTGCCCCCGCTAACCCCACACGGCACAGGCCGTCACCGTGCCACTGCCCCCGCTAACCCCACACTGCACAGGCCGTCACCGTGCCACTGCCCCCGCTAACCCCACACTGCACGGGCCGTGCCACTGCCCCCGCTAACCCCACACTGCACGGGCCGTGCCACTGCCCCCGCTAACCCCACACTGCACGGGCCGTGCCACTGCCCCCGCTAACCCCACACTGCACGGGCCGTCACCGTGCCACTGCCCCCGCTAACCCCACACTGCACGGGCCATGCCACTGCCCCCGCTAACCCCACACTGCGCAGGCCGTCACCGTGCCACTGCCCCCGCTAACCCCACACTGCACGGGCCGTGCCACTGCCCCCGCTAACCCCACACTGCACAGGCCGTCACCATGCCACTGCCCCCGCTAACCCCACACTGCACAGGCCGTCACCGTGCCACTGCCCCCGCTAACCCCTTACTGCACGGGCCGTGCCACTGCCCCCGCTAACCCCTTACTGCACGGGCCGTGCCACTGCCCCCGCTAACCCCTTACTGCACGGGCCGTGTCACTGCCCCCGCTAACCCCACACTGCACAGGCCGTCACCGTGCCACTGCCCCCGCTAACCCCACTGCACGGGCCGTGCCACTGCCCCCGCTAACCCCACACTGCACGGGCCGTGCCACTGCCCCCGCTAACCCCACACTGCACGGACCGTGTCACTGCCCCCGCTAACCCCACACTGCACGGGCCGTGTCACTGCCCCCGCTAACCCCACACTGCACGGGCCGTGCCACTGCCCCCGCTAACCCCACACTGCACGGGCCGTGTCACTGCCCCCGCTAACCCCACACTGCACGGGCCGTGCCACTGCCCCCGCTAACCCCTCACTGCACGGGCCGTGCCACTGCCCCCGCTATCTCCGTCACTGCACAGGCCGTCACCGTGCCACTGCCCCCGCTAACCCCACATTGCACGGGCCATGTCACTGCACTCAGCTATCCTTGTACTGCACGCATAGGTGCTGGAACTAGGGGTGCAGGGGGTGTTGCAGGACCTCCTGGGTTGAAGTGGTTTCTATCATATTCAGGGTTTACAGTTTGGGTCAAGGGCTCTCAGCATCCCCACTATACAAATTGTTCCAGCTCCCTTGACTGCACGGACCATGGGTGCACTCAGCTACCACATACAGAGCATATTCGACAGAGCCTGGAGCAAATGGGCTCCTTCCCACATGTCCCGCACCTTGGCCTCTGGTGGGGGAGGGGGTGCCCCAGTGATTGCCCCACATACACACCACGGCAGCAACTCTGCCCTACACACCCCACTAGCTGCAGGGGTACCTTACAGCAATTCCCCCTACACACCATGAGCCCTGGAGAGAGCCCCAGTGTGACACACACCCACATCCTGCACAACACCTTCCCGAGGTGACTCCCCCACCCAGGAGTGACCTGAGTCTGCACCCTGGATTCACCGCCACTAGGAGGCAAATGCTTGACCCCATCACTGAGACCCCCCGCCCAGGCACACGCCATGCCAAACTGCCCAGCACCATCTGTGGGACCCTATGGCGCACTGCATTGCCATTTGTCATGTTCCCCTCCCTCAGCTGGGTACTGGGTAAGAAGGGGGAGTGTCTCTCCTCTCCTGTTCTTGCCTCCCTCCCTGGGCCTGCGTCTCCCTCAGGACTGATGTCAGCAGGGGGCGCTCACCTCCAGCAGGGGCAGGATCCAGCACCTGGCTGCTTGGAGGTGCTGGCAGGGGTCATAGACTCCAGGCTGTAGGCACTGGCCGCCCAGCACTGCAGGCAAGGGGAAATGGAGTTTGCCCAGTTTATAGCATTTAGGTTAGATTAGCTGACCCAGTTCTTTTGTTACCACTACACCACTGGGGCTACCTGTGCATGCCCCCTCCCCAGTGCCACCCCTGCATACCAGCCAGTGTTAGAGGCACTCCTCCCCTCAGCCCCATGCTCTCTGGGCCTGATCCCCACAGCCTGCCCCCTTTGCACCAGGGAAATCCAGTGCTCTGTGGTGTGCAGCACTGCTCAGGCCCAGCAGGCGGGTGTGACCTCCCAAGGAGCAGGGAATGGCCGACCCTGGCCTTGCCATTGCCTTGGCTCATGGAAACCTGCTGGGGCATCTCCACGGGCGCCATCTCCTGTGCCCTGTGTAGCTGCGAATTGGGGTCTCTGTACCCTCCTTTGCCTGTGGGACTCTGCAGTTGGGAGGACCCAGTCAGGTCAGCTTGCGCTCCCACAGGGCTGGGCTCAGGGCCACTAGGGTGGCTTTAGGCTCTCACTGCCTATAGCCATGTGAGCACGCAAAGGGTTAAAAGGTGCACGGGTTTGTTTGCCAGGGAGCACAGCAGCTGGTTCGGCAGCTGGCGAGAGACGGTTAGAAAGGGGCAGGGAAAGCGGAGGGGAGGGGAAGGTGGTGAGAGATGGGCTGGGGGCTCTCTGCCTGCTGCATTGTTCATGTCTGGCTCAGATGCTGCAGCCTCTCACCATGGGCCTGCCCCTGTGGCTGCTTGGACAGCTCCTGGCCACCACAGGACTTCAGCTTCTGAGCCGTGAGTATGCCTGTCCCCTGGGGCAGGTGCTTCTTGCTTCACACAGCTCCATGCTCTCCTCCTGGGCAGGACGCTTGCCTGCTCCCCAGGGTGGGCTGCGTCCTCCCCCCCGCCCCGACACGCAGGAGAAACATGCTGGGCCAGGGGGGTTCTGCAGGCAGTGTGTAGCTAGATGCCCAAGACTGCAGATACCGTGGGAGGGGAGGAAAGGAGTTGCCAGCGTGTCCCCGTTAAATGATTAGCTACAACCTGCGAAGGAGCAGCAAGGCCTGGGGTGTTTGTTCCAACAAAGGGCAGTGGGGCCAGGGCAGCCAGACATGGACCCAATCCCCACTTGGGCACTCATCGCTGGCCAAGCAGAGAGACTCACTCCACGAGGCAATCCTTCCTGAGAGGTTTGAAACCAGTTTTAGCCTCGCTGATCCTGGTCGAAAGGGCTCCAGGGTCAGGGAGGCCTTGTGGCTGAGACCTGCCGTGTGCATTGCTAACTGACTGACTGTTCTCCCCCCAGGCAGCACCGCAGCCCCTTTCCCTACCTTGGCGCCCCCACTTACCATGGTCATGAACGGCGAGAGGAAGACCCTAGTGGTTTGTGTGGTGAACGACCTCTCCCAGGACACGGCAGATGCCATCTGGTTTTCAAATGAGAATGGGAGTGCCCTGGACTCCTTCACCTACGGGGTTTCCAGGGAGGAAGATGGCACATTCAGCACAGTCTCTCACCTCTCCGTCCTCACTGCAGAACTGGAGACCTGGGAATCCCTCGCCTGCCACGTGAGACAGAACAGAACTGCCCAGGTGTGGAGTGCCAGGTCCCTGCCGATCTCTGGTAGGTACTGGGCGAAGAGAATATTCAACACCACAGACCCCATCTCTTTTCTGTCACTTCCCTGCGCCCACCTACAGTCCCCTGGGAGCCCAGCAGTCCTCTCCATTTCCCTCTGACTCCTTCCTCCCCTCGGTCACATTGCATTATCCCTGAATGACCTGGGCAAGAAGGTGAGGGTCCAGAGGTGGCTGCAGTGGCTCCCACTGCCCATTTGCAACAATGCAGACAAAGTGCAAATGCCAGAAGGTTCATTCAAATGCAACACCCCAGGGAAAAATAAAGCTATCCTGAAAGGTCCCCCCATGGGGAAACTGTCACCCAAGGGGAGCTTGATTAAATGCAAATATGGCACAAAAGTGTCAAGAAGGCTCTAGACTCAACAGACCTGGCAGGGCTGACATGATTCCTGCAACTATGGAATAGAGATGTAGGAGAGTGGAGACTCATGTGGGAAGGAGACATACACCGCTCTCTGCAGTAAAGAGATCTCTACAGGGAAATGCACAGTTGAAACTAACCTTCCACTAAAAGCCCAATTTCGACAAAAAACTAAGCCAGCTGCATTTTCATAAGCATGGTCTCCAAGTCTTTCTGGAGGGGTTGAGGGGAAACTGGATCAAGCGTTTGAAAGCCAATAATTTGAAACAACATTTGCAAAAAAGTGGATGAGGCAAAAAGCTGGGTTGAGCTAAGATTCTAATATGCTTTGATTACATAAGGGGAAAACTTGAGACCACTGTAGTTGCTTTTCCTCAGGCATGTAACTATTAATTACTTAACTCTGGTTGGCTGACGCGTTTTGCCTGGATCTAACACAGTACATACATAGCCGTGACTCTTTAAAGCCTGGGCTTGCCACTTTTCTATATAAGGATGAGATCAGGTTCCTGGTGCTCCATATGTCTGGGAAATGGTTTTGTTCAGCGATGTTTTTATATGGTGGTTTTCAATCTAATGAATATAAAAGTGCACAGATGCAATGTGACGGCTGCACAGTTAAAAATCACAAAGGCGGGAAATGAACAAGTCGGTTGTAGCCACAACCTTAGCACCCATATTTTACCCATCCTGTAGGATTTGGGTATTGGGGGTAAGGAGACTTTCAAAGGCTCAAAGAGGGGTCAGGCACCTGACTCCCATGGAGAATCAATGTGAGTTGGGCAGCTACCTCCCAGCTCTTGTTTGTGCCTTGGAAAACCATCTCCGCATTTGCTTAGCTCAATGTGTTACCTCCACCACAAAATGCATTTATGTTGCTTTTGCTTTGCCCAACTTTTAGTGACATGTCTGGGCAGCGATGCAATTTTCTGCATTTACTATCCTAGTACAATGACTATTTTAAGAAAAGGCACGAAGCCGGTGTGTGACCTTTCCAAGCTTTGTCCATTTCACCAGCAGAGCTTGTGAGCTAACTGATCCAGAGGCACTTGGTGTGTGCATCCCTTCTATCAGCTAGTTGCACATCTATACGTATACCCCCTAATGAAGTGTTTTCAGCTGATTACGTAAAATAATGTATTATGCATGCTCAGTCCCACCTCTTCAAACACTCCTGTCTCATTTTAAAACTTGGCAAAGTAGGGAATCTTTATTAAGGGGCATTTACACACACAATGCGAAATTTTAAAGTTGTTTGCATTATCTGTGCATTAGGGGTGTGGCTTGTTTTAAAGCAGGAAAAGTATGTCTTATACATAATTATCTCAGAAATACCCTCTAGAGCATGCACTCAGGCTTTCCCAAACGCCACCCCTTTGAACAGAGACCAAGAAAGAAAGATGTCAACCCACAAGGTGAATGAATTGGAAAGTTACGAGAACGGTGTAAACAGGAGGTTGTGATGGGAACCGTTCTGAGCATTAACCATGCAGTCAGTATTGTTACAACTAGTATCATTCCTCCTCCTAATAGTTATAACTCTGTCTTGTAGAAGACCACGTGGAAGAGCCATGTCTGGATGAAGACCGAAGTGGTAAGCAATAACTGTGCATTCCTCCCAGCACATTCACACTGCCTGTTTGAACCCAACTGATTCTTTGATGGAAACAGAAGGGCTGTGGAAAGAGGTGTGTGGATACCACCTCCAGTTTAAGCCTTTTCTGAAAATGAACATCTGAAGAAACAGGGATAAATTCTGGCCTCACTTACACAGGTCCAAGTCTGCAATAATAAAGTTATTCCAGATTTGCAGCAGTGTACATGAAAGCAGGATTTTGCCCACTGTTTCCAAGAGCTTTAGTCGTTGGATGAAAGATGCAGGTTGTGAATTGACTAACCCTTGCCACCTAGACATCTGTATGTCAGAGGTTATATCTCAGTCTCAAAGAAAGAAGCTGTCAGCAGCATTGCTCTTAGAGCCTTTCTGCAATGCAACCCCTGGATCTGCACTGGCAGTAGCAGACATGTATGCAGGATCGCCATATCGCCACTCAACGGCAAACAGCCACACAGCTGGCTCTTCTGAATTTGACCTGGTCTGGAAGGGTAGTTGATCTCAGAGTTGAGAAGTCAGCTCCCCAATAGAGCAGGTCAGGAATTTTGCAATGAAACATTATTTTATCTAAAAATGTAGATTCCTCAAAATTAAAATCACTTGCAGACCAGGGTCGGTTTTCACGAATCTCCTGACCTGAAACGTTTTTGGAAAAAAAAGTTTTGAAGTTGAAGTTCTGACGTTTTCTAAACATTAATGTTGGTTGTCTGGTTTGAAACAGCTTTTCATTTTGAAATTTAAGTTAACTGGGGGGAAAAGTCAAGGAAAAAGGTTGAAATCAAAAGGAAATGTTTTGAAATTATTGCAACAAAATGTTTCAATTGATCTGAACTGAAAATTTTAGAACTCTCAGAACTATTTTAGAAAATGGAACCATTTTAGAAAATGGAACTCTCAGAACTATTTGCGGGATGGGAAAACCATTTATGGATGTGGTCCCAGAGGCTATAAAGCGCCACAAAACAAGATGCCAAACCCACATTTCACTGTGAGATGCTGTGCAGTGCAAGGGCTGGAGAGAGATCCTCCAATATTACCTGTGAACACTACAGATGTTCAGTGATGCTGTCCTGGCCCTAGTGTCAAGAAAGGGACAACTCCATAAACACATCACCTATACAGCATAGCTTGCCAGAATCATCTGGGAATATCTCACTTAATCCATTTCCTTGCCATTGCAGGGACCCCAGGCACTGGGGCGCATCAGTCCCTCCTAGTCTCTGCCAGTGGCACATAATCGTCTAGTCTGCTGTGAGCTGTAATACTTTGGTCTAATTTCAGTTGTTGGGTTTAGCGTGCAGGTGCTGGGTGTGGTTAATGGGCTATGATCTACAGGCGGTCAGGCTAGAATTTTGGTGGTTCCTTTTGGCCTTAAACTCTATCTCCTCTGCCTGTTACATAGACAGGTGGGTGGGGTGGGGTGACAGGAAAACAAATGGAATAGGAGGTGTGTGATTCTTAGCAATGATCCCAGCACACCACCTGCCCAGCCATTATCACGGTGTAGTTTGTGATGTACATCATGGCAGAAGTGAGTCTGGCGAAGGGACATGGAAGAGGATACAGGGGTGGCTTTATGGATTTCAACTGGGAGCTTTTCCCCCTGCTAAGGGGCAGCATAGGACAGAGTGTGAGAATGCTTGTCGGAGATGTGGGCGATCGAGGCTGGCACTGGTGGAACGAAGGGGAGAACTGACTTTGCATAAGGTAATAGGCTGGATAGATAGGTGGGGAGGGCTAAATTGTGGAGGATTTTGTAAGTACAGACAAGAAGTGTGTGTTTGTGATGGGAGAAGGCGAGCCAGTGGCTGGACTTTAAAAGGGGAGTGAGTGTAGTCAGAGTGTGGAAGATGATCTTGGCAGCTGCGTTTTGAATGGATTTGAGACGGAGAGGGGGCAGGCATTAAGGCCACAGAGGAGGAGGAAAGAGTAGTGGTCAATGCATGAGACTATCAAGGCTCAGACAACAGTTTTGGCTGTGTGGACAGAGAGGGAAGGACAGATCTTGGGGATGTTGTACAGGAAGAAGTGGGAAGATTTAGGCATAGCTTGGATGTGGGGGTGAAAAGAGACTGTGAAATCCAAGATGAAGCCACAGCTACCATTTACAGAAGGGGAAAGTGAGGCAGAGAGTCAGCGACAAATTATTTAGATAATAGCATAGAGAGTATGGTCTGGAGAAATGGTCTGAAGTAAGTACTCCACTTTTAAAGAAACAATCAATTGCATATACAAAATGGGAAATGACTGCATAGGAAGGAGTATTGTGCAAAGGGATCTGATGGCGGTCACAGTGGATCACAAGCTAAATACGGGTCAACAGTGTAACACTGTTGCAAAAAAAAGCAAACAGTTCTGGGATGTATCAGCAGGAGTGTTGTATACAAGAAGTAATTCTTCCACTTTAGTCCATGCAGATTTAGGCCTCGGCTGGAATACTGTGTCCAGTTCTGGGTGCCATATTTCAGGAAAGATGTGGACAAATTGGAGAAAGTCCAGAGGAGAACACCAAAAATGATGGAAGGTCTAGAAAACTGGGTTTGTTTAGTCTGGAAAAGAAAAGTCGGGGAGGGGGGAAACCGTTTTCAAATACATAAAAGGTTGTTACAAGGAGGAGGGTGATAAATTGTTCTCCTTAACCTCTGAGGATAGGACAAGAAGCAACAGGCTTAAATTGCAGCAAGAGAGCTTTAGGTTGGACATAAGGAAAAACTTCCTATCAGGGTAGTTAAGCACTGGAACAAAACTGCCTAGGTAGGTTGTGGAATCTCCATCATTGGAGGTTTTTAAGAACAGATTAGACAAACACCTGTAAGGAATGGTCCAGTTATTACGAGTCCTGCCTTGAGTGTAGGGGACTGGACTAGGTGACCTACTGAGGTCCCTTCCAGTCCTACACTTTTACGATTCTGTGACTTGCCCAAGGCCACACAGTGAATGGGTGGCAGAGCTGATAAGTCACCAGAGTTCCAAGTCAACCCAGAGCTGCTTCCTCTAGGCCAATGGTTCTCATACTGTTGGACATAGGAGGGGTAGAAGTACAATAGCAGTAAGATTTCATTATAATGACACTGATGAAAGCAACGAATGTGCTACACTAAGTACCTGAGTTCTAGAGGACATGCATTAGGTCTTTCAGACTGACTCCTATTGCTTAGACCAGGGGTGCCCAACCTCCAGCCCATCAGAGCATTTCATACGACCTGTGGCCTGCTTCAACACAATTTACTAACGGTTGATTTATTAGTGTTTTGGCATCACATTTACATCTTTTTAGTTTACACAAGACTGTAAATAGACAATACCGTACATAGAAACAACCTATCTAAATACATATGAAACAAGTGAACTTAAAATATAAATCAATATAGGTTACTTTAAATCTTATTAAAATATGTGGAAGCTCTTTGGCCCACACAAGGTTGTGCTTAGGTTTATGTGGCCCTCTTGTGTAATAAGGCTGGGCACTGCGGCCATACACAGTCCCAATAGGGACCATTGGTAATTCTTCAGTGTGGCACCAGGGCCTGATCAGGTACATGATCCCATCTGTTTCAGCTCTGCCTGTCTGTTCACAAATCCTGCTTCTCTTGGCCATCAGAACGTTGTTGCTGAAGTTCCTCCTGTTTGACATACTGATCACCTGCAGCTTCCTCTTCAAAGGGTAAGACTCCATAACACAGGGAAACTGTAGAACACAAGGGGATTCTAGTCATGGCATCCAGTTGCTAGGAAGCTGAAATAACTTCAGAAGTTATTAAACTGTCAACGGCAATTAACAAAATAATGAAGTGACTTAGGAGGCCACCATTTTGCAGAACACAATTTTGGGAATGCAGCTCCCAGCTGAATGCAGGGGTAAGGAAGAAATTTTCAGAGATGTGCTTTGGGTTCATTTAGAAACTGGTTTGATCACCGCTAGGTCCTGGTTCCTATTCTGACTTTCCTTTAATCTTGGAATGTCTCCTTCCCCTGAGTTGGAGTAGGAGTTGCATTCCTCAGTCTTAGCCACTATCATCAGCCTGGGTCTCCAGGTGGGAAGTAGCAATAAAGTGGGCAAGACACTAGAGGAAGAAAAACAGGCAGAGGCAGAGCTGGTCAAGATGTGTGAATTGCCTCAGGGAGGCGAGTCCCTCCACAAGATCTTCTGCAGCCTCAGTCACTGTACCACCTCCATAACTACATGGACATGCTGGTCCGCACTAGTTAATTCCCCTTCCTCCTTCACCCCCCACCTGTCTCCAGCTTCCCTTCACCCCAACCCAGCTCTCCTCCTCTCTCCATCTTTTGTCTCTTCTTCCCAATCTTTGTCTGCTCCTCCTCGTTGTAGGCAGTGTAGTTGTGTAGGTCCTAGCATATTAGTGAGACAAGGTGAGTAAAGTTTTATATCTTTGTGGTGCTGTACCCTATTTGGTGGAACTTAATGCAGCATTGGATGGGAGCTGTTGTCCCCTAGAAGTCAGAGGAGGGAGGGTGGGCAGCCACTTCTCTCAGAAGACAGAGGAGATCCTGTTGCAAGAGCTGCTCCCAGCTCACTAGCGGAACCAGGGGCTGCCACATGTGCCTGCAGCGTTGGCTGCACTGCAGTTTGCACACTCCAGCACTGGCTGTGCACACAGTGGTTAGGAATGCTCACTTATTAGCCAATCCCACAAACCACAGAGGGCCTGATTTGCAGAGGTGCTGAGCACCCACAGCACCCATTGACTTCAACAGAGTTTGTGGGTGTTCCGCTCATCTAAAAGCCAAGTCATCCTGTGTACTACCCTCTTGCTGGGGTGAGAGCTCTCTGCAGAATGTTGTGGCTTGGCAAGACATCATCCATCCTGGGCAGTGATGATTTGCTGCTGCTCTCTGCAGCACATTCCCAGGTGAGCCAAAACAGGCAGCTTTATAAAGCAGCAGGCCTGAGAAGAGTGAGTAAAGACTGGAAAGCAGACACACGATGGAAAATGTTCCCTGCCCTCACCTCATCACACTGTTTCATCTCCTTTCAGGGGACGCCGAGCCCTACCACTAAACTCTGCAAATAGTTCATCTGCTCACGTTTGGTTTAGCAATGGAGAATCAGCCTCGCCTGTCAGCATGGAGAGCAGACCAAGGCAGAGACTGAGTCGGACAGAGTTAGTGACTGGAGCTTGCCATCACTGGGGTAGCATAGACAGAGCTTCCCACACCATTTCCTTACATCTTCCACCCATCTGAGCTAGAGCAAATCAAATGACCCACTAGTAGCTGTCCTCACAGTGGGACTTGGCGCAGTTTACAAGGTGTTGTGCTTGGTTTGCTCACCTCTCTGCCCGCTACGGTGATGTCAGCCAGGACAGGATTCATGATGGGCAGGTACCATGTACAGAACAGATGGTCCCAAGCTGGACCGAAGTGTAGAACAGAAGACGACAACCCTAGACTAATGGCGTATCAGCCCAAGGTTTCCCTCTTGGTCACCAGTTCTCATTTTCTGTTTGCTTTTTATTGATGTCTTACTGGGTAAACTGCACAGTTTGCAGAGGAGTATGGAGTTCACAGCCTTCAGCAATGTACTCCATGTACTAGCAACAGTGATACAGGGCTCATCTCCAGCACCCTACTTGCAAGCACCAGGAAACACCTTGTTGGTAAAGAAAATCTTTTTCTGGGCAAAGAGAGCAGTTTGCTCTCAGAGTCAGCACCCAGGGAAATTTGCTTCAGAAGAAATCCTGTGGTTTTTTGGATGTTCAATTTCAAACAAAAAAATAAAATAAAAAATCAGAACATTTTGACTTTTGAATTTTTTTTAAACCAGCCAAAACTATTGGTTGAATTCAGCCAATAGTTTTGGACCCCCAATATGCATTTTGTGGTGAAAAAACATATTGGGGGGAAAAATGTGCCCAGCTCTACTGTTCACACAGAACTAAAACCAAATCATGACCAGAACCACATACAGTATGAAACTCTTCTAATCCATGGGTGGAGTTGTTTCTCTCTAGATCAGCAACTTCTTCCTGTGCAGTTTACTTTTTTGTATCAGAGTGCAGCTGCTCCAGTCCCAACACCTGAGGGAGCTACTCAAATGTTCCCCCTTCTCAGGTAAGCATTGCCTATTTTTATAAGGGAAACCAGAACTTGGGAAAATCCTTTTGGGTCCCAAGGGATCTATTCTGGCTGTTGAAGAGGAATTTTGCCCAGCATGGAGAGAAATGAGGAGAAAGAAAACCCCAGCCTATTTTATAAATAATTATAATAAATTCAAACCCATACAGTACTCCCTCATGTATGTGTGTCCAAGTGTTTCTGTAGGTGTTTGTGAACAGACTGCAGTGATGGCACGCCCCAACCCAGCCCTCTTTGTCCATAGCTCTTGCAGCCAGCATTTCTGGCTCTCTCAGGCACTTTTGGGCACTGAAAAAAGAATACATTCACAGGCTCTGGCCGCCCCAGAGAAGGGTGGGTTGGGCATTGAATGAGGTTGGGGATCGGACATGGAGAGGGCAGGGGCAAAAGGTGTGGAGAGGTGAATGAAATGGGGGAAAGAGGGGCAGATGGCTCAAGCACTTGGTCCACTTAGAAGCCACCTACAACCTGTTACGGTTGAATGGACAGAGAGCTGGAATTTTTATGCAAATGAAATTTTCATATTTAATTGATATAATTTGCATACATGAGACCAAGCGCTATATTTGCAAATAAAACAACTGCACATACTATCCCCAAAGTTACTTTTTCCCCACTACCTCCTAGATCATTCTAGGGGAGAGGTGGATTGGAGCAGGGGGTGGGGCTGTCCGAGGGCAAGGCAGATAGGAGCAGAGGTGTGGGGGTGGGGTGTCTGGGGCAGGATAGATGAGCAGAGGGGGCAGGCTGGGTTGTGCCCACTATGCTCTCTTCCCTCTACACCAGACCTGCCCTAGGCTCCCTGAGTCCCAACTAGCTAGTCTGTGAATACCCTAGGGCAGTGGTTTATACATTTCTAGGTTGTGTACCCCTTTCCAAATAATGTAGTCTATCGCATACCCCCATCTGAGATAGGGTCATAATATACCTATGAAAACAGAAAAAAAGTCTGTAAGGAATAACATGATGCAAAAATGCACAATCCCTGGAGTGTGTTGTCCCGGATAAAATTGTTCACTATAATAATTGTATCATATATATCTTCACTTTGGATAAAAGTAGTCCCTCAAATAAGTTTCTAGTTGTTCTAAACATTAAATTGGAAGTTTTTATGGTCATTTTATTGTAATTAATTAAAATTAATGAAGCCTCCATGCTGGTCTCAATCACTCAGACATAACCCATTATAGCCTGTTTGTGACTAAGCATTTAAAAATGCCAATCATGTATTTTTGTTGATAATAAAAAGATACAGAAAAGGAGGCAAAGAAAAGTTCACTATCCATACATTTCTACAGCTAACCTCGATAATACGAAAATGTATTATTGACATTTTAAAATTCTTGGTGACTAATGTACAGTACTTAATGCTTACCTATCAGTGTGATGGATGTCCTTGCTTTTTATCACACAAATCACTGATGGCAGGGAAAATTGGAGAGAGCTTCAGTCGCAAGTCATTTTCAGCATTTAATCTCTGAGGATACTCTGTCTCGATCGCCATGAAGGCAGAGAATCCAGTCTCGCAAAGGTATGTTGTGGAGAAGGGCATCAGAAACTTGACAGCTCGTTTTGACAGGTATGGGTAATCTTCCATCCTTTGCACCCAGAAGTCTGCCAAAGGTTTGCATGCAAACTCTAATTTAAGCGCACTGTCACAAGAGAGATCTAAAAGTTTCTCCTGCTCACGCACTGGCAGAGGAGGAATTGGGAGAGATTCAGGCACCTTAAATGGATTGCGTATCCAGGAATTTGCATTGTCCATTTTGGGGAAATATTTGCTAAGTTGTTTGCTAAGTTGTTGCAAGTGTTCCATAATTTCAGCTTTCACACACTCATGTAACAGCATATAATTTGTTGCAAGAAATTCTTGCAATGTTGGAAAGCAGTCAATCACATTTCTCTTTAAGCAACTATCCCAAAATATTAGTTTCTTAATCGTGGATTCAATTTTGTCTTGTGTTTCGAAAATAGTCGTGCTTAAGCCCTGAAGGCCTAAATTGGGCTCGTTGAGGCAAGAAAAAATGTCTGCCAAGTAGGCTAATCGCTGAAGCCAGGCAGCATCTTCCAAGCAAGATGACAGTGCAAAGGGGTGGTGATCGGTGAAAAAAACTTGAAGGTCACTGTGCAACTCAAAGAGTCGTGTCAACACTTTGCCACGCGACAGCCAGCGAACCTCAGTGTGCATTAGTAGCGGCAAATGGTAATTTCCCATTTCATCACACAGGGTAGCAAAAATTCTTGAATTTAGACACTGACCCTTAATGAAGTTAACCATTTTGACAGCATCAGACAACACTGACATTAAGTTTTCAGGCATTTTTTGGGACGCTAGGGCCTCTCTATGGATGCTGCAGTGCACCCACGTGGCTTCTGTTGCTACAGCCTTGATGTGAACCACGACGCCACTGTGCTTTCCCATCATCGATTTTGTCCCATCAGTAGAAATCCCTACACAGTGGGACCAGTCAATTCTATTCTCACTCATGAAGTTATCAAGCAGTAAAAAAATCTCTTCTCCTGTTGTTTGGGTAGGCAGGGAATGATAAAAGAGAAAGTCTTCATGTATGGTACTTTCATACATATAACGAACATAAACCAAAAGATTAGCTAGGCTGTCTAAATCCGTGGACTTGTCTAATTGCAAAGAATAATAGTCACTATTTCTAATGCGATTCACAAGCTGAGAGAGAACATTTTCAGCCATGTCGGCAATGTAGCATGACACAGTGTCATTGGAGAGGGGTATGGAATTAAGTTTTTTTTCTGCTTTTTCACCGAGCATGCATTTCACCACGACCTTCACAGCAGGTATAAGGACATCTTCTGTAATAGTGTGCGGTTCTCCTGTTTTAGCCACTCTGTAACTCATGAAGTATGAAGCTCAAAGTGCATTTACATTTTCTATGCAAGAATTTGATGGCAGGATTTTTTTATTGCTTTTTAGCTCTTCCAGTTTGCGACTGAAAAACTGAGCCGGTTTGTCTTTAAATTGATTGTGTTTAGTCTCTAGATGCTGGCGAAGAAGGGACAGTTTAAGACCGTTGTTTGGTAAAACTTCACCACATAGGACACACTGTGGCTGAGGATATCCAGCGTCCCCAGTCCATGTAAATCCAAGTTCAATGTAGCTTTCATCATACTTGCATTTTTTTGACACTCCTTCTGGGTCCTGCTCTTGCTTCCCAGGTTGAACATGTAAATACTGTGTGGCCTCCTCTGCATTGGCACAGCTACAGCCAACAGTAGCAGTTGAATCAGCTGAAACTGGGGTTGCACTGGGCTCCTGCTGGTCCCTGTGTGTTCCACATTTTGCTAATGTCCCAGTCTTAAGCCAATGATCCATGTTTTTTCACTGAATTGAATACTGTCTCTGATGCCAGACATTAGTAACAGCTGGTGAGAATGAGTCCAATTCCACGTCCTTAGCGTTAACCTGGCACAGCAGAAAGGACACATGCACCAAGGCGGCTGCAGTTTTAACTGAAAGCAGATTAAAGGTTGAGGAGATTGTCAGATCTAAAAATGTTATTAAGATAATGTTAAAAATAAAAATAACGGTACAGAGTTTAAGCACAGACGTTTCTGGTTATCAGGGGATACGGTACAGATTATCAAGGAGAGCGAAGTTCGGTTTTAGGATTGGATGATGTAAGGAATACATAATCTGCAACATCTCCAATTGGGGGTAAAGGCTTAACAAGTCAAAGTACAGAGATTGAGAGATGATAAATAGGAGGCGTTGCCCACCATGACAGGCTTTTTCTCCTGTACCCCCTGACTGGAGCTGGGGGTACACGGACCAAGGTGTCATTTAGGGAGAGCGGGGGGGGCACCCCGGAGCCCCCCCTTCACAGACCATGGGCACCCCCCCCCCCCGATACCCTTCCCCTCACCAGCCAGACCCCCCCCGCCCCCGCCCCCGCCCCTTCACCGACCGGAAGTTGCCCCCCGTCCCGGCGCGCCGCCGCGCCGCGCCCAGTTCCGAGACCGCTGCTCTGACAGGATTCCCGCCACTTCTGGGGACCGAGACGCCGAAGCAGTTAGAAGCCTCCTCATTGGTTGAGCTTCCTGCCTCCCCCATTGGCTGGCAGAACCGGGGTGGTCGCTCCTTGCCTGGCCATTGGCCGGTCTTTGACACGCTCGGCGCTGTGATTGGGCGCGTTGCTGTCGTTATAGTGATGCTGGGGGGAGGGCCGGGGGAAGGAAGGTTCCCGGAAGTGAGGGTGGACGAGCCACCTGCCCAAAGCGCGCGTCCCTCGTGCCCCCCCCGCAGCGCGGCTGCCCCCCCGCCATGTCCGAGCTGGGCCCCGCCGCCTGCCTGCTGCTGCTCCTGCTGCTGCTGAGCCCGGCCCCGGCCGGCGGGGCCGCCGCCGGCGAGGACACCGAGTGGGTCCGGATGCCCAGCAAGTGCGAGGGTGAGAGACCGGCCGGGGTGCGAGCGGGAGGCTGGGGGTGGGGAAGAGTAAAGGGGGTGAGGTGGGGGCACTGGGCACCGAGGGATCAGGGGGCTGAGGTGCTGCGGGTGGGAGTGACGGGGGGCGGGAGTCGGGGGCACGGAGGGGTCTGGGGGAGGTCAGGGGGCTGAGGGGGGAGGGAGGAAGGAGGGGGCACTGTGGACCGAGGGATCTGGGGGAGGTCAGGGGGCTGAGGGGGTGGGGTGTTGAGGGTGGGGGAAATCGGGGGCACTGAGGGGTCTGGGGGAGGTCAGGGGGCTGAGGGGGGAGGAAGGAAGGAGGGGGCACTGTGGACCGAGGGATCTGGGGGAGGTCAGGGGGCTGAGGGTGTGGGAAGTCGGGGGCACTGAGGGGTCTGGGGGAGGTCAGGGGGCCGAGGGTGGAGGAAGGAGGGAGCACGGAGGGGTCTGGGGGAGGTCAGGAGGCTGGGGGTGGCGCTGGGGGAGGCAGGGCGAGTGATAGGAGGTAGCAGAGCACTGATGATGGCCCTATGTGGCTGCTGTAGAGGAGCGACACACAATCTGATAGGGTGAAGAGGTCCATGGTATCCCAGGCAGCCAAGGAGGACAGCAGTTTCCATGCTGACAGTTTGGGCTTCTGGCTCTTTCCCCAAGTTTCTCTCTCTGTGGTTCATAGAGGCACATTTTCTGTAGTGGGTGTGGAGAAGGCACAGTGAGAAAAAGGGAACTGCTACTTCTTGCTCCAGTGGTCATGGCTCACGCTGTCCAGTGTGTGTGTGGGGTGGGTGGTGGTGGTGGTGGGTGTTTTAAGCAAGAAAGTAAAGGAGAGACCTAACTATTGGGGAAAATCCCATATCAATAAAGAGGTGGTGATTGAGGAGAGGGACAAATAGGAGTAATAGATTCTAGAGGGTAAGGGTCGGGGGAGAAGCAGGCCAAAGTGTGGGGGGGGGGGGGGGGAAGCAGTGGAGGATGTGATGTGAGCTATCTAGAGATGGGTGAACTGCTTGCTCTGGGTGATGGAGCAGTTCTGATGCCCCCACTGACTTGAGTGTCTCTTGGTTAGCGGTTGCACAATAATAGTTCACTAATTTCTCAACAAAAAAACTCAGAAATAAAAACTCCCTCTCCCAAATACAGTAGCTGGGAGTGTCTGGTTTTGTGTGTTGTCTTGTCTAATAAATAATTATAGAGTGTTCCCTGAAAACAAGCTACACAAGGATACTTTAGTTAGACATGCTTAACTCCAAGCATCTGCTTCTAAAATAGCCCTGCTTGCTGGAAATGGCCTACTTGTACCTAAAACAGGCAAGATCCTTAGGAGGGCAGTACAGTTCAGTATGCCTACTAGCCTGCTTGTGTTTTCTCTTCTCCAGTGTGCAAGTATGTGGCAGTAGAGCTGAAATCTGCCTTTGAGGAAACTGGGAAGACAAAGGAGGTGATTGACACCAAGTATGGCTTTCTAGACGGAAAGGGGTCTGGAATCAAGTACACGCAATCGTAAGTGAATCAATCAGTGACCTCCATTCAGTCGCCCTCTTTGCTGCTCCTCTGGATTAATAAAAACCTCCACAAAGAGAGCACACAAGCAGGGGGTGACCTGGCCACCTACCCCACTTGGGGGCAAAGGTTGCTTATCCCATCTCCAGAGTTATTCGTGTTGGCGAGAGTTCATGGATGCTGAGTTCCTAGCAGGGTTTGATGGCAGTGGTGCTGCTCCACACGTTACCAAGAATTGCAGATCCAAAGCGAAGTCACGGGGGGTTGTTTGAGCGCAACAGTGCTGCACAGTGCTAACTCGGGACCTCGGTCATCTGCAGCGAGATTCTGCTGCTAGCGTTCTGCAGCACCCTGGCAATTCTGTGGCAGCTTCACTTACATTTTGAAAGCAGGTTTTTAATGAATTTTAATAGATGTATCAGTCCAATGGGCCTGGGTCACTGCTGCTAAATTCCATTTATCTTATGCTTTCCCAACACACTCAATTGTCAGTGTGTCTCAGATATCTGCATTGTAGAAGTTGTCATACAAAGGTGGAGATTCTGCAAGCTGAGGAGGGGTCACATGGGGCTTTAGGTACCTGGGATTGTAGGATAACTATATTAGCTGGATTTTTCTCCTATAGTGGTCAGGGATAAAGTAGTAGCCTAAGTTGGAATTTAAATCATCATTCAACTCCAGAGTTAACATGTCACTAGGAGATCAGTGGTGCGCTTCCTTAGACCTGCTTCAGACTCTGCCCGCTTGTGCAAACCTCACTGCACCAGTTACATTCAGTTCATGTTTTCAAGTTTTCTAGCCCTCACAGTTGAGAAGGGAAGAGAGCCTTGTAAAATGAGAACTGAGATTCCAAAGCACATTTCTGTGGTGAACATTACTGCTGCAGAATGCATGGCTCTGATTGGAGCCCTTGGGCAGTCTCTAGGCTAATAATCAAGGCTTGAAACAGCCACTTGCCAACACAAGACTTTTCTTAGCCTGTCATCATTGCTGTTAATCTCCATTTTTTTGTCAAGTCAGTTGGCTCCTCTTGGGGCGGTGCATAGAGACCGTTTGAGTTGAGGCTTAAACAAGACAACTGCCTGCTTCTTAGATGTTTCGCACAGGGAACCAACTACGCTGCTGCTCGGGGATCTGCACTGGCTGGCAGTATGTTTCTGGGTGTAGTTCAAAGTAGTGACTCTAACCTACAGAACCCTGAATGGGGTGGGCCACCTGTCTCTCCCTCTGTGATCAGGTTGTACCCCAATCAGCAGAGGTGGAGCCCTTGAAGTGTAAATGGGAAGGGGCTCCTCACAGGATGGTCTCTGAGGGCCTGTTGACTTTGGAAATAGCTTCCCCACCCTTGGGTTGCCACAGCCTGGCTTTGTGAGCTTCCAGTCATGCTGCAAAACCCGCCTCTTCTCGCATGGGACGGGTGTGCTGATAAACGGACCAGGCTTGTCCAATGTGGGCAGTTACTGCTTCAGGATCACTTGGCAGCTTATGTTCCTGTCGGAGGAAACAGTTCAATTCATATGGGACGGTATTAATTTTCTAATTGAATGAAATTGTTTTTTCAAGACATTGTTATCTTGAAATCTAGTCACTTTAAGAACTCCGGGGACGGTACCTGCCCCTGAAGGATGTCTGCATTGGCGCTGCAGGGGTGATTTCCTGCACTAGCTCTGATCAAGCTAGCATGCTAAACACAGCTGCCCCAAAGATGATCCTGTCCGAGACCCTAGGTATGTACTCAGGACAGCTAGCCCGCCGGCGCCACCATGGCTACACTTCTATTTTTAGTGTGCTAGCTCAATCAGAGCTATCGAGGGTATGTCTACTCCAGCTTGACATTACACTTCCAGCTGCAGTACAGACAGACCCTGAGTCCCCCTTGCCAACTTCTGCGGTTTTACAACCACACTCTTCTCTTTAAATGTTTTTCTCCCTGGCCACTGTGAGGAAATACAGATACAAAGAGAAGAAACTGGCTACGGTGAAACAGTAAGGCTGCTGTGTACACATGTACTGCACACAAAGTAAACACACTTTTCATTTGCCCTGGTTATAGGTGTTACAAGTAACAATTGTGGGTAAACAACTTCAGGCACCAGTGAGATATTGTAAGTTGATGAGGCCCTTTAATTTGTGTCAGGTACCTAGAGTGTAAGCTTGGGGCTGTACAATAAGTTTGAGCCCTCAAGATTGCAAAGATGGTCTGCCAAACATGAATTGCCTGAGTCTACAGCATGCAGCTCCAGTCTGTTGCTCCGAGCTTTCCCGTGCAGTGGACGAGACACTGGTGGTTTCACAGCTCCTGTTCAGACCTCTGAGGGCAAAACTGCGCCTTATAATGCTAGTTCCATTCTGCTGCTGCTTGGCAAAGCTCTGGGCAGGAGTAGAGGCTGGCTCTGGCGCTAGCAACATGGGATAAGGACCAGAAAATGAAGGGTGTGATGGGGGTTATGCAGCAGACACACCTTCTCGCCACATCTCCTTTGCAGTAGCCAGGAGTCTCTGGGAGAGGAGTGAAGTTGTGTAGACCCATTGCAGTTGCCAGGAAGCTGTGATGGAGGAGACTGTCCCTCTTTCAATAGCCAGATGGAGGTGGGGGGAGCACAGTGGTGGAGCCCCCACCCCTTTACAGGGGCTCCACCAGAGGGGCTGTGGAGGTAAGAAGAGGCATCTTTTTCCCTTCGGCACTTGGAGGGAGGGAGGCAGGCAGTGGAGTTCCAGTTGATTAGACACCTACCATCAAGAGGCCGATACCTCTGAAAGATGGAGCCTTTAAGCCAGCCCAGGACCAGCAAGTTGCAGAGACTAGCCATTGCCCCAGCCCCCACATCTTGTGTCCATCTCTAGCCAGTGGGCTTAGTCCTCAAGGTAGGATTTTTCTCGCCCTGTTAATGGACTGTAGCCTGTCTCGGGGAGCGGTACTAAGTTCTTCCCCGTTTCACCAACTTCTCCTCTGGGCAGGGATATCCGACTGATCGAGGTGACCGAGACCATCTGCAAGAGGCTGTTGGACTATAACCTGCACAAAGAGAGAACTGGCAGTAACCGGTTTGCAAAGGTTTGTACCGTTACTTGTTCCCTCTCACTAGAGCGTTAGTCAGACACCCCTAGGCCTTGCCTTGCCACGAGCATCCATGTTTGTGTCCTTGGTCTGCATCTGCGAAACAGACTTTCCAGGTATAGAATTTGCTTCTCACACTAACAAGTTGAGGGAGGGAAACCTTCTCTTCATGGCCCTGCTGGTGAGTGGCATGCAACCCAGAAGCCTGGTGGGGAGGTGTAGCAGACCCAATCTCATGGGTGGAGTGGGGAGGTGCTCAGGAAGCCTCCCAGTGTAATGGGTATGTACTGAGTGGCTTCTTCCGCCTCTGGTTTGGGATCAGGTGCAGATTAACAATTCCATTTTAAACATGTAGGTCAAGATCGCTAGCTGCCCAGGTAAACGCGCTGCTCCAGTAATGTTAAAGCTAAGGATAGTCCCAGCCTCTTGCCTTGTGTGTTTGCGTTGTGGCTTTGCACCTGCCAGGTTTCAAGGGAAACAGTGTGATCTGCTATCGGCGTGGCAGGGAAAGCTGTGAAACCATGACTCTTGCAAGGCCTGTGCACAAGGGGGCAGAGCATCCCAGAGAACCGTTTGGGTTTGGTTGAGTTTGCCTTTCACAAAGGCACTTCGGGCTGGCTCAGGGCTGGGCTCAGGGATCATGTCTGTGATGGAAGAGGCAGGGTTCTGTAGAGACTATAACAGCCCAGAGAATGAGCTGGGGCTTTAGCAATGGGGAAGCAAGACTTCCCTTTCCAAAGGACTGTGTGGTACTGCTGTGCCCTAGAGTCAATCCCCACGGTGACTTTAGCCTTTTACAGTCAGGCCTGTCCCTTTAGCGGTCCCCTCTCCCTCTCCGCTCACATCCAGGCCACATCCGAGTCCTGCCACTGCTTCCTCTGGAATCCAGCCTGTTCAGACAGTCAAGCCTCATCACGGGCTGCCATGGACTGCATCTTCCTTGCTACCACATTGCCCCAGCCATTTGAAACAGGGCTGCTAGGACTGTCTTCCCTGGCCATTGCTCACACTGTGTCACCCTCCTAGGAGTCCTTCCCCTGACGCCACACCCAGAGCAGGCTGCTTGACCTTTGGGGCCCTCCCCTCTCCTATCCTCTCCCACCGCCACTTCACCAGGGATGCAGCCTCTTCCTCCAGCTTGTCTGCTCCTCATGCATGGAACGCCCTCCCCAAACTGAACCAGACAGCCACTGCCCTCTCCTCCTTCAAATCCTGCATCTAGATCCACTCGCGCCAGGACGCGGACAAGGAATCAGCCACCGTGTTCGCCGCCTTGGGGGCAGATGAGGAAAGTCTGTGTTCATTCAGTCATGGAAGTACAAACGTCGAACAAGTGTCAGAGCCTCCCCCCTGCCCTCCTCAGGCTGGTCATCTTCGGTGGCATGTTCTTCATGGCCGGGGCTGTCTGTCAAGCAACGAGCATGTTAGGGTCCCAGTCCAGCTGGAGCTGCGGGATGCCATACAGGGGAGGGGGGATAGCAGCTAAGGTCAGGCTTTCACACCCTCCTGAGAAGTGCACGGGCTGCTCAGCCACTTGCCCGTGAGGCTTCTCCCTTCATGCTGCACTGGTCCCATGACGCCTGCTGTGGGGGCTGGTGCTGCACCCCCTCTTCTGCAGGGCTCGGAGCTGGCTCCCATGTAGGGGAGCTGTGTGTGAGTTCTCCTCTCTCCCCGAGTGCAAGAGTCGTGTGTGTGGAGCTGGGATTCTGCCTCTTCCCGAAGGTGGGGTCACTCGGGTTACTGTCTCCTTAGGGAATGTCGGAGACGTTTGAAACCCTGCACAACCTGGTGCACAAGGGGGTGAAAGTGGTGATGGACATCCCCTATGAGCTGTGGAACGAGACCTCTGCTGAAGTGGCTGACCTCAAGAAGCAGGTATTGTCCGCGCGGTAGCACAGTGTCACTAGGGGCGCTAGTGCAGGAATGGCTGGGAGGCCTGGCATGCAGAGCGGGGGAGATCTGGGAAGACTGACTCAGGCTGGGTGGGGGGGTGTCGTACTCTGAGAGTTCACTGCAGCGTATGAGCGATCCCTCTTTGGGAAGCTGGCCCTGGGGCTGCGCTTGCTCCCCACTTGTGAGGGGCCCAGAGAGTGGGGTTAGTAGGAAGGTCTCCTGGTGCTGGACTGTGCTTTCTCTCTGCACTAGTGTGATGTGCTGGTGGAGGAATTCGAAGACGTGATCGAGGACTGGTACAGGCATCACCAGAAGGAAGACCTGGCTCAGTTTCTCTGTGCAAACCATGTGCTGAAAGGGAAAGACACAAGTGAGTTTGACCTCAGCAAATACAAGGGGGCGTTGGCCTCCAAGCAGAGACAGCACAGGTACTCCAGAGCCAGGGGGAGGGGTGCAGCAGAGGAGCCCGAAGGGCATTGAAACGCCATCTCTTAGTGTGAGCGGGAAGGGGGCACGGGGTGGGGAGAGGAAACCTGACAGCCTCACTGCTCCCTTTTCTCCATGATGTCATCCCTGCAGGCTGTCTGGCAGAGCAATGGGCCAGCAAGAAGGGAGATGTAGCGGCTCTGGGGGAGAAGACGACCAAGAAAAAGGGTGGCAAGAACAAGAAGGCAGCAGAGAGGAAAAAGAAGAACAAGAAGGAGAAGGTCGAGGAAGCAAAAAACCACCGGGCCCCAAGTGCTGAAGGGAGCCCGGAGGAGGAGGAGGGGGCTATCCAGCCGAAGGCTCCCCTTGTGCACAGCCCCGCTGACGAGCTGTAGTCTCTCGGACGCCACATGCCGGTTTGCAGCCCGTGGTGGGGACAGCGGGCACTCCGGACACCTGGGATATTGGATGCTCTCTGGGCATCGCCACAAGCAGTTGCCTCGAGACGGGGACTCCTTATTTACTGAAGGGAAATACATTAGAACTCTTCTGACTTATTGCTCCAAGGGCGGCAGCCTGTTCCTGCTGGGTGGAGATCTCGGCCAGTCACGCCGTAGCTAGTCAGCCTTACCGGGAGCAGCAGTACCACACGGATCACAGATGTGGAGTAACAGCGGCTGGCAGAGACTCCTGCAGCCGCAGGGCAGCTGTGCTGGACAGGAGATGCCTCCTGAGTACGTGGAACTTGTTACACTCCCCTTAATACTCCCAAGACAATATGGATCCTGCCTTCCGCGGGAGAGACCTGCTGCCTCTTGCCCAGCGTGGTTGTTGATGAGGGGGTCTGGAAGTGGGAGAAAGGAGGCTGCTTTGCTCACGGAGGAACCCCAGGCTTTTCTCTGAACCTTGGCAGTGGCTTGGAAGCAGAGTGGCTTCTGCGTGGCCTGGCAGGTTTGGACACACTGTCTGGTCCATGAAGGCTGGGCCCAGTCCAGCCCTCCCCTACGCCAGGCCGTCCCACTGAACTTGCTGAGGTCCCACAATGAGTTATCCTCCGTCTCTGCAAGCTTGCTGCCCACCCCTCTCCCGTAGGACCATTCCATTCAGGAACAGCCATTCCCGCTTCCTGGAAGCCTGCGGTTCCTGCTGTTGCTGCAGAGAGGGCCCTTCACCCCTCTGCTAATGTCCTGTTCCATTTGGTGGAGCTTGTGCTCTCTGCACTAGCTTTCACTCTCCCTGCTGCACTGCGGACAGCAGCTCCTTGCTTTGCAAGGAGAGGCTCATTTGTATTGTATTTTATGCAGTTCTTTGCTACCTGTTGGCGGTTTCTGTTAAAGTGCCAGTAGATATTAACACCCTCCCTGTGGGGTGTGGGAGCAGGACCCACTATGGCCTGCAGTGACACCCAGCTAAGTTCGAAGGCACGTGCCCAGGAGCCTCCCATCAGCTCAAACGCTCATCAAAGCACGTGGGGGACCCCAGGCTGGGCGTGGGGTTAGGTCTGGTCCAGTCCAGCCGGGCTGACCTGTGATCTCGGCACTGCAGCTCAGGGAGTCAGACGTCAGTGCACTGAGAGAGCTGTCCTGCTAGAAGTAGGTATGTTCCTGAGTGCTCTTGCATCTCACCGGCTCGGTCATGTGTCATGGAATATTCCTAGGTAGTGAGATTCCTTGGTCTTACCCTGCTTTTCAGGCTAGTGAGCGACTGTTGGTTCCCTCCACTGGGGCAGTGCACCATACTCCAGGCACCAGCACTTCCAACTCTTGCCACTTTATCACCTGTCTCGTGATATTTGGTGTTTTCTTTACAACCTCAGCTCCTGGCATCATGGGGTTCCGTGAGAATCTCTGCTTTAGCATGAAGCTGTTTCTAGCCCTCATGGCTTCAGGGCACAGATCCTGGCTTATTGCTTTGTTTTTCACTCAAGCTTCTCACCCCTGTGTTCTAGGTGCTTGTCTGGCCTTGAGCCCAGTTCCAGACGGGGTTGTTGAGCCCAAGGTGAGGCTCCTGGGGTTTGTTTGCACATTGTGTTTGATTCCCCTGGTGCTTTGCAGTGGGAGGAGTGTTTGCTGTTTTGGCCAATATATGGCAGAAGTCTCGTGTACTTCCCTGACTGCTGCTTAGCAGGGGTGATTGCTCAGTTCTGCTCTGCCACTGCTGTTCCTGGGTCCACGTCGCTGTTTGCGTAATTGCAGCTGAGGCCTTTCTGTAAGGCTTCGTGCCAATGAGCCTGGTGCAACTAGGGCAGGCCCTTGCCAGGTGCAGCTCAATGACCATAAACACGGAGGGGGAGACAAAGCCCAGAGGTGGGTGGTTGCAGCCATTGAGACGGCCAGAGATTGCACGCAGGCATCCGGAACCGGAGCACAGGAGAGTTTCTCAAATGAACGGGAATCTTGAGACGTATTATCAAGAGCACTGCGGCAAACTGGGCCTGTCCCGAGAACGATGCAGAGATAGCATCCAGCTGAACCCCTGTGCTGGACAGAGGGAACCTGCCTTTGACAGAGACCCAAATCCGTCTGTTACACGGCGGCAGCATTGAGAGCGCTCAGAGAGGCTGTGGGGTTTGCATAGGTGCTCATGGCCGTGAGCTGGTGCATGCACAGGGCAGGGAGGGTGCAGGGGGTCTCTTTATGCCCAACCCCACACAGGACAGTCAGGCCCTGTTTGCAGTTTGGCTCAGCACCTCGCTGTTCTCACCAGGCTCATGGGTGATGGTACCATCCTAGTCTCCAGCCTAGGCTAGATTACAGGACCCAGCCAGTGGTGACAGTAGTAGCTGATAACCTCATTTTTCTTCCCCTGCCCCCCCCCCCCCCCCAGGTGGCTACATTTTGGATGAGCAGTTGTATCTTAAATATCTAGGGCCCTTTTGGCTCCATAGCCAGCTCTCTTGTGTAGGAGGGCTCAGTGGTGGTGTTTTTAAAAAAAAAAATTAAAAAAAATTTATAGAACTGGAAGGACTTTGAAAGGTCGAGTCCAGTCCCCTGCCTTCACTAGCAGGACCAAGTACTGTCTCCTGACAGGTTATTTTTTTTGCTCCAGATCCCTAAATGGCCCCCTCAAGGATTGAACTCACAACCCTGGGTTTAGCAGGCCAATGCTCAATCAACTGAGCTATCCCTCCCCCCTTGTAGCTAGTGGCCTGTGATCCTATGTGAATCTGGTTAATGGTCACATAGTTTCAACCTGAATTCACTCGTGTGCTATTTGCGGTTATTTTTAAATAAACTCCAAGTCTGTTAACAGTTTGTCCTGTTTCCTAAGTATATTAACCCATCTCACCTCTCCCCCCCCTCCCCCAGCTGGAATTTAACCTTAATCCCATGTTTATCTCAAACATTAGGCAGCTGTGGTTGTGGTGCCAAGAGAACAAAGGTCTGAACGTCAGGTCAGAAATGGGCACCTACTTTGGATTGTGGGGATGAGGAGGTGCTGTGGTGTACCCCAGAATCATCTGGGTTTCTGAAGTCTAATCCCTTCTTTCTAGATCTGTGGACAGTAGCATTGTGTATAGGAACCTGTCTCCTGTTGGGTGTACGAATTGACACTGATCTAGCAACTTGATTTTGGGGTCAGTGTGGGATACTTGCTAAATCTTCCCCTCCATGCAACATAATGAAAAATGTTGATGTGAACTGGATGACTGGGAGATATGTGCAAACAGAAGCTTCCAAAAGTCCCAGAATGGGACTCACTGAAGTGTAAGTCTGAGACGGCTGAAAGCTGTAAACACAAAGTATGGGAAATGAAAAGCGAAAAGCAAAGTTGACCAGTCCTCCCCCTAATCTATATCTCAGGGGAATAACCCACATGCACTTCGCACCTCGCTACGGTTGGCCAAGAAATGGAAATCCCTTCCCTGGGGAAATGTGATTTTTGGAGAAAAGTCCCAAATTGGGACAAAAAGCCAAACCCTGACATTTTTCACAGGAAGGGAGTTCTGGAAAAAATCCACTTCAGAAGAACCGAAACAGCATTGTTCAGCTGCTGGGACTGCCTGCCGGCAGGCAGAGAATGCAATTGACAAGGAGCTTTCCAGGCTGGTGACTGGAGAAACTGGTCTGGGCGGCTCTGAGCTGGGGCAGGAGCAACTCCTGCCAGTTTCATTTTCTGCCTGTTCACTTTCTGGGGCTTGCTATGGCTCAGGGAGCAGCTTTATTTCTGAAAGTTCCACCTCGAACCACTGAGCCACTTCCACGTGTGGAAAGTGAAACATTTCATTTCTGCTTTCTTTTTTTTCTCTTTTTTTCAATTTTAAATGCCTGTCTCAGTGAGTGACGGTGGAAATTTGACATGCAGCTGGGCCATGGGACCCTGGTTCATAGATGCCTTCCAGTGCGAGGGAGTTGGATTTGGCCATGTGATTTGCCAACATGTCCCTCGTGCAGCAGATATTTACTGTGTGAAAGGCACCATTGGTCTCAGCACTCAGTTGGATTTATGTATAAGAACGTTGGGTGCAGTCAATATGGATTCTCATGTTCGCATATGGCGCGTTTAACACTCCTTTCCCTAGCTGCAGGGACCTTGGGCAAGCGCTAATAGCCTAGAAGGAGACAGGAGCAGGGTTGGGAGTTGCTGGAGGGAAAGAAATGCAGCAGAACCACAGAGACTCCCACAAGCAGGGAAAACTGAAAGTAACAGGAAAGGAGGCTGTGGAAGAATGAGCAGAACAGCAGTTTTCCTATCGATGAGCACGTTTTTCTCACTCGCAACACTGAATGGGGCCAAATGCTGACCAGCTGATAGTGAAAAGTTTGGTTCCTAGGGAAAGGCTGTGTTCTGTCTGGACAAACTCCCCTTCACCCCCGAGCCGGTGTCGGTAGCTGGGTCAAGGGAAGGATTCTTCCATTGACTTAGCACTGTCTATCCTGGAGATTAGGTTGGTTTAACTATTTGCTCAAGGGGATGGATTTTTCACACCCCTGAGCACCGTAGCTGCTTTGATTTTTACTTTTTAGTGTAGACCTGGTCTTGGTGTTCGCTGTGTAGCATTTGAAACAAAAATCACACTGAGTGAAGGGGAACCTCCTGGGATACTGTGCAAGGCTGTGGGTTGTAGGGCAGGGTTGCTGTTTGCTGTACTTAACTCTCAGGGGTGGCGGCAGTGGGGAGCTCACTGGGAACTGTTGTAGAAAATATGGCTGGAGGGGTTGTTTTTTTCTGCTCAGCTGATAAGACTCTGCAAGCAGCAGCCAGTTAATGGGGGTCTTCTGAAGAGGTGGGAGGGAGCCAGTCCCACACCCCATTGCCATGGCGACTGTCTCCCTTTCAACAATGATGAGTATGGGGTGTGGAGCTCCAAGAGCAGCCTCAGGTCTCTCTGGAGCTACAGTCTGCAGCGTGGTCACCTTTTCACTGCTGGGCTTGTGGGCTGGTTCAGGGGCTGATGCAGCCCTGGCGTTGATTGCTCCAGGAGCCACATCCTCAGATAGCTGGAGAGCTTTGTGTCCCTGTGCTGGGAGCTGGGTGGGGGTGCTGGCTCTAGGCCATCCCTGTGCTGGGGGTATTTCCCGGGGGCTGGCTTTGCAGCCCCTACAGCAGCTCCATATGGAAGTTGTGCCCTCTGTGTAGGCATAACTGGGCTGGCAGCGTGAGACCTGTCTGCTGGAGCTAGTCGCTGCTGGTGCCTGGCTGGCTGGAGCTGATGAATCAGTCACTTTGACCTCGCTTCAGTTTTGTGTTGTCTGAGCCACTTCACGTAATTGCAGTTGCTTAAAAAGGCATCTTTACTCTTGCATTTTGGGAGCTAGAAGGAGCCGATTCCTTCCCCAGAAAGCAAACTGCATGCCCTGGGCCCCGCACTGCGGTTAGCAGGAACCCAAGAGACTGGTGGGGGTCCCTATTTTGCCTCCAGATTGATCTGGGCCGTTCCCTGCTCTCAAGCACCATGATTTTTTTTCCTCCTCAGCCCAAGGGTGTTAAAGTGCATGTCCGGGGTGTTCCCCTCCACTTGTCTCCAGTCCCTTGGATGTTGGCAGGTCTAAATCGCACCCCTGTGTCCCCTAGCAGAGGGTTAATTAGCTTGCCTTCGCTCCCTCCCTGTCTCTGACAGTCAGTGGCTGGACTTTGCTGGTAAATGCTGTAGCAGCAGCTGGAGGAGCTCGGCAGAGAGGGGACAGGGTGGTGCACAATGGCCCATGCAGGGTTGGGTAGCTGCTAACAGTCCCAGCTTGGCTCACCTGTGTGTTACAAACCAGGCCCAGGAAATGTCCACCCTGAGTCCTGGGCCTCCTGGCAGTGAGAACTCTCCCTTTCATCGACCCTCCAGCTCTCATTTGCTAATGAGACAAGCAGAGCCAGAATGAAGAGGGAGTCCTGATGCTGGAAGAGCTGAGGAGTCTGCTGGCTTAATAGCCCCAGCCACTCATAATGGGTCTCCAAAGCATGAGGCATGGGGCTCCCTGGAAATGAGGAGACAGCTGAGGCAGCAGGGATGGAAGAGGGGTATTTGAGGAGGGTGGAATGGGGGAGCACTGGGTAGGGAGGAGAGGGAAGTTGTGAGCAGCTCCCGGACCACCAACCCCTTTAGACAAGAATCTCTCTAAGAGGAGGTGCGTATGAGGGACATATGAATGAGTGGGCTAGACAAGGTAGCAAGGCACTCGTACACCTTGTCTCTAGCACAGGAGTAAAGGGCCAATCTGGAACTGAAAGGCAACACGTACAAACTGGCAAAGGACCTAAATTTATGTGAATATATAACTTGTGGCACTGAGTTCCACAAACCAGTTATCTGAGTCCAAGAGCTCAGTGCAGGTGTGTCTAATCTTTGCAGCCTGAGGGCCAAATATGTTGTTCAAAAAGATCAGGAGCCCCCAATCCACCCTCTGAAGCAGGTTCTTTGCTCTGTCCAGTTCCCTTTGCACTCCTTGAGCATCACAAAGGCAGCAGGACCTACCTGCAGTTGTCTTGCTGGGGATTCCCATACTGTGTGGCTGGGTTGGTGTTTCCTGTCCTGGGCACTGGGCAGTAACGCAAAAGGATTCCATGCTTGTAAAACTAAACTGGCTTTTTTTATTGAGAATTATTTACAGAGATGCTGCATCTGCAGCCAGCAGTCCAGCCATCTGCACACAGACTGACTTCCTTTGCTCCCTCCAAATTCTTCCTTCCTACAACCTATGCTCCTCCCTCCAATTTCCACCCAGGTTGCTGCAGGAGGGGAGTCTCCAGTGAGTATAGATCTGGCCCAGCCAGCTCCTACACCTCCCCCTGCAGCCCTTAGGGTATCTGGATGGTGTGTGCTGTGCTCTATCTACCCCAGTGGGGGAAGGATCCCTGGGGGATCACCGCAAACTAGCCCAAGTTAGAGTAGCCTCCAGGCCCCATCTAGGGATGGGGCAGAGTCTGACCACCGTCTGTTGCTGGTAGTTGGTGCCATAGAGATGGCAATTTCCTGCCATGTCCTTGGGAGCCCTTAAGTTTATCTGGGTGCATTGTATGAAATGAATGGCTTATGTATTCGGGTGGTCTGGGATTGGCTGTAACTTCTCTCAAGGGGGAGAAGATGGGATGTGAACCCTGGGACATGTTATGAACTTCAAAGGACTGTACTGAACAATGCGTCAGACAAGAATGGTCACACACGCCAGGGAGACTTTTAGGACAGTGTCAAGTAAATTGTCTGGGGAATTTCTCCCTTGGAAGTTCTGCCCTGAGGAGGGGGCCCCTGTCTGCTGATCACCTGCTGTCTGAGGCTCAAGATCAAAGGCGGAAGCTGGATAAAGGAAAGGTTGAACTATCCAGGGGGGGCTAGTTCCAAGCTAAGCTTGTTGTAAATTTGTAACTCCAGGGAAAACCGGTGTGGGGTTTGAAGGACTGACTCTTACCTGAGCCCTGGTTGGAGGTGGGATGGTGCTGGTAAGTCTATTCCAGTGTGTGTAGTCTCTTTGCTTGTTTTTTAATAGGTTTTCTCTGTAATGCTTTCCCCTGAAGAGTAAGTGTGTCCTTAGGGAGAGCTGTGGGGTAAGGCGTAAGGGTGGGCAACCACTCTGGTCCTAGCCCATGAAGACAAAGCAGAATACCAGGGCTGTCCCTTTTCGGCCTTCGGGCCTACCACTGTGCAGGCAGCCAGCTGGAGATACCAGGCCGGGACAGGGAGAGAGACGTGGCTCTCAGCCCAGGAGGGGCTGAGAACTTAGCGTCCCACCCTGGACGGACCATGAACCCAGCCTACATGTGCAGTTAAGGTGACCAGCTGCCCTGATTTTATAGGGGCAGTCCTGATTTTGGGGTCTTTTTCTTATAGAGGCTCCTATTACACCCCAACCCCCACACACCCTGTCCTGATTTTTCACATTTGCTGTCTGGTCACCCTAGGAGCAGTTACCCCAAGTGGGATGAGGGGCGCTGGAAAAAAATATGGGGGGGGGGGGTGCTGAGAGCCAGTGAACTGTGTGTATGCTGGAAACCACTTCCAGCCAGGGGGTGCAGCAGAGTCTCCCCCCCACCCGCGTCACCCAGCAGGGCACGTGGCCCTTCTCCCCTGGGGGGCCGCGCGGGGAAGGGGAGCTGCCCGCTGCAGAGGCGCCTCCAGCCCGGCCAGAGCGAGGGGAACCCGCCTCGGGCGGGGGGCTCCCGGCAGCCTCTCCCCCCTGGCCGGGGGGCCGCTGGGCGGAGCCGCGGGAGGCCGGGGGCGGGCCGAGGCGGGGTGGGGGGCGGGGCCAGGGGCTGCCCGGGCCCGGCTCCCGCGGCGGCCGGCAGAGCGCACGGGCGGCGGCATGGTGGACAGCATCTACCGGACGCGCTCGCTGGGGGTGGCGGCCGAGGGGCTGCCGGACCAGTACGCGGACGGGCGGGCGGCGCGGGTCTGGCAGCTCTACATCGGGGACACGCGGGGCCGCACGGCCGAGTACCGCAGCTGGCTCCTGGCGCTGCTCCGCCGCCACCGCTGCCGCGCCGTGCTCGACGTGGCCTGCGGCACCGGGTGAGCGGCCGGCCCGGGGCGCGGGGCCTGGCTGGGGAGCGGCCCGCCCGGCGGCACGGGGGCGAGGGAGCCCGGACCCCGCCCACCCTGGGGGGGTGTCACAGCTCCCCCCGTCTGTGAGAGCCCCGTACGGCCCCCCCGTGTGTGCGTCACATCCCTCTACAGCCCCCCCCGTGTCCTAGACACCCCCCGTCTGTGAGAGCCCCGTACAGCCCCCCCCTGTGTGCGTCACATCCCTCTACAGCCCCCCCCCGTGTCCTAGACACCCCCCGTCTGTGAGAGCCCCGTACAGCCCCCCCCTGTGTGCGTCACATCCCTCTACAGCCCCCCCCGTGTCCTAGACACCCCCCGTCTGTGAGAGCCCCGTACAGCCCCCCCCTGTGTGCGTCACATCCCTCTACAGCCCCCCCCGTGTCCTAGACACCCCCCGTCTGTGAGAGCCCCGTACAGCCCCCCCCTGTGTGCGTCACATCCCTCTACAGCCCCCCCCCGTGTCCTAGACACCCCCCGTCTGTGAGAGCCCCGTTCGGCCCCCCCGTGTGTGCGTCACATCCCTCTACAGCCCCCCCCGTGTCCTAGACACCCCCCGTCTGTGAGAGCCCCGTACAGCCCCCCCATGTGTGTCACATCCCTCTACAGCCCCCCCCGTGTCCTAGACACCCCCCCGTCTGTGAGAGCCCCGTACGGCCCCCCCCGTGTGTGCGTCACATCCCTCTACAGCCCCCCCGTGTCCTAGACACCCCCGTCTGTGAGAGCCCCATACAGCCCCCCCCTGTGTGCGTCACATCCCTCTACAGCCCCCCCCGTGTCCTAGACACCCCCGTCTGTGAGAGCCCCGTACAGCCCCCCCATGTGTGTCACATCCCTCTACAGCCCCCCCCGTGTCCTAGACACCCCCGTCTGTGAGAGCCCCATACAGCCCCCCCTGTGTGCGTCACATCCCTCTACAGCCCCCCCCGTGTCCTAGACACCCCCGTCTGTGAGAGCCCCGTACAGCCCCCCCATGTGTGTCACATCCCTCTACAGCCCCCCCCGTGTCCTAGACACCCCCGTCTGTGAGAGCCCCGTACGGCCCCCCCCGTGTGTGCGTCACATCCCTCTACAGCCCCCCCCGTGTCCTAGACACCCCCGTCTGTGAGAGCCCCATACAGCCCCCCCCTGTGTGCGTCACATCCCTCTACAGCCCCCCCCGTGTCCTAGACACCCCCGTCTGTGAGAGCCCCGTACAGCCCCCCCATGTGTGTCACATCCCTCTACAGCCCCCCCCGTGTCCTAGACACCCCCCGTCTGTGAGAGCCCCATACAGCCCCCCCCCTGTGTGCGTCACATCCCTCTACAGCCCCCCCCCGTGTCCTAGACACCCCCCGTCTGTGAGAGCCCCATACAGCTCCCCATGTGCGTGTGTCACATCCCTCTACAGCCCCCCCCCATATCTGAGACACACACCCCCGTCTGTGAGAGCCCCGTACAGGCCCCCCCCCCCGCTGTGTGTGTGTCACAGAGCCCCATCTGTTGGATCCCCCCCTCCCCCGTCTCTGAGATCCCCGTACAGCGCCCGTGTCTGACACCTCCCCATCTGTGAGATCCCCGTACAGTGCTCCCCCCGTCTAAGACCCGCCCCCATGAGTGAGAACCTTTATACAGCCCCCCCCCCGATGTGTGGGGACCCCCCCCATCCCTCTGTGTGAGAGAGCCCTGTAGAGTGGGCCCCCCCCCCGCCCACCTGTGTGTGTGAGAGAGATCGCTGTATAGCCCCCGCCATGTGTGTGACCCCCTACCTCTGTGTGTGTGTGTGTGTGTGTACCCCTCCCACCCTGTAGGTGTGACCCCCCCCCCCCGACACTTCCCCCCACTGTGATTGCAGGAACTCCCCCCTACCCTGTGTCTGTGAGATTCCCCATACAGCCCCATCCCTGTGTGCCCCCACCCATATGCAGGAACCCCTGGACTGCCCCATGTGTGTCAGATCCCTGCTACAGCCCCACCCTGTGTGTGTGAGACCCCCCCCATACAGCCTCCATCCTGTGGGTGTGTGTGTGGAAACCCCTGCTCTGTGTGCGAAACCCCCTGTGCAGCCACACCCCATGTGTATGAACCCCCCCCCCCCACTCTGTGTATGTGAGCCCTCCCCCCCCCCCGCCGTGGCACACACACGGGCACCCTGCTCTGTGTGACTCCCCCTGTGCCTTATGGGGGTGTGTGTCACACGCTCTCTGCCCTCGGCAGGGTGGACTCCATCATGCTGGTGGAGGACGGGTTCAGCGTGACCAGCGTCGACGCCAGTGACAAGATGCTCAAGTACGCCCTGAAGGAGCGATGGAACCGGCGGAAGGAAGAGGCCTTTGACAAGTGGGGTAAGCACAGCGCCCTGGGGCACACGCTGGGGGCTATTGGCGTAGGATCACCAACACGCGCCCCGTGCTGCGTGCCCCTCTTCCCTTGACGTCGTTAAGGCAGACGTTGCGATATCACACCCCCGTTCTCCCCCCTCGCACGGTGCAGCCCTGGCTTCCCCGTGCCTGGCTTTGCTGTGGGAATAGTGCCCCGTCCCACCTCACCAGGGTAGTGAGGATCTGAGTGCTGCGGCTTCTGCCTATGGCCACGGTGGTGCCTCTCCAAGCCCACAGCTCTGGGATGCAGTGGAAATGGGTGCTCCCCTCTCCCCACCATCTCTGAGGCAGGAGGAGTGGGGATCTGTGTGCAGGAGGGAAGGTCTCCTAGCCCAGGGAAGGCACGGGTGTGTGTGTGAGTGTGTGTGTAAGTGTGTAAGTAACCAGCTCTCATGCGGTGCAGTCATCGAGGAGGCCAACTGGCTCACGCTGGACAAGGACCTGCAGAAGCCCGGAGACGGCTTCGATGCTGTCATCTGCCTGGGAAACTCCTTTGCGCATCTGCCTGATTTCAAAGGTGAGCCTGGGGAAGGGGGTCTGCTTCCGGGAACCAGCCCTGCAGCCAGAGAGCCGGGGGCGCACGCAGGGCTCGCATCTCCAAAGCACCAGCCCTCGGCAGCTGCCGGGCCAGGCCGGCTCACCGACCCATTCACTGCTCGTGGGGGGGCTGAGACTCGCTCCAGCCCACGCTGGGATGGCAGCAGGATTCCAACTCCCAGCCCATGCTAAGTCCGTGTCCAGAATACCACCAAGGTCCCGACTCCCCGTGTGGTGCAGGAATGAGGGAGAGAAGAGAAGGTTACTTGGCTCCACGTAGGAGCGTCCTGGATTCTGGGGCTGCTCTAAGTTACCCTGTGCTGCAGCGGCCCTATATGGGCTGTCCGTGCAGTGCGTGTCAGCCGCCCTGTCCTACCCTAGCCCCGCTCCCTGCCCCTGGCCAGTTTGGGCTGTGCTAGGGCCTGCCTATCTCCAGCCAGGAAGTGGGGCTCTCAGGGAGGGGGACTAGCTTAGCTGAGGCACGCAGGGCCCCGTAGACCCCCATCATTTCCCCTGCTCTCTGCAGGACAGAGCGAGATGCTGAGGGGCAGCTGGGGTGGGGGATGGGCTCTGGTGCATTGCAGGCGGGGTAGCTGAATCCCCCCCCTCCCCCTTCGCCTAGGTGACCAGAGCGACCATAAATTGGCCCTTAAGAACATTGCGAGCATGGTGCGACCAGGCGGCCTCATGGTCATCGACCATCGCAACTACGACTACATCCTGGCCACGGGCTGCGCCCCGCCTGGCAAGAACATCTACTACAAGGTCACTGCCCTCCAGGGGTGGGGGGGGGAGGTCACTGGGAGGGGTGGGGGCTGCCCCATTGCAGGAGAGGGAGAGGGCTGACTGGCACTCAGTGATGGGGGATAGTATCCTCCTGCCACCCCACACATCCCCCACCTAGTGCTGCTTCCCCTCCAGCCACACGCTCCGTGGTGCCCGTGGGCTCCGGTGCCCTGGTGGCGTGAATCCTTTGGCTAGCGGCAGGCAGGGCTTAGGGAGGTAATGGGGGAGCCTGAGCCGACCGGAGTCACGGGTGAGGACGGAGCGGAGAGGCTGCCGGGCTGAGGCTGAAGCAGGGCCCGCTAGAGGCTGTGGAAGGAGAGAGCAGCAGCTCCCTACGTGCCCTCGCGTGTAGCCGCGGCCGGAGGCGGCACTGGGTGCTGTGCAGACTACACCAGGAGAGCAGGCTGCGTTGGGGCTTGGGGAGTGGGATTGGCGCATCACCACAGCTCCGGGGGTGGGGAGGCAAATGCCACCCCGGCAGGCCTGGGGCAACTCCCCCGGTTGTGCCTGGGGGCTGACCCATGGGAGGGGACGAGGTAACAGGAAGCCCTTGGCCTTGTGCCCCTCCCAGAGTGACCTGACGAAGGACATCACCACATCCGTGCTGCTAGTGAACAACAAAGCCCATATGGTGACCCTGGACTACACCCTGCAGGTCCCGGCCCAGGAGCCAGAGGAAGCGCCGGAGCTGAGGTAAGGGCTGGCTGGCCCAGTCGCCTGTGGGTGAGCCCCGAGCCACATGCGCACGAGGTGTCTGGGCACAGGGCGCACGCAGCAGGGGCACCTCCTGCTTTGCCCCTCTGGGGGCTCCTGCAGGCTGAAGAGAGGCACCAGCCCCGGGTGGCTTGGCTGCCTCCCTGCCAGCCCGACTACCCCGTGCACGTTGGCACAGCCCAGAGACCCCCCACACTCCCCCAGCACCTGCCCCAGCCCCTCAGTGTGGTCTCTCTTCTCCTGTGTTCCAGCAAATTCCGTCTCTCCTACTACCCTCACCGGCTGGAGGCCTTCACGGAGCTGCTGAAGAACGCCTTCCAGGGGCAGTGCCAGCACAGCGTCCTGGGCGACTTCCAGCCCTACCAGCCCGGCCAGGCCTCCACCCCCTGCTACTTCATCCACGTGCTGAAGAAGACAGGCTGAGGCGCTGCCCGGGGCTCCCTGGCCGGACTGCGCAAGGGACGAGGAGGTGGAACTCTTCTCCATCTTCCTGTCGGCACGGCTCCGCTTGGGCGGCTGATGGGACTCTCCACCAGCCGGCCGCTTCAGGGGAAGGCCCCAGGAATTGCCGGTGAGGCCTGAGCAAGGCTCTGTGGCTGGCTAGACTGGCCTGGACTGCTGCTGCTTGTCCCCCGTCTCCGCTTCTCGCGTTTGTCAGGCTGCACCGGGGTGAGGGGTGTTTGTCCAGTTCTCAGGGGCTCTCCAGAAGGCTGTTGCGGGGAAAGTGAAACAAGGCTCGTGGAGAGTTACCCGTGCCCGTGGTCCTGCGTGTCTGTTCTGCGGCTGGGCTGGGGATGAAAAGCTCAGAGGAGGCTGGAGTGGGCGTGAGCAGGACTCTACCGGCGCCGGCCATGGGGATCTCGCTGCACCCACATGGTGGGGCAGTGCCACCGCACCCTTTGTACGGAGGAGTGACAGGGCCAGCTCACGCGTGGAGTCCAGAGCAGAACCTGTGTCCAAGCGCCTGCTCCAGCCTGCTCCAGCACTAGTACCAGCAGCAGCTGGAGAACATGCCCCTGCCCTCCCCGGCAAGTGGCCTGGCTCCAGTGTCAGCAGCCGTCAAACTCACCAACGGGGCCTAAGCTGCCGAGGCTCCAGCCCGGAGGGGCCCCAGCGAGGGTTGCTGAGCGCTGGCTGGGAAGGGGGAGGTGGTGGCACTGCCGGCGCGGTGCAGATGGTGGCCGGCTGCGCGGTAGCAGCGGCGTGCGCCTGACCCGGCTGCTAGCTGAGGGCGAGGAAAGGAGCCGAGAGAGAAAAGCAGGTGGCACAAGACTCGCAGCAGGGGAAACCACGGGCAGCTGGTGCAGCCGCTCAAGGCTGGGGCTGGGGGGCTACTCGTGCCTGCCAACAGCTAGTCCCCACCGCCCTCCTGGTGCAGGGCGTGACCTGGCTGGGGAAGGTGGCTGCTGTCCAGCCCCAGACTCAGCTTCCTGCGGGGGGGGGTCACCATTCAGCCCGGTGCGCAGGGGGCTGAGCGTCTAGCAGCATGGCCGAGGCTGTGGGGACAGTGACGAAGGGGTAGACCAGCCGGGAGGGCACTGCTGCTGAAAAGGGCAGGGAGGAGGAGGTGCTTATGGGGGGCTGGCCAGGTGAGGCGGCTGCTAGAGGCAGCTGCTAGAGGCAGCAGGAGGTCGCTCTGGCCCCAGAGGGGAGATGGCCGCCTAGCCCCTAAAGGGAGGGGGTGCAACACAGCCAGCCACTTGTGGGGCAGCCTCAGGGCCTGTGCTCTGAAGGGCTGTGCCCAGCAGCGGTGCCCATGCCACTGGACTGACAGGCTGGGCAGCATCCTCCCCAGCACTTCCTCGCCCCCATCCCCATCAGTGTGCCTGGGCTCATTGCAGCAAGTGCCCATTGCTGGCTCTGACCATAGTGGCTGGAAAAAGGCCTCTCTGTGGCTAGAGCAGGCTCCGTCCCTCCCCAGGGAGTCAGGATCGGCAAGGGGGAGAAGGCCAGGCCTGGCCACAGCCTGGTGAGCTCCACACTACTAGAATTGCTGCTAAGTGTTGGCACCGCTGAGGACCGGAAGCTGAGAGTCCCCTGGGAGGGGCAGCTGGGACCAGGCAATGAGAGAAAAGCTGAAGCCAGTGTCACTGAACACGTCTTACTGCAGCCAAAGAGCCAGACCCACGGATGGGGGCTGGGGCACTGCTGGGCACAGCTGCCTGGCCTAGACCCCCAACTCCCTGCCAGGCTCACGAGGCCCCAGCTGGCTCAGCTCTGCCCCTGCAAGCCCCGTGCCAGACGCTGGTAAGCGGCTACAATGCCCCTGAGCAGGGCTTGACGGGGGTGCACAGTCTGCTTCTTACAACCCGTGTGCATGGTGAGTAAACACCCGTGTGCTCAGACTGTAACGCCCTCTGTGAACGCCTGATCCCAGCTGACGCCAGACGCTACAGCGGGGACAATAAATGCCCAGACACAGCCAAGAACTAGACCAGAAACTCCCCCTTTATTTAGAAAGCCAGTGCGCAGTATTTACGGCCAGTGCAGTACATGCCCCTGCCTGTGCAGCCGGCAGTGGCCTCACACAATGCGGGTGCTCCATGCCTCTTCCCTGTGTAGTGCCCATGGTGTGCTGGGAGCTGGCGGGGGGGGGAGGGGGGGGGGAGAGTGTCAGAGACCCTACAGAAACTTCTCCGGTGACGACACTTCTTGGGAAGCTGCTCGGGAACCCACACTTCCTCCCTGCCGCTTTGGCTCCCCCTCCTGCCTTGTTGGTGGCTGCCTGAGTGATCGGAAGCCCCATCCCTGACTGTAGTGCATGTGCCAGGAGAGAAAGCAGCAGGGGACCCTCCCACCGCAGGTAGCTAAAGCGCAGCCAGGAATTTCTCTCTCATTCAGGCTGAGATTCCGCTCCCTGCCCAGGCCCAGCACGAGACCACCCTTCAGGGGTGCCAGGTTTTATGCTGGCCCTGTACCCAGGGAGAGGAGTAGTAGGTGTGAATCCTCCTCCCGCCAGGGGAACAGTCTGAGACCTACTCCCAGCGCCCCCAGCTGCGTACAGCCACCCTGGCCCCATTCCTGGGCACAGCGCCGTGACAGCTGTGGAGAATCAGCCGTATCTGCTTAAACAGAGCAATTCTGTGACTTAAAAACCTGCACCGACACCCATTCCTACCAGCACTGTCCTGCTCTCATGGTCTCCCCAGATACACCCCCTGCCACCCCAGCTGGGACAGTGCCCCTCTGCCCCGCCCCACCCCCCCCAGCTGTGGCAATTGCCCAGAGATATGGCTCCACTTTTCTTTGGTGCTCCCCAATCTCTCCTTTGATTTAGTGAAACAGCCCAAGGCCAGTTTCTCTCCCCCTCAGCTCAGCGCCCAGGGACCGACCCTGCCCTGCTGCACCATGGCACGCAACCTAGGGAGAAGCAGCTGCTGCGGTTCCTGGCAGCCCATCAGAGAGCTGGGAAGGAGCCCTAGAAGGGAGCAAGCTGGAGTCTATCCCCAGCATGGAACGCAGCCCCCAGCCCAGCAGGAGGGAAGCCATTTCCTGCCCTGACCCCATCTGCTAATTCACTCACACCCCGGGGAGGCTATGGGAGAGGGGAGGATTTTTCACTCCTGGGAGACAATCCACCCCTGAGCCCAGGATCTCTGCTTACTCCAGGGGTAGGACATGGGACAACCCATGACTAGTGCAGGGGCTCACAGGGGCTTTGGTCTCACTCCTTTCCCTTGAGATCCACAACTCAGCTCAAAGCCCCTTCCTCACACACCAGATTACAGGGCAGGGTGGGGGTGAGGGCCAGGCTCTGGGGCACCCAAGATGTGGGGCTGGAGGGGGGGACGGAGTGGGCGCATGAACCCCACCGACAGCCTCAGATCCGTGGCTAAATGCTGTGCCACGTCCATGAACGGGGGGCCAGGCTTGGCCAGGAGTCAGCAGGTGATGACGCCTCCGCCTCTCCACGTCACCAGCCCACACGCCTGCCCCGCATCCTCTTGGACTTCTCCGTATTAGTGCTTCGCGTGCTCCTTCCCTTCCCTTCCCGCTGCAGGCTAGCAGGCCGCAAACTTCCGCTGGATCACTCTGTATTTGAGCAGCTCCTGCTCCGAAACCGACGGCTGCAGCCTGGTGGCAGCTTGTCCAAAATCCTCCATGGTCAGAACAAGAGCTGAACTCTCCGTGTCCAGCCCTGGGGAAAGAGGAACCTGAATGCAGACGGCACAGGGAGCTGGTCTCCCCTCCGCCCCAGCCCAGGAATCTGCCCCCGGCCAGGCAAGACCTGACAGCCCCCACTCTACACTCTGCACACGTTGTTAAACAGCTACATGAGGCTCTCACTTCACCATGCCCCACCCTCTGCTGCCTGCCCATCTGCCTCCAGCCCCCTCCGGGGCTGCCTCTGACATTCTCTCGCATTCAGAATCATGGCTTCACAAAAGCTGCCCAAGCCTAGGCAAATAAGAACCTGCCTTGTGGGAAGGCAGATGCGTGAACTCAATTCGGGCGGAATGGCTGGGCTTGGAGAACGCCTCCCCCCAGCTCCCCAGAGGGCGAAGGGCACCCTGCTGCGTCTTGCAGTGGAGAACGTTCTTTAGATCAGACTGAACGAGCCCTGGTGGGACCGTTCTCAGAGCCTGGGGCCAGGCCCATCACTGTGCAGCTGCCTTGTGCCGAGAGCAGGGGAGCAAACACCCTAGGTGGAAGTGGCTGACCGCCAGGATGGCAGAGCAGAGTCCATTTCAAGCCCATTTATACAATGTTTGTTTACCTAGCTTAAGGCGCAGGTACAAGCGAGAGTGGCTGGAGCGAGAAAAGGTCTCAATGCCACTGGGTGACCAAGCCCAGCCAATGACAAGTCCCCTTTCAGTCGCTGTTCACTCCCCTGGCTGGTTCCCAAGGCTCCAGCTCACTCGTCCCTGGACAGAGCATTTTTTACGTCTGACTCTCGGTTTATTTTGCCTCGCTCGGCCCCTTTTTAATGCTGTGAAATTCAACAGCACGCTGAGGAGCCAACCCCGGAGAGGGAAGCCAGGATCACCACCCCATTCTACACATGGGGAACTCCGTACAGAGACATAGCAATGCTCATCCTGCTGGCTGATCCATGCAGATGGACCCCACTGTGCGGCGCCTCAAAGAGCCCGTGACGGAGCTGGGATTTGGACAGTGGGGTTCCTAGCTCCCAGTCCACTGCTCTAACTAATGGACAATGCTGCCTCTCCACTGTTTCCATCTGCCGATGTGTGCAACTCTCCCAGTTTAGTTAGTATCCCTTGTGCATGTCCCCAAAATGCCCAGATCATTGGTGAACAAGACCCGACCTAGCCCGGATCCCCAAGGTAACCCCCAGAGGAGTCTCCTCCCGGCTCAGCCACTTAGCGTTCCCCTTTGTCCCAACTTCCAACCCAGTCAAGTCCAAGCCAGTGTGAACTGATGAGACACTGTATCAAATGCTTCACTAAAACGCAAAACACAGTCCGCTACTCTTAAACCCTATCAGGGGAAGCCCCCGGTCTGCCTGGCGTGATTTGTTCTGCATCACTCCCCTCCCAATGGCTGGGGGTCCAGCTAGTCTCTAGAGCTTTTAACCTCTGCACAGCGCACAAGAGGAAGGGGCTGGGCTCCTACCTTCCTCGATCCAATCCACCTTCCGTTTGACGGCACACATCATGGCATCTGCGCAGAGCGCGTACAGATCTGCTCCCGTCAGCTGTGCAGGGCACTGATCCAGGACACTGTTGAGACTCACTGAAGGGTCCAGTTTGAACCTGCCAAGAGGGGAAACGCTAGATCCACAGACAGCTGGAGACTGAATCCAGCCATACAGAATCCAGCCAGAGGGCTGTGGGCAGGAGGACGCAGATCCCCAGGTCAACTCCTCCCTGCGCATCCCGCTCTGGGCTCTGCTCTAGGTTCTCCATAATCACAGGCTCCATCACTTGATTAACCTGCTCGTCGCTTTACCTCCACAAGAACACGGCTGGCCCGCGTCTCACTCCCGCTGGGCAGATTCAGATCTGTCAATCAGGGAAGCCCAGAGGTCTGCAGGTCTGGCTCCTGGCTGCAGACTCCTCCCGGAGGAGAACTTCCGTAACTATCTACATCAAAGTGGTCTCAATATCAAAAATTCCTGGGCAAACCCCACATCCCAGAGGTTCGGTCTCCCCTAGCAGGAAGGGCTCTGGCAGATGGGCCAGCCTCACGGCCAGACAGATCATACGGCACAGATTTCAGCAATGCACACGTTCGTTTCTCCAGCCAGGATATGCCTGGCCTGAGCGGGAAGGAACAGCAGCCAGATGGGGAAACTAAAACACCTCCAAACCGGTTAAAGCACAGCTCTACACCATGGAAAGTCCCCGGGAGAGCGATGGGAGACCCCCTGCCGAGACTCCCTGGGGCCCTGCAGTGTGGGCAGTCACTTATGCCTGTGCCCTGCGGGGTAAAACACTGCCAGATCTCAACGGCACCTCCGGCACCACCTCCACAGCGCAGGGCAATGGGGAATCGGTCGCTCAGGGCCAGCTCCTCAGCTGGGGTCAAGTGACACTGACTTCAACGAAACAGCGCAGAACTGAACTCCCCTGCGGAGGACGTGCAGACGCAGCCCTGTTACCGCTCGACGCGTCTCTTTGGCAGAGGCCAGGCCTCTTGCAGCCCAGGAGGGGGTTGTGGGTGTGAAGGGCGGGCCCGGAGCTGAAGAGGTGATGTGAGCTCATGTAGGCGTGGATAGAGCCTGGTACAGCTCTGCTCCTGCCCCCAGCTGCAGGGCTTTCCCGCACAGGTCCCTCCTCCTCTCCTGGGCAGCAGGCCTGTCTGCCTGGCCTGACACCGCACACACCCTGCTGCCAGCCAGCACGGCCAGAACAGAGCCTAGGGAGCAGCACGGCTGCAGCAAGGCCTGTGCACCAGTTCCACCTCTGCCCGGGCACCTCTATGCTCCAGCTCCAGGCTAGGGGCAGCCCACAGAGCTCTGGGCACCATGACTGGCACCTCTGAACTGCCTTCGACTCTGCCAGCCATCCCCGCCCCCCCAGCCGTGCTTAGCCGCGCTGCGCATGCCTAGCTAGGTATGGAAGCGGCTTGTTCGGTGCGAGGCAGCTGGGCAAACACTCACTTCCTGGTGATGGCGCTCAGCACCCGCAGCTGAGACTCCCGGTCCTCATTCATGCCGACATAGACCAGCTTGTCAAACCTGGCAGTGGAGGGAAAGAGCCAGTCAAGGACGGAGCAAGAAAAACCTGCTTCAACAGCCAAGCCACATGCTCCCAGCGTCAGCACAACCGACGCTTCGCCCCCGCACCACCAGGGCAGGCTCCACTCTCACACTGAGCCCAGGGACTGGGGAGACAGAGGTGGCCTCACGGCACCCAATTCTCAGCCTGTCCCACCCCAGTGTAAATCAGAGGAGCATGAGAGCCGCTCTCTGGCTGCAATGGCCCCCAGAGGCGGAGGGCCAGCCCAGGGAGCCAGAATCAACATGTTTCAGCCCTGCCTCACCCCCCCTCCAGCTTGTGCCCTACGAGAGGCGCTGAGCGGGAGGCCAGCACACACCCTTTGCAGGAGCTCTGCAGAGGCCAGGGAGCCCCGTACACCAGGGCTAATGCCCAAGGCTGTTTCTGCTCCCAGTACGCTGCCAGACTGGAATAAAGAGGCTGGAGGGCAACAGAAAATCCATCGCCCCCATTGTCTCCACTGTGATAGTCTTCAAAGGCCCCCATCAGCACCAGGGTGGTGTCGTGCTGGGTCCGGCACACAAACATAGGCAGAGACGGGCCCGGCCCAGAAAAGCTCGCAGTGTAAAAGAGACAAGCGACCATAACATACCACAGGAAGGAAAAGGGGGCGTTCCATCGCCCAGGGAACGGCTCCCCCGACAGCCACTGGCCCCATGGGCCCAGAGGCCGAGGCACTGCCTGAGGAGCCTTTCCCCACATATGGACAAGAACAGTACCCATGTATGCAAGCAAGCACGGAGCAGCGAGCAGCGTACCTGCCAGGCCGGAGCAGGGCTGGGTCCAGGAGGTCAGGTCTGTTGGTGGCGCCGATCACAAATACGTCTCTGGTAGAATGAAGTCCATCAAGCTCTGCTAGCAGCTGGGAGACAACTCTGCCAAGGGCAAGAGAGGAACGACAAAGGGACGGACACTCTGGAGTTACTGCTAAACCCGCCTCAAGCCGCGAACAAACCCACTCCCCAGATCCACACACACTTAGCAGTGCTGTTATCACTGGAGCTCAGAGCAGGGCCCCATTGTACCAGGCACGGTGGAGACACACCGTAAGAGACAGTCACTGCCCCAAGAAGCTTACAAGCTAAACAGACAAGACCAAGAGAGAGAGAGACACACACAGAGTGAGTGTGTGGAGCACCTTGGCTCACCCAGCAGGTCACTAGCAGAGCTGGTCACAGAACCCAAGTCTTTTGACTTCCCATCCAGTCCCCAGTCTGCGAGACCATGCCACCCACCCCATGCCTGCACACTCACCCCTGAAAAGCACCCCCCCACACACACACACCCTTGAGACCCACAGGCCTCTCTAACAGGGCACCACATGAGCACACCCTGGGGCAAGAACACAAATGTCCTTCTGGTTATGGCAAGTGCCCAGCTCTGCCAGACTCTCTGTGTGATCTCAGGCAAGCCCCTTCATCTCTCTGACCCTCTGTTCCCAACGCTGCCCTGCCCCCTGGCATGCAGTGAGGATACACACACTAATGTCTATGAAGCGCTCTGATGCTCTGGTGACAGGGACCATATATAGACAGACAGACACACATATCTGTGGATCATGTTCCCTACAGAGACGTTTGCTAATCACAGCTCAGACCTGGAAAAAAGCTAATGTTGTGCCAATATTTAAAAAGGGTAAACGCCATGACCTGGGTAATTATAGTCCTGTCAGTCTGACATCGATCCTGGCCAAGACAGTGGAGTGGCTGATACGGGATTCAATTAATAAAGAATTAAAGCAGAGTAAGATAATTCAGGCCAATCAACATGGCTTTATGGAAAATAGATCCTGTCAAACTAACTTCATATCTGTTATTAATGAGATTGTAAGTTTGATAAAGATAATAATGTTGATGTAATATACTCAGACTTCTGTAAGGGGTTTCACTTGCTACCACAGGATGTTTCGATTAACAAGCTAGAATGATCTAAAATTACCATGCCACACATTAAATGGATTAAAAGCTGGTTAATGGGTCTCACACTGTAATTGTAAATGGGGAATCATTATTGAATGGGTCTGTTTCCAGTGGGGTCCCGCAGGGATTGGTTCTTGGCCCTATGCTATTTAAAATTTTTATCAATGATCTGGAAGAAAACATAAAATCATCACTGATAAAGTTTGCAGACATAAAAATTGGGGGAGTGCTAAATAATGAAGATGACAGATCACGGATACAGAGCGATCTGGATCGCTTGGTAAACTGGGAGCAAGCAAATAATATACATTCTAAATTGGCTAAACGTAACTGTGTACATCTGGGAACAAAGACGGGATGGGGGACTCTATCCTGGGAAGCAGTGACTGAAAAAGATTTGCAGGTTGTGGTGGATAATCAGCTGACACTGTGCGACACTGTGACCAAAAGAGCTAATGTGACCCTTGTATGTATAAACAGGGGAATCTCAAGCAGGAGCAGAGAGGTTATTTCACCTCTGCATTGGGCACTGATGCGACTGCTACTGGAATACAGTATCCAGGTCTGCTGTCCAAAATTCAAGAAAGATGTTGATAAATTGGAGAGAGGTCAGAGAAGAGAGACAAGAATGATTAAAGGATCCGAAAACCTGCCTTAGAGTGGTAGACTCCAGGAGCTCAATCTATTTAGCTTAACAAAGAGAACCTTAGAGGATGAACTGATCACAGTCTAAGTATCTACTTGTGGAACAAATATGTAATAATGAGCTCTTCAACCTTGGAGACAAAGGTAGAACATGATCCAATGGCTGGAAGTTGAAGCTGGACAAATCCAGACTGGATATAAGGCATACATTTAACGGTGAGAGTAATTAACCATTGGACCAACTTACCCAGGGCTGTGGTGGATTCTCCGTCACTGACAATTTTTAAACCAAGACTGGACATGTTTCTAAAAGCTCCGCTCCAGGAATTACTCTGGGGCAGGTCTCTGGCCTGGGCTACACAGGAGGTCAGACTAGACGATCACAATGCACCCTTCTGGCCTTGGAATCCAGGAACTGGCCCCGCAGTGTACTCCCCTGCAAGGCACTGCTGTCAGTCAGACCCGTGTGCACCCTCTGCACCCAACAGCCACCCCACAGGGCTCAGGTGGGCTGTGAGTGGCAGACACTGCAGCATCAGGCCTTTGGATACCCTGCTGTGTCTACTCTAGCCCACAGACTCTATTCCTAGGCCCACAAACACAGGAAGCTCCCTCAAGCCTGTGGCTGCCTTGTCAGGCTCAGCCGAGCCTTGCAGACATTCTCCGTCAGAGGCACGTGCTCCCCAAAAATCCCACCCACAGGCCTCCTGCCGCACCCCGCTGGGCTGCAGGAACTTGCAGTCAGGCCTGCGCTTGCCCTGCTGCGAGATTCTGCTGACACGCGAAAGGTGTGCGGGGCTTCACACAGCCCTCCCTGCCCTGAAGCGCTTCCCAGCCGACACAGGGGAAGAAACAAGACATGGGTTGTGAGCTCTTCACTGAGGGATCTTCGAGGGCAAGGACTGTGTCTTCCTATACGTTTGCACAGCAGCCTGAATGCGGATCCTGACTGAGGCCTCTCCAGTCCTAGCCCAGGGTAGGTAAATAACAACGAGAGATGAGGAGGAAATGGCAGAACGGTTTGGAGGGGGGGACAGAGAAGCCCGTGGCAGGCAGGAAGCTATTCCAGGCTGTGAGGTCTGGAGCTGGCTCTGTAAGTGTTTGCACCAGGACCTGATCTCAGCCGGAGGTCCTTAGGACTTACTACGATCAGTAACAGTGACAATGCCCCACGTGTGAGGCAGTGCGAAAGCAGGTGTCAAGCCCGCTGCGGCGAAGGAGAGGCCTGGGGGGAGCAGGGAGGCAATGGGGAAGAACTAGGGTGAGATTCTTCCACCAAGCTGCGTGTGCCCGGCCCTGCCATGCCATCGCTCACGCGCCCGGCTTGTATCCAATCACCCAGAATCCTAATGTAGCTGCCAAAACTGAAGGGTGCAGCAAGCACTCACCTGTCCATCACTCCGCCCGAGTCTCCGCTCCGTCCACGGTTGGGTGCCAAGGAATCCAGTTCATCAAAGAAGATAATGCAGGGGGCAGCTGCCCTGGCTCTGGCAAACACTGGGAGGAAAGACACACGCAGGGCATGGGCACCCAAGAAAGGGCTGCACAGAGAGAAAGGGCCAGGGAGGAGGAGCAGTGTGGGGTGAAGCCATGTCCCAGCCCTCCCTCACACAGCCATTCAGCACAGGGCGGAGAAATCTCAGCCCTTTTGCCTGGACTGTCCAGAGGCCCCTGCTTTGCCTGCTCCTGTCCCTGCCGGCTAGAGTCACTCGCTGGCTCCTGCGGGGAAAGGAGGCACCATCTGTCTGCTACAGCAAAGAGGCTCCTTTCACCACTCCCTTGGCCATCCCTGTTTGTCCGTTTCATCCACCTGTTGGGTCTTATCATAGAGCCAGTCTGTGAGCTCTGCAGCAGTGACTGGCTTCCCGTTACATGTCTGGACACACCCAGACACTGGGGCCCTGAGTCCCCCTAGGGACTGCCGCAACACAAACAGCAGCAATAATGGAGGGGCCTGGGAAGAGCATGGAGCACGGCAGGGGAGAGTGGAACGGATGCCGCTGGGTGTGATTACAGAGGTGTGACAGTCAGGGTCCAGACACCCAAGGGGAGAACAGCAGGTCTGAGCCCCCCAGAATGAGCAATTGAAGCAACTGGTCGCATACAACGTGACTGCATATAAAATATGGCAAGTCAAGTCTTTTTTGAATCCTTGTAATGTTCTGAACTTGATGGTCATTATGAGATATGTAGGCAGATGGTGGTTATGAATCTATGTCTTTAAGTATATAAAAACTGTGCTCATAACCTGTACTACAATTTCAAATACACTTCACAGCCGGGAGGGGTGCTGTCCATGAAATGCTGGATCCCCTCTATGATGGGGGATCACATGGGAACTGTTCAGGAAATACCTTGTCTTAGAAAAGGGAATTGAGCTAATATAGAAGTGTGAAACCTGCAGTGGCCTCTTTACGTTTATTTTCTGTGTCTTGTGTGTGTTTGCTTTCCCTATTTCACCTTTGAATTGGAGACTTTCCCACTGAATTAACCTTGTTTATTTTTAGCCCACGCAGGTCTCTGGTGCGTAAACAGCACGGAATGTGCGTGCCAAAGTGAGCTGCTAAGTGGGGGCAGGTTTCACTCCTTCAGGGGTGACAAACCAGAGGGGAAAAGTCCAAATGTCGGGTAGTTAAGAACTTGGGGGAGAGGGACTTCGGGAGACGGGGGACCAGAAGGGTTGTTGGGGTCACCTGCCAGGAGTAACGAGGCTGGTGGAATCCAGGGTGAGACCTTAATGCTTGTGAGCTGGCTCCTGGTGTCCAGGCTCTGAGCCATTGCAAAACAGCATAAAGGCCCCCAGCATCACAGGGTAGGCGGTGACAGGACCCCTCCCCTGGTCTGGGTGAGCCCCAAACAGCACAGGAGGGCTCTGCAAAGGATGTTGGGATAATTGGGCCTACAAATTTACCCTATTGTGAGCTCCACTTGGAGTGAGTGAAAATTCACAGAGCATGATGATAACCTATAACAGTCAATGTTGATGGGAAAAGGTGCCAAAGGGAGACAGAAAGAACAAAACGTCCTACTGATATAATTCAAGGACTGTGTTTAGATCATGCCAGGTAAACAAGAGAAGGGTGGGACCAGCAATCGATGGCCCAACATTGGTGTGTTGGAAGTGAGACCTGATAGGTCTCATAAATATAATGTGGGCGGGCTACTCCCTTTTGGGGGCCTTAAAAAGAGCCTTGGGGGTGAAAATTAGTAGAGGTGACGCAAACTCAGCAAGTGCTGACGGGAAAAAAGCAGCAGCTGTCTGGCAACAGCTGCTCCAGAGAGCGTCACCACCAGGACTGACATCCCAGACTGTCTCCTGGGACTCCAGGATCCAGCAGGACACCATGTCGCCTCCTTCGTCCTAATCCTGAGAGAGATCCTGATCGGACCAGGCTAGATGACATCACTATCTCCACCGGCTCTGACTAGATCTCAAACACCACCCAGGATGTGAGACTGTCACACACACCCACACGTGTGTTCTCTTCCTTCCCCACCTTATTCCTTCTCTTTCCTATCTCTCTCCTTTGCCGTCTGCCTAAGGAGCGTCTGGCTTAGTTGGCCGAGACAGCATATTTTGCAGCACTTCAGCAAGCACCTGACCAGAAAGAGGCAGTTAAAAGCAATGCCCTAAACAGCCCAATGCAGATCAGAACAGGTGCCGGGCCTGAGTTTTTCCAGCAGCGAGGTTGCAAGTGAGTCAGCACCAGAGACAGAAGCTGCATTTTCTATATTTGCTGCTCTTTTCTCTCCCCTCTTGGGTGTGTGTCTTGTTTTGCCTTTTAGGAAACGGGATCAGACTTTAACCATTTCAGCGCCAGTGCATCTCAACGAACTGCTTCTGTTTTCCCCAAGGACAGTGAGACGGCCAAACAAGGGAGACACTCTCTCTCCAGCCAAAGGGAAAGGGAACAAGGGACATCGTTAAAACGAGAGCCTGACTTAATACTTAACATTTCAAATGCTTGAATGTTTTTCCATCTTTTCTGTCTCTTTATTAGATGGTCATAAGGCTGTTTGCCGGTGTGTTTGCCATGGCACTAAGCAGGCTGAGGTCTCTGTATGCCAAAGCACTGACCTTGTTTAGTGCGGTTTAACGCTGGACAGTTTTAGGGTCAGGTTAGCACCTTTGACTCTCTGGGTCCCTTTAGTCCATGTGAATTAATACAGCAGGGGCGTCAGGCCGCTGGAAGCAGGAGCAGGCACGGAGCCAACGGAGGGATTCAAGGACGAGCTGTGATGACTCCAGTGGCAGATTAGAGGAGAGGCAAGGAGCAGGGAGGCCCAGACAAGAGGCTAAAGATGGCCAAGGTATGGCGAGCTGGGACAATGACGAGGGAGCAGACGGGGAGAGAGGGAGCAGTGAGGTGTTACACAAAGGATTTAGTAAACCTGACACAGGTGGGAAGAGGGATGTTGAGCCAGTTGGCCCAGGACACAGGCCAGATTGGTCCACTGTCCCCAGCAGCCTCGCTGTGGGCAGAAGTTTGCTGGACGAGCAATAGGGCCAAATTCTACCCCCTTCCTCCTACACCAGGAGGAGAAGCAGGCTCCCGGAGCACACAGCCATCCTGCCAGCCACGGGCCGAGGGCACCAGAGCCCCAGGAGCCGGGGCTGCCACTCACCTTCACGCACATTCCCTTCACTCTGCCCCACGTACATGTTAATGAGCTCCGGCCCTTTCACACTGCAAGGGAGAGAGCAGAGACCCGGTTATCCCGGCCCTGTGCAAGGGAGCCCCACCCCCACAGCACAGGACCAGCGCCCCACCCCGGGAAAAGCCAACCCCTCCTCACCTGAGGAAAGTCATGGTGCACTCCGTGGCCACAGCTTTGGCAAGCAAGGTCTTTCCCGTCCCAGGCGGCCCGTAGAGCAGAAGGCCAGAGCGGCGCAGCCCCACAGGCAGCAGCTCCGGGTGCTCCAGAGGCAGCTGGATGGTGTCCAGGATCTCCTTCTTCGCCTCCTGGAGCCCGCCGATGTCCTGCCAGGTGACCGCGGGGATCTGCAGCGAGACCGACAGCCCAGTCACCCCTTGTGTCCCCAGCCCAGTCCCCAGCTGCAGGACTCGGGCTGGTAGCTGTGCGAATAGGGCATGCTGACGCCCCCGCTCCACGTGCTCCCTGCCGGTGTGTGTGGTGTACATCCCTGATCTGATCGCACCCCCTTCTCTCACACACCCCGTGCCCCCAACTCCAGCCCATCCTCTCGGCCTCCTCCACAGCTCTCAGCCCCCTCCACTGCCTCCAAGGTTACACCACCCTCCACTCCACACCCTCCTTCACACGGAGAGCCTCCCCCTGCTCCTCTACCCTGTCCTCTAAAACCCAGCCTCCCACACCAGCCCCATGGCCAGCCCCTGGCCTGTGCTCACCCTGCTGCCTGGACCAGTCACCCATTCTTCAGACCCTTTCACTGGCTTCTCCTGCCTTCCACATCGGATTCATGCCCCTAGCCCTGCCTTGCCCCACGACTCCCGCTTCCATTCCACCAAGACTCCCTCCTCCCAGAACCGTGCCCTTCCCCTGCTTCTCAGGTGGCCACGTCCACCTGGAACCCCCGCCCTCTCCCCGCTCAAATCCCAGCGGAAAAGTGCCGTCTCCTAAGGAGGAAATGATGGCTGTGTACGAGCTGCTCCTTGAGAAGCCCCCTCCCCGGGGTGCGGGGTGTCTGAATGGCAAGTGCCCAGAGACAGGGGCCATTCTGCACCATGCCAAGCACAGCTGGAACACGAACTGGAGGGCGAGACCTTTGCTGATGGGACCAAAATGTTACAGGTGCTCAGAGATCCATCCGCATGAGAAACACATTGATAATGGGCCTGGCTGCAGGAACCACTGACTAGTCCCATCATTGTCTGCAGTGTCCTGGTAGCCGTGTTGGTCCCAGGAGATTAGAGAGACAAGGTGGGGGAGGGAATATCTTCTATTGGACCAACTTCTGTCAGTGAGAGAGACAAGCTTTCGAGCTTACACTGAGCTCTTGTTCTGGTCTGGGAACGAACTCGGAGTGTCACTGCTAAATACAAGGTGGAACGGATTGTTTAGCATAAGCGGTTAACCCAAATTTCAAGAGCCCATTCAAGGTGAAGTGGCCAGTTAACACTCCTCCAGTCACAGGGGAGAAGTAGCGGGTTATAGATTGTTGTAATAAGCCATAAGTCCAGTGTCTCCGCTCAGTCCATTGTTTTTAGTGTCTAGCAAAGTTATGCATGTAAGCTCCCAGGCCCCTCTTTGGAAGGGGTTCTGCAGGTTTCCTTTGAGGATGAGGACAGAGAGGTCGGGTATAGAGCGATCCCGGTGTGAAAAGTGTTCACCCACTGGTGATAGGGTGTTCTTGTCATTTTCCTGCGCGAGTTCATTCGAGAGCGTACACCCCGGGCCGTCATGGAGTGGAAATCCCAGCATGGCACCCAGCCTGCTGGTCTCTGAATGGGGAGTGAATGCAGAAGAGACCCCGGTGTGGCTGTTGCTAATCAGATGTTTTTCAGATGTGCTGGCTCTGCGAGTGACCATCGGGGGTGCCCATCTGCTGAAGCGGGGCTTTATGTCCCGAGGGATGGGCTGAGGGTCATTCGAACTGACCTGGCAAGCGGCACACATACCAGAGTCTTGTATCTCCCCCCCCACTCAGTGGTTCATACCTTTGGGGCTCCAACTGCCTGCGCATGAGCCTCATGCAGCTGATCCAATGCGATGTTAAAATCCTCCGCGAGAACAGGGAACCCAGCAGCGCAAAAGTCTCTCTCCTCGTCCTCACTCAGCCCCCCTGGGAAACTGGCCACAGAGAAGGGGAAAGGCGTAAGTCGGTTCCCTTCACACATCCAATTCACCACAAATAGCACCTCTCTCCCTGCACTGTCCCCACCACCCCTGCCCCTTCCGGCTAGTCCCTGCACGGTCCCCACTGCCCCAGACCTGGCACTGTCCCAGCCTCGCTCCCGCTAGTCACTGCATCTCCCTCACTGCACTGTCTCAACCATGGCCACAATCACTGCGCCTGCACTGTCACTGCATCTCCCTCACTGTCCCCACCGCCACATAGCCTTTGCCGTGTCGCCACCACGGGTTTGTCTTGATCACAGCCACATTCACTGCGTGTGCTCCCACCGCTCATAGAAACACTGCATCTTTCCACCCGCGGAAATGGAGCTTTTAATTCCCAATAATGACTGTTCTGGATACAAGCAGGCGCGCTGCAAGTTCACAGATGATCACTCACAGGCCCAGTTACTTACCTTGAGGTTAAGATCCGGGTGCAAGCTGCCCGGCCGCCTTGGGCCAGCAAAGCACAGAAATCTCCCAGCACAAACCCCTGTGAACATAGAAACACAACCCGTGTCCAATGCTGAAGAGCATCCATGCCACTGGAACCAAGGTCAGCCTCCTTCTCAGATAGGGAGGGTGGAGGTACCTGCGCAGGTGGGTGCTTAGCCTGGCACAGGTAATCACCCCGTGTCCACACCTAACAAGCCAGGTGAGCACACATCTGCAGTCACCGCAAAGGCAAGTGTGGGTGGACAATTCTGCATGCACCTCTGCACGGCGGTCTACAAACACCCCCTCGGAAAGTTTGCCCCAGAGGGATTTAATGCAAAAAAACCCCAAATGACTGCAACCCTGACGCGGCACAGTTAAAAACCACGAACATGAACGACATGCCGGCTCCAGGAGTAACACAAACCCAGCCGTGCTGCACAGCCTGCATGCTGCATGGACAGACTGCTCCCGCGATGCAGCACCCCGACCCACAAGCCAGGGCATGGGGTGGGGCCTGCCTCCTTCCCAACTGTCCTCACCCATGTGGGCAATTTGCCTGCCTGCCTGCCGGGGGGAGAAGGGCAGCTCCTGCCCAGGCCCCACGAGGTGTGGGGAGACTTCCCCCACAGAGGCTACTCTATCGAGGCTTCCTGAGGACCATCACCGATGTCCATTTTCAAGGCTCCAGCTGCTGTCATTTCTGCAGTGTGGTGGCTGATGGACTCGTCAGAGGGGCTCAGCACAGCCTCCTTTGCCTAGTCACGCGACAGGGCCGCCCCCTCCCCAGGCCACAGGCAGGCTGCACTCACCGCACTCCTCCGCGCTAGTTTGGCCAGGCTCACTTCCTTGCCCAAGGGAAGGCTGGCGGTGAGCGTGCTCAGAATGGCCTTCCGCTGCGCTTCCGACGGGGCTTGGACCGTCGCCTCGTGGAGGAAAGCTGTCTGCACGTCTGCCAGGACGTCCTGAGGCCTGCACGTGGTGGCCACCACCAGGACAGGGGAACCGCTGAGACACAAACACACGGGAGAAACCAGAGCTGTCAGGCACACAGCAGAGAACCTGCAAACAACGTCCCCACACAAAGCTCCTCTGCCATGCACGGGCATGTTTGCACGTCAGCACAATCTGCTGCGAGAGGTGCCTCATTGTGCCGGGCAGAGCTGCAGTTCTGAGTGCAGCTTGGGAGACTACCTCTACTCCGCCTGCCCAGTTCAACCCCACACCACTCTGCCCCCAGGCGCCTGCAAGCTCGCCCCACAAGCCACCAGTGACATCACATCTTCCCTCCCCATGTCTCCCAGCCCTCCGGTCTAGTGCCAGGCCCCACAGCACCTGTTACCTGCCATCGATCTCACAAGTGTCCCATTGCTCCAGCTTTCCATCAGATCCTGCAGCTCTGGCTTTGCCTCACCCCAGATACGCTACATCTGCTTTGACGTGTCATCGAAGCCAACCCAAGAATCCTCTCAGCCCCAGAGGCCAAACCTTCTAATTCCCCACACGTCAGGGCTGCTCTGCTGGCAAACCCTGCAGGTTTTTTGAAATAAACCGAACAAGCCTGGAAAATTACTCCAAAGCCCAGTGGATGTTCTGGAAGCTAGTGCCTAGACACTGCAGCGGTTGTTGCCCTGGGGATTCCCGAGAGAGAGGGGAAGGGCCTCAGGTGCAAGCTGGCAGTGTCCGGGGAGGGTCCATACCTAGATCCAGCATCTCTGTCCAGGAGGAGGTGCCTTAGTGTAGCAGTGACTCTGGAGTCCTCTCCCAGCCCGTCCCGGTCTCGTCCCAGCAGCTCGATGTCCTTCAGCAGGAGCACACACGGCCGGAAGCGCTCAGCCTGCGCAAAGGCAGATTGCAGCTTCATCTCTGTAGCTCCACTAGTGTCTCCACACAAACTAACGCAGTCCACCTGCAGGAAACCAACCGAGAACACAGGGGGCTGAGGCGAGGGGAGCAGACCCCACAGAGAGGAGCAAAGGAGCAAACAAGAGTTCTGCATAAGAAATTCACAGCGAGGCATGGACAGAGCTGGATTCTCGCACCAGGGCCAGCACCAGAGAGAAGAGGCAGCAGCTGGCACACAGAACGGCCACTGAAGCCAAGGCAGAAGGCGTGCGAAGGGGGCGCAGTCAGGTCACAGATGGGAGAGCTGTGGGGGAGGCCCAGCAGGGTGGAGGAACGTGGTAGCTGAGGGAGGCAATAAGAAGAGCAGAGGGAAAGGCATCTGGAGCCATTTGGCCAACACACCCACAACAGGGCTGGGGAAAGGAGAAGGAGCAGGCAGAAAAGATGAGAGGTGGACAGAGGCTCAGCCACTGACCAAACGGCAAACACTGCAAGGAGCCACCAGGGAGGGAGAGGAAACCAGTGACCTCGGTGGGTGACTCTGTAAGGTCTGAGGCCTTTTCCTGCAGTAAGCAGCAGCTGCCAGATTAGGACAGCAGCAGCCACTAAGAAACAGTCACATCTTCACAGTCCATCTACATTGCACCAAGACAATGTAATATGGGGCTGTTAGGAAGGCTCCTGTCCTAATAGCACCCACCACCACCAGACAAAGAAACAGGTCTTTAGACGGGTAAAGAAAACTTTGTTTGGCAGCGTGCTGTCCGGCAAGGAACCACCTATCAACCCTTGTGATTGTGAAATCTCTACTTCTATTGTTTGGCCTTTATGGTCCCCACTTCTCTCTGGTTCATCTGTAGGGTCTGTCTGGCTCTTTAACTGGTTCGGTCTGTTGCGTAACTAATTTTTTACAATATTTAAATCAACTAAGATGGTGGGATGTGATTGGTTAAAGAATTGTTTTGTAATGGGCTAGGACTGGGGGAAAATACTGCTGTGTAGGACTTCAGTCTACAATGACTGGTGAAGGTAGAGCTAAGCAGGACCCAAGTTTCACTCACTGTATAAACTGGGGTCCAAGAGGAACTCCAGGACACAGCCCCAAGATCAGAGCTGCCAGACCTCAACACCTTGCCAACCATATCATGTAGAAGCTGGAGGAGCCTAGGACCATCTAATCCTGACTGGCCACCAGGAAGGGTTCATTGGCCTTACTGGGAGTGGTGCGCATTGTATGCGTAGTATGTGTATTCTGTTTGGTAACTATTAATAAATAGAGGTTAAGGATATTACTGTGTAAGGCTTGTTCACTGGTAAAAGGCCCCGCAAGCCCGCAGAAGATTACACTGTGAACCCTAGGACCTAGGAAAGGGTAGTGGTGCCTAAATTAACCAGGTTACGCCTTGAGCCCATGGAAGGGTAAAGGTGGGGTGCACCCCAGAGTATGTGAGTAACAACTCCACGGTGGGAAATGCAGCTTGAAGGTGCCAAGAGAAAGGGTGAGCAAGAAGGACCCAGCATGCCCTGAAGAATACTGGAAATTTCCACTAACTCTATTCACATCGGCACAAACGGTGTAAGTGAAGGATATTCAACAGATCTCCTGGGGCCTGGGAAAACACTGAAGATGGCTGATGCAGGCGATCCTCTCAGACGTGTGAGTGGAGCCCAGCTGGTGGTGTTTGGAGCAGGGGAAGACACTCAACAGATCAGGCAGTCTCCACTTACAGAGATGGGGCTACGCGAGTCTGGGTTCAGAGCCAACAGGCTGCAGTTCTGAGTGCTGGGCAAGCTCGTGGGGGTGGGGAGCTTCCATCTAATGCAAGTGTAGCGGAGTGGTCACCCGCTCCGGCCCAGGAAGGGTCGCAAGCCAGCCCTTAGGGAGGGCTGGGGCTGAGGGTTAATAAGCTGGGCTGATTGGGGAGGCAGCTACAGCTGGGCCACACCCCAATCAGGCCACAGCTGGCCTGTATAAAAGGGCTGTGAGTCAGGCACTAAGGCAGTCTCCCTCTAGCTCTGAAGGGAGAAGGACCTAGCTTCCTGGGAACCAAGGATACCCGGAGTGAAGCAGGGCTGGGGAAAGGCCAGAGGAGCTGGGGCGCTCCAGGTCGGCAACTCCCCAGGCTGCAGGGCCTTGTCCAAGGCCCCCAGAGGTACTGGGTTGCAGGGAAAGGCAGCAGGTCCAAACCCCCCTGCTGATGATAAGTGGCCATTACAGACTGCAGTTGGCCCCAGTGAAAGGGGGCTAGATGGTGACTGGCAGTAGCCACTGAGGCAAGGTGGGGGTTAGGGGATGGGGGTTCCCCTGGGTGGGGAGACCCAGGGAGTGGGTTACTGCCGGGGGCAGGACCCTGATGGGGAAGGGCACCCGGGTCCGGGAGGGACACGGGGGCGAGCGGGACGGCGACCAGCAGAGGGCGCTCCGATGGCTGGTGCGTTAATTCCCAGACAACCAGCAGGAGGCGCTGCGTGGGTGAGTCATCCCATCGTTACAGCCAGTAACCTGGGCCGTATTTCCCATTTAAAGAGAAAATGGAGCTGCTCTGCAAGAGACGAGGCAGATGAAGGGTGGGGGTGGGAGAGAACAGAAATGCACCACAGACCGTGGAGAAGACGTTATTATTACTAAAATCTGGTGATTACGGCCAGGTGGGCGTAACTGAATCCCACTGGGATGACTCAGAACTGGGGTGTCAGTGTAAAGGGGCGCATTCTCTCTAGGAGAGAGAAGGGAGGAAGGGGAGGGGTAACTAAGCTGGCTTTGTACAACGGGGCAGTGAAGGAGGTGCTGGTGAAAACCTGGGTGAGGCGGAGTACGGCTAGGGGGGCAGGGAGAGCACACCTCTAGGCCTAATCACATTGCCGGTGCAGTTCCACGAGGCAGCTCAGTCCCAGCCCCACATTCTACAGTTTCTGGACCGAGAGCTCTGAAGCGTTGTGCACCAGACTCTGGGTCTAGGACACCTCAATCTGCTTTGCCAGAGAAACTGCAGAACCCTAGCCGGGGATGCTTCGTTTGTGCACGAGGGGGGTGTGTCCTGTGATCTCCCTCCCGGCCTCTCCACAGGCACCGCTTCCTGCCTGCACTTCTCCCAGAGGGGAACTGCACAAGTCACCCCTCTTTAGACTGGATCACCAGACTCCAGCGCCCCATTTCACCACCCGTTCCTCCACTGTTACAGGCCGGGCTGTGCCTTGGGCCCTTCACCGTGAAAAGCAGAATTTTACTCCTGCACAGTAAAGTTTCAAAGCTGTATGAAGTCAATGTTCAGTTGTAAACTTTTAAAAGAACCAGAGCGTTTTGTTCGGTTCCGAACGTTTCAGAGTTACAAACAACCTTCATTCCCGAGGCATTCGTAACTCTGAGTTCTACGGTACTACAAAAATATATTGAGTACGGTCTTCCATGAAAGCTTGTAATGTTCTGAACTTGATGGTCATTACGAGATACAGATACAGACTGGGGTTATGAATGTATGTGTTTGTGTATATAGAAAAGTGTACTCCAATTGCAGTACGACTTCAGCATCACCTCACAACAGGGCGGTGAAGCAGACAGCAGGGCGCGCTACCACCCCAACCAGGGGACACTGGCTTTGAGCAAGCGGCCATTGACCAGGCCAGGAAAAAACAATGAGGAACCATCAAAATGATGGGAACAGCTTGAAAGGGAAAAGGAAACCCCGAGTCTTCGAAAACTAAGGAAGGTGGGAGTTTCCCCCACTTTGAGTATCTATAGTGCCTGAAGGAAAAAAACTGCAAACCCATTTCAAATGGAAGGGGTTTGAACTTAAGTTTATCCAGAAGTAGTGGATGGTCTTGAGGCAGAGAGAGAAGAGAGAGGGGAGAGAGAGATTAATAAAATGTTCAGGCATCTAGAGTCTGGAACAGGAGCCTTTTACTAACACAAAATCAAACACAAATTTTGATGGCATACCAAACTCAGCCAAATTCGAATGGAAACTTGTTGCAATCTCGGTTCCAGAGATGAAATGGGGCAAGAGTGATGTGCGCACATCTCTGGAGTGGGGGGGTAGGGCAGCAAGGAAACCAGCTGCGCAGGAGAGAGAGAGAAGGGAGAGAAGATGGGGTGGAGCTGCAAGGACGAAGGGCAGAGGAGACAGCCTCTGGGGGAGAGGAAGTGGCTCTTTGGTGGTGGTTTTTCACTTGCTTACTGGAGAAAACTCCTGCAATTCTCTACACGTCCCCCTGGTAAGTCCCCCAACCAACTGATCCCCAACATTCAACTCAACTAAAGGAATTACCTTGAACAAGTGGAGATTGAGGCAGCTACATGCAGCTCGGACAGCCGTCAGTTTCCCCCCACCACTGGGTCCTGCCAGTAGAATGCTGCCTGTTCCACGCAGCGCAGTCCCCCTGGAACACACAGGAAGCTATCCTCGTCACCATGGGGCGTGTGGGCCCCTGCTCACTCACTGCAGTGAGGCTCCAGCACCAGAGAGATTCTGCACCAAACCCCAGCACCTCTGCAAGCAAAGACACTTCCGAAACCACGGGATCCAAACACCGCTAGCTCTTGCCAGAGACACCAGTGTCCTGGGTAATGCTGCAGAGCGAAAACCGACCCACAACACAAAACAGCCCCATGCTGAGCAGTCCCTCCTCCGAGCAGATGGAATGCTCCAGAACAAGGGAGCTGTATCAGTGTGACCATACCTGCTGTTCAGATGAGGCCGGAGAGCATCACAGAGCTGCTTCACCACATCAGAGAGCCCGGACGGAGACAGACTGCTCCAAAACCCATGGTCACCACGGCTTGGGGAAGACGGCACAGCGCTGTTTGTTGAACCCATCTGCAAGGCAGGAAAGAACTCTTTCCAACCATGCCTTGGGAGGGACGTCTTCTTAGTCACCCAGCGTCCCCTAAAGCAGCGGCTCTCAAACGTCATTGCCCCACGACCCCCTTCTGACAACAAAACTTACTTCAGGACCCCAGGAGGGGGGACTGAAGCCTGAGCCTGCCGAGCCCCACTGCCTTGGGTGTGGGGGCCAAAGTTGAAGCCCAAGGGATTCAGTCCTAGCTAGGGGGCCTGGTACCCTGAGCCCTGCCACCCTGGGCAGAGGGGCTTGGGCTTCAGTCCTGGGCCCCAGCAAGTCTAACGCCAGCCCTGGCGACCCCATTAAAACAGGGTCCCGACCCACTTTGGGGTCCCGACCCACAGTTTGAGAACAGCTTCCCTAAAGCACCTATCTTGGGAGTAGAGCCATGAACCTCTTCCATGGCCATTCAGTGTTCCTACGTCATCATGGCCGTGCAATCTTAGCCTCACACATCTCCTGTACACCCTCCTTGGCTTCCCGCTGATACCTTACCAGGTACAGAGATGTGTTCTGGATGTCAGCCAGGTATCCCACAGACTGCTCTCCTTCCACCACTCCTACAATCTTCTTCACCTTGAAGTACAGCTCCGGCCAGCTACAGGAAGAGAAGCAGCCTGAATCCCAGTAGCCGAGGCCTCAGAAGCAGGATGAGCTTTTCATCACCAGGAGCCAATTGGGGCCCCTAGGCCCCCTGGTTACACACATAATAAACCAGAACAGGAGGGGGCATGAGGAGACTGTGTCCTCTCCCCTCCCAGCTGGCAGACAGTGGGAAAGTATCTGTCTGTTATTATTTTGAGCCTTTTGCACATTCTGTTGCTTAATAAACCCACTCTCGACATGGGGGTTAGGTCGGTATAACTACATTGCTTCAGGGTATTTCTATGGTAATGGAACCACTTGAGCGCTTCACATCAGACTTCATCTTAAAGTAGACACACTAAAGCTTTCAAATGAGGTATGATGTGCATATGTATAGAGAGGCTACATTTAGACAACAAAATTGGTGGTATCTGCCACTCAGCTATATAAATTAAACCCTTACACCAGAATAAAAATGTTCATAGGGGGAAATATACCAGTATAACTCCAGAAGTTTAAATTCACACCTTAGTTTATACCATTATAAATTCCCACTTAGACAAGCCCAAACATCTACTTCAATCTGCTTTTCTGTCATTGAACAGCTGCAGTGCACTCCTCCCTCTCCTTTGCGTCTCTCCCTCTTGCTTCCTCTTTTCCCCACCAGTTTCTCTCTGAGGGCTGCGTTGCTGAATTGATGTGTAACTACATACCCACCTAAAATCCAACACAAACTTTTCATCCAAAAAAACCCCAAGCCCCACAACAGACCAACTCTGAGCTCCAGGGACGAATCAGAAAAGACTCTATCACCTGGCTTCAACTGGGCCAGAAGGGGAAAGCAGTTCTTTTAACAGCGGCCTGAAAAAGCATAGGGAGATTACTGCATACCTAGGAAACTTCTCTGAATTCCCTTCCAAGAACTCAGGATGTCCAGCTGTTGGAATACACAGGATATCACCCTCCTGGACTAACCTGCAACGAAGCAGTAGCCATGGTGAATGATCAACTCTCTTAGGTTGTGCAGTCATCCACATCCTCAGAACATTAAATCAGTGAGAAACAGGAAATCAGTCCATCAGCGGTGATACCTTTATCTGAGCAAGAGGGGGAAAAGCCATTCAAACCCATCAAGTGTGCCTCTGTGTCTAAAAACCTCAGACAACTGGTTTAAAATCACCAGATTTAGCATTCCCAGGTTCCTGAGTGGACAGCAAGCGGCCAGACGCAGCCGGACTCCTGTATGGGGAATGCAGCTTTACCATGTTTGAAGAATTTGGTGTGGAAATAGAGATATTGTTGGTATTTTAAGAACAGGTTAGATAAACATACATCGGGGATGATCTAGGTAAACTCAATCCTGCCTCAGAGCAGAGGGCTGGACTAGATGACCTCCCGAGGTCCCTTCCAGACCGACATTTCTATGATTCTATTTTTTTTTTATTCAGCATCATAGGGGTGCATAGCACCGTACAGATAAAGTGAGAGCTCCTGCCCTCATGAACTTACAGTCTAACGTAGGCATCCTATAACAGGGCATGATGACAAAGTTAGAGATTGGGGGGGGGCGGGGAGGGAAGTGTTACAGGAGAGAAAGATCATGAGAGACCGTGAACAGGAGCAGCAAACAGGGAAGTGTTGTAAGGGAGTTCTCCAGAATCAGAGACTACTGGGACCTGTGCTGTTCAACGTATTCATAAATGATTTGGAAAAGGGAGTGAATAGTGAGGTGGCAAAATCTGCCGATGATACGAAATTACTGAAGATAGTTAAGTCCGAAGCTGGTTGCGAAGAGTTACAAAGGGATCTCACTAAACTGGGTGACTGGGCAACAAAACAGCAGACGAAATTCAATGTTGATAAATGCAAAGTGATGCACATTGGAAATCATAATCCCAACTATACATACAAAATGATGGGGTCTAAATTAGCTCTTACCACTCAAAAAAGAGATCTTGGCGTCATTGTGGATAGTTCTCTGAAAACACCCACTCAATGTGCAGCGGCAATAAAAAATGCTAACAATGTTAGACACCAATAAGGGATAAATAATAAGACAGAAAATATAATGTTTGTGATCATTCTCAGTGAGGATTAATGGGTTTAGTCAACTGTGGATTCGGTACTTTGGAGGAGCATTGCTCCTTGTGTACTTAAGAAGCAGCGATGAAGCATGGCATTGAGATGCGCCCTTCTTCCTAGGGCGATTAAAGGGACAAAAATAACATGTCATCTTTACCAAAAGGCTAACCTGGGATCTTGGAAGTGCTGGTGGAGAATACTGTCATAGACTCCTCTGGTGCTGTAGGCTGGTGAGGAGACAATCTCTATGTGCAGTTCCTTCGCAAAGGGCGGTATGGAGAGCAAGGACCGACTTCCTTGTCTCTCTTCCATACCAGGAGCTTCCCCATACCTCTGCAAAGGAAATAATGGCCCTATGGAGCTGTATCACCACTAGGAAGTTATGATCCACTTGTCCTCAACTTCCAGATGGCAACAACCTACAGAGCAAGCCCTCTTCTCCCCCACACTGCTGAAGACCTGCTCTACCTTCTCCATTGAAGGGGAGGACAACAGCAGCTCCTCCCCAAGGCAGCCGGGTGGTGCCACTGCAGAGCTCCCGCCAGCTCTGGCTGAAGCATCAAGTATCCCCTGGGACTTTGGCCACTCTCCATTGTCACTCCCACACCCGCTTTGCCAAGGGCTTTCCCAGCGAGCCAGCCGACCGCCCTTCCTTTCCCACAGAGGTACCTCACCGTCCTCCACCCTCCCAAACGCTTCTCCGTCGCCACCATCCCTGGGACATCTCTGGCCACCAACCCCTCCCAGGAGCTGGCCAGGCACCTCCACCCCGCAGCGCCCAACGGGCGGGCGGGCGCCTCTCCCCCACCCCGCTGGCGGCCAGGGGATCCCCCCGGCCCCCCATCTCCGCGCTCCGGCCAGCCCTGGAGGGCGGAGGCCCAGCGCGGTACCTGGATGAGCAGGTGGCTGCCGCCCAGCGGGTCGCAGGCCAGGTTGAAGGCCAGCGCGGCCGGGATGACAGCCGCGCCCTCCGGGGGGTGCCGGGGCTCCTGCGGGAAGTCCCAGCGGGGATCCAGGGCCAGCACGGCCGCCAGGTGCGCCCCGCCGGGCCCGGCCTCGCCCTCCCGCGCCAGCCGCACCCACTCGCCCTGGAAGAGGCCGAGGCCGCGCAGGCCGCGCCGGGTGACCCACAGCGCCGCGCCCGCCCCGGCCCCGGGCTCGGCCGCCAGCCCCCAGGGCGCCGGGTCCCCGCGCAGCGCCCGCAGCCGGCCCGGGCCCCCCGCCCCCCGCGCGAACCGGGACACCAGCGGCGGCGGCCCCGGGCCCGGCGGGGGGGCCCCGCGCTCCGGCCGCAGCTCGGTCAGCGCCAGCCGCGTCCCCGCGCCCAGCAGCCCCTGCAGCGCCGGCCGCGCCTCCAGCACCAGCGGCCCCGCGCCCGGCAGCGCCTCGCCCCGCCGGGCCAGCCCCGGCCCCGCCCGGCCCGGCCCCGCGCCCAGCAGCGCCCAGCCCAGCGCCGGCGGCCGCCGCACCGGCCACAGCGCCACCCGCCGCCCCGCCGCCAGCCCCAGCCGCCAGCCGCCGCGCAGCCACAGCTCGGCCCGGCCGCCCGCCACCGCCACCGCCGCGCTCAGCAGCGCCGGCTGCGCCCCGGGCCGGCCCGCGGGCCGCACCGCCAGCACCAGCGCCGGCCCGCCCGCCCCGCGCAGCCGCGCCACCAGCGGGGCCGGGGCCAGCAGCACCGCCACCCCCGGGGGCAGCTCCGGGGGCAGGGCGTCCAGGGGCCGCACCACCGCCAGCGCCATAGAGCCAGCGCAGAGCGGCCGCTCGACCACCGAGAGCGAGCGCAGAGTGGCGCCCCGGCACCATAAAGAGCGAGCGCAGAGCGGCGCCCCGATAACATAGAGAGCGAGCGCAGAGCGGCCTTTCGGAGCCAGGACCAGGGAGAGCGAGCGCAGAGCGGCGCCCCGGCACCATAGAGAGCGAGCGCAGAGCGGCCCGTCGGAGCCAGGACCAGGGAGAGCGAGCGCAGAGCGGCGCCCCGGCACCATAGAGAGCGAGCGCAGAGCGGCCCTTCGGAGCCAGGACCAGGGAGAGCGAGCGCAGAGCGGCGCCCCGGCACCATAGAGAGCGAGCGCAGAGCGGCCCTTCGGAGCCAGGACCATGGAGAGCGAGCGCAGAGCGGCGCCCCGGCACCATAGAGAGCGAGCGCAGAGCGGCCCTTCGGAGCCAGGACCAGGGAGAGCGAGCGCAGAGCGGCGCCCCGGCACCATAGAGAGCGAGCGCAGAGCGGCCCTTCGGAGCCAGGACCATGGAGAGCGAGCGCAGAGCGGCGCCCCGGCACCATAGAGAGCGAGCGCAGAGCGGCCCTTCGGAGCCAGGACCAGGGAGAGCGAGCGCAGAGCGGCCTCTCGGCATCACAGAGAGGCCTCGGCACCATAGGGAGCGAGCGCAGAGCGGCCCCTCGGCATCACAGAGAGGCCTCGGCACCATAGGGAGCGAGCGCAGAGCGGCCCCTCGGCATCACAGAGAGGGAGCACAGAGAGGCCTCGGCACCATAGAGAGCGAGCGCAGAGCGGCCCTTCAGGACCAGGGAGAGCGAGCGCAGAGCGGCCCCTCGGCATCACAGAGAGTGAGCACAGAGAGGCCTCGGCACCATAGAGAGCGAGCGCAGAGCGACCCGTCAGAGCCAGGACCATGGAGAGCGAGCGCGCCAGACCCAAGACCATGGCAAAGGAGCACAGAGCGGCTCCTCTTTACCATAGAGAGTGAGCACAGAGCGGCTCCTCCGTACCATAGAGAGCGAGCGCAGAGCGGCCCCTCGGCATCACAGAGAGCGAGCGCAAAGCGACCCGTCAGAACCAGGACCATGGAGAGCGAGCGCAGAATGGCGCCTTGGCACCATAGAGAGCAAGTGCAGAGTGCCCCGCTAGACCCAAGACCAAGGCGAAGGGGCACAGACCGGCTCCTCTGTACCAGAGAGAGTGAGCGCAGAGGGGCCCCTCTGTATCGTAGCGAGCGCAGAGCGCCCCACCAGAGCCAGGACCATGGAGAGCGAGCACAGAGCAGCCCCTCAGTACCATAGAGAGTGAGCACAGAGCGCTCCACCAGAGCCAGAACCATGGAGAGCAAGCGCAGAGCATCCTGCCAGACCCAGGATCATGGAGAGCAAGCGCAGAGCATCCTGCCAGACCCAGGATCATGGAGAGCAAGCGCAGAGTGGAGCGCCTCTACCATAGAGAGCGAGCACAAAGCGCCCCGCCAGATCCCGGACACGGGGAGCGAATGCAGAGGCTGAGCGCAGAGTGGCCCTTCAGAGCCAGGATCACCGAGAGCGAGCCCAGAGCGGCACCTGCCTACCATAGAGAGCGAGTGCAGAGCACGTCAGCAGTGTCTGGCCACGGACCAGGGCCCCGTTGCACTAGGCGCTGCACAAACACAGGACAAAGACACAGGTCCCGTTGTGCTATGCGTGGCCCTAACACAGCAGCCACTCTAGTCAGAATCAGGATGACAGAGGGGTGTAATAGACACATGGGGTGAGTCGGTGGAAGGAAACAGTGAGGCATAAGCAGCTGTTGCAACTCACTAGCTGCCAAGCCAGTGACCCCTTTGTCTGTAGTCCCAACTGCAAAAGAGAGTTTGAACGAGGAGGCCTTGTGCAAGTGATAGGGGTGCTAAGCCAGGCTTTGTAATGGGAGCTAGTTGCTATCATATCTATGCTAAGTGCATGCAGAGAATCTTTCTCCTCTGCCAGCCATCCTTGCTGGGTGAGAAGTACTGGTTCTCTGACTCCTGCAGAGAGGTCCCATTTTCATGCGGTTCCTTCTCTGCCCTAGAACCTCCAACATCCCCAAATCTGTTTACTCATCGTCATTGCCTGCTCTGTCAGATTAAGTAGCTGTTTGGCTTCCTGACCTGGCCTCAAGCAGATGTGATGCAGCATTGGCCAGTGGCTGCTTGTGTCCAGGGAGAGAGAGGTCTGTGGATCCCAAAGCATCTCTTCTTTGTTTTGGAGAAAGTAACCAGAGACTGATAGGGTGGGGTCAGCAGTTTGCCTGAAACACCTGCCCAATTAGCAGATGTTGGTTCAGCTAGGCATTGTTAAGTGGGTTCTGCTGATTCCCTGAGACAGGGAACTCATTAACCCACAAAGATATAAGGGGGGAGGGAGTGGCTCTGTTATCCATCCCTACCCCCCCTGCAAATATTTTCCCTCCCTTCTCTTCAGTCAGCCAGCCTCATACTGGCTCCCTCCAAACATTCCATGGCCATCAAACTCTCTCTCAAGACATAAAGGCCATGTCTTCACTAGGGAAAAAAGTTAAGTTTTTACTACATGCTAGCTAACACGTGGTAATTGACACATGGAAAAATCCTAGAGAATTCAAGCCAGTGGTAGGTTTTGTGGTTTGCTTGTTTTACTAATTATTTATTTAGGAAATTTTAACCAATTTAAAAATGAACTTTTGTTTAGCGAAACATTATACTGTAATATAATCATGAGCTCTCTCTGTTTAATAGGGTGTTACCATATTAGAAATTGAGCATTTACACTTTCCACAACATGTTGTTTCTGGTGATTTTATTAAATCAAGTAAAATCCCTCATTTAACAAACCAGGCATGTCAATCAAATATTAATATTAAAAAAGATTGGACAGGTGTGGTTTTTTTGGCAAGTGGGTGTATAGGCAGTTGTGGCTTTAACATGTTAGCAGGTCAAAATTCCTAGTCTTTACCTCAATCTGCCAATGTGCGTTAAAGCCACAGCTGCCTTGTCTTCACTGTATTTGTATTAGTTAATACATGGTTTAAAAAAAACATGTTTCCTTCATGCAGCAGGAGACTACCAGTGTGATCCTACTTGTGACAGTCATTGCTGAGCAGCTAAATGGACATGTAAAGATGCTCTCTCACAGCAGTAAAAACAAGTCAAAATGTATCTGATTCAGAATAAAGGTAGGTGAGGTTACCCAGCCTGTCTTGGGGGAGTCTCCTTGATGTGGATGACTAGTCTAGGGAAAAGGTGAGTTTCGAACAAGTGTTGGCTAACGTACATGACAATCCTAGCGTGGACAAGGCCAGCTGTAGCTTTCACATGTTAGCTGCTCAAGAGAAACACGGAGGCCTGTGATCCTAACGTCACCTAACTCTACTGGCTCACAATCCCACAGCGGCAGCTGAGCCCGTCTGCGCTACCAACATACGTGGGAATAACCGTGGGAAAATCCACCTTCCTGAGCGACGCAGTGACAATGACCTAACCAGCGGTGTGGACAGCGCTAGGTGGACGGGAGGGCTTCCCCAACAGACCCAGCCACGGCCCCACCTGGAGGGGGAACACCTAGCATAGGTAGCATGGTCACTCAGCCCTGTCAAGTGTCAGCTGTCATGTGGCAGGCAGAATAGGCCGGGGCTGCAAAGGGGGCAGTGCTGTGCTCTGCCAGCGCCCCCTGCCGCCTGGAGGTCTGTCCCTGCCACCTGGGTGGAGCCACGCCTGCTCTCCTGGAAGAGCCTTGCCCCTGCCCAGCCACAGATCTGTTCCCCTTCCTCCCGCTAGGCGGCGTGGCCGGGCGCCTCCTCCCATGGCGCCACGTGACCCTGCCTGGGAGGTGCGGCTGGCTGCCCAGGGCCTTGCTCCGGCCCCGCCCCTTCCGGTGCCGGGAAAGGAGGGGGCGAGGAGGGCCCTCTGGGGGCGGGGCCGCGCTCCAGCCAATCGGCCGCGGCGGCTGCTGGCGTAGGTAGCGAGGCAAGCGACCAATGAGGAAATTCCGTGCCGGCGGCGCTGGCCAGTGGCGTGCGGTCGGCGAGGCTGTTGCTAGGCAGGTTTGGGCCGGGGAGGCGGCTGGGCCCGGCTGAGGCGGCGGCGGCGGCGAGCGGGCCGAGCGGAGCCGGGATGCCCTACAAGCTGAAGAAGGAGAAGGTGGGGCCGGCGGGCACCGCGGCTCCCTCCCCCCACGGCCCGCACCCCCCCCCCGCCCGGCCTCCCGCCGGGACAGGGAAAGGGGCAGGCCGCGGGCCGGGGCCTGGGCTGCAGCCTCCGGGGGCGGAGGGAGCTGGGGGGTTGGAGGTGCTGGGGACACGGGGGCTATGGGCCTGGAAGCAAAGGGGCAGGTGGGCGGAGGTGCCGGGGGAAGGGGGGTCTATGGGGCTGGAGCCTGGAGGGGATTGTGGGGCGGGGGGCAGAGGTGCTAGGGGCTGGAGGGGGCTATAGGGCAGAGGGGTCTATGGGGCAGAGGGGTGGAGAGTGCCAGGGCAGAGGGGTCTATGGGGCTGGAGCCTGGAGGGGGTTGTGGGGCGGGGGGCAGAGGTGCTAGGGGCTGGAGGGGGCTATAGGGCAGAGGGGTCTATGGGGCAGAGGGGTGGAGAGTGCCAGGGCAGAGGGGTCTATGGGGCTGGAGCCTGGAGGGGGTTGTGGGGCGGGGGGCAGAGGTGCTAGGGGCTGGAGGGGGCTATAGGGCAGAGGGGTGGAGAGTGCCAGGGCAGAGAGGTCTATGGGGTAAAGAGGCATGGAGGCTATAGTGCAGGGGGACGAGAGGGTGGGGGGCTGTGGGTCCCGCAGTGCTGCCCCAGTAGGGGTCAGTAACAAGGTGCCATGGTGCAGGGAGGGGGGCAGCGGTGCCCCAGGCAGGGGGACGTGTTCAGTAGCCTAGCACTATGGCGTGTCAGCACCGGCCTGTGAACTCTGACACAGTCCAGGCATGTTTGGCACACAAAGACGTGAGGGCCCCAGCGGCGTGGTGCAAACACACGCGTGGCCTCGCTGCTAGTGGTGACAAGGCTCAGGCACGTATCGGGCTGCAGCAGGGCCTGCAGTGCCATAGCAAGGAGGTGTGTGGGCAGGACGTGTTTGGTGAACGTGTTGCCACATCCCAGGTTCATCTCCCCCACAGCGTGCTTGCAGTGCCCTCTGTCTAGATCATGGTTCATAAACCCACCTGGAACATGCTGCCATGGCCTGTGCATACATGATGCATCTGGTACACATTGCCATGGACCACAGCACAGCCATGCTGCTGCAGACTGGCCACACCGTGAAAACAGTGTCCATGCAGGATGCACAGGTGTTTGCAGGCTAGAGTGCTGCACTCTAAGCCTGTCCTCTGGGTGCCCTAGCTTCGCTCACATTCCTGACTGCTGCATGCCTGTTGTTCTGGCTTCTCTCTCCTGTACTTCCCCTTTCTCCCACCTCTCTCCAACCCCAGCTCTCCCACCTCTTTTCCTATCTCTCCTCCCCCACGCCCCCCAGTGCTCTCTGTTTCTTCCCCCACAAGCACTCTGTAGTCCCTTCCCTTCCCATTGTACCTGGTGCGTCCATGGCTTAATTGCAACCCCTTTATGAGTCCTGTTGGCTAATTCTTTGCACCTTTTTTGCAGTCAGATGCCCTCTTGTGGGCCTGCTGTTTTAGCTGCGTGTTGCATCAGGAACGTTTGTGCTGTAACCAGCTAAACTAGTTCCCCAGGTGCTGTCCTCTCCTGGCATTGCGTTCCCTGTCACCCATCTGTGGTGGGCCATGGACAGGCTCAGTCCACGGGGGGAATCTTGAGGAGTGTGACTGCATTCTTGTATCCTGATTCTATTTGGGAGGTTAACAGCCAGCTTTCCATGCTGCAGGGGTGGGTTACCACATCAGATCGGCTGGGAAGAGGATATGACGTATGTAGTAGTTGGACAGTTGGGATGCCCCAAACTTAGTTGGGTGCAGAGTTCTCCATTGTGAAGGGGAAGAAGTATCTCTGGGAGCCCCCATTTTAAGAGTCATGGATCATTGCTGGGGTGGTGTCTCCGTGACAGTCTGTGAAAGAGTGAAGCAGATCTAGGCAATGTCTACACTACCCTGCCATTCAGACTATGGGGTGTGTGAATAGCAGTGCCTTGTGCACCAAAGAACTGCGCTATAGCTCTTCTGTGTGGATGCAGCAGGTGAAAATTAAAAGGTTCCTAGTTCGCATTAATGTAGCCCTCTTTGAAGAGGACGTTAACGTGAACTAGGAACCTTTTAGTTTGCCCCCACAAAGTCCATGCAGGGGATTTATAGGACAGCACTTTGGTGCGCAAGACACTGCTGTTTGCACCCCTATGGTCTAAACGGCAGGGCAGTGTAGCCAATCCCACAGAAACTTGTGTCTAACTGAACAGAATTAAATCTTTTCCAAGCCCAGTGTAACTGAATATGCTCTCTCCTCATTGTTCCAGGAGCCTCCAAAGTCTTCTAAAAGCACCACAAAGCCCAGCAGCGGCAGCAGTGGTGGTGGTAAGGATGGTGGGGCAGAGAATTCAGAGGAGGTAAGGCATTCATCTTGCAAAGCATCACACCCGTACAACTTCTCTCTCTTGTATGGCATCTTTCTTTCAAATTGTCTCTTCAACAGCTTTGCTGAATAAGGAACTTAATGTGCTTAAACGTGCTACTGAATGTCAAAGGTAGAGAGAGCTGATTGAGGTGGGAAGGTAGTTGGAAAAGATAGAGGGTGAGAACTGAACCCTGTGGCACTCCATAGAAATAGAGACTTGATGGGGAGCACAGTTAGATATGCCAGAGCCACCTATGCGGATGGGCTAGAATACAGTAGTGAAGCCTGCATTGAGAGCAAGGACAATGGAGAGGAGAAGACATAGCTAGCAGAAAGAAGGAAGCCTGAATGGAACAGAATTTTCCTTGGCATGGTCCAAAACGTTATTGAGAGGTGAACTGAGTGGTAGAAGAGAGCTTGCCGTTTGCTTGGGAGAGAGAGGAAAGAGCTGGGATAAATTGACATCGGAGTTCAATTAAGCATGGGGAGAAGAGTGGTGGATTTGAGAGATACGGCGAAGGTACTAGAGGAAGTTTGAGTTTCTCACTATTGTAACACCCTTTCTGTCAGCAGGGGAAGATCTAACATATGCAAACACACATTCTATATTCAAAGTGCTACTCAGAGCATCCTTTCCTCTGGGCGCTGGTGCTGCCAAGAAAGACACATCTGGAGTAGTGTCAATACAGAGTAACTTGCTATAACAAATGGTGTCGCATATTAACACACAGTTTTTCTGGAATTAGCAGGAACTCAGGCACATATGAATGTTTTGGTAAGATTGATCTCATTCGGTGTTCAAACAGTGTGGTTTTCTTGGGCTCTGGAGACCGAGACCCAGCCTCCAGAAAGCATTTTACTCGCCATCTAAGAGGCATGCTTATTTTTTCCATTAATGTAGTTTTTCAGGTAAGACTCTCCCCACTTCCATCTCAATCTAGTACAGTCCGATTAGGAGACTGTGTGCTTAAGTCTTTGCTATGTGCTGTTCCTGGGAAATTGGAATGTGTTGCACTATAGCTCTAGCCTGGGAATTAGAGGTTGTTGAGTTGTTTAAAGTTAGAGAGGGGAGGGAGGGTAAAAAGTCAGCGATTCAGTGGGGCCGTGTGTCATCAAAACAGAGTATTAATGTATAGGCCTCCCTCCGCCCAAATAAACACATTAAGTTTATAAACGGCTCAAGCAACATCTATACTGATAGTAGTTGCTCCTTCTGAAGACCCAGTGTTAGAACTTACGCCTAAACAAAAGTGTAATTGAAACAGGAGTGGTTTGCCTTGGGGACTCTTGTTTAGTGATCTGTGATCTCCACTCCATTTTAGTCTCAGCCTGTTGGTCCCCACTCCTTTCCCATGCTGGATTTTCCCCTTTTTCTGGTGTATACAGTTTTCAAAACAATTTCCCACCTTAGTTCCTCCTGGCTAGAAGGAATCAAGGGGACACCAACACCAGCCATGTGAGTTAATCATTGCCTCTTGTACGGCAGTCTTGATCCTCGGATCCCACAGTGCTGTACAGAAGAACCCAAGTCTCATGTCTTCAAACACAGAGGAGGCCAACAACAATCAGAAGCAACCGAATTAATACTGGGCAGTTCCCCAGTCAGGTTGGTGAGAAGCTGCAGTGCTGCATTCCTAGGACCAAGTGATGCAGTATGAGGGTATAAATAGCACCGCTCGCAATCTTCCTTCAGTGACCCAAAATGGCAAATAATGTTGGTTGCTACGGATGCAGAAGAAATCTTTTGTTGTTTTTTTAAAACCTTTCAACAAACCCCAAACCCTGCACAACCACCCAGCTCTCTGTTGAGGTAGAACGTCAGCTCTCCTTTGGCGATATGGCCAGGAGGAGGGAGAAGCCAGCTCTGCAGTGTTCTCCCTACCGTGGGTTTCTTCTCCTTCTTTCCCATTAGGGTTACCTGTAAGGCTCTGTTCAAGACTGTTCTTGCTCTTGTGCTCTCTCACCCTCAGTGGCAGACCGCTCTGGTATGGAATGGATGAGTACATGTCTCTTGACAAGTAACCATTTGTTTTTTCTTAATTTGGATTAAATTCTTCCAGGAAACAAAGTGACTAATCGTAGTGCTCAGAAACATTCATACAGAACTATCAGCAGACATACTTGTAAGTCAGCAATCCATCACATGTTGGTACTACCTAAATATGTGGAGGATGGATTAGTTGGTGACTGGAACAAGAGACATGCATTGTGTGGGATCCTTTTTGTGGAAGGCAAAAGGGAGCTTGGGTTAGTGAAGTGTCCATGAATGTGTTTGAGGGGTAAGGCATGTGGGCAGAAGCTGGACTGGATTTAAATGTTGCCTTAACTGGGGATTTCAGCGTTTGTCACCGATTGCTTTGAGAGAGGTAAGGGTGCTCAGGTGCATTTCTTAAGAGAAGTTTTGTTTCCTTTGGGGGTTTTGGGGGGAGGGGGGGAGAATTTTCCTGTTTTGAAGTTATCAATAGACATTTAAATGAGTACTGTATAGAGCGAGAGGGCAACCCTGCTCCAGCACATCTTCCTGTTCCCTCCCACCACATCACAGGAAGAAGCAGGCTTCTTGCAGCCAAACTTGCCTCTCAAACAGAGTTTCAGATTCTGCTTCCAGAACAAAGCATTTTCCCAGCTGACTATGCCTCTCCACAGAGAAGCCCTGCTCTGGCAGACTTTACAGGTGCAGCAGATTGGGACTCCCCCCAGTGAATTTTAGCAGGTCTAGGGGAGGGTGAGGCAATAAATCAGGGTGAGTGTGAAGCAGGGGAGGGGCTGGGCAGCCAGGCTTGGGAACCGGCACTAAGCCCTTAGTTTCAGCACTTTGATGCCTATTCTGTAAGCCAGTGGTGAATTCCGCTATTGTAGACGAGTCAATAAAAATACCATGCAAGCCAATCTTGGATCTGTACTGGAGAAGGGAAACGTTGACATCCATACGTGAGAGCTGAGACCCGCCAGCCCTTCAAAACATCAGCAATGCCAGCAATGGGGGAAAGCGGAAGGATGCAGGATTAGTTCCTATAAGATGCACATTCATTTTTACCTGGCCAAGAGGTCACTGAGCTAAGGTAATATTATCAACGGTCAAGTGGCAGCAGCACTTAGTAGCTAGGCATGGGGCTTTTAAGGTGCCTACTTTGCTCCGAAAGAGAAGTTACCAGTGCTAGGAATCTCAGGAGTAAATCTGGGGAGCTGGGGGAGAAAGGGACTTCTGGGGAAGTGTTTCCTAAAGAGACTGGATGCTAATGGGAGAAGGTGTCAGTGTAGATCGTGGAGGAGGAGATGCTGCTGCAAATCATTTCAGTATTAGCTGGGGGAATGAGGAGGAGGAGAGTTACTCATCTCTAGCCAGAGAGAGACTGGGAGGGGCAGGTGAGGTGGGTGGGTGGAAGAGAGTTAATGGCCTGGAAGAGGGAGTGAGGCTTGCCAGCGCACTGGGAGGGAGGGAGGAGAAGTTGCTCTGCAGCCTGGAAAGCAGCTCAGGAGAGGCAGGGATGAGACTCCCAACTCATGGGGGACAGGGACATGCCTGTTGTTCTTTGAGTTGCTGTGTCCTGCACTTCATAGGCATTTTTATGGGACTTGTCACTGCAGTACACTGGGAAGTCTGCAGCTGATAGGAATAGGGTTGCTTCAGGTGTGGGGAGGTGGATTTTAATAGAGGCAGTTGGCTAGAGGCAGTAGAAGAGACACTTATATGTATCGGCTCCAGGGGCTGGAGAAGAAGAGTCAGCAAAGAAGGGGCTGACAGCAAATCTGGGCTGAAAAGCCTGGTGATCTTAGGAGCTTGAGACCGCAGTGAGGCAGGATTGCATACCAAGGGGTGAGGCAGGGGAGAGAGCATTCAGCCACAAATAGGAGTGGCTGGGGTATGTGAGAGCACGGAGAGGGGAGCCCATGAGCTCAAGGGTATGGGTGGGAGAATGACACAGGCTCTGGGAGTTCAGGATGAAGAGTAGGTCAAGGGCCTGGGGCTTATCTGAGGACACAGAGAAGTCCCCAGGGAGGAGGAGAGGAGGGAGGGTCTGGCTATGGGGAGGAAGAGTCTGTGAGAGTGGAGAACCTGAACTTAGCTTTGGTGGTGGCTGGCACGTCCTCTGGGCCTGAGCAAGGGGGCTGTTCCGGGAGGAGGTAGCTTCCGCACTCGCTGTGAGTCAAACGTTGACATTTGTTTTTAAAGCAGCCTCTTTCAGAGGGGAATAGTGTAGCAGCCTCCCTGAGCTGCCTTGCCTTGGTGTAGTGTGAAGGCATCTAAGTCTGTCTTATCCAGCTAGGAGATGCGTGCCCAGCCTCATTCTTCTCAGAGACCAGCCAGCCGCTGAGCAGTGTTAATCTGGAGAGAAGGGTTTTTAAGGTGGACATCTTTGTGCATTAAGTGACAAGCTTTCAGCTTCAGTGATCCATTTATGTCTGCTGCATTTTCAAGGCTAGAAACTCTTTAGAAGACAATGCAGAATCGTCTTCTGAGTTTGCATTTCTCCCCCACCCCCCGGCCCAGACAGGAGTGGGTGGGGGACCTGATGGGCTGGCTCTGCCGTCAAACCTGTGGGACAGCAAACCTACCCCGGGTAGTGCGTGATGAGAGTAAGAAGTCCCCCTGGTGCCGGGGCCCTTACTGGTGCAGTTCCCATTAAAATCTTTCAGAGCACAGCAGTGTGAAGGAATAACTATAAACCCCCCATCCCTAGCCTGAGCTGGGAGTGGACAGAGCCCCTCCCTGTGCAGAGGAGAGTTCTGTGTGTGATCAGGATTTCTCTGTTGGGTTGTTCTGTAGCCAGCAAATCTTCGCTATTCTTTTGACTCCCCAGCTATTAAAACCTTACACAGCGCTTCCCTCCCGCTACAGCCGCTATTCAAGGCTCTTCAAAAGCAGGAATAGTAAAGTACCAAGGCCCTTCCCAGACTCCTAATGAAGTGCCTGCAGCCAGACCCTGTTAGTATGCAGCATGCTCTCTGAGCTGGTAGAGTTCCCTGTCGCCTCTTCATGTGAGAAGGAGGGACCAGGAGAAGGGAGATGTCTCTTGAAAGTATTGTTTCCTGCCCTGCTTCCTGCAGAGTGTTTCCAGGTTTAAGGCCATCTGTGTTCCTCCTCGTTTCTGGTTGTAATGTCTCTCCCTCAGGCTGTCCTGCCCTGTGGACTCTCTTGCCTTTTCTTCTGCTCTGCGCGAAGGGCTTAAACTAGCTTGGAGAGCTCCCTTCTTTTTAAGTTCCTTAGTGGTGTTTGAACAAACCTGTCGGTTGCTAAGGATATTCCGAGGGCTGGATAGTCAGGGAGAGAACTGAACTTTGGGACTCTAGAAAGTGTCCAGTGGAAATCCTGCCAAATGGAGTCAGTGCCCTAAGGCATCAAGCGAGAGATCAGTATTCAGGAATAGCCTAGTACTGGAATAGCATAGCGTCCCCAATAGCTTCACAGCACCTCTTCATCATTACGTGGGCCAGCTCACCCCACCCCAACCCCCCCAGGCAAACAAGCAGCCGCCGAAACAACTACAGCAATGGCCTATGTGGAAATCTGTTAGGAAAGTAACATTTTCGCTGACTTGAAATGTGATTTAGCAGGTAGGAGTGAAGGGGAAGTGCTGGTGTCTTGTGAGCAGCCACTGGCCTAAACCAGCATCCTGCTCAGTAATTCTTTCCCTGCCCACTCACCCCGTGTCCCCACCACGACTCTCCTGCACCACTGAGTGCCTGCGAAGGCCTCTTTGGCGAGACCTCTGTTCTGTGCCCTCTTCCTTGCTAAATGGCTGAGCCTCTCCTTGCTGAGAGGAGGCAGAAGAAAGTTAGCTGTTAATGACAAGTCAGGTTTGATGAAATTCAGGGGGTAACACGATTTGGTTTCTGGTTCCTCCTCCCCCTGCAATTTACGCTGCTGGTTCTGGTTTTACTGCTGGGAGTGTGCAAAGGAGTGTCAGAAAGAGGCATCCTCCAGATCGTGAATACTGCAGAAATTAATCACTGACTGGAGCTCTGCGTGCAGTTCAGTGTGGGGCAGCTTTAACTCTTTATTTTCTAACTGAATTCAGAATAGATTAATTGGAAAAGTAGGACATGCTCCACTTTAAAATTAGACAGGGAAATGTTAAGGGGAAAACAAGCACACCAAGATTGGAATTACCGACCGAATGCTTCCCGTGGCAGATGTCAAGAGGGACATTCAACGTAGAATTGACACACACTCGCTGTCGTTGCCATGCTTACGTGGCGTGATTGCCGGGCCCTGCTCTGAGTTATTGTCTAGGTCCCCCTGTTTCCCCCCCTAATTCGAGCTGCTAGATTTTTTCAGTCCAAGAAGAGGCTGATAGTGTCTAGTCTCGGTAAACAACCTGTGAAACTATAGCCCACCACATGCTTGTGTATCCGGTTATTAGAGCTGAGATCTGGGGCTCTGGGTTGTCCTATCCTCTTCTTGATCTCCCCTGCCAGGTCCAGCAGCAGCAGCAGCCGCCCCCACCGACTTCAAATAAGCGCCCCAGTAACAGCACCCCCCCACCAACGCAGCTGAATAAGATCAAGTACTCTGGAGGACCCCAGATAGTAAAGAAGGAGCGACGGCACAGCTCCTCCCGCTTCAACCTGAGCAAAAACAGGGAACTGCAAAAGCTCCCTGCCCTCAAAGGTAAGGCCATGGCGGGCTTGGGGGTGCATATGTCTAAGTCTCGGGTCTGCCTGGCTCACTGGAAACCTTCTCGAGGCGGAACAGCTGCAGTTCAGCGGTCATTTGGGAGACAGCCCAGCAATAGTCACGCTAGCCTTGATGCCTACAGTGCCATCGTGAAAGCAACTGCCACTTCCTCAGCCGTTTGGGGCTGAGAGCTTCCAGTGAGGAGCCACAACGGAGGGGTTCCTTGCCCATTGCTGTCTGGCTGCAGCTGTGTCACAGTGTCCTTATGCTGCTCCAGTCCCCCTCTGGTGATACGGTAGCTGCTTGTTTGTATTCCCATAGGGCCTAGGGCCCTCCCTGTGCTAGGCGCTGTACAAACACAGAACAAAAAGACAGTCCCTGCCCCAGGACAAGAGAGGACAGATGGGTGTAGACAGGTGGGAAGTACAAGCAAACAATGAGACAATACTGGTCGGTGTGATAGGCAGTAGCTGAGCCCTGCAACCACAGGAAGAGCCCTCCCCTTTCAGAGTAAGCAGAAGGAACCCCGGGAGCATTCTCCCAGCGGGACAGGGGCTCCAGCAGGTCCAGCCACAGCCCTCTCTTTAGCATCAGTGTGCGCCCTCAGGCTTCTCCCAGGAGCTTTCAGAGCACTTCCCCTTGGTACTAGGAGTTTACAGAGCTCCTCCCCTTGACTTACCTACATTCCCCCTCCAAAGGTGGTGCAGCTGAGGAGTAGGAGAGTCTAGGTCCTGCCTCTACCCTAGTGTCCAGACCTGGGCCCCTATGCAGCAAAGGAGCCACCCACTCCAGCCTCCACATTCTACTTGGCTGTTCCTCCAGAGCTGCTTCCCAGCCTGGCTCACCTGCTTTCTCAGCTCCCTCTCAACTGGGAACCCCCGTGTAGATCCCGCCCAGACCACAGTGACCATCTCTTGCACACCCTGCAGCGGGCTGTTGTACTCTCCAGATCTCGCTGCTTCTTGGGGAGCAGGGACCTGCCTTCTCTTTCCTGCTTGCTGCCTAGCTCACAGCCACTAGTCACATGTTCTGGGAAGAACACAGACGCAGGTAAGAGGGGAGTTCAGTTCACGCCATGACGTGGCACTATCACAGGGCGTGTCTATGTTGCAATCCCAGGGGGTGATTGTGGCTCGAGTGGACATACTGAGCTGGCTTTAATCTAGCTAGCTCAGGAACCGGAGCAGCAAAGTCGTGGCAGTACATGCTTCAGCCTAAGCTGGCCAAGCCTGCCAGAACCCTGGTAATTAGTCATGGGGCTAGCCCTTGGCAGTCCCGCAGCTAGGTAGGTTAAAGCTAGCTACTTGAGTTGCAGTCACGCCCCTTGAAAGCCGTATAGACATATCCTAAGAGGAGGTGAAAGCTACCCAGACTATGGCAAATGAGAGCCCGCATGTGGACACTCTTATTCCTGTGTAAGAGAGCCTCGTTTCAGTTTAAATTACGTTGCTTGGGAAGCCACTCATATACCAGAATAAGAGTGTCTGCTCTGTGTGTGTGTAACTAGATCTGTATAACTGGTAACACTTTCCAGGGTAGACAGAGCCTTAGCCTGTCTGCCCGCCTCAGTTCCCCGTCTGTATAAAGGGGATAACCGCATTTCCCTGCCTCCCGGGAGGATAAATACAGTACACATCGAGGCTCTTGGATACTACAGACGTGGAGGCCGTGTAAGTACCGTAGATAGAGGTAACACAGAGGTGAAACGTGCTTTGCTGTCCCTGCCAGATGCTCCCGCTCATGAACGAGAAGAGCTCTTCATACAGAAGCTGCGACAATGCTGTGTTCTCTTTGACTTCATCTCCGACCCGCTCAGTGACTTGAAGTTCAAGGAGGTGAAGCGAGCTGGTCTCAATGAGATGGTGGAGTACATCACGCACAACCGGGATGTCGTCACCGAGGCCATCTACCCTGAAGCTGTCATCATGGTAGGACTAAGGCCAGTTTCCTGGGTTCGCCCCCCCAGCAGGTGTCAGGACTGGAAGAGGCTTCTGTCTGCATGCCTAGAAATTGGACATAGTGAGAGGCATAAGTGGGGGGCAGCTGGAGAGAGGAAGAATAACTTGCTCGGGAGGAACATGCCCATGACATCTTTGGACTCTTATTAGCCATCCAGAGAATGACTGGGGTGTGTGCGTGGAAGGTGGGGGAATAGGTCGGGTATAGAGCAGCCAAAGGTGTTTGTCCACATCACAGGCAGCACTGGAGGTGTTTGACGTCCACATGGCAGCTGTAACCCTTTGGCCTCCAGAGGGGCGGGGGTGTTTGGGAGCAGTTATAAAGAGCCTCAGCTCTGGGCACAGCGACAGTGTCAGTGCCCGTGGGCCAAAGGGAAGGCGTGGAAGGGTCACTCATCCGTCTTCTCACTTCAGTTTTCAGTGAACCTCTTCCGGACCCTCCCGCCCTCGTCCAATCCAACAGGAGCAGAGTTTGACCCCGAGGAGGATGAACCCACGCTGGAAGCTGCCTGGCCACACCTCCAGGTAAGAGAGAGCCTCCCAGAAGCAAGTGTTGCTTAGCCCCAGGGATGTTGGTGCGGGCTAGTCTAAGGAGCTTAGGGGGTCTTTTCGTTTTTGAAGTTAGGACCCTTGGGAGTCCCCCTTTTATTTTTTCTCTCTCTCAGAAGCCCCAAGCCTCTGCTCCCCGCCCTCTGGCCCAGGAGGATGAGAGACCGCTCCCTGGAGAGGAGCCAGTGCTGCTGTTGCTTCCTCCCCCTGGCACAAAGCCTGCTGCCCCTGCTGGCCAGGAGCCTCAGGCCTCCTCAGTGGGTGGGACCTATTAGGCCCCCATAAGAGCCGTGCTTGGACACCCAGACCATTTATTTAACAATTTAACCGGCCAAAATAATTATGGGCAAAAATAATTATGAGCAAAACTGATGGGGAGCAAACATTTCAGCAGTGACGTGTGAGCACAAACTGGGAGGTGCTCCAGGACTCTCTTCTAGATGCCCACAGAGCCACCGTTCCTCAGGCATGGACACGGATACGTATTGAAAACTGAGTAGCATTCTGGGGAAAAGGGGATGTGGTGGAAGCCGCAATAAAAAAATAAAATCAATCTAGCGACAGAGCTCGGAGAGAAGGCAAAGAAAACTTGATCAGATCAGGTTCTGCAAGTACCTACGCACAGAGATGGTATCTGTTAGCAGAGGGCTGTTTGAGCTAGCAGACAAAGGCAGAAGACGAGCCAGTGGCTGGAAGCTGAAGTGAGAAATACTCCTAGTGGAAACGAGATACAATTTTGTAACCATGTGGGGTAATTACCCATTGGTGCAATGTACCTAGGGATGTGTGTTGTGTTGGTAAAGGGGTGGGGCTCAGGGGTCAGATACTAACAAAACTCTTCTCCACTGTTAGAACGTTCAACTGTTAATTGTTTCCTGGCACATTCGCGCTGGTGACGCCTGCTGTAACAAGCCACCATTACAAATCTTTAGCCTTTTACTAATTGGATGGGGAAAGGAACATTGTTGACGCATGTAAAGTAGGAAGAATTAAGTAAAGCTTTTCTTTTTTTAAAAAAGCCCCCTCTTGCTCTCCTCAGCTGGTGTATGAATTCTTCCTGCGGTTCCTGGAGTCACCCGACTTTCAGCCAAATATAGCCAAGAAATACATTGACCAGAAGTTTGTATTGTCAGTAAGTAGTTCCAGCTTCCCCCTCCCCATGCCCTTATGAAGGTGTGTTTAGCAGGCACGCTGCGTGTCACTGCCCAAGCAGCCCCCATGGCCTCCTCAGAGAGGATGGGTAGTAGGCTCACTTCAAAGAAGGGCAACAACATTATTAGGGGTATGGAACAGCTGCCATATGAGGGGAGATTAATAAGACTGGGACTCTTCAGCTTGGAAAAGAAATGACTAAAGGGGGATATGATAGCGGTCTATAAAATCATGACGGGTGTGGAGAAAGTAAATAAGGAAGTGTTGTTTACCCCTTCTCATAACACAAGAACTAGGGATTACCAAATGAAATTAATAGGCAGCAGGTTTAAAAAAAAACAAAAGGAAGTATTTTGTCACACAACACACAGTCAACCTGTGGAACTCTTTGCCAGAGGATGTTGTGAAGGCCAAGACCATAACAGAGTTCAAAAAAGAACTAGATAAATTCATGGAGAATAGGTCCATCAATGGCTATTATCAATGGCTGGGCAGGGATGGTGTCCCTAGCCTCTGTTTGCCAGATGCTGGGAATGGACAACAGGGGATGGATCACTTGATTCCCTGTTCTGTTCATTCCCTCTGGGGCAGCTGGCGTTGACCACTGTTGGAAGACAGGATACTGGGCTAGATGGACCTTTGGTCTAACCCAGTCTGGCCGCTCTTATGTTCTTAGGCAGTGCCTGGGCAGCTCCACCTTCCTTCATGCCCTCGCTGGAGGAGCTCTTGGGGATGCTCAGTGCTGGGGGAACTTGCATGGGTTGCCACCATTGAAACTCGCTCTAGAAGCTGCTTTCAAAGAGAAGGTCCCTGATGGACTGGGAGAGCAGCAAGGGTTTCCCTGCCCTTGAGCTGGGCTGCGTGAGGAGAGGCAGACTCAGGAGCCTGCACTGGCGTAGCCTTTGCTCTGCTCCAGGAGTCTGAGCAGTTGCTAGCGACACTAGACGTGGCTGACCGTGAGGAGGTAGCAGCATGTACTGCGTGCAGCGGGGTGCGCTCCAAACTGAAACCTACTGATGAGCAGAAGCTTTCCCCGGTGCGATCGGCAGCCCGTGTCCCGGGGAGAGAGCCTCAGGACTAACCGAGTCCCTCTTCCCACAGCTGCTGGATTTGTTTGACAGCGAAGATCCCAGAGAGCGAGACTTCCTGAAGACCATCTTACACCGGATTTACGGGAAGTTCCTGGGCCTGCGAGCGTATGTGAGGCGGCAGATCAACAATATATTTTACAGGTGAGCCGCTCTGCCAGGCCCAGCGAGGCTGGGAATGGGCTTGGAGGGCCTGGAGGAAGCAAAGCCGGAACATTGCTTCTGTTCCCAGCCCCGCCAGTGACTGGGCGAGTCAGGTCATGTCTCTGGACATGGGAATAGTACTTGCCTGAGGATTCAGTAGTGCAGAATGCCTCTGACTGATGTGGGAAATGGTGGGGGCTTTCTTCCCCCTGCCATGCCCCACAGCAGCCCTCTGCTGATCTGGGAGCCTGGGCTGATTCCTTACCCACTCTTGTGTAGCACGTCCTGGGGCGTGGACAATACTCTCCTCTCCCTGAATCCTCTGTCATCTCTTTCTGGGAGGCTTCTCCGTACTGAGCTGTGTCCTGTGCTTGGCAATGACTCCTCTCATCTCCCATCCCCCTCCCCTCTTCTCAGGTTTATCTATGAAACAGAGCATCACAACGGGATTGCTGAGCTGCTGGAGATCTTGGGCAGGTAAGGGCATTTCTCCCTTTCTTCTGCCACTTCTGGGAGCTCCAGGGCTTCTGGGCAGGGTGGGACCTCACAGCTTAGTGTATTGTGTGGTGTAGCAGGGACTTACCCAATCTGCCTTCAGGCCCGTCTGCTGCCTCAGTTTCCCCTCACACATGTTGGTTCTCTCAGCCTTCCAGCACAGTTGGGTTGCTGAGCTGACTTAACCCTCCAGCTAATTAACAAAAGTCTGCTCCTTCTCGGGTATCAGAGTCCAAACACCCGCACAAGTAAAGAGTGCCCCTCCCCGGTCTGGGCACAGCCCTTCCTTCCCAAGGGCCTGTCGTCTCCTCCCCAGCCACTCTTCCAGCTCCGCTCTTCTGCTGGGCTCTGCTCAGTCTCTCCATATCCCTTCTGTTTAGAGGTCACTGCATTCCCACTCCAAGTGGCAGCGCAGGAGGAACCCACGCCTGCCTGCCTATGTGGAATCCCAGCCCAGGAACTCTGAACAGCTGGGCTTTCTGCCCCAGAGCCTCAACCATGCTCCTGCGCCTCCTTCCCAGGCCTCTTCCAACACTCCAGTCCTCCTGCTCTTCTGTAGAGCATTACTGCCAGGCCTGCTCACCCTGGAGTCCATCTTGGTTCGGCTCCCTAGCAGGCCTGGCTTAATCATGTGATCCTTGACACGTTACTGCAGAACTCTTCTCCTCCACCTGGAGCGAAGTGTGGCATGGGGGGCAGCTGAGCCCCAACCCTCTTAAAGGACCAGCTCACCCTGTGGTGTGGGATTTCCCACTCTGCATGTGATGGGGCCTTCATTGGAAGGAATGTGCTCTTTCAGGACACCCCCCTAGGGCTGGGGCGCTAGTGAGTGCAGCCCTGAAGCCAGGTGCTTCCTGGGGCTGTTAATGTGGTGTGGCAGGGCCTAGGGCTGGTTTGATGCTGTGGTTGCTCTGGTGCATACTCAGTAATACCTGGCCCTGTAATGCCTCTCTCCATTCTCTTACGCAGTATAATCAATGGGTTCGCTTTGCCTCTGAAGGAAGAGCACAAGATGTTCCTCATCCGGGTCTTGCTACCCTTGCACAAGGTGAAATCGCTGAGTGTCTACCACCCACAGGTGAGAGGGTCTGTCGGCTACCAGACACTCAGGCTTATTTACAGCCACCACCAGGCTTTCCTTAGCAAAATCTTGCTGCGTGGGTTCTGGCCTCTGCACGTTCACCCCCTCGGACACCTGGCTGTACCTCTCCCCCCCCAGCATGTGCTTTGAGCAGTCCGTCCCCGGCCTCCTTCACCCTTGTCTGTTAACTTGCTGCCGCTTGCTCCTGGGCAGCGTGAGAATGCTCCACTGGCCTCTGCTGGCTTGAACGTCTGGCCTACTCATCCTTGACTGCTGGAAGCTCATGGATTATTTCAGCCCAGGTTTTTACAGGCATTTAGGCGTCGCGGCGCTCAGCGTTGCAATGCTTGACTGATTTAGCAGCCTAAATCCCATCGACCGTCAATGGGATTTTGACTCTTAAGTGCCTAAATCACTTTAGATGTAGGCTCCTAAATCAGTCAGGCATTGCAATGCTGAGTGCAGGAACGCCTAAATACCTTTAACTATCTGGGCCTTATCCTTAAATATCTGCTACTCACTGCTCCCCTTGTATTCAGAGAGTTGAAGGCCCTGAGTTCCATTCCCCAGCCCCTGTGTGTGTGCTGTCTACTTGGACAGACATGGCGGCGAGGTCCTTGCCTACAGAGCAGTTGATCTAGGGAGAATAGGGGACAAAAGCGCGGATCTGAATGGTGAAGCTCTCTTGCTTCCTGTTACTTCCCTGACCGGGTTTTTGAGAGGGGAGGGCTTTTCCGTTACCCAATTTGTCACTGGCAATTTTTAAATGGAGATGGGATGTTTTTCTAAGAAATCAGCTCGAGTTCACCCAGGAATTCATTCTGGGAAGTCCTGTGGCCTATGTTGTACAGGAGGTCAGACTAAATGATCACCGTGGTCCCTTCCAGCCTTAGAATCGATTAATCTACCTGTCTGTAGCCACAGATTTGTTAGTGTGCTGCCTGCTTGTTGTGAACATGTGGCCACAAACTAGACCTGGTGCAACATGAGGGACCGAACTCGGGGCTTCTGGCTCCCAATGCCCGGGGTTCTTCTGCTTGGCCTACTGGAGACACGCTCACCATTCGCTATCAGTCTCTGGGGCTTACACACTCTTTGAGCTGCGGCAGGTTGCCAGGCACACCCACTGAAGCAGGTCTGACCCGGCATGCAGCCAAGGGCCGTGGTAAGTGCTGATGCCTCACGTGTGCTTGCCGTCTGCTTAGCCGAGAGAGGAGTTCTAACTGGGCTGTGTTTTCCTTGCAGTTGGCATACTGTGTTGTGCAGTTCTTGGAGAAAGACAGCAGCCTGACAGAACCGGTGAGTGCCCTTGCTTGGCTTTGGCATATCAGCCACGGCCCCAGTTCACATCACAAGATCATTTCTGGACACGTTAGCAGCTAAGTTACTCTGACTCCGCTCCAGGGAGACCTGGCATAAGTTAGATTTGTTCGCTCCCTGGAACTGGCCTTCAGAGGGGTATCGGTCATCTGACACGTCACAAGCACAGGGCAGGACTAGATACTCTCATCAGGCCCAGCCAGGCAGGCTTTGGGGTCTGAGCAGGCTCAGTTTGGAAACAAGACATGAGCAAGCAGAGCACAGCAAGGAGTGAGTGTGTCTTGTGTGATTCCAGTCCTGCTGTAGCAGCATGCAAAGACCCTCTCTCAAGGCAGATCCCCTTCTGGCTACACAGCTTCTGCCATGAGAAGAAGCTTGGGACATCCGAAGAAACCAGCAAGAGTTGATAGGGAACTGCGGGTGTTTGAGATCCAATCCAAACCGCTAGAGCTAGTCAGAAGACCATGGGAGAGGGTGTGGAAAGGAGATCAGAAAGGTCTGTTTAGCCTGGGTGAGCTGTCCCTTGTGGAGGGGGTGGGCTTTGTTTTACTGAGCTTTGGAGCCTCATTATCATATCCCCTCCTGCCAGTTCACCTCCGGGACATTGAATCCTGACAGCTGAGTTTGCCTTCAAGTTGTAATGCTGCTGCTGAAGACTAAACGTTTACAATATGGTGCCCTAGCGCAAACAGGGCCCAGATGTGTTCCCTGCATTGTGGCTCTGCAGACCCACGGTAACACGAAGCAGAGCAATGCTGACGGGACAGAGGCCGTGAGAGGAAGATCAAGGGCTCCGCTCCTCAGGGCAGAGTGCGGAGAAATGCCTCGCGTGGCTCTGTTCTGCACAGGCTCAGCTCTGGCAGATGGCTACTGGCTCGTGCGTGGAAATGGCATTTTAATTACGAATATTTGCAGCTTGGGTGGTTTTGCACCTGAGCTGGCAAAGCTGCCCACTGACAATGAGCCTGCCTGTGTTCAGCCATTTGCACATTGTAGCTCCAGCATTCCCACACTGCCTGTTCTGGAAATAGGCCTCCTCCTGCCCTCCCACTCTCTCCCCCAAGTCATCCATGTTCTCACTGCCAGGTAATTCACCGCCCTGCTGATCCCAGGCAAGTGAGATCTAGCTGAGCCTGCCACTCAAAGTATTGGAGCTGCTGAGATGGGGGAGGGAAGCAGAGAATTTCGGGGGGGTTCTTGCTGTGCAAAGCGTGGTAGGGCCTTACCGATGACGCGAAGACTCATAACTGAATTTTGCAAATCAGCGAGCAGAGGCCTGATTCAGTGCCCATGGTGGGACTCTCACTCACTGCAAGGGGCATTTGTATCGGGCTCCGACCAAACAAATTCTGTGAAGACAAGGCAGCGTCATCACAGAACGCACTGTGTGTTTGTGTAAAAGTCGCCAAGCCTTAGTAACCAGGGGACCTCATGTGATGCTTGTGTGCTTGATCCCTGCCTTGTTTGTCCTTCATTCAGCCATAACGCAGGAGCTGCCACACCGAATCGCGCTGAATCCACATGCTCCAGAATGGCAGTATTAGTGATAACCAAACACAGCAAAGACCAGCCCCTGTGCATCTCGCCCAGCCTTAGCTCTAGGGAAAACTGCCTTTGGAGTCGCTGACACTAATTATTGATTGAATGGCAAAACTACCTGCTCTGCTGAGCCTTTGGAATGGTGGAAACATCATGCAAGCAGCCTTCCTCTTGCTGCTGCTGCTGCGCCCACTGCTGTTCCCTCAGGCTGCTTGCCTGGGCTGAGCTCAGCATTTCAGGCTTCTCCTAGGAATTGCTGAAAGACTCCCGGTGTTTCCAAATTGTTTTCAGTTGTGCAGCACCAACCAGGCACTGCAGCCATGAGTGCTCTGTTCAGTTTAACCAGTGCTAGCTGACCAGCCTGTAAGCGCTCTCTGAACATCCACGGACACTTTGGCTTCGTAACCCCAGTTGTTGAACTACAGTGTGTGTGAGGAGAACTGCTCTTGCAAACCGTTCTGTTTTGAAGCCAGCGTGTGCAGTTTTCATGCAATGCATCTCGCCCAAATGAATGTTCAAATTGCAGACTCTGCAGCGTGTGGCTGTATCTGTTTCAGAAAGAGATTTGATTTGGAAGTGAGCGGCTAAAACTTTCACTCAGTGCATTTGGATTTTGATCTAAAAGGCACCAAGCGTTGGTATTTGGCGTTCAGTGGATTTGTCACATCCCTTTTGGGACAATAGGTTAGCCAGATCACAATACATTGAGTCCAGGATCCCTCCCCTGCCAGTACCTGATGCCTCAGGTGACAGTGGAAACCCCCTGTATTGCACTCTGTAAATGTTACAATCCTGCATGTGGACAAGAACGTCCGTTCTGACCCCATGGTGATTAATATACACCCTGAAGCATCAGTTTGGATCATCTGAATCTCAGTATCCATACAACAAACATGACTGTTTGTAAAAGTCTCCAGTCCCTGTCCTGAGTCTCCTGCAGCCGTGAGCGCCGCACGGCAGCTGCATTTCCTGGGAAGCAGAATTTCTCTCTATTCACCAGCATGTCACTTTGAGTGGCCCCTTGTTCTCATGGGAACAGGGTGAAAAGCAGGCGATGATCACTTTTCCCTGTGTAGTCTGAACCCTTAGGACGCGGGCTAGTCCCAAAGTGGGTGAAGCCAGGGCTCAGAAGGAACTTTTTGGTCCAAATGCAGGGCTCCCCCTCTTCAACCTGCCTTCTCCAGGAACTCCACCAAGCACATTAACTTACCAGAAAACCCACTCAGTACCCGGGCAGCTTTCCTCTGCTTGGGAAGGAGCAGGGGTGGGGGGAAGTAGTCTCCTTGCTTAGTGCCCTAGCATGAGAAGGGTGTGAGCCACCACGCTGACAGGAATGGTGAGAACCTGAGCAGAACAAGGAGGGTGTAGCCAGGGAAGAAGGAGCTATGGCGGCTGCTAGGTGGCGCTCCTGGTCAGAGTCAGCGTCTATGCACTCCACCTCTCTGTGCAGCCAGATCCTGTCCAGGCTGCCTGCAGGGAAACAGGGGGGTAGGCGCCAGGTGGTATAGGTGCCTTCAGCTTCCGGGTCTGGGGCCCAAGGGTCCGTGTGCTGGAGAGGTACTCGGTGCCATTGGCAAGGTAGGGAGAGGAGAGAGGAGCAGCAAGGGAAACTGCCGCTTCAGAGTTGAGGAGAGTCCAGAAGAGAGTTCACCCAGTGCCTGTCTGCAACATACAGTTCCAAGGACTGCCCCGGACACTGAGGGCCAAATACCTTGATGGAGCCCTCTTGAGTGCCTCCTAAGGTCTGGGGGGGGGGGCAGAGCAGTTTGAGGCCTCTGTGCTGGTGGAGGGTCACTGGATGCAGACTATGGGGGAGGGGGTGGGGTTCAGAGGCATGAAAGAGCTGGTGATTTGTGTGCCTAACCTGAATGAGTCAGAGACCGAGTCCATATGTACAGGCTGCGTCTGCTGATATATATGGGATGTGACTGTGCTGGGTGTCTGTGGCCGGGGGTGCTAGACAGCAGTGCCAATAGGTTTGCGCTCTGCTTCCAAGCTCCTTTCTTTACCTGCTCAGGTGATTGTGGGCTTGCTGAAGTTTTGGCCGAAAACGCACAGTCCCAAGGAGGTGATGTTTCTGAACGAGCTGGAGGAAATCCTAGATGTGATCGAGCCCTCCGAGTTCGTGAAGGTCATGGAGCCCCTGTTCAGGCAGCTGTCCAAGTGCGTTTCCAGCCCACACTTCCAGGTAGGTCCCAGGCTCAACAGGACCATCTGGCATTGCTTTGCACCCGGGTCCTGTTTTTAGGGTGAAGCTGAGATTCTGGGGCATGTTTCTGTGATAACTAGAGGAGTCTAAGGTAAATTTTGTGGCAGCGGTGATCAGGATGACTCCTGAGGATGGCACAAAAACAGGAGGCATTAGTGAGCCCCCAGCCCAGTAGTCTAGGAGAGGTAGTACTATGAATGTCCTCCCAAGCTACTCCTAGTGTTTCCCCCAGCCCTGAGTATTACAACATGGCGGAGCTAGCGCGGGTATATTGTGCTGCCGCTTGTAAGTGGCCGATCTGATATGGGGGGGAGATGGGGCCCATTCAGCTTCCTCCTGTCCCTGAGTACTGTGCCCAGGCCCTTTTGAGATCAGATTATCTACTTGTCTACCGAACTGGCGGATGGTCAGCCAATGAGACTCTCTGTTCTTATGAGTGTTCCCAGTGTTGCATGCCCGCAAAAAGGATACCTTGCACTGGCCTGGCTCTGGGGCAGCAGATCATCCATTGTGGAGATTGAAGAGGGGGAGTGTACAGTGAAGGCATAGCGTAAGGAGGAGAGAGTAAAGGAACTGTGGAGCAGGTCAGGGAGGAGTCTTAGCCTAGGGAGCTATATGGAAGGTGGTCCGGGGAGCAGTGGGAGACAAGAACATTAAGGTGGGAGCCAATTTGTGCAAGAACCCAAAGGTGAGAACAAGGGACTTAAGTTTTGTTCAGAGGGCAAAGGGAAGCCTCGGGGTCTGATGTGGTCAGAGCAGCAGACAGGGGAAATGGTTTTGACAGCATTTTTGGTTGATTGAAGAGAGTGAGGTCAAGGGAAGGAAGTTGCCGTGATGGAGGTGAAAGATGGTCAGGACCGGGACGAGGGTCTTGAAGTTGGGGACAGACATCAGTGGAGAGAAACTGACCAGGCTTAGCAGTGATGTCAGTTTGGAGGGTCAGGAGGAAGAGAGAACACAGAGGGGTGCCCCTGTTGGGAGGGGAGGGGAGATTCCAAGGAGGAAAGAGCTCCATTTTTAGCCCTTGTTGAGCTTTGGCTGGAGGCAGGACAGTATGAGGAAGAGTTGTTGGAGATGTGACTGAAAGGAGAGTCATCAATTTAACCATAGCAGCTGAAGCCATGTGACCAAATGAGGCTACCCAAGGACAGAGCCCCGAGGACCTTCCCTGCACAGGGAGAGGAGGAGCTCTTGGTGTAGGTGCAGCAGAATGTAAACTAGGAGAAACCAGAAACCAAGGGATGGGTGTCTCCAGGCAGAGGACCATTGCCAGAGGTGGCAAAGACAAGCTCCTCAGCCGGAGCTCTGGCGAGTCTGATTTCTTGGCTGGGGAGTGCCAGAACTTTTGTCTGGTTGGTGGCGAGTGGAATTCTCACATGCACCCTATGACCTGTGTGCAAGGCGCCTATACAGAGATGTGCCTCCCTCCTCCTGCAGGTGGCAGAGCGAGCGCTGTACTACTGGAACAACGAGTACATCATGAGCCTGATCAGCGACAATGCAGCCAAAATTCTCCCCATCATGTTCCCGGCGCTCTACAAGAATTCCAAGAGTCACTGGAACAAGTAGGTCCTTTCTGTGTGTCCGGGGGCCATCAGGAATGAGGGAGTGGGCATCCAGGATAGCGCAGGCCTGCTGCTGGCTCCAGGGGAGCTGTTGGCACACGGCTGCAGTGGCACCTTGTGATGCTGCTGATGGCTTTGGGGCAGAGAGGAGGCGTGGAGCTTGGATACCACGGGGATGGGTGTACTAGAGCTGAAAAACCCAGGTAGCCCACAGCAGCCTAGGCCTGAATGTGTCATTTTGGGTGGCTGCCGTACAGCCTTGGGAGCTGCTCAGCCAACCCACTCAGTTAGATGGCTGAGATCTCTAGCCCTTGGAGTCTGACTGGTAGGTGTGTCGGGATTGTCTAGCCCAGTTTCACAAGCCACGGAGCGCGGAGGCCTCTGCGGCCTCCAGGGCTGAACAGGGGCACTGGTGAATGTGCTGGTCTGGTGTCTCCAGCTGCCGGGTAACGGAGAGAGCACTGAGACAGCACAACCCACAGGACAGCCGTGCTGCTGCAAATGTCTTCCCGCTTCTGCTTGGTACTCGATCTTCATGTGACCCTCCCACCACCCAGCTCTTCCTCCAACTGTTGTTAGCTGTTTCATTAGAGAGTTAAAGGACCGAACCCCCTGCCGCCTGGGCGAGTGACTTCGGAAGCTCACAGCACACATCCGAGACCCCTGAGGCACATTTGCAGGGCCAGCAGAAACCCGCGGCAGCAAGTCTCCGAGCTTGGGCTTGCACTACAGCGCTAAAAACAGCTGTGTAAATGTTCAGGCTTGGGCCCTGAAGCCTGGGGAGCGGGGGGCATTTCCTGACATTTCTGTGGGGGAGAAGGCAGGAAAGCCCTCCCTCCCTCCCCGCCCCCATCCTCAGGCCTATTCCTGTACACTGGAAAGAGGCAAAACTAGGGCACTTTTAATACAATTTATGGGAGACATGATGTAGCTGGGAGTCAGCGTGTCTGTAATACAAAGAAATTGGCTGCAGAATAAAAACTGTTCGCAAACCATTGAACCATTGTCTGTTTCTGCTTTCGCTCGCCTCTTCGCCATAAAGAATCAGAAAGAGGCACAACCCGAACTGTTCCCTTTGCAGCTCACCTTAAGGGGCAGGGTAAATGTTATGCTCACTAGCAGGCAAGGAAATAGTAACTGTGGCCTTGGCTTTCACACTGGTACTTCTCATGCACGCACTTTTTCATTTAATTTGGCCTGCCTTTCTCCCATCATGATTCAGAAATGTGCTGTGCACCACTAGACAGAGCCATTTCTTTTCTCATATGTCTAATCTTCCCCCTCGTTTGTCTGCCTTTCTCTCTCTCCTTCCTGGTACTGTCTCAGGAGCAGCACAGGACAGCTCTTGTACTCTCTTTCTGCCTCTTTCCAGTTTGTGATGGTATTTTTCTACTAGTCCTGCTTACCCTCAGAGCTTTCTCGCTGCCACCCTTGCTTTCCCAGAATGGGCTGAAGGACCCAGAAATTCTCCCCTTCCTTCTCCCAGCTCAGTCACTGTGTGTGTCAGAAAATAACACCTAGGAGCTATCCCTTTATTGCAAACTGTTCCCAATGGCAATTAGTACCAGGAGTCCTCTTTCACAGCTGGGGAGGGAGCACAGAGAGGTGGGGTGACTGACAGGAGCCAGACTGCATGACTTCTGGCCCTTGTGTTACTAGCCCATGCTGCTTCTGGGCACAATTCCAATCTGTGTTTTGATTTCCCAGCACCACAAACAGGCAGGGCACTTTCAGACAAGACACAGTCCCTGCCCCATGGAGTGAAGCCGGGTGGGGAAATCAGACAATCCGGGGGGTACATTGCAAGCCCCCATCACAAGCAGCTTTAAAACTGGGAAAATCCCCGAGCTGGCCCCCAGCTTCTTCCATCTCTAAGGTCTTTGACTGTGTGATGCCCGATAGGAAAGGCCCTGGGGGCTTGAATGCTGATTTCCTGCTGACATCTGTGTTGGGAACCACCAACTCAGCAGCATTACTAGTTATGGCTCCATTGAACTGCAGCCCCAGTCACAGTGAAGAGAGCTGCTCTCCCCACCCCACCCCCCGCCCCCGGTGGAATAATCAAATGGATTCAGGTCTCAGTTCTTTTCACACCGAGTACTGGGACCACAGGAAGGGCTCTGGTCAGGCTCCCACACGCAGAAGTGATACCTGTCTCTCCCTCCCGACAGTATAAGGGACAGGCACCCTGATGTTACCTGTGACCCAGTGTCCCTCTTCTGCCTTCTTTGCAGGACGATCCATGGCCTGATCTACAACGCCCTGAAGCTGTTCATGGAGATGAACCAGAAGCTGTTTGATGACTGCACACAGCAATACAAGGCAGAGAAGCAGAAGTGAGTAGCTTGGGCAGAGGCCTCCCTTCAGCTGGCTTAAACTAATATCCGAGTCTCCTTGCCCATGTGATGAAAGTCCCGGAGGCAAGTTAAAAGCCAGTACGGTTAGCAGTCAGGTTTAAGTGGTTGCTCAGGTCAAACAGGGACCCTTCAGAATCTAGGGAAGCCAAGGGGAAGGAGTATAAACGAACGCAGGAAAAAAGCGAGATGGAAATTAGGATGACAGAGGTGGACACCGAAGAGCAAAAAGCTAAAAACAACTGAGAAATCCTGTCCGTCTATCAGAAGCAGGAAGCCTGTGGCAGAACTGGTGGGTTTGCTGGACCACCAGGGAATAAAGAGAGAAGTGGAGGAGGAAAAGGACGCTGCAGAGAAACGAAGGCCCTGATTCGGCAGTGCGTTTAAGAACCTTCTCGTCTCCCATTGACTTCAATGGAACCTACGCACATGTTTAAAAATGAAGTCTCTGTTTAAGGGTTTTGCTGAATTGGGACCGTGATGATTTCTTTGCAGCCTCCCCCACAGAGGACGTTTGGGGAGTATCTGCTGTTCTCAGATTATAAGGAATTGTCTGGGGTTGAGTTGTCAGAAGAGGAGGTGCTGGAATAAATTGATGAATTAAAGGGGCTCCGGTCCCCAGCCCCTCGTGATCCAGCCAAGAGTTGTGAAGGAATTTAGGAGTGAAGCGGCTGTGCTGCTAATACATACATGCTTGGTAAAGTCAGGTACTGTAGCAAGGACTGGAGGGTAGCAAATATTGTACCTATTTTTAAAACGTCTCTGGGGGTGGTTACAGCCCTGCGAGCCTTACTTTGGTACTTGATAAGTAGGTTGAAACTAGAATAAAAAATACCCAGTAAAACAGGCTAGGCCGAGGACAGGCCTGTATGGGGTCTGCCAAGGAAAGTTGTTCCTCGCTGACCTAGCGGAGCCCTTTGAGGGTATCAGAAGAACAGTGGATAAAGAACAGGATGGCATAATTTATTTCGGGTTTCAAGTCGCTCACAAGAGGCTAGTAAGGAAACAAAGTAGCCCTGGGGTGAGAGGTAAAGTTCCGTCATGGATCAGAGAGTGGATAAGAGACAGAAAACGAAGAGCTGGGATACATGGACTTTGTCCTGTTGAAAGCTGATGACAGTGGGTTTCCCAAGGGTCCATACTGGGGCTGTTGCTGGTAGAAGGAATATATGTATAATGTAGGCGGGGTTGCCCGACACTTTGCATTGAGGGTATGTCTGCACTGCAGCTGGGAGGTGCTTTCCAGCGAGATAGGCAGACTTGTTTGCTCTGCTCCAGCTAGTGAACTAAAAACAGCCGCGTGGCCGCAGCAACATGGGTAGCAGCTCAGGCAAGCCACCCAAGCACAAACCCGCCCAGCCACCTGCATGGAGGTACTTGGGTGGCAGCCTGAGCAGAGCCAGCACGGGGAAGCACACTCCCAGTTGCAGTGTAGACACACACCTTGTTTTCATTAGCTGTTGACTTTTCCACACGTTAACCGTTCCGTCTGACATTTTCCATGCAGGCGGCCTGGCTCTGACTGAATGGTTTTAGAAAATTTCAGCCAAAATTGGTCAGCCGTTTCTAAGAATGTAAAACGTATAGAAGCAAGGGACGATGTTGTTTTGCTCCTATTAAAAATTTCTGACAACCTTGCCTGTGAAAAGCTGTAGCCTCCCTCTGCTTTGGAGCGGCGATTTGAAAGTTGGCAGGAGGTGACCTTTGTGGCAGGGATATGCCTCTTGAGATCCCATGTGAAAATCTGACCAAATTGCCGAGTAGAGATGTGCCATTCCCCAAAGATTCTATCTACACTGGGCATGCTTCCTGAACAGGACTTTCCCTGCAATTGCTGCTCTGGGCTGCCATGGGCCGTGCTGGGTCCAGGCACTGGACCGAGAGCAGGGAGAGTCTTTCCTGTGCTCTTAATAACCCCCTTGCTGCTGGGGCCAGGCAGTGTTGAGGTGGAAGCTGGCTGACTCTAATGCAGAGAGGACAAGAGCCAGACCAACAAAGTAGTGGGGAGAGTAGATTGGGACGGGGAGGCTGGGACTGGAGTCTGGCAGGGGTGGGGAGAGAGAAACTGGTCCTGGGAGTTAGGGTGGGGGAAACTGAGGCTGGCTGGGCAAGGAGACTGGTACTTAGAGCCAGGGAGAGACTGGCATTGCAATTCTGGGAGCCAGTATCTGGGGGGATTGAGACTGGATGAGGAACCAGGGGGAGACCGGGGCTGAGAACCCATGGGGGAGTGGGAGGGGAGAGAGACCTGACAAAGAGCCAGGATGCAAGGGGAGAACTGGCACTAGCTGGGCAAAGAGATTGGGACAAAGAGCCAAGGCAACGGATAGGGGAGACACTGAAATTGGAGCCCAGGGAAGAAGATTGGGACTGAGAGTTAGCGGGGAAAGAGAATGGATGAGAAGCCAGGAGGAAGGAGAACTGGGACATGCTGGGCTAGGAGACTGGGACTGGGTGTGGGGGAACCTGGGACGGAGAGTCCAGAGGGGCGAGACTCGGACTTGCTGGGCAAGGAGACTGGGACTGGATAGGTGAGGCGTATAGGGACCGGGGCGGGGGCAGTCACGTAACTCGAACCAGGATCAGAGCCAGGGACCAAGCCAAGGGCCAGGGCTAGATCTGGAGCCAAGTGCCACGCTGAGGGCTGGAGCCGGAGTCAGCATCAGAGGTAGGGTGTAGGAACAGGGACCTGGAGCGAGGTAGGAAAGCAGGAACCAATGGGAACTGGGATAAAGGGCAGAAATTAGGAACGGGCTGGGAGGTGTGAACGCAGGGCTCAGGAATCAGGTAACTAGGCAGGGTCCTTATTAGTCGCCAGCCCAGGATTTACCTAGTTGCTTGGGCAAATTCCTGTGCCTCCTGTGGGTTTAAGTAGTGCCTCCCAGCCAATGAATGGGGCTGGATGTTCCCCCACACTTAGCTGCTTTTTGGAGAGGACTTGAAATAGAGCTTCGCTAGCCCCCTTCTCTACTGGTTTGGGTTTGTTGCTGGGTGGTAGCTATGGCGGAGCACTGTCTGTGGGCCCCAGTTCAAGACCTGTGATTCTTCACAGGGAGAATGGGACTGAGATGAAGAGCCGAAGTAGGGAAGAAACGGGACTGGGGCCAAGCAGCTTGGCGGGGACAGGGCAGAAAGGGTCACACTTGGGGGAAACAGGCAGAAGAGTCTGTGCCCACTAGAAATACTCCCCTCCAGAGCCTGGAGTGGAGTCCACAATTCCTGAGTCTCACCGTTCCTCTGCTGTCAGCAAATATCTGTGAAATCAACTGGGAAAGTGTCTCTCTCATTCTCCTCTAGTGCTGGCCCACATAGAGGAGGAGGATCTACTAATGCTATCAGTTATTCTGTTAGCTCAAGTTGGGGAGGTCAGTGGGGTGGATCTAAAATTTCCAACCCAGCCGATGACCATGTGGGGATCAATCTGATGCCACATGATGGAATTTCTGTGTTTTCAGCTTGCTTTTTTTTCAAAGTTAGCAAGTAACATGCACAAAACTGTGTTCAAAGAACATTATTAACATTGCAAAGTCAAGCACTCTGAAGATACAAAATGCCAGTGTAAAGGTTGCCTGTGCAATATTAATTCGGCCCTCTTGTGCATATGAATGATAATAGTGTCTGTAATTACATGATCACATGCTGTTTTTTCCATAGGACCCTGCCCCATTCAGTCAGAGACTGAGGAGAGGAGAGATTAAGAAGGATGAGGACTGTTTAGGTTAGAAAGAAGAGGGCACATAGGAGGTATACAAAATAATTACAGGGATAGGGAAGGTATGTTGGATGTTCTTGTTCACCTTGTGTCATAGCACAAGAACAAGGGGATATCGCATAAGGCTGAAAGCCAACCAATGTGCAACTGATAAAAAGAAACATATTTTTACACAAGGCATAGTGAGCCTATGGAACTCACTGCCACAAGGTATCACTGAGGCCAAGAGCTTAGGAGGATTCAAAAAAGGATTAGACATTTAAGTGGTTAATGACCATCGACGGGGCCTGCTTCTGCAGAATGGATCGCTTCCTGCAGCCGTGCAGCCACACAACCTTTGTGAGCAGCACTGGGCAGTTAGAGGCATGCCCATTTCCCCGGGCCATACACTGAGTGGGTTGATGGTACTGCTGGTCTCTTTTTCTAGAGCCCCATTGCCCTCTGGGGGAAGTGAGGCCATGCACCTTGATCTCCAAAGAGCGATTAGTTACTCCTTAAACAGGGTTAAGCTGCTCAGAAAGTCAGACCTTTGGAGAAAAATCAGAGGGTCAAGCCCTATTAGTTATAAGATGGTGCATGTACCTCAGCAGTTTGGGCCTTGTGCAGCTCTAGGGATGGCAGGCTCAGGAGCATGGGTCCACACTGCCTTGTGTGAAAGCTGATGGGTGTCTAGGTGGAGTTGTGGACACGCCTTCATGATCGCTGCCACGCTGTCTGGAGCAGCTCACAACTGAGAGTGCCAACTTCAGGGCAGATGGTCAGAAAACAGGGCTGACACCCCAAGCTGGTGGTGTGTTCTATAATTAAATGTCACCAAGCCAGTAGCAAATGTGAACTCCTGGATCACTCTACCAGTCTTACCATGGTGTCACAGACAGTGCCCTTAGACTCTCCGTCTGTCTTACCACCCAGACAAACTGAATTTAGTAATAATGGTCACTTAAACCAAAAATCACACATCAGATTGCTTCCAGTCCCAAGAGACCGGTCACTTACCCCAGATCAATTGGTACCCCAGATCTTACTCCAAAGACAACGCTGGCAACCAATTCTATAGTAAACTAACTACAGGTTTATTAGCTCCCTCTGGAAGCCCTGCTTGTATCTGGTTGTGGAGCCGAGGGAACTGAGGGGGTAGGGTGTCTCTACCCTCAGTCTGTAGAACGCAGGGCTTTCCCGGCTGTCTACTGCTCAAAATGGCTCTGTGCATTCTGGCTGGGCAAGCCACTCCCACAGTGTACCTGTCCAGGCAGTATAGTGGGAGAATGAGTAAGGGTTGGTAAGAGGTCTCTTGTAACATCAGATGGGATTAAAAAATGTCCTGCTGCAGGGCATAAAACCAGTCTCTGACTGTTGGGAATAGGAAGAAACTTCCCTTATGGAATGGTGTTGCACATGTAAATCATAGGACTGTAATGCCAGTCAACATGGGTTTATGGGAAATAGGTCTTGGCAAACAATCCTGATTTCATTCTTTGGTGAGATTACACATTTGGTCGATAAAGGCAACTCCGTAGCTGTAACATACCGAGACTTTTGTCAGCATTTGACTTAGTTCCGCACTGTACAATATCAGCAAGAGCCCATATTAAGTGAATTAGCTGGCTAACTGACAGATGTCAGAAAGTAGCCCTCAGTGGGGAATCATACAACAGGGGTGTTCGTAGTGGGGTTCCGCAGTGATTGGTAGTAGGCAGGCACTAGTCAGCATTTTGTACAGTGATGTGGTAGTAAGTATGAAATCACTGCTGACGCAAAGAATGATGGAGTGGTAAATAACGCTGAGGAAAGGGCTCAGTGACACACAGCAATCGGGATCTCTTGGTAATGTGGGCCATTCAAGCAAAATGCATTTTAATGTAGCCCAAATGCAAGGTCATATATCTTGGAACAAGGAATGCTGGCAGTCCCTACAGAATGGGAGACTGTATCCTGGAAAGCAGGGACTGACAAAAATACCCATTGGTTCCATTCTGGATAATCAACTGAACAAGAGCTCCCAATATGATGCTGTGGCAAAAAGGGCTAATACGATCCTTGGATGCATAAATAGGGGAATAATGAGTAGGAGCAGGGAGGATGATTTTTACCTCTGCATACTACATTGGTGAGCCCGATATTGGAATATTGCTGTGACAGGTGCGGTCACAGAGATCCCCTTGGGATTGTCACCTGACGTGCTGAAATTACCTCTGACCCCGTTTTCCCTGCAAGCCTGGGACTCCAGAACCCTGCCTTGTTGAGCCAGACACGCCAGCCTGCTGCAACCCAGACCCAGGGTCTGGTCCACGCCCCCAAAGCTGCAGACTTCAACCAAAAACTGCTCAGCAGGTTACCTGTCTCCAGTTCCCAATGGGATCCAAACCCCAATAAATCCATTTTACTCTGTATAAAGCTTATGCAGGGTAAATTCATAAACTGTCCACCTTCTATATCACTGATGGAGAGAGATGCACAGCTGCTTGCTCCCCCAGGTATCAATCACTTACTCTGGGTTTGTTAATAAACAAAAGTGATTTTATTAAGTATAATAAGTAGGATTTAAGTGGTTTCAGGTAATAACAGACAGAACAAAGTAAATCACAAAGCAAAATAAAGCAAAAACACGCAAGTCTAAGCCTAATACATTAAGAAACTGATTACAGGAAATATCTCACCCTCAGAGATGTTCCAATAAGCTTCTTTCACAAACTAGACTCCTTCCTAGTCTGGGCCCAATCCTTTCCGCTGGTACAGTCCTTGTTAGTTCCAGCAGACATCTTAGGTGGTAGGCAGGGCTTTGTCCTGTTCCACCCCCTTTTATAGCTTTGGCACAAGGCAGGAATCTTTTGTCTCTCTGGATCCCCACCCCTCCTCCTAAATGGAAAAGTACCAGATTTACGATGGATTCCAGTATCAGGTGACATGGTCACATGTCCTATGAGACCCCAGCCTCCATTCTTCCTGGGCTGGCCCACACATACACAGGAAGGTTTGCAAGTAAACAAGAGCCATTTACAGTTCATTGATTCTGAAGCACCCTTGATGGCTTCCACTTAATATGTTTACGTCAGTAATACAAGTTTACATCTTATTCTCATAACTTCAGACATAGAAATAATACATGCAAATAAATAGGATGAACATACTCAGTAGATTATAAGATTTGTAATGATACCTTACAAGAGACCTTTTGCATAAAGCATATTCCAATTACAACACATTCACACTTATAGCCTATTTTCATAAAGCATATGGAGTGCAACGTCACAACTGCATCTGGTTCTGGTGTCCACATGTTAAAAAGGATGTTGTAAGTTTGAAGAAGATACAGAAAAGAGCCATGGACTGGAGAAAATGCCCTGAAGTGAGGGACTCAAAAGAGCTTGATCCGTTCAGTTTATCGAAAAGAAGATGGAGAGGTGACTTGATTACAGTGTGTATGTGCCTTCATGGGGAGAAACTACAAGGTTCTAAAGGGCTCTTTAGTCTAGCAGGGATGGGCAGAACAAGAACCAGAGGCTGGAAACTGAAGACAAAATTTATTTAGAAATAAGGTGCCGATTTTTACCAGTGAGGCTGATTAGTCCTTGGAACAAACTCCTAAGGGCACTGGTGGATTCTCCATCTCTTGATGCCTTCAGAGCCAACCTGGAGCCTTTCTGGAAGATCTACCAAACCCAAGTTGTTTGGCTCAATGCAGAGGTAACTGGGTGACATTCTCTGGCCTGTGTTATACAGGAGATCAGGCTGATCTGATGGTCCCTTCTGGGCTTAAACTGTATGAAAAATCTGTGATTTGCCCACCGCAGGGCTTCTTGTGCCGTCCTCTGAAGCGGCTGATCCTGGCCAGTGTTGGAGAGGGACTTTGAGCTAGATGGGCCCTTGCTCGGCTGTGGTAGGGCAGTTCCAATGTTCCTGTGCCTGACTGGGGAACGAGAATGGGAACTCCAAACTAGCCTCAGCACATAATGCTGGGGACAGATCCACACGCTTCCCTCCTCCAAACTCAGACACACGAACTGATCATTCAGACAACCCACTTCCAGCTGCTTTATCCTCCAGCTAGCAATCTGATACCCCCCAAAGACAGACACACACTGTGCCCACCCAAAATCTTCCCAGGCACACTGAATGGAATGCATCCTCCTCCAGCCGCCAGGCGCTCCCAGTTTCCAGGTGTTACCCCCACCCAGAAATTGTTTTTTGTAAGGGACAAAATTAGTGATCCCCTTTCCACTTCCCCTCCCCCCCGTCTCCTGCTGTCTCCAGCCCCCGCCCCCATTGGATTTCCATCTCTGACCCTCTTCCCGAGAGTTTAACTTCTTCCCTTTCTCGGCAGAGGGCGGTTCAAGCTGAGGGAGCGAGAAGAGATGTGGCACAAGGTTGAGGAGCTGGCCCGGCAGAACCCCCAGGTAATGATGTCGCTCGGAATGGGATGGATGGGAGAGCGCGCGTTGAGGTCCCAAACACCTGCTGCCTGGGCCTGCAAAGAGCAGGACCCGTTACTGGGCTCCTCCTCCTTGCAGAAGGTCCTGCCCAGTGGCAGCCTGTGTCTCAGTCCCCTGTTGTTGTCATGAAGCGCAGTTACCTGAGGACGTTGCCAAGCTTGTGCAGATACCTCCAGTCTCCCAGCTGGCCTCTTACTTCAGTGGCATTGACCATCTGATACGGGAGGAGCAACTGTCCCCTGGAAAGCCTACGTGTGTTCCTGGTTATCGAGTAGGGAGTGTGCCAGTGGCTGACATGCTCCCGCTGTGCCAGCCCAGGCATGGTGCATGGCACACCACACTGCTCAGCAGGCAGACGGAACAGCGAAGGGCAGGAGTCTCCCTGGGTCAGGAATACCGTCTAACCCCACCTTGTGCTGGCTTGAGGTGTAGCGGGGGCTTTGCAGCTTTAGGTTGGGAGCATGTGAAATTCCCCTGGGGCTCTGTCAGACATGGGGGTAGACAGAGGAGGGGTTCTGGTGCTGGAGTGCAGTGTGCCTGCGTGCTGAACTAACCTCCCTGATTGTTCGGATTGCCTGCAGTACCCCATGTATTACGCACCCCCACCTTTGCCTCCTGTGTGCTGCATGGAGACAGACACCCCAACTGCAGAGGACATTCAGCTACTGAAGAAAACGGTGGAGACGGAGGCTGTGCAGGTGAGTCAGGGTCCAGCTCCCCGGGCAGAGTTCCTCAGAGGAGGTTCCTCTGTCATGGGTGGTTCCATTTGAACAGAGATATTGCCAGACTGGATCAGAGCTGAGTCCTATCCAGGGGCCAGCACAAGGTGCTTCAGAGGAAATGTTAAAAACTCCACAGTAGGAAGAGGTGAGACAGTTAGAGATTCTTAAACCCTGAAGGAGGAGGATTTATCGCCCCTCAAAAATGTAGCATTGGCTGTTATACTTCTGCATAGTCTTGCACTCCATATAAATGTCCAGCTCCTCTTTGAGTTGTGCTGAGGTCACACGTGAGCCCAGGAGTGTCTCTATAGTTAGGGCCCTACCAAATTCACAGCCATGAAAAACGCGTCGCGGACCATGAAATCTGGTGTTTTGTGTGCTTTAGTGCATACTATACAGATTTCACAGGGGAGACCAGCATTTCTCAAATTGGGGTTCCTGACCCAAAAGCGAGTTGCAGGGGGTCACAAGGTTATTTTAGGGGGGTCATAGTATTGCCACCCTTACTTCTGTGCTGCCTTCAGAGCTGGGCGACCGGAGAGCGGTGGCTGTTGGCCGGGCGCCCAGCTCTGAAGGCAGCACCCTGCCAGCAGCAGCACAGAAGTAAGGGTGGCAATCCCATACCATGCCACCCTTACTTCTGCGCTGCTGGCAGTCGCTCTGCCTTCAGAGCTGGGCTCCCGGCCAGCAGCCGCCGCTCTCCAGCTGCCCAGCTCTGAAGGCAGCACCCTGCCAGCAGCAGCACAGAAGTAAGGGTGGCAGTACTGCAAACCCCCGCCCCCTACAATAACCTTGCGACCACCCCACAACTCCTTTTTGGGTCAGGACCCAACAGTTACAACACTGTAAAATCTCAGATTTAAATAGCTGAAATCATGACATGTATGATTTTCAAAATCCTATGACGGTGAAATTCACCCCAATGGACCGTGAATTTGGTAGGGCCCTATCTATAGTGAAGGCATGTGGCTCTGGGCAGGAGACAGAAACTCTCCCCAGCAAGCAGGGCCTCCTTAAACATAGGCAGCTGGGTGGAGCATTGATGTTACTGCTCACCTTTGTCTCTTCTCACGTGGTGAGGCAAGGGGCACATGAGCAAGAGCTACCTCTGTTCCTTCTGGGCTGGGGGAAGGGGAGATGCTCAAAGTTGATCTGGGTGAGAGTGAAGGGTATGGGGCTCTCGCTGGGTGGGAGGTTAGTTCATCTCCTGAAGCTGAGCGCTGACCATGGGCTTTGTCTCTAGATGCTGAAAGACATCAAGAAGGAGAAGGTTTTGCTGCGTCGGAAATCTGAGCTTCCTCAGGATGTCTACACTATAAAAGCCCTGGAGGCCCACAAGAGAGCAGAAGAATTCCTCACCTCAAGCCAAGAGGCGCTCTGACGGGCTAGGGAGCTGCCCTGGGAGGCCTGGCCCCCATGCCCTCCCCCCCAGGGGTACCCAGAAATGCACTTGGTTCTAATGTATAACTAGGGAATGAACATGGTGAGCTGTGCCTGTCCACGCCATTCTCATTCTTTCAGGGTAGATTTGGTTTTACATTGTACCTCGTATCTCATTGCATTGTCACATCCTCCTGCTTTTTCCTTTAACGCTGTTTTGTGTGTGCGTTTGCAAAGGGAGCCCAGCCAGTCCATTTTGCATCATTCCAGGCAGGAGTCATTCCATTCCCTGCTGCTTACTGACGCAGGACCAAAGCCTCCTCAATGCTCAGTGTCTGGAGGGGATTTCTCAGCCAGAGACAACATCACATGGTTCTGCACACAGCCCAAGGCCCTATGCGTGGACCATCCTCCACCCCCACTCCCTGCTCCATCTGTGCATCAGAGAACCGTAGCCATGACAGCGGAGAGAGGCTCAGTTGGTTGAATCAAGTCCATCCACAGGGCAGGTTTGTTCACTACAGTGAATTCTGAAGGGCCTTTTCCAGTCGAGTTGTAACTGCCTTCGATGGGAGGTGATTCCACCGGTTAATAAGCTGGCTTCCCTTACCTTAACTTTTCCTTTACTTAATTGAATCTCCCCAGTCTATTCTCCCCTCCCCCTCCTTCCTTTCTATAAGACGGACTAATTCTTTCCTGGGTGAAGTGCTCTGCAGTCTCTGAATGTAAGCGCATTATTACTCGTATTCCTTTGTACCACCCTCAAATAATTACCCTCTCCCTTCTTCGTTTAGCATGAGCCTCCCCTCCCCCGAAGGTTTTTATTGGCCAGACTCTAATGAGGAAAGATTATCACTTCCTCCAAGCATCGTTGCTCCTGTCTTGAGTTCCCTCAGACTTGTCACTGTATTTCCAGTAATGAAGTGCCCGAATTCAACATGCTATTCCAGGGGCACGTGACCAGTGGCCCCCTGCTCTGTGATGTGTCTGCTACTCAACCCAAAGTTGGGCTAGCCTTGGTTCGTTGCCATATCACGGGGGGCATCCGCTGCTCCATCGCAGCACCTGCCGTCATGCCCAGGAAGCTTGTGCTGAGAGCTCGCTCCCGGGTGCCCCGGGCCGTAAAGTGATAGGCGTGTCTTGGGCCACTAAGTTTGGAAGCATTCTGCTGCCTCTGCACTTTGGAATCCGGAGTTGCTGCAGGCATTGAGCGAGGCTCACCTTACGCTGGCCACGTAGGAGGCTAGTTCTCTTGTCTGTTGTGCAGCTGTTAGTTCTCTTGTAGCATAGAAGGGACTAGTTATGCTACTTCATCATTAGGAATGTATGTGCCAGTAGCCCAGGGCCTTCATCCTGGCAGGTAATCGATGGGTGCCATTGGCCGGGGTGCTGCAGTGTTTTGGTGGTTCTCTCCCGAGCACTCGATTTTGTATCCCAGCTCTCCCAGTTGTCACCCTGGGGAGCCTAGTTTGTAAAGGGCGTGAGTGGGTTCGCTGTTCTGTGCTACCTTGAAACAAAGACTGGCCTCACTGACAGCACCGGCCCACCCACTCAAGCCCTAACTGCATTTCCAAATCATGGAAAGTTACAAAAGGAAACGCCCTAGAGTATCACGTCTGCTCTGTATATCGAAAAGTAGTCCCTGCTCCAGCTCTGTGTTGTCTGTCTGCTGGGGTTCCCCTGGGGAGACAGTGCTCTAGCCTCATACTTCTCACTCCAGACCTTCAGCCTGTTTTCCCTTCCTTAACTTCACCGCACTGCTCCTACTTTTAATTCTCACCCCTAACTCGTGTTAAATTCCTCTCCTTGTTTAAACCCTTCACAGGTATCTCCTTCCCCCCTGCCCATCCCTTCCCCCAAGCCCTATTTAGCTTTTTCCTAAGTCATTCCTTCTACACCCTGGCTCATTCGTGTTCTTTTAAATTCCCTCTTGCTAGAGGTGCCTGTCTCCCCCAGAAGCCCCCAGCAGGGGGGGGGGGGAATTTACATAGTAGGTTATTTAATCCTTTGGAAATCTTTCTCTCTTTCCTCCCAGCCCCAAACAGAATGGCCTCTCCTATCTGCTTCACACTGTGGGCTACTACAAGTCTCTTCTGGATCCATGAATCACAGATTGGGGAGGTTACTGCTTACTGTGAGTGTGATTGTTAGCATGGAGCCAGGTGCTAAACACACACCACATGCCTGGCCCAGTACCTCCATTGGCTTCGTAGCAGCTGTTAGACTGGAATAGGGGCAAGGAAGGTCTGGGGGGATGGGTTGCTGTGCCCTTTATAATGTTGGTGCCGCAGAAAGGGGCACTGGGCTGAGGAAACGGAAGGGGTTTGCAATGGAAGGGAAGAACTAAAGTCAGCTTGGCCTTGTAACACACATTAGCAAGAGCCTATGAAGCAAGCTGCCTGTCAGCCCACCTCTGAAATGCTCCGGAAGGTTCCAGGGAGCCGGCCCCTGCCCCAGGGGAGAGTGCCCAGGGAGTAGATGGCCTGAACCCATGTAGAGAAGTGGTTTGGTGGTAGAAGAGATGGAGGATGTAGCTGCATTTCAGGCTAGGATTTTCCTGTGGCTCTGGTGCCTGTCCTGAAGCGAGTAGCAGTGAAACATTCCACCTCCATTTCTAAGCAGGACAGCACCACTGCCTGGTTGGGTTGTACGCGGCAGCGCAGTCCTGGAGCATTGTGTGCTGGATGACGTAGACACAGCCCTCTTGTTAAGCGTCTTGGGGGCCAGGGAATTTTGTGTTTAGTACTTTAACATTAAATTTTGTTTGCTGCCTATTCATTCCCGTGTCCTATATATGTAAGGTGGGGCGGTGTGAGAGAGGGGTGAGTGAATGTGGCACCTCTGAACTATCATCCGACAGAATTACAGCTAGTACGCGGCCCTTGCTAACCGTCTGCCATGCCACAGTTGTCTTTTGTACAACATGTAGTTCCTAGCCTTCTGCCTGTGCCCTTCCCACTCACACAGAGAGTCGCAGCTGCCTCTGCCACTTCTCACATAGCCCCTCCCCTGAGGGAAAAGCAAAACTAAGCAATGCAGTCACCCCCTGGACACAAGTATTAAACTGCTTACAGGTCATATGTACATATGGTGTACTTTATTTTCAGTAGAGCATTATAGTATGAAAGTGTTGGATTTTGTACAGATGTCCCTGTATGTACAGAACTAAATAAAATGGATCTCTTGAAAAGACAACACCCTGGACTCCACCTCCTGTAACACGGTATAGCACAGCTGTTTGCCCTCTACAGCACATGCAACGGGGGAGGAGGGAAATACCCTTTCCCCCACTGTGATCCAGGGCACCTAGTGCAGATCTGTTCCTCCCAGACAGAGCTGGCTAGAGCCAATAATGCTCTGCCCGTGCAGGGTACGAAGGCAGTCCAGTTCCTTGGGGCAGAGAACTACTACTGGGCTAGCGTGAGGACACCACAATAACGGACATCAAAACTATCCAGGAGCGGGAAAGGAAGAGGCAAGGAAACAGATTTCCTCAGTGGGAGACACACTGAACATCTTAGCGCCAGGGGGAGGTAAAGTCACATCGTTGACCCGTCCAGAGAAGGATGGCGGTGGTCTGCCTCCCATGCATAACCCGAGGTTAAAGTGCACAGGGTAGCACTTTATGCTCAGCTACATCAGCTCTCCTGATAGGGACCTGACCCTGGCTCTGCACTTCATTTCCATTCCGGCCTAGAGGTGCTGAGGCTCTGCCTGGCCTGCAGCGTTCGCTGCACCATAGCCGTCCACTGATCATCCGAGATCTCGCTGGCCCACGCGGGGATTCCCAGGGTAGGGAGCTTCACGCCAGCCATCGTCCTTTTCACTAACTCCACATGTGCTAGAGCCAAACAAAGTCAGAGCATGAGACCAGACGCTGCTGCTAGAGATAGCACCCAGACCCAAAGCCTTCAAACAGCCAGGCTCTGGGAGCTCTGCTCCACCTCCAAGCAGCCAGGTACTGGTGCCGATACAACGCCCAGCATGAGAGAGCTGCCTCTTTCTCTATCCCCAGCAAATGCCACTTCAGTCTAGAATAGAGGGAAGGGGATTCTCTTACCTGGATCCATAGGGATGGAACTTTGGCTGCTCTGGGCTGCAGCTCCGTCCTCCTCCTCCTCCTCCTCCTCGCTATCCACGGGGGGGTCTGGCAGATGCAGCCTCAGCATCTGCAGTGCACAACAAAATCCTCAAGTTTCAGCAAAGCCTAGGGCGAAACATGGCCTCCCTCTGCATTCATCCTTCTGTACAGCCATCATTACACTTCTGCCTCACTATGCTCCCCAGTACTACCAACCCAAAGAGTCATAAGTCAGATCCCCCCAAAATCATGAGATTTAATAAAAGACTAGGGCAGGATTTTTGGTCTGTCTTGATTTATCTTTCCCTCCTCCCTCAGTGTGCCACAATCAGCACTGCCAATGCTGACAAGTTTAGAGTGAGTTAGGTGCTGTACAAACACATAGCAAGAGACAGGCCTGGCCCTGAAGAGCCTGAAACTAGTCTGCAACACCGGAGGTGGACCTGGAAGAAGAAAAACACACACACACACACACACACACACACCCCCTTTTAACACTTCCTGAGCTGGTCAGGAATCAAATGCAAGGCTCGACAGCTCATTACCAATGCTCTGAGGCAGTCAGCCCACCCCTACTAAGCACTCATGTTGCACTTTTCTTCTTTTCTGGAAAGATGTTCATTAAACCAAGTTCTGTCCTTTCTGGAGATTACAGGCAGGATCTGCCTCTCTGCACACATAGGCAAAAACCTGCCACTCCCGGTTCACGAAGGGACTGCTCCAGTTAACCAAAATGCAAACACCACAAAAGTAACGAAGCCAATATTAACACAACATCCCAATTCACTTCTAAATACACTGTTATGCACTATAAAATCAGCCCAATGGTTACTGCAGGGTCCTAACTTTTCATAGGTGTCTATTTTATTACCACAAGTGTCATCAGCAGGTTTCAAACCAGAGCCTCTACCAGGCCAGCTACAGGGTCAGCTGATGAGAGGCAGAGCACATGGTTACTCTTTATGGACCAGCCCTTACAAGGAGGCACACCACACAGGTCACCAGTGGGTGACAAGGATTTGAGAGGCTGCAGCAGTGGAACGCCAGGCATCGCGATTCTTGGTTTCTCTTCCCGACTCCAGGAGCAGACTGGCAATTACATTTGACAACAACTGCCCTGTTAATGTCACCTGCAGGGTGAAGCCTGGCTCTGTAAGCGTAAATGCACGAGCCTCTACCACTCGAGCCAAGAACAAGCTCTCTTAGCATGGAACTATAAACATCTATGGGGCCCAGCTGCTGAAAGGTGACTGAGCCCTACTGCGCTAGTGTGGGTCACAGACTATTATTTCTGAAAGACTGGAGGGAGGGGGGAAGGAGAGAGACAAAGTAGATAATGTAAGAGCCAAATTGCAGAGATCAGAGCTCTACTTCCAACTTTGCCAGAAGTGACCTTGTGTAAGCTCTCATTTACGCTGTCTGTGGAAAGGGGGATCCATTCGTTAGCCCCCAAGGCAGAGGTATGAGCCCGTGGCTCATACGGGATGTGAAGTGCAAGGAATAGTTACAGCAGTTAGTAGAAGAGCTGGGACTAGAACCCATGATCTCCAGTGATGCAGTTTAATGCCCCTAGGCTTACAGGGCATTGTGAGGGGAGCCCGGTGCTCTCAGATTCTGCTTCCCAAAAAACACGTGAAGTACACAGCTCCTCGGGTCATGGTGAGACATCCCCCAGCAAGGGCCTAAATCACTTTACTCTCAACAAGTTCCCAGGAAGGCAGCGGTGCCCCATCTTCCCTGCGCACTCCCCCTCCCCCCCCCCAGACATCCCCACGTGACCTGCAATCGCTCCTGGATGCCAGGGGCTGTCTCTGCAGGGTCTGGTATCCCCTCAGCCACCAGCGAACCCTGGTCCCACGACCCCAGCTCTGGATCCTGGCTCAGGGGCTGGTAGAAGTAGCCATTGCCACCCTCCTCCTCCTCCTCCTCGGGCTCCTCACTGCTCCAGTCTCCGGGGGGGTCCAGGGCTCCCTCAGGCACTTCCTGCGGCCCCAGCTCCTCGTGCTCATTGGGACAGATCCGTTCGGGGCCCATTGTCCGTGCAGCCACCAGCTCCGCGGCCATGCGCCAGTGCCTCAGCCTACAGGGGGACGGGGTCAAAAAATCTCCAGCCCCCACACAGACGTCCAGCACTGGGCCTCGTCCGCCCCAACCAGCTCCTACACCACACACCCCGTATTGGCCCCCGCTAGTCCCCCCTCCACACACACACCCATGCTGGCCCCCCACTCCACACACACACACCCGTGCTGGGCCCCCCCGCCGGCCCCTCCTCCACACACCCCGTATTGGCCCCCGCTAGTCCCCCCTCCCTACACACACCCGTGCTGCCCCCCCCACACACACACACCCCGTGCTGGGCCCCCCTCCACACACACACACCCCGTGCTGGGCCCCCCCAATGGGCCCCCCTCCATACACACACCCATGCTGGCCCCCCACTCCACACACACACCCCCGTGCTGGGCCCCCCTCCACACACACACCCCCCCGTGCTGGGCCCCCCCACCCCGTGCTGGGCCCCCCTCCACCCCGTGCTGGGCCCCCCTCCACACACACACCCCCGTGCTGGGCCCCCCCCAACCGTACCCCCCCCAATCCCCGGCCCAGCCCCCCTTTGCCCTGCAGGGGCAGCTCACCAAATCCGGGCCCGGGTCTCCAGGCAGGAGCGAGATTTCCTGCTTCAGCCACCGGACGCGGAAATTCGTATTTGTCCAATGGGGATGACGTCACAGACAGGCCTTATGGGTATTGTAGTTACGTTGTCACTCCCAGCCCCCTCCCCCATAGCCCCCTCAACACCCCCCATGGCCCCTCCCTTCTTCTGTCACCCCCCTCAGAGCCCCCTGGGCCCTCCCCCTCCCCATATCACCTCCTAGGAGCCCCTATAGCCCCTCCCTCTCCCCCTGACACCCCCCAGAGCCCCCTCAACACCCCCATGGCCCCTCCCTCCTCCCCCTGTCACCCCTCTCAGATCCCCTATAGCCCCTCCCTTCTCCCCCTGACACCCCCCAGAGCCCCCTCAACACCCCCCATGGCCCCTCCCTCCTCCCCCTGTCACCCCTCTCAGATCCCCTATAGCCCCTCTCTTCTCCCCCTGACACCCCCCAGAGCCCCCTCAACACCCCCCATGGCCCCTCCCTCCTCCCCCTGTCACCCCTCTCAGATCCCCTATAGCCCCTCTCTTCTCCCCCTGACACCCCCCAGAGCCCCCTCAATGTCCCCTCCCTCCTCCCCCAGAGCCTCCTGGATCTTCCTCCTCCCCAATTCACCCCACTCAGAGCCCCCCCCCCATGGCCTCTCCCCATCATCCTCCTTCCCTCAGAGCCCCCATGGCCCTTTCTCAGAGTCCTCCATTGCCCTCCCTGCCCCCTATGGCACCCCCACCAGAACCCATGAAATACGCTGCAATGGTAGTATACGGAACAACTTGCCCCCAGTGAACGTTTCCTTCTGAAGTCCGAGGTTGGCGTGTACGCTGAAGCAGTGGTGTGTATGTATATTGCTTCCCAAACTCTTGTTTTTAATATTTACTGTGACAACTCTGCATATTCTTCTTCACAGATTTGTAGATTTTAAGAACAGAAGGGTCCAATATGATCAGTCTGGTCTGCACAGCACAGGCCAGAGAATGTCACCCAGTGATTCCTTTATTTTACTACATAAAAGTGTAAGTGGGTTAAAAAAAGAACTAGAATCGATAAGTTCCTAGAGGATGAATCCATCAATGGCTATTAGCCGAGATGGTCAGGGATGCAACCCCATGCTCTGGGTGCCCGTAAACCTCTGACTGCCAGAAGCTTTGATTGGGTGACGGGATGGAAAATTGTCTTGTTTTGTTCATTCCTGCTGAAGCATCTGGTGCTGGCCACTGTCAGAGACACAATCCTGGGCTAGATGAACCATTGGTCTGATACAGTATGGCTATTCTTATGAGCCCATTCCTACTGAATGGGAGTGTCTTTCTTAGAAACATGTCTAGTCTTGTTATAAAGACTTCAAGTGACAGAGAATCCACCACATTCTTAGATAAATTGTTCCAATGGTTAATTACCCTGTGTTAAAAATTTGCTTCCTATCTCCAGTTTCACCTTCCAGCCATTGGATATTGCTGTGTTTTTGTCTGCTAGATTAAAGACCTCTTGGCTATCAGAAATCTTTTCCCAAACTAGATACTTATGGACTGTGATAAATGATAAGCCACCGCTTAAACTGCTCTTGTGGAAATAAAATAGGTTGAACTTCTTTGGTCTCTCACCATAAGGCAAGTTTTCCAGACTGTGAATCACTCTTGTGGTTCTTTTCTGAATCCTTTATAATTTGTCAACATCTTTGCAAAGTGTGGCCATATACACTGGACACAATATTCCCGTAATGGGCTCTGTTTGCCATGTATAGTGGTAATAACACCTCTCCTGCTTATATATTCAAGGATCATATTTGCTGTCTTACGTACCACATCACACTAGGAGCTCAGGTTCAGCTGATTTTCCACTCTGATCCCTGTATCCTTTTCTGACTCACTCCAGGATACCGTCCCCTACTCTGTAAGGGTGGCCTACAGTCTTTGTGGTTTTTTTTTTTTTTGTGGTTTAGCTTGTTTTATTTAATTTCATAATCATAAACTTAACTCTGCAGTCCAGCTAGACTTGAAGGTAGGGGAAATGAAACCCGATAGAAATGCAGCAGTAAGTCAGGAACACAAGGATTATAGGGGGCTAAATCACACCATGGTATGTTAGCCCCAGCTACAGAAGGAATGGTTGGTTAAGACAGAAAGGAATTTTAGCACAGCTGCCCAGAGTGAGTAATGGTGACCTTCTTCTTTGGTTTGCCCTCTCTTGATCCAAGGTTAGACATTGCCTCCACCACCTTCATCCCATCTTTGACACCGCCAAAGACAACATGCTTCCCATCCAACCACTCAGTCTTAGCAGTGCAGATGAAGAACTGGGATCCATACAGTCTTTGTTCCTAACTGTATGACTTTGCATTTAGCTGTACTAAATCTTGTGTTGTTCAAGTGAGCACAGCTCATTAAGCTACTCAGATCACTCTGTAAAACTAACCTGTCCTTAACATTATTTACCTCTTCGCCACTTTTGTGTTATGTGCAAACTTTACCAGCAGTGGTTTTATATTTTCTTCCAAATCATTGATACAGACATTGACTATCAGAGAGCGACAAGAACAGATCCCTCTGGGATTGCACTAGAAACTCACCACTGAATGCTGATTCCCTGTTTACAATTACTTTTTTTAGACCTTTGAGTTTGTATTTAACCCATTAAACAGGCGCTACACTGAGTTGTGTAACACTGTTTTTTTTAAATCAGAATATCATGTGGTATTAAGAAAAGAAGTATATTATGTCATCACAGTAAACCTTTGTCAACCACACTTGTCATTTCATCCGTAAAAAAGTATCCAATCCTCTTTCTAACGCTGTGAAATGTTGTGCATGCCCGCGGGGGGAGTGGGAGGACAGTGGGGTGTATGGGAGGGGAGGCGGCGTACTGGGCAGTACAGATACCTTGGGTAAAGTCGAGGCATTGGTGACAGGATGCATTGGGCGGGGTGGAGGCCGGGGAGGGACTGGGGGAAGTAAGGGCAGGGTCATTGGTCAGGGTGGGGGTAGGGCTGGGGGGCAGATGCATTGGCGGGGTGGGAGCAGCGGGGCGCAGCCTGCACTGAGCCGGGCGGGGGAGGACCCCGTACCGATCTCTCTCTCTCTCTTGCAGGGAGAGTGGCTCACGGGACTACAAATCCCAGGCTGCCCCGCGGCGCGCGCTCTGCGCACGCGCACTAGGCCCGAGCCCCTGCGGGCGGTGCTGCTGGCTCTTGGCAGGTGGCGGCTCGGCCGTTAAACCGGAGCCGCGCGGAGCAGCCGCGTCCCCGCCCGTCGCGGGCCGCGCCGGCCCGGCAGGTAGCGTTGGCCAGGGGGAGCTGGTGCCCGCTGGGTGTGAGCGCTGAGGGAGAGGTGTCGGGGGGGGGCGCAGGCGGGGAGCCGGTACCCCTTGGGGGGCGGGGCGGAGGGTCGATGCCCTGTCGGGGGAGGGGGAGCCGCGGTGGGGGAGAGAGCCGGTGCCCCTGTCCGGGGGCGGGAGCAGCGGGGGCGGAGAGCCGGTGCCCTGTCGGGGGCGGGAGCAGGGGGGGCGGAGAGCCGGTGCCCTGTCGGGGGGGGGCAGAGAGCCGCGGGGGGGGAGAGAGCCGGTGCCCTGTCGGGGGGGGGGGGGGGGGAGAGCCGGTGCCCTGTCGGGCGGGGGCAGAGAGCCGGGTTGGCTGGGTTGCTCTGGGGCAGCTTTGTGAGGCTCCATTCTGATGTAACCTGTCACTGGGCTCTTGGTGATGGCAGCGAGCATTGGTGTGCCCAGCCTTGGGGCGTGGCCATGGCTGGTGTGTGGCAGAGGTTATGGTGTGGCAGGGACTGGTGAGGGTGTCTGGTGGGCAGTAGTAGGAGCTGGTCTGGGGAAGTGGCTGGTCTCGTACTGGGTATCTAACCTGAGAAGGGGCCCATCAAGGTCTGTGTTGGAAAATTAAACACAAGTCCATGTACATGATGCCCATAGGGAGTGACTTATTTTCAAAAGCCCCTAAGTGATTGTGTTTAGTTTCAGGGGGAAAGTGCTCCTTGGTCACTCGGATATTTCTGAAAATTGCATCCTTCGTTACTAGAACAGATAAACCTCTCCCTCGGGTTCGTGGGTTTTACTTATTTGATAACCCTCTGTAAAGGTAAAGGTTTGGTCTGAGGGTTTGTTTCTTGAAAATGAATCTAATTGGTGCCACGGGACTCTTAGTCTGGATCTTCAGAAGTGACAAACACGGCTACCCCTCTGATACAGACCCTCTGACTTCATCTCTCCTGTTGGTTTCAGAGGGAAAATCGTCCCACTTCTGAAATCCATGGCTGTGATGGTGAGACTGGTGTTTCTGATGGAGATATTCAAAATGCCTGTAACCCATGGGGATCAGCCTTTCGTTTCAGTTTCTATTACCAAGGTTTGTTGATCTTCACTTCACCTCGGTCAGTATTTATCTCCTGGATCATAAATTCTTGATATGTTCCTCAGTGGAGGTCAGTATCTCCTCGCTGTGTCCCCTGTCCTGAAATGAGAAGTGCATGTGCCTTGGCAAGTGGATTGAAAGGTTGTCTGATTGGCGCTTATGGAAGCTCTTTTGTACATTCTTGTTACAAAACGTGGTGGACCCCAGTAGCTGGGCCTCTTATAGCAACAGGACCTGGGGGGTGGGGCAAGGTGGTTATCTTCCTCTTCCCTCGTGGAAAACACACATTGCTGCCACACTGGGACATAGTGTTCCTCTTCACACCTTCTAGTGGAGCTTTATCTGAAAGGGCAGAGCCAAGAAATGACTAGTTGAACTTGAATTTCTGTTCTTAGAATCATAGGGTTAGAAGGGACCGCAAAGGTCATCTAGTCTAGTCTAGCCCCCTGCCAAGATGCAGGATTTGTTGTGTCTAAACCATCCAAGACAGATGGCTACCCAGCCTCCTTTTGAAAACCTCCAGGGAAGGAGCTTCCACAATCTCCCTAGGCAGTCTGTTCTTACACTTAGTGTTTCCTGAGATTTAATCTAAATCTGTTTGAACCCATTGCCTCTTGTCCTGCCCTCTGTGGCAAGAGAGAACAGCTTTTCTCCATCTTTTTTTTTTCTATGGCAGCCTTTCAAGTATTTCATGTCTTCCCCCCCCTTAATCTCTTCTCTTCCAAACTAAACATCTTTCTTCATCTCTGATGGCTCCCAGTTTCAGAGACTTCCAGAAGGGTCCTCAGTCTGTTTTTACACAGACATCTCATAGGCCAGATAGTATATGTCATAGGCTCCTAGCAGGTTGCTTGTTCTTGGCAATGTGGATTGAAAGCAAGAAACAAATGTGGGCTGAATCTCAGGAAAGACTTCTGGAGAGTGAGGGCTGTTCTACACTACAGCTGTAAATCGACCTAAGTTACGCTTCAGTTACATAAGTTACATAATTGAAGTTGATGTAACTTAGGTCGACTTACAGTGGTGTGTACACTGTGCCGTGTGTATGGGAGAGACTCTCCTGCTGCCCTACCTTACTCTTCTCGGGGAGCTGGAGTACAGGAGTTGATGGGAGAGCACTCTGCCATCAACTTAGTGGGTCTTCACCTGACCCGCTAAATCAACATCACTGCATCAGTTGCATGATCTAGCTGTAAGTATAGACAAGTCTGAGATGTATCTGACTGGAGAACAGTCTCCTAAGGAAAGTGGAAGTAACCCCTTAAAACTAGGACTATGGACATACTTCCATAGGGACCAGTCCTGTACTGGCCCCCATGGGGTGGACTGGCATAGGGCTTATATGGAAAACTCCATTAACATCTGATTTTAACCTTCTCAGAATAGCTTCCTGAGCTTGTGTGGCAGATGTATTAGTCAGCGTGTAGGGAGCTTGTGGGGGTTTCTCTTCATGGCAGGGCCCAGCCCATGCTGAGGGATTTACTTTCTACTCTAAAAGGACATGGTTGCTGCTATCTTGCAGTATGACCCCACTCTGACTGTTGACCTCTGCCAGACTACTGATAGAAAACTTTCTGCAAAGATTCTGTGGTAGCCGATAATTTCAGGTCTCTTTCCAGATAATAGTCCAGCATTTGCACTAATAAAATTCTAGCATAATCAGTTTGTTTATAGGAACAACAGATCACAACAATTGAATTGCATTCCCCCTTTCTCGAGTCTCCTATATTTTCTAGCTCCTGAAACGCCTCCCTTTCTAGAAATATTCAGCGTCCCAATAAAATTAATATCAGTGGTTAAAGATACACATATGTCACATTATGGTTATGTTTAAATGGCTTGGTGGTGAGGGGGAAGGGAAAGGGTGGTGATTAAAATAAAATAATGTATGGTCAATATACAATAGGCTGCTAAATGGTGTTAGGTATAAGTATGTACCTTAATATGATCTGACACTCATTGAAATGTTTTAGTGTCAGTGACCTGAAACATCAAATAGAATCTCCCCCCACCTCCACAAAAAGCTCAATTCTGATGAATCCCAAGGGATTAAGCGCAACCTCCCCTGCTCCCCACCTCACTGTTACCCAGATGTCTTCACTGGGGTTCTGCGATTAATCTTTCCTGTTGGTTCTGCTTGCTCAGGCCGAGTGGGGAAGCCCCCGCAGCAAGACCTAGTGATCCTGTTTCTCTCTACATTGCCAAGTACTAGTTGTGTGTAGGGGAGTGAGTTCTAATTACAGTATGGATTTAGTGAGGTTTTGAGAGGTGAATGGGGTGCATTGAGGTTGAACAGGTGTTTGGCAAACCCTCACTTCCAGTCATTCTGGTTAGACATGTCCTTGGTTTGAGAGAGTTGTTTTTTTTTCCTCCTGAGCAGTTCAGTTGCCTTGTGTGGCTTCGTGATTTCTGTTTATAGCAGGTTTCTGTGGGAGTCCTGAGCATCTTATGCATGTCACAGCTGCCCTCTGAGATTCCCTGAGAGCTCGGAACAAACAGCAAATAAGACTTCATGGGGTATCCTGGGAATCTAGGGGAGGGGACTAATGTCCTCTGTGGTAACCTCTTCTGGTGAGTGCTAGAGATACTGGAAAAGGGAAGGAATTACATAGGGAAGTTTGTAATGGAATGGCGGGAAAGCTGGGGTGTAGCCTGCGTTGTGCAGGAGGTTCAGTATCTGTTCAGGAGGCTGTGGAGATGGTGTCATGTCTGTGGTCATTATTCAGAGGATACTGGTATAACTGTAACTTTAGTACTAATCCCGAAAGCACTTCATAACCATTAACTCTCTCAGCCCCCACTCTATGGGGAAGGTCAGTACTGTTCCATTTTATAGAAGGGCAAGGATGCAGAGAAGAAGGGACGTGCCCAAGGACTCTCAGGGAATCACTGTCAGCTGTGATTTGGAACTCAGCATTCAGGCTCCCAGTACTTTGTCCAGTTCACAAGATGATGCTATCTGGAGATTCTTGGATGATCTGCCTGCAGAGTGTGTGGTGAGGTGTGTGCACAGTATTGGCTGCTGAAATCTTTCATCCAAGTTGAAATTAATCAGACTAAAATACTTGTTTTTAAATCTCCTGCTGTCCCTTCTCTAGCCCAGGTCAGGTGACCCAACGGTTATGTGGTGACCTTTGTTGTAGCAACATTTTTAGGCATGCGTTGTGTCTTACAGAGAATAAGGAAATACTCTCTCCTGAAGGTTTGACAATCTGGATGAAGTGTGACATGACATGATACAGGGAGAGAGGGCTTCAGGTGGGAGGGAGGGAGCTTTGCATAAAATGGCGAATGAGGCTGCTTGTTTTCCCAGGGTACACCCTGTGTATGTTCTCTGTTTGAGGGCTACTTATGTAGATGTTAGGTTGGTGTGAGAGAGTGACTGTGTTGCAGAGACTTGGGAAGAACTGGATTTTTGGGGAGAGGGAGTTTGTGTGATGTGGAAAGTGGGGAGATATTCTAGGCATAAGGGGATCCTGGAAGAAAGTGCAGATGCATTTGTGGGACAAAGCAAAGAAAGAAGCATCATGGGAACTGAAATTAACTGGCACAGAAGCTGAACAGAATAATGGCAGGAGATGGGAAATGAGATATAAACAGGGGCAGTGCTGATATCTGCCTGAAGAGAAACCTGGGTGAGTTTCTGCTCTCTGAAGTGATGAGCTGCAAGAGGTACCTGGTGTCTTGAACAAGCCTCAAGGCTTGTATTTGTGTTAGCAAATGTAGTGGCTGTTTAGCAGCACCATTGTAACCAAATCTAGTGTAGCAGGGTTTGTGCTGAAAAAGCCAGTATGTCCCCACTTATGTAGACACAACCCCTGTATTTCCTGCTGCCTTGGAACAAATAGCCAAAGCAGTGAGTAAATGTCAGGAGTGAGTGTAGAAGCTGGATTACTTTGTGGCTGGATCTAATGGTAAGTTGGATGTGCCTGAAATAGAACAGTCTATATGGACTGCTTCAAGCTGGCTGGGGCTATTTTAAGTGCTATTAAACCTTGTGGCTGGCACATCTCAGGACACAGAGCCCCGAGGACTAAGGCAGTAGCACGGTAGGGACTTTCTCTCCTCCATGCACGTTAACCAAGACAGCTGGTGCAGATTTCCCTGCTGCTTGGGGAGTCCTTAGCAGGGGCTGAGATAGCAGGGTGGGGCTTGGGAAAATCCAGATTGCTTCTTGCCGGGTCTTCCCATCTGGTTTGAGGATTAAGGGGGAGAGAGCTGGATCTGTGCAATCAGACAAATCTGAGCACTTGCTAGAAATGGCTTTAGCGTCCGTTTCCTTGGCACACAGGTTGGTGAGCCAGCCCAGCTGCATGCTCTCATTCCAGCAATGAAAATGTGAAATTTCTTTTTTTGTGTGCAAAAAGTGCAGCCACAGCTATTAGGTGTCACTCCTAATAACACCAGGTTTATAGAGTCAAACTTGAGAACTGGTGCATGGGCTAATTGTGACCAATTTGGTCAAATAGCTATTGCCGTTTCAGAACATACTTTTCTGATGTAATTTATAGCTGTAATTGTAGCTCTGTGGAAGGACACACAACTTGGCTAGGCTGGCGCAACTTAATTGAGGACTGGTTCGCTGAGTTATGCATATGCTTTAAACAGCTTGGTAGTCAGGGATGGTAGAAATAGCCACACACATTCTGTATTCTAAGGATTAAAGACTCCTGTTTTGTACAGAATGTAGCTTTCCTTTGAGGGAGAGGGGAAGCTTGTAACGCTTCTAGTCACAAGTTACTATCTAAATGTTACTGGCTCTCGGGAGTGAGTTGCCCCATTCCTCTCAATGATGAATATCTAAAGACTATCATTTGTCACTTCTCTGCTGATTGCCCTCAGAGAAACTTCCATTATGACTGAGTGCCATGCCCACCTGCCACTCTGGCGGTGATGATGGGGAGGCTCTTTGCACACTGCCATTGGGCCGCCCCTTGCTACTCTTGCATCAAATAACTAACACTTGCATCCCTTCAGCAATTAAAGTAAAAACCTATTTAGCCAGTGTGTCAGCTCCACAGAGCTTCCGTGAGGCAGAAGAAGGATTTTGTGCATTAAATACCAGCGGTTCATTCTTACTAATCTTTTATTAACTCTTTGGAATTAATCTCCTTGTCCCTTACAAAGAACTAGGACCATGACCAAGGAGAGCTTAAATTACACAGAACATTTTAATTGCCGTGCCGAATCAGGTCATTATCACCCTGTGGTAGGACTCCACCAGTGGTCAGTGCGAGGCGCTTCAGAAGAAGAGGAAAGGAGTGCTGCAGTAGCAGTTTACAGAATAACCTGCTCATAGGGAAGTGTCTTAACTCCTGGTAGTGAGTGACTGGTTTATGCCCTGATGGCAGGGCTGGTATCCCTTCCAAACTTTATCCTTGTTTAATCCTTAATGTTGTAACTCTGGATATTCTCATTATCTATACAAAAGTTAATCCATTTTTGAATCCTCCTAAGCTTTTGGCCTCAGTGATAGCTAGCGGAGCTCACTGCCAGAAAATTAACTTGCACTGCGTGGAAAAGTATTTCCTTTGATCAGTTTTGAATCTGCGACCCTTCAACTTCACAGTTGTATCAGAGTGGAAGAATAGGGCAAATAGAATAGCCTGATCTACCTTATCTATACCATTAATTGTTCTAGATCTTCTATGTACCCTCTTATTTGTTTCATGTTTAAAGTAAATAGCTGTCAATATGTCCACATGGAAGCAGTTTCATACTGCTAATTGTTTTGCTGCCAGTCTCTAACGAAAGATCCCTGAAGAAGTCTGTATACAATTCTGTACATTTTGGAAAACTTATGGGCAGGTGTTTTTGATATACATCTCCTTAGCCAGGTATTTCCATAAAGAAACCAAGCATTCATAGCAATGTCATCCAGTCAGTGTGTCTCCCTCCCAGAGACAGGGAATCTGTTAAACCGGGGAGTGGATGGTGTGCTGTGTCTAAGCAATTCAAATGACCAAAAAGTGATTCAACCCTAACAAAATATGAAAGAGAAGGTTTAGTGAAAGTTAGAAATTGTGACCTCTTAATGCTCCCTGAAAAATTCTTAACACTTAAAAAAATTCTCAGACATATAGCTTCATGAATATTAAGATTGTGAACTTATTCCTTCATGTGAAATATTTTCACAGGAACAGTGGAACATGCATGACTTAGAAAATCTCTGGAAAGGTGGTATAAATATTATTCCTAATTAAAATATTAAATGGTAACTTAATACTAGAAACGAAAACTTAGAAACAGAACTTCACCTTGGCCCTTCTTTACTGTAATATTACCCATGAAGTAACCGGTACCTGGGAAGTTTGCTGCTACATGTGCAAACCTATGAGAGGTCAAGTGCCTGCTCCAAACCACTGGGTTTGATTCTCATGTGTAGGCTATATGTGGAGGAGAGCCAGCCAGGTGAGGGAGATGTGGATTGAAGGCAGCACACCAGAAGTGGGTTTTAAGGAGGCATATGAGGTGAAAGAGGATGCTTGGTGGACAAGTAATAGAAGTGGTTCAAGCATAAAAGAAGGTAAGGAAGCAGAGAGCAGGTGGAGGAGATAGGGTTTGTAGGAGTATGGGGATCAAGGGAGGAGTAGGTAATAAGAGGAAGGGATGAGGTTATGCCCTACCTGGAAGGGGAGGCCAAGCAGTTTAAATACAGTGTGGCAAAAGACAGGCAGTCACTGCAGGGGTCTAGAGGGGAGTGATGGAGACAGTGGCAGAAAAGGAAGATGGGTTTAGTAACAGCTCTTTGGCTGGCCTGGAGGTGAAGGTGAGAGTGGAGATAATCCCCCGGTTCATTCCTTGCTCTTTGTTGTACTTTTTTGAATGTTGATTATGCAAATTAGAAGCCATGTTGTGTATTGCTAACAGTATAATTGTTTAATCTTCTATGTTGTTGTGATCTTGAAAAGATCTTGTATTTAATAGAAATAGACATGTAAAGAGATGAGAGGCTTGAAAATGAATTAATACTTAACCATGATATGTGCGCTTGGTTCTGTTTGTAAAGATATAAAGTACAGATAATATGTTTCATTGTCATTCATACTGTGTGTTGATGAATAGCTTTTATATTTTTGTTACGACCATAGAGGAACACTTTCAAATATGGGTGCCTAAAGTTAGTCACGTAATCCAGATGGCCTGATTTCTTTTCAAAGGTGATGAACACCCAACTCTTATTGACTTTGCTTTGATGTAGGTCTCTACTTTTTAGGGATGTGTTTGAAAACTTTGGCCTGTGTGACTTGTAACTTGCATCAGGATGAGTTAGGATTTCAGGTAAAAATCGTGTAGATGGGATTTTCAAAAGCAGTTTGTAGTGGCCTAATTCTACTCCCTGATTGGGTCGGAATCCTCCCAAACACAAACCCACTACATAAACTTTTTTTAAATTCATGTGCCAGAAAATGCAACTGCATTTGCTGGAATCATCAGTCCTCTAAAAGACTGAAAATGTTCTTCTACTGAAAGCTGCGGTGTCCGCAATAGAACCAACTTTTAAAATGCCATACATTTCATTGTGCAAAAAGGTTCAAAGTGCAACTGTGTGTTGAATGATTAACAAACCTGACAAAATATCAAACTTTACAGGCAACAGGAAGACTTGCTATGGCCTTGTAAGGGATAAAGAATTAACAAATGCTGTAGATTGGTGCTTACTGCTTAATATGGCTTTAAGAATCCATTACCAATCAGCTGTGCTTAACAAAACAAGCTTTATGTTCTCCATACACCCACAGCCCTATTGGGCTGTCAAATGCAGCTCCAGAAACCATCCTCTTTCTGCCGTTGCTACTGTACAATGTGCCAGGCAGGCTGAGGAGAGTTCAGTAGCTTCACTTGCAGCCTAATATGGTCTCTGTAAGGGCATACTTTTCATAGTTGGCTGTAGCACGTGCTGTGGCAGGCTTGTGTGTCTAGGTTATCTACCTCTCTTGCATTTACCTTACTTTTTAAAGGAAGAAAGGAGGAAAAAAGGAGAAATGTTTGAGGCGGAGCCTCTTTGCGCACAAGTACAACTAAGGTCCATCTACTCTGCCTCTCCTCCCACCCATGACCCCTTGGCAGCAAATCTCAGAGCCTGGGTTGGCTGGCTTGTGCTTGTGCTGAAGGGCTGAAAATAGCGGTGTAGACATTCAGGCTCAGCCTGGAGCCCGGTCTTTGAAACCTCAGCGGGTTTCAAAGCCTGGACTGCAGCCTGAGTGGGAATGTCTACGCTGCTATTTGTAGCCCCGTCGTGCGAGTCCCCCAGTGAGTTGACCAGGGCTCTGACTCTTGCTGCCATGGGGTGTGGTTGGGGGATGTGTGTGTTAATGTATCTGTACCACCAGATTAAAGTGACGGGTGCTACTCTTCCTTTTTAACTTAACCTTGGCTGTGCTTTTGCACCTGAATCCTGCCGGCTGGCATGCCCTGGTTTAACTGTAGAGTTACATGTTCTGTACAGCGTGCTCTGCTCTGCTGCTTTCTTAAAATTTTGGATTGTGTGAAAGTGTTCACTGTGCTCTCCCATGAAATTATCACCAGATTACGGAAACCAGAGACAGTTGAGTCTGAGGCTCTCCTTTCTACAGCTCTGGACAGCATGTCTCCGCATAAGTGCGAACACAGACTTTACGCTTTTAATACTAAACAAGGTGACTCTTCCTCATTGAAAGGAGGCTACCAACTGTCTGAGAAGCTTGAAATGACTGCTTTGGTGGTGGGTCAGTGGGGGGGGAAGCCAAAGAGTTCTTAAAACAGAAAGTGTGTTCCCCATCCCCATGTACTTGGCTAACTCAGATGGCCCCATGGAGTCTGTTCAACCTGTCCAACCTCAGCCCAACTTGGATCAAGTTGCAAGGAGAAGGTTCTGAAGGTGTTATGAGTATCTCAGGAGGTTTGCATGTTTGCTGCTAATAAGTGGGTCCATGCCTTGCATGTCAACCAGGCTATACTATCCAGTGGAGAATTCAGATTTCCATGCTGATCTTTTCCCACCTTTCTTCTTCTCAGCTGAGAGAGATGCTCCCAGCAGCAGGGAGACATGAGGCTTCCTCCCTTCATACAGTCACAAAGTGGTTATGGGTGCATGTCCTGCAGCAACTGACCTGTTAAATCCTTGGCTTCTAATAAGGTCAATCCAATGTGATGTGGCTGTCAGTCCCCTAGGAAGTGGGTTAAGCCACTCTCAGCTCTAACTGTTGAACGGCTAGACTTGAAATCACCAACTAGTCTAATGGTGACCCTAGCAGTCACCATGGCAGCTCCCTGAGGGATATTCTGTAGCTTTTGAGGGGAGCTTATACAGCAGGAGTTGGCTGGTGAGAAGAAAAACTGTTGATGTAGCTGAAGTTTGGAATTATTCCAGAAATGACTTGGAGCACTGCCTACAGTTGGGTTCGGGTGGAGAACTAGTTCTCAGACTCCTGCTCTGCTGGGGAAATACTGTGGAGTGAATTCTGTTAGCTCATTAACTTCTGGCGGTCCAAGTTACCAGGGATAAAGTTGGAAAGAGAAAAATGGCTTAAGTCTCTAACTACTATTGGTGTTCATTTAATGGTGGTGGTTATTGCTCTTCTTGCTTTTCTTGTGTAGCGTTCTTGTGCCTTTGTGTAATATAGTTGACTGGTAGCTCCCACTGTGCTTAAGGTTATGGCGCAGATTCCAATGTAACTTACTGCTCAAACTTTCTGAAAACATCTTGTGGCTGAAACTTTCTGTGCTTTCTCTTGTCAAACTTCAAAAGTCACCCTCCAGCAGAGTCCCTTCTGCCTCGCTTGTGTTAAGACATAATGAGGTGGAAGTAGGGTTTCTGGTCTCTATTGAACAGGACTACAAAAGTGGCTGAAGTTGGAAACCTAGCCTGTTTCAATCCTCAAACTGCCACACAACACCTGTGACTTAAAAAGGTTAAACAGCTTGCCCAGAGCCTCCATTCCCCGGTTGTAAAATAGGAAAGTGGAACTATCCCCTCTTCATGGGGTGTTGAGAATAAACAATGCGATACTCACCTACGATGGTGGTGGGGACCATATAAATGCCTAGATTAAGAGCTGATGCGTTTGCTCAATTTGAAGAGGAAAAAATAAAGTGAATGGAAAAATTGCCTCTGTGTGCTTCTTGGAGGTTTGCCAAACACTTCTGATGTGTGCTGTACAAATGCATAGCATGCTCTGACTTGCCATAGAAAGGCCATGGGCTGCTGCTTTAACTTACTGTGGTTCTCTTAGCAGTGGGTACCAGATTGGTCAGCAATGGAAGCAACTGCTATCTGTAATCCCCTCTTTCTCCCCGGCCTTCCTTTTCCCCTATCGTAACCTTGGGCTCAATGTGAGTGAAAATATGAGCTAATCAAAAGATACCATCAGAAATTCCAAATGTTCACAGGTCGGGCAAGGACCTGCCATGGGGCTTCTCTGCTCCTTGAGTGTCTCCTGCTGCACTGTGATCAGGAGAGGGAAGAGGCTGCCAGTCTGGCAAATACATAGCTTAAAACACCTTGTGCGCTCAAGAGGTTATGAACAATACACAGTGCATCATGTGGTGGAGTTAAGGGCTTTGTTCTTTACATTTTCTGCCTCTAGGTGACTTTTTTTTTTTACTGCAGTTAATTTGTACATACTGTGCTACTCGCTCTGTGTGCTGCGGGTAAGAGGAAGAAGGTGCTGTAGTGACCGAGGCATGTAGTCTGTTCTGGGCAGGCTTCAAGATGCACTGACTAAGAGGAGGAAGTCGGGGAAATTAACTTTGCCACCAGCATGCATGTTACTTCCTTGGGCAATGTAATCTTTAGAGGAACCATCCAGCACATATTGTGGATTGGGCCCGGGACTTGTGGGAGACCTCACATTGGTTGGTATCCTGGTTTTGGACTAGGGGCCACAGAGGACAGGTTCTGCATCTCCTGAGCCATCTAGATCCCTTGTGTCACTGAGGCTGACATGATGAACTTTCCTGCTTTTGCCACATTCTGTAGTGTCTGAAATGGCCCCATCCTGCCCCAGGTTCCTTCCTCCAGAAGCAGCTGGCCTGCAGGCTCCCTTTAAGATTCCCTCATAGTAGATACAGCAGACCTAGTTGCAAATACCCCCATACCAAACAAGGGTGGGAAGACCCTTTGTATGCACGTTCTAAGCAGATATTTAAAATCTTCTCCAGTGGGAAAGCTGCTGGCTTGAGAGCAGTGTTTCCTTCGTAGCTGGAATACAGGGAGCATGGGGAGACATTGAGAGTGAGGAGTTATCTTCTGAGCATTGCATTCTGTCTCTGTTGCAGAATTAAGTGGCTTCAGCCCAGCATGGTGGCAACCCTATGGGCATGAGGCTGTAGCGTCCTCTAGCTTCGAAGGATAGATCATTCACAGAAGGGAATGTTACGGTGGACTGTGCACTTGGAAGGTGGGCCTCGGAGAGTGAACCACGCTGCTGTGGCTGTTGGCCATAAAGTATATTCCTTTGGCGGGTATTGTTCTGGTGAAGACTATGAGACTCTGCGGCAGATTGATGTCCACGTATTTAATGCAGGTAAGAGCGCTACATCCTTGCGGCTGCCGTGGGCTGGCAGAGGCTGGAATTCCCATGCCTCAGTTGAGAGTTTGACAACGTAACCTGACATTTCTCTTGAAGGTGGCTACAGTATGCAGGCCAAATGTGAGAGACATGCACCACTGCTGCTCAGCGTGGAGAGCACTGATCCTTGTGAATTGCAATCTTCTCCCCTATAAAACACATCTGCAGGTGCAGGGCTTCATCTCCACCTTCAGGGGTAGCACGGGGTGATGCCTTTGGGAGCCCAAAGGGGCCAAAGCTGCAGTTGCCCACGGGACAGAGTGGTGGATGTATCAGAAACCCAAGGTTGAGGGATGACAGGGCATTGGGGCAATTATACCTCTTGATCCAACGATCTCAAAGCACTTCACAACAAAGGTTCCCAAAGTGGTGTGATTAGTGAGGAGCTGACTGTTACCATGGTGCTTGCTCTTTCTTTTGCAGAGAAACTGAACTGAAGGGAGGGGATGACAAAATGAAGAGCAGAGGCAGAGACAAATGAGCAGTTTGAAAACGAACATTAAACGCTACTAAACATATCTAAATACTCTCCCATGAGGCAGTTCTAGTTGCCTGTGTGACTATAAAGGGGAGAAGTGGCCTGGGCAGCAGCAAATAGGCAGGGAAGTGTCTGCTAGGCAGGCTTTGAGGTGGCCCTCAAATGGTGCCCCTGCTTTGCCCATCTGTAAATCCTCATAGCACATCTCGCAGTTAGGGAAACCAAGTAGGCAGTAATTTGCTAGAGGTCCTACAGTGACCTGCAGACTGAGGAATGTCTTTCAGGCTCCCACTTTACTACTTTAACTGTATTGCCTGCTTCTCCCTTATTTCTGGTTACTGGCAACTTGCTCTTCTCTCTGTCTTGTCTTCTGTACCACTCAACAGCTCAGAGGAGTTACCTGCCTTCATCTTGGGAGAAGCATGGGGTGTTTTAGGCAGCTGATGGTTTATTAGGAGCAGAAAACTTCCAGTTAGCTGTGTACCTCCCCCAGATGCTGACCTAAGTGGGTTAGTGGCAAGAAGACATTTTAGGTGAGGACAGACACCTATAGAGGTCCTCAAGCCTGTAAATAGCCTAATCAAGGGCACAGGAATTTACAGACCAATGGTGCATTGAGTCAATATGATATCTCCGACATTGGCCAGGACCGGATGGTGCAAGAAACAATCTAATGAATGCTGATGGAATAACATGTATGTAAGGAAGCTGCTGCTAACACCATCTGCTAATAGTTGGCTTATGCCCTTAAGCAAGAGGTTTCTTAAGCCTTTCTATATAAAAACCAAACCCTTTTATCCTGTCTAATGGAACATGGATGTTCTCATTATTCATATACATGTCTAACCCCTGCTCAGCTCTTGACTTCAGTGATCATAGAATATCAGGGTTGGAAGGGACCTTAGGAGGTCATCTAGTCCAACCCCCTGCTCAAAGCAGGACCAATCCCCAATTTTTGCCCCAGATCCCTAAATGGCCCCCTCAAGGATTGAACTCACAACCCTGGGTTTAGCAGGCCAATGCTCAAACCACTGAGCTATCCCTCCCCCCCGATCCCTTGTGGCAATGAGTGCCACAGGCTAAGTGGGCATTATGTAAAAATATTTCCTTGTATCAGTTTTCTAAATCCATTGCTTGGTTGCTTTTCAATTTCGCTGAATGTCCCCTTGTTTTTCTCCGATTCTGAGAAGGTAGATAGCAGCGCCTGGTTTCCCTTTCCCTATGCCAGATGTCGTCACATCTTGCTCATTATTTGCCTCCTTTCTAAACAATCCCAATCTTACGAATCACACTTCATGTGGAAGTGTTTGTGCCTCTAATCATTCTCCTTATCAGTGTCTAACCTCCCCTCCGCTGAGAAGAGAACTGAAAACAGTATGCCAGGAGATGGTAGGATGTGCCATTGATTTATACAGTGGCATTATAATCTCCGTGTTACTTTGTTTAATTCCTTATGCATCCTAACATCTTGTCAGCTCTTCTGCTTGTTGTACATAGCGCAGAGATTTTGAGTGCCCCACAACTCAGAACCAGTAATGTCCATGAGTAGTTCAAATGATTCCTTCCAGTGAGTATTACCTTGCATTTGCCTTCAGTGAATTTAGTGTTGCCCATTCACCTAGCTTTGTTGGGTCCATCTGAGGTTCCTTACAAATGTCTCTAGCCTTGACTTTTATCTAAAGAATCTTCGTCTCCATATGTTGCCATGTCACTCCTCTGCCCCTCTTCCTGCTCATGGTAATTCTATATCTAATCACTTCACCTAATTTACTTGTTACTGAGGCTAAATTCACTGGTCTAATTCCCAGGAACGCACCTAAACCTAGGTACAGTAACTTCATTCTTAAGTTCCTTCAGAATCCTTGAATATACCATCTGATCCGAGGGGCTATGCTGTTCAACAGATTAGTCTCTCCAGACCTTGCTCTCTGACATCTGTCTGACAGTGCCACACGTCTATTACCTGAATAGAATTGGCTGGATTAGTTGTCTCCTCTGGCACCCTGTGTGGTGAAATCTGATGCAAAGAAATCACTCAGTTTCTCTGCAACGTCCTTGGTTACTCCCTGTACTCCCAGATGGGCCAGCAGACCCACCAATATCTACAGAGGAATTCATATTCGTGTTATCTATAGCTACTGCTGTTCATATTCAATTAAGGCTTTTTACTTGCTTACCGGCGTACCCCCACAATGAGCTGCAGAATAACTGCAAGTGGTTCTATCCACATATATGCATGCTCACTCAATACACATGCTGCACTCTCCATGTGTTCACCCGCATGGTAGCCTGACATCTGGTGTGAACTGGGCAAGCCAACAAAGTAACAATCTGGGGCTTCTTCTTTCAGTGTCTCTGCGCTGGACCAAGCTGCCGCCAGTGTGGACAAACAGCAGGGACCACGTGAGGGAGGTGCCCTATATGAGGTATGGGCACTCAGCAGTGCTGATTGACGATACCATCTACATATGGGGAGGCCGTAATGACACCGAGGGAGCCTGCAATGTACTCTACGCCTTTGATGTCAGTAAGTGCCAGCTTTTTGCCCTTCCCCACCTTGAGTGCTGTCGGAGACACCTTCACCCTCCCCATGGTTTCATGAGAGTAGTGTTGTGCACCCCCACTAGGCGTCCCCATGAAGTGATGGCTGCAGTTTGCTCTCTAGAGAAACACTGCAAGAGGCTGGGAAACTGCATTTTATTGGGAGCATGTGAGGCATGGGGTCTCTGGCTAGCTTAGCAGCATTGGATGTATTTGCATGTTTGACTCTGTTGCTTTAGAACTAGGAATGACAGCTATTTAGCTCTTTTTCTAATGGGAAATTATAATTAGGCTCTTGAATGCTTTGAGTTCCCTTTTGTCTTAACTAAAATCACAGTTCTCCCTTTTTGTGACAAAGCTGGAAAAAGTTTGAGGGCAAGTGAGCTCTTGAAGAGGGTGAATGCTCTAGGAGAGGGAAGCTGTTCTTAGTGCCATGGGGGGCCAAGACAAAAGCAGGAAGAGGATACAGAAGTTGTAGTGAGTACAAGGGGGAGTGACAGTAAGCAGGCCTGGTCAGAGCTGGGTGGAGCCTGGAAGGTAAGGAGGAGGCACTTCAGCACAGTGAGGAAGCAATGAAGGGGTCTGGGTGGGCTTGATGGTGACTGTCGCAGCTGGGGCAGATCAGAGCTAGGGCATTGGTGAATAGGTGAAGAGGGATTTCAGGAGAATGGCAGAGGGGATGTGGAGGCAAGTAGGATTCATGGACTGAAGAGAAAAGGGCTCTGGTGGGGCGGGGGGTGGCGTGAGAGGGATATTAGTTGCCTACCCCTTTTGAGGTCTGGAGGGAGTGGCTTGCTGCATGGGCTCTTTCCTTAGGCGGCAGTTGGAGCTCTCTCTCTTCTGACAAGCCCAGCTGGAGAGGGCAGCCCTAGCAAACCATTGCAGACACAAAGGGCCTGAGGCAGCTGGCCCTACATAGCTGCAGCTGCCGTAGTGTTAAGTGAAAACTGATGGAACGGCCCGAGGCTTCTGCCCTAGTCCAAAACCCTGCCCAGCCTTCCATGCACATGTGCCAGTTCCTCTCCAAGCCCGGAAAGCGGGCACTGCTAATCCTGCTTCACGCGAAGGAAGTGGTGGAAGCCCCATTGGGTGAGTCACTTCTGATTGGACAAAGCCGTGGGGACTGCGGCAGGGTACAGGCCTGCTCTGATGAGTGGGGGTGCAGGTGTGGACTAGATCAGGTGTCCTAGGTATCTCTAGCTCTGATTTCTGATATTGCTCTTGGCTGGGCTTTTTATGATAGCACATGACTGGCTTTGGAAGTGGCCCCAAGCATGGCAGGAATTCTGGTGGGAGCAATGCTCGCTTTCCCTTTCTGCTTACTGTCTCCCTAGTGCTTACACTGACCTTCCAGCAGGCCCCTTCATTCAGCTCCAGCTGGAGTCTGGGCAGATAACTATGGCTGGAGGCCAAGTTCAGAGAAGTTCTTGTCTCTAAGGGCTGGTCCACACTACCCCCCAAGTTCGAACTAAGATACGCGACTTCAGCTACGTGAATAATGTAGCTGAAGTCGAAGTATCTTATTTCGAACATAAAAGTACTTACCCCTGGTCCGCAGAGCGGCGCGCAGGCTCCCCCGTCGACTCCGCCTGCTCCGTTCGTGGAGCAGGATTACTGGCATCGACGGGGGAGCACTTCCTGGTTCGATTTATCGCGTCTAGACAAGACACGATAAATCGAACCCAGAAGATCGATTGGACGCCTCCGATGCAGCGGGTAAGTGTAGACCTACCCTTAGAGAATGTTGAGCAGATTCTAATGTTGCCACTTCCTGAAATAAGCACTTCTGCTGGCTGCTAGCAGCACTGAGGGGATCTCCTGCTGCTCCAAGGCTTGTCAGTGGGGTCCCGGGACAGGTGCCTGCATGAGCTTGGCAGCGACTCTCACTGGCTCTGTTTCATATTGCCCTGCATGGGGAACGCTTTTAACTGGGCATGGAGTCAGTCCCCAAAGCTTGCAGACCAAGGAGCACTTCACAGAGAGAGAGAGCTGAATATAATAACTGGGGCAGGTAGACTTGTGGGAAAGGAGAACAGAGGGGCAGGCAAGGTGGAAACTCCAGAGGGGCGGGAAAAGGTGCAGGGGAGGAAGGGTGAACAGGAGTGGGGACAAGTACTGTAATGATGGAAAGAGCAGATAATTCAGGGAGAGGGGCTCCCTTGCTCATGACAGTGACTCTTGGGGAGTAAATCCACTGATGCAAGCAAGTGAGAGATGCCTTTGACCTTCTGAGTAGGATCTAGAGTACTGCATACTTCAGCCACCTAAGGCAGCCAGCATCTCAAATGCTGCCCCCATGCTTACTGTCACTACAAAGTTCTATGCAGGCTGGTGATTGAAAATATGCAACTGCACAATTGAGAAGTGGCTCAAATAAGCTTTACGTTGATAGAAAATGTAATCCCCCTAAGGAGTACTGTGCTGATTGGGGGTACTCAGGTTTGTTAAAAACCTATTCGGAATGGCTGCAGAATTCAGTGTCACTGTCACAGGAATCAGCAGGCCTTGCCACAGAATTTAGGTCCCACAAGGCCCTGGGAGGTGGCCTGGCCTTAGAGAGCTTCCCACCAGCACTCAAGGCGGATGGCCCATGTGCAATATCAGCTGTTCCAGTCTTTGGCATGGACCTAGGGGGAAGAGGATGGCTTCCTCCGTTGGGAGGCGTTGGCCTTTATTTCCTTGGAAGGGTGTCTTCCCAAGAACTGTTCCCATTCAGTCTCCCATCCCTGAGTCTTCTGTTTGGTGTCTGCTCTTACCATCCATTGTCTCTGTATTTTAGACACTCACAAGTGGTTCACGCCCAAGGTCTCTGGAATGGTCCCAGGAGCGAGAGATGGGCACTCAGCTTGTGTCCTCGGAAAGACCATGTATATCTTCGGCGGCTATGAGCAGCTGGTAGGTGGTCTCTGGCACAATGTGTGTGTGTGTGTCTGTCTGGAGAAGTCTGGCAACACCTGAGGAACCCTACTCTCTAACAGCTTGTCCTGGGAACCAGAATACTACTATCGGCACAACAGAGGAACACCCGTATCTAAGACTGTTGAACCATAGGCACGGAAAGTAGGGGTGTGCTGCATCACCCCCAAATTTTATGCCCCACTTCCCAGCTGCTGCCTCAGTGCGTAAAACCTGGGGGTGCTTCCCCACCTATGCCTTGGTCCTGGCCCTCCACCCACACTCCACTCCCCAACCCCTCACCTCACTTCACCTGGGGCTTGGGTCCCAGCCACTGGCCCCACTGTCCAGCTGCTGGTCCTGTGCCTGGGGCACTGCTCCTGGCATCACTCCTGGGGCCCGGCCCCACGCCCGGGGCTCTGCTCCTGGGGCCCGGCCCCGCATGTGGGGTCCAGGCTGCCGGCCCCTGCCTGGGGCTCCGTTCTTGCCCCAGGCCTGCCCCCACCTGTGACCTCGGCCCCCTTACCCCTGTCTGGGTCCCCCCCTCCCGGAGACAGTCCTGTTTCCAGCCTCAGTGCGGAGGGGGGAAGGGAGGACAAGGGGAAGGGGGCTGGCTTTCAGCACCCCCCACTACTAAAAATGTTCCAGTACCACTGTGCTGATCACTTTCCAGCATAATTCCCTGGTTTTAGTTCCTGATAACTTTGCCGGATTTTAGGCATTACAGCTGAAATGTTTTAAGCTTGGTCTGTGCATCATGTGGAATATTTCAGGGAAAAAATAAGCAAAAACAATTTGCTTGTTCTTGAGAACAAATCTAGCACCTCAAAGGTTTGGAGCCAAGTCTCTAAATTGACATCTGTTCTAGGGTCAAAGGGAAAGCTACTTTTGCTGACCCTGTGAAAATCCACCTAGAATTGGCCAAGATACGAGCCAGGGGAAATTACCATTTGTATTTGTGCAGTAGAACTTAATCTGTGCTTCTTAACTCTTTGAACGACAGCCTGCCGCTGTCGTGCCCCCAGCCTTGCTGAGTTCCCCAGGAGAATATCGAAGTACTGTTAGCTAAGGGCAGTTGCACAATTGTATTCAAGTCTTGTTTTGGCTAACAGCAGTTCTGTCCTTGTTTAGCAAGCTCTCCTATTTCTACCCGTGGAGGCAGGCAAGTGTGATTCTCCCCTTGGCCCCTCCCCCATTTTACAGATGAGATTGCACGAGCTCACTTCTGGCAGAACTGCAAATAGCAACCGGGTATTTCAGGGTAGACACAAGTCTTGGTTACTTCGACACGCTGCTGCTCAGAATGAGGATGCCAGCTCTGTGTGCTTGGCTATGTGTGGTGCTAGCAAATGTGTTTTCTTCCCCCACTGTAAAGGCTGGCCAGTTAGATAACGGCTTGCTGCTGCTACTTGCTAGCAAAGTTCGTTCAGCCACTTGAGCAAGAGGATTATGCAGTGGATCTGATGATCCTGGATTCAAACCGGCTAATGACCTATGTGTAGGGGTCACTACAGTTGCACATGGAACTTGTGGGTCTCTGTTTACAGTATAAAAATCCTAGGAAATTACATACGAAGCCCATTAGTGTCATGAAGTCAAGCACTTACATTAGGAATTGTCAGAATTAATGTTGCCTGGGCTACTTTGGGTCTGCCCCTTTGTGCATGTGCACTATGATGCAGTCTTGAACTATGTGATCACTTACTATCTCTTGTCTGCAGGACCTTTTCCTCCTCATTGCCCAGGATGGACAGTGAATGAGGCTGTTGTCCTAAAATCCCTGCCTCACTTGTAGCCAAAGTTAGAATGAGATACTGAATGAGCTATGGCGTTGCAGGGAGAGCTAGGATAGCCTTGTAGTTAAGGAACTGGTCTGGGACCCAGGAGAAACAAGCTTTGCCACAGACTTCCCATGTGGCAATGGACATGTCACTCACACTAGGATTTTCACAGGCAACGGGGACCTGACTTTCAGAAGTGCTGAGCACTCAGAACTGCCATTGGAACTGTGTGGGAGCTGTGGGTGCTCAGTATCTCTGAAAAATCTAGTGCTAGGCATTTCGAGCGGGGCACCCGGAAGTAGAGAATTGTTGTGCAGCTATTGACTGGAGACTCTCTGGTTTGCCGAGCACTCTGATATTACGGTGATGAGCACCAGAGAAGAGCCCAGGAGATAATTAATAGTTATTCCAAATCCAGTGTGGGCTGTGGATGATGTCCAGTAAACAAGGCCTGAGTCCACCTGCTGAATGAGAGGGGATAAGAAATCCTGGGCAGCTGCCTCATTCCCAAAGGCTGTCCACCCTGTGCACCGAATGAGTTTTACACTGGATGTGAGTCAGTGGACTTCCAGTTTCCAGAGGATATTTCAGGTCTCTAGGCCATGTTAGTGTCCTGAAGGCCCCGAGGTCCTGGTCTGCCTAACGCTTGGGTAATTGGACTCTCTTCCAGGCTGACTGCTTCTCAAATGACATCCACAAGTTGGATACCAGCAGCATGATGTGGACTCTAATCCCAGCGAAGGTCAGTGTCTGTTTATCCCTTTGGCCCATGTAGAACCCTTCACCTCTGTTACCCTTCAGGGATGTTGCATATACCTGCTGTCACTTTGGTCTCACTTGGTTGGAACCTGCAGGAGCGTAAATTCTCTGTGGGCTGGCTGCTCATCTCTAAACTCAGCTACCCAGTCCCAGTTAGATCATCTCCCGGGGTAATCTGCATTTTCACTGGCTTTACTTACTAGCAGCTTGTGTTGTTCCAGGGCACACCAGCTCGCTGGAGAGACTTCCACTCAGCCACCATCATTGGGACAAAGATGTATGTATTTGGTGGCAGAGCAGATCGCTTTGGGCCCTTTCACTCCAACAACGAGATCTACTGTAACCGAATTAAAGTGTTTGACACTGAAACAAACTCCTGGCTGGACTCCCCTCCTACTCCATTGCTCCCTGAAGGCAGGAGGAGCCACTCAGCATGTGAGTTGTCTCACTCCAGGGAACAAGGGGAGTGGGAGGGCTTAGTGAGGACAAATGGGAAGGAGGAGAGCAAGCAGGCCAGGAAGGCGGGGCAGGAGAGCGAAAGGGGTGTCTAGTTCTCTGGGTAGCAGGGGGTGTGGCAGGGGATGCACAGTGACTCGTGTCCTGCAGGGAAGCAGGTGCATGATGTAATCCCATGCAGGTGATGAAGAGGGCATGTTGGAAGGGCAGTAACTGGGACCTCTTTCCTTTGTGTTTGTGGCTGTTGGGAGGCTGGTACAAGCTCGGTTCTGTCCTGCGTCTGCTGATGTTTCTCCTTGCTCCCTGCAGTTGGCTACAATGGGGAGTTGTATATATTTGGTGGCTACAATGCACGTTTGAACAGACACTTCCATGATCTCTGGAAATTTGATCCAGGTATTTAGACTCCGACTTTTCTCACTTTATTTGTAGTGTGGTCGTGCCCAAGGTCGTTGGTTGTGATCAGGACCCCCTTATGCTGGCTGTAATACACTGTCCAGGCCCCAAAGAGCTTGTGAATACCCACACACAAATACATAGATACGCACTATCAATGATGTGGCAGTGAAATGCTGTTCTTTGACATTGCTGGTGTAAATCAGCTTGTGACTTTTCCATAGTGCTGACTTCAAATCACTTTGCCAGAAACAAATGAGCGAAGTAATGCAGACATGCACTTCCAGCCAGAAAAGAGTCAATTCACCCTCTGTGGCAGTACGCTGCACTCTGTCCAGAAATGCGATAATCTAAAGCAGGAAACTTCAGCAAGGAAGCTAAGGAAAAGTGGTGGGTAGGTTAGGGTTCCCCTGGAGAGTGTGGAACATGGGGGAGATCCTGGCTTCAGCAGGGGGAAGTCATTCACTTTGAACTCTAGCCTGACCCCTTCCAACACCCCAGCCCCCTGCTACTTTGGTACCAAAAGACTTAATTCTGCAGACCAAGAGGAAGGGCTCATTTTGCAAACCACTCTTCTAGTGGTCTGAGCACAGCTGGGAGCCAGGAAGTAGAGTTCAGCCCATGACTATGGGCAAATGTCTGCAGTGCATCTCAGGTCCCCCATCTGTAGAAAAGGATGATGCTGTCCTACCTCCTGGGGTGTCGTGAGGCTGGATTAATATTTGCTAAGTGCTTGTAGCACTTGAAGGCCTATAGAAGTGCTGAGTGCTTGTCTGGGGGATAGTAACGCGTAGTCTGTTTTCCTCAGACACAGATCTGCGGGCTAATGGGTCTGCTGCTGAACAGGGTTAATATCTGCCATTTCCTGAATGGGTTCGACATTTTCAGGAGCCCCAGCAAAACATCCACTCAAAGCTGTTTGTCCTTGCTATCCTCTGTTAAATGGGGACTCTGCAGCCGTCAGTCTCCCGTTCAGCAGTCCCTTGTCACAGCTGCCCTCTCTTCAAATGGGCATACATGTCACTCCTTGAGAGCGGCTCTGCACTCAGGGCAGCTGTCAGCAGGTGGCACTGCGTCCATGTGCACCCTCCACGAGACGCCGCTGAAGAGCTGTGTTTCAGGAGAATGACAGACAGGGAAGGGATGCTGGCCATTGTTATCTTCCCACCCCCGTTTCCACGTGCAGCCGGAGTCTGTTCTTTGGCAAATCTGAGCCAAGCCCATCCCTGCAGTTCTGAACCTAAACAGCTTGGACCTGTGTGGGGAGACCGGCTTTGTTTCTGCTGGATATAGCATTCTGTTGCTTCACATGGGAGGGGGAAGGGACTGAAAGTTGTTTTCCTGCCTGAATCCCCAGAGGTGAGTTTGGCAGGCTGGGTGGATGGGCTCAGATCTCCCTTGGGTCCAGTACTGATGGAGAGCATGTACTTGACCCTGATGGGGTATCCTCAAGAGACTCCACAACGCCTGTCACGCTGCGCTGACTCCCACAAATTGTGTTTGAGCTCATCCCTCTGCACCTGGAATAAAGGCCTTCTGAATGCAGTGTCCACAGAGGAATGCTCCTCTTTTCGTGGTGGGAGGGGGCATGGAGAGGCTGCTCTTTACATCTGGTAGAGTTCTGGGACTAGCATGGCAGGTCCCTGTGTTTGAGGCACTGTATTGTTTAACACTTGCTGGTCTGCCTAAGACCTGGGCTTGTCAATATCTGTAACACGGACCATTCGGGGTTTGCTCAGTCTCCATGTGAGCCCTGGGCCCGGTCTCCTGTTCCTGTGACAGACTTGTGGGTTTTTCCTCAGTATCTTTTTCCTGGAAGAAGATCGACCCCAAGGGGAAAGGGCCATGCCCTCGCCGCAGGCAGTGCTGCTGTAGAGTGGGGGACAAGATCATCCTCTTCGGGGGCACCAGGTGAGTACTGGGCCGGGGGCACCCTGGTGGAGGGTCCTGCTTGGAGCTGTTTCCCCTGGATTCCCTTCACTCCCAGGCTGCAGTCAGCTCCTCTTTCCTCACATAAGAGGGATTAAATGAAGCCATCCTCCTTCATAGCTCCATGGGGCTTGCACATCTCCGCCAGATAACTCAGGACTTTTGAGCAGAGGCAAAAGGTTGGTTGTCTTCAGTTACTCTTGGTGTTAAGGTTCTGATGTCCTGAGGAGGCCAACAAGAGGTGGTTTATCAGACTGGGGTGGAGAAATACATCTGGATTTATGGGGCGTTGTCTGGGAGGAGACTGAATGATGAGAATGAGTAGGGGTGGCATAGGTGGCCCTCCAAACCTCTCCTGTATCCCCGGCCAACTAAGTGTCGCCTTCATTTCCAAACCCTGCTTGCCTGTGACTGCTCCCCCGTCTCAAGCAGGGGTGGTTAATGTGTGTGTTGTGGGATGGGTGGGGTTCTGGGCCTGGGCAGAGAAGATCTTTCCTGACACACATCTCTGGCTCATTACACCAAGATTCTGTTGAACTTTGAGCCATTGCTGGTTGATCAGAATGGAGATCTTCTCTACCTGCTAGGATCTTTCCTGTCTCCTGCTCATGCACTCCCTCACTACTCACCTCTCCTCCACATAGTCACACCCCATATTACACTGCCCTATGTCACAAACAAGGGCTCTTCTACCAACAAACTCTGTTAAAACAGTTTGATTGCTTACGTGCCAACCTACTCAGGAATTGGCCAGTTAAGTGAACCACCTTTTTAACTTCTTATCCCCCACATGTCTCTTGCTGACCAAGCACCTCTGCAAGGAGCTCCTTTGTATCTGCCAATGTTTAAAACCCACCCAATTCCTCTAACTCGTACTAAGGCACCAGTGCTGTGCTATCTCCCACGGAACCCCTCAGCTAGCACTGTGCTATCCCCTCCCCTTGTACTTGGGTCCCACCAAGGTAGGTCTGTCTGGCCAAAGCACCACGAGGCTCTGTAGCCTTTAGTGGAAGGATGAGGATGCTGAATCCTCATCGGTATGTGCCTCCTCCCTCCCCATTCATATCTATTGGATCAGTTCATGTGAGACTTTCTGCCCCTGGCACCGTGCAGATGATATCCCAGTACTGCATTCTTGCTGGGTCTGGCCTTGGCAACATGCACTTGGAACCAAGAAAAGCAGATTCCTTCCCATTCTGCTGCAGCTGCAAAAGTTGAAATTGCCCCCAGGGTTTCTTCCATGTGGGTACAGGGCACCTTGGCGCCCTGTGGTCCTTGTCTTTCTGTGTTAATGGCCTCTCATAGACTTTAAGGCCAGAAGGGATCCACCATGATCTTCTAGTCTGACCTCTCTGAGGAGTGGTAACAAGTTCCAGGTCATCTCCTTCTCCAAAGAGGGAAGAAAAAATTCCAAGCATCTTTGTACATCACCCAGAAGCAAAAGGACGTACAGTACTGGGACTCACAACTTCTGGGTCCTAGTGTCAGGCCCGTCACTGACCTCACCATGGCTCAGTTTCTTCAGTAAAATAAGGGTAATGAACTAACCTTCGGGAAGGGAGGTGGTGTGCCCCACAGCTGTAAAGCACAGGAGAGCCTGAGTGAAAGGGGTTATGGGAGGAAAGGTGACATTGTAAACTGTTGCTGTGGAATCCGGTCTGTCCATCTGTTGCAAACCTCCAAGACCTAAGTATCCCTCGCTGAACACATCCCTTCTACCCCCTCCTTGCCCCTGCTGCTGAAGGTTGCGGCCCGTCTAGTAGCAGGGAATGAATATGGAACTCCTGGTCACTAGAGCTGCTTGTGAACCCCTCCATATGATCGCAATGGCTGAATGGCGGGGCAGTGAACTACAGCTGGGTGACCATTCCTGTGCAGCCCTTGCAAAAGTGCATCTGGCTGAAGTTTTCATTTGCTAATGGGGGGCCCTGGAGTTAGGGATTTAGTTGTCAAACACTGGCAGTGACCCCATCAGGATGCAGGGCAGCTGGATGTGGCCAAGAGACTTAGCAGCTGCTAAAAGCAAGGAAATGTCCCAGCACCTCCTCAGACCCTCTGAACTCTCAGCAGTGACAGATTACGGCTGCGTAGCCGGTTTCCAAGTGTCAACCACATGTTAGTTCAGATGCTTGAAACGCCTTTTATCCTTTCATCAGCCTGAAGTGGATCAAACACCTCTGGGCTGGGGCTCTCCCAGTACCCTTGGCATGGCTTGCTGAGAGACCTCGGGCACTGATAGGTGGCAGAGACCAGGCGAGGACTTCAGTGTCGGTCTGTACAGGCTTTGGTGTAGCCCTTGGGATAGGTGTGGGGCTGGAGGATGGGCCACTTCTGCCTTAGCCTCAGGTGAAAGTTCCTGAAGGATTCCAGCTGAACTCCAAACTGCCACAGTTGGAGTGTGGGAAAGTGACGCTGGGGGTGCTTTTCAAAGCAATGGTCCGGGATTAGTGAGTCCACTGAGAGCTGAATGAGCAGGTTGGGTGGAGGTAGAAAGTCTGCTTGGTGCCTCTTGTAGGTAGCGAGACTCTTCTCTGAAAACACTTTGCTTCAGCAGAAGGGCCAGCCTCACAGAGCATGCATTCCTGCAGTCCTGTCTCCATTATCACAGTTTGTGCTGAGCAGATAGGAAGCTGCTGCCTTAAGACACATTGAGAATCAACCATTTCACATTCTCCATGTTTGGGCTTGAATAGCAAGCAAGCAACACTGGTTCTTCAAACCGAACTTTGGTAGCTAGTAGGAGCTGCTGCAGATCAGGATTGCTGGGCCTCTCAGAGCTGGGGAGAGGGGCTAGCTAGCCTGGGAGGGGCTGGTTCACTTCCTGCGGGCAGTTATCAGGTGTGTTCTGGAGCAAGCTGGCTGGCTTGATAAGAAGTTTTCCAGGAAGTCCTTGTAAATGGAGAGCTCCCTATAGTCTGGATTGTCTGCTGGAGGCTGCAGGTCACCAGGAAGTGGGGAGAAAGGGCAGAGATAAAATTTCAGCACAGAGGAAGGGATTAAAGAGGAGAAGTGAAACAATAACAGCAGGCAGCCCCTGGCCAGCTGCGGGGCAGAAGCGCTGGCTCCTGGTGAAGGGAAAGTGAGGCCCCTCTCTGTTCTGCCTGTCCCATCCAAAGGAACTGTTGTCTCCCTGCCGTGACAGCTGCCTCGTTGTCTAAGTGCTAAATGGCTCTTGGAGGAGTCCATTAGAAGCTGGGCTGGATAGTCTGCGTATCTGGTGCAATATGGTCCAAATGCACTCCATCCAGAGCCCCTCAGTCTGTGCCCTTTCCAACCCAGCCTGCCCCAGACACTACATGGAAATGCAGAGTCCCCCCAGATCTCGGCCATGCCTCACCCACATACATCGATTCCTTCCCACGCTGCATCCGTCAGAGTCCTAGTCACAGCCTGCCTTGAGGCTTGTGGGGCTCGGGATCCCAGGGCAGAAAGGATGGACCAGGCTGTGAGTTTCTTCTCTGCATCTCCCAAGCTGCCACTGGCAGATGTGAAGCGCCTAAGTCTGAGCCAGCCTGTGAGGTTTCTACCTACCCCAGTGCTGCCACACACAGTCCCATGGCATTCCTGCCTGCAGCCAGCTCTGCACACTGGGACTTTCCAAGTAAAACATGTTGGTGTAGTATTGTGGCTACCCCATGAACAGTGCAGAGCTCAGGCAGAGAGTTCCCTGTTAGCTCTGCCTCTGAGTCACAGGGATTACGGTATGGCCAGATCAGATTCCCTCCAATATAACGGTACAGCACCCCAAGGACCCTGGAGGTGAGTGGGAAGGATGGTCTTCCATAAATGTTCCATGAACGGGTGCTTATGTGTACCTAAAGGGGAGCAGGAAAACTTTGCTGGACCCTCCAAAGGGGAAGCATCCTTGTCTTAGGCTGTGTGTTTCCTGACTCGCGTGTGTTTAGGAGTGAGGTCTCTTTCGCATGGAATACACAACGTGTAACTTGAAAAGGAATCTGGTAAGGAACCCAGGGCTTCCAAATGAGCTCGGCTGCCCCTGGTTTTCCATCCAGGAGCCCCCGCTCAACCAGCTGCTGCTGCCTCAGAGCCCTCCCTTTCTCCAGCCTCCACTCTCTGCCCAATCTGTCCAAAAGCGTTGGAAGCAGCTCAGAGTGCTGGCCACGTGGGAGACCGGGCCTGAAGCAGGAAGCTTTGTTGGTGTCTGGCTGATAGTGGATGAGGTTGTGTCCTGAGACTCCCTTTCCTGGGAGCTGTTCACACTGACATCTCATCCCAGAGCTGTTCTCCTAGCCTTGAACTCGGGCTTCCCTTAACCCCCTTAGTGTGCGGTGATAATTCAGCAGACATGGGGCCTGCTGGCTCTCCCTCTGAAAGATAAGGGATGCATTAGGGTTTCCTGTGACGTGGATGTGAGATAAGATTAGATTATCCTGGCTATGAAACCACCACAGCGTGGTGGGATTAAAGAGCTCTTTCCTGAGCTCAGACAGATGGGACCCATCAGCGACAGGTACTGTCTCTGCCAAGATGGCCACTGCACTGATCACTCATGGCAGCGGGGTAGTAAGGCTGCCCCCACGCTTGGTGCTGGGGTAAGGACTGGGGAGGTTGGCTGCCTCCACATTCTGTGTCCCCTCTGCTTTGGGTCCCTTACCAGCCCTCTGATTCTCATGCACAAAGGCTTGAGACGGGCAGAACCTGAGTGAGAAGTTGCCACTGATGCTCATCTGCCAACTGAGATCTGAAAGTGTCCGTCTGTGTCACTTTCCCATGCTAGAGTGGAGCTTGTGAACTCGGACTCTTACGTACCATTTTTAACATTTGATAATAGCTTTCCACCATGGAGATTGTGCTGTACTTATTCAGAGGACAGATTGGCAGGGACAGTGTGTCCTGCATTAATGTGCCTCTTGCCAGTGGGGAGAAGAGATTCAAGTCATTCTGGCTCATGCAGGTCTTGGCTTCTCTACTGGGAATGCACCAGAGGGTGTGCTAGGAGCTAGCTTGAAATTGGAACTCCTTTCACAGAACAGCCATCAGCTGGCGGCAACTTCAGGTTCCAAATTAGCTGGGACTGGCTTGAAAGGAGTGGTGCAGAGATACTTGGTTACCATTCCTTTAACCAGTCAGGCCTCTGAACTTGTTGAGCTGTGTCCATTTTAGAATGGAGATGAAGTAGTTCTGACTGATGCTTACAGTGACCCCCTGGTTAAGGCCGTACGAGCATTTCCAGCCTAATTACCTTTTGTCAGTTGTTTATAACTTTGTCCGGCTTCCCCTTTTTGGGATATGAATGGAGCGGCTAGGGTGACCAGACCGCAAATGTGAAAAATAGGGACAGGGGGTGGGGGGGTAATAGGAGCCTATATAAGAAAAAGACCCCAAAATCGGGACTGTCCCTATAAAATCAGGACATCTGGTTACCCTAGGAGTGGCTGAAATGCATCTTGAAATAGCTTGTAACCAGGAAAAGAAGCTGTTTTGAGACCCAGAAAGTGATAAAGGCCCTATAAAAACAACTTGCTAAGACCGGTCAGGGAATCTTGGGAAGGGCAGCATGGACAGCCGGGCCCTACTTATGCACGTTTCAGTATGCTGCAAACCTTCATCGCAAATGCGCCTTCACGTTTTCTGCTGAAGAACTTGGGGAGGTTCTGAGCTGGCGCCAAGCAATGCCGTTCCTGGGGAGAAGAGGGCCAGGCCAAGGGCTGATCTCTGCATAAGGAGCATTGGACCTAGCTACGTGAGCAGGGTGTCGCATGTTTCACTAGAGTCTGCAGAATCTAGCTTTTCGTTTTTAAGCATTTTCCCTAAGATGATGGGCACTAGCAATTGGTAGCTACAGAATTGCAGTGTGAGGGGCAGCCCCCTCATGGGCTCTGGGAAAGTCCTGGTAGCTACTAGCTCACCAGCTGCTCTTTTCACCGGCCTGTAGCAAGCTGGAGCCTTTGTCTTGCACCAAAAGCACCTTTCTTTGGGGAGAGTATTGGGGAGCTGTGTTTGAGAGTGCTACAAGAGCAGCCCTTCTACTTCTGGAATTGTCTGACTCTGCATGCGCTGGTTTCATCCCCGGGAGGGTCAGTGCTCTCTGTCCTGTGACCTGCAGGAAAAGAAAATGTTGTTTACTTGTTACCCGCAAAGTCTCTGCAGCCCAAGGAATGGAAATGGAGACGCAGTGACTCAGCTGCACACCGCAAACAAGCAGCAAGCTTACCAAGTGTCCCAGAGTGTTCTGGGCTTCCAGTTCTCCACTTGATTGCATATGTTCCAAAAACGTGGCAGACCCTCAAGACATCTACCAAGACAGGACCCTCCCTGAAGAGCATGTGAGGGTCGGGTACTAGCCCTTGTAGGTACGTGGGGATGGTGGAAGGATTCTTCAGTGTTCTCTCTGAAAGGGGTTTCCCAGCCCTTGCTGATCAGCCTCTGTTAATTTTTCCTAGTCTAGGTTAATTTTGACCTTGGCCTCTCCTTTTAAATGTTACTGTTACTGCTTTTTCTTCTTTCCCCACCCTTGCCCGTTTGCTCACTGCTGTAGCTGAGTGAGCAGCAGCTCTGCTATTGTTAAGGTTGGGTCTGTCTAAAGGACCACTGTTCTAAGTGCTTTAATGACGTGTACTTGGACTGTCTTGAAATGTGCTGTGCCTCATGGAAGGGGAGTAAATAATCCTGTCCTAGAGCCAGTGTGACCGGCACTTTCTTCTTGCTTCTCACTGTATTCCATCCCAGTACCCGTCCTGCTCTTCCACTCTACTTGACTGGGATGGGAGCAGGCCCTAGGTCTGTGAAGGGGTGGCGCATGCAGCATCAACTGCTCCCCCCATTGTTCTGCTCTGGGGTTTAGCAGAGCCTGGCTGGGCTCCTCGGTGTGGCCTTTTAAAATTCCTGGCTGCTTAACTGTTCTTCCAGAGAAACCTATGTTGGAAGCCTGCCTCCCACAGCAGCAGTCTCCTTAAAGCTGCCACTGCCCAGGTTTCCTAGCACACTCTGTCTGCAGAGAAGGCCCTAGAAATGCTGCTGCTCTTGAGTGACCTGACATCAGCCCGATTCCATTCTTTCTGTCTTGCTCCCGAGTCAGCTGCCTGCTAGGTGTGTCTGGCCTTCTGTGGTAATGAGTTCTCCAGCTGGTGCTGGAACATCCGGCCCCGCCTGCTGTGGGGGCAGCACACGGAGCCTGGCTTGTTAGGGAAGGGGAGAAGCTGGAGAAGGCTGGGCAGATGCTTGTGCAAACAAATCTGTATTCTGTGCCAGCCCAGTGTCCCCTTCCCAGCATGCTTGGGTTTCTCCTCCCTCAGGCGAGAGCTGCCTGGTCTCCAGCAGCCTGAAGCTGGCTCCTGCCCTGGGCCATTTTGGGGAACAGGCTTGTGTGTGTGCTCTGAGCTCTAGAGTGTGGCAATTACCAGTCTGCAAAGGGCCAGCCATGTTCATAGCACTGGGTAAGAACAGGCTCCTGCCAGATCCTCTTGCATTTGAAATGAGAGAGGGCTCTGCATGTGGATGTCGCAAGGCTGAGGCCTCTGATCTGGGGTTGTAGGGGGGAGCAGGAGTGACTTTGTTAGACATATCAGAGGGGTAGCCGTGTTAGTCTGGATCTGTAGAAGGGTCCTGTGGCACCTTGTAGACTAACAGAGGTATTGGAGCATAAGCTTTCGTGGGTGAATCCCCACTTCAGATGCATGCAGTGTTAGACGCATCTTTCTCATGCACCTTAAATCTGTTAGGAGTCCGGTTCTAACTGGAGGAAGCGAAGTGGAGGGGAGGTCCCTGCAATGGGGTGGGAGCAGGGTAGTGGGGGAGCTGTAGGCAGGAGCAGAACTCTGAGGGCAGGAAATAAGGAGTCTGAATGAGGCCAGTGCAGGCCTGAGAGAGTGATAGGCTTGAAACAACGAATGGAGAAGATGATTCTCCCTGCAGCTCTTGGGCTGGACTTGAAAGGGAGCTGGGAGGCTAGAAAGGAGAGGGCTGCAGCAGCTGACAGAGCCTGGGCAAGGGGGAAGCAGGCCTGATTTCCAAGATGAGATAGAGAAAGAACCAGCAGGATTTGGCAGTCGGCCTGAATAACTGAGCAGCAGTCTAATCCGAGCTTTCTAGGAAAGAGGTGTTGCTTTTTTGCCTGGCTGATTGAGTTGGCGGCCAGCCAGCTAAGAAACAGTTGCAGGTACAGGACTGAATGGAGCAGGGAGAGGCATAGGTGTCATTGGCATAGAGGGGATGGGAATCCAGGTGGTCACCCAAAGAAGGTGGGAGGGGAGGGCTATTAAGGATGACACTTTCAGGGCCCCTAATGTGGGAGAAGTAGGCAAAGCTGTCTTAGGGGAACCTCTGAGATAGAAGTGGGAAGGGAGCCAGCGAGCTCTAGTCAGAAGCCACAGGAAGGAATGACTGTTGAAGGCTGTGGAGGCAATCCAGGAGGCTGGGGGCAGAGATTGGTGCCAGGATATAGCTCCCCTCAGTAGAGTGGCAGGGATGGAGCTAAATGCCAAGGACCTGTGGGGAAGGTTGTAGGGGATGAGCCCAGGCCCCTAGTAGCTCAGCTCTGCTGTGCAGTCCCTCATATCTTGGTAGGACCCAGGGTCCCTCCGTAACCCCTAGAATCAGAGCAACATCAAGCCCAGATGAGGAGCACTGCTGCAGTGACTGACTGTTCTGATTGGTTCCCACAGCCCATCTCCGGAGGAGGGAATGGGGGACGAATTCGACCTGATGGATCACTCGGACCTCTACATCCTGGACTTCAGTACGTGAGCATCTCCTCACCATGGCTGTGTCCTTCTGCCCTAGGCTGCCCTCTGGCCAGATCTCTCAACCCTGGGACCTGAAGGCCAGATCCTATGGCCAGATCGAGGCCCCTTAATAAGTGGCCTGACTTCAAAAGTGCAGTGCTTCCTGCAGCTCCCACTGGAGTCACAGGGGCTCTGACTCCAGAAACCTTCCTCCTACTTCTAGCAGCCTAAATACAGACCTAGGAGCTGACCTGCAGGTTCCCAGGCCCTGGAGCAAGGCTGCAGCTGCTCTCTCTAGCTATACTGCTTCACACCAGGCAGGCCCTCCTCCACGCGGGTGCAGCCTCTGGTTTGGTTTGCCCCCCTCAGGCTGCACAAGTAGCCTAAGAGATCTTTGCCATCCCCACCCGTGTAGCTGCTGCCCATGGTAGTTTATCTGGACCCTGAGCTGGTGCCCAAGCAAGAGCAATTCCATCTCTCTCCTGGATGTTGGCAGCACTCACACCTTGTGTGCCCTTCTCTCCATAGGCCCTAGTTTGAAGACACTGTGTAAGCTGGCAGTGATTCAGCACAGCCTGGACCAGTCCTGCCTCCCACATGACATCAGGTAGGGACGTTGCTCCTCCAGATCTCTGACAGCCAGCCTCTCAGCATTCCTGTCCCAGGCTCCCAGACCCAAGCCAGCTGTAGGTGGAAGCTGGTCATGGGGTCTGCTAGCTGGGCTATAGCACTGTTGGGAGGGCTCTGGGAAGGTGTCACACACACTGATGGGGACTTGGCACTCTGCCCTCAGATCCTTGGGCCACACACCCACCCCTTGGCTTGCCAAACACTCCTGATGGGGATTCTTTGGAGCCCCCCTTGCCCAGCTCCCTCATCCAGCAGTTTGCGCACACGCCCATGAACAACCCCAGCACACTAAGGTGTAATCCCCCAGCTGGTCACATTCGGGGCCCTTCCATCCACATACGGGTAGAGTGGGGTTTGGGAGCCTCTTAGAGCTGGTGGAGGGAAACTGCTTTTCTATCCTGCAGGCCGGCAATGAGGCTGACTTGTGACTCGGGCTACTATATGTATCGCTGTTCCACCAGGGCCAAACTGAGGGGGCAGGCAATGCCCAGGGCACAGGCCTGGTGGGGATGAGGGCTGGCACCAGATGGGAAGCTGGAAACCTCAGTCTGTCTCTTTCTAAGGCATCTTGTTTTTTGCAGATGGGAGCTTACAGCAATGACGACAAACAGCAACATCAGCCGCCCCATCCTTTCCTCCCACGGATAATTCTGCCGCCCGGTCCCCCTCTGCCTGTCCTTGCCCTCTGCCCTGCCTTGCAGACTGAGCTGCCATCTCAATGTGTCTGCATGGATTTTTAGCCTCTTCAGGGAAGGGCCTTGTGCTCCAAGTTCTTCCCCAAAGGATTTGTTGTTCCTCCTGTCACCTGCCTCCTTGTGCCCTCACCATACTGTTCTCACCTGTGTCCCTGGCAGGAACTTGGCACAGGTCAGTGTGCAGGCAGAAGGGGGTAGCAGGCTCCAAGGAGGAAGAAGCCAATTGTTTCTACGCTCATTGCTGGCAACAGCAGCGTGTGTCTCTCTGCTGCATCTCCCTGTGCAGCCCCACCGGATTAACAAACGCTCAGTACTAGCTGGCTGCAGGAGCAGCGTGTGCTTCACCTCTCCAGGATTAGTAGCTGGACCAGCACGAACTCTGCATGGCTCTACTGTCCTCCCTGCCCAGCCACTCTCAGTGCCCTTATCACCAACCCCAGTGGCTGAACTGACTGTTTCTAGGCCGGCTTCTCTTGCACAACCCTCTATGGCCGCTGCTGGCACACTCCAAACTTGGCAGGGTTCACCCTCCACAGGGAATGTCCGGAGAGACCCCCGGGACCTACATCTGCTAGTCCAGCAATGCCTTATGGTGGCGGGGACTCCTGCTGGTGCCAGGGTCTCAGCTGGAAGAGGGGTGCTGAGAATGAAGATCCCAACCTGTCAGGGCCGGCAGAGAGGGGCTTCTCTGCATTTCACATTTGCACACAAGCCTGAGTGGAAGAGGCTGATCTGTGCCTGACCCGAGAGGGGCTGGCCCAGCTCCAGGTGTAAAACAGCAGCTTTGATTTCTATAAATATTTAAAACAAGCCCAACCCTGCATTGTCTGGTATGTCTGGGGAGCACCACGGTTTGGGGAAGGGACTGCTGGGGTCATTGCTGTCCCTGGGGGGGACGGGGGAGTAATTCTTGAGCTGGCATGATATGAGGTAGGAGACAGCACACTGTACACCAGAGAATCCTGGTGCAAAGGCCTTTGTGGCCAGTAAAGACTCTGCCTTAATGAGGCTGCTGATCAGTGAAGAGAGGATTACAAGCAAGTGTAAGATTTTCAGGTGAGACTTGAAGAGTGGGGAGGGACAAAGGAACTGATCCACATGGCAGGAGCTGCAGAGAAAGCTCTCCCAGTGAGAAGATGAGGGGCAGGGAAGAGGTCTGTGCTAGATGGGTTGGGGAAGGAGATGAGGGATTTAAAAATTACTTTACACTGTCCCCTGATATGAGTGGGGTGGGGGGAGGGGTGCTTCCACGTACACATGAGAAAATAGCAGTAGGAGCACCCTGGGGCCTTAGGCTGCCATAGAGAAGGGCGTTGTCATAGTGAAGGCAAGAAGGAAGCTGCAGAGGTGGGGCTGAGGCCATTGCTCATGAGGGTTGTGTTAAGGATGAGAAGTTTGTAGACCCAGGAGGAGTATGACGAAGGAGTTCAGGGTCAAGACTGGCCCAAGGGTTGAGGCTGGCAAAGGCAAACAGAAGGAACCAGAGAGCTGGCTGTCAAGACTCAGCTGAGGGGATCTGGTTGAGGTCACAAGCTGACTTGGTAACCACAGGCAGAGGGGGCCAGGGAGAGGTTCCTGGGGTCCTGCTGATGCTAGTAGTGTGTGTGTGAAAATGGTGGTGAACATTACAGGGGAAGAGAAGCTGCTCTTTCCTTCCCACCTTCTCCTGTCACTGCACTGAGGTCATCCAGTCCCTGAAGGAAACAACTTCTCAACATGAAGGAGAAAGCAGCCGCAAAGAGGAGTGCCTCTCGGATCTGTGAGCAAAAGAAGGCAGCAGTCCCATGAGCTGGGCTGGAGAAAGAGTGGGCAGGTGGAGAAGAGTGAATAGGCTGGAGAGGGAGTGAGGGAGAAGTCGGACTGCAGCCTGGATGAGATTTCCAGCTCTGTGGGGAGGATATGTCCACAAGCCTGGACCGTGCTTGCTGTGTCCTGGGCAGAGTTCCAGCAGCCCTCATCGGTGAGGGAGCAAAGGGTGAGCGAAGGGACGGCTGCTCTGACTTTAGCAGCTTGGAGCCAAAGCTGGAAGTGATTGTCGAGGTCCTTAACCATTGGGGCAGCTGAGGAAGGCACCTCTACATTCTCCATCACTTACTGTCTTTAAATGGAGATGTGATGTCTGGTTAAGACGCACCAGACTCAACCCTGCATTAGTGGGCTTGAGGCAGGTGTCCCTGTGTGAGGTTTTCTGGCCTGTGTTATGCAGGCGATCAGACTCAATGACTCTAAGGATCCCTTCTGGTCCTGAAATCTGTAAAGATCCTGCCAGGCCAAGTGTGAGCGAGGCTGGAGCCCAGCTGCTGGTATACGGAGGACAGGACTGGAGCCAGGGTACTGTGCAGGAAGAAATACCAGGATCCAGCAGTTCCCACTTATGGAGAGACAGCTACCACCGATCTGGGTTCCATGCTGACAGGACTTGGTGGGCAGATTTGGGGTAAGGAGAGGAGCTTTCGTTCAGGGAGTGGTGATGCCTTACAATGGAAGGGGAGCAGTATTCAGTATTCAAGTAACTGAATACAAAGCCTGGTGGGATGTCTCAGCAGTAGAGTGTAAACCGTGCATTTGCTATGGGAGAGAAGAGGCGAATGGCGCCTGGTCTCTCAAAGTATCTTGCCAAGCCAGTGAAATACAGTGTGTGGTGGGAACGCTTTGGGTTTGGTTCTAAGGAAGGACCATGGGAGAAGCTTGCCTGGCTTCCTCATGGGAGAAGCTCGCCAGGCTTCCTCACCAATAGCACAGTGGGTCCCAGTTGCTTTGTCAGAGTCCTTCCTTATGGACTGGCAAGCAGGTGCAGTTCTTCCCATCCTGTCTGCTGCTCACGCTGCCCTGGCACATGTTACCTCTCCTTTCCCTGTTCACTTCATTTCCCCTCATGTCTCCTCTCTCATTTGCCCTCTGGGCAGGTTGCTCCCCCTCTCCCACAGCTGCACTCTGTGTGACTCAGAGTGGGGGGCTCCATTAGCCCGAGCCGCACACGCTCTTGGGTTGGAGCTGGCTGGCTGCAGCCTGGAGTTTCTTCCGCTGCTGGGTGAACTGGGGCTATCTCGGGTGGGAGTGAGGAAGTGTGGCTGGCTTTCTAGCAATGCTGACACTGAAGGGGGATGTGCTAAGTCACCTAAAGGGTCTAGATGCCAAGGAGAGGGAGAAATTGGTCCGAGGAGTGTTGGGGAAAGGAGGAGGAGCAATGGCACAGAAGAGAGGGCATCCTTTAAACTGCACAGTAAGAGCCTTGCTGCTAGCGAGCTGTGAAATCAACTGCAGGGAAGGAGGGACCCATCACAGGAGATCTTAACATTATGCTCCCTGGCTGCACAAAGCTCTAGAACCTAGACAGGAGGAGCAATCCCGCCCTGCCCCCGCTGCTCCCTTTAACCCCCGCTTCGAGTAGCTTCCGGTGGGCACTGAAGGGTCTGTCCCTAATGGCCAGGCCTGGAATGCCACAGGGCTGGGGCGTTGCTGCAGTTTTGGGCTCCAGAATCTGTCTCCTTTTCTGGCCCTTATGATGGGAAGAGAACCTCATGAAAGTGACCTGAGTGTAACCACTGCAGCGCTGCCTGCCGGAGTCTGCAGAGAGCCTGAGACAGCAGCTCTGAGAGGTGTGAAGTGGCACTTGCATCTCACTCAGGGCCCCGGCGGCTCAAACTCCATCTCTGGGGAATTGGGCATTTCCCCAAGATGTCCCAGAATTCAGCATTTCACCCTGGAATCCCTGGCTCTCTGCTTGAGACACTGGCCCTTTGGTTCCCATCTTCCCTGCCCTGCTAGGACCTGCCCGCACGCCTTCCCCAGCTTCTCCCTGAGGAGAGTCAACTGGATTCCAGCACATGCTGCCTGTGCTGCTCCAGGGGGCCGGGGAGCCAGAGCTGCGGTCTGGCTTGAAGCCAGGGCATAGGGTGGCCCAGATGTGATGGCTGCCTGGAGAACAGCACAGCAACTGCACCGCGCCCAGCTGGGGAGATGAGCCCCTGGAGCTGGCCCCAGGGTCCCCCTTCTCTGGGACACATGGGGGGAAGGAGGCCCAGAGCCAGGTGCCTCAAGAACAGCAGGACAGACCAGGCCTGGGGCGAGGAGCAGAGAAAACCCACCAAATACATTTCCTCTCCCCCTGGCTGGCATTACAGGAATGGGGGTTTTAAGTGTGGTAGTTCACGGCAAGAGTTGCTGTGGAATTTAGTTCCTCTGTACCATTGTGCCCTGCTAATAATCTTCCAGGACTCCCCCTCTTGCAGGCCCTGTCTCCCTCTCCCACCCATCTCCACTTCACCCTCCCCAGCTTGCTCCAGAGGTGAGTCAAGGTAGATCTCCACCTTTCTAAGGCATGGTGGGTGCCATGGCAACAGGCACTTCAAAAATACCAACGCCAGACTAGCCTAAAACCAGCTGTTCGTGCAGGCTTTCGAAGGGGCACATGGGCTAAGGCCCAATAAATGGCTGTGTTTCCCAAATGCATCCGGACACTTGGGGCTCTGATCTGACCAGCTCTCCCCCAGCGTAGGACTGGTTTAATACATGCATGGGAGAGCTAGGGAAAAGCTAGGGGACGGTGACGCCGAGCCTCTCCTGGAGCCAGTGCCCCAGAGTGCAGTCTTTCCTATGAAATCTGAAGCTGAGGCCCAGAGCGTGCCTAGCTAGTGAGATCCCATGGCGCTTCGTAAGTGTTGAGGAGTTAATCTGGTGTACTGGCCAGATTTCAACTCAAGTATGTCCCCCTGTAGTTACACCTGAATTTGGGCTCTTCTCTTCATGTCCTAAGCCCTTGTGTGGCGCTGCTGTGTACTATGAATTGTGTCTGGGTGCCACACTCGAAGTGGGTGAGGCAGTTCCAGCCTGTGAATTACATAGAGCAGTGGGATGAGACAGGCTGTCAGTGGTTCTGGCAATTACTGTCTTTAACCCCCTCCGATAAGCCCCTGTGCCACTGTCTCTGCAGCCAGGGATGTACTCAAACCTCCCAGTGTGATGGAAAATGGGTCCGTGCCCTTTGCGAGCAGCTTGCAGGGGCAGGGCTGGGCATGGGCATGGAGCAGTGGGAGCTAAATGTTGTATATTTTATCACCTTCATTCTCTGCCACAAACCAGTTTGGAGTGATGCCTTCATGTGCCACTCTCAACCCCCTGCTTTCAGCTGGCACTAGCCACTGGGTACCCTGGGGCCTGATTCCTGTGCCCTGTGCAGTGCCACAGAGCAAAGCTGTTAGGTTCTCAGAGCACTGGCTGCCTTTCTGAGCTCTTTTGGCGCCTATTTCCCTGGGTGATTGTTGGGGGGGGGGGAGGGGGTGCCGTTGCTGCCGGTGGCAGATCTGTTCTCCACTGGGGAGATGGTGAGTGCCAACCCACAATGGGAGTAGGACCAGCAGGAAGGCTCCAGTTCTCCAGCAGGAGACGATGCAGCTGCTGCTGGTTCCCCAATGGGAGAGAGACTGGGAGAAAGGGGACAGCCTTGCACTGCAGACCAGCCTATCCCAAGCTGGGATCAGCGAGGGACAGCCGGATTCAACCCCAAGCAGGGGGCTTCAGCTGGCACGCTAGAGTCTGCTCCCACAGCGATCCCCAGGCTTAGTGTGTCCCACGTTTTGCAGATGCCAATGAAGTGTATTGGGCTGAACTGACTGGCTGGGCCCATCTTGGGCCCTATGTATGGTGGGTCCAGATGAGACAGATGACAGGGGAGACAGCCTGCAATGCCTTCATCACACCAGGACAACAGGGGGTGGAGGGCGACTGACTGACCTCTTTCCCGTGCCCCAGCCCTCCCTCTCCTGCTGAGCTGACAGGTTTGTTTTAAAGAGCCAGGCTTCCTTTTATTGCTTCCCCTATCAGATTGCAGCCTGGCTGTGGAGGGTTATTTTTAGAAGTCTGCTTTCTAAAAATAGCCCAGAGCTGTTTAGAATTGCGTCACAAGAGGTAATTTTATCCTGTTTGGCCTGGCTCGGGCCCCCATTCGCCCCAGGAGGGGGAGTACAAAAGGAGGGCCAGTGTAGGAGGGGGTCAGCGGGTTCAGACTGAGCCAGAGGGGAAGGAGGTAAGAGGCACTTTGCCAGATTCGGACATCCCCAGTGATGTGTGCAGGGGTCCTGCCAGAACCCAGGCCTCTCCCTACCCCCTAAAAGCAGAGCCAGCTCTGGGGCAGCTTTCTGCTGCATGGGGGATGTCTCCTGCTGTTGGATCCTTCCATGCCATCTGGGGCCAGGCTTCAGGGAAAGAGACCAAGAATGGCTGCTCCTTCCCCCCAACAGCAACCCCTCGGCTTCTCTCCCCAGTGCTGCTCTCCAGAGGGAGCAGCCTGTCCCCAGCCCTGCCCCTCTGATGTGACCATGTCTTCATGCAGGCCAGGACAATGACCATCTTGTGCGACCACTGCAGCAGGCCACTGAGGAAGATGAGCCACCCCCGAGGGAGGAGTGGGATGGAGCCCAGCGCTTCAAAGCCATTCAGGTTAGAGACCATCCTGCTCCCTCTTCTCTCCTTTGCCCCGATGGACGTGTTGTCCCATTACACGCTGCGGGTCTGGATGTTGCCACTCTTTACTGCACTCTCTGATCCTCTAGAATCAAAGGGCATCACCCTTGGCCAGCTTCCTCCTGCCCTGCCCTACTCCCCCTTAGCTCTATGTGTGAGTGAAGGGCTGGAGGGAGCTCGGGGCTGTGAAATGAGGCTCGGACTGTATCTGAGCTTGTGGCGCAGAGAACTAGGATGTTAGCAGTTAGGTGAAGAGGCGCTTGGGGAGAGCGGTGAGGGGGCTGTGGAGGCAAGTAGGAGTTATGGACTGAAGAGAGGTTGGCTCTCTGTGGGCTAAGTTAAAGGGCATTCGTTCTTGTGCCTGGCCCCAATGTCCTGCCCCTCTGGAGTCTCGAGGGAAGGTCTTGCTGCTTGGGCTTTTTCCCCAGGTTGTAAATGGATCTTTCTCTCCTCTGTCATATACCCATATGGAGAGGGCAGAGCTACCAAACCATTCATGACACAAAGGTCCTGCGGCAGCCTATGGCTCTATTTGTGTTCCTAGAACCAAAGCCAACCTCAGTGTTCCTTGGGAATTGTGTTCCCCTTTATCTCCTACTTGCTTCTCCAGGATGTTCTGCCAAGTATTGTCCCTCTGTGTCCACCTGTAGCCAGGCAGGCTTGGCAGGGGAGCTCCTCCTCAGGCTGGCTTGCTCTGAGCCACACTCCTCTTAGGACAGAACTACAAATAGAGGCTTTTGCTGGTGCAGCAGTGGTTAGGGGTGGGATTTTTTGTGGCAACATTTTTATGCTGGGCAAAGCCCTGGTATAGAGACAGTGGCATAAAACTCCTTTGACTGGGGGCTTGTCTACATCCGCACTTCACAGCACTGCAACTTTCTCGCTCAGCGGTGTGGAAAAACACCCCCCAAGCACTGCAAGTTTAGCGCTGTAAAGCACCAGTGTAGACAGTGCACCAGCGCTGGGAGCTATGCCACTCGTGGAGGTGGTTTTTTTAGAGCACTGGGAGACCTTTCCCAGCGTTGTGCCGCAACTCTACACAAGCCATGTTAAAGCGCTGCCAGTGAAGACGTGCCCTGGGATAGCTCACTTTACTCGGCAAACCGGACTAAGCTATGTGGCAAAAGCCCTTTGCCAGTAGAAGCTAGGACAGTTTGTCAGGAATAGCGATACTGCACACTTTCCCCAGTATCGATTAGGTTTAGCTCTTCTCTCCAAGAGCAGGGATTGGTGTGGGGATCTGAATCAGGAGGGGAACTGGCCTGTACTAAGCACCCCTTGATTTGTTTTGTGGCCAGGTAATCACGGGCCATCCCAGTCAATGGTTCATAACATTCCAGGCTCAGACTTTTCAAATGCTTTTGTAAAGCAATTGCATTATTTGCTGGGGCAGAGCTGGCCAGAGCTGAGGACAGGAGCTGAAATGCACAGCAAGGCAGAGCTGAAGCATGCTGCATGCAAGACGGCCTCACCTGCCACAGACTGGCCCATGAGTGATGTGGTGATACGGCTGGAGCCCAGCGCTCAGCAGGGAGATGAACCCATGCCTATGCCAGCACTGCAGGCAGCATTGTCCCCAGAGAGCAGGGAATTTGCAGGAAGGCCCCACTGAGTGGCTGCTGCCTTTCCTACTTCAGACCCCTTGCCTCTGAGCTCTCCTTTCCTCGGGTTGGTGATTCAAGCCACACCACAGCCTGGTATCACCAATCTCCCTGCTCCTGTTCCCATCTGGAGCCTTCATGTGGTTCGAGGGCTGCATGTGGCTGGGGTGCCACCTCGTGGCCAACAGCTGCAGTGCTCACCTTGGGGGAAGGCGGTGGGCTAAAGGGGATGTGCTCTGGGCAGGTTCGGTATCTGCCTGTAGTCCACACGTCTCGTCATTTGCTTTGCATTAAATGCAAAAATCAGAGTTAGTGCATCCTAAGTTCTGAGCTGGTAGAAGCCTAGATCCAGAGGGGACCAGTGATCCCTTCCACAACTTGATGCTTTGTCATGTTATCTGTCCTGAGCGACTGCTTATGGTTGTCACGGGAACCATGGCTTAGAATGAATTCCCTGACTTGTGTGCAGATCAGACACTCAGAATGGGGCATTGTGTGTTTTATCTGGCCATGGGAATGTCCAAGTCTAACCTGATGCAGATTTTCCCATCACCTGGTAGCTTTTCAATGGAAGTCAAGGAGTGGAAACTGCTGCAATTTTCCTCTTCCGCTGGGGTAACATCTGCTTTGGGAAACGAATGAATTCTATCCTTTTCCCTTCCCCGGGGCACCTCCCCTGGAGCAGGGACTCCCACCTTCCTCACAATTTCCAACAGACTCTGCTTTTCCGCAGGTCGACAAAAGGTGCCTCTAAGGCCCGTCGGGACCAGATCAATGCTGAGCTACAGACCCTGCGCTCCCTGCTGCCCATCTCCGCACAGGAGAAGGAGCGGCTCTCATACCTCCACACCATGGCTTTGGTCTGTCTCCAAATCCGTGGGGCACAGCTCTTTCTTCCAGGTAAATATCCAGCCCTGCACTCTCCTCTTCACAGCCAGGCCGAAGTAGTCCCCACTGTTGAGTTTCTGCACTCCCAGCTGGTTGCAGAGCTGATCTCTAGCTCCCAGAGCCTCCCACTTCATTAGGTCTCATACCTGCTTCAGGTAGGCAGAGCCGTACTGGGCATAACAGCTGCTCCCCATACCACACTGTGGACACGGAGATTGCTCCCGCGAACCATGGCACACCCCTTATCAAACTGCTTTCTGGTTCCCATCTCTCCCTCCCCAAGGGCTCCACGTGCAGTCATCACAGTGCAGAGCAGGCAAGGCGAGTGTGCCTCTTACTCTGGCATGCCTACAGCAGGAATAGCATGTTCAGTCCTGAGCCCCTCATCGCCAGAAAGGTTCCCTCAGTTTGAGGGTGGCTTTCTCCAGACAAGTGCAACAAAAGCCATGGTGTTTCAAGGCTGGAAATCTCAAGGAGAGGTGGCTTCAAGGGGGTGCAACCAGGGTCAATGGAATAAAATGTTAGGAAAGGCAGGTGGAATGTCAGGAAAGGCTTCTGCAGCCTGATGGGTCTGGCCACCCGGAGCAGCCTCCCATGGGAAGTGGGGAACCCTGGCACTCAGGACATTCACACCATCGGAGGTGCTTCCATCACCTGCCTCTCCCTGCTTGCGTTACACCCACTCTATCGGTCTTCAGGGCACAGACTGCGTCTAACTCTGTGTGCATGTGCGGCACCCAGCACTACAAGGCTCTGATGCTGACTGGGGCCTCTGGGCACTACCATAATAGAAATAACGACACTAGTCTGGCAAAAGGCCTGGAAGCCGCAGAGCACATGAAGGGAACTGAGTTCCTTGGCCTTGGCGAGTTGATGTTCCTGCCCCTCCCACTCAGAAGGAGCTGCTGTGGAAGCTCTATGCTGCTCTTTTGGTTTTGCAGGCTCATCTGAACAGGCCCCTGCCACAATGCCAGATTCGGAGCTGCTGTCCTCATTGCCGGGGTTCATCATTGCTCTCTCTGCAGATGGCAAACTGGCCTACATCTCTGAGAACGTGGCCCATCTCCTGGGCTTCTCTGTGGTAAGCTCAGGTTGTTGCAGGTATAAGGCACCAGCCCACTCTGTTCCCATTCCCCAGTGGCAGGTCAGCAAGTCCTCTGCAGAGCTACAGACTGTGGGAATGGCTGCTCCTAGCACAAGGCTGTTACTGTTCATGTGCAGCACCACACCACATACCAGGACGCAGCAGCTGGCTTTGCTTTTGTTCAGGGCTGGTTTAGGATAATGAGAACCTGGGCCAGCGGTGATCAATGCTAACTGGCTAACAGCACAGTTACCCTGACCGTGACAATCCACGTGGTTACAGGTGCTAGGCACCCACTGCTCCACCTGGAATCTCTCCATCTGGGCTCTGTTGCCTGCCCCACCCTCCATCCCCGTCGTCCTTGCCAGCTGTTAATGGCTGAAGCCAAGGACTCTGGCAGCAGCTGTTTTTGCTTATGAGCTGTGCGCGTTGAGGTGGCAGCTCCATCTGCTGCATAGGTGTGATGACTGCAGTTTAGCTGCTATCTGGCTTTCTTTATACATCCAGCTGATCTATTTGCATTGGTCTCTGTGGGGCTCCCTGGTTTTAATACTGGGAGAGTGAGGGAGAGAGAGGTGAGGTAAGGAATGAATGAGTGGGAGGCTGTGCTTATGAACTCAGCCGTCATTCACTGCTCTCATTCACAAAGGGAATGTCAGACCCACCCCTTCTCCCTGTTCCGTTTCTCAAGGTCAGCGGTAGTTGCCGCCTACCTGTGTTGGTTGGAGGAACTGGTTTTATTTATTTTTTGAATGGAAACTTGCTTCGTAGGATATGCTCTAGGGACATAGTTAAGGAGACATTGTCTGCTGCTGAAAGTCTGGCCCATGCTCTGATCCTCTCTCACATGAAGTCTTGAAATAGCTGCCCGCTGAGATCTCTGCTCCTCTGTCCACTTTTTACAGGGCATTCAAAACCACTGTGCCCATGGTCTAGTGGCGGGAGACAGGAGCCCTAGAGTTCTAATCTTGGCTGTCACCATGGTATTGTGGTATTAGATGCTGTGATACATAAATAAGTACCCCAGTGGCACCAGGCCCAGTGTGAGCCAGTCTGTGTCTGTACTAATAAAGTCTCTTTTTGCCCTTTCCTACTAGGTGGAGCTGCTAGCCCAAGGAGACTCAATCTTCGACCTACTAGATGGCTCAGCACACGAGGCCGTGCAGGAGAAGCTCCACTCTGCTCAGGAGCAGCCAGGCACTGGTAAGCCCACGCAGGACTCAAAACAGGATACATATGGCATGGGGGACAGCTGGGTTATTCATGGGGCTCGAGGCAGAAGTGTACGTAGCACTGTGTGATGGGGGATTAGTCCATGCGCCAACCTGTGCTCTGATGACCTATGCGAAAACCCACTTCCGAAGGACAGTCTTTAAAAAGATAAATCAGTCCAAATGATTGCCACCCAGGCCTAGAGATGCTGGAGTGAAGGTTGCAGGTACCTATCAGTGGCCCGAGTACATTTTATCACCCAAGAATACTGGAGTAGGTCCACTCTTGAACCAGAATCCACATGTCTTACTGTGTCCATGCTGAATCATTTTTAAAATCCTTGCACATCCACTATATACCTACATCAGGGCTGCTCTAAACCATTTCAGCTGCACTGCCTTCTGGCTACTTATCCCACTATACAGCTCCCATTAGCAGTGCATTGTGGGTGATTTCAAAGGTTTTGTTGGGGTACTTCATGGTTGCCTTGGACAATTATGGAAGGAGAGATCAAACTCCCATAAGTCACTGGGAAATGCCCAAGAGATTCCTATAAGATCCCTGGGGTCAGTGCCATTTCTGAACTGCTTTCACATGGAGGTCAGGCAGAATGTTTAGTTTACAATCCTCCCTAAGGAGGGAGAGGACAGGAAACATGTCTTACCCAGGGTTCATCCCATATGAGTAGACTGAGGCAGTACATCTAGACTGCACATCACTGAGATATGTGCTACGATTACTCTTGATTCAGTTTCTTGCTGCCAGGAGTAACTTCTCCAGGGTTGGATAGGGCTTCCCCTCCAAGCTCCCCCACTGCAAAGTCAGTGTGGTATATTGGGTAGTTTCCTCACCAGAGGTAGACCAAGCAGTCTGTCCCATCGATCTAACAGCTGCTCACTTCCTAAGAGAAGATGCTGACAATTTATACAATGACTTTTTGTTGCTGCAGAAATTGTGTTTGTCAGTGAAATGCGCACATCTAGGTCCTTTCGAGTGAGATATGGAGGGAATCGGGCTGTGGCTGTGAGGGGCCGATTCCTCGCTCTGGATGGGACAACCTCCTCCTCCATCTTAACATTCTTTGGCTTCTGCACTCCCATCATGCAATTGTCTGACTATGGGGATGGCATTTCTTATGATGCCCTGTTCCAGAGCCAGCACACACTGGATATGAAGGTCACTGATGTCACAGAGAGGTAAGGGGTGGCGGCTCTTAGCATGGTCTTCATGAATCCCTGGGAGAGCAAGAGAGTTCAGATTACAGTTGCACTCCAGAGCGCTATTGCCAGCCACAATCCATGCTCTGGAGTGCTGGAGCCAGGTCTCACTCACTGGGATGCTCACTGCCAGCCCACCAAACAGATATGCAAGCACTGCAAGTATAGACACCCCACATCCCTGCATGCCTCTTACCCATACCCAGTACCACTCTGGGGAGAGGGTCTGTTGCCACCTGCTCCTTCCTGCTCCCACCAGCAACAAGGAAAGGACCAGATTATGCCTCTGTGCCCCCCAAAATGCTGAGAGTGGGCAAGTTTTCCCCACCTCTTTCCCTTTATCCTCACATCAGAGAGCCTGTCCTTTCCCCTAGCCAACACTCCCCACCTGTCCCTTCCCCAGATGAGAAGCATCTCCAAGAAATGTGTTGACTCAGATGCTGCTCCTTTCTGTTCTTCCTCAGTGTCATTTATCATCTTGGCTATCGGAGGGAGCAGCTGATTGGTCAGTCTTGGTACAGCCTCCTACATCCTGCAGATGTTGCATCAGCAGCTGCCCAACATGAGAGCCTGAGTGAGTGCCAAGCTCAGGCTGGGAATGCCTCTACGTATGGGGGGAATGAGAGATTCTTTAGCGGGTTCTGAAAAGCAGCAGAGTTCACCCTGTTTTATGTTACAACTAACATTGATCTAATCTTCCAAGCCCCTCCCATGGAGCGCTCTCCCTGAGCCTGTCAGCAAGGCCATTGCTCTCTGCCATCAAATCCCTCTTCAAAAGCCACTTCTGTGATTCTTACCAGAAATGAACTCAGGAAGGAGCAGCCATTGGGTTCTGGGCCAGCAGCTTGCTCTGCTCTCATATCATGAGTGCATTTGTACTGTGCCTGCCACCACTGTACCTAGACTCTTGAGGCCCTTGTATGTTCCACTGCCAATATAACCTAATTTGACTCGTATGCTGTTAGAGCTCTTCCTTTGGGCCAAACCAAGCTCCTTCTCAAGTAATCAGAAGCCCTGCTTGGCTCTGTCCATAACATTCCCACGCTGGGGGATGAAATTGGGGCCTGTGACCCTGCCAGGGGAACAGGACATGGTGCTGTGTACTGCCATTGTGGGAGGCCTGATCACTCTGTGTTTGTGATTTCAGTGTGTGACACTGGGAGGTGCAACCAGCATTTAGTGGTTCGCTTGCTCTGCAAAGACCTGAGCTGGGCTTGGGTGCAAATCATAGCATCAAAGGAGTATGAGAGAGGAAGAGAGACCATCACCTGCACCAACTTCAGCCTCAGGTACAACCCCTTGTCCTTCCTAGGTTATTCCCTAAGGAGATACCACCTGCTCCCCACTTGTTTAAGGCTCAGTGTGCTGGGCACTTAATAGAACATAGAGCAGAACCAAACCCTGCCCTATAGAGCTGGTAGATTGAGCATAATGAGTGCAGTGGAAATCCGATTGTTACTGTCAGACAGAAGCTGATCACCAGATACTATGAATTTAATCTTTGAGGTGAGTGTGGGATAATGGAGAAGGGCAGCGGTCTGGAGGGCAGAGGGGAGTTATAGATGGAGGGAAGAGCACAAGTGTGTGACAGAAACAACTAGATTAAGCATGGTGACTGCTACAGGCCAAATCAGTATCAATAATGTTGTATTAGTATCATGATCCTTATAGTGGTGGCTGCCAGCTGGAGGGGTCTCTGAGGGCAGGGGCCATTAGACTGCCCTGGAAGCCCCTCCTGTCTGGGTAAGCTGCTGGGAGGCTGATGCTGGGCCTCCAGAACCCTGCAGGGACAGACTACATCCTCAGGGATTGGTGCTTCACCAAGAGGTGGGCGGTTGTTAGGACTCCTGACCCACATGGTCCTAAGCCCTTGTTGACCCCCTTCAGGCTGCTCGTGAATAGGGAGGTCTCTGTCAATGCTTACTTCAGTCCCTGACACATTTTTTGTTTTCTACAGTGAGGAGGAAGCTCAGTATCTCCAGGGCCAGAATCCATGGCATGGAGCCATCTCTGCAGCTGCCCAGAGTCCAAGGCGCTATGCCAGAGAAAAAGAGCACAAGACACTGCCAAGAATGCTAAATCCCTTTCCACAGGAGACAGCAATGCTTAACCATGGGGTACCCAACTATAGTCCCTGCCAGCTCCCTAATGCCCATCAGGAGGAGGAGATGCCAGCTTCCCTACAACCTTCCTTCACCACCTGCTTCCCTGCTCCCAACACTGTAGGGGCTGGGTTACCCTCCCAGGAGACTGAGTGCTCTGTCCTACCTGACGGGCAGAGGAATCTGTCCTGCCCCTTCAGTGTTTACAAGTCATCCTACAGCCAGCCCTTTTCCAGTCCTTGTGCGCTCCGTTCCCCAGCAGTTCCCCTTTCTCCTGGCAGCAGCCCTTCTATTGATGCTTGTCCAGTCCCTGTAGGAGGGCAGTCCCCAGGCACATCCCCCGAGACAGAGAGATGGGCAATCAGTGTGTTGGCTGAGCAGATCCAGTCCCTGGCTGAAAGCTTATCTCGGTACACCAAGCAAGTGCAACCAGAGCCTCCTAATGTCCCACTGTGGTCTGAGCGACCCATTGCTGACAGCCAACTGGGGTCAGGACAGGGCTGGGGCAACTCTGGAACAGTGGCTTTCCTAGCAGAACCCTGCGTAGATGAAGACATCATTACCAGTATCTTAAACAATCTGCTAGAAAATGGGGGCCCAACCTCACCTACCACTGCACTAGCGTCATCACCTGCTATCTTGCCTTCAGACTCTGATTCGCAGGGTGGCCCTCCATTCCAGATACCTATGTCTCCAACCATTACCTGTCCAGATCAGTGCCTCTTCCTACAGCCTTTGACCACCTCTGCGTCATTTGACTCCTGCGCACCAGTGTCCCTATGGGATGGGGATCTCACTGAGACTCCATGGTGCACTGCAGCAAAATAAGTAGGCCCTGGGCTGCGTTTCAACCCCAGAGGTGGAAACCTGTCTCTGCACCCTCTTCTGCTCTCCAGTTGCTTTGCAGACTCGGTTTCTTCTGACTGCACCGTCTCTCAGAAGTAGTACTAGAGAGGGAGGAGAGAAGACAGTGTTATCTGTCTTTCCTACTTCACGGTGATGTAGTTTCCTCCATTCATTCTGTGGAGGGGGATAAGTGGAAGAAAATCTAGGACTTAACGAGGAAAAAAACTTAGTTCTCTGAACCACCCATGGCCCTCGTTCCTACTCCCTGGCGAACAGCCAAGGGATGGGTGTGGCATCACGTTCGCTGCCCCTACTCGCATACGCCGTGGGGCAGGACCTCAGGGAATCGGGCAGGACTAGTGGCAGACGAGGGCTGTACATTCCCGCCCGTGGCTCCCCGAGGCCTTCGGCCGCCACAGGAGCCACCTCCCTTGATCAGGGCAGGGAAGCGGCGGATCCTCTCGTCCCTGGGGCTGGGCCTCATCCCCCACAAGGGCTGGAGCTCCCTGCAGCCTTCAGCCATGGCCCCCGGCCGGGGAGGGGGATGTGGAAGGAGAACTCCTCGGCCCCGCCTCCTCCTGGCGTACAGGGTGGCGGGCCCCGGCCCCCGTCACCCAGGGGAGCAGCACCGGGGTGCGGCTGGGTCTGTAGGGGGGGCCCAGCGCTGTGAATAAAGCCTGAGATCCCGCCTGTGTGTGGCTGTGTGTGAGGGGGGAAGGGACGTCACGTGCCTGAGGGGGGGCCGCTCCGGGGGCCACCCAACGAGCCTCGCCTGAGCACGGGGCCTAGCAACGCGCCTCTCCCGCCCACGTCGCGTGCCGTCCTTAGGCGCATGCGCACCTTCCCACGGCGCGCGCGCCCCCGGCTCTGTACGGCGCAGGCGCCTCGCTCCCCGCCCGCGCATGCGCCCCGCCGCCTCGCTCTCCGTCCTCTGTGACGCAATGCCGGGGCTGGTTGCCTGGAGGCGAGGCGGGGCCTGGTCCGGCCGCGTGGAGCCTGGCTAGCGTGCGGAGTTGCCGGGCGTCCGGGAGCCTCCTGGGGTGAGTTTGGGCCGGGGTCAGCGTCCCCGCGCGGATCGGGTAGGAGGAGCCTACGGGGAGCCCCGCCTCGAGGCCGGGTTGGGGACCCTGGGATGAGAGCGAGCGAGCGTGTCGTGTCCCCCCCCCGTCCCCCCCCCGAATGGTTGGACCGCTCGTGCCGCCCCGGCCGGTCGGCCTTCTCCCGCCCGCCACGGGCCGGCCACTGCAGCGTGCCCGGGGGAGGGCGGCTGCTGGCTGGCCGTGGCCCAAGCTGCAGGTGATTTGCACCCTCTGCTCGTCCCAGGAGGCAGCCAGAGCCCCTGCAGGAGCATCCCAAAGGGCTGCGTGCGGGTGGGTGGCCGATCAGTGACCCTGTCTGTTAGCGAGACAAGGGGGGGCGGAGCTATTATTGTCATTTAAGTTGGTCCAATAAAAGATATGATCTCACCTTGCCTCTCTAATGCCCTGGGAACACCATGGCTACAACAGCGCTGTGATGAACATAATTTGTTGGGGGGAAAAGTCAACATGGCTTTTGTAAAGGGAAATCAGGCCTCACCAATCTACTAGAATTCTCTGAGGGGGTCAACAAGCATGTGGACAAGGGGGATCCAGTGGATATAGTGTGCTTAGATTTTCAGAAAGCCTTTGACAAGGTCCCTCACCAAAGGCTCTTAAGCAAAGTAAGCTAAGCTGTCATGGAATAAGAGGGAAGGTCCTCTCATGGATCAGTAACTGGTTAAAAGATAGGAAACAAAGGGTGGGAATAAATGATCTGTTTTCAGACTGGAGAGAGGTAAATAGTGGTGTCCCCCAGGGGTCTGTACTGGGCCCAGTCGTATTTAACATATTCATAAATGATCTGGGAAAAGGGGTAAACAGTGAGGTGGCAAAATTTGCAGATGATACAAAACTACTCAAGATAATTAAGCCCCATGCAAACTGCAAAGAGCTACAAAAGGATCTCTCAAAACTGGGTGACAGGGCAACAAAATGTCAGATGAAATTCAGTGTTGATAAATGCAAAGTAATGCACATTGAAAAACATAATCTCAACTGTACATATACAATGATGGGGTCTAAGTTAGCTGTTACCCCTCAAGAAAGAGATCTTGGCGTCATTGTAGATAGTTCTCTGAAAACATCCACTCAATTTGCAGTGGCCGTCAAAAAAGCAAACAGAATGTTGGGCATCATTAAGAAAGGAATAGATAATAAGACAAAATATCATATTGCCTCTATATAAATCCATGGTACACCCACCTTTTGAATACCGTGTGCAGATGTGGTCACCCCATCTCAAAAAGGATCTATTGGAGTTGGAAAAGGTTCAGAAAAGGGCAACAAAAATGATGAGAGATATGGAACAGCTTCCGTACAAGGAGAGATTAATAAGACTGGGACTTTTCAGCTTGGAAAAGAGACGACTAAGGAGGGATATGATTGAGATCTATAAAATCATAACTGGTGCGGAGAAAGTAAATGAGGAAGTGTTATTTACTCCTCATAACACAAGAACTAGGGGGTCACCAAATGAAATTAATAGGCAGCAGATTTAAAACAAACAAAAGGAAGTATTTCTTCACACAACGCACAGTCAGTCTGTGGAACTCTTTGCCAGAGGATGTTGTGAAGGCCAAGACTATAACAGGGTTCAAAAAAGAAATGATAAATTCATGGAGGATAGGTCTCCATCAATGGCTATTAGCCAGGATGGGCAGGGATGGTATCCCTAGCCTCTGTTTGCCAGAAGCTGGGATTGGGCAACGGGGGATTGATCACTTGAGGATTCCCTGTTCTGTTCATTCCTTCTGGGGTACATGGCATTAGCCACTGTCAGAAGACAGGATATTGAGCTAGATGGATCTTTGGTCTTACCCGGTATGCCTGCTATTATGTTCTTATGTAAAACTGATTGTTTATTGCAGTTGGAGGCAGTGTGGAAGCAGTGAAAACCTCATGATGTGGCCACGCCAGGATAGGCCTGGGAACAGCCCCAGAAAGAATGTTTCCTCCTTTGGAAAAGGAGTGTCTCAGGGGATGCAAGGCAAAAGGAAAGCACCAGCCACAGAGACCGTGGAAGAAAGCGCTCAAGACACCATCCCTGATGCTAAGCTTGTCACTGCTCAGAAGCAACTGCTGGAGAGTTCAAGTGGCATAGCAGGCATTTCTGGGGAGTGCAATCATGACACTAAAAAGCCTCGGCTCCTGCAAGGAGAGCGTGCCACTGACCAGGAAGCTGTCAGTGAGGACTCTGAGGACAGCGATGGCAATAGCGATTACAGTGATCTAGAGGACTTCTCAGCGGAGGATGAGGATGACAAGACAGGTGGCGGAACCTCTGGCAGCAGTGATGAAGAGCCACGTGCTAAGGGAAAAGACACCTCAAAGTGCAAAACTACCCCAGAGAGTGATACGAAGAGAGGTAAACACTGATAATAGGAAGTGTTTAATAAACTGTGTTTCAGTGTGACCCATCAGCGGTTCTGAGGTCTTCTTTCCATGCTGACTCCTGTTTTTCTCTTTGGCGTGCTCCTATCTCACAAGTACTGCTACCATGGTTCAGGGCATTCACACAGCTATATTTTTGTTGGCATAATTTCATGTTAGCCTGTTGACGCTTGGACCCTGCCAGGTACATGCGTTTCATGCTGCCTCACCAACTGGTGCCTGGGTAGAGGATGTGGATGTGTTTTCAGTTGCTGTATGGTATAGTGAGATGTCCTTGGGAACAAAGACCTGGGAAATAGGATGACTGGCAAATCCAGTTGCATAGAGCTGGTCAGACCAGCCTGTCTACAGTAGACTCTTTTGTTACAACCCAGTTATAGCCTGACAGGCATGTTACAGCTTTCTCCCCAGCACGGTCAAACCCACCTGGTTTGGAACCTTCTATGTGGAGTAAACTGTTACAACCTGGTTGTAAAGTTGGTAAAAATCTGTAGAATGTATAGGCCCTTTGTCTGGATACCAGGACCTTTGTCCTAATGGGTTGTAGAATCTTTAAGGATGTAGCCTAAGGGAGCTATTGGAAACCTTATTATCTGAGTCACTTAAAACTGGACAAAACCTTGGAGTCTTTTGTAGAGAATGTTGCCACATTGACCTGAGGATGGATTGGAGCTGAACTAATAAGCAGTTTGATAGTCATATGCAATGTGTGAGCTCCTAATTAACTATTCGTCTTTCCTCCCCACCCACACCAACCTCATTGAGTTGAATTTGGGATAGGGGGGATGGCTTATGATTTTATCTGAACTCTTTAGGTAGAGCTCAGATAAATCTGTAGAATGAAAACCGCAAAGATTTCTGCATTTATTTAATTTCCGTGTGAAGTCAGTTTGTCAAGGACATGGGACAGCAGCCAAGGTTCTGCCACCAACTACCTGAGAACCATAGTTGATGTCTGTGAAGTCTTCCGATGTGGATTAGCTAATGAACTGTGAAAACTAGGAAGGTTCCAAAGGATTGGGGTAGTGTATGCAAATATGATCTCAGCCTTCAAAGGGCTCCTGGCAAATACCACCCATATATCTAATGTAGGTCTTGAGTGAAATAATGGGACAATAATGGGAAAATAACCTGTAAAACGTGGTTCAGTGGTGTCAAACACAGAGCCCCCTTGATGTACTTGGGGCTGCATGGTATATTTAGACTGTGAAGAATAAGTTTTTTAATCAAAAAAACAAAAGAAAGCTTGGAGCCTGCTCAGTTTTGATGATAACCTTTCAAATGTGAAACAAGGGTAAGCAGATGCAGTTTTGTCTTCCTGAGCCTGAAATAGGAGCTTTGTGATTTGTGAACTTTTCTGCTGCCCATTTATTTAATTGGAGTGTTAACACTAAAGCTTGACGATAGGACTCTAAGATCTGCTCTAGGAATTATTTTGGAGGAGTTCTATGGCTTGCATTATACAGGAGATGAGACTGTATGATCCTGACGGTCCCTTCTGGCCTTGGAATCTACGAACCTATGAAATGTCAGCATTAACTGTTTTGTTACTGATCATTTTAGTAGATGCAATGAAGAAAATAGGAGGGGAGCAAAAACAATGGGGTTGTGGAATTGTGCTGCAGAGAAGATGATGTAGAAGGCAGAAGGGACATAAAGAAAGAGAAAAGAGGAATTAGGAAGGAAGGTGGGGAGGGCGGGAGTGTTGGTACTAAAAATGAACGTATTTTCTTCTGAGTGATGCTGAATGCAACAATAAGAACCAAACAGGCAACAAATATAGATAACTAAGTTTTCTTATGACAAAAGCCAAATTCTACTTTTCATGTCTGCACCAAGTTCTGCATCTTGGCAGGGAGTCACTAGATGACCATTGCGGTCCTTTCTAGCCCTAGGATTCTATGAAGTTCCCATTGACATCAGCAGAATTCTCACTGTGAATGGAGGATAGCATTTAGTCTTAAATTTATACCCCTGCCAACAATTAAAAATAGAATTAGCCTTTCTCACAGAACGCCCCTGATTCAAGGTATCAGAGCTGTGAGCAAGAAGCAGCATGGAGGATTTATAAAGAAAAAATAATGCCTGGCAACCTTTTTTTTATGTACTAAACTAGTGGGCAGTAGGAATGATACAGATGTGATATCTGATATTTGTGATGCCTTTGATTCAGAACCAAAATTTCTAAAGCAGCTGCTTAAATTTGCATCTGAGTTACTGCCATGCATCTGAGTGTCTGCCTGAATGCACAGTTATAGGATTTGCATCCTTATGAAATCAACCCCCAAAAAATAACATTGGATAAGGTCGGACAGTGTTGCATGGATTAAAAGCTAGCTGATTTACCACAAACCAAGCTTAATTGTAAATAGTAACATGTTGAGTTAGGGATGTGTTTAATGAGTTCTGCAGGGACAGGTATTAGGTTTTATTAAACATATTTATTAATGGATCTGAAGGAGGGAATGGAGAGCACATAAATGAAATTCAGATGATTTTGAACTAGGAGGTGGTATGAACATAAGATAAATAATAGAGAGGGCTCTAGAGAGATTAGAAAGGTGGCCAAAATAAAAGGAATGTGAAACACAGATGTTCAGTGCAAGGTAGAAACCTGGAAAGCAGTGATGCCAAGATATTTAGGGGTGTTAGGGAACAACAAGTAGCCACAAATCAGAATGACCACTTCATCTCTCACCTTCCAACTGAAATGTAAAATCCACTTCTTCCACCTAACCTCCCAAAACCAAATCCACTGAAATACAACAAATACTGAAAACACCTTCTTGGCTGGAGGTGGGTGGGGGAGAGGCAGATTGTCAGGTGTCCTAGAATTTGTAAGGCAGTGAGGTGTTAGAAGAACTGGTGTGATAGAACTGTCATGATGGTTAGATATGAGAAGTAACAGCTTAAAAAGGCTTTGTGGTGCTTGAGTGCACAGAACACAATAGAGAGTTTATGAACTTGTATAGAGTTATGGTCACTCATAAGGAGAATGGCCATACTGAGTGAGACCAGTGATCCATCTAGCCCAGTACAGTGGCCAGTGGGAGTGAACAGTACAGGAAAATATATTGAGTGATCCATATAGTGTCAACCAGTCCCAGTTTTTAGAAGTTAGAGATTTAGGGACCCCTGGAGCATGGGATTGTATCCCTGACCATCTTGGCTAATAGCCGCTGATGGACCTACCCTCCAGGAATGTCTATAATTCTTTAAAAAAACCAACCAGTTATTCCCTGCTAGGAGTCCCAGAACCTTCACCTTTCCCAGCAACTGGATCTGTGTGTTGTAGTTGGCTTCTAACTTGGGTATTGCTCTTGGATAATGAAGCCATTCCTTTGAGGACAGATTGCTAAGGGACATAGCGAAAAACAATTCAAGGCGGTTGTTGTCACAGAACAGCTGCAGATGGTGGGGCGCTGCATTTGGGCCCAAGGAACAAGCACTAACTGGTGAGATTGCATCATAATGCAGGATTGGGACGACGAGCAGTGGCTATAAAACCTTTGGATGCAAAAGGCCACATTCCTGGATCTGTGTGCCGTGGTTTCCCCAGCCATCCGGTGCAGTGACATCAGAATGAAAGCTATACTGACAGTTGAGAAGCAAGTGGTGATCATATTCTGGAAGCTTGCAATGCCAGATTGCTTACTGATCAGCAGGAAATCATTCTGAAGTTTGAAATCCACAGTGCGGGCCAGAGTCTTGCAAGTGTGCAGGGCCATTAATCATTTATTGCGATGCAGGACAGTGACTCTGCGCAATGGACAGGATGGCTTTGTAGCAAGGGGGTTCCCAAACTGCAGTAGGATGAAAGACAGCATGCTCATTCCTATTTTGGCCCCAGCCCTCCTTGCCACAGAGTACATCAATAGAAAGGCCTGCTTTCCTGTGGTTATGCAGATGTTGGTGGATCACTAGGGACACTTCACCGATATCCATATGGGCTGATCGGGGAAGGTGCATGCCCCTGACATCTTTAAGAACACAGGATTGTTCAGAAAGCTACAAGCAGCGGGATTCTTTCCCAACCATCAGACTACTATTGACAATATGGAAATGCTAGTAGTGATTTTGGGGTTCCCAGCCTACCACTTACTCCCTGGCTCAGAAGCCGTTCACTGGCCACGTTAACAGCACCAAAGAAAGATTCAGCTACTGGCTGAGCACGTGCAGAATGACTGATAAATGTACTTTTGGTAGATTGAAAGGACGCAAGGCATTTCTTTACTCACTAGATTGGACTTCAGTGAGGGGGAAAAAAGTGCAATGGTTATAGCTGCCTGTTGTGTCCTGCATAATATCTGTGATGCAAAGGTGGAGAAGCTGCCAGCAGGGTGGAGGGCTGAGGTGGAGCGACTGTCTAAGTTTGAACAGCCAAACACAAGTGCTGTTATGAGAGCTCAGTGTGAAAGTGTGTGGTTGAGGGAGTGTAACAGGGTCCACGACCTGCCCCTCTTCCTGGGGCTTGCTTGCTGCCCCAATAAGGCTCAGAGAGGCTTCAGGGTTGTGCAACACCCATGTCTTTATTTACTTAAGCTTATCCCACCACTAGCGTCTATCTATATACAAGCTTTACAGGGTTAGTCACCTCCCTTATAGGCAGAGTCAGCCTTCAGCTAGGAGGCCTCCAGTTCCCTCACTCCCTCACTCACTCACTCACTAACTGACTTCTCCCTGGCCGCCCCCCTGCCTTCTGACTCCCTCCCAGCCTTTATAGCCCTTGGCTTGTCAGGCCAGCAGGTGTTGCTAATCCTCAGGCCGGCATCAGGTCTTTTCCATCAGCCCCAATCTGCTTCCCTTTATTGGAGCTGACCAGGCAGGGGCTAATTAGGTGCTTTTGCACCAGCACCCTGCTACATAGGGACTTTGAAAGAACGTTTTAACGGTCAGTCACATTAGTGTCCTGTACTGGACTGTTCTGGGCCTGAAGCTTTGGGTGCTGCTAGGAATTGTGTAGTGCTTGCTGTCCATGTGTAACTGTGTGTGTACTGAAGCTATGAATTAAGAGGTGCTTGTCTTACATTTATAAATGACTGCACACTTATAAGTACCGTGTGCTTCAAGTACCACTGTGCATTCAGTGATATGTGTTGTGAACTAATAAAGACCATTATTTTATTTAAAGTGAGTGGCATAATCCGGGCAGAAAAACTGTGCAAAAAACCAGGCAATGCAGTATAAACCGAATGGGACTATGAAATTGGAAAGCCAGCAAACATTTCTATCCATTTCAGTGCACAAACTTAATTCATTGTGGCTACTCATTCACCAGCCATGGTTCTCACAGGTGAGTGGACGTGAATCGGTGGTTTCTCTTGCAGCCTCCTGGCATGAAGTGGCAGTGGTATGGTGCGGCCCATGATGCCATGTGGAATGCTGGGGGAGCTGCTAGCATGGAGTTCTCTAAGGACTGCAAAGGGTCTGCAGCATTTGTTTGCTGTCTGAGAAGATCCATTATGTCCTGGTGCATCTCCCGGTCCCACTGCAGGGCTCTACTGCATGGTACATTATAACTGGGAAATTACACTGTTTGTAGCCCCTGAGGAGAAAGCAAAGCAGGAGGTCTGACTTCCTGGGGAACTCCTGTGCAACCTGGAAAACCCCTAGTTAGGAGGGGAAGAGATCTGGGTCTCTGTTGAGGGGCTGAGAGCCTGGAGTGGATGCCCTGGATTACAACAGGGGAATGCATGTGCAGTTGCCCTGAACTGTGACATAGGTAAAGAAATTCTATTTCAATAAAGACACTTGAAGTAATTGAATCTTCTGCTTCAGGACGTCCTCTGTTAATGGGGTCAGGCAGAAATTTGCATGCAGTTGACCAGCTTTGTTAGGTTTTTTTTGCTTTCTGAAGCAGAAGGTATTGGTGGTTGCCAAGGGCAGGATAACTGACTTGATGGACCAGTGGTCTGATCCAATATGACAATCTGAGCATGGAGTGTACTATTTGGGCTGCATGTTCAGAGGCTTTGTGTCATGTGCAGGGAGGTGATTGCACTGGCCAGATCACATCAGGAATATTGTGTTCGTTCCAGACACTTAATATCATGAAGAATTCAAGGGACTGTATATGTCTAGCACTGCTAAGGGGAGGGTAAATGTCTTGACTATTTTAAAGGTGTAAGCAGGAGAAAGAGGAACTGTTTGGGGGTGTAACTAGAAGGAATGGGCTAACAGGCATACCATCTACTTGAAAATCACACCTCTATCTGATACTTGCAACTACAGCATGTAAAACTAACATGTAAAATCACTGCCACTGAAGGATACTGGAGAGAGAATTGTGTTTCTCTTGGTTTTGTTTCCATACCGTGTGCATTTGCCTGCACTCTAGTCATTTTTGCAGTTTCCCTTGTTTGTGTGGGTCTCTTGTACAGCAACGCGGGGGAGAGAGAAACATTATAAACTAGAAAATGTGTTTGTAAAAACACACTGAGTGGGTATCTGGGAGGGGTAGGACCTGAAATCATGATTTTTTTTCTTAAATAAACCAGAGTCCATGTTATATCCCTAAAAGAAAGGGGACATTAGGGCTGAGTATCAGGAGAAAACTTCTCAATGCAGTGTGTTAGCCTCTGTAATATTGTGAGGCTACATCACCTGGGACACTTAAACCTGTAGTAGAAGAAGCCCTAGAAAATGTGCAACAGGGAGCAGTTCTGGGCTTGGTATGGGGGTGACTGAGTGGTGTCTGGTGGGCTGCGATAGACAGGAGGTCAGACTAGGTGATGTATTGGTCCTTTCTGGCCTTAAACTCTAGGACTCTGAGATGAAATGGACTTGACCGTTTTTTTCCTAACCCTTCTGAGCAATCTTTGGATGCAAAGGTGAATGATTTCCTGTGTAAAAAGACTCCAGAGCAGTGTGAGAAATGAGCTGTGTGTAACCCTGAGCAAGGAGAGGACTAGGATTTGGGGAGTTTCACTGCAGCCAGGGTCAGGATGGGGTGGTGACACGTCAGAGGCTGGCAATGCAGTTAATACGGAGCCCACTGGAAGAGAGTCTGAATGTATCTTGTGTGCTTTGATGACCAGGTGAAAACCTTGGAGTGGCCTCCTGGGCCCTCTGATCTGGCAGGGAGACGCTAAGGAGAGCGTCTTTGCAGTCTCTGCATTGGAAGAGAATGGTAATGCTTCATGGGGTGGTTGTGAGGGAGAAACCCAAGAAAGACAGTCTGACTTGCTGGCTGTCCCTGTGCTTGGGGGTGGAAGTGTTTTGTGAGTGGAGGCACTGCAGCTGCCCCTGTATCCCTTGTACAGAGGGGATTCCAGCACATCAAGTTTCGGGGTGTAAGGGCAGAAATGTGTGTCTGGCTGTTGTGAGACTGAGAGTCCCTTTTTGTTTTCTCTTTCCCAGAACTATCCTTAATGTCTTTCGAGGAACTGCTGCAGCTGCGGAACAGTGTTGGAACCAAAGCGTATCAGCGGATGACTAGTGGGAAGAAGCCATTGAACCATAGAAAACCTAGGACAAAACAACGGCCCAGCAAACAGGGGTAAAGGTGTTCCAGAGCCCTTTCTCTACAGACAGAAGTGTATGTATGTGCTGCCTGGGATCCAGTGCAAGCATGAGGCGCGCCCCTCAGAGTGTCTTCTGTGCCAGGCGGGTGGATCAGACCCTCTAGCATGGCACACAAAAGAGATCCTTTGTCATAACGTTTCCTTTGGGAATGGTTCATCCCTTTGCCACTTGTCATCCATGACTTTGAACTTCCAGAGTGCCACTAAGCAAAAGCGTTTAAGATAGCTCTTAGTTCATAACCAACACTTCCTGCTGAGACACTCGTTCTGCCTCCATCTCTGCTTTGCAGCCCATCAGATTGAGAGATGCTTTTAACACTTCCCATGCACCCCTTTTGTTGTCTCTCCTGAGTGGTCCATAGTTCTCTTTAAATCTTCACTTAGTCCCTGCAGTCACTGACCCATTCTTCTTACTGTTTTCTGAACTCCTTCCAGCTTGCCAATATCTTTCTGGTAATGAGGTGCCCACAGCTGAGCACATTATTCCAACTACAGCTAGAGCTGTCTAAAGAGGGGCTATCCCTCCTGCTCCGTGGCCGGATGTAGCCCAAAATTGCTTTTTCCTCTCTGCAGCCTCACAGCTGCATTTTTTCCAAGTTGAATTTCCTCTTGTTAATTTCTGTCCATATTTGTCATCACTGGTGTTCACAGCTCCTCCCAGTTGAATATATTCTGGGGTGTCATCAGTGTGATGATTAATGGAGATATGAAATAAGACAAGACCTAAACAGATTGCTACAGTCCCTCACCAGACACCTCCCCCCAGCTTTATACATTGCCATGTGTCATTACCCTTTATTTGTGATCCCGAAGCCAGTTTTCAGTCCGCATGTGTGTCATATCCGAGGTGATTCAAACAGACTGCCTCCCCGCTCTGTTTCATCAGCATTCTTTCATCTAGTTCTAAACCTCAGTTGAAAACCTCTGCTCCCCCTTACAGGGATGGTGAGAATATTTTGTACTTCTGTTTTCCCTTCTACCTGAGGATCTTGGAGCTTTACAGACAATCCAGTACCCCTCATAAAACATCCGTTCCCCTCCTATTATGGGGTATTTATCTCTAGTTATTGCTAACGCTCCAAAGCCTTTTGAGGAATGCTACATACAAAAGCCCCCGGGCTGCTAAAATCCTTTGGTATGTTTGTGCTTTGAAAGGAACCTTCCTAAAAGGTCTGCCAGGGAAATCCATCCGAGGTCTGTTGATTTCAGTGGAGCACTGTACAATGAAATGCTGCGCACTTGTTCAAAGGGCAGCAGCCCCTGCCAAATTACCTGTCACAGAAATACAAAGAAATACACTGAGCAGGGCTTGATAAATGTGTAGTAGAGAGAAAGGGTGGAGGTCTCCAGGGAGCTGCTGGGGCCAACACCATGGTGAGCCCAGCTGCTGGATGAGGGGATAGTGCTGGTGCTCCTAGCAGGGTACTGTCATGGGACTCTGCTTGGGGACTTCCTCTCTTGTATTGCATACGGCTAGGGAATGTCTGAATTTGATAGATGCCAGATGGGGGGTGTCCTTCTCTCTTCCAGCAGGGAGATCATTTACTCTCTGTCTTTTCCCCCCTCATGCCCGTACGCCTCCTGACTGTCCAGGGCTGCAGGGACTGCTACTCTTTCCTTCATGCATCCCCCATTATTTGCATCCTCTTTGCTTGTGAATAGCTCCAAGTCCTGCCTCTGCTTTTTGGGAGAAAGTACTGTCTGAGCTGTAGCAAAGCAAAATTGACCTGCCTTGTTAGTTACACTGCTGAACCTTGTTCTATTTGGATTTCAGGAAAGCATTTGATGCAGTGTCTCAAAATCTGACCTTACTGTGGCATGCACAGATTGTTTACACTCTTTAGATATCTGCCAAAGGATAATGGTACATGGCAATGTTTGACATTGAGGGGAGGTGTCCAGTTAGAGCCCAATCCCAGCAGCATCTATGTCCAGTCTAATTTACAACATCGTCAGAGACACTAAACAGCACTCGTGTTGCTTGCTGATGACACTGAATTGGGGGGGGACCTCAAATACCAGTGAGAACAGAAGTGATACGGAGGGAGCAAAGGTGATTTGAAAAACTATCAGAAAACAACAAAATGTGATTGATTTTGGAGAAGATCATCCAAAATCCCTGGTAAGCAGTAATGAGGAAAATGTGTCGGGGTGATAGTGCATGGCTAATGAGACATGACCCTTTAACGTGATATGGCAGCAAAATTAGCCAGTGTGGCTAGCAGGGAGAATATAAGAATAGCCATAGTGGGTCCTTGCAGCCCAGTATCCTGTGATCTGACATAGGTGCCAGATGTTTCAGAGGGAATCAACAGAATAAGGCAATTTATCGAGTGATCTGCCCCTTGTCCAGTCCCAGTTTCTGGCCGTCAGAGATTTATGGATACCCAGAACATGGGGTTGCATCTCTAACCATCTTGACTAATAGCTATTGATGGAGCTATCCTCCATGAACGTATCTAATTCTTTTTTTAATCCAGTTATAGTGGGTGGGAGGCAGTGGTCCTCTCTGTACAGTTCTGGGGGGATTTAGAATATCTAATACAGTTCTAGGCACTTCATTACCAGAAAGATGGGAATTTAGAGGAAAGCAATAGAAATGGTGAGAGTCTGGAGGGATGTATTTATGAACACTGGTTATAATAGCTGTGCGCGCTTAAATTAATATCTGGTCAACTACGACTAAGGGGGCGAGGGACCACAAGTCTACAAATAGTTTGATAAATTCTCAGACCATTATGATCATCTAGTCTGACGTGTCTAGCACAGGCCAGAGAACCTCACCCAATGATTCCTGCATCAGGCCCATAACTTATCATTGAACTAGAGCAGGTTGTTTTAGAAAGACGTTGGGTCTTGTTTTAAAGACTCCAAGTGATGGAGACGCTCTCACATCTCTTAATAAGTTGTTCTGGCGGTGGCTTACCCTCACTGTTAAAAATGCGCCTTATTTCTAGTCTGGATTTATCTAGCTTCAGTTTCCAGCTATTGGATCTTGTTCTGCCTTTGTCTGCTAGGTTAAAAAACCCTATACTATCAAATCTTCTTTCCAGATTGATCAAGTCACCTCTTAACTAAGTAGATTGAGCTCCTTTAGTTTCTAACTGCAGGTTTTCCAGACTTTGATGCATCCTTGTGGCTTTTTTCTGAATCCTCTGATTTGTTAACATCCTTTTTAAGGTGTGGACTCCAGAACTGGACACAGTATCCAATAACACTCTCATCAGTGGTAATACTACCACTCCCTGCTTCTACTCTGTATTCCCCTGCTTTCCATCCAAGGATTGTGATAGCACTTTTAGCCACAGCATCGCACTGGGAGTTCATGTTCAGTTTCCACCATGGCCCCTAAATCCTTTTCAGAGTTTCTTTCCGGGATACAGACCTTCATCCTGAAAGTGTGACATACTCCCATGGTTCCTAAATGTCTGACCTTGCATTTGGCTGTATTAAAAAGGCATGATCTAGTGAGCCCAGCTGCCCACGCCTTCCAGATAGATAGGTCAGCTCTACAAATCTGTCTCTGTTATTTACCACTCCACCGATTTGTCTGTTATCTGCGAACTTTACCAGCAGTGATTTTTGTAATCTTCTTCATTGATAAATATTGAATAGTATTGGGCCGAGAACAGAGGGTTGTTACTTGATGGCTGAGAACGCCAGGGAGGGAGAGGGATTATTTAATGTGTGTACAAGGGCCATGTTTACGTAGGTATAATGGGATGAAATTAAGCAAAGGAGTCTGTCAGGTGATTGAGTAATAAATTATTCTGCATTGTTCCCAGGGAAGCTATAGAAACTCCATTACTTCGGAAATATTTTAAAACTAGCCTGGACAAAGCCCTGGAAAACATACTGTGGGGAGTTCTCCTGCCCTGGCTCAGAGGATGGTGGTCTCAAGCATGTGTATGTGAGAGGTGCAGGTGGTGAATGGACTGCACAGAGCAAACCTTCCCACTTTTCTTTGATTGTTCTGGGTGACTGGAGAAGCAGTGGTCTTTCTCTATGCTGAGTGGTAGCAAACTGTCAGCAATCAGAGTCTGACCTGGCCAGTCCTGTCTCCTCCTTTCTCTAACGTATGGTTTTCTCTCAGGCCATTGGAGATTTCTGCCAAGAAGCCGGTCCCCTTTCTACGACAAGTGATCACTGTTAAAAAGGCGGTAAGTGCTCTTTCCCAGGTTAGCAGTCGGTTCCTTTGGGGGCTGATGAGGGACACGAGATACATGTGGCAGAGAGAGCATAAATGGACTGTTGAAGGGAATGAGACCCAGATGGCGGTCTGGGGCAGGGTATGGACCCACAGATTTTTGAGGCAGTCAAGGAGCAGGCTGTGCGGAGTGCCCCCTTGTGAATACAGGAGAGTTTGGTGCTGCCAGTGGATATATGGAGGAAATGGTGCTGCTCCAGCTAGTCCTAGATTTACAGATTCCAAGGCCAGAAGGCACCACTGTGATCATCTAATCTGACCTCGTGCATTAGGCCGTAGGATTGCCCTGGATGAGTTCCTGTTTGAACTAGAGCTGGTGATTTGGAAAAAACATCCACTCATGATTTTAAAATTGCCCTTGATGGAGAATCTAACTAACTGACTGATAGGTCTCAAAATATAGTTGTGAGCAGGGACTCAAGTGGCTGTGTTTCTAGGGGGGACCCACAGGGATTGGTTCTTGGCCCTGGGCTCTTTAAAATCTTTATTAATGACCTGGAAGAAAACATAAACTCACCACTGATAAAGTTTGCAGATGACACAGAAATTGGGGGAGTTGTAAATAATGAAGAGGACAGGTCATTGATTCAGAGTGATCTGGATTGCTTGATAAACTGGGCACAAGCAAACTATGCATTTTAATATGGCTAACGTATGCATCTAGGAACACAGAATGTAGGGCATACTTAGAGGCCCCCCCATCCTGTACCCTGGGAAGCTGCAACTCTGAAAAAGATGTGGGGATCATGGTGGGTTATCAGCTGAACATGAGCTCCCAGTGTGATGCAGTGACCAAAGGGACTAATGGGATCTTGGGTTGCACACATGGGAATCTTGAGTGGGAGAAGAGGTAATTTTATCTCTGTATTTGGCACTGGTGCGACTGCTGCTGGAATACTGTGTCCAGTTCCGGTGCCCACAGTTCAGGAAGGATGTTGGTAAATTGGAGAGGGGTCAGAGAAGAGTCACAAGAATGATTAAAGGATTAGAAAACCTGCCTTATAGTGACTGAGCTCCTGGAGCCTATCTATTTAGTTTAACAAAGAGAAGCTTAATCCTTTAAACCCCCAGGACTGCCCAGCCTTGCCCCCCCACGCCCGGCAATCACAAGCAACCCCCTTATACAATCACACTCCTAAATTTGTCTAGCTCTTTTAAATCTAACTAAATGGGGCTAGTTTGCCACATCAGTTCTTATTGGGACACTGTTCCGGAACCTCACTCTACTGATGGTTAGAAATCTTCTAATTTCTAGCCTGAACTTGTTCATGGCTAGTTTATCCCCATTTGTGCGTGTGCCAATACGTTTTTTAGCTTAAATAGCTCTTCACCTTCTCTGATGTATTTATAAAGGGTAATCCTATCCCCTGTCAGCCTTTGCATTGTCTCCTTTCACAAGACAGGCCCTCCATTCCCAATCATCCTAGTAGCTCTTCTCCTCACCTGCCGCAGTTTGAATTCATCTTTCTTGAATGTGGGTGACCAGAATTCCAAATGAGGTCTGACCAGTGTCTTGTACTATGGCATTAATAGATTTCTATTTCTACGGGAACTGCCCTGCCTGATTCATCCTAGGATTGCATTTGTTGATTGTCAGCTTGTTTGCGTTTGTTGATTGACAGCTGATTCTGTCCAAGACCCCCAACTCATTTTCAGAGTCGCTACTTTAGAGGCCCCCATCCTGTAGGTTTGGCCTGCATTCTTTGTTCCTAGGTGTATGACTTTACATTTGGCCATATTAGAATACACGTTGTTTGCTTGTTCCCAGCTTATAAAGCGATCCTGATTGCTATGTAACAGTGATCTGCCGTCTTCATTATTTACCACTTCCCGCATTTTTGTATCTGCAAACTTTATCGTTGATTTTTGTTTTCTTCCAGCTCATTGATGAAAATGTTAAATAGTGTACGATGAGAGCCCTAGATACAGGAGATAGGACTAGGCTGAGTTAGGGAGAACAAGCAAGCTGCATTCAGGCATTAGTTCTGCTCTTGGCTCTAACCCCCACCCCCCTCCATTCTGTACAGGTGCAGAGAGACCCCCGCTTTGATGACCTGTCTGGGGAGTACAACCCAGAAATATTTGAGAAGACATACAGTTTCCTGGACGGTCTCAAGAAGAGGGAAAAAGAGGTGACACTATGTCCTTTGCTTGTGTTGGGGCGGAAAAGCCTGCTTCAGTGAGGTGTCTTCTACAGGGCCCCATCACACAGGCCTCAGAGGAAAAGAATGACATGCAGCGGGACTCACTGGGTATTGCTCTCTCCTGTAGATCGTTCAGAAGCAACTGAAGAAAAGCCAGAATGTGGAGCAGCGGGAGAAACTGCAGCAGCTCCTAAAGCGCATGGTGAGTTAGTGTCTTGGGTACCAGCTTCATCTCACTGCTCCCATGGGAGGGAGACAGCTGAGACTGCCCAACATGCAAGACTCCAGTGTGGCTAATGAGACAGGTGGTTTGCTCTGAGCGCGGCCTAGACAGTTCCTGTTTTTTTTTCCCAGACGCAGCAGGAGGACGCTCAGAAGGAACGGCAGAGGCAGAGGGAGAAGGAGCTGGCCTTGAAGAGAGCACAGAGGGAGCAGGCCCAGCTGGGAAGGAAGCCCTTCTACCTAAAGAAATGTAAGTTCAGTATGCTGCCACTCTGTTTACACCAGGAAATGGACCTGTTGCTGACAGTTTGCCATTAACGTGTGGTCCCTGCACCTAGAGTACTAATGAGCGGATTGAAAAAGCTCATTCAATAAATAGCCATCACACCAGATGCCCCTACGCTGATGGGGGCAATAGCGTAGGTGGGGCAAATCTGTCAGCAGCTCCATTAGAGGCTGTTCAAGAAGAGCAGAACAAGCGTTCTCCGAGTGATTGCTCATGTCCATTCAACTTGTGCATGTGGCGAGCACACACACCTTGGTGCTGGAAGTTTTTCCCTCGGCAGTATCCGTAGGGGACCAGCTCTGGTATCCCCTGGAGTGGGGCGCATATGCCGCAGCATATAGGGCACCACCAGCCCCCTCCACCCTCAGTTCCTTCTTGCCGCCAGTGACGGTGCATGGAACTGTTGCTTCTTCGGCTAGCGCTGTTGCTTCTCGTTCGTTCAAATCAGGGCCTGGCACACTTCTCTATCAGGGTGCATCTGGTGGCCATGTCTGCCTTTCATCTGCTCGTCCGGGGGCAGACAGTGGTCTCCCATGACATGACGGTCAGGTTCCTCAGAGTCTCGGGAGACTTTTTCCTCAAGTTCGGTCCTCGGTCCCTCAGTGGGATCTCAACTTGGTTCTGTCCAGGCTCACGGGCCCGCCCTTTGAGCCTTTGGCCTCGTGCTTCCTGTCTCACCTATCATGGAAGGTAGCTTTCCTGGTGGTGGTGATGTCGGCGAGGTGAGTCTCCGAGCTGTGAACCCTGACCTCGGAGCCACCGTACACGGTCTTTTATAAGGACAAGGTTCAGCTCCGGCCCCACCCAGCCTTCCTTCCCAAGGTGATGTCTGCTTTCCACATGAGCCAGGACATCTTCCTTCCGGTCTTCTGCCCTAAGCCCCATTAGACTAGTGAAGAGAGGCGCCTCCACGCTTTGGACGTAAGAAGGGCCCTGGCTTTCTACCTAGATCGGACAAAGCCTTTTTGTAAGTCGACTCAGCTTTTCATCTCTACAGCTGATTGGATGAAAGGCCTCCCAGTGTCCACACAGAGGATTTTTAACTGGATTACCTCTTGCATAAGGGCTTGTTACGAGCTAGCAGGGGCCCTGCTGATGCCGATCATCAGAGCCCACTCAACCAGAGCGCAGGCATCTTCAGCAGCCTTCCTGGCACACTTCCTGATCCAGGACATCTGTTGAGCTGCGACATGGTCCTCGCTCCACACGTTCCCCATCACTCAGGAGGCCCACTTCGCCATCACTCAGGAGGCCAGGGACAACGCTGGGTTCGGCAGAGCTGTATTGCACTCTACGTGTCTGTGAACTCCTTACCCACCTCCATGGGTGCTGCTTGAAGTCACCTAAGGTGAATGGACATGAGCATGCACTCGAAGAAGAAAAGACAGTTACCGTTTTCCGTAACTGGTGTTCTTCGAGATGTGTTGCTCATGTCCATTCAATGACCTGCTCTCTTTCCCCACTGTTGGGAGTTTCCGGCAAGAAAGAACTGAGGGTGGAGGGGGCCGGCGGCACCCTATATGCCATGGCATATGCGCACCACTGCAGGGGGCGCCAGAGCTGGTCCGTTACAGATACTGCTGAGGGAAAAACTTCCAGCACCGGTGCATGTGGTGAGTGCATACACGTCAGTTGAATGGACATGAGCAACACATCTTAAAGAACACCAGTTACGGAAAACGGTAACTGTCTTTTGGCCTTCCCTAGCACTCCCGTTGTGCTAAGCATGTTAGACAGGGGAAGACCAATGGGTGAACTCTTCCAAAGTGACCTAGACATTTGAGAGCCTGAACCTCATTCCAAGTCAATAGGACATAAGGTGCTTTTAAAAATGTTATTCACAGTTCCTGAACCAGAGGCCTGAGAGAGGAAGGCAGAGCTCATGGATGAGGCACTTGACTGGGGTTCAGGAGGTCTGGCTCAGCTCCCTGCTGTCACTGTCTGCCTGTGCCTTTTCATCTCACTGTGCCTCAATTCCCACCTGTACCATGGGGCTAGTAGTCGTCTATTTAGATAGCGAGCTCTTTGAGGCAGGGCCTGTCCTTTAGTTTGTGTATGTACAGTGCCTGGCACAGTGGGGCCCTGGCGTCAGCTGGGGCATTTGGGCATAATTGTAGTATTACTGTGAACAGTGTAAGCCCAAACGGGTGGCCAAGTGGGGCAGCACCTTGCTCCTGGATTTTGCACGTGTCCAGCACTGTTGTGTATAGATGGAGGGGCAGGCGGATCACAGGCTGTCTGGAAGAAGCATGTTGTCACAAGGGACGTGGAAGGCAAGAGGGTGGAGCCATTGGCCAGAGTTAGGGAATGGGCTGCAGGTGGATTGGGCAGAGCAGAAGCAGGTCCTGAGAGGGTTGTGCTGGTTTGGAGGAAAAACCTCCTTGTCCTTTTTCATTCCACAGCTGAGAAGTGGAAATTGGAGCTGGCTGAGAAGTACAAAGTGCTGAAGGGGAGCGGGAAGCTGGAGAGCTTCCTAAGCAAGAAGAGGAAGAGGAACGCCATTAAGGACAAGCGCAGACTGCCCTTCCGGAAGGACATGTGACTTCTGGGTGGGTGGGGCCAGCAACCAGTTCTTTGAGTGGTGGATATCTGATGGTGGGACTTTAGCCACTTCTGACAGGGAGCTGGGCCTTGGATTGTGGCCACAGCCAGCAGTCCCACTTCCTGACTGGCTCAAGTCTGTCCTGCATCTCTTTAGCATCGGAACCACTGTGCCCATCCATCTCTAGACAGTCAGAGTCTGAGCAGAATAAAGTTCTGACCCAGGCCTGCACAAGGCCACTTCGAATCTTCCATAAGGGTCAAACCTTATCTATAATTCTGTGTCTGTACAGCGGGGGAGTCCAATAAGGGGAGCTTGGTGCTTCAGACAAGCACGCCTCTGCTTTGCAGACAAAATCAGTAGACTTGGAGGGGGCATTGCAGGGACATACGGGGAAAAACCGGAATGAAGAATCATGCCAATCATGCTCAATTGATCCTGCGTTACTTATGCACCCCAGAGCTGGTGCTCTTTCCTGTGGTTATAGTTGACTTCTGTAACACCACCACGTTGTCTTAATGTAACTTCAGCCAGTAGGGGAAAATGGTAAGTCACAAATCCAAATGGAACTCTCATTACAGGGTGGAAAAAATCAACGGGGCTATGGCAAAATTGCAAGTACAGTCTCACTCCACAGCAAGCTTATAAAATCATTAATTGAGTGGAGAAAGTGAATAAGGAAGTGCTTGTTTACACACGAACCAGGGGTCACCCAATGAAATTAATAGGCAGCAAGTTTAAAACAAACATAAGGAAGTACTTCACCCAATGCACAGTCAGCCTATGGAACTCGTTGCCAGGGGATGTTGTGATGACCAAACGTATTACTGGGTTTAAAAAAAAAATTAGATTAAGTTACAGCGGATGGTCCATCAGTGGCTATTAGCCAAAATAGTCAGGGATGCAACCCCATGCTCTGTCTCTCCCTAAACCTCTGACTGCCAGAAGCTGGGAGTGGATGACAGGAGATGAATCCATCGATAACTGCCCTGTTCTGTTCATTGCTTCTGAAGCATTTGGCCTGGGCCACAGCCAGAGACAGGATACTGGGCTAGGTGGACCATTGGTTTGAGCCTGTAGGGCTGTTTTTATGGCCTGAATCCTGCAGCAAACTCCCCCTGCATTCCACAGTTACTTGAGTGAAGGATGGTGGAGATTCGGTGGCAGCTTCAGCTACCTTCAGGGCCCCTCCAGCTTTCTGTGCGTCGCTTGTGTTGCTGAAACTATCTACGTCACAGAAGTTACAAATTAGCTGCCACCTCTTAGGGTTGTGCTGTAAGTCACATGCCCTACATCACAGAGCCCTGGATAGAACCTGGCTGTCCTGGGTCCCAGGCCCTTAAGTATGGCACCATCCCCTCTATCGGCAGTGCCCTTCTGTATTTGCTACACCAAAATTCCATCATAGGTCACTGGTTGCTTGGCCAGGCCAGCTGGCTCTCAGCACTGGTTCAGTGTGGTGCCAAGCACAGAGACGTGGCCTACTCTTAGCACAGCGAAGGTTGGTGTTGGTATGTGGGGGGAGCTGGGTTCTTTTGCTAGAGGTGACGTTGGCTCAGGCCCGTGGCGTAAGAAGTGCCAGTACACTCTGACGGGGGGGGGGGGGGGGGTGCAGTTTGGAGAGGATGCAGAATTCTATTTTAAACAAATTTTGCTTTAACTTTCAAAATACCGGTAAAAACCGTTTTGTCTCATGGAACCATAACAGCCTACTCCCTGCATCAGCAGTGGGGATTGCACACACACATACCGGCTCCAGCCCTCTACCCTTCGAGTGAACACACCTTTACAATTGGGTGCACAGTGTTTGTCTAGACAGCAGGAGAATGGTGGGAATCGTGACTCCTGTGGTCTGTTCCTGACGTGGGGGGCATAGCATGGTCTAGTGGTTACAGACAGGCTGCCCAAGTACTCTGTTTGCACATTCAGTCTGAAAAGTAGTGGGGGTAAGCAGATGAGTCTTGGATTTTAGTCTGAGCTGTGGTGATCTTGTGCAACCTCTCAGTTACCTTCTCGGTCAGATAAGAGGAAGAGTAGTTGGCTCCCTCCAAGGTATAAGGCCTTGATCAATAATGAGGACTGACAGGTACATAGAGGCACCAGCATCCAGTGGAAGAGGCAAGTTAAATTCATGGTCACCTGGTTTACAGTCCAGTGCACTTTCCCCAAGTCTAAATGGCATTTTGTGTGTGTGTCCCCCAGGAGCCATAGGAGAATGTACCACAATGTAGACCCAAACGCATAGTCTAGCCTGCACATCTGAAATATTTGACTACTGCTGGACACTAGAAGGCACCAGGGCGCTCCCAGTAATATCAGTTCTAAGGTAAGAAGCCTCAGGCTGTCCAGTAATGCAGCCTTCCACCCTTCCCCTCCAGCTGCGAGCAAAATAGCATGAGAACACCCCACCCCCCCCACCCCATTATAAAAACAGCCTCAAATTTCTAGTCTGAATTTGTCTGGCTGCAGCTCCCAGCCATTAATTGTGTGCTGCCTTTGCCACAGTAAAGAGCCCCCTGCTACCAGAAATCTTTCCCCAGGTGAACGCTTGGACGGTGATCAAATCACCTCAGCGTTCTCTTGGGCAAACTAAACTAGTCTCTTACTAGGAGGCAGGTTTTCCAGATCTCAAATCATTCTTGTTGCTCTTATGAACTTGGTTCAGTTCCTCAATGCCCTTTTTGATGTATGGACCTTGAAACTGGGAATCTCAGTACCTATGATCTCCAATCTTATCCTCCCCTGCCCCACACTCTTCCTCAGCCGGTTTCTAGCCACTGGGACTAGGTATGTAGATTTTAGAAAGAATGCAAACAAACCCTTTTGCCTCTCAGCAGTGGTGTAACTGCTTATTCATTCGTGGGTTAGTACCCACTTCATCGGATGCAGTGGGTACTAACCCACGAAAGCTTATGCTGAAATAAATTTGTTAGTCTCTAAGGTGCTACAAGTTTTTCTTTCTTATTTTTGTTTTGCTGACACAGACTAACACGGCTACTACACTGAAACCTATGCTTATTCATTGCCTTCCTGTTACCTCTAGTATCACCCAGTAAGAAAATACACTGGTCTTTGGAGATCACGGCTCTTTCTGGTGTTTCTCACCCCATTCTCTGTCTTTGTTCTTCTCCCTTGTGCATTTCCCTAGCGGCAGCCACTCCAAGTTCCTCCACATGGCCGCCACTCCTAGCCCTTGGCCCTGTTCCTTTAGCTGAAATGATCAGGTAGTTTGTGCTGATGTTTAAAGTCCCATCATAAGGTTTTGAAGTTGCCACCGTAGGAGCTCAAGGGGGCAGACTGAGTTCAGCCTGCTGATGTGTGTTTTCAGTGTGATCTTTGCAACCTTGAGGGCTGGAAGGTGAGAGTCTGTATGACCTGACTGCCCCCCGAAGGCAGGTGTGTAAACCTTTAATTCCAAAGAGCCAGCCATGGCACCAATGCAGGAATGAAACACCCTGAATGGTTCTCCTGCAGTGCCAGGGCAGGCGTGGCCAGAGATTTGCCGCCCCCTCTCTTCTCCATGGAGTTGGCAATTCCTATCCACAGGAATGTCCCTAACCCTGAGCCCAGGGCCCTTCCAGCTGCCACTTCCATGCCTAACCTCCTTTCCCCAGTGTTTAATCCCCACTGCCCTGGCCCTGCTTGATCTCCCCCCCCCCCCCCCCCCCCCAGTGTTTAACCCTCACTGCCCTGGCATCCCACCCCCCTCCACAGGCATTAAACTCCTACTGCCCAGGCACTGTGCAACACCCCCACCCACCCCATGGCATTTAACCCCTGCTGGCCTGGCACTATCTGATACTCCCCCTGGGCACTTAACTCCCTCAGTGCTGGCACTGCTACTTCCTTCTCCTGATGTGTGTAACCCCCTGCTCTCCTGGCACAGCACAACCCCCACATGCTCGGGCACTTGACCCTGCTGCCCTGGGGCTGCCAACTCCCCCTTCCGGCTGTCTTTTCTCACGGTTCTTTCTGAATTTTACTGACCAAACCAACTTCCTGTCCTCGGGCGCTCCACTGGCTCGGCTCTGCCCCCTCCAGCTAATCGTGTCCTGGGGACCCCAGCCCCCTCCCCTCATCAGGAAGGTCTCCCCACACCTATTGCTCCTGACATTTTGCCCATGTGGTTTGGGGTCAGGGGAGGGTTTGGAGGCAGGATAGGAGGGGACGTGAACAAGTGGCTTCTGAGATTGAAGGCTGGGGCCAATGGCCGTGTGAAGCAGGTTTAATTCATTTCTTAACATTGTTCTAATGCTCTGCTGGCAGGCCACAGCTGCGGGGAGCTGGCCTAGAAGCTGCCCAGGGGGATCCTGGTGAGATGTACTGCACAGGAACCTCCCTGGGCGGCTCAGCTTGGTTTAGGAGGCACTAGCTCTGCAGTGCACAATATTTGACCGCTTGGGGAGCGCTGGCCCAGTTGTAAACCCCATTTGATAGACTGCTCAGCTTCAGGGGCTACAACGCTCACGCCAGTGGGTTTGGGTTGCCCCGGGGGTTGTCTTGTTTTCCACTGGCTGATGTGGCTGTAACTATAGCAAATAACAGCATAGGCCACCCGAGCGTTAAATATTAGCAATTGGAGGCAGTTCAAACAGAGGCATGTTTAATTGCTTCCTAACAAAAGTCCTAGCCAAAAAACAACCCGCGGTTGTGCTTTTCCAAATGACACAATGAAGGTTTTGTGTTTGTGTCTCGCGCGCTCCAGAGCAAACCTGCCCAGTTTACAGGAAAAAGAGGGTTTTTCTAACCACCAGCCGCATGAAATGTGACAGCCCCGCTGGGTTCTTTTTGACCCACCCTCCCCCAGAGCAGAGGTTTTGCAATGTGTGGATGCTGCGCCAGCTAGAAAATAGAATCAAAGCCTCTCTCGCAGAGCTAATGGTATCTTAGGTACAAGTAATCATGACTAGATCACATTTATAATGTGCATATAGAATAAAGGACAAACCGGTACTATAGATACATGGTGCTTTAAAAGGGCCAGGTTCCCCCATGCAGTCATGAGCCAAATCAGCTGGCAGGAACGTCTAACACGTCCTGCGGTCCCTACGGTAGCCTGGGCTAGCAGCAAACTCAGCGTAGTGCAAGACTAGGAAGAAACAAACTACCTCTCTGAGCTATGCTTTAGGGAAGGGCCAAGTCTGTCCCCTTGTGGGTGAAGTCCAAGCCCTCAAAGCATGCCTATGCCCACCATAAAGAAGCAAGTCTGACAGGTTTGGGGGCTCGCAGAAAGTGAAAGAACTCCTGGGTAAAGAGTCTGTCCAGTCCCAGCTCCCCAGGAGAATTCATTTTACAGAGCAATGCTTCGGCTGTGGGACTGGGCACTGTCTTGTCCCAGGAAGCAAATGGAGAGGAACACCTAGTACTCTCCTTGAGCCACATGGGAACAAGCATAGTCCATCATAAAACAGGGGGTCTCGCTGTGAAATGGGCCGTGGGCTCTCTCTGATATTACCTCCTGGGGAAGCCATTCAAGCTACTTACTTCCTGCACCCCCTTGAGGTGGTTGAACGCCATGAAGGACACAACCCCTGGCTGGTGTGCTGGTACCTATCTCTCCAGCCGTACGCCTTCCAAATTCAGCATAGAGCCAGAAAAGCTCAACAAAATGCTGACCTTTGCCCCAGGGAGTGGGGGGAGCAATCCAATGGTCCTGGCTCCCTGGGTTCCATCTGGGCAGGGGCATGATGGGGCATGACAAGTCCCACACTGGGCACCAAAGGAAGAAGGAGCTGCTCTGGGCTCAGCCCTGCCACACCTGCAGGAGATGCACCGGCTGGAGGAGGAGTTAAAAGGGAGCAGAGCAGTTCACCTGTGGCCAGCCAGTGAAGAGAAAGGTTCTGCAACTCGCATACCTGAGAAAAGGGCTGAGGGAAGGCAGGATCTCCCCCATCCCCAGCTGCCCAAAGGTCCCTCCTTGGAAGGGAGGACCAACGTCTCATGGACCCTGCGAGGGAGGCATTGCCCCCTCTCTCCTACTACCCTAGTCAGTGCTGATGGCCCGGCTGTGGTTAGGGACTGACCCTGAAGACGAGAGACTGGGAACTGACCTGGCCCAAGGCACGAGAGGAGGCGGCCGCCGCCCCAAGAGGGAGACAGCTACCACACCATGCCTGGCTGCGAAGAGGTGCCATGCGGTGAGTTGACACCTCTGCTGTTAGACTGGGAACTTTGGGCAATAGCAGGGTGGTAGGAAGTGGCAGGCTCCACGACCAAAACTGCCCCTCACCCCACCCCACCCCCGCCTGTGAAGGGACTAAGCCCCTGACCACTAGACAAAGACCATCACAGGGCTACAGCCCTAAAGGTAACTGTCCCAATACAGATCCCCAGGGCACGGTTGAGGGCCGAGCCCTGGGCTGTCCGTGGGAGGCTAATGCGTGAGCCTCACACAGCTCCCTTAATGCTCCACAAGCCTGACCTGCCCAACACTGCACTCTTCCACTCCTCCAGCCCTGCACACCAGCCCTGATCTGAAGCCCCCATCCAGCCTCATGCAGACGCTACTCAGTGACATGCGCCCCAACAGCATTTGCCAGCTCGCCAGTCATGCTGGGCTGGGGTGGGGAAGCAGGACAGGGTCAGGTGAGGGGCTGCCCTGTATCCCAGCTGAGGGAGAGCCCCTTCTTTCCTGCCCCCGCACCAGCTCCTGTCCCTGCTAAATGAGGCCTGACTAATTCAGTCTGCCCGTCTGTTTCCTTCCAGCCCTTGGGGGATCCCTTCTCCAGCTGAAAGGTCCTACCCTGGCAGCTGGTGTGCCAGACACCTGTGGTCCTCTGCCCTCTTGGGGCTGGGCCAGGCCCCCGCGCCGATGGGTGGTGCAGTGCTGGCTGCAGAGGGGATTCGGGTTTTGCTTTGGTCACACGCCGTTGGCATCCCTAAGAGTTCTAGACACCTGAGCCGGCCCCAGCCAGCTGGAGCTGGCCTTCGGTGTCAGGAGATGCGAAAGCACAGTACATTGGGGGCGTTGATTTGCCTCCTGGTTTGGAGCGTGTTGGGGAGGATGGTTTCAAGCTTTCCTTCCCAGCCAGGAGGGCTAGAAACGGACTCCTCCTTTCCAACGAAAGCTGCGGTTCTGAGGGCACCCCAGCATGCGTCACTGCCACCGGGGGCCGTGCCCATCGGCGAGGGCCTGGCCCAGCGCCGCATCACCAGCAGCACTCGGCTGGAGCGGGGACAGCTCTGTGGGAGCGGGGCGCTGTGCCCAGGGGCAGGGGAATGACGGCAGGGCTGGCTGAGCAGGGGAACAGCTGGGCTGAAAGCTGCCCCTGAGGGCCCTGCGCAGAGCAGCAGTGCGAGTCCCTTCTAGCTCTTGGAAGGTGTGCTAGTGCGATGCATGTGCAGAGTCAGATGGGCCTGTTCTGCCCCAGTTGCAGAGCAGCTGGTGTGGGGCTGTGTGCACCCATTTCACTAGTCAGTGGGCAGCCCCCTTGCATGCACCCTGAGTGAGGACAGAGGTGGGCTGCTCCACACGTGCCAGGGATAGGGTTAACAGCCCCTGGGCTGGGCTCCCCCATCACTCTGTCAGTGTGCAGCCACTAACCGGCGGGTGCTGTGCTTTGTATTCGGCTCATGAGCGAGTGGCTAATTGGGGAGATGGATGAGTCTCGTGTGGCTCTGCTTCAGGCACCTGCTGTTGCTTCTCTCCGTTTGTGCTCCAGCCTGGAGAGCCGAGGGCAGGCCCGAGCTGCTGGCTGGCCTCCCCTGCCAGCCTGGAGAGCTGAGGGCGGGCCCGAGCTGCTGGCTGGCCTCCCCTGCCAGCCTGGAGAGCTGAGGGCAGGCCCGAGCTGCTGGCTGGCCTCCCCTGCCAGCCTGGAGAGCTGAGGGCGGGCCGGAGCTGCTGGCTGGCCTCCCCTGCCAGCCTGGAGAGCCGAGGGCAGGCCGGAGCTGCTGGCTGGCCTCCCCTGCCAGCCTGGAGAGCCGAGGGCAGGCCGGAGCTGCTGGCTGGCCTCCCCTGCCAGCCTGGAGAGCCGAGGGCAGGCCCGAGCTGCTGGCTGGCCTCCCCTGCCAGCCTGGAGAGCCGAGGGCAGGCCGGAGCTGCTGGCTGGCCTCCCCTGCCGGCCTGGAGAGCCGAGGGCAGGCCCGAGCTGCTGGCCGGCCTCCCCTGCCGGCCTGGAGAGCCGAGGGCAGGCCCGAGCTGCTGGCTGGCCTCCCCTGCCAGCCTGGAGAGCCGAGGGCAGGCCGGAGCTGCTGGCTGGCCTCCCCTGCCAGCCTGGAGAGCCGAGGGCAGGCCCGAGCTGCTGGCTGGCCTCCCCTGCCAGCCTGGAGAGCCGAGGGCGGGCCCGAGCGGCTGGCTGGCCTCCCCTGCCCGGCAGCAGGGCCACGCCAGGGGTGCAGTGCCTCCTGTTCAGGCTGGCTCTGATCCTCCTGCGGTACAGACTGAGAGCTCAGGCTAGACGGCTGCATGAGAGAGACAACTGGGTCTCCTGCTAACCAGACCACATCTCCATGGAAACAAATAACCAGGGAACAGGCAGCTGAGGGGTGTGAGCGCTCTGCGGTCCCAGGGGCCAGCAGAAGATGGGTATGGGGGGAGGGCTCTGGGACTGAGCTATGGGCTGCAGGGAATGGTCCTCCAGCCAGTGGCGATTCATGTTACTGAGCATCTCCCCGAGGCCTGGCCCAGCTCGAAGCTGGAGCTGGCAGGATCTTCCCAGGATGTGGCAGGGAGCCAGCGGAAGAGCTGTGGCGGCCGCGTTCCCAGCTCCTGTGACCTGTGTCTCCAGGGTTTGGGACCTGCCCAGAGCCCTGGCCGGAGGTTGGGCGGCTATAGCAAAGCTGCTGCTGCTGGGTTTGTAAGTGCTGGACCCTGCACAAAGGGTTAAATGCTGACACCTGGCCCAAGGGGGCTTTGATAAAGTGGGAATATTTCTGTGAGTCCTGTTTGTGCCCCCGTTCCCCGTATATGCCGCACTGTTACACCGTGGTGGGAAGGGTCTGTTTGCTCCCAGCGCAGGCTGAGAGACACGGGGACAGGTGGCATCTGGCTGTCTGGGGTTTGGTCCCCAGATCAATGGGGCATTTGAAAAGACAACAGTAAATCCAACTGCCCAGACGTTGACACTTAGCAGCCAATGACCCAGAAGGATTTGGATCTCCCCACCACCCAGCAGGGAGGCTGAGCAATAATCCCCAGCTGAAGAGCAAGGAGTGAGAAGGTGGGAGGTGGGGGGCAAGAGATGGCTGCCGGAAGGAGTCAGAGCTTTCACCTGGAGTCTGACTGAGGTCAGACGGAGGGACGGACATAGCTTGAGACAGGGGCTCCCTACATCTCGGCTGGGCTCTGGGCTAACCAGAATGACCTATGCTTTAGCCTTCGCTTCTCTGGACTACCCTAAGGACTTCCGATGCTGTGTTCCAGTTAACAAATAAACCCGACAGTTTTGACAACACTGCATGAGTCTCACTGCAAATGCTTGGTGAGATGCATGAATCCCTGCAGAGCAGACACGTCTCCCTCAGGGTCTGTCTCAGCTGGACTCGCTGAACGGAGCTCACGCTGGGAAGAAGTGGTCCTGGCTAAGGAGGAGGTGAAGCCACTGGCTTACCTGCAGGAAGAGCGAGACCCCTAGTGGGCCTGGCACACCGCAGGGGGTCCTCCTAGAGACTGTTCCAAAGCTGGGGCCGTAGCACTAATGCTGCAGATCCATGACAGCAGCCCAGCTGGGGGCAGTTAATGGGATCATGGGGGATTTAGCAGGAAACTAGCAGAGAAGCTGCCTCCAGTGGGCACTGGCTCTAGTCATGTCCACCTGAAGCCCCTTGGCATTGCAGAGCGTCTGGCCCCAAGGAGGGTTAATGGCCAGGCTAGTTGGAACTGGGCCATGCCATCCAGGACTGGTAGGCTAAGCAGTTCCCCAGGTGGAATGGACAGGGCCCAGCCAGCAGAGGAGAATGGAGTGTGCTGAGCAGGTAGCAGAGACCGAGGAGAGAGCTGGACTTGGCGGGATCCTAGCTGGGCTTCCTGCATGTCATATGGCCGAGGCCCTGGGCTGTGTGGGCATGCTGTGCCGACACTGAAAATACCCTAGGTATGTCACCACCTCAAACCTGCTACCACCCTGCAACCTCTGAGAGCAGCCCCCTCCCACAGCCAAAACCCCACACGCCATCCCCTCCCTTCGCGCTTTGATCAGTGGGTTGCTGAAGACCCCCAGGCTCTAGCCCTGGGAGCTTTGATGAGCCACGCCATTTGAAGACTCAGAAGTGGCTAATCGCTCCCTGGTGGTGAGAGGTGGAGCTGAGCTCAGCTAAGCAGCGAAGTCTGGGTATAAAAAGTCACTTGTGAGGCGAACTCAAGAGCCCCAAAGAGAGGCAGCCAACAGGGGAGATTCTGAGGGAGTTTGGCATGGGAGAGGCTTTCCTTCCAGGCTCAGCTCTATGTGTGATATCAAGATAGCCAGCAATGGAACAGTGATGGTGACCTGCAGCGAAAGTGCCACGTTCTCTTTCCTGCCTGAAGCCAGGAGGGATGAAGTGCAAGGAGAGTAGAAGATCCTTGGACTGGAGGGGCAAGCTGAGACACTACTAAGAATCAGAGAAGCTGAGGAGCTTCTAGACAACCAGATTTGGGAAACACCAGCACCCCAAGTTCAATGAAGAATGGAGCTGACCACCAAGGAATGGGTGAGAGGGAGTCAGGCAGGAGGCCTGGCAGTTCGTAACCACCAGAGGAAGAGGTCACAGCGTCTTTCTGTACAGATGGAGAAGGATGAGGATGGGCAAACTGGGGCCAGCAGAGAGAAGAGAAGCAGGAGGAATTCCACACAGCGAAGAGTTTCAAACAATATCAGGTCTTCAAAGTGGAAACTATGGAAGATGCCTCTCAAGATCCAGCAGGTCCAAGGGAACAAAGAGACGTACAGGTCACACGTGCAGGTGGCAGCTCAGCCCAACATGTAAGAAAAGCAAGCTTACCCACAAAGAATTCTCCAGCCATCCAAGGAAGACAGACGATCCTAATTGGAGATTCAATACTCAGAAGAATGGAAAGAACGTTCTGCAAGTGACAGGCAGACAACAGGACAGTGTGCCTCTTTCTCAGAGCCAAGACACGAGCTGTCACTCTAAGATTGGATAGGCTCATGAAGTCTACGGGCAAGGATCCATTGGTGATGGTTCATATTGGCACTAATGCCACTGCGTCACAGGATATCTCACAGATAACAGATGACTTCAGGGAAATTGGAAGCATGCTGAAGAAGAATGTCCAAGCAACCTTCCGAGATCTTTCCATTCCCATGAACAAAGGAAGACGGAAGGCAGAATATTCTGGAAGCGAATTGCTGGCTAGGTAAGTGGTGTAGGGTGGAGTGTTTGGGTTTTGTGGAACACTGGTCCACCTTCTAGGGGGAAGGGGGGTTGCATAGTTTGGATGGCCGCCACCTCAATAGTAGGGGGACAAATCTCAGGGACAGATTGAATAGAGTAGTCAGGAGGGGGTTAAACTAATAGCAACAGGGGAGGGTGAAAAGATGGAAGATATGAGCACTGGGTTAGCACAAAATTGAGATGTTGAGAAGAAAATTAATCAAGACACCAAAGGACAGGAAGAGAAGGAATTATTTAATTGCCTATACACTAATGCTAGAAGCCTGGGTAACAAATGAGAAATTGGATTGCTCATTTATGAGCATAAATTCAATCTAGTTGGGATTAATGAAACCTGGTGGGATGCTTCGCACAATTAGAAAGTTAAATCAATGGTTATAACCTAGTTAGGAAGGATCGAGTGGGCAAAAGGGGAGAGGGTGTGGCACTCTGTCAAAAATGGTATTACCTGTTCCAAATCACTGCTAACTCAGAAGAAAATGACCTTGAATGCTTATGGATCAAAGTCCTAATTGATAAGGCACAAGATGGGATATTAGTTAGTGTCTGCTACAGCCCAACAAATCACACTAGGGAACAGGGTGACTGGCTGCTCTTGCACCTCTGTATAATGTGTAAGGGGGGGGGGAGGATGTGTCTCATTGTGGAGGACTTCAATTTGAGTGACATATGCTGGGGGGGTCTCATGCTCACAGCACTCAAATATCCTTGGAATTTCTAAACATTACAGATGACAATTTCCTAATTCAAAAAGTGGTGCAGTCAACATGGGGGCGTTCTATCTTAGACTTCGTCTGAACAGGGAAAGAGGAATTGACCATAGAGTTACAAGTTAATGGTAATTTAGATACAAGTGATCATGAATTGATCACTTTTATAATGTGCAAGCAGAATAAAGTCCAGACCAGAGAGATATACAAAGGATAGGTCCATCAATGGCTATTAGCCAAGCTAGTCAGGGATGCAACCCCATGCTATATGTGTCCATAAACATCCAACTGACAGAAGCTGGGAGTGGACGACGGGATGGATCACTTGATATTTGCCCTGTTCTGTTCATTCCCTCTGAAGCAGCTGGCACTGGCCACAGTTGGAAGACAGGATATTGGGCTAGATGGACCATTGGTCTGACTCAGTATGGCCGTTCTTAGGTTCTTATACTTGGTGCTTTAATAGGGCCAAGTTCACAAAGCTGGAAACAATTATGAGCCCAATCAGCTGGGAGGAAGAGTTTACTCAGAAAGAGGTGAATGATCATTGGGAATTGTTTAAGAACACCTTATTAGATGCCCAAAGAGCCACAATCCTACAACTGATAAGGAAGGTTGTGCTTGTTAAAAATCAACCTGGTTAAAAGGGGAATTGAAGGCAGCTGTTAAAATGTGTGTGTGGGGGTAGGTGGGGGTGCTTTCCCACAGCCAGTGCCCCCAGACACCATCCCCTCCCACAGCCAACTCCCCACATCCATCCCCTCCCACAGCCAGCACCTTACAGCTTTCCTGCCCCACAAGCTGTCCTGCCGGCAGCTCTTCCAGCACAGCTGTACGGCCCCCAGCCCTGTCCTCCGGCGGGGCTGCCTACAGACCCCAGACAGGAGACGCTAGAGGCAGCTGCATGGAAGGGCTGGGGGCCGTACAGCTGTGCCAGAGGGGCCGCCCAGCAGACCGACATTCTGCTCCTCCGGTGTCTTTCCGGTGCGGCGTACCAGCTATAAATAGCTCGCTGGTATGGTGGACCGGACTGGACCCCCCTACGTGCACCACTGGCTCCCCCCGCCCCCCCGCGTGCCCCATCCCCTCCCCCACCTTGGAGCTGCCTGATCTCAGTGCACACAGTGCCACAGGATCAGACCCACCACCCTTGCATCCTTCCCACACCGGCTGCACCTGGGGCTTGTGTGGGACAAAGCAGGCTCTGCTCAGCAGTGCTGGGAAATCCCCCTAAATCAGGCTCCTGCTCCTGGCTGGGGGTGCTCTGGAGCAGTGGGGCGCTGGGTGCTCTCCTGAGTGTCTGAGGGGGGCCATGGTGGGTATGATCCTGTGGCACTGTGTGCACAGAGATCAGGCAGCTCCAAGCGTCTGCCGTAATTTACCTCCGTGCATTAACCCCGGCCACGGAGCGGGAGAACACGGCATAAATTCCCTGTCCTGCGGGCTGGCTGCCTCCAGGCAGCTCCGTGCCTGGCCTTTGGGAAAGAGCCAGCGGCAGCTGTAGCAAAAGCCTTGGAGGACGGAGCCCATTTTGCAGGGCCTGGCGCCCCAGGCCAGGGCACACTCCTACAGCCGTGGCAGGGGGCGAGGGCTTGGGGAAGGGAGTGGGGCAGCCCATGTCAGGGGTGGCGCAGGAAATCAGGACTTTAGGCCCCAGGAGCCTGGGCCTTTCCCTTTGTGTCAGAATCAGCGAGAGAAGCCCGCTTACCCCCTGGCCATCACAGGGCCGAGGTCCTAGCTGAGTTGGCGGCCCTGCAGGTCTCCTGGGGCTCCCCAGTTCCAGGGACAGAGCGTCGTCCCAGAGGACATTCACTCAGAGCATCCTGAGGTGGAGCTGCAGCGGGGCCTCCTGTTCTCCGAGCCCTGCTGGGAGGAGGGACTGCGGGGTCAGAGCGGAGGCCTGGAGATGGGCGTCCGACTCACCCCAGGTGCTGACAGCCAGGGAATGTAGAGTTAGGGTGCTGCTTCATGCGTGGCACAGCGCCACCCCCTCAGCGCTGCCCTGCATGGATGGTAGAACCTTGCTGGATTGCGCTTCTGGGAGCAGAGACTAGCCTGGAGGTAACTAATTGCAGGCCCCGCCGTACTGCTCCGCTTGCCCCTTGTGCAGCTGGCCCCATGCTGATCTCTGCCCGCCAGCAGCCAGTGCTCCCTGGGCGATTGCTGCTGCCCAGGCTGCAGTGAGGGGCTCGGGGGGGCTGTCTGAATAGGAGTACGGCTTTGGGATGTGCTGAGCTCACAGGAAGTGGCTGTGGCTGTTAGGAACAAGTCAGGTGCTCTGATCCTATTGCAGAGACTCGGAGCTCTGTGAAGGTGGGTGTGCCGGAGCAGCCGATAGCAGCGCCAAGCCCCGGGATTTGGCTCACTCGGCGAGCGTGTGGCTAGTGTTGGTTCCCCTCTGTAAGGGACCTGGCTTCTACGGCTGGCTGTAGGGAAAGGGGAGGAGGAAGCTTATATCTAGTGATGACAGCAGGGGTCAGACAGGCTGGCCAAGCACCTGGATTCTCTCCAGAAGGCAGCATGGCTTAGCGCATCAGACTTGGGTCTGCCATATCAGAGACCAGGTTCAACCCTTCGGTTACCCAATCTGCAAAATGGAACGACTGGTGGCTGTGCCTCCCCTAGTTGGGGGTCCAAGACCTTGGTCAGTAGCCCGGGTTGTGAAAGACACAGGAATGTTCGTAGCAATCTGTGCAAGAGCAGACTTGAACTCGGTGTCCTGGCTCCTCATTCAGTGTCTGGCTGGCCGGGGTAGGCTGTTTCGGCAGAGAGCCTCTAGCACTGCACGCGGTGCTGGCAAACCCTGGGGAAGGCACTGCCATCTGCAACACCAGCCCAGAGAACCAAAAATCCAGGCTAAGAACTCTGTCTGAATTGGGTTTCTGAGCTTGTTCTTGGGGCCGGCCCCTAGATCTCAGTGAGGGGTCCCCGTGAGAAGCCTGCCCCGTCCATCCCTAAGCTGCAACAAATGGGTTATAAGAAATTGAGGTCTTACAAAACCAATCATTTTGGAGGGCTGTATCTTGGGCACCCTTTGATCCAGTGACCCCAAAGGTGCCCCACACTCTCCCCAGGGCCTGGAACTAGTAGACCACTTTCCAAGCCCATCTGACTGGTGGCGTAGACTTCAGAGAGGATGGAAAATTCAAACAGAAGCCATCTTGCAACCTTAACAATGAGCCAGCTCTTGTTGTCCCATAATCCTACCCATCCCCAGGCCTTCTGTCAGCCCTCAGAGAGCAGGACCCTGCTCATCCCGACTGGCCTCCTCACAAGCAGCATTAGGCAGCAGCTGCACACAGACGCCAGGAGGCTGCAGGGCTTGGACTCTCGTTTATTGGAAAAAGGAAGATGCTCATGAAGAAGGCCTACAAGCCAGTGAGTCCCACAGGGCGCCTGGGGGCTGGGCGGCACCGGCACCACTCCCCTGGGGGATCCTCCACTCCCGAGGAGGGAAAAGGCGGCGATGTATGTGTGGGAGGGAGGAACGTGGGGGCGTGCAGAGAGAGGGGCCCAGGAGAAACAATCGAGGGCAGAACGGGTGTCTCCCGGCACGGTTAGACTCCTCGCCTGACTCTGACCGCACAGTAACTGTGACGGGAGTGCATGGAGATTGAGTCAGAGCCATCGCCCCGTGACACCCTCGCAATTGAAGGACTACAGGGGAGCAAGCAGGGATAGACCCTGTTGCCTGGCACTGCCTGTTCCCCTTCGATAGCCTCTCCACAGGGTCCGCCAATTGGCCTCAGGGGCTGGCTACCATTGGCTGTGGTGCCAAGGCCCTATTCTATGCCGTGCTGCCCCAGAAGTGACTGTTCCCCAGCCCCGTGCTCAGCTAGGACATGGCTGGTCAGTTTGTCCGTGCAAAGCAAGGAGGGGTCGCTCACAGACTTCCTGGAGGAACCAGCATTGGGCAGGGGCTCGGCAGGTGCCGGTACTCTGCCACTGTTCGGGTCCAGTCTGCAGTGGCCGCCTCAGGTCACGTGTTCTCCCGGTCCAGCACCTCGGGGCCGGGCGTCTGGTTCTGGGATTTCAGCAGCTGCAGGGCAGGCTGAGGCTGGGGCGCGGAGCTGGGCTGGGGCTCAGTGCTGAACCCCACCGGCACGCGGTGCAGCTGCTTCCGGTACTGCACAAACATACAGAGCTTCAGCCCGATGGCCAGCACGTTCTTGCCCATGAAGATGCTCGAGACCCGGGCGTCCCTGAAGAAGACCATGTTGCTCCCCCTGATGAAGAGGGTGGCGATGTTGATGGTGAGCAGGCTCAGCATGGGGTAGAGCATCATCCGGTGCGGCACGATGCTGAACCCTTGCATGCTGATCTCGCACAGGGACACACAAGGGAGAGTCAAGAGCAAAATGTAGCAGTAGAAGAACATCAGGCCCTCGGCCCAGAGGGGCAGCCCTTTCTTCTGGGGCTCCCACAGGTTGGCCTGGATGTCCAGCACGTCCAGCATGTCAATGATGACCCAGAAGAGGCGGTTGCGAAGGTCCTCCTTCTTCTTGAATGTCCGGACGTAGTCCATGTGCTCGGTGGCCACCAGCAGCACATAGAGGGCTGGGATGCAGACGGACAGCAGCAGGGTCAGGGCTTTGCGTGCCAGAAGGTCCAGGGTCTTCCGGTCAGCCTTGTAGTTCTGGTAGACAAAGTAGACCTTGATCTCCAACACGAAGACATAAAGGAACCAGAGGATCATGGCGTAGCCGCGCTTGGCTGTCCTCACCTCGGCCCCGACCCAGACCGCCATGTACCGAAGCACCAGCAGGAAGCAGACGTCACCCACCGAGACCATGATGCAGATGCCCAGCTTCCTGGAACCCTGGTTCTGCTCCACCAGGTAGGCATCCATCAGCACCAAGCTGCTCATGATGAGGACGGTGGAGAGGCAGACATGGGGCTTGTTGATGGGCGGTGGGGGAACCATCCTGGAAGGAGGAACACATGGGTCAGTCAGGCAGCTCCTTTGCCGTAGGGCTCTCTGCTGTGGGCGGTGGTCAAATCTCCCCCGCCTTGGTGGGCAGCACATTCCTCCCTGCCACCTCTCTCCCAGTCAGCTGTGGGCAGCAGGGGGAGGGGTGCTGCTTTGCATTGCTGAGGTCTGCCCCCCACCAGCATCCCTGAGCCAGGTCCCCCTCTGCCCCCCCCATCATACCCCTGCCAAACAGCGATTAATCGTGACTATTTTTTAAAATCTAGTTAATTTGTTTTGCGTTAATTGCTTGCATTAACTGCAATTCATTGACAACCCTAATTGCCAGTGACAGAGAAGCCACCCTGACCCTTGGTAAGTTGCGCCAATGGTTAATTACCCTCATGGTTAAAATGTAATCTTATTTCCAGTCTGCATTTGTCTAGTTTCAATTTCCAGCCATTGCATCTTGTTAGACCTTCGTCTGCTACAACTAAGAGCTCATCATCAAATTTTTGTTCAAGTCGAGACTGTGACCATGAAATAGGAAACCGGTTTTCAACATCTCTGTATGTGAACTTTGGAGATGGTGCAAACCTGCATTAAACAAACCCTGTGATACCCTTAGCGCCGATGCAGCTGTTACTGCTCCAGGTTTCTGTGTCCCCAGTGACCCTCATAGGGGAACCTTATTCTGTTCTGAGGCCTTGAACGTGCCGGCACAATTCACTCGTTTTTAACGCGTGTGAATGTGGAGGGGTGATATTTGATCAATGTCTTGTAGTGTCACTTTGCCTTGTGACATCCAAGGGCCTCGATTTGATAAATTCCTCCTGTGCCCAGACCTCTCACGCTGTGCACAGAGCAAGGACTCAAACAACTAGGGCACCAACCCTCCCATCCAGGGTGTTGTGATCTGTGTTTTTGCTTAGTGCTCTGAATTCCTCGACTGCTGGAGCAGGGAAGCGTTGCCTGATACGCCCCCCTCCTCCTCCATCCGTGCAGAGTAGTGTCCTCCCCAGGTACCAGCGAGGATGCCACCACCCCAGTTCCGTCTCTTTCTGGCCTGGGCACAGCACTGGTGCAGCTGCTGCGGCTTGCTGCATGGGGAAAAGAGGAGCAGCGCCAGGATCCTGACTGCTGCTGCTCCGCAGCTGCTCTGGAGCGAAGCCAGCACCAGGGCTGAGACTGGAGGAGGAGGGGAGTGTGCTTGTCCCAGTGGAGGCACCAAAGCCCCCTGCTAACCGACCTGGCTGGCGACTAAGCCTGGAGCAGTCTGAGCCTATGGGTGCTCTGGGCACAGCCTGCTGAGCTACACTCTGCCCTGGCAGAGGTCTCTGCTGGACCCCGAAGGTCTCAAGTTAAAATCCTGCTGAGCACCTGTGCCCAGAGAAAAATAGCGCGTGATCATGCCGTTGAAGGTGGTGGCATCATGCATATGCCCCCGGGGGCACAGTCAAGATCGCAGAGGTAAAGCGTGGGCTGCGGGGCAGGGATCCAGCAGGGGCCTTGGCTTGGGCCGAACTGATTTAGCGTTTTCACCTGTGAGCTGGAAGTGAGCAGTGAGCGGCACATGCCACTAACTGGGGAGCTGTGATCAACAGTGAGGACAGAAAAAATGAGCCCGAGGGACCCAGCAAGATTAACGCCGTGGGCAGAAATGACCAAGCCGAGACGCAGCTGGGATGGATGGAGCTACCCCAGCTGGGGAGAAACCAACCTAGGAGCCAGAGCAGCTGAGAGAGCCAAAGCCCTTGCCTACACTAGTCTTTCCCTTCATTCCCAGCACTGGGGCAGCCCCCGTGGCCTCCCGCATGGGGGCCACGGTGCCACGCAGGCCTGCTCCCAGCCGGGTTAGACAACAGCTGGTTAAACACCAGCAGCTGCTCCCTTAGCGCTGCCATTGGAGGAGCTGAGCCCGGCGGGGCAGCAATGGTGGGGAAGTGTCAGGCAAAGGTAGAGCCCTGGGGGTGACCGTCGACATCAGCGCAGACACCAGCCGGAAATGCAGCGTGGCAGGGAAAACGGGCCATGCGACTGAGGGCTGCAGACCCAGAGGCAGCACCTTGCTGAGCAGGGGGCAGCCCCTGAATGCGCAGCCGGGCCAGGCCCAGCGCCCTCCATTGTGGGCGCCGCATTCCCAGAAAAATGCTGACAACCGGAGGGGATTCAGGAAAGAGCCTCACCATGATCGGGGAGTCGGTCCAGCTCAGCTAAGCAAGGGCAGACATGCTGTGGCTGTAGGGTGACCAGGTGTCCCGATTTTATAGGGACAGTCCCCATTTTGGGGTATTTTTTTTTATATAGGCTCCTATTACCCGCCACCTCTGTCCCGATTTTTCATCCTTGCTGACTGGTCACCCTATGTGGCTGTGAGCGGAGGAGGAGGAGGAGAAGTAGAGTCCCTGCCGCAGAGGCTTTCTCCTGGGGAATTGACTTCCCAGGGCCAAGGGCAGGAGCTCCCCCAGTGCCTGGGCCATTGCAAACCTGCCTGGCCACAGCCCTGGAGAATGGCCCCTAGGGCCTGTCCTACACTGTCCAGCTCTGGTATGTCACTTGATCCTACGACTCTCCTCTGGCCCTGGCCACACGCCCGTCCCCACCGCACCCTGGCTGCCCAGCCGCACCAGTACTCCAGACCCCGACGTGTCGACCAGAGCTCCTGGAGCACCAGCCTGCCTCTTTGGCCCTGGCTCCGGGGTGCCCAGCAGCTCCTGGGCCCGCACTGCTGGCAGAGCCGGGACTGCCCAGGCTAGGAGAGACACGGCTGTGCCAGGGCCAAGTCGCCCAGAGGGGACGCGACTTCAGACAACCTCCTACGTCCCCCCAGGCGTGCGCGCACACAGCGGGGCAGGGGCCCTGCCCTCCGCTTCTCCGCCTGCCCTCCTCAGTGTCGCCAGCCCAGCCGGGCAGTGCCAGGCACCAGCCGGACCCGCCAACGCAGCTGGCACCCTGGCTGCCTATCCGCCATGGCCCCCCGGCTCCCTGTCTCCACCACCCCCTTCCTCTGCCCTGTGCAGGGAGCAGCTGGGGGGGGAGGGCGGACTCTGCCCTGTGCAGGGAGCAGCGGGGGGGGGCGGGGGCTCTGCCCTGTGCAGGGAGCAGCTGGGGGGGCGGGGGCTCTGCCCTGCCAGGCCACGACAGCAGGCTCAGCTCTGCCCCAGCCCCGAGTCACTCGCTCTCCTGCCTGGGGGGCGATTCCCAGCGGGGCCCGGCCTGGGCCGGCCTCAGCCCCCGGGCCCGGCGGCTGGGAAGGGGGGAGCCGCGCGCGGAGCGGGGCTTTACCTAGCGCCGGTCTCGGCCGCGATGCTGCTTCCCCGACGCGGCCCGCGCCTGCTCCCGGGCTGGGCGGCCGGAGCCGGGCGCTCGCCGCTGCGCCGCGCCGCTCCGAGCCGCTGGAGGCCGGGCGCGGGCAGGCGGCTGCCGGCGGCTCCCGGGCTCTCGCTGTAGCCGGACCCCAGGGCGCGCAGCGAGCCGGGGCTGGGAGAGCGGCCGCGGCGCCGCCAGGTCCATGCCCGGCCCCGGGGCCCTGGTGCGGCGGCGGCAGCGCTGCCCGCCCCGGCTGCCTGCGCGCTGGCCCCGCGGAGCTCAGCGCCCGGGCTCGCCACCCTCCCAGGCGCTCGGCTGCCGGGCTCCGCTCCCGGCTCGCGGGGCCGCCCCGGGGAGGCCGCGGGCGGTGGGTGGGGAGCAGGGAGGCGGCGAAGCGAAGTGGCGCGGGCAGGGGGCGGCGTGGTCGCTGCTGCTGGGGAGAGGGTCACGGGAGAGCTGGTCCCGCGTGGGGCCCCAGGGTCTGGCTGCGGCTGCCTGGCTCCCCATCAGCCGCCAGGACAGACACACGCTCCCGCAGACAGAGAGGAGAGAGACAAGGCGGGGGAGGGAATCGCTTCTCCTGGACCAACTTGTGTGGGAAAGCGAGGCCGGCTCTGGAGTGCACAGAGCTCGTCTGCAGGGCTGGAGAGCCGGGTCACTGCTAAATACACCGTGGAACAGGTGATTGGGCGTAAGGAGTTAGCACATATTGCAAGGGGCCTTTCAAGGTGAAGTGGCCCGTTAACACCCCTCCTGCCATAGCGGGCAAGGAGAAAACAGTGAGCTGGGGTGTTTAGTGACAGAGGGGGAGCCGTGTTAGTCTGGATCTGTAGAAGCAACAAAGGGTCCTGTGGCAGCTTATATAGACTAACAGAGGTATTGAAGCATAAGCTTTCGTGGGTGAATACCCACTTCTTCGGATGCAAGCAGTGGAAATGTTTAGTGAGTTACAGATTGTTGTAATAAGCCATAGGTCCAGTGTCTCTGCTCAGTCCATGACTTTTAGTGGCTAGCAAAGTTACGAATTTAAATGTTCAGGCTTGGCATCTGAAGGTGTTGTGCAGGTTTCCTTTGGAGGATGAAGACTGAGAGGTCCGATATAGAGTGATCCCTCTGTGAAAAGTGTTCACCCTAGTAGGTGATAGTGTTTTTGTCTTTTTATCATTTTTCTGTGTGATTTCATTGGAGAGCACCGTGATTGTCTGGTTTCACCCACGTGGTTGTTGCTGGGGCATTTAGTGCACTGGATGAAGTACGCCACATGTTGTGATAGGCTTGTGTAGGGCCCCATGGACCACTTCAGGTCTCTGGGAGGGGCTTATCTGATAGTGTTTCAACAAGATGATTGAGTAAAATATGAGCAAGGATTTACCATCTAGAGATAGCCGGGAGATACACAGTCAGATTTGTTGCCTTTATTTTTGTATAGTGTAACTATGATTGCATCTTTGAAATCCAGAGGAATTTTCTCAGTTTCCCAGATATCTTTAATAAGTTTATGCAGATAGGTAATGGTTTGGGGGCCTGCAAGTTGAAAAATTTCCGCTTTGCCTGGCGATTTACCTGACTTCATTTGTTTGATACCTTTTTGCACTTCCTCAACAGTCGATGAGGAGGCAGTTTCTTCATGTGTGGGGTGCTGGGTTAGTTCCTCTAGTATCTGTGAGTTGACAATAAACGGATGGTGGAATAGTTCAGCAAAGTGCTGCACTCGTCTTTCCGAGATGCCGCTTTTGTCTTTGAATTAGGTGGATACATATGAACTCTTTAGTGGAGCTGGTCCCAAAATAACGTTGTGGTGTGTTAGTATCAGCGTAATGCTGTATTTCTTCTGCTTTCTTTCCTCACCAGTTATCCAGTAGAACATAAAGCTGTAACTGCTGAGCCTAAACCCTACTCCATGACAATTGCTTGCAAGACTACGATTGGTGTGTTCTGTGCATGCCTAGAATATTGGTTGTGTCCACAGCTGGTTGAAAAATTGCTGATTTTCTACTAATGTGATTCTGGGTGAATTAATACATTGATTGTTAAGAATAACAAAATGTCCTGGTTTAAGAAGTGTTGTCTAAGATAAAAGTTGACCTGGAAAGAACCTGAACAACCTTGGGTGCAAGTTACCCAGGCCTTCTGATAATGGGCTGGAAAGAACTTTGTCAGCCTCATGTGATGTGAGTATATTATCCTGCTTTCTTCCAGATACAGAACAGAAATATTTATTGAATACGTCTTCCTTTTCTGCATCATTATTAACAATATTATCATCTCCATCTAGTAATGGGCCTATACCATTGCTTGGAGTTCTGTTGTTCCTAAAATACTTTAAAAAATCCTTCTTATTGCCCTTAGCCCTGCAAGCCATGGGTTTTTGCCTGATGGCTTTAGTTTCCCTTATCCATTTTCTACACTTCACAACTTCTAATTTATACTGATTGCTATTGATTTCCCCCTTTTCCCATTTGTTATGTATTCCTTTTTAATTTCTAATTTCTGGCTTCACTTTTGCACTGACTCAGGATGGGCTTTTAGCCAGAGTTATGCTCTTTCTTGACTGTAGAATCATGGCTTTTTGGCCACCTAATGGTCTCCACTTCAAGAAGTCCCAATTTTCATTCACATTTTCCTGTCTGATGTTTCACTCATCATTTTCCTCAGCTCTGGGAAATTAGCCCTTTGAAGTACCAAGTATGTGTATTATTGGTTGGGGCTGTCCTTTGTTTGGCATACTGCATGTAATCAGCTCATGATCACTGGTTCCTAGGCACCACCAACTTCCATCCCAGTGATTAATTCATCTTTATCTGTCATAATGAGGTCCACAATAGAGTAACCTTATGTTGGGTGCAATACCTTTTGTGTCAGGAAATTATCATCCATACTTTTTAGAAACTCACTGATGTTTGATTGAAACCTCCAGTATATGTCTCCCAACTGAAATCCCCCATAACAACACAGTTTTTCTTTCCAGCTATTAAAGACCGTTGCTGAAGGAATAATTCATTCTGCTCTCTGCTGTGATTCAGAGGTCTGCAACAGATCCCCACCAGCACCCCTCCCTGAACTTTGTACATTAGCACATTGACCCATGTGCATTCAAGATCCTGTGGTTCTGATAGGTTTAAGTGTAGTAGCCGTGTTAGTCTGTGTCAGCAAAATGAAAATAAGAAAGAAAAACTTGTAGCACCTTAGAGACTAACAAATTTATTTCAGCATAAGCTTTCGTGGGTTAGTACCCACTTCATCGGATGCGTCGTTCTCATGCGAACCGATGTGGTTCTGAGTTATCAATAACTTGAAAGCAGGTAATGATGCCTTCAGTGTAGAATGTCCCCTCCCCCGTCTTCCTGAACAGTTTACACCCAGTGATTGTAACATTCCAATCATGCCAATTGTCCCAGTAGGTTTCAGTAGTGTTAGCTGTATCAGCTTCCTTCTCATCAGTGAGAATTTCCAATTCCTCTTGCTTGTTACCCAGTATTGGGATGGAAGCAATTGGAAAGCTTCTCTTCACGTTCTTTGTCAGTTGAATGAGTTTGTGGTGCCCTGAGTGTGAGTTTGTACTGCGTTTGCCTCCGGAGCACTCTCCGTTGGTACGTTGGAGCTAGCGAAGAGGAGCAGCAAACAGGGGAGTTTGCAAGGGAGGTTAGAGAGGGAGCAAGAGAGACAGATACACCCGATTAACATTCTCTAAGGCCAATAAACACCCCCTCCAAAAATCCCCCAAACAAACCAACCCAACAAAGAAAGCTGCAGGAGTAAAAGGAACGCAGGCAGAAGTCCAGCAGCAGAGTGGGGCTAGCCAGTCAATTGCACTGAATGCAGCATGGATGATTACCTGCCTTGTGGGCAGGTGGCGTATGTGTGCATTCGGTACAAGTAGCTCATGGCCCTCAGAGACCCAGTACTGGCTCTTGAGGGCAGAAGGTCTGAACTGGAGGAGCACAGGGAGACAGAGAGAGAGGTACATAGAGGAGACTTCCCAGGACACAGCAGAGTGGTCCCACCCCCGGTCTGACAGCCTCTGTGCTGTTGAGGATGATGAAAGTCTTGGGGAAGGAGAACATCAAGCTGAAGCGGTGGGAAACAATCCCATATATGGGACCCTCCTTCTAGATGATGTCATGGTATCTGCTGGCACTAAGGATACCTCTCTGGGGGAGGGAACCCCAGTTATTAGGAAGAGACAGAGAGGTAATATTTAGGGGGGATTCGATCATTAGAAATACAGATAGCTGGGTTTGTGATGACTGGGAGAACCGCATCATGAATCGCCTGCTGGGTGCACAGGTTGTGGACCACTCCAGACAACAGGATTATGTGTAGTGCTGGGGAGAAGCCAGTGGTCATGGTACGTGTAGGTAGCAGTGACATAGGCAAAGGTAAGAGAGTTGCTGGAGGCCAAATTTCGGCTGCTAGGTAAGAGCTTGCAGTCCAGGACCTCCATGGTAGCATTGTCTGAAATTCATCCAGTTCCACCCACAGGGCCAGTTAGACAGGCAGAACTGCAGGGTCTCAGTGCGCGGATGAGATGATGGTATAGGGAGGAGGGGTTTATGTTTAGTAGGAATTGGGGAACCAATACAAAACGGGCCTTTGTCTCCCTGATCCCAAGAGATGTGCAGGCCAGAGAGCGGCACCCTGACAACATTGCCACTTCCATTGGTGCCATCCGAATCCTGAACACCACCTGGGATGTGAGACTGTCTCTCATCCCACGTGTCCTTTTCCTTCTCCACCTTATTTATTGTCTTTCCTATTTCTTTCTGTCCAATGAGAATCTCTCTTAGCCAGTCAAGACTGTATATTCTGCATCACTGCTGTAAGCCTGGGACCAGAGAAAGGCAGCTGAATGCAATGCTGTAAAGAGCCCGACGCTGGTACCAGTTTGCCAGGTCACACAGTGTGCTGGGCCTGTGCTTTGTTTTCCAGAAGTGAGGTTGCAAGTTAGCATCAACACCAGACACAGACACTGCGTTTTCTAGCTTTGCTGTTCTTTTGTCCCCCGTTTTGTGTGCGTTTGCCTTGTTTTGTCTTCTAGGAAACACGTTGAGACGCTCACAACAACAGCTCCAGTCCATCTCAACCAACTTCTTCTCTTGTCCCCGAAAGGGACAGTTTTCCCATCTTCAATATGATCCAAGAGACTGTCAAACTGGAGGAGGGAGGTGGGTCCTTGTGAAGCCTCTCTCCAGCCAAAGGGAGAGGGGACAAGGGACAGCGTGAAAATGAGAGCCTGACTTAATGCTTGACAGTTCAAAGGATTTAACTGCCTTTCCTTTTCTGTATCTTTCATGAAAGGTTAACAGGATGTTTAATGGGGAGTTTGCCATGGCACTAAGCAGGCTGAGGTCTTTGTATGTCAAATGCCAAACCTTGTTTAACACTGTTTAATGTGGGACAGCGACAGGGTTGTGTTAAGACCTTCGGGCCCACATATTCCATTGACATTAATACAACAGCCCCCCAGTTGAAATCTCCCATTGTCACAGTTTTCCTTCCTCCACATTATGGACAAATGCCTAAGGAGCAGATCATCCTGTTCCCTAGTGAGGTGGTCTGTGACAGACGCCTGCCAGCACATGGGATCAGTGAGCCCATTACTGGAGCGGTCTGTACAATTCTGGGATCACCTCTTAAAAAGCGATGTTGACCAACTGGAAAGAGACACACGTCCCCTGCAGTGAGAGACTGAAGAAGCGCAATGTAGGTAGCTTATTGGAGAGAGGATTAAGAAGTGATGCAATCACCTACTTGGGGAGAAGCTTTCTAATAGGAGAGGTCTCTTCGGCAGACAAGGCAGAATGGAAGCTGAAGCCAGACTAGAAATAAAGTACAAATTGTTAAGTGAGGGGAATTAATCATGGGAACAATTTCCCCCGGGGATGTGATGGATCATCCAACCCATGGAGACTTGACATCCAAATTGGGGGTACAATTTTCAAAGGTGTCTGAGTGATGTAGTTGTGCCTGCCGGGCTTTATGTCATGAGACCTGGGACTGTCACCCAGTGATGCAGCGGCTGCCAGAGAGACACTGACCGTTGCCCGAACCAGCCACTGGGTGTCACTGCAGCTCCACAGGGCAGCTGCTGCTCTCTTCTCCGGATGGACAGGGAGATGCTTGGTTCAGCAAGGCCGTCGCAGGACCCCTCTTGCATGGATTCTGCCCACCGTGACCTTACCCCCCACCTGGGGTCCAGAGCACCCCCCAAATCCCTGGATCTCCACATGCAGCCCTGGGGTCTAAAGCATCCCCAAATCCCTGGGTGCCCCCTGGTATTTAGACCACCTGCAAATCAACAGGTCCCCTCCCCCATCAGAATGTGGGGCTTCTGATGAATCCCGGTGTCGTGTCGTCCCCCCAGGGCTTGTGGTGCCTGCCAGCGTTCTGGGCTGCGTGGGCCCTGGAGTGCGGATGGGCTTGGGCAACGTGTTGTGCCTCCTTCTGGCCAAAGCTCGTGGGGATTTTCCAGGGGAAACTTGGAGAGAAACATAAAGTGGGTTTGGTTGAAATTTTCCTGGAAGTGGCTGCGTCTCCGTTAAGCTGGGAATGGAGTTGCAGTTCTCAGGGAACAGTCACTCGACAACAGAGGCCAGGGTTTCCAGCTGCTCTGTTCCCAGGAGCCTGCCCTGAGCAGCCAGCGTGGGGCTGGTTCCCTATTGCTGGGGCCCCTGCAGGCCAGCAAAGCAGCTGGGTGACCTGCTTGGGGATTTGTACCTGCCGGGGTCAGGAAGCAGCTTGGTCCCGGGGCTGCCGCACAAGGCAAGGACTAGCGATGCTTGTCAAGGATTGATTGGTGTGATCAGGGCCATGTGTCCGGGAGACTGTCCCATCCGGCAGCGCTCAGCTGGAGTTCATAGGATCGCTGAGCCCTGAAGACAGTGGCCCAGAGGGTTAGAGCTCGGCTAGCTGCCTGCAGAACCATAAGCCCCGAAAGGCATGACTCACAGGAATGATAAAGGCTAGCAGCTTATCAGAGAAGCTTTCCATGAAGGATTCCCGTGAAAGACTCAGAAGTGTTATACCCTAAAGCACATGAGAGCTGTTGCTATGGAGCTGAGATCGTTGGCTGAGCAAGCAGAGCCCCAAAGGGGAGAGATGGCAGGAGACGGGGAAGGGGGAGTGGAAATGGGGAGGGAAAAGCAGGGACTGGGACAGCAGGGACCCTGTGGGGGGGCCACACAGAGAGCCTGGAATGCAGTGGGGGCACACTGTCCCTGGCATGGGGGCAAAGGGGAAATGCCATGGGAGGGAAGGGGGTATCACACAGTCCATCTGCCTTGGAGTGGGGCAAATGGAGGACAATGGTACAGAAGATATACAGAGCCCCTGGGGAACGGGATACACCCAGAGCCCCTGGCATGAGGGGAGAGTGGTGGGAGTTACAGGTGGTCCCTGAAATAAAGAAACAGGCTAGGGTGTCACACAGAGAGCTTGGAGGGAGGGGAATGGTGGGCGCAGCACGCTCAGCTGACAGAAGCTACAGAATGTGATCCATGTGTCCTGGCCTCAGTATGGACTGTCCATCACGATAGCTCGGCTGAGTGCTTGCTACAGCACCCCACGGATCTGGCCGCACTCCGTCTCGCTTCCAGCAGTGAAATCACAGTCAGGTTTACCTAGGGGTTTGCTATCCCCTGGGTGTTCCAGGAGTATCACTTCACTACGAAGAGAAGTAACAGCAGAGGACAAGCTTGACAGCTGCACTGTACAGATCTCCTACCTAAACTACACTGGGCATGGCCATGACGCCTCCGTGTGATGGGCTGGGCAACTCAAAGGGCTTCTGGAGAGAGAAAACAATGACATGGGACCTGGCAAATCATCCACTGGAGGAAAGGGTGAGACAATGGCGACCGTTCTAACTGTCTGAAATGCCTGAAAACCTTCCCTCCCAAACGCCCCCCATCTCAAAAATACTTTGTCTGATTAACATCAAATTTACTTTTAAAAAATCCTCCTCTAAGTCCCTGTACAGGCCAAATTTCAGATAGACAGTATTGTTTGGATATTCTGTAGAGCCAGCAGGGAGTAAAACAATCAGACTTGAATGGAAACTCTTCCTTGTCTCACTGAATGTACACATTCTAGAGACTTGCATCTTGCTTCTCAATTCCACCAGGCTCTTGAAAAGCTTAGACTATTTGCCAAGCTCCCAGAGGTTCCAAGCTGTCATATATAATAAGTCCCATGCACTCATTCTTTCTGAGGAACGAGGGGCAAATGGATTTGAAATGTTTAGATCATTCCATTTTTGAGAGATGTTTTGGCAAAATATCATTAGACACTTTTTCTAAAATGAAAACTCATCAATTTCAGTATCTCATAAATGAAGATCATCTCCTCCTCTTCAATTCAGACTTCCCCCACCTCTGCCCCTATGACTGAACATGGGACAATGCAGTCAGAAAAGACCTTTTTCAAGAAAGTCAGCTTTTGGGTGAGGTTGGCGTGTGTGCCTGTCAAAATTCACCTGAACACTCAGCTCTGGGATCTCCACCTTGGCTCGGGAATCGTAAGTAGCATCAGTAATGGCCCTGGTTCTAGTCTGCAGCTGCTGTGTGGGGAGTTCTGGTCTAAATGGAGTACTTGCTTGCTGATATACAGGTGCAGGGTTTCTATTGGGGTTTTGTCCCATTCAGTATAAGCTGTAGCTGGGCCCACCTTGCTCTCCTGGGTAGGATTATACTGTGAAATAGGTGTAGCAGTGGGTGGTATCTGGGAAGGAGGGCATTTAAACGTGTCTAGTGCTTTTTATGGCAGGGAGGCCACAGGGCTGGCATGGAGCATCCTGATGAAGGGTTTCGGAGGCCAAGTGCTATTGTTAAGTGTGTGATCCATTTCTGTTCAGAAAATAAAGTTGGGGCTAATCCCTGAACCTTCAGCCTGAGCCACCAGGCAGTGGCCCTGCTGGGAACTAGGCCTTGGTTGCCCCTTGCACAGGGGCCTTTGAGGAGGCGGAGAAAGTGTGCACCGGGACCCCTGGGTCCCATCCTGGTGGGGCTGCGTCGATCATGGGGGGATAAGGGCAGGACTCCTGGGTTCCATCATGGCGGGGCTGCCTCCATTGGGGGTGGGGGTGGGGCCGGGACCCCTGGGTTCCATCCTGGCGGGGCTGCGTCCATCGAGGGTGGGGGGGGCGAGGCCAGGACTCCTGGGTTCCATCCTGGCGGGGCTGCGTCCATCAAGAGGGGGGGGGGGGGGGCAAGGCCAGGACTCCTGGGTTCCATCCTGACAGGGCTGCATCCATTGAGGGGGAGGAGGGCGAGGCCGGGACCCCTGGGTTCCATCCTGGCGGGGCTGCGTCCATCGAGGGTGGGGGGGGCGAGGCCAGGACTCCTGGGTTCCATCCTGGCGGGGCTGCGTCCATCAAGAGGGGGGGGGGGCGAGGCCAGGACTCCTGGGTTCCATCCTGGCAGGGCTGCATCCATTGAGAGGGGGGAGGGCGAGGCCAGGACTCCTGGGTTCCATCCTGGCGGGGCTGCGTCTGTCGTGGGGGAGGGGCGAGGCCGGGACTCCTGGGTTCCATCCCGGCGGGAGAGGGGGGGGGTCTGGGCTCATTGGGACCCGCCCCCCCCGAGCAACAGCCCCTACCATCTCCTCACGTAACCACGCCCAGGAAAGCCCCGCCCACCAACATCACCCTCCGTGCTCCGATTGGCTGTTTTCCTCAGGGTGGCCACGCCCCTCCTCCCTGGTTGGGCGCGGTTCCCGCCCCTTCCTATCCGATTGGCTGCGGCCGGAGGCCGGCCTGGCCCGCCTGGCGCTGGGGCGGAGGCTGGGCTGAGCCGCGCCGCGGGTCTGGGGCTCCCGCCGCCCCCTCCAGTGTCGGCTCCCGGGCGGCGGCGGGATCGGGATGGCGGCGGCGGCGGGCGCGCTGGGGGCGGCTCCCGGGGCGGGCGGCGCGGCCGGGCCCCCGGCGGGTCCGTGCGGGGCGGCGGGGTCCGGGCCGGTCCCGGTGCCCATGAACCTGTTCGCCACCTGGGAGATCGACCGCTCGGCGCCCAGCTGCGTGCCCCGGTGAGCGGCGGGGCGGGGCGGGGGCTGTGGGCGTGAGGAACCGTCGGGGGTGGGTGTTATGGGGCGTGGGGACCTGTCGGGGTTGTGGGGCGAGGGGAGCCGTCGGGGTGTGTGTGGGGTGCGGGGGGTTGTGGGGCGAGGGGAGCCGTCGGGGTGTGTGTGGGGTGCGGGGGGTTGTGGGGCGAGGGGAGCCGTCGGGGTGTGTGTGGGGTGCGGGGGGTTGTGGGGCGAGGGGAGCCGTCGGGGTGTGTGTGGGGTGCGGGGGGTTGTGGGGCGTGGGGAGCCGTCGGGGGATTGTGGGGGGTTGTGGGGCGAGGGGAGCCGTCGGGGTGTGTGTGGGGTGCGGGGGGTTGTGGGGCGTGGGGAGCCGTCGGGGGATTGTGGGGGTTGGGGGGAGCCGTCGGGGGGATTGTGGGGGGTTGTGGGGCGTGGGGAGCTGTCGGGGTGTGTGTGTGGGCTATGGGGTGTGGGGAGCTGTCGGGAGGTGAGGGCGGCTATGGGGCGTGGGGAGCAGTGGGTGTGTGGGGGGGTTTGTGGGGCAGAATGTGTTGGGGTAGAAGTGGGGGTGGGGAGTTTGTGGGGGTCGAGTGTTGGGAAGGCGGGGGCAGGGGGAGATTGTAGGGGATATGGGGCTTCTGTGTGTGGGGGGGTGGGCTTATGGAGCAGGGGTGGGCGGGGTGTGAGGGGATATCTGGGGGGCAGGAGGTGTGGGTGGGGTGTATGTGGCCCAGTGTGAGGTGGTGAGGTGCTTTGGAAATCCATTTACAGCCTGGCTGGTGGGGAGGGGTGTCTGAGCCTGTCCAGCCCTGGGTCTGAGTGGGGATGGATGTGGGACCCCCTGGAGGGAGGGCTGTGGCGGGTGCTTGTTGTTCTGGTGGGTTTTCCAGAACTTTCTTTGGGTTTTGTGGGGTTGGAGGGAGTGGTGGGTTTAAGGACCTGAGAGCAGTGACTCGGGAGCAGGGGATTTGGCTTGTGGGTGAAGAGCGTTTGCGGTGAGGCTCTTCGGGACTGACGGAGAAGGGTGGGTAGGTTTGGGCCACGGTATATGGCCTGGTTTTCATGGATGTTTAGGGCATGAATAGTGTGACCGGTTCTCTGGTCTTGGGGGAGTTGGAGTTCCACAGCTTGGTCTCAGTCTGCTTCCCCCACCTCCACATCACACCTAGTTCGCCTGCTCTGGTGATTTCTTCCATTTCTGATACTCCATTTGGAAAGGCGAGTGGCTTGAGTGCCTAGTGGGAGCTCACTTTCCTTAGCTTCACTCTCGCACCTGGGGCAGGTGCCTCCAAGAGCTCCCTTGTGGTGCTCCCAGCTTCTGTGCTGCTCTTATCCTGCTTTTGGTAGCTAGAGACACGACCCCTCTCTCTTCCACAATGTAGGCACTTTCTAACCAGAGAAGATGACACAATCCCTGCCCTGAGGCGCTCACAATCTGAAGACAGGCAGTGTAGGATGATGGGGTGTAATTTAGGTCCACCTGTCAACAACACTTTTAAAATAGGATATGTAAATGATTCCCAAATTACTTTTTGTCCTCATTGGTCAGCAAGCTACCCATAGGACTCCTGGCAAGAGTGGGTCACCAGGAGTGGATGTGGAGAGGGTAGTAGCCTCATGTGAGTCTTGGGGTGGGGGTGAGGAGACGACATAGTGAAGAAGGCATGAAGAGTGAGCTGACATACAGGTAGATGAGGCTCTGCAGTGGAAAACGAGGCAAGGGTGGATAAAAGGGAGGTGGGCTGAGCTATGCAGGGCTCTGAATATTAAGACAAAGCGCTTGAATTCTGTGCAGTGGAGGACGTGGTCACTCTGATGGACACGGAAGATGATTGTACCAGCAGTGTATTTTGTATGGCGTGGAAGAAGGCAGTGTGTCAGAGGAGCCAGGGGTAAAGAAGTTGCAGTAATGTGGGTGGAAATGAGGGGCCAGGTGAGTTTTCACTGGAGAACTCTGAGAAAAGACCAGATCTGAGAGGTTATGGGGGAAGATGCTACTTAAAACTTGGACCTGTCTTGCTTAGTTTTTTAAACAGCCTAATTGTGAGTGGCTAGATGAATCTTAGCTTAGCGGAAAAACTGACAAAAATGGGCACACTTGTTCAGAGGGAAGAGAATTGTGTTTGTGACAGACTTTGAAATGAGATTGCTGGACATCAGAGTTAGCTTTTAGAAACGAGTGTCCGTCTTTTTATTTCTTTGCCTACTTTGTGAAGGCAAATGTATCTCAAATGCTGTGTTGTCTGACTTATTTACCAAACTCTTACCTTGTCTTCCTCAACGCTGTCTGTCTGTGTAAGATCTTGTATTGATGCCCTCACCATAGTGCATGACTGCATGGGCACCTGTCTCTCCTCCGGAGTGCTCAAATTACTGGAATGATAGATAGCACTAGCATTTGAAGATATTTTTGAGCTGTGATTCCTTTGGCTAATATAGTCTCTTGGCCTGAGCAAGGGAACTGAAACTTAGCCTTCTGCATGTACCTCCGTCCTGGCACTATTTGCCTCATCTCATGATTGAGTGAGTGACATTTAGACCCAGACCAGATGTGGACACACCATATTCAATAACTTGATTTTCAAATATGGATTTTGTGTTCCAGTGAAAACCCTTTTGCACTAAGTCTCGGACTGATTTGTACTCCGAGATCTTTAGTGCAATGCAGATACTCGGTGCCCTCCTCTTCCCGCTGGTTGTTACACCCACTTGTTGTCCTAGGATATTGTTAAAAGTACCTACTGGTGTAACCAGGAACATTTGCGTTGGGTGCTAACCTTATTGATGGATGATGGTATGTCTGGATTTAATAGACCTGCTTATGACAGGTGAAGAACAAAAACATTCCTGTGTCAACTCTTGAGGTTCTTGAAGCCAGAGGGCACTGGAGATCTTAATTGACCTTGTGTCTTTTGGTTAACAAATCCAGACAAATGGGGATCAAAGCGCCCACTCAGTTATGATTATAACTTAAACAGGAGAAGCAAATTAGAGTCAAAATGGCTTCTTCTCCGTCTATCTTCGTGTCTGTCAACATGGTATGTAAATGTTGCACAAAAGTTAGGCAGATTAAAAACCCAGAACAAAAGTGTTTCTCTCTCCATTCTTCTGGGTCTGGCGAATGTGTAGGGTTTTTAAGAGCATCTCTGTACTGATTGGGAGGAATTAAGTGAAAATAAAAGAATATTAAGGAAACTTGCAATCAATGACTGAGCAACTTGAATGAACACATCTGGGCTAAAATATTCTGAAAAAACTATAAATTGGCAGCAGAAACTTGGATAGCAGTGACGCTGAAAGAGACCTTGGGTGAGAGGACAGGATCTTGGACAGAAACTTGGAATGTGATACGGCTGCAAAAAAACCAGTGCAATTTTGGGCTGCATATTCATACTCTGGGGCTGATTAACAACACGGAGCAGGAAAGTAATAGTTTCTCTCTACAGCTCTAGGGTGACTTAGAATATTATGTTTATTTCTGGGCATGTTACCAGCTGGATATTGACAAATTATCATTCAGAGAAGAACACCAATGATCAGGGGACTAAAGAGCGGGATTTATGCAGAAAGAGTAAAGATGCTGAGTTCAGTGGCAAGGTGTGTGCGTGTGCACATAAACTACAAGAAAGAGAAGACTATACACACCAAGGAGGGGAAGAAATGTTTTTGGGGCGGTAAAAGGCAAATAAGTAGGAGTAATGGGATGATGCTTAGAGAGGGGAAAATATTGGGAGGCGCTTGCTTGTATGGTAGGTTTGAGATGGGATTTAAGGGGAATAGGAAGTGGGTTGGCTGCTACTTTGAAGAGCACTCCTTATTGTGGCTTCCCGTAGAATGGGAGTCCTGTGGCTGAGACCAAGGACTGATCACAATAGCACAGTGTGGTCACAAGGTCTCTGGTGTTTAAGGAGAGGTTAATGTATTTTGGACTATCGTCTAGTCTGACTTCTTGTACAACTCAGGCCAGAAAATTTCACCCAGTAATTCCTGTGTTGATCACATCCTCTGTATCCCTAGATAAGCTCTTCACATTGCTAATTCCCTTCTAGGTTTAAAGATTTGCACTCCGTCTTCATCCTTAATTTATCTAACCTCAGTTTCCGGTCATTGGCTCTTGTTGTGTCTTTGGTTTGAAAAGCTCTCTGCTATCAGAAATCTTCTCCCCATATAGCTACGTACAGACCGCGATCAAGTCTCTCTTAACTTTCTCTTTAATAAGCTGTGCTTCCTAAACTTTCCCTCTGAGGGAGGTTTTCCAGGTCTTGAGTCGTTCCTGTGAGCCCTTTGTAGTTTGCCAACATCCTTTTAGGAATGGAGACATCAGAACTGCGGACAGTAACCAGTAATGCTCTGATCCAGCTGATCTCACTGTGGGTCAGGACCCTGTTCTAATGGGGTTGCCAAGGTTGGCTTAGGCTTGCTGGGGCCTGGGGCTATTGCCAAAGCCCCAGAGCTTCAGCCCTGGGTGGCAGGGCTCAGGTTAAGGCCTCCTGCCCAGGGCAGTGGGGCTTGGGCTGCACGGGTTAGCACCACCCAGGCAAATGGCTAGTGACGATTTCTGGTATCATGATTTTATTTTTTAAAACTAAGTCTTTGACTTCAGGCCGGCTAATCGTGTATGTCACTAGGTGTCTACGTGTTGGTCACTTGCCCGCCTCTTCCCTCTGGTTGTTACATCCTCTTGTTGTCATGTCTTGGTTAGATTATGAGCTCTTCAGGGTGGGGACTGTTTTACTCTATGGCCGTGGGCCCAGATCCTGTTTGAGGCTCTTGGGCACTCCCATAATAAAGTGTAATATAACCTCACTCTTGGAAGTCTTCTTAGAAGGGACCTTTCTGTGTGTTACAAGTATGTCGTCTTTACCCAAAGTCCTAATCAAATCTGGGACTTTTGCACTGACCTTAGATGCTGACAGATATTGGTAGTAAATAGCCTTGATGCTGATTTGTTCCCAGCTGCTGCTAGAAATGACATAATGAAAGCCCCCCCACAGATAGCTGCATAAGATACCCCCTTTAAGGTAGATGTCCTCTGCAACCGCATGTATGTGAAACCGTGAACAATGAAATTAAATGATCCACATCGCATGGCTTCACAGGGTTTGTGCTGAATCATAGAAGAATAGTTATGGAAGCTAGCTACTGTGCCTGGCAGGATATCTTCCTCTTGGGCCACAGAGCGATTGCTAAATCAAGTAAGGCTCAAATGGATTTAGAATTTGTTTTTAAAAAGCCTCTTTCCAGGCTGACCAACAATATACTTAAGTTTCATTCCAGAGCAGATGTGTCATCCTTCCGGACTTGGGTTAAATTCGTCAGCTTTCAGGGGTTCTGGGACTTCTGCTACTTGCCCACTCCACCCTCTGAACGCACTGCTCTGGATTGGGAGAGGCAGGGCTGGCGCTGTCTGGCTCTGGGAGCACTCACACACAGCGAACAGAGCTGGATTTCCCAGGCAATGGGCTGTTGTGCAGATATGTAGAAGGAGTTGAGCACCTGGAAGCCCAGTGTCCTGTTCTCTGATCATGCAATTAAGCTACCCAGCTGTGCAGGAGTGATTGGCTTCCCCGCTCTGCCTCACATGCTGGGGAACCCCCCCCCCCCCCTGCTTGGTTTCCATCCTTTGTGCTTGAGGCCCCAGCTGCACACACACTTGCATTAAAATAACTCAAATCCGCTTTAATTCACACCTCTAGTTATAGCAGTGCAAGTCCCTGTGTGGACACTCTTATCTGGGAATAAGTGTCCCATTCTGATTTTGTTAAGGAAAGACCCCTGGAATGCTGTCAGTATGTCTCTGCTATATGGAATTGTGAGCCACCACTTTAAGTTAAAGGAGTTTGAGAAAAGTTGCACTGAACTTTCTAAAAACTCCCACTTTTTAACATTCATTTGAATATTCATTTCAATATTTACCAAGTAATATTTCATCGACATTTCTCGGGATTTTCAGTACTTCAGTATTTTTACCCACTGTGCTGTAAATGTGGGCAATATGCATCAGATAAATTCATTCAAAATAGAGGATGGGCTCCTGCTTTTACATGAGAAACTGAACCCAGAGAGGCACTACTGCACCTCTAATGTTACATGGAAAAACACTAGCAATAACAACATACTGTACAAGCTGTGAAATCAAGCTTTGCAAAGTTAGGACATTCCAGGACGTTTCATACTCTTTCCTTGACAGATCTGCTCCAGGTTTGTGTTCAGTATCATAACTGCTTGCTTTAGTGATAAGTCCTTGCCCCTCTAGTTATGTTTCAGTGTAGTAGCCGTGTTAGTCTGTGTCAGCAAAATGAAAATAAGAAAGAAAAACTTGTAGCACCTTAGAGACTAACAAATTTATTTCAGCATAAGCTTTCGTGGGTTAGTACCCACTTCATCGGATGCATGGAATGAAATTATATTTCAGACAGATATTTATACAGTCAGAGAAACATGATGGTCCAGGTGTATAGACCAATCTTAAGAGGCTAATTAGTTGAGAGGAAACACGACAGCAGGGGAAGAAAAAGCTTTTGAAGTGATAAACAAGATGGTCACACAGGTGTGAATGAGGATCGTTAACTTAAGGGAAATAGATTCAATTAACATAATGGCCGAGCCATTCCAAATCACGATTTAATCCGGAGGCAACGCAATCTAGTTTGCATATCAATTCGAGTTCAATAGTTTCTCTTTGAAGTCTGCTTTTGGAGTTAATCTGTCGCAACACTGCTGTCCTCAAATCTGTCATTGAGTGATCAGGGAGGTTGAAGTGTTCACCTACTGGTTTTTGAATGTTATGATTCCTGATGTCAGATTTATGTCCATTTATTCTTTTGCGTAGAGACTGTCCGGTTTGGCCAATGTACATGGCAGAGGGGCATTGCTGGCACATGATGGCATATATCACATTGGTAGATGTGCAGGTGAATGAGCCCCTGATGGCGTGGCGGATGTGATTAGGCCCTGTGATGGTATGACTTGAATCGATATGTTGACAGAGTTGGCATCGGGCTTTGTTGCAAGGATAGGTTCCTGGGTTGGTGTTTTTGTTGTATGGTGTGTGGTTGCTGGTGAGTAATTGCTTCAGGTTGGGGGGCTGTCTGTAAGCAAGGATTGGTCTGTCGCCCAAGATCTGTGAGAGTGAGGGATCATCTTTTAGGATAGGTTGTAGATCTTTGATGATCTACATAACCTCTAGTTATGGCGAGAGAGAAGGATTCTGTTCTGGCAGGCACATCAGCAGAATGGTTGAAGTCTGTTTGTAGAATGGAATTCTACCTTCACAACTGTGCAGCCACAGTGTCTTGAAAATGGCGCTGCATGGGAGCAAAACAAGGCTGAATTTGACCTGATGAATCTTTTATGGTGATGATGCATGAGCTGGAAGGAGCCCACCTTTCTTTGAACATCCCAGATGGATTTTGTGGTGCTGGTAGTAAAGGGGGAAAAAAAACACTTTTGTCTTTAGAAACTGTTCCTGTCTGAGCCAGTCTTTGGGAAACAATCAGTGTGGAACCCCATGGTGCTATCTTTAGCAAATCACTTGTGAGTTCTTCTGCATTGTTAATTGAAGCTCCCCTCCGCCCCCCATGCATGTGTTGGAAAGTTATGGGCTCATGAAAACGTGGTTTGAAGACAAATGGTGCCGTAATTGTAACTACAGTAGCAGAATCTTAAAATAGGGGCTGCTTAGGTGCTAGCCGCAGCCCCTCTCCAACTGACCAGGAGTCCATGCATGTAGTGCCTCCACCTGGCTCCAAGCAGCCGGCGGCTGAGTAGCTTTGTCCTAAAAACGTCGTGCAGTATGGAGAAATGGCTCCATCCCTAGCTCTGGTGGCACAGCTGCTCTCTCAGCCCTGTGAAGTTGAGCTCCCTAGTGCAGTTACAGGACTTCATTCCAGAAAGGGAAATAGGAAGGCGGAATTGGGTCTGGCTTTGTTGAAGCTCAGTCTTGTGCTTCCTGAATGTTTGCCCTCCCGGAGGCTGTTGTATTGCACGATGAGGGTCTGTGACGTGGGTGTTCGTTTATTCCATCTTTATGTCTTAATATGCATATTAGGCTGCCTCATAAACACTCATGGTATTCCGTGACTAAATCAGATGTATTGACATGCCTTTAGATTTCCAGTGAAACTTTTGGTTTGAATAAGATGGCCCGAGTCACAACTCTGGGAGTGTTGGTTGATTCCTGATTGTTCTTTTAAGGAACAGATTGCTGCTATTGCAAGTGAGGGAAGCTCCAGGCTGGGAGTGCTGTGCAGTGGTCCCGTTGCTTGCATGGAAACAACACCCTTTGTAACCTGTCCTGTTTGCCTTGTTTTGATTACGGTCTTTTTAGCCCCAGATAAAAAATAAAATGTTCCCAACAAACATCTCATCATTGTCCGCTGTTGGTTCTCCTTTGTCACTACTGCTTTTAAGCACCTCTCATCCATTGAAGCCCTGAGTACACTTGGAGTTATTTTTCTCCAGAGCTGTTAAATTGTATTTCTCCAGGATGACTCATTTATTTGATGCCTTTGTGTTGTTCTCCATCCTTCTTTGTCTTTGCTGCACTTCTGACTTGGTATCCCCTGGCAACTTAATTGACATGCTCTGATGTACTTATGCCTCCTTCCAGGTCATTAATGACATGTTAAATAAAACTGCGCCTAACACCAATCCCTGCAAACCCACCAGCTAGACGTGCCTTGCGGTTCAGTACTTCTTCACCCGTTAGCCAGTTTTCAATCATTATGAGTATTCAGATCTAAACAAATCTGAGTTATAGTGGTCAGTAAGGCAGTCTGAGATTACCAAAACCTTGCCTAAACTTGTCTTACGCACCAACAGAAGTTGGTCCAATAAGATATTACCTCACCCATCTTGTCTGCCTAAAAGCCAGACATTTTTCCATGTGTTGTCTCTCCAACTGCTAACTTTGTACTGTAATTGGATCGAAGATTGGTCTGAATTACTGTTGTAATTAAGATTGGTTTCTAACAAGGGTTTGAGATTGAGTGAGTGACATTTAATACTGCAGTAGTTCTGCTATCAAAGCAGCTCGGTAGTAACCGATCTGTTTTCATACCCTATCTATTACGGTGATATCTGTTGCTTTCTGGCATGTCTCTCTAGCATACTTAAATTAACCACGACTGCTTCCTAGATTCTTAGGTGCAGTATGTATTTGTGGTTGTATTAGTGCAGTCTTGCTGCTGCTTGTCCTGGGACCTGGCTAAAATGGAGCTCAGCTGATCATCTTAATTTATAAACTGATTCAATAAGTTATGGCTGTTACCACCTTTTCTGGGATACCGCTTCTCTGCAACCTCCTCTTCTGTCAAGTTTCTTGTCTGCCGAAGGAGTGAATGGCGGGGCGGCAATAATGGCAGCTGCTGGAGTAGATTAAATTTTTGCTGAAGTCCGGGCTGCTCACGCTGTGTAATTCTCCATGTGTGGAATGATCCCAGCTGGAGGGCACGGTATCAAAGAGCTTTAGAAGAAATGGCGTAGTGGAAGGTAGAGATGAAAAAGATCTGTCAGATCATGCAGCCCATCTCCTGGGGACCAGTGCATTGCTGTTCCCTGTTTGTACTTGCTCTAGTGGGTTTTGTCCACTCCTAGCTTTTTAATTGATTATTTGTATCACTCTAGTGCCTGGGAGCCCCTGTCATGGTTCAGGACTCCAGTGTGCTAGGCACTGTACACAGAGAACAAAAAGATGGTCCCTGCTCCTACACCCTTACGGTCTAAGAAAACAGTGACACATTGATACGGAAAGACCAGCGAAGGAGTACCAGGAAACACAGAGATGATATTGGACAGCATGATAGGCATGGCAGTGGTATCAGCACACCAGCAGCCTGGGTTTTTTTGTAGGCATCAGGCAAAGGAGGCGTGGAGGAGGGACGGGACCCGGACAATGAGGTGGCTTTGCAGATGTGTTTGGGGAGCTCCTCCCGAGATGGAGGGCAGCATGGAGGTGCTTATTTGAAAATTTAACAAGTGGGTATTGGTGGCTGATCAGAGGCGAGAGTCGAATGAGAGATGGTAGGTGGGGATAGACCAGTCAGGGCCTGGAAAGTGAAGACAAGCAGTTGGTTTATGCAGTAGACGGGGGGAGCCAGGGAAGGGTGCAAAGGGTGGGGGGGCATTGTCAAAGTGACTGGCTAGGAAAAGGATCTTAGCGGCGACATTGGAGTGGAGCAAGATGGCCTTTGTCGAGGCCAGAGGGAAGGGTGTGGCAGTAACGGAGATGCCAGGTGAGAGCCTGGATGCGAGTTCTAGCCGTGTGGCTGTATCTTAGAGACATGACACAGGATCCGCGCGATTTAGACACAGCGTGGGTGTGAGGACCTAGCGGGTGGACGAAGATGCCCAGGCTGTGGGCCTGAGCAGCAGGAAGGTGGGTGGTGGTGTGCACAGTGGTGGAGAAGGAGATGGTGGGATGAAGAGCTCAGTGTTAGCCATGTTGAGCTTGTGCTGTCTACAGGAGATGCCAGAGACAGGCTGAGATTGCCCCAGGCTTGCACGTCTCGCTCCCTAGCCTTGTGCACCCCACCAGGGGGATTTCCTGGCCATTAGCCTACATTTCCCTTTAACTCCATTTCTCCTAGTGACAGCCTGTGCACCCCGCTTCGGTGTGTACGTCTCTCACCCACGTGTAGACAGCCTTCTGCTGCTGCTCCTGCCCCAACCCTCAGCCATTGCTCAGCCAGGTCAGCCATGCAGATGTTCTGAGCTCTCCTTCGACCCCCCTCATACATCAGCCCTGCCAGCCTCCCTCCCTTGGCTTCTGGACTACTCTGTATTCCAGCTTGTGAATGTTTGTCATTGGCTTCCCCTCCCGCACTGGCTGGGTCCCAAGTGGGTGTGGTTAGCCAGCCCGGGAATGGAAAGGGAAATGTGTTTTGGGGGGGCGCTGTCATCCGCTGTAGGGGAGGCAGGCCATTGTGAAAGGGCCGTGGGTGGGTTGAAGAGTGCTGTATGTCTCTAACAATGTGGTCTTGCCTCATTTCATTGAATGCTCCCTTTGCGACAATAGATTTCTGCTCTCGACGCCTTAGCGGAGTGCAGTGTTCCAGGTGCTATCACGTGGAGCCACACAGAGAGTCTGCTAATTGCCGGCTCCATGATGTGATCACCCTCCGCATATGAAGCCTGAAATTAGATTGGCCTTTTTTGCCACCCTGTTGCCTTGCAAACCTCCTGTAAGACTAGACCAAAGACCGAGTGCTTATGGTGTTCTCTGCTAGACACCTTCCCCAAATTTGATATCTATCTAGCCTGTTACGGCTTCTTTGTATTTTTAACCAGTTTTCAGTCCACTTGGTATCATTCCTAGCCACACAATTCTGAATTTTTCAATATCGGATTTTGAGACGGTATCAAAAGCTCTATTAAAATCCAGATGTGTATATTACAGCTACTGAGTTCCTGTCAGCCATTTGCTTTTCACTTCTTTCTAAAATCAATCACATTTGATTGACAAGTGCTCTTTATAACCTGTCCTCATGCTGCCTATTGCTCATAGTTCTGTGACTCCATTTTTTTCTCTTAATACCTTGTTCTATTGGATTAGTCGGGGTAGAGGCAGGATAATGCACTTCTTTTTTTTTTTCTTTTTTTTTTTTAAATTGGTTCTGCATTTGTCTTTTGCCTGTCTCTTGGAATTCCACTGTTTTCAGTGGTGGTTCAGAGACAGGTGCAGCAAAGTCCCTTGGTTCCTGAGTGCATGTCATTCAGATCAGTGACTTCTATTTTTACAGGATCTTCCTCACCAATGTTCAAAGATCTTTTCTGTATTTTTTGACGCTTTTTAAAAAGCAGTTCAGTCATTTTTGAGTAATCCATTAATTCTGCCTCCCTCACTTATTAATGGACCTACTTTCTTCCTACTACTACTTTCCCTTTGTTCTGAAAGCCTTTCATATTCTCTTTGACATCTTTGGCACTACTAACTTACTGCTTTTTCCCTCTGCTCCTGTCTTTCCCTGCAAGCCTTCAGTGAATGATTCTTCTTGTTTGATGATGTCTCTGCTTTTCCATTTTCAGGACAGGTTTGCGGGTATCCCCAAATCTTTGAGCCAGTTCCTTGTGAAGCCACACTGGCCAAATCTTATTCCTTGCATTCTTTTTCAGAGGCTTTGTGATTTGTTGTGCTTTCAGGGGTTCCTGGGATTCTCTTTTGCTATACTCTTAAATTTCAATGTTTCCTCCCATTTCACTTTGAGATTTTCTGAATTGCCCCAAACATGCTTTTCTGAAGTGTCATAGCCTCATTGTTGCTGCTTTGACCCTCTCACCCCTTATTACACTGTAGATCCTGGTTCCAACCATCCCAGTTTTTCTCATCTGCTCATTCCCTGTCCCTCAGAAGCAGTGTCCGGGTAGCTACTTTAGTTGAAATCCCAACTTTCCAGAACATAATGTATGTGCCTAGAGTAAACCCTGTAATTTAGGAATTTTCTTCCTTATGCCTGTTAAGTCCTATCCCATTGCTGGGGGATTTTCTGTAGTTTTGGATTACCGTGGGAGCCGGTCCAAGAAGCTTTCATTTCCCTGTCCTGGAGATGTGTAGCAAATACCCATGTTTGTGTCTTCTGTTCCTTGTATCCTTTCCTGTAGAATTTCACCACCGTACTCTTTCTCTTCAAATTGTAACTAGCTAGCACAGTGGCTTGATAGAAATCATTTTGAATCTGGTTTTGCCTTTTGTACTGTTTCCTGAAGAGAGGTTGATTCTCATTGGTTGGGAACCACTAAAACATGTTTATTTGCAACTAAATAGAGCCTCTGGGCTAAGTTTGGGATTTAAGGCCCTCACCTGGGAGGTAGGAGATGTGGATTCACATCTGCTGTCTGCCCAGAGGCTGCTCAAGGGAGTCTGAGACCCTAGGCAAAACTTCAGCATGCATGCCACGTCCCCTCCTCATAGAGCTAGGTTGCAGGTTTGTCCTAGCTGCCCCTCCATCATGACCCCTATAACTATGGCGGCCTCTGTCTAATGCAGAGGAGGGATTTGAACCCACATCTCCTGCCTCCTGTGGGAGTGCCTTAACCACCAAGCTAGCTAGTCATTCTCACACTTTCTCTCTGACCCAGGGAATATTTAAGTATTTACACAAAGTGGAACAACTTCAGCAGGAGAAACTGAGAGCAGCCCATCCCGGAATAGCTATAGCTGGGTGGTTAGGATGCTCCCCTGGGAGTGGGGAGCTCTGACTTCAAGTCCCTGTTCAGAGTGGGGGTTCAAACCTGGGTCTCCTACGTCCCAGGCAAATGCCCTAACCCCTGGCATTTAAAGTCTCTAAAGACACTTCTCACCCTCCAAGCTGGCCCAACGTGGACTTTTCCTATTTGCTGGAACCAAACAGAATATTTTCCCAGTTGTTTTTTGGTTTGCAGGCCAATCCTGGGACTTGACCTGGCTGCATTAGAGTTTTAAAAGCATATTTGCTAACAAGGTCTAAAGCGCCTCTTCCCATAGTCTATTTAAGGCCATAAATGGTCCAGCTGTAATCACTTTTCATGCTTTGTCATGTTATCTCATTAACACATCATGCTTTTGCCTGTGGAAACAATGGCTCCATCATTTAGCAACAGGTGCCACATCGCAGTCTGTTAGCTCTCTAGTTTTCCAGAGGCAGAGCTCTGTTTTCACGTCCTTCTGTGCTATTTTCTGCTGTGAAAAGTGGAATCCACCCGCTGAGTCATACAAATAAGAACTGTTCTGAGTGTACTTTCTTGTTAAAATTCCCTCAAAGAATAGCAATGGATTTGAGGGCCGCTGGTGGAGAAATGCTGTCTTCCTGCAGATCTGCGGGGAGGAGAAGGGGGAAACGTTGAAATTAAAACAACTTGTGCGTTAGCTATGCTGGTCCAATCCCTGTAATATGGTGCACTTACATCTCTATAAAGGTGCTTCTACCGGTGAGACTAGCTATCCCAGCGTGTATGCACCTTCCTACTGATACAACTACATCCAGAGTAGGAATTGTACTGACAGAACTATTTCAGCTTTACAAATTTGCAACCCTACCTGAAATAGCTATATGGAGACAAATCTGTGTAGACCGAGCCTTACAGCTTTAGTAGACATACATTGACTGATGATTTTGTATTGAATGAGAGAAGACAGTATATAAGCTCCATCACCTCTTTTCCCACACCCTTTGGATGTTACCTTGGAATACCAGCTGTTCAGGGCAAGCACACTCTTCCTCTATCTGGACAGCATCTAGCATGTAGAGCACCGGCAGAATACCAATATCTGATCTATCCTGGGTGGGTTTATTACGTGGGAATTGTCATGATGGTATTGCAGTAGGACCTAGAGGCCCCAGCTGAGATCAGGGCCCCGACGGTGCTGGATACTGCACCTCTGTCCTTGCCCTGAAGAGCCTACAGTGTAGATGGAAAAGCCAAGGGATGGGGCCAGAAACAGAGGCACAAGAGAAATAAAGTGACTTGTTCAAGGTCCCATAGCAGGCCAATGGCAGAGAACTCATGTCTCCTGATTCCCAATCCACTGGACCCTCCCTGCCTTTCCTGGGTTGAGTATACGGCCTGTATCTGTTGGCTATTCTGTGTCTTGCTTTTGAAGTGCTTGGGATTTGTCAATGATGTAATAAGCAAGTAGTGTCCTGTAGTGACCTTAGTGTGTTAAGACGAACAGCTGTTGGGAATTTCCTGGGGGCAGGGTGTGTGTGTGTGTGGGGGGGGGGGGGGGGGGGAAGAGATTACCTCTCTTCTTTCTTGTGAAAGCAAATGAAAGTATAGTTCTCTAAGGCTGGGATTTTCGAATGTACCGAAGGGTGTTAGGCTCCCACTGCCCAGTGACTTTCAATAGGTGTTGGCCATCTTACTACCTTGGGGGTCCCACCACAAAACTTTCAACCCTGGGACGGCTGGATGGCAATATCATTAACGTAAAGACGTGGAGGATACTGGCCAGGCTGCTGAGGAGCCCTGTCTCATTTGGTGTCCACCTGACAAAGTACACACTTGCTGTCTAGCGAAGTTAGCCAGGCACTCTGCCTGTGCTCCACATGTTGCTAAGAAGTGCTCAGTCGTGTCGCAGTGTCAGCCCCTAGATTAGAACTTAGATCGCTTGATTTCAGAGCCAGTGCCTAACCCCCGGGACACTGCCTACCAGCCAAGTTACTGAACCTCTGTGCCTTAACTGCAGCTCCTTTGGAAAAGCTGGCCCATAAGAATGCTTATCCCAGGGATGTCAGCATTGTCTCCACCTGACTGCTGGCCTGATGATGGGAAGTTTTGTCTGGGTCACTGTGATATTGGGGCAGCGCATGGGACACCCGCTTCCCATCAGCCTCATTTGCCTCCTCTTGAAATTGGGCGTGTGCGCTTGCCCCTTCGATCCATAGGGGAATTTTGGTGAGGAGTTTTACCAGATCCTGGTAAACTTAGAACTATTTACTTTCACTTGTGAAAAGTAACCCTGGCTGGTTTGGGGAGACAGGCCGTCTTCCTCAGCTGGGGCTCTATTTATTTCTCCTCTGGTTTAGCGAACGGAATTGTAAACTGTTTAAGAACACTAGACACCTCTTGTCCTTGAAAACTGTTTCTTGCGTGAGAGCCAGTGTAAAAGGGATTTGATGGTTTTATGTGACAATTTGTGTGGCCATCTGCCCAGTTAATATTAAATTGCTTGTAAAAATGTCAAAAGGGGCCGTTTTAAAACGTTAACATGAAAGCACTTGTTCGGTTTGATTAATTTTCAGAGCTCTGTTCTAGCTGTCAGTGAGCTATAACCGTGAAGACATGCTGATTTTTTTTTCTTTCCCTTATTAAAAGGGAGATCAAAATCAACCCCTCCTTGGTTGTATTGTGACTAAAACGGTATCGTCGGAAAGGCTTTCCACTTTCCAGAATAAACCATGTAACATGGCAGTACTGGAGCAAGAAACCGGGTTCGACAGTTCCCGAAATGCAGAACTCTAACTGAGCTCAAGGCACATCCGTTAGTTATCTGCCCTAGAAGGACCTTTGTTTTCTCTAAGCTTCAACCATCCGAAAGGCCGCGGCACATTCACATCGTGCCCAATCCTGATGCAACTGCAGACAGTGGCAAAAAACCTCCCATTGACATCAATAGAAGCAGGATTGGGGTCCCAAATGATACAAAAATTAATGACTTTGCTTAATTACAACCCATTTTCCCAAAGACAGGCGGTGCCAATGAGTTTTCAAGGAGACTTAGCCGTATGAAATGTTTAGAGGGCAGGAACTGTTTGAGCTAGGAGGAAACCAACAGTTGACAAGTCAGTTAAAAAAATTACCCTGGGTGTTAATGACCTGTTATGCATGTAGTTTGTTTCAGCAAAGTCTGAAAAAAAGTGTTAATCTTTGCCTTCAGAGCAAATCTGATAGTTTAAAGCCAAACGAATTTTCCAAGCCACAGTTATAGGAAAGTTAAATTAGGGCTTTAAGGAAGATGGTTACCACTGTAGCTATGCAGAGGTTACTGCCTCTTCATAATACCTGATATCACAATAACTCCGGTGAATTTTACAGTAGCTGTAAAAGCAATATGAGGAAAGGCTAGGGAGACCTGCTCCACTGTAAAGAACACCGGTAGGACTAAAATGTAAGTGATGATAGAATGTAAGCCCTTGTACACTAGGGGAGTGGAAGCCTGCTGTCCAGCACAAACTGCCAAGTGCAGCACTCCAAAAGGAGTCCAACGCTGCCAGTAATACAGATAAACACGTGCAGGAATTCCACCCTAATGGCTGTGGAGCAGAACGAGGCGTCGTCATCAATGTACAGAAAACAGCATGTGGTTTCTTCTGCCATCTGTACCAAAGCAGTGACCACTTCCCCATGCAAAGTATTCGAGGACCAAAAACAAGTAGAAAACAATCTCCTTCCAGATAACACTGCTTAGAGACTCTGTGTGGGGGATTTTCACAAGGGCATTGAAAGTCCCTGGGATTTGAGTTCCTAACTCCATGAGGTACTCTGGGAAATCCCATGCCATTCGCCAGCCTCCTGAGCAGAGATCAGACACCCCCACCCACAGCCAGATGATGCTTAGTATCCTGGACCAATCCAGCCCATGTGACTTGGAGCAGAGCACAATCAGTGTCTCTGCTCAGAACCAAACTGTTGCGCTAGAATGTACCTTGCCTGAATGAGGTGAGCAAATACACACAGGACAGCACTGCTGCTGATCCCTGTTATGTCTCTTCACCTGCATCCCTGGCATTGTCTGGTTCTAGCTACCTCTGCTGCACCCCACTCTTAGGAATGCAAATGAGCCACTCTCTGCAAGGGTTTCTCTGAACTAAACAGTTAATCCATGCTGAAAATGCTCGTGTACTTAGTGCAATTAATTGCAGCGCACTGACTCCACCTTTATCGTGTACTCTGGGGTCCGCTTTCAAAGTCAACTTACTTCGCTCTGAAGTGAGTTAGTCCGGGCTGTTGTTCTTGTGCATCTAATGCTGCTTCAAACTACTTTGGCACTTGTCCATTGGCTATCCCACGCTGCTTTGCAGGCGACTGTTACTGACCTGTGTGCCCTCCCTTGCTCTGGAGACAAGTTGAATGGACAGCCCCTACCCCATTTGTCCATTGGCCCCTGGATTCCAGTTTATCACACGACTCCAGAAGTCCTGCAACGTGCCGCTGGGAGCGGTGCTGAGACCATGGGTCTCTGCCATCTGGGGAGAAGCATTGGTGGAGGAAGCTCTTGTGGCCAGCCACTGGAATAAAGACCTTTAAGTGCCCATTGCTAGGCAGGTGTCCGCAAAGGGCCACAGCTGGGCTGCAGCACAATGCTGGATAAAGGGCAAACACTCCAGGAGCACCTCTGTTAAAATGAGGGATAACGGGGAAAAAAATCTGTCTGGGGGCATGTCCCCTCTCTGCTTTTTGAGGAGCTGGATGGGGTTTTATAGAACTACGTGACCCCTGAACCCGGGAAGCTTATGGAGCCAGCAAGACCCCCTGGAGGATGAGCCTGGGGACCCATGAAGAGATCTCCCTGGAAAGCCAGGATCTCTTCAGGACTCAGGGCGCTGACACCACCAGCCAGGCAGAAGATGGGCCTGGTTCCTGCCCTGCCGTAACCCCTGCTGGGGCTGAACTGGCTAATCCCAGAGGGAAACCTCAGCGGGTGCATCTTTTTGTGATATTTAACATCAGTTAAGTTTTAATTGATTATTGCTGCCATGCTAGCTTCTGGGCCGGGTGCTCGCTCCCTTCCACACACCTTTCCAGTATGGCAGCTGTCTGTGTCTGTCTCATGCTGACATCCCAATTACCGACCACTTTCAGGCCGTGCCACAGAAGACATTTGCCCATGTGCCTATTTTCCTCCACCCCCACAGCTGTCCTGCCCATTGACTGCCACCTCTCTGCCGTTTGCCAGCTCACAATGTCGGCTGGCAGTCTGGTGTGGCCGGAGCCTCTATGGCACCGCCCTCCTGCGTCGGACTGGAGTATGGAAATCACTCTTCGGTGCGAAATGCAAAGGTTGACCGAGACCGTGGCTACAGGAGAAGAAGTTTGGCGGTTTCACTGTCCGTGAGGTAGACACTGACCTTGCATGCCCATAAAGCTCGAAGGGTGTAACTCCCCGCGAGGTATAATTACCGCATAACGTGCCGTGGATGGCTCAGGCTATCGCTGCAGAGCCCAATCTCATTTTCTCTGCACTTTCAACATGTTTGCAAGGGAGATAAAGCAAAATAAAAACATTTAAAATATCCTTCATAAGGAGTCGACAGTTCGTTTTACTCGGAAAATGACGTTTGCACTAATTGAGAAGGCTTTACGAACACACAGACAATGACACATGGGTTGCCAGAATGTTGCACATCCACCACCCATATAAACACTGAACTACACAACCCCCCACTGCCCGCCTCCGCACTGCCTAACCGCTGGATGTACAGATGCACAATTGCAAGCCTGAGACTCAAAATAAGCATTAGGGATTCCTGACCATACTGGCCAGGCTCTTTTGCCTTGGGTGCCCTGCTGGCTGCACAGACGGCTCAGCTCGTTAGGGCTTTCACCCTTCCTCTCAAAACCTTTTTGCAAAATGCAACATGCTGCTGAAATTTTTGGTATGGTTTCCTTTTTTTCTGCTGCCTCCAACCTATTCCACCATCAGCGCCATCACCTCTGTGAATGGCCAGATGCGCACTCCACTGGCCGTTCTGCAACTATGGAGGCCATTGTTAAATAGTTCTGTCCCAGTGGCCTGTGAATGGCTTCATTAACCAGAGAAGCAGAGGATAGGCTGGGTCTGCCAGGATAACCAGAGGAATGTCCTCACCATTGATGCCCAGAGTGTTCCTGGGGGCAGTGGTCCTTTCTCCATGAATTTAAACAGAGCTCAATTCTGAAAGAGCCTAGCATTGTGTGGACCCTTCCAGACCACCCAGCCTGTGTGTCCCATAAACCTGCCACGGTGGGTGACAAGCCTTGGAACACCATGGAGAAATACCCCTTTGTTTCCCCCCATCCCATCAGGGCTCAGAATTCACAAAGAATAGGCACATGGATCCCATCAGCTGCCCCAGTCCAGTTTGGGAACTCCCTGTGTGCAAAGCCATCAATAACCTCTTGGACATTACTTAGCTTTTCACCCTGAGGCGGCAGTACCTTGCTCCTGGCACCACACGCCTGCATGACAGTGGCCTCGACGGCCAATCTTCCCACGCCAAATTGATTGGCTATGGACCGGTAGCATTCAGGGGTGCCAGCTTCCAGATGGCAGTGCCGATCCGCCTGCCCACGGATATGCTGTTACTATCCTGAAATTCTCTTGCCACTGCTGGTCATCCCAAGTCTGCAGAAAAAATCCTTTCTCTCCCCTCCCCGCCCCGCCCCCCCCAATCTGCTCTGGCTTCCCGAGCCCAGAAACTGTCCTCTGTCGGTTGCTTGGCATCTTCCTTGTCTGCGTCCCAACTCCACTGCCACGGAAGATCCTCCTGCTTCGGGATGAGCTGCTCTGCCACCACATCATCCGCTCCACAGTGCGGCTGGCAAAGTCCTGAGCCGAATTTGTCCAGCTCCGAGTGCGAAATGCCTCTGTGTGCTTGAGGTTGTCAGCATGGTGCTGCGGCACAACGCTGGGTCCATGCGGGCCAACTACGATTTGGAGATGGTGCTAGCCCGCCCCCAAAGGAAGTATGGGGCAGCGACAGATGAAGCGTGGAATTCTTTAAAAAATGTGGCTTCCACTCTGCATCCCACGGTGCACAACAAGGACAATCCCAGAATGCACTGTTCAGCAGTGGCTCAAAGGAGCATGGGATACCCTCTGAGAATGCCACGTTCTCCATGCACAGCAAACCGCCGCTCTGCTTACGCAAGGGTGCGCGTTGACAGAACAGGGCCGTCCCATGGGCACGCTGTCCATGGGGCTTGCGCAGTGCACATCACCTAACACGCAGCAAAAAGCTGTCAATTGAACCACCCCGCCCCCTGTGTGGAGATTAAATTTACAATTGCTCGCTGGTGCTATATGGCTGTGGGGGGTGGGACGACCCAGGGGACCACCTTCTTCCCCTCTCCCTTGTGCCCAGAGCTCTGTTATCATTGAATCAGTACAACACAGGAGAAACAGCCCTTAGCTGGTGCCGTCAAACATCCTGGCTTGCAGTTGAGTCCCTTTTCTGTCCACGGTCCTTCCCCCAAACCTCTATTCACGAGGCGTTTGTGGGGCACGGTGGCTGAGAACACCCCCCACAACCTCTGCCAGATCAGCATTCTCTCCCCTTCATGGTGCTCTAAGTGTTGCAGTAACACTGCAGGGGCTGTTGCATTGGACGTGGCACATACGCACAGTGGGAGGCAGCCCCAGTCCGGACGAGTTTACAGTCTAAATAGAGGGACAGAGTGTGGTAGAGACGGGTTATCTCCCTTTTGCTGCCTCGTGCTCTGGTTCTTGAGTGGCCGGGCAGTTTCTTACAACAGCATCGAACAAACCGCTTACCGAGTAGCAGGTCTGTGCTTGGTCCGTTTGTCTCGGAGAACAGCTGCTAGTAACCCCGGATGGTGGAACGGTTAGACTAATGAAACAAGCTGTCTGACAAGGGAGTGAAGTGAGCTTTCCAAAACATCACATGCCAAACTTCCTTTGTGTGTCCACCCTTCTCCCTCCTTCCCTGTCACACTCCTGAGGGCCATGGAGCCACCCAATCTCTGGTGTCCCGCTGAGGAGAAGAGTGTTGCGGCTGTTTTCCAACCTCTGGCGGAGTTGCCCCCTTTCTGGATACCGTTAAATCACCCCTGCAAGAGAGGACTGATCTCCTGGGCTCCTTCAAATGCTTCTGAAGAACGAAAAGCCTTGGAAGTGGGCCAGATTACACCGAGGTGCTGTGGAAACTCTTAACTCCTTCCCCGTTTCAGGTGGCCCAAGCCAAATGCTTGCTGTCCTCTCATTGTATTTGGTATATTTCTCAGGAGCAAAGCCTGCGTGTCTGCAGCAAGCATCCTATGCGTGTGGCTTCCCCATTGTGCTGCAGCTCTTTCATTACGGGAAGGCTGTATTTAAATGGGCCAACGAGGAGAGGTTGGTCACCGTTGTGGCATTGCAGGGGAAGTGAGGTAGGTCATTCAGGCAGCTAGGACCAAAACCACTTGGCTTGGCAGGCCCAAACCAGCACCTCACTCTACCTGCAAGCCAGTCCTCAGCCAGTGCAGATCCAGGAGCACAGCTGTAACAGGCTCTCTGTCTGAGCCGGTGTTTAGGAGCCCAGCCGCTGTATTCGGCGCCAGCTGACTGTCCCAAAGTAGCTGGGGATCCGGTGACAACCCCTGCTGTGGGCGCTGTGCAGATGAAAAATAGCTGGCAAGTTTGGAATTGGGAGGCTGTCTGTAAACGTCATGTCTATAACTGCCCAGCTGTCCTCTTAGATTCCCAGGACATGAAATCGAGCCACAGCCTGTGTGTGCGGGGGGGGGGCGGGTACGGTTCTCTCTCTCTCTCACACTGGATAGTACTTTGTCCCAGGTCACCCAAAGCAAAAACCTGCAGTGCGTGGCAGGGAGTAAGTGCCCTGCCCTCTGTACTCCAAATTTCCCCTTGAAGGAAATTATTTCTGGGAAGCAGGAAATATGCAAGAGGGCAACTCTGTTTCCTCACTGGGAGTAGGATGACCACTCGTCCCGAATTGGGCGGGACAGTCCCGAAATGCAGAGTACAAGCCCTGGTCCCGGGCTGAATGACTCCAGGACAGCATTTATCCTGGATTCCCTGCGGCACTGCCCTGTGCCTGCCAGGGGCTCAGGGCGGCGCCAGCCTCTTCTGGGGGGTAGGGGAGGCTGAAGTGGGCCATACCCCCCCTTGCCACGAGACTCCACCCCTGCTCCTCTTCCCCTCCCCCCCCCCAAAGCCCCGCCCTTGGCCAAGGCGGAGCTGGGCCATGGTAAGAACCACCCATGGACCCCACACTGCTCTGGGGAGCTCTGAGCCCTCCATCTGCCCGGGGGCGGGGATGGGACATGTGGGCCAGGGTTCCTGCATGTGTCCTACTTTTGCCTTTTGAAAAGGTGATCGCTCGAACTGGGAGTGGGGACGGGGAACTGAGCATTGTGAAAGTCAGGCCTCGTTTATTTTGAGCCTAACTTAGGCCTCCAGCTTTGAGGATTTTGGCCACTGTTATTACATTAGTGACCTTTGAATGGGCGCCGTTAGCTTCCAAGAAGGAGACTAGTCTGTTTTAGCACTTGCAGTGTTTCTTGTCCTCGTGAGGGGTGTGTAGGCTAGATGAATAGCTCCTGGAAGTACGGTGTCACTTACTGTGTTGCTTAAACAGGATCGGGTCTCCTTCCATATAAAAATAAATGTGCTGCTTGCGTCTCGCTGTTTGTAATCTACATCAAGAGGAAAGCAAAGATTGCAATGAGCTTGAGAGACCAATCCCGAGGGTCAGATTACTGGAGCAAGGACTCCTAGGTATGAGAGAGGACAGAACTGGCTTTACATTCCCACTCCCTCTACAGGGACTGCTGGCGAGGTATTGGATGGATGCCATGGCATGGGGCCGGATGGCTGTCTGGGCAGAGGGGTGACACCTAACTCAAGCTGGAGTTCACCCAGCTAGAGGCAGCATAATTGCTACACTCTCTGTCTGCTTCGCTCGCTGCTCCTACTTCGAACTCAACGGAAGGAGGAGAGTCTTGGGTTAGAATCCTAGAACTGTCGGCCTGGAAGGGACCTCGAATTCGCCGAGTCCAGCTCCCTGCGCTGAGGCAGGACCAAGTAAAGCTAGACCGTCCCTGACATGTTTGTCCAACCTCTTCTTAAAAACCTCCAGTGATGGGGATTCCACAACCTCCCTTGGAAGCCTGTTCCAGAGCTTAGCTACCCTGAGAGTTAGAAAGTTTTTCCTAATATCTCACCTAAATCTCCCTTGCTGCAGATCAAACCCATTACTACTTGTCCTGCCTTCAGTGGACATGGAGAACAATTGATCATTGTCCTCTTTATAACAGCCCTTCACATAACTGAAGACTGGTATCAGGTCCCCATCTTTCCTAAAAAGTGATGCCCAGATGTGGCTGCGGCACCTCAGTTGAGGCCTCACCAGTGCGGGATAGAGCGGGACAGTTACCTCCTGTGTCTTACACGCGACACTCCTGTTCATACACCCAGGAATGATATTGGCTTTTTTTTACAACTGCATCACAATGTTGCCTCATTCAATTTGTGATCCACTACACTCCCCAGATCATTTTCAGCAGTACTACTGCCTAGCCAGCTAGTCCCCAGTTTGGAGTCGTGCATTTGATTTTTCCTACCTAAGTGAAGTACTTTGCATTTCTCTTTACTGAATTTCATCTTACAGATTTCAGACCAATTTTCCAATTTGTTCAAGGTAGCTTTGATTTCTAATCCTGTCTTCTAAAGTGTTTGCAACCCCTACCCACTTGGTGTCATCTGCAAACTTTATAAGCATACTCTCCACTCCGTTACCCAAGTCATTAATGAAAATATTGAATGATACCGGACTCAGGACTGACCCCTGTGGGCTCCCACTAGATATGCCCTCCCAGTTTGATAGTGAACCACTGATTACTACTCTATGAGTACAGGTCTTTCAGCCAGTTGTGCACCCACTTTATAGTAACTTCATCTAGACCACATTTCCCTAGTTTGCTTATGAGACTATCATGTGGGACTGTGTTAAACACTTTACTAAAATCAACCTATATCACATCTTCTGCTCCTGTCCATTATGCCAGTAACTTAAGACTTCAGACCTGTTACGTTTCCCCTACTCTATCTGCCGAAGAGACCTCCTTCTAATCTCCCCAAGCCTGTACCCACTGCTGTTGCATCACCTATAAAGTGTGTGTGCTTTATTAAATAATATACTGACACCTGCAAGCATTTGTCTGTTCTGATCCTATTTCCTGTCTTTTCCTGCCTGGTATATGTCATGTGCCCTTCATTTAGACCATAAGCTCCTGGAGGGAGAGATCCGTGTTTGTTTTCGGTGAAGTGCCTAGTAAACTTGTAGGTGCTATTGAAAATAAATGAAAGGGGAGTTGGGGAAGAGGACTGGACTCCACTAGCCCACCAAGCTCTGCTAGAAAGAAATCCTCCAAAGAAGGAGCCCAACAGGGTCCTAATTTCTTGCTGTTGTGGATGCCAAATCAAAACAGGAAAACTTGCTGGCTTGGTTGGTATGGCCATTGCATTGTACAGCAGGCGCAGACCCAGAGAACGGTGTCCAGTAGTTGGGATGCATAGTGATATTTAAGAACAGTAATACATTGCAAATAGAACGTAAAAGCCGCCCATGTATTCCTGGAAATGCCACGTCCCTGAGTCCTGATATAAACTACGGCGAGCTGTGGAATAATCTCCTGGGGAAAGGGTGGCATTTGACAAAACACTTGAAAAGGACATGCATCGGAGAAGTTTTTTGATAGTAGAGGGTTCAGTAACAAACAAAGGCATTGCAAGATTCAATGGGTGGAAGCTGAAGCGAGACAAATTCAGAGTGGAATTAAGGTTGACAGTTTAAACAGGGGTGGTAATTAATCATTGGAATAAACCAGGGATATGGTGGATTCTCTCTCATTGGAAGGCTTCAACTCGAGATTGGATGTGCGTCAAAAAGCCAGAGGTTATGGGCTTAATTCAGGAATCACTGAATTTCTCTGGCCTGTTATGCAGCAGGTCAGATTAGATGATCACATCAGTCCCTTCTGGCCCTAAAATACATGGTTGGAAGCAACTGTGTGCTGGCCCTTGGGAGATGATCTCCTAGTAGGTCTTAGTGCTGAATGATCTTCGCATTGGTCTCTTCCATCTTCAGCATCCAAAAAGGTGGGTTTCAGAAAATGAACATGATTTGGGATTTTTAGTTTCTTGGCCAAAAAGTAGCAAAGGCACCCGTGACCCTCCCGCTCTTATGTCAGACTAATACAGTGTTGTCCATAGAAAAATCTGCTGAAAATTGCAAGCCTCAGGGCAGTGTAAAGGAAACACTTGAGTAAATAATACAAAGCCTGCTGTCCTCACTGTGTTCTTCATTTTCACATGCAATTCAGTAAATACCTACCTTTGTCAGATTTACATGGAGCTGAGCTGCAGAATTGCCAGGGTGCCGCAGAACTTAAGTCTAACTTGCCACAGCGGGTGTGGGGCTGTAATTACATTGTTTTTACTCAAGTGAGCACATATTCAGGGGTGAAAAAATGGCATGCCAAGAGGATCTGGTCTGCCAGCTCTCGCTCCACCTGAAGCGCGGAGCTCCCATCAAAAGGTCTTGCTGGATAGGTAGCTGATAACAGCTTTCAGCAGAAACTCTGCAAAAGCAAAAATAATGGCCAGAAATCTCAAATGTAGATCTTTCTAAAATAACCAGTGCCTTGCTCCACAGCTGAGACTGCAGAGTCTGTCTCTTCCCCGGCTGTTCTAACTAAACAGTTTTGAAGCAGAGAAATTGATCCGGAGTCCAAGAACGTGGTAACATTTATTACAGGTCGTTCACACCAATACTTCTCAGTGCATGGCAATTCCGATCCGAGATACCACCTGTTTCAGGAGATAGAGTAGATGGGGCAGTAGGCAAGGAGAGGCAAGCAGGGCTGGTAATGAGCAAGTGCTGGGGTGGGGAACTGGCTAGCAGCCCTTACTGCAGCTGTAAGCAGCAGTCATCTCTCGGGTCCGTAGGCTTGGAGTCCACCTCACAATGCTGCACACTTGATTGGACGTTCTCGGGGTGCAGTGAGTTGATAGTTACGTAGAGCCCAAAGCATGCAGGGTGCTTTATAGAACGTAGAAACGTCCAGGCGCCTGTTCCGCAGAGCTTGCAATTGTAAGATCAACTGCCCATCTTGCTGGGTCTGCTGCGGTTTAGTGCTTAATTGTAGCGTATTGCAAGCAGAGAAGTGCAGCCACCTCTTTTCCATCCATATTTCAAACCTTGCCTTCTTGCAGGAAAGGTATCTTGCAATCTGTGCCTTGAGGAGACTTGTATTCCTGCAGGTTCTCAGCTGCAAAGTTCCTACACCCCTGGCCCTGCATGGAGAGAGGCCAGAGCTGGGGTTGGTATGGAATGAGTTGGGGCATTACGGGGGGGGCCAAGGCTGTTCTAGAAGTAGGGGTACAAATGCAGGTCCCTTGGGAAAAGCCCAGTGGTCCAGGTTTACCTGTAGTATTCTGTGTAACAGCTGTAAGAGGTTTGAGAATTCAGTGGGAGTCATTAAAGTACCTTTACTGCTACCTGCTAATATCACAATCTGGAGCTTCACAATGGGTCTTGCTGTCTGACTGGGGCTTAAACCTGGCCAAAAGGAACTGATTTAAGTGTCAAGCTTTGAGGGTCGCTATAAACATGGAGTTAAAAACATGCTTTTAAAGACTATGCAGATTCTTCGTTCGTTCTCGGGCTTGGGGAAAATACAGGCAGCTGCCTGCTCTCCTGGCCAGTTACACTATAAACTGGGCAAGTCTTACTCCAGTTAATAATAATACAATCCTACATATTTCTTGCCCCTTCCATCCTGAAGGATCCCAAAGCACGTTACCAGCTCCCACCAGAGGGGTCACTTCCCTGATCACAAAAGTGCAGCTGTTTCTGTGGTGGAATTCCCCCAGATGTTTGACTGCATACAACAGTATGCAGGCTGCTCTGGAACGGTGATTTTGTCCAGAACACACATCTCAACCAGCCCCCTCCCCCCGCACTCATACAGCTGTGAAAAGTGCAAAGAGATTGTTAGTGACAACAATTTTTTAAACATGCACATCACAGCGCCTTCCATAGCATGGTTCTCCCAGTGCTCTGCAGGAGCTTTGGCTCAGTACTGACCCGGAGAGAACCTTCCCCCACCCCCACTTTCTGCAGCTGCCTCCCAGTTCCTTGGAGATCTCCTCTCCATATATTGACCCTTCTTAATCTTGCTTGGCTTGTGTGATCCTGCGGCAGGCAGGTGGGATAACCAGGGATAAGCAGCTGCCAGCCAGGTGCTGGAAAGGCTTTTGCTGTCTGGATTCTTTGTATGCCGCGTGGTGGTCTCTGGTGACATGGATGTGCTGAGTTGCTGTGGCAACCACATCCTTGTTACAGCTGTGCCATTCATCCCATTTGCAGTGGGGCTGGGGTAGAGCCCGGCAAGGCAGCTCTCTGGCCGTGCTGGAATAGGTCACAAACGTGGGGGGGTGTGCGTGTACACAGTGTGGATAAAGACAAGTAGGAGTCTGTTGTTGTTTGCCGTCCTTGTTTCAGTGCGTGCAGGTTAGCTAAAGCCATTGGCCTCCCTTCGGTACCTGCTGAATGTGAGCTCTGTGAGGTTGCCGAATTGGGCAGCAGTGTTGTTTGAGATGTTTGAAGTGTGTGTGTTGTAGTTTGTCTGTGTGGAGTGATTTAAGTCAGGGTGGTCTAAATCGTTGATTTAAATCAGGTTATCAATGTTGAGAAATGCAAAGTAACACACACTGGAGAACGTAATCCCCACTATACATACAAAATGATGGGGTCTAAATTAGCTGTTACTGCTCAAGAAAGAGCTCTTGAGTCATGGTGGATAGTTCTCCGAAAACATCTGCTCAATGTGCAGCAGCAGTCAAAAAAGCGAAGAGAATTGTTAGGCACCATTAGGAAAAGGATAGAGAATATAATAGAAAATATCATAATGCCACTATATAAATCCATGGTACGCCCACAGCTTGAATATTGTGTGCATCTCTGCTCGCTCCATCTCAAAAAAGAAGGTATATTAGAAATGAAGAAGTGCATCAAAAACGATTAAGGGGATGGAACAGCTTCCATATGAGGCGAGATTAAAAAGACTGGAACTATTTAGCTTGGAAAAGAGACGACTAGGAGAGGATATGGTAGAAGTCTGTAAAATCATGACTGGTGTGGAGAAAGTGAGCAGGGAAGTGTTCTTTACCCCTTCACATAACACAAGAACCAAGGGTCACCCAATGATATTAATAGGCAGCAGGTTTAAAACAAACAAAAGGAAGTACATCTTCACCAAACGCACAGTCAGCCTGTGAAACTCTCTGCTAGGGGATGCTGTGAATGCCAAAATTATAACTGGATTGAAAAAAAGAATTAGATAAGTTAATGAAGGTTAGGCCCATCAGTGGCTGTTAGCCAAGATGGTTCGGGATGTGAGCTCATGTGCCAGGTGTCACTAAGTCTCTGACTGCCAGATGCTGGGACTGAACGATAGGATGGATCACTTGATAATTGCCCTGTTTTCTTCATTCCCTCTGAAGCACCTGGCATTGGCCACTGTTGGAAGACAGGACACTGGGCTAGATGGACAATTGGTCTGACCCAATATGGCCGTTCTTCTATTCTTTTTAAAACTAAATTTGAAAATTTGTGCAATTGAAACCTTAAGTGTGGTAAGAGATCATGTTGGAACTTCACGGACTTCTACATGCAAAAAGCAAACTGTTGAAACAATCCTGCTGCTCTGATTCTGCAGCCTCTTAAACAGGTGCATAATTCATGTGAACAGCACCAAAGCGACGCGTGTGCGGAAGTGTTTGCAGCATCAGGGGCTAAAATTGTATTTTATTAACTTTTCTTTTAGTGGCCTTTACAATCTTTGTCACTCCCAAACAAAACGGCTTCAGGGTTAACTGTGAAAAGTTAGTTTGATTTTTCAATACATATAAAAAGTTCCTAATAACTTCATTAGTCCTCAGGCCAAAACTTTCCAAAATAAGAGCCTCAAGTTAGGCACCTAAGGGTGGGATTTTCAAAAGCATGTAGGTGACTTAGGAACACAAATCTCAAACTGCAATCCCTGGTGCCATGTAGCATGGGCAAAGCGTTTCAGCTTTCCTGAGCTGTGGAAGTTCAGTATATGGGAAGGTTGGTTGCAAATATATCACGGGCTGTTTGCATCTCAGTTTTGTGTTTACATTTGTGGTGTTTGCATGGTGATGTTTATGGGCACATCTGCCCTGCAAACAAACAAAAAACACCCCACCAGCAGCAGTTCTCAGCGCCTGGGTCAGCTGACTCAAGGCTAAAATAGCAGTGTAAATGTTCCTGCTCCGCCTGGATCCCCGGGCTCTGAGACCCATCCCCTCACCAGGTCTTGGTGCCCAGGCTCCAGCCCAAGTGGGAGTGTCTGTACCGCTGTCTTCAGCCCTGCAGCACAAGTTCGAGTCAGTTGACTCAGGTGCTGAGACTCTGCCTCGTGTAGATGCACCCATTGAGGCCCTGAACTTGTTGTCTTCGTCAATACCGACAAGCTTCTAAGTGTGAAACCCTGTGGGGCGAAAAGAAGTCTGTGTGTAAAATCTGGAATTCCACATTCCAGTCTCTAGACTGGAGAGTAAAGAACCAGCAACATGTAAATTAAAAAAAATCCTTTAAACAAAAAATTCCTGATTTTTAAATTTAAAAAATCCTTATTTTTATCCACCCTAGCTTGTGCCTAACTCTGGAGACCCTCTCACTCCCTGCCTCTGAGTGTATTCACTGTCTGAACTATAAAGGCTCCCAATTTGTGTATGAGAGCCTGGATTTCATATTCCCCTGGGGAGGTGCTCTGTTCTTCTGCGCACTTCTCTTAAAGCAAACTGTGCATGCACTGATTAAAAAGCTGCTCTCTCCTCTTATTACTGGGCCTCTGAGGGGATCTGCATACTCTGTCTCTCTCTCAGATCGGCACTTTGACGTGGAGGCTGTGCAAATTGTTCCTCTTGTGACATTCCGCTTAGGCCGGCCTGTAACTGCAGTGGGTGTCTGTGAAATCCCTCTAGAGGTCACCCCTTGGAGTCCCGTGCCATGCTGCATAGATCTGTGTACCAGTTAAGAGGCGGCCTTGTGCTATTAAATATGCAGATGGGGTCGTGACTACATCCCTTTAGAGGTGATGGATTACATCCATTGTGCAGGCTCCTCCCCATCCTCGCTCCCCCTTCGCTTCCTGCCTGTCAGCCTGGAACTGCACAGGGCTGCCAGCATTTTTGTTTAAAAAGCAAAAAATGCCAGAGACTCTTGATTCGAGAAGCATTCCGCAGGATTCCATGCCAGGGCCCTGGTCATCTGGACATTGAAAGGTGTGAGATGCTCACACGTTCCTGATCAACACCCATACCGTATAGCAGGGGTCATCGATTTATTTTTTTGTCAAGGTCCAAATTTCTTGGTCAAGGTCCGGACCCCAGAGAAAATAATACAAAACCAATAACAATAATGATACTAAGTAAATAAAAAGATGCCGCGGTCCCTTCAAAAGCGTCTGGCGGTCTGGATTTGGCCCACGGACTGCCTGTTGACTACCCTGCCGTACAATGTCAGTCAGGGGCAGTTCATTTGATCTCCTTACCTAGACTTGCTGTTTCAGTCCACTTATTGAATTTCCACAGGGCTCTTCTTGGGCCTCTGCGAATGTGGTAGCCTCAGCCTCCGGTTGTTCCTCAGCCTCAGAGAGTTTTCCTCCTCAGGATCCTTATGACAAAGGTAGACGAAAGAATTGCTGCCTAATTTCTCCATCTTGGGAGTTGTCTGGGAGCCAAGAGGGAGACCCCAAGGCAGCAGCAAGAGCACTGAACTGGGGTCAGGAGGCCTGGGTTTTATTCTGACCTGTCACTGACTTGCTGTGTGACTCTGCATTTAACCGCGCTCTGTGCCTCAGTTTCCCCATCTGTAAAATGAGGATAGTGATGCTGTTTGACCTCCTCTCTTTAAAGCATTTTGCGCCATTTTGATGAGAAGCCTTGTGGAATGGTCAGGTGCTACTTTACGACATCAACTGAGCAGGGATTGCGTCTCCCAGTGATACAAAGGCTTCTCCGGAGCTTGTTGGCCATCTAACTATCGAATGTCACTTTTTTCTGTTGACCGTTCAGGAGAAGGCTCACAGCTTTCTGATCTATTCCGCATCCCAAGAGGAAAAATGTGTCTTGTCACATCATTGAGTTCTGGTCCCACAGTACCAGAAGTATCAGGAGAAGCTGATTACTTTATATCAAGATCTTAGCAAGTCTTTTTTAGCTAATTTATTTTTCCTGCACCAAACGCATTGGTAGTGGACAGCCCATAAGTGGACCCAAAATGATTTCTTTTGCTCTGTTAATTTGTTCATGTGGGGAAGAAAAGTATCTTCTCCTGTAGCTGCTTCTGTGAGGCTAGCTCCTTACCACACAGGCATGGCTTGTTAGGACCATCTTTTGTGGTACAAGATGACTCCAGGAATGGATTTTTCTCCCAGATTTATGCTGGAGATATTTTGTGTGTGTAATAAAAAGAACAGAGAATCAAATGTGTAGTCAGTCACAAGCGATAACCCTTTGGTAATTCTAGAGATTCCAGAAACCACAGGAGTGAGCATCATTTGCAGTCCCAGATGGCATCTCTTTATATTACGCTGGTGCACGTGTGTGTGTGTGAAACGCTCATGGTGTTTGTTGAAATGGACTGGTCCATGTTCTGGTGCCTCGATGACTCAACAGACCATACATCAGTCGAGAGGGCCTGTGAATTGGTCTCATGGGGTCAGATTTTCACAGCTAAGAATGTACAGTTGTGCAAATCTAACTTACAGATAACTCAGGTGTGGGTCTGGGTCAGGAGTTCACTTGTGGCCAGTCGGGTTCGTTTCTGGCCACGTGTGTGCACTGATTGCATCAGGTGTCTGGGAGCGTAAACCAGGGGCATGCTGTGTCCCTCATTTTGATGCTGACGGGACTCGTGTATCAAGGGGACTGCCTGTCTGAGATCCCCTTGCTTTGCCTGGTGGGGTGCTTCCAGGTGTGTATGCCCTTGACTTGCGGGGACAAGCAGCTGCGTGTTCTCCCCTGTCTGTCGTGGCAGCCGAAAGCTTTTCTTTACAAACAGCTGTTGTGTTGTGTCTGCCTGCAAGAGTCTGGTGATGAGGGCCGCTAGACTTGACGGGCAGAGACAAGGATTGAGGAAATAAACCTTCCTCCACGTCTTCTCAAATAGACTGTGTGTCAGGTGTGAATTGGAGACCTGCTGGCAACAGTCTGTCCTCCCTCGCCATCGAACAAGTCCTTTCTGGGATCCCCCTGACCCAGTATGCCCCCCTGCCAGCCCCAGCTGTCATCTCCCTTTGCCCCTTCTCTCTTCTTCCCCCTCCCTCCCCCCCCCCCCCCCCCCCCCCCCCCCCGTGTCTCCAGCAGGCTGGAGATGGGTCAGGGCTGGCCTGGTTAATGTACTGACTTCCTGGCTGGAGGAGTGGGGCAGTCTGGGCTGGAGCTGGCTGTGGTATAGCATGGTCCAGGAGTGACTAGGGCGTGCCATTGGGGGCTCTCAGGCGAGCCCGCCCCTGGCGCTGGGGCTTGGCTGTTGTGGCTGCCATCTCAGAGGAGCTCTCACTCCCACCCTCCCTGGGGTAACTTCATAGCCCCGGTGCAGGGGGAACCGCGCCCCTCTCTCTGGGTGCAGCATCGTGGAACAGATCTTGAGCATTTTCTCACGCACTGGGAGCAGCTGCTGTTGTCGCGGATTCTTTCACTTCACTCCTGGCGTCCATTCATTCTCCGCGGCCTGATGGCCGGGAGCGGGCTGGGCTGTATTTAATGTTCGGATGTTGGTTTTGCTGAGCTGCTTGGCTTCGCGGTTGTTTGTTTGCCCTGCAGGTTAGTGCTGCACCGGTAGCACCGTCGCTTTGGGTTAAATCCACGCAGGCTCCTTCGGTAGCTTTATTGTTGCTCTTGTTGTTGGTGTATCCCTGAATGTTGGGCTGGGCCAAGCGGGTGCTGCTGGGGTAGCCTTTGGAAGGTCCTAATCCTGGAAGCCCTCACACACAGCCTGTCTCCTCCTCTGCCCCTTTCCATTGTCGTCTCCTTCCTTCCCCCACCCACTTTCCTGTCCCCTCCGGCCCGCGGGACCCTCCTGCTCACCCCCTGAGCTCCTGGCCTGGGAGGCTTGCCCGTGGCCTCTCCCCCGCTGTTCCCCCTCTCCTGCAGCCTCCGCTCGCTGCACCACCGGCGCAATGCTGTGGACGGCAGGGCAGCTGCAGATCTGGTGCTCTGTGCTGCGCGGTGGTGGCTGGCTCCAGCCGGGCGGCACGGCTGCCTCTCCCGGTGCTCTGTGCTGCGCGGTGGTGGCTGGCTCCAGCCGGGCGGCACGGCTGCCTGTCCCGGTGCTCTGTGCTGCGCGGTGGTGGCTGGCTCCAGCCGGGCGGCACGGCTGCCTGACCCGGTGCTCTGTGCTGCGCCGTGGTGGCTGGCTCCAGCCGGGCGGCACGGCTGCCTGTCCTGGTGCTCTGAGCTGCGCGGTGGTGGCTGGCTCCAGCCGGGCGGCACGGCTGCCTGTCCTGGTGCTCTGGGTGGCGCGGCTGTAGCACCACCAGCCACCGTGCTCCAGGCAGCGCGGGAAGGGGGCAGGGAGCAGGGGGTTGGATAGAGGGCAGGGGAGTTCGGGATGGTGGTCAGGGGCCAGGGGTGTGGATAGGGGTCGGGGCGGTCAGAGGGCGGAAAACGGGGATTGAATGGAGGCAGGGTCCGGGGGGGGGCAGTCAAGAATGAGAGGAGGGGCAGTCAGCGGACAGGGAGGGAGGAATGGATAGGGCAGGGGTCCTGGGGAGGGGCCGTCAGGGGACAGGGAACAGGGGGGCCTGGATGGGGCAGGAGTCCCGGGGGGGCCGTCGGGGGGCAAGAAGCAGGGGGGGGTCGAATAGGGGGTGGGGGCCAGGCCACGCCACGCCTGGCTGTTTGGGGAGACAGTCTCCCCTAACTGGCCCTCCATACAATTTTGGAAACCCGATGTGGCCCTCAGGCAGAAAGTTTGCCCGCCCCTGGTTTATAAGCTGCCTTGGATCTGGTGTGCTGTACGCAGAGACACCTTGGTTTTCTTTCATCATTGGCAAGGGATGGACAGGGTGACCTAATAGGTCTCCTTAGCTAGGATCTGGGTTTCTATTAAACTTTCTCCTCTTTGAATTAGCACCACTCAGCCCGGAACGGCATGTTGGGAGGGAGGAGGGGCCCTGTGAGTTTGCGGGGAGCAGGCTCAGCTAATCCCAGTGCCGGCTGGCTCCTGCTAGGAAGAACGAGCTACCGCTACAAACAGCGAGCAAACCCCAGGCTCTGCTGGGCAGAGACAGAGAGGCGGGGGCATCTCTCCGGGACTCAGGGAGCCGTAGGGAACGCTAGAGACTGAAAGCAGCTGCTATTTCAGTACCTGCCTGTCTTCAGCTAGATCCGCCACTGGGAAAGCAGCTGTTTGCCGAGCTCTGATGGGAGCCCGTGTGTCCAGGGAGAAGAAAAGCAGTGACAGCTGTGAGAAGTCTGTAGGAATGATGTGTGTTTGCTCAGACCTTGGCACTAGCCCAGTGCTCCATCAGTAGGTGTTACCATGTGCAGCAAGGGGAGCAGGCTATGCTGTGGGGCTGGGCCAGGAAAGGAACCTGCCTCCCCTCCCACACTTTGTTCTGGTCTAGTGGAAGTGTAGATACGTTGTACAGCGCCAGGGCAAATTAAATAAAGCCCTATAACCGCAGTTACCGTCCTCCTAGGAGCTTGCTCCAGGCACATCTCTGTCCAATTCCCCAGCCGCGGATCTGTCCCCAAGCACCTTTGAGCAACCTTGTCAAAATAGTTCTTAAAGATTCCCCCCGGCAAAGCTGCTGATTGCTCTGCTGGGGCCAGCCGGCAGCGCAGACAGAGGAGAGCTGGCAGCTCCCCCTTCAGAAGTGAGAGGCTCGTGCCCTGTCCAGAGGGAAGTGTGTAAAAGCGTGCTAGCTTTGGTACAAAGCCCTTTGCATCTATTGCCCTGCCTGGCTCGAGTGGAAATCCGTGTCCATCAGCAGGCCGCCGCTAGCAATAGTGAGCCAGGGAGCGCTTGCAGGTGGTTAGAGCACGGTTCCCGCTGTCCCCTTCAGGAGCTGATGGTCCAGCCGGGTGTGGAGAAGCGACGGGAATGTGAGAATACTCCAGCCGCTCCGAACAGCCCCCTGCATGTTCTCCGCGCTCACCAGAGCACACAGCCATGCCTGCACTGGCGTGTGGCCGCGGACCCTCCCTGCTCTCTGCTCAGAGCGTGTGGGCACCTTGCGGTGAAGCGTGGGGCTGACTGCAGGAGATGGCCCAGAGGGATTCCTTAGCACACGGGTGGAAGGCGGTTCGGACCTGCAAAGGTGTTGGGGGGACAGGTACCTTGGCTGATAAATAACCATAATACCTGGTCTCCTGTAGCAAAGAGGCGTTGGGTTAAGTTGGGACCAGCTCCCTCGGGTTAGCCGAGCGGAACCCGAACTCAGCCTCTGCTCTTGTCCGGGCATGGTGTAAGCGCTTCCCGGATCTGCCCCGTCTTCACTCTCCTCGCTGCCTGCCGTGCGCTCCGGTGGGTGGGTGTCGTTCACCCGGGCGTTCCTGGGAGAATGATCGTTCGCAGAGGTGCTGGTGCAGGACGAGAGCGTTTGCTGTGTTTCTAAGCCAGCGTTTGGCACGGGGGGCTAGTGGTGCTCCGGCCTGAAGGGAAGGTGAAGACTTGTGTTTTGCATTGAGCTCTGAAGACAGAGGCCTGTGGTCGTATCACTCTGGTCCATACTCTCCAGTCTGTGTCCTGCACTCGGGAGTGCCCTGGCTGGTGGGGATGTGCTTCCAGTGGAACATAGATGCCACAGGAGGCCATGGTTATAGAGGCAGAGGCGTGTCTCAAGGATCCAGGGCTGGTCTCCGGGAGGCCTTTGAGAATCGGGACAGAGGCCTTGAGCAGGGCTCTGTGTTGAGGGGGCAGCCCCCATGGAGAGCAGGCACTGCAGTGATGTGTTCACAGTAACCTGCATGGCTAAGGAAATGGGTAGTGCGTTTTGCACGGATTGGAGGTTTTTTCCGAGTGCGTGGCTTCATCCCTGCACACGAGTGGCCTTGAGCCTAGAAGTTACTAGTGCACGGATCCCTTTGGCGGTGTCTGAATCCCATAAGGTGGGGCGCAACCTTCTCCCAAGGCACAGAGAGGGGGGGGATGCTTCTTGTTACCATCACTGTCTGGCTCTCCGGGCTCCAGAAGGACACACAGGCTGCAGACTGACTTGCTGTCGCAGTTCGAGGGCAGATGCCTTTGGCCCTCAGAGATGCCATAGCGAAGGAAAATTCTGTGAAGCTGTTTCCCTTTCCTACCAGCATGACCCCTGTCTTGGCCAGGTGCAGCTTCAGCCAGCTGCTGTTCATCCAAGTTCTTATTTGGCTGGGCACGGGTGAATCTGAGAGATGGTTCAGGGGCCACACTGAATAGTGTCGTCACCGTTACAAGGGTGTGCCCTGGTTCCAGTCTGAATTAGTCTACCTTCAACTTCCAGCCGCTGGACCATGCTAGACCTCTGCCTGTTAGACTGAAGAGCCCATGATTATATATTTGTTCCCCATGGAGGGGAAGATTCTCCATTTACAGTTACATTGTGAGACCTATCAGTTAGCCAGTTTTTAATCCATAGAATGCGGGCCATGGTCATTTTATATTCTAGTGTGTTAATCAAAACGTCCCATGTACCAAGTGAAACTTCTTACAGACATCTACGTCTCTTACATCAACACAGAGCAGGTGGGGCAGTTCGTCAGTGATGAGCATGGAGAGTAAACGATCCTCATTCACACCTGTGTGACCATCTTGTTTATCACTTCAAAGGTTTTTCTTCCTCTGCTGTTATGGTTCCTCTCAACTAATTAGCCTCTTAAGGTTGGTCTATGCACCTCGACCTTATGTTTCTCTGACTGTATAAATATCTGTCTACTGCATATTTCATTCCATGCATCCGATGAAGTGGGTATTAACCCACAAAAGCTTATGCTGAAATAAATTTGTTAGTCTCTAAGGTGCTACAAGTTTTTCTTTCTTACTTTCGTTTTGCTGACACAGACTAACACGGCTACTACACTGAAACCATCCATTTTGAGTGGCTCACCATGAGGCTGAGATGCTGCTGATTAGCTGTTTTGGAACTGGTGCGAGGTAGCTGTTGATTGCACTGGATTTGAATCCAGTTGCTCAGAGATCTTTTCTAGGCAATGGCTGGTGTGTCCTCTCTGTGTCTTCCTGCTCTGACTTGCACTGGGGAAGGACATGGGTGGGCGGCCGGCCAGCTGACCGGGCAGGGACAGCGACCTAGTGCTGTGCCAGGTCTCTACAGAGTGGCAAAACTGTTCAGCTCTCCAGTGGACTGAGTTACGGTGAGCTGCTGGTAAAGGAGTGGAGATCCCCCCGTTGCTCAGGGTATGGGAGGCATGCTCAATAAATACCCCAGTGCTCTGTGCTTTTTCCAGGCTTGGAGAAGAGAAAGCTGGTAGTGCTCTGCTCTGGAAGTGAGGTTGCAAATGGGAGAGAGGACTGAACGTTTTGTAGGCTGAAGGAGATCTGTCTCAAGGAACGCCGACGCCTGGAGGTCACGCTAGAACGAGATTCTTTGGCTGCCGTTTCAGGATCGAGAGGGAACGTGGAGACTTGGTTGGGGTTTGCTGAAGAGAAAAGTCTTGTGCAGCTGGGGCATTCCTCTCCTGTCAGGAAGAATTAATCTAACGCTCTGCTTTGCCAGAGATGTTTCCTGTCATTAAAATCCGACGGAGAGTAGAATTAGCCAAACTCTGCGATGGATGGCTGAAAGGTTAGCGAAGCCCATAGGACCAGTCTGAGTGGGGCTTTCTCTCACAAGCTAGTGACCGTGCCCTGTGCGTTCATGGGCCGATAGTTCACCCCAACCCCGCCTGCGTGGAGGCAGCTAGCTCTCCCGGAGCCCCTTTTGTTTCCCAGTTATAAACGAGAGCTTGTCAGGGCAGGAAGTGCTGTGTATTCCATCCACCTGAACCTGCTGGGGCGCTCAGGAAAGCAGGATAGGGTTCTCAGGTTGGAATTTGGCCAGGCGTGGGGACTAACACCTTAGCGTGTGCGAAGAGCACCTGGGACTCTTTGCCCATGAGTTGTCAGGAGCTCGGTTCACACTTTGTCCGAAGATGGTGCCCCCAGCACCTCACTGGGGCAGTAGGTTGAGAACAGACCCCAGGGGAAGAGCACTTCCTCCTAGAATTACTGGACTTTCCCATGCGGTCTCACCTCCAAGTGCTGACCAGGCCTGACCCTGCTTATGTTTAGGAATGAGATGAAATCTCCACTTTCCCCAGCCCTCTTCAAGCCTTCTCCCATCTTCTCATGGAATGCCTCTGGATTTGGTTCGTACAGCCACTACTCTGTCCGGTGGCTCCCTCCTTGAGAGCCACTTCTACCTCAGTGACGGCAAGAAACCAACCACCTAATTATGCCTTGAGAGAGGGGCTCTTAGGGACAGCTGACATTTACTATGCAAAACACCCTTTTAGACAATACAGCCGGCATAGCGGTGTCCCTCTCCCCTCCTTCCCATGTCGCTTTTCTCTTTACATTGTGGGCTCTTCAGAGACTGGATCATCAGCTTATGTGCTTGGGCAGTGCCTGACCCTCCTGGGTGCTAATGCTCCTGATAGAGGATGGCATCAGATGGCGGATGGGCAGAAATGTACGTGGCAAGGATTCCTTCTTTTTGCTTTCCTTGGTTGATAGGGCAGGGTTGCTCAGCTCTGCTGTGGCCGTTGCCATTCCTCAAGGGCATTTGTCCCGTTAAATGGTGTGCCTTGATGCTTGGGTTGCGAACCTGGAAGCTGAGGGGGGAGGAGGGATGTTTTTCCCATGGCAGAGAGGAAAGTGGCTGTGACTTCTGGGAGCTCAGTGCAGGGCCACGGCAGGAGGGCCTGTGGGCTCCGCAGTGCATAGCGAGGGGGCAAAGTGCACCAGGATGTCAGCTGTTGTGATTGTATTTTTCTCCGACTGTTTGCATCCTTCTAGACGCACTTAGAGGAAGTTGTGGCTCTGTGGAAGTGTATTGACTTGTGGGCTTTTGAGTACATGCTCATGACTTGTGTTTAAAAGTGAGCAGAGAATTGGGAGTACTCTAGTCTGGTGGGGCTCTCTGGAGTGGGTCTGGCGTAGCCTTGCCTTTCTAGGAGACTGCCCTGCCAGGTTTACTAGCCAAGTCTGCACGTTAGCGTTCCACCTCCCCCGTTTCTGGGAGCTACGTTGGATCCAATAGCGTGTCCAACACAGCTTCGAGGGGCTGGCACGTTCCTCTTGGTCTCTTCCCCTCCCAAGATCAGCAACACAAGAAACTTAAAACAAGGCAGCATCAATGCACTCGGTATAAACAGCTGCATGCTCTTTGTGGTTCATCATTTCCAGTGGGAAGCCATTTTGTGGACTGGAGATGCTTGGGGGAAGATGTTCCATTTAGAAATGAAGAGAGGGTATCTTGGGAAGTGGAATAAAATTCTAGCAAATCTACATAAACATTGGTTTGCCTGGTCGTGCCTCTGTTACAGGGTGTGGCGGTCTTACTCTCTTCCTGGCAAACAAGGAGTTAATAGCAATTCATGCTCACACCTGGTTTGTCTACACTGCAATGTAAGTCTGTGGGACTTGAGCCTGCAGGTTCGGTATCTGTAAGCCCGGGCTTGAGCGTCCACACTGAATATCAGCTCTAGGTTTAGAATTTCTAGATCTGGGTCTCTTACCTGTGGTCAGGCATCTACATGGCACCATGTAGCCCCAACTCAAACCAGCCTACCCCAGGCTTCCTCATGCCCTCCCCAGCGGTAGCCACGCTAGCCCTTTGTTCGTGGTACGCTGCGGGAAAACTTGACTGTCCAGCCCATGGTACTTTGCAGGAGGCTGTGACAGCCCACCAACGCATCCAGCTGAGCCATCTTGGGTCTGCACTCTCCTGGTGCCGTCCCCATTGGCAGAACTTGTCCTGCTTGGGGTTTCACTCCTGTGTCAGGAGATGGGCAGAGCATCCCTGAGATACTGGTGGACATTTTGGTGGCGTTTTCTGACCTGCTGAAGGCACCTGTCGGAGGAGGACGATGATACAGACCTGGCAGACTCTCACTGGCTGATGCTACTCCCCACTCGTGGGGTAGCCACTGATGCGCCCTATGTAGACCAGTGCTTCTGGATGAAGAAAGCGATGTTTCTGCAGCTTTGTGAGCAGCTTGCCCCAGGCCTCCAGCACACAGATACACTCACGAGGCCGGCTGTGCTGCTCCAGAAGCAGGTTGCTATAGCCGTCTGGAAGCTGCCTGTCCCTGACCGCTTCAGCTCCGTTACTAGCCAGTTTGGTGTTGGAAAGGCAACGATGGGTAAAGGGGTGGCGGAGGTTTCTGAGGCAATCGGGTATGTGGCTTACTCCCAGGCAGCGGGCATGAACAATAACCCTGCAGTACCTGCTGGTTTTGAGAGAGAGGGTGTTTCCAAACTGTGCCAGGGCCCTTGATGGGACTCATGCCCATAGTTTGCCCTCCTCAATGAGCATGTGTCCAACCCCTTCTCCCCTGAACACACTAGAAATACCAGGTCTGCTGTCTCCAAGGGAACCATGCACTCACCAGCTTGTATGATTCAGCTCGGGATCAGCACTTTGCGTAATACCACAGCACTTAGGTGTATTTATAGTGAAAACAAGGAAAAGTTTATTATCAAAGATTCAAGTGGTAGTGAGTAAGGATATTGGAAACAAAAGGTTACTTATAAAACAAAATCATAACGCACTTCCTAGAAACTCAATTTAACAGGCTAACTTCCTGTCTAAAGAAGTTTCTCGTTCCCAAAGGCCTCTGAGGTGTTTCAACCAAGGTTGACTGTGATCCATTTTCATGATTGTGAACACACGGCCCATTTATTTCCTAGGTGCAGGATAAAGGGGTCTCTTCTTGGCCTTCTATTTCTGTCCCCAAAGTTCATTATCTGTACTCAGTCAGGATAACCACCTGTGGCTTATTTTTCCTGTGTGCTGCTCCCCTCCCTGTTGATTTCACATCTCTGTTGTTTTCGTATGTAAATGTGGCTATCCATTGTGTTGGCTTAAAATGCTTAATTGACATCTCCGCAGGGAGACGGATGAATAAACACCTCTTGTCTGACAGAAAACCTGTTTGTCGGCCTTGCCTTGATACAGACTTAAAAACATATTTTCAGTATCTGTACATTACTACTTCCATAGTATCTGGACATAGGTTTCACAATGTTAATGACCAGCGTGACCCTGCCTTTCGTTCGAGACCTCAGGACATGTTTTCTGTATCAGAATTAGGATATTGTAACCTCCTTGCCAGTTGGCATTAAGGGGTTCTTGGGTCACACAGTCACACCCCTCTCCCGCCCTTCTGGCTCCTCATCTGATTTGTCTTCCCAGCTTCCAGTTATCCACAGGCCAATCCCCACTGGCTCCCAGTTCCAGTCTCCCGCTCTGGGCCCCTCATCTAATCTCACTGTCCCCCCAACTTCTTGTCCAGCCAGTTCCAGGCTCCCTCCCCGCCATGGCTCCTTGTCCAATCTCCGTTTCCCCTGTCTACCCAACCCCCGTTTTCCTTGCCCAGCTAGTCCCAGCCTCCATTCCTAGGCTGCTGCTCCCGCCACCCCTGTGTTCAATTCATGCAGCTTCCTTCTCCATACTGCCTAGGTGCCAGTGGGGGAAAGGGGTGGGGCACTGAGTCCATAGGTCCCTGCTATCGGTTCTGGTGCCCAGACCTGGACTCAGCACAGCCTGCAGCAGCCTAGAGCTGGTGTTGCTGCGAAAGCCCTGCTCAGCCCTGGTAGCCTTGGGCTGGAGCATGCTCAGTGCAGATGGAATCATCCGGGAATAATTAAGCTGCAAAGGTCCAGTAAGTTCCTACTGAGCATGTGCAAACTGCAGGGGCGGGGGGCAGATATTCATGCGGACGGCCGAGACTCTTTCCTGACACGAGGGTCACCTCCCGCCAAATGTCAAGTGCCTGCTCCACAGCATGGGGGCGCTAGAGCATCTCAAAGGAAAGGGGGCCAGAGTTTCTTTAACGCGGGTTAAATGACACTTTCTCCTAACCTTGTTCCTGAAAACGGCTAAACTGTCTTGGCTGAAATTTTCCAGAATAAATCAGCCTCAGGTAGACACCCGGCATGGAGAATTTCCAATCCAATCGTTGAAGTTTGGCAAAGTGATAGGCATCTGGAAACAGAGGAACTGTTAATAGGAACTGTTGGGCAACCTTAATTATAGGCAGTGCCACTATTCCCACCTATAATACCCTTATAATAAAGTGCACGTCTGCATAGAAACCATGTGAAGGGGGCGTGGGAGAAGAATTTTAGGCTTGTATATACTTGAGAAGTTACTGAAATAGGCGTGTGTGTGTGTGTGTGTGTGTGTGTGTGTGTGTGTATAATATGTGAATTCTGTTTCTTTAGATTAATCCAGTGGATGAAGCTAAATTGGAACAGGTCACTCTTATTCTGGAATACACGTGTCTGCATGGGGAATTATTCTGGAATAGCTATTTCAGTCAATTTCCCAGTGTGGGCCAGCTCTTGTAGACGGGTCTAGAGCAGTAGCGTAGCCGTGGGGGAGCAGGGGGAGTGGCTGCTCCCCCTGTGAGCGAAGCGGCACCGCCCGAGCCCCACTGCCAGAGCCGGGCTCAGGCAGGGATTTAAAGGGCCCAGGACTCCTGCCACTGCAGGGAGCCGTGGGCCTTTTAAAGCGCCGCCTGAGCCCCGGCGGTGCTTTAAAGGGCCTGGGGCTCCCTGCAGGGGCTGGAGCCCCGGGCCCTTTAAATCACCGCTGGTACGGTCCGGCACGGTGCTGGCTCTTGCCAGTATGCGTACCGGACCCCCCGGAGGCGCCGCCGGGTGAGTACAGGGAGAGCGGGGAGGTGCCTTTTTATAGCGCCGCTCCCCCTGTGCTCCAGACCTGGCTGCGCTACTGGTCTAGAGTAGCCATGTTACTCATGAGTGGCTTCACTGCACTGGAGCTGTGTAAACCACCCCTAACAAGTGCTGATAGTAGAAAGGTTTTATGCCCAATGTCATCTTTCCTGTCTTTACCTCCAGTGCAGCTGGGCCTGTCTGCAGCCAGGCAGCCTGGGATGGGGAGACCCCGCTCCTAGCCAGGGGAGCGGCTCTGCAGCCTGATCACGTTCGCAGAAACACCCTGCTCGCCAGGGACTGTGGGCAGGGCCGGGGGACCTTTGAATGCACAGCACTGCCAGCCCCAACCACTCAAAATCATGGTGCCCGAGCGCTGTGTGACTCGCGTACGCGGGGGCGTAGGCAGGTCTCATGAGGTCACCGGCTCTCACTATGCTGGGGTTTGTGGTCCTGGGCACGTGCTTCCTTGCCTCCTGGGTGGTTTGTACTCAGCCCCGTTCCCAGCGGAGGTGCCGGCTGCCCGGAGCCGAGTTGCCGGGGTGAAGAAGCTGATTGGAATTCAGGTGCAGTAGCTGAGTTCTTTCTTCTCCGGGAAAAGTAGGTCAGGGAAATGCATCTGCTTGTCAGGGGAGCCGGGGAGGGGAAGGGAGTTTGAAGAAGGGGATAACAGCCCAGCACAATCCGTTTTCCATCTGTCTCTCTGGTGGAGGGATTGATGCTTTGAATGTAAATCGTATGGGCTGGCACAGTGATACCAGTGCCTGATGGCAGAGCTGCGGACTGGCAGCCAGGAGTCCCAGCGGGGTGTACTCCATCCACTGGCTGTGTGACCTTGCACAGCTTGCTTCACCTGTCAGCCCTCCCCTCTGTTAGGAATAGGGATCGGGCACAGCTAGTGCCAGGAGATGTTACTGCCTGTCGTGCTCGGAGAGCCTGGCCGGCAGGGCTGTAGCCCGGTTCGCTGTTCCTGGGGGCTGGGAGGCAGCGGCAGGCATTCGAGCAGCTCCACGCTGGGTTTGAACTGACTCTTGCTATGGTGACAAGCCAAGGGAGGAAAGTCCAAGCAAGTGATTCCCTGCTAACCTTGGGCACTGACTGAGTTGTCTCAAGATCAGAGGAGAGTGTGTGTGTATCGGGGTGGCATGGGGAGGCTGGCAGCATGGAAGGCGGGCTGGAGCAATCTGATTTCACAACAGAAACTCGCTCAGAACAAGGGCCTTGCAGAAGGGAGCGATGGAGCTGGGAAGCCATCCTGCTGCCTCTCTGGAGCTGAATGCCAGTGAATGAGAAAGTAGATCTGTGGGCCGGGTGTTCGGGGGCCGTGGAAGGCTCTGTGCTTTGGGGTTCAAGTCCCGCTCACTGGTGACTGTACCCTGCTTTCCCAGCCCCGAATATATTCACTTGTACATGTCTGTGTTACGTGGAGAGGCAGAGCAGGCCTCCATCCAAGAGCACAGGGACACATAGCCTCCAGGCTGGCAAGGATGGGCTGAGGGGCGTGCTCAGCTCTTTGGTGGCCATTTCCATTGGCAGTATTAAAAAAGGACTGCTATGGAAAGCCGCTGCTGTCAGTGTCTGCCCCTCCCTCCCCAAATGTCCTCTGCCTCCCCTGGAGCGGACACTGGGAGTTTAGCTGTGCCGCTGGCAAGCTAGTTTCTGCTAAAGCACTGGTCTGCAGCGCTGAAGAGAGTTGGTTTGCTGAAAGGAAGCGTGGCCTTGTTGTTAAATCTGGGCCTAGTCTCACCACTGCTACTTATTTGCTGTGACCTTGGGCAGGTCCTGCCAGTTGGTGCCTCTGGGCTTGTCTACATGACGACGTAGCACCTGGCAAGCCAGGGTGGGAGCCTAGAGCACGTCAGCTTGCCATGCGGTAACATCGGATGTGGCCACTGCTACAGCGCACTAGATGTTCCGTAGCGTGCGATCCCTTGCTCCTGTTTTCAACGGCAGTAAATCGAAGCATGCTGAGTTTTAGTGCGCTGCAGAGTCACACCCTGGCTTGGCGTGCAGTAATGTCTCATGTAGACAAGCCCCCAGCTTTTCTTTCTGCACAATAGGTATTATAATATCTATCTCAGTCTTGGACAGAAAGCCTTATAAATGGTCAAAGTATAAAGCACTGGCAACCTTTCCGAGCATTGGAAGACGTTGTTTTCTTTTTGTCTAAGAGTATTGACAAGGAATCTCCATTCGGTTGCAAAGATGGGCGAACATCTTTATGGTTTCCAAAGATGAGTCAACAGTGTAACACTGTTGGCCCCCCCGCGTGTCCCCCCCCAAAAAAAGTGAACATCATTCTGGGGTGCATTAGGACGAGTGTTTTAAGGCACAAGAAGTAAGTCTTCCACTCTACTCCGCGCTGATACAGCCTCAACTGGAGTATTGTGTCCAGTTCTGGGCACCACATTTCAGGGAACATGTGGACAAATTGGAGACAGTCCAGAGAAGGGCAACAAAAATGAGTACGGGCTTGAAAACATGACCCATGAAGAAGGAAGATAGAAAAATTGGTTTTGTTTAGTCTGGAGAAGACAAGGCTGAGAGGGGACATACGTTTTCAAGTACATAAAAGGTTGTTATAAGGAACAGGGAGAAAAATTGTTCTCCTTAATCTCTGAAGAGAGGACAAGAAGCAATGGGCTTAAATTGCAGCAAGGGCGGTTTAGGTTGGACATTAGGAAAAACTTCCTAACTGTCAGAGTGGTTAAGCACTGGAATAAATTGCCCAGGGAGGTTGTGGAATCTCCATCATTGGAGAGCTTTAAGAGCAGGTTGGACAAACAGCTGTCAGGGATGATCTAGATAATACTTAATCCTGCCATGAGTGCAGGGGACTGGACTAGATGACCTCTTGAGGTCCCTTCCAGTCCTACAAGTTCTGTGATTCTATGAAAGAAACCCTTGAAAGCCGAACATTCAGGAGTTTAAATTATGGTAATCGCTCTTGTGGAGTGTAGGTAGGGTCCAGTGTTATCCATAATTCCAACACCAGATAATCTGCCATGGACCCCACCCTTTGCTGAAATTTTGTGCTTCCGAATCTAAGATTTCATTGAAAAAATCAAGCCTATATAGTTGAGAAAAAACCTTTTAAGATGGCGACCCAAGTGTAACCAGCACAGTGCGGTCTGCTTGAGTCTGCAGCTAGCTTAAACTAATGCACTGAGAAGTGTGAACGTCCCGATTCAGCTCAATGGGATTGCTGACACTGAAACGTAATGCCAGTAATTGAAATGTCACTATTAGTGGTTTCACTGTTGATCGCTCTGGCAGAAACGTCTGGCTAATTGTGTCCCACAACCCCCAGCTAACTGCACTGCTGCCCCAGATACCAAGACTTCCAGCTCTGCCCTGACAGTGTGTGTGCTGTGCCTATCCGTCGTCAGGCCGAAAATCTGTGGCACCCTGTGGACACTGAGATGGTGCAAAACAAGCGGAATTTAATATAGAAATAAAGAGCCCAGGAGCGGCTATACTGACTCTTACTCCCTGTCCTGTTTAATTGGGTAAAACTTCCACGTGCAGAATTGATGTGAAGCTGCAGCAGAATCCTGGATCCAAAATGCTGCTCGGGCCCTTGGTCTGGAGGTTCGGTGTGGTTAGCTGTGGCGTGCACGGGGCCCTGTGTGTAGCTAGCCATACTAGCAGCTCTCGTACTCACTGCTCGAGTCACAGCCCCGGCTCTCCATATGGCACAGGTGAACAGGAGCAAAGGTTTGCTTCTCGACGCCTGGGTTCCTTCCCCAGAGCGTCAGGCTGTCTGACATGAGAGCTCTTGGCGAAGGGAGTGTCCGGCAGTGCGGCATATGGACTTACGGAGGGTGGGAGTGTGTCCTGTCAATGCAGTTGCCCTGTGTGTGCACTGAGGCCTTGTGCTTGTGTCCGACTACCACAGGCTGCATCTGAGCGATCACTGCTGTTCTCACAGGAGAGCGCTGCTGCTTCAGCAGCTGGAGAAATGTCAGAAAACCAGCTACGCGATACTCTGAACACGGCGCTCTACTGTGTTTCTGGCTAGCCCTGCCCTTGGCACCCAGAGCGCCAAGTGAGCTGTGCCTGCTCTGCCTTAGACCTGGCCATCAGGTCACCTGCCGCACACTTCCCGGCTGCATTAGTACGCCTGAGCTTTAGCCAAGGCCAGTGCTGGGCTGGTTCTGAAATCCGGAAAGCCTTAAGTATCAGAGGGGGAGCCGTGTTAGTCTGGATCTGCAGAAGCGACAAAGAGTTCTGTGGCACCTTCTAGACTAACAGACGAATACCCACGAAAGCTTATGCTCCAATACGTCTGTTAGTCTAGAAGGTGCCACAGGACTCTTTGTCGCTTCCCGTAAAGCCTTAGTGAAGTAACTCGGCTTTTATGAACAGACAGGACACGTGTGAAATCTGTTACAAATGAAATGAGCAAAACCTTCTAAAACCACCACTTCTCCTATGAAAAAAAGCGCCCAGTCATTTGGTTTCCAGCTTGGAAGCAACATGTACCAAGAAACCCAGCCCCCGGTGAAATGCTCAGTCTAGGCCGTTGGGCAGGAAGTCAGAGTCCAGACCAGACCCTTAACTTCTGTGTGGCAAACACCGCTGCTGGAAAGAACAGGGGAATCCCAGCAATCCAAAATGGAAACGAGTCATCCACTCCTGTTGTCCATCCTGTTCAATTCAGGGCTCTTCTTACAAGATGTTCTCCAGCACTTGTGCGAAGGACAGTTGGCAGGTCTAGGACAAACCTGCTTAGTCGCAATGAGATTGTGGTGTATTAAGTTTCATACTAATTACGTTTGGCTTGGTGTGGCCCTTGATTTTTTTTGCCAGCTCCAGTGCAGAGATGTAGATGCCCAGACGAGTAGACTCCAGAGATTCGGATGTCTCTTCTCAGTAGGGACAAAGGGGAGCATTGGGTGGGAGCTGGACCCATCACCTCCTTCAGCAGTGGCAGGGAAATCACTCAGGCGCTGTGAGATACTAAAAAGGTGGCAATTTTGCAACAGAAAAGCTTCAAAAACAGACTCCAACGAGAAGCTGCCGAACTTGAATTAATATGCAAACTAGATACCATTAACTTAAGTTTGAACAGAGACTGGGAGTGGCTCGGTCATTACGTTAATTGAATCTATTTCCCCTAGTTTAGTATCCTAGTTAAATACCCTTACACCTTTGTGTCAACTGTCCGTAATGGGCCATCTTGATTATCACTTCAAAAGTTTCTTTCCCCTGCTGATGATAATTCCTTTCAATTAATTAGCCTTTTACAGTTGGTATGGTTACTTCCACCTTTTCATGTTTCTCTGAATGTATAAATATCCTCCTACTGTATGTTCCATTCTATGCATCTGAAGAAGCGGCCTGTAGCCCACGAAAGCTTATGCTGAAATAAATGTGTTAGTCTCTAAGGTGCCACAAGTCCTCCTGTTCTTTTTGCTGACACAGACTAACACGGCGGCTACTCTGAAATAGATCTCTGCTGTGTGGATCTGTTCTCTGGGGCACTGAGCTTTACTGCTCTTTCCTAACTCTAAAGCTACCTCTCACCAGCTGTGGTGTTAAGTCAGGTTTTCTGAAACGCCAGATCATCTAAACCCGGATTTCCTTGCTGGGATCAATTTCACTTGACCTTGGAATCGGAGCAGCCCGGATGGTTATCCTGTGCCGCCGGGTGGGGTGGGATTGGAATCGCTGCTCTGCTGAGGCCCAGGAAAGGCTGGCTCTGCTTTCCCAACCAGACGCATCGGGATCCCTGTTGTGGTGGAAGCTTGCTACAGAGGAAATCCAATAGAAAAGCTTTCTCAAGTGTTCCTTGCTGCTCTGAGACTGGCGTCTTATGATAGCCTAACAGAGAGGGGCCAGGCTGACCCAAGAGTGACGGCGAGCGAGATACTCGTCCTAGATGAATAGCCAGCATTGTGCATAGTTGCCTGAAAACAATTTGAGACGGCTAGTGAAGAATGCAGCTTCTGCGGTCTGTACGGGACCATGTCCGCTCTCGTAACAAGGGTCCGCTCAAATCCCAGAAGGTAGAACTGTAGCCAGTAACCGAGTCTGGGATCGGTTTCCTTCATTTGCAAATGGGATCTGTTATGAGTTACTGACCTTCAGGGAAATTACTTTTCTTCAGTGCCTCCGTTTCCCCAGCTGCGAAGTGGGGGAGAACTGAATACTGTAACTCACCAGGGTGTTCGGAGGCTGAGGTCCTGTCTATTCTCCGACTTGCACATGTTTATTTAAACTGGTTCAGTGGCACCGGGACAAACCACAGTGTGGACACTCTCCTTTCAGTTTAAGCATGTCTTATTGGGGTTTTGTTTCCACCTATTCCTAAGGCTGTCTCTACACACACAGAGAAACGGCACCACGTAACTTAAATCAGTTTAAAAATCACTAGCCTGGTGCAAACCCTTGAGTGCACAGTCTTAGATTGCTTTAAACCTGGTCTATATCTGGTTAAACAAAAGTGCGTCCACACACGTTGTTCCACTGGTTTAGCTAAATCAGTTTAAAATGGCACCTCTGGTTATACCAGTACAATATGGTGTGTAGACCAGGCCTATTCAGTTAAACTAAACCAAAATAGCAACACTGAGGTTACCTAGCTCTTATAGACTGGCTTTAAACTGGAATAAATGTGTCCCTGTGCACTGATTTAACCAAATCCGTTTAAATCGCACCTTCAGTGCAGCGCTGCATGTAGACATGCCCAGGTAATGCCTGTACAAGGCATTGTTACTCTTCTGACAGGCTGTGGGGAAGAGCTGCCGCTCTCCATTTCCTCGAGAGGGGGACAAAGATAATGCTAATGTTCAGACTGAAAAGGAAACTAGGACACTAACCCTGAACGGGAAGGTTTGGAATTAACCAGCAAATGCCTAGTGTGGGAGGGCTCAGACCCCCGCCCTGGTGCTGCTCCACGTCCCCGGCGTGTGCCTGCGTAACAGAAAACTAATCTCCCGGCAGTGCGTTTCCATTGGTTTGCGGGTGTGATGTGGCTGGAAAGAAGGGCTGACTTTCAGGCATGCTGATCTCCTGCAGGGCCCGAAATCTTCAGGCCCCTCATTTCTTTGTAATGTGCCTGTCAAGGTGTAGTCAGTCTTTAGCACCCAGGCACGAAGCAGTTGTCAGCAGGACGACGGACTTTGCTTCTTTATCATGCAGTGTCTATCCTCAGCTTGTCATTTAGGGGCCAAAAAGGAGTGAGGAGACTGCTGTGTGTGCTTGGGTTAGTTGTGATCCAGGCCATGCCAGATAATGTGGCGTCATGTGGGCACCAGTATGGGCTCCAGAAGGCAGCACACTTGGGTGACCGCCTGGGTTTTGGGAATCTTGTCAGTTGCCAGTGAAGATGTGCGTCTGGTAGAAGGTGAGACCAAGTCTTCACTGAGATGTCCCGCTGCACGATGATGGGGATCTCTCAGCAGCTTTCCAGGATATTGGTGTCATCACTGGCTAAACTGGAGGCTGGGGCGTGGACCATAATTAACTCGCTGGGTATCCAGGGTTTGTGCCTTGCAAAGGATGTCCTGATGCCCTGGGATAACTGTTAAAACATCCATAGCTTTACTCGTATGAGTATCATCTGCTTAGTCCTTCTGTTGCTCACAGAACTCCCTGGGGGTCTTGCAAGCTGACGAGGAATCATCTGATACCTTTTTGAGCTTCAGCTCCGGTTGCCTCCAAAGAGATGAGTGATTTTGTTGATCATTGATAATAGGCTGTACGAATGCCTCAGAAAGGCTGAGTCATCTGAATCTGCTCGTCAGCCCCGGCAGTGAAATGAGCAAGGCTGCACAGGCAGTAATTGTCTGCACACTTCACCTGGGAGGCTTCCTGGGGGACAACTGCCCTCTTTCATTCCTGATAAAGCTCCGGCTCTGGAAGTCCTGCTGCTCCCTTCAGACAGCCGCCTCCCCTCAGTGTGGCAGCCGGAGCTGCTTCTCCTCTGCTCTCAGAACTTGATTAAATGAACCATTTTTTGACCGGCAGGGCTGCTTTGCTGCTAGAGGTGTACCATAAATAGTGCGGTACATCTCAGTGTGCTGTCTGCAGCCCAGATCTTACTCTTAGCCACTGGCGCATCCTCCTTGCTGTCATCGTACCTGCTCTGATCATATGCATTTTGGGGCACCGTCCTTTCCTCGAAGTCTATGCCAGCTCGGGAAGCTTAGAAACCTGCTCTGTGGTTGTAGGAGTCTGGAATCTCAAACGGGGAAGCTGGGCATTCCTGCCAGAAGGGGGCGTTGCTATGGCTGCTGGGATGGCGAGAGCAGTGCATCCTGGAGCTCGTCTTTAGGGGGGCTCACCCCCATGTTAAAGATGTGAGGGTGCATTGCAGCACTGCAGCCACCAGGTGTGAAGTTGACACTAGTGTATAAGAACAGTAACGGCGCAGAGTTCCTCTTCCTGGCCACGTTTCAGGATCTTCATTCCATCCTTTGAGCTCTTCATGGGTTTGACACTGTTGGTCACGTTCCCCTGCTTGACATCTTGACCTTCCTTGGCCTTTGACTGTCTCCTTCTGAGTTCTTGAGCTTTTTCTCTTGCGCTTTCGAGGGGCTGGCACGTGGCTTTTGTCCCCTCCTCTTTTTCCTTTGCATCTGTTCCACCGGGTGATCCCGTCTTCTCGCACAGCTGCATTTCCCAGTGTTACGCCAGTGACCCACCGCTACCTCTCCGCACCCGAGTGCTCTCCCTCCGTGCCATTCCGCTCCGTCTATAAGGTGCCACAGGACCCTTTGTCGCTTTTTAAATTGAGTCTCAGAGGGGTTGCCGTGTTAGTCTGGATCTGTAGAAGCGACAAAGGGTCCTGTGGCACCTTATAGACTAACAGAGGTATTGGAGCATAAGCTTTCGTGGGTGAATACCCACTTCTTCGGATGCAAGCAGTGGAAATGTCCAGGGGCAGATATAAATGTGCAGGGAAGAGTCAGGCTACAGATAACAGGGCGAGAGGATCAGGCAAGTAGCAGAAACCACTGGAAGCAGCAGAAAAGCGCATTGGTTGCTCATTCTGGTCTATGGGAGAATATGCTAATATGTTGTGGCTTAAGGCATTTGCTGACCATGTCACAAAGCCGCATGGGGCAGGCCCAGGGCAGTGAATGCAGAGTCAGAACTTTTCTGGAGAGATCGTGTGGTGGTTTGATCTAAGCATAGCAGCCTGGTAAGGATTTCTGATGATCAGCTCAGCCCCCAAAGAGTGCCACCTTTGCCGTAGCAAACGGCTCTGACCCTCTGGAGAGCTGCTCTGGGAGGGCGGTTAGCTGTAGCCAGGTAGCCCCTGGTGGACACCGTGCTGTGCTACTCTAGAAAGAGACCGGGAAAGTGACCGAATGGGATGCCGTATTTATTGTGTCTCGGCGACCTCAGATCAGATTGGCTTAGTTTGCACATAAAAGCCTTTTTTTTCTAACCGCCAGCCCTGCTGACCCCCACCCCCCGGAACCTGACTCAGGCTGGGTTCTTCCCTTCCCTTGTATCTCCCCTGATCATAAAGATCTTGCTGCTCTGCTTTGGCCTGCAGTTCTGCCACTGACTTCAGTGGGGGTTTTGCCCGAGCGAGCACTGACGTCTGGATCCGGCCCCAGGGAGCAGAGCTCTGCAGGGAGAGGGGCCTGTTCTTACAGAGTTCGTGTAGACCCAGAAACGAAGCCGTGGGAGAGCCGTTGTGCGTCTGTGAATGGGGGTGGAATTGGGACAGCCTGTGGCTGTGCTGGTCTGGGGACTGAGCCCCCAGCAGTTGGAGATGTGTGGGGTGGGGGTGGGGGGGCTCTTCTCTAGGAATGACTTGGTTCAGGAAAGAAGTGTGAGCAGCCCCGAGGAAAACTCGATGTGTGCAAGGCTATTTCCCCTGCTGAGCAACGGGGCCTCCCTTTACCCCGGTAATCCTAGGTCCGATTCCGGCTCCGGTAGGCTGTCCTTCCCCTTGAGCAGAGCCTTCTCGCAGGGGTGTTAGCACAGAGCAGCATCAGTGCTTGGCAAGTCCTCCCAGCGCTAAGAGGCGTTCAAATGGGCCGTTTCCCGCAGCCAAAGAGCCGGCTTTGTGGGTGACCTGTAAGTGTTTTGTGGGTGACCTGTAAGTGTTACTTTGCGAGCGAGCCCCTGTGTGGATCAGAGCTGGCAGCACAGGGCAGCGGCTGCCCCATCTGGATCAGGAGAGACTCTCGAGCTGAAGTTGGGAGCTGCAGCAAGGCTTCCAGCTGGAAAGGGTGGCCAGTCACTTCCTAGGCTCCGCACGCTGCTTAGCAAAATGCCAGGGCAATCCTACAGAAACGCTGCAAAGTTAATGTCCGGACCTTTCCCAACCTGAGTGCTGTAGCTGGGGGTGCTTGCAGATATCTGCTTTGGGACAGGGCTAGTCTAGGAGTGTCTGGAAGGGGGACAGTCACCTCCTGGGCTTTTGATTGGTCTCCATTCTGCCTTCTGTTGCTCAGAGGAAGCAGCATCTGGCATTATTCTGAGAAGTAATTTGAGTGCACAGATCATGACAGGCGTTTGCTCATCTGATCGGCCGTATACAACCCAGAGGGGATGGCTCAGTGTTCGAAGAATTAGACGTGAACTATAGGTTCAGATCCTGGCAGGATTTGATTTTAGCCCATTATCTTTGCATGAGTCAGATGCAGCTGAGTTAGGCTAAGAATGCTGATGTTCAAGCCTGGGGAATGTGTTGTAATTTGGGGTATGTCCTTGGACAAAACACACACTCCCAAATCTGTGCCCTGCACCCCCAGTCCTACCACAGCCTTGGGCTGATTCCGGCCGTGTCCTTTGGAGGTGGGGGAGCAGTGCCGCACACAGTATTCCAGCCCAGGCTGCTCCATTGCTTTATGGAGCAGCACGGTAATTTTCAGCATTATTCTCTAGCTCATTCATTATGCACCCTGATGTACTCCCCCCTCCCCCCCCCTTTGACCATTGTTGTGCATGTCAGACAGGTTCACCGAGCTGTTCGCACTGATGCTCAGAGCTCTTCCCGGAATGGCTCCAGTTCATGTAGAGCCTAGGAATGTGTATAAGCAGTTCAGATTTTCCTTCCAAGGTGCACTACCCTTTGTTTTCATCGGTGACTTTCCTCTGCTCTTTGCCTAGCCTGTGTAGGTCCCTGGGACCTTCCTCTCCAGGGAGGGCAAAGCTTCCTGAGGCGCAGTAATTACTTCCTGGGGGAGATACCTGCCTCCTGCCTCGTGGACCTTTTGCTAATACTCCCTGAGTGCAGCATCACCGCCGTGGCTTGTGCCTTTTCTTCTGCCATCCCCTGCGCTTAGGCCTCATCTAGGCTGGCAGAAACGGTGGAGTTTTAAACGTGTTCTCTGACTGACATAGCGGGGTGCAATCCAGAGCGGGGAGGGGCTGTCACCCACCTGCCCTGCACCCCTGGGGGCCTCACCATTCCAGCCTGGGCTGCTGCAGGTCACCTCCTGGGTGTCTGTGTACAGCCAGAGCCTGGTCTGGCAGCTCTGACCCCCGCAGCCTGTAGGCAAACACCAGCTGCACTCTGGCTCCCGCCAGCCTTGGTTATTGCTCCCAGGGTGACCCCCACAAACTCCCAGTGCCGGATTCCCCCCAAAAACGTGTGTTCTGCGTGTCCAGCCCTCTCCTGGGCAGCCCAGGTGTGTTAGGTCTGTTGCCCCTCTAAGGGGATCGGTACCCAGCAGTCTGTACCTCAGCTGGAGTTACCCACCCAGTTCACAACACGGCATCCGTTCTAATTAAAGAATAAAACGAGTGTCTTTAATTGCAAGGAGAGATCTGTTCAGGGGGCACAAGGAAAGAGGCACGAAAGTCAGAAATGGTTCCAAGAGAAATAAAGATCAATCGCTTCCCCGTACTGAACTTCCCAAGCTGGGCTGGGCTCGGCTCGAGGTGAAGTCCCTCACCACGTGTCCAGTAACGCTGCTGACCAAACCCTCCGGCCAGGATCTGCTCCCAAAGCCCAACGGCCGTTTCTTTCCTGGTCTTAGGTGAACAGGAGAGAGATGGGTGGGTGGGGAGAGAGAACCGGGGGGGGGGGGTTTGCCCCTCACTTTTATAGTTCAGTCCCCCTTTGAAATGCATTGTCCTGAGGGTGACCCCTAGATAAAGGTTTTTCCCCCTGAGAGCCAGGAGACAAGGAGTCGGGTGGTGGGGGGAAGAGGTTCCATGCTGCTGTTTGCTAAGATCAGATCTGCTTGTTCCTGCCCCGTCCTTGCCAAAGAATGGCCACTGGGTAGTCGATGGCCCATCAGCTTCGATGGCACCTGCCTGGCTGGGGCAACAACTTGTCCTTTGTCTTAGAGAAGCAGGTTTACCCCTCCCCAGACTTGCCTGGCAAATGCCCTTCAGGCCTGAGTTCGGCTTATGCTCAGAGCGTTGCCACAGCCCGTCACCGTGATGTTCTTAGCTGTCCAATGACACCTCCCCAGGCATATTTGTACAACGATTATTGCAGTGGGGTGCAGGGTGTGACGGCAGGGGGGTGTTCTGTCACACTGACACAGTTTAGCACGTTTTAGAACCCTACTGCAGGCAGGCAGATTGTATTTTAACACCCATTGGCTACAACCCAGCTGGCTGACATGTGTCCAATACCCTGTCTGCATGAGGGTTTTAAAACATGTGTTTGTGTGTTAGCTAACGGGTTAAAAATACCCCTTTTCGCCTTGTCTAGCTGAGCCTAGAGTCCCTTCCTTGCTCTTGGGTGGAATTCCCCCGGGGGCTCTCAGGGCTGGCACGAGGCAGGGTAGGCGGATTTAGAGGCTTTGTTCTGGCCCTCAGCTAGGGCTGAACGTCACCTCCCCCCGCTCTTGGCAGTTCACACCCCTGCAGTGGCCTTAGCCCCTTGCGCCGGAACCGTGGCTGTTGCAGCAGGAGCTTTTCTTGCTGTGTCGATTGTTCTCTGCCCTGACTCCACCCACTAATGGCCGGGGGGGCCCGGCTCCCGTCTCCTCTTTGCGTTTCCTCGCCCCGTTCTGCAGGGCGGATGGCTGCCTGACGCGGTGGGAGATGGGGCTGCATTCAGCATGCAGCCCAGGCTCACTTTCCAGGCCCGGGTCACTCCAGGTCAGCCTGTGAGCGTGTCTCTGCTGCTTCAGCCGTGGGCTGATGCTCAGAAGGGGCTGGAAAGCCCGAGGCCTGGCAGCAGGGCTGCAGTCTCGCAGGCAGGCAGAGGCTGTCTGAATACGAACTCAGCGGTGGAGAGAGAGCCGGGAAGGGCAGAGAGAGGCTGCCTCAGCGGGGACTAGGAGCCCTGTGGGCTCAGCCTCTTTCTGCCTCTCTCAAGCTCGTTTTAGGGGAGCCTGGTTCTTCCCAGCAGGGGTCCTTCAAGCTGCCCCTGGGGAAGTGGCAGAGGTGTGTGTTTTGGGGGCTCTGAGCCCCTCTCCACTGGACAAACGGGGACAGCAGCAGGACCTCGGTGTGGTTCTCTTCCTAGCCCTGGCCCTGGATTTCATGGGGACCAGCTCTGCTCCCCTCCCCGTGTACCGCAGCCTGTGGAAGCAGCAGCCGAGCCCACGTCCCTGTGGCCAGTGGTGCAGCCCTAGTCCCCGAGCGCGTCTGGCTGGCGACGGCTGCTGTCGTCTCCAATCACAGGGCTCCCGGGGGACGGCAAGGAGGAGGCTGCCTGCCGGTGCGGGGACCGGCTCTGCTCACTCAGCCGCTCGGGCTACTCTCCCTGGGTGGCCCCTTCCGGGGCGCTGCGTGCTGGGGGCGGAGGTGCACTGCTCCCCTCTCCTCAGCCCCCTGGTGCTGCAGCAAAGGTCTGAGTGCCCAGGGGGTGGCAGGGACAGGGCTGCCCCACTCAGTGCGGTGTGGGAGGGAGCCACGAGGCCGGTGCTGGGGGGGAAAGCAGGGGGTCGGATGTGCTCCGTTAGGCTGTCTGGCTCTTGGCTGGCCCAGGGCTGGCTCTCTCTGGCAGCTGCCTGGCCCCTCGCTGACCTCCGCTTGCAGAGGAATTCATTCGCGGTGCCCCTCCCCCTGGTGCATCACCCTGCTGCCGCCCTCCCTTCCTGACAGCAAGGTGCTCCCCTTTCCGAGGGCAGCCCAGGTCCCCCGTCTGGAGTCTCCCCTGGACGTGTGGGCGTGCTAGAGTCCCCGGCCAGGAGGGCCCATTGGGATCAGCTACTCTGAGCCCCTGGAGAGCACAGGTCAGAGACCTGGTGCAGAGCTTTTAGAAAAAGAGCCAGTGTGGATTGAGAAATGGACAGTGCTGGAGAATCCACCAGGGCCCGGGGTAAATTGTCCCGGTGGTTTATCAGCTGCCAGCCTGACTCGATGGCAGGCTGTCCCCCAGAGCACCTGTCGGTGAGCGTCCCACAAGGGGGGTGTGGGGTTAGCGGCTTGCCTGGAATACATTTGTGCGCGTGGGCTGTGTTTTCCCCTTTCTCTCCAGCGGCACGGAGGGGCCTGAGCTCCTTTTCCTCTGCAGAGCTGGAGCCCTGGGATTCCCTTGCACTCGGCGCCACAGCCATGGCTTTTCCAGCCAGCCAGGACCCACTGAAATGCCTCTCAAGCCTTGTAGAAATCAGCCAGAAGGCTCCCGTCACTGGTGAGCAATTAGTCACTCTCTGAGCCGGGACTCTTGCCTTAGGGGCGCAGCAGTTGCCAGACTGGATCAGAGCAGCGGTCCGTCTAGCCCGTCTCCGTTTCTGACGCTGGCCAGTACCAGCTGCAGAGAAAGGTGCAAGAAACCCTCTAGTGACGATTGACTCACCTGCCCATAGGGCTCCGTCAGTTTCAGAGCTGGTTTCTGCTCGGCTGCAGGAGGATTTACACGACTTCCAAACGCTGTTGCCCCCTTGCTGGTATAGGCAGGGCGTTCTCCTTGGGCAAAGCAGGGGCAGCCGTTTCTGGATCCTGCTCCATGTTTGATATCTTGAGTTTCTCGGCTCTGGGGCGCTGGGCTCTGTCAGTTGGGTCAGTCCGGGAGAGACCAGCCTCGGAGCTGGATCCTGGCTAGAGAACTAGAGTGAAAAGTACTAGCAGGAGCAGGGGAAGTAGTTAAGAGGCAGGAGTTGGAGAACTGCTGTTATAATCTGTCTAGCAAGGAGAAGAGAGGTTTGCACTACTGGTGAATACCGGTTGCCTTGTGCAAAGCGTTAATGCTGAGGGCAAGGTGTGCGAAGGAGCTGGTGGGGCCAGGACAATGAATGTGATACCAAAACCCAGTGAACCTGGCAACTACTGCCTGGAGTCCAATGTCAATCTTTGGTAGAATAAAGCCATAACTCTGAAGAGGGACAAGTCGCTCACCTGCCGGTGATACGTGTCCCATGAGCACTGAGCAGCCTTGGGGTTTGCAGAGAAAATCACACGAGGCAGACTGGAGCCCAGAATACAACACACTGCCATCACACCGCCAGGGCTGTGCACTAATATCCCACCCCACAATACAACCTTCTTCCCCACCCAGGCATGAACCCAGACCCTGAAAACAGAGCATCCTGCCTCCCGGAGCGACAGCCAGCAGGGAGAGAATCCCCGGGCAGAAGCTTCGCAGAGCCAATGAGCACAAACTGGAAATAGAATGGGGGAGAAGGGAGGTCAGGCCTCATGAAAAAGGTGGAAGGGAAATGGAGAGAGGTTTTCTGCGGCACTCTCCAAAGTCCCATAGGGTAGGGAAGAAAGAGGCTCTGTAGCTGCGAGATTTCCTAGCCAGGAGCACTCAGATGTCTGTACTTCATAGATTTAATTGTAAAGCCAGAAGGGACCATTAGATCATCTAGCCTGACCTTGTGTATAACACAGGCCAGAGAATGTCACCCACTTACTCCTTTATTGGCTAAAGCATCTTCCAGAAAGGCTCCAGTCTGGCTCTGAAGATCCCCAGAGCTGGAGAATCCACCAGTGCCCTTGGGAGTTTGTTCTGGGGGTTGGTCACTATTAAACATCTGGGTCTTATTTCTAACTGGAATTTGTCTGACTGCAGCTTCCAGCCACTGCTTTTTGTTCTGCCTGTCATGGCTAGAGTAAAGAGCCCTTCAGCCCCTGGCATTTTCTCCTTCACTGTGATCAAGTCTCCTCTCAGTCCTTTTAATAAACCAAACTGCGCTCTTTTCTCCTCTCACTAGAAGGTATTTTCTCCAGCCCTTGAACTATTTTTGTAGTGCTTTCTTGCACCCTTTTTCGAAATAAAAAACATGGACCCCAAAACTGGACCCAGTAATCCAGTATCAGCCTCCCCAGTGCCGCATACCGAGGTAAAAATCACCTCCATATTCCTACTCACTCCCCCCCTGTTTATACATCCAAGGATCGCATTAGCCCTTTTTGCCATAGCATCGCACTGGGGACTCGCGTTGAGTTGCTTGTCCGCAAAGAGACCTCAGCTCCTCTTCGGAGTCACTGCATACCCGGGGCCAGTCCCCTGTAGCACAGGGCTGGCCTGCATTCCTTGTTTCCAGATGTGTAACTTTGCATTTGACTGTATTAAATCACATTTTGTTTGAATGGGCCCAGCTTGCCAAGCGATGCAGATTGCTCTGTATGACTCCTTGTTCTCGTCAATTTTGACCACTCTGCCAATGTGTCATCTGCAAATTTTATCAGCAGTGATTTTTATATTGGTTTCCAGATTATTGATAAAAATATTGGGGAGTACCCGGTCTAGTGCTGATCCCTGTGGAACCCACCAGGAAAGGGTCTCATGTAAGGATTCCCCACTGATAACTGCTTTGGGGATCTGCCACTTCTTAAGCCATTTAACAGGGCTTCACTGGTATTGTATAATGCTCGGTTTTTTGATGGAGCCAAGTCAAAGGTCTTACCAAAGTGTCAGTATATTACATACGTGCAACTGCCTTGTCATCGCATCAAAGAATGAAATCAGGGTTGTTTGCCGATAACTATTTTCCATAAAACCGTATTGCCTGGCATTAATTACTGACTGAATCCTAGATGAGCTTTTCCATTATTTTGCTCAGCGTTGATGGCAGGCTCGCTGGCGTAGAGCTACCTGGCACAGCCTGCTGAGGAAGCCCATGAAGTACAGGCCCAGGCCAGTGAGTCTGCCATTAACATGTAAAGCACGCAGAGTGTACCGATCTGGGCGAAAGGCAAGAGATGCAGAAAGAACCTCCCAGTATTTATAGCCTGCGCCGCCACCTCCGAAAGGGCCAGGGTCCATCAGTGGCTATTAGCCAGGCTGGGCGGGGACTGTGTCCATAGCCTCTGTTTGCCAGAAGTTGGGAATGAGTGACAGGGTATCTGGCTCTGGCACGTCTGTGTGGGACGCCTGTGATGATGCTGGCACGTGGCCCTGGACCCAAGAGGCTCTGCTCTGCAGCTCCCCGGATAGCGTCCCCGGGAAGCACTCGGGCTCCCTGAACACCTTGGCTCTGCCCTGCTTTGGGGCCTTCCATCTGGGGCTGTCCAGTGCATTATACTGGGTCTCCCAAGCCCTAGGGGCTAGGACCGGAAGAGGGAGCGCTCCCTCCACCCCTGCAGCTTTCCTGCAGCCGCGCTGTGCCCTGCAGATGGTGATCACTGGATATTCACCTGTTCTGTTCATTCCCTCTGGGGCACCTGGCATTGGTCACAGGGAGAGGGATCTCCTAGCAACGAGGGATTTCAGCTCCCCATTGGTGCTTTTGGGCAGAGCCCCCCACATCCTCTGGGAAGTGACAGCTCGTCTCCTTCTGGCCCTGTTGAAGGCCCGGTATCCGAGCACAGGACAGACCATCAGGGTTAGGGCGGAGCTGTGTCAAGGGCACTTAGACCTGCCCTGCAGCACCCCCTGGTGTCCATTCCTGCCCCCTGCCCCAGCTCTTCATGCAGCCTCTGTTCCAGCCTGTAGCCGCTCCTCGGTTCCCTGCCTGGCTCCCCCCTGCTCTGCCTGGCAGATTAGGAAGGGTGCTTCCTGCCAGTGCTGGGAGACCTGCTATTCCATCCAGCCCTGCTGGTCTCTGCTCCACATCGCCTGGCCGGGCCAGCCAAGCGCAGGCGGTGGGTGGTTGTTTGCACATCGCTGTGTTTGCAGGCATTTGCCTAAGCCGTTGAGGGGCTCAGGCGACTCCTCTCCTTGGCAGAGCCTGTGGGTTGGTTGAGGGGCTGGGCCTGTGGGAATAGGCAGTGCCACTTTCTGTCCAGCCTCCTCCCTCCCCCGGCAGGCACAGAGCACACCGGGATGGAGGGTGGGCCCAGGGAGTGTCGGGCTGGGCTTCCTGTGCTCCTGGCTTGGCCAGGCTGGGGAGTATGAGGCTGCCCCAGGGAGCAAGCAGACTAGAGGCGTAATGTCTGAATGGGAATATTTGTCTTGTTAAGTCCCAGATCAGAGTGGATTTAAGTGCTTTAGTTTATAAATAAACAGCCCTGGCGGCCAAGGTAGCTTTTCAGAGGGCTGGCAGCAGCCCTGCTTGGGAAGGATCTCTCCACCACACAGCCTGCGACTTCCTGTCACACCGTAATCCCCTAATCCGACTTTAGCTCTGTTAATGTTCCTCCTTCCCTTTCTGCTCCGAGCCGCTTTCTCTGGGGGCGTGAATCCCGCCGCTCCGCAGCTGAGCGTGTGCCTGTGGAGGGGAGAGGTGGCCGTGGCCGGGCGCCCCGGACCATGCGGCAGGGCCCCGGGGATGGTGGTGCCTGAGTGTGTCCCATTCTCTCTGTCTTACAGACTCTGCAGCCTGCGCCTGAAGAAGCTCACCGTGCTGAGGGAGCTGGACAAGGAGCTGAGCTCGGTGCTCATCGCGGTGAAGATTCAGGTGAGCCGCTGCCCCAGTGCAGCGCCGAGGGGTGGGCAGGCTGGTGCTGGGGGCGTTTTCTGCCCTCGCTCCCCTCTCGGCTCTGTTAGCGCCACGGCCGAGTCCCCGCGCGTGAGGTGAGCCCTGGCGCCAGCGGGACCAGCTCTCCCGGAGGTCAGTGGTCGCTGCCCCTGCCCGCTAGCTCTAGCGCTGAATTGGTGGCCAGGCCTGCAGGCCTGGAACCGGTCCTTTCCCCATCACCCTCCCCTTGCCCGAGCATCCGCTCCTGTCCCTTGGGAGGTGGGAGGCAGCCCTGTGCGGGTGTTCCCTGGGCTGATGGAGCCAGCGGCCCCCAGGAAGGAGGCCCAGAGAGGCCGGATCTGAGCAGAGGGGGGCTCTCGACTCTCGTCTCCACGCACAGAGTGGGACGCCTCACTGCCAGTGCTCAGGGTTCCCCAGGCAGAAACCTCGGACTCCATGTAGCTCTTCCCCTGTGTGCTGCGGCCCTCGCCGGGCTCTCCTCCACTGCCACGCCCTGCACCATCCTGCTAGCGCTCTCCAGGGCTCTGTCACAGGCCCAGCCAAAACTAGCTAGTGTGGCCCATTGCCTCTCCATCCCCGGCTAGGCCCTGGAGAGTGACATCTCCACCCCCACCCCCGGCATGGCCTCTTCCACGAGTATCTGGCTCTGGCACGTCTGTGTGGGACACCTGTGATGATGCTGGCACGTGGCCCTGGACCCAAGAGGCTCTGCTCTGCAGCTCCCCGGATAGCGTCCCCGGGAAGCACCCGGGCTCCCTGAACACCTTGGCTCTGCCCTGCTTTGGGGCCTTCCATCTGGGGCTGTCCAGTGCATTATACTGGGTTTCCCAAGCCCTAGGGGCTAGGACCGGAAGAGGGAGCGCTCCCTCCACCCCTGCAGCTTTCCTGCAGCCGCGCTGTGCCCTGCAGATGGCTCTGCACAACCGGCTGGGACGCACCGGGAGTGAAGGAGCTGGACTGCAGGGGATGTTTTAGGGAGGCAGGATGTAATGACTGGCACCCAAACCCCAGGGGAACGCTCTGGTTCTGAGGAGGAGAAAGCTCCCCTGTCTCCGGTGGTAATGAGTGGTTAGGGTAACCTGTCACCAGATCAGGAATGGCCGGTAATGACTACCGGAGCCAGAGGTTCGAACCCCAAACGTGGTGTGTAGCCCTGTCCTCCGGCAGACACCCCCAGGGCTGCTTCTCTCTCGCCCAGCCTGGCACGCTGATAAAGGCTCCCTGAATGCAACTGACATGGGGCTGAGTCTCATCCCCAGATACCGACACTGTGCTCAGCCCGCCTGCCCGGTCTGTCGTAGGAACTCCTTGCGCCAGCCTCCGTGAGGAGCAGGAAGAGAACGGGGAGCAATGCTGTGTGTGAGAGGGAGAGAAAGACCGGCGTGGTGGAGGCGATTTTTCTTCCTCCCTACAAGTGTGTGTGTGGTGTGTGGTGTGTGTGATCTCCAGTGCCAGCCTCCCCTCTTTGTTGGCATGGACGATCCTGCTGCCTTCTCCTGTGAGTGGGAGATCCATCCTACCGCCTCTTCTTCCTCTCAGGGAGCAGGGATCTCGCTGTGTCACACGCGCACAGCCCCAGAAGGCATGTGTCATCCTGCCCCCTCCCCTTCTGGGTGTGCGAGAGGGATCGTCCCTTCCCCCTCCCCAGGGTGCATGGGGGCCCCGTGATCCTGCCGCCGTCCCGAGGGATGGAAGGGGATCTTGTCAGCTGGCGGAAAGCGGAGGCTGCCGTGGGAAGCCGGGTGGGGCGGGGAGGCCAGAGAGCTCTTTGTGCTGCAGGCATTAGGGTTTAAAGCTGGATTAGCGGTGGAAGCCTGGGTATTAATGCTGCTCCAGAAGGGAGGGCTGGTTGTGCCTGCCCCACTTGCCCTCCAGGATTCAGACCGGAGCTGTAGGAAGTATGGGGCACCAGGGGGCCAGACAGCCCCTCCAGTCAGTTCTAGCATCCAGGGTTTTATTCCTGGTCTCTGTACAAATACTCGCCGTGTGCCGTCCGAGACTCGTCTCGGGAGGTATTGGGGGTTGTTAGCGTCACTATAAATCGCTACGGAGCCTTCCAGGAGACTTGAGAGCACCGCCCCGCCCCAGAGAATCCCCCAGTCCCCCGTTCCATGCGCTACCCAGGGGAATAGCAGAGCTGGGCAGGGGGCTGTGCTCACAGCGAGGAGGAGCTGAGACTGGGCTAGGCTGCCTTGCTAGCACTCTGGTGGTGTGACAGGAGACCTGAGAAAGCGGAGCTGCTGGCAAAATGTAGATGTTGGCAAGCCAGGGACTGATCGCTGGAACCAAAGCTGTCCTCTACAAGCAGCTCTTCTGTGAGGGCCTCGCTGCTTACTGATACTCAGTCTGAAATGGCATTGCCTCGTGTTGGTTTGGTGAAGAAATCTGTTGGTGATCACGTCCAGGAATGTCTGGGCCCTGCCTTCATTAGCAGCACTTGTCCTCCAGTCAATATCTGGGAAATTAAAATCTCCCGTAATCACATAATTCCCAGCAGTATTTATTTAATTAAAATGTTAGAGGTCTCTGTCCATACCCCGATCAGATCCTGCAGGGGTGTCGCAGACTCCAGCACTAGCCCAGTGGAGCCTCCGTTACCTTTCTTCTCCAAAGTGATTTTGGCCCCAAGAGATTCCGTTTGATCCATTCCATCACTTCTAATTTCTTTACAGTCTAGCCCGTCATTAATATACAATGCTACTCCACCACCTTTGCCTGTATTGCTGTACTCCAGTCATGGTTAACCATTCCACCATGTTTCAATTATCCCTGTAGCATCTGACTTCACTTCCTGCACCAGTCGTTCTAGTTCCTCCACTTTGTTACCCAGGCCTTTGCATTGGTGTACAAACATCTTAGTAGTTTCTGATCAGCTTCACCCAAATTCCTTCACCCAAATTCCTCGCCCAGTCGTTGCACTGCCAGTCACCTACCTTACGGTTAGTGGTATTGGCACTATACTTCCTCTTGTTGTCCATTCTCCTACCCGTGTTCCTTTCTCCACTGCGGTATCCTCTTTACTTGATTTTCCTCCCACTCAGTCTCCACACCTGACTCGAATACTATCTGAGCACCTCCCAACCTCCTCCTCTGATTTCCTGGTTTAAATCTCTTTTAATCAGTTGTGCCAGCCTCCATCCCAGAAATCTACTTCTCTCCCTGCTCAGGTGAAGTCCATCCCATGGGAACAGTCCTCAGTCCATGAATGCCTCCCAGTGGTCAAACATCCCTAAGTCCTCATTATAGCACCACTGCCTGAGCCATCTGTTGAACGTCACACTCTCATCGCCTTTGCCCTCCTCAAGGGACAGGCAGAATCCCACTGAAGATCACCTGAGCCTCCATTTCCTTAAGCGTCTTCCCAGCCTGGCGTCGTCTCCCTTGATACATTCCAGCGAGAATCTAGCTGTGTCATTTGTTCTTATGAGAAGGACAGTCAGTGGATTCTTTCCTGTTCCCATTAGATCCTCTTCAGCCTCAGGGCCACATCCTGTCTCTTAGCTCCCAGCAGACAGCGCACCCTTCTGTTCTCCGGATCTGCTCTGGCGCCAGGCCTGTCTGTTCTTCGTAGACCTGCCTCTTCCTGGTGTTGGTGCCATTCTCCAGCCTTCCTCTTCCTGTTCTTTCTGGCTGCACGTGCTTTTGTCTCGTGTTCTCCCTTGCAATCTTCTGCGAGTCCTGTATCCTCCTGGGGCTCTGAACTCTGGCGGTCTCCACTGACGCTTACTCTCTTCTTGTAGATCTAGCCGCTCTTCTCTTCTTTGCCCTCCTGCCTTCACTCACTGCCTGCTGGGCCCCATCATCATTTTCCGAGTCAGCAAACCTGTTCCTGAGATCTGTTTCCCCTTCACTAGCCTGTCTTGTCCTCTGCCTGGTTCTCATAGTCACATGCTTCCACTGGCCACTTTCCTCACCCAGCGGCCTGCCCTCAGAGTTCTCCAGTCCAGCCTGCATCTGCGAGTCTTGACTTTTCCCTTCAGCCCCCTCTCGCCTTCCCTTCATCATCTGCTCAAATCCCCTTTGAAACTCAACATAGTTCCATCCTGCATCTCCAGACCTCGGATCTTCTCTTCCCTCAGCTCTCTCAGGCGGCACTCGATACAAACACAGCTCTTTTTGGGTACCCGCTCCCAGATAATGTGTATCCTGCAGCTTCCACATCTGGCCACCTTCGTCTCTTCCATTCCTTGGGTCACCACCACGGCTGCCTCTGTAGCTGCCACAGCCTTGCTGCCTAAGCTCTGCCAAGGGAGAAGAAGAAAAGTACAGCATGCTAAGAAAGGCAACCTTCCTAGGTCAGCATGGTTTGGGCTGGGGCCCCCTGGTAAGCTTACTGCATGAAGCCAATGATTTTGGGAGGCACTTTGCCCTATTACAAGCCCATTCAGGTCATCCAGGGATTGCGCTGGTGCCAGTGAAGCTATGTGAGAGTTGGAGTGATTGGGTCAGATAACCTAGCTGCAGGGAGAGCTAGCTGCCAACAGCATTGGGAGTTACGAATGACACTCAGCAATCCTAGAAGGGCAAGTAGCATTAGCGAGTATTAATTGGCCCTGGCAGCTGACTCCAACCGTGCTTTGAAGCCAGGAAAAAGGAATGTTGGGTAGCACATGAAAGATGCCACTCAAGAGATGCACGGGCCGCATTCAGATGTGTGCTGGCCAATCATCCCCAGGCTCTCTAGGATTGAATTTCATCTGGGTTCTGCCACCCCCCGCCTGCGTGGCAGCCAGTCGCAGTCAGGACGTGGCCCTGCCCTTGCCTGCTGAGGCAGAAGAGCTAAATAAATCGTCAGAGCCCAAAACGGTGCTGCCGCAGGATAGCTCCCAGGGGCCCTGCAAAGCCAGGGTCCCACAATAGAAGCCTGTGACATACCTGAACACAGACCACAGTCCGCACCACGTGCTGCCCTGGACCCGTGAGCAATGGGACAGGGGCCCCGACTGGAACAGGCTCCAAGACCAATGGCACTCAGGGCACAGCAGCAATGATGGACCGTGCTCAGGTTCTGGGGGCGCCATTAGACCCCTCTTGCGGTGCACTCGAGAGCAGACGCTGCTTCGTGGCTGCAGATGTTCCCCCTCTGAGAGCGCATCACTGCATTCACCAGCTCCTTCCACTGCCTGAGCTCCCAAGTGTAAACCGGCCCTGGCCCCTGCGCCGCACTGGAGAAATGACCAGAGCTACTGAGGAATTGCGATTCATCCCTGGGTAATCCTGCCAGGAGCTGTGGGGCCCCCCAAGTGAGACACACTTCTCTGACTAACAGGGCCAGTAAATAGACAGAGATTGTTCTAACTGCCCCTCTGAAAGGGGATCAAGGAAAGAAATTCCCGTGCCCTTTGTGCTGTCCCACAAGGAGAACACAGAAAAATCAGTGCCTTGGGTGACGCCTCCCCAACCCACCCTAGATGGAGGAAGCTGCGCCGGGGCCTGGGCCAGCTACTGCCTTATTTACCACCTGCATCGCTAACATGCCACTGCATCCAGCACAAAATGCTCCCCAGCATTACAGAATTAACTGGATGCCTGGGAAGAGGGAAAACAGCTTATTAGTTGAATTTGCAGATGACACTTAATGAGGAGTTGTCAGGGGAATGAAATGATAATACAAAGGGAGCTAGCGTGGTAAGAACTCTGGGCAGAGCGCACAGCCAGAGTCATCCTTAAAAAACTGCCGCTGCAAAGACCGACTCTCCTTGGAATGCGCCACTGTCTCTGGGTGTAAGGCGGCGAGGCAATGTAACCAGCAAATAATTCTCTCCCTGTTGCAACTATATCCACAGCCTCTGGAGCATGCCCAGAGCATGACCCTCCGCTGGCCGGCTTGGTGCCCAAGGCTCTCCTTGCACGGGCGAGCGCAGCCCGCGCTCCCAGACAGACACCATCCTGCTGGGGCATTGTATCCTCACTCCTCGGATGCTCAAGACAGGCTGTTGAAACCCCTTTTATTTAAATGACCTTATAGGCAAAAGGGCCCGTCCCAGCTGTGGGCTGCAAGTTGCCTGGGTCAGTTCTAACCTGTCAGGAGTGACCAAAAGCTGATGGGTGGTTGGAGACCTGTGTGACGTGAGCTGGGGGTCTCTGTCCAGTGGGAAGGGCTCCATTGCAGGTGGCCCTGATCGCCACTGGGCTAGTGTGGACTGCGCAGAGGCTAAGGAGCGACTGGCTCGCTCTGGAGGTGAGTCGGGGTGAGCAGCATCAGTAGGGTATGAGGGGAGGGTGCCCTGCTGCTGTCCATGTTGTATCTGTTCCATGGACGACCAAGGTCTCCTGCGCCACCCGTCCGGCACCGGAGGTAATTATTACACGCCCTGGGCAAAGTGCTTTGGATAGGCTCTGGCTAGGTGTTGGCAGGCTCTGGGGAGGCAAGGCTGCTTAGCTGGATGCAGCTAACAGTTGCCTTGAAAAGTACAAACTGTGCTGCCTCCTTCCCGAGCGTCCCCTCTCTACTGCTGCTTCTGTTGTGCCCATTCAGGACCAGGGTTATCCTCCCCTTTGCCAGGCTCTCTGCCTCCCCTCTCACTCCCCCAAGGGGGGAGCTTTGCCTTATCTCCTCCGTTTTTTGTCTGTTGCTGCTTCCTATTTCCTCCTCTGCATTTCTGGTTTCTGTACGGGCCTCTCCAATCCATCTGTCCCTTCTGGGTCCATCTGGTCCGATGTCACCCGTCCCAGAAGCCCTAGAAACCAGAACCCCTGCTGCTGCTTGGGGAAGGATTGTGCAGTGGCTAGAGCAGAGCTCTGGGGAGTCAGCTGTTCTTGGGCAAGGCACTTCAAGTATTGGCTCTGTGCTGTCAAGTCAAGCCAGTGCTGCTGGCCCACCTCACTGGATCTCTGGGAAGTGCTTTCAGAGCCTCAGCTGCAAGGATGCAGTCGCCATCTTCTCTCGGTTCCCCTCTCTTGTGGTGGACCCTGGCACTGGGGGCTCTCCTAGTTCAGGTGTGTTCTGTTCGCCTCTGTGCTGAGGAGCTGCCTCCGTGGAAGGGAATGAGGAATAGGCTGATCAGTGACACGTTTACAGCCTCGAAGGTGATCTGCAAAGGGAAACGTTGGGCTTATGCTTTTCTGCTGCTTTGACCAAGCCAGGGAACTGGAAAGGGGGTTGGGGGTTGAAGGGTTTTTCTGTCTGTGCATGTGCAACCCCAACCCTGTGTGGCCTGGAAAACCAGGACGGCTGCAGGGGCCCAGAGAGCCGGACGGGGGTTGGAGTCACTGCCTTGGCACCCGCTCACCCTGTGACTAAACACCTGGGAGAGGGGAGGGTGCAGACACCCTTCCATGTACAGCATGAGAGCTGACGGGGGGCCTGGCCCGGAGCTGGCCTGAATGGGGGCCCTCAGCAGACTTTCACTGCACTAACAAACCGTGTGACTGAACCCCCGAATGATTGGGGTGCAGGTCTGCACACAGACCCTGGGGGAGGAAAGCAGCCTGCGCCCGTTCGGACAGACGTGGGGTGACGGCTGTACGGCTCTGCGCACTACAGACGTTCCCACAGTGCCACCAAGAGGCCATGCGGAGGCACAGCCAGGGAGCACTGTGGTGAGTAGGTGCCACAGAAAGTACCACCCAAGGGAGCCAGAGCGGCAGTACCCTGCAGTCCTCTGATTGGCCAAGTGCCCTGTTTAACCCCGGGGGTTGCCCAGGCAACCATTCAGGGTTGTGGCCTGTTGCGACTTCAGACTTCGCTTGTCGCCTGATCTCCAGTCTCTGATCCCAAACTGACTCTGACTGGCCTGACTCCCGTCTCCTGCCTCTGGCCTGGTTCTGCCTCTGACCTCTGGTCTCTGACCCCGGCCTGACCCGAGACCCTGCCTCTGACCTCCGGTCTCTGGCCCCGGCCCTGATTCCAGCCTGACCCTGCCTCTGACCTCCGGTCTCTGACCCCGGCCTGACCCCGACCCTGCCTCTGGCCTGACCCTGCCTCTGACCTCCGGTCTCTGACCCCAGCCTGACCCTGCCTCTGACCTCCGGTCTCTGACCCCGGCCCTGATTCCAGCCTGACCCTGCCTCTGACCTCCGGTCTCTGACCCCAGCCTGACCCTGCCTCTGACCTCCGGTCTCTGACCCCGGCCTGACCCCGACCCTGCCTCTGGCCTGACCCTGCCTCTGACCTCCGGTCTCTGACCCCAGCCTGACCCTGCCTCTGACCTCCGGTCTCTGGCCCCGGCCCTGATTCCAGCCTGACCCTGCCTCTGACCTCCGGTCTCTGACCCCGGCCTGACCCCGACCCTGCCTCTGGCCTGACCCTGCCTCTGACCTCCGGTCTCTGACCCCAGCCTGACCCTGCCTCTGACCTCCGGTCTCTGACCCCGGCCTGACCCCGACCCTGCCTCTGGCCTGGTTCTGTCTCTGACCTCTGGTCTCTGACCCTGGCCTGACCCTGACCCCAACTCCTGCTTACTAAACCTGGCTCTTGTGATTCCTCCGACTCCTGCTCAGCGACTATACTCCCTGACGTGCAGATCCTAGCTGAGCTGTGGTGAACACTAGGCCAGACCATCTACGCACCAGTCCCTTATACAAACTGATGTTAGCCACATTCATTCCCAAACAAGGCCTTGTCCATTGCAGAAAGCTGCACTGATTTAAACCAGTTTAGCTAAACCAGTGCAAAAGGCTGTGTGGACATTCTTATTTCAGTTTAAATTAGATCAGGAGTCAGTTTAAATCACTCTAATGCTGGTATGAGCGCAAGCCCCAGTGTGGCCATGAAATAACTGTTAAGTTAAACCGTTGCCCCGCTCTCCTGTGGATAAGGCCTCTGCGTTGCGCACACAGGCTATGTCTATGTGACGACTAGAGTTGTGATTCCCCATCTCGTGTACACAGACTTGCACTAGTGCTCAGTATACTAGTGCGAGTAGAAATCGCTGTGTCGCCATAGTAGCACGGGTAGCAGCACAAGCACACACCCACTGGGTGTGTACTCCGCTCGGCTGAGCCAGCCCTCCACTGCTGCTGGACTTCTATGTCTACTCGCACGAGCTCGGCCAGAGCTGAGGAATGGCACCGCTGGCTCGCAGTGTGGACGGAGCCATGGAGTGGCACCGAAGTAACTGAAGGTGTGAGGTGAAGCCCGTTGAGTTATTGCAGTTCCAGTTCCTGTGTAGACAGGGCCTGCGCTAAGCCAGGACAAGTCTGTGTGCAAACTATGCAGGGCTGCACCCCCGCCTGCACCATACACGGTTTTCACGTGGGCCGGGGCGTATGCCGCTGTAGTAGTGTAAAGGTGCGTACAGCGATGTGGCCCATCCCCTTCCCTACAGGAAGAGCGATGGCACCTTTATGCCGCTAGAACTGCATCCACAGTCTTTCTATCTGCGTTTCTGTGCCCACCAATAGAGCTGTGAGTGGGCAAAGGCTGTGTGGAGCTCCACCTAATCGGGGAGCACTCACTGCCCAGCAGCTCAGGAACGTGCAGAGGTTTCTGCTGCCCTAGCTGGAGGCTGGGTGGATGCCGCAGGGCCACAGGGCTCGCCTGCCTGTGCTGAGCAAGAGGCATGGAACGGGGGCGCTCTTGGATGTTTGAATGGCACTAGCAGCTCACAATGCAAGCGATCTGCTTTGCAGAAAGGTTCTTTGATACACTCCGTGGATTAATATGATTTTAAAACTAATTAAAAGGGTATTACCAGCAAAGGGGATAAGAGTTTGGACAGGCGTGTATTAGAGCTGCTAATGCCAAGCGTGGAGTCCCTTCAGCTGCACTAATCCACTTGCTTTCACAGCAAAAGTGAAGCAGGGTGCAGTTAATCTTGCTGGTTGGGGAATTTTTATCAGAAGGGGATCTGTGTAGTATTTGATCTGTGGGACCTGACTCACATTCATTCTGTACAGTTTACTAGGTTCAGCTGGATTGTGCTTCTTCTGCCCTCTTTGCGCTTCCCGCTAGGCTGAAGGGAACCTCTTTGAATTGGGGCGAGCTGGGCGGGGGGGTAGGGGGATCTGCTAATGCAGCTAATGGTTGTAAATCAGAGAGACTTCTCTGCAATGGCTTGGCAGCCAGAGAAAGGAATCGGAGCAAACTCCCTGTGTGCAGAATACCCCAGGGTGGCTCAGACCCTGCCAGCTACGTGCGCTGACATCTCCTCCTCCGGGAGGAAAGGACACGAGCCAGCCAGCGTCATCAGCTGTTGGACACTGGTTGAAATAGAGGGCGCAGAGAGGAGAAGAGCCTTTTGTGGTCACTGAGCTGTGCCCAGAGGTTACGGTGCTGGGTGCTGGTACAAAGCCCGTGGGTAGGTAGAGGAAGCAAGATTTGCAGCTCCAGTAACAGATCAAGGATGGCGGAGGTCAAAATGGCCAAGCCCTGACCAGGGTTACTGACAACATCTGGGCTTCACCCCGACCGACTTTCAGAAAACCTTCAGAATCAACAAAGCCAGTCCCACCTACAGGGTGGGGAGCTGTACTTTGGAAAGCAGTGAAAGAGGCTTGCGAGTCATGGTGGAACCATCTAAACATGAACTCGGAGTGCGATGCAATGGCTGGGCAGGCTAACACGGTCCATGCAACCCGGATGGATAAACTGAGGAATATCAAGTAAGGGGGGAGTAAGGGGGTGGTATGATTATAACCTCTGTGTATGGCATTGCTGACATCACTGCTGGACACTGTGCCCAGTCCTAGTGTTCACACTTCGAAGAGGACGTAGACAAATTGGAAAGAGCCACAAGAATGATTCGAGCTCTGGAAAACTGGCCTGACGCCGAGACTGAAGAGGCTCAGTATATTTGGCTTATTAAAAAGAAGGGTGAGTGGGGATTTGATCAGAGTCTGTAAGTAGCTCCATGGGGAAGACATTTCTGATAGCAGCTGGGTTGGCTCTTCAGGCTAGCAGAAAAAGGCCTAACAAGATTAAATGGTAGGAAGCGGAAGCTAAATATATTCAAGCTAGAAATAAGGTGCAGATTTTTAAGGGAGGATAATTAACCATTGGAGCAACTTACCTAGGGATGGGGGATTCTCCATCGCTTGGGTATCCTAAAATCAAACAGGAGATCTTCCTAAAAGACGTGTCGTAGCACAACCAGAAGATATCGGCTTGATGCACAAATTACTGGGTGGGATGCTGTGGCCTGTGCTATCCAGGAGGTCAGATAAGATGATCACAATGGCCTTGGAATCGATGAATAATCTAGCCTAGGGGTCAAGTCTCTTCTTAACCTTCTCTTTGATGAACGAAATAGATGGAGTTGCTTCAGTCTCTCACTGTACGGCAGAATTTTTCTTGTGCCTTTCTCTGCACGCTCTCCAATTCATAGCCGATGGTTTGAAGTGTGAACACCACGGCTGGACAGGGTCTAAGAACAGTCTCACCAGTGCTGTTGACAGAGGAGATATCACCTCCTTACTGTTACTCAGCGCTTCCCCACTTGTACATCCAAGGATCCTGTTAGCCCTCTTAGCCACAGCATTGCACGGGGAGCACGTGTTCAGCTGGTTTCCACCATTCATCCTAAGTCCTTTCCAGGGTATAGTCCACCATCCTATAGCTGTGACCGACACTCGGGGTTCCTAGAGGTAAGAGCTTGCATTTGGCTGTATTGAACTGCATCTTTGATTCTGTCCCACTCACTCAGCAATAGAGTGCAGTGACCCCCCCACCCCACCAACCTTGGGTCATGTGCAAACTTCATCACCAAAGATTTTATATTTTTTTCCAAATCGTTGATAGTGTTGGACTGAGAACTGATCCCTGTGAGACTCCGCGCCCCTCCTCCCCCACCACTAGCTGATACTTCCCTATTAACAATGAACGTGTTGAGGTCTAGGAGTTGGCCAGTTTCTAATCCATTTCATTGGTGCTACATCGATTTTCTCTGGTGCGAGTTTGTTAATCAGAATGGGCTGCAGTATGAAGTCGGGTCCCTTACAGATGTGCAAGCACTGGATATGATGTCCGCACCGTTACCCTTATAGGCCAGACTTGTCATTTTCTCCAAGAAAGTTGATTGTAAATTTGCTCAAAGTGTCTGCCAAGACGTCGTGTTTCCCCGGCAGATGGGTCACTGGAGCAATCCCGGGTGGATGCTGTGCTGCCGGAGCAGGAAAACTCTCTGCCGCAGCTGGCTAGAAAAATCCCGCCTTGGTAGTACATCACTGGGGCTGTCTGTCAAAGCTTGGACGGGTTTGGATGTGATCAAGGAGAGCGAGCCTTGCAGGCCAGACGAATAGCACACGGATGTGGAGCCTCATCCTCTGCAAAGCTTGCAAACCTGGAATGGGTGGAGGTGTAAGTGTGTCACTGTCTGGGACTGTTACTGCAGAGGGGCAGGGAAGTCCTCCCTTGCCTTTTGCAATAAAGCCCCCTCAGCGTCCAAAGACGTTTTGGGTGGTACGTCCACAACTAGCCCCAGAGGCTCGGATGTAGCCTGGCGAAAGGTGCTGGTCAGTTGCACTGGTAAATAACCTGTCACAGCTTTGGCATCTCAGGGCTCCACCTTGTGTGAGGATGAAAACGAACTAGTCCTCGCTCCACTCCTTGGAACTTTGCATATTCAGCATGCAAACCTTCCTGAGGACCCGGGTCTGGAAACAGAGCTGGATGCGTTGTGCTGAATCTTGCATGCCCAACAAGATTAAGGTGTTAATAAAACCCTTGTTTACTGTATTACAACACTAAACACATTGGAGCAGGTTTGTGTTACGTGTTCGCTGGCAATTACCATTGTAACAACCATCCTTTAAAACCTCGTGTTAAATACACACAAGAAAAACACAGTCAAAGCATTTGAAACATGAAGTTACGTAAGAACATCATTGTCGCAATGTCCGTTATCCCCTTTCCCGCCGGTTGTCTGGAGTATTTGTAGGAGAACTCGCCTGCAGGCCAGTCTCTTTAAATAGCACTAACGCGAGCTCACTGTCCTTTGGGGGAGAAAGGAAAAGCTCCGGGAGATGTTCATTTTTGCCACTGTGGATGTTGTTTGCTTCAAAGCAAAAGCAAACAGGCACAAAGGCATCGCACGGAATAACCAAACCAGAGAAAGCACTGTCTGTCTGCTGGCCTTTCTCGCTTGCCGGCCCACTGGGGAATTCCAAGGTGTTAGTCTTAACTACTCTGAGCCCTGGTAGAGGTCTGCCTATGGCAGGCTGTCACGGAGGGACTGTGTTACCTGCCTCTCTAGTCTAGGCTCACCACAGTGTTGCAAGATTTAGGTGAGCCTGGCAGAGGGTCTCTTCTCTGGTTCTCCTTCTGGTCCCCTCTGGTCAGGTCAAGGCAGCGAAGGCGTTCGGATGGGATGGTGGATCCCAAGGTTATGGTGTGTCGGCCTCCCACTTCCGTGATGTGTGTGTCTGGGATGCTGTGTCTCCAGAGATGGGATCTCTGCAAGGGCACACGATGCTCCACTCATGGGCCTTTGTTGCTCCGGGTTACCTCAGCAAATCCTCTCTTGGGGGCATTTCTAATTCCTTCTCCTGGACTCCGCTCAGGTGACTCTGATGGCAAAGTCCCTGACACGTTATGTGAGCTGGGTTCAGGGGGCTTGGGGGGAGGCAGCGGCTGCAGCTGAGCTAGTATCGGGAGTCAGATGAAGAGGATCTGGCTCTGTCAGGAGGGAGTGCCCATCTTGGGGTGTGCGCGGGGGCTGGGGTGCCCAGACAGTACAGTCTCGAGCTTTTCCTGGTGGGCTGCAAGATGGTCCACGCTCTGTGGGGACCTTCCCTTGCAAATGGCTGGAGAGCACTGGCAGAAGCTAGGAATCCGGGAGATTTCCTAGTAGACTAGAACAGTCTTCCAAGAGAAGTGGTGGAAACTGGATAAGCCCGTCTCCGTGTTCTGCAGGGAATAATGATCTCTGGTCCCCAAGGAGGCAGACTCCGCGGGCCCTATCGTCTGTCTCCACCCTTCGTGATTCGCCAGAGGTGGAGAAACCCTGGTGTTTAGTGTATCGAACGGGTGTCTCCAGCTGAGTAGTTCTCTGCTAGCCGCCTGTCCCTTCATGCCTCTCCTGATCTCGTTGCAGGGTTCAAAGCGAGTCCTGCGATCCAATGAATACGTCCTTCCACCCGGGGGCCTGATGGAGACTGACCTGGAACTGACTTTTTCTTTACAGGTAACGTGCACCTTGCTAGCCTGGATGCAGAGCACCCGGCCTCAGCAGGATCTGACGCTATTCGTACCGCCCCGGGTCCCTTCCCGGCCACAGAGAATTCGGGGAGAACCGAGCAGGGCCCCTGGGGTGATGGTCCCTGCGGGGTGCACGTGTGATGCGGGGAATGCGCAGTCGGGGTCCGGACTGTCAGCATTGGGCTGATTGCGTCTCCGTGCCTCATGGGCACCTCGCTGTGTCTCGCCTGTGCAGTGTGGGCGGAGGAGATGCGGAGGGTGAAGTGGGTTTGCGTGGGGCCTGGGGGAGGGAGCAAGCTGCTCAGGGTGGATCCGAGGCCGGAAGGAGGTTGGGGTGCAGGCTCGGGAGCTGATAGGGCTGTGATTGCATGAACACGAGGCCTGGCCTGTGTTGCTCTCCTGCCCTGCCATGGCTGGGTGTTTTCCCTCCCCCTGTAGTACCCACATTTCCTGAAGAGAGATGGCAACAAGCTGCAGATTATGCTGCAGCGAAGGAAGAGGTACAAGAACCGCACGATCCTGGGCTACAAGACTCTGGCGGTGGGGATCATTAACATGGCGGAGGTAAGCGGCGCCGGGAGGGGAACAGGCGCAATGCCCCGAGTGCCGCACGGGAGCTGCTGCTGGGGGCGGCTGGCCCAGGGGCTGCTCTGGCCTGGGAGCGCTGCCCAGCCGCCAGTACTGAGGCATCCTTGGGGCGGGGCACAGGCGGTGCTGGGCGGCCGTCACTGTGCCATGTTCGTCTGCTCGCCCAGGTGATGCAGCACCCCACAGACGGAGGGCAGCTTCTGGGCCTCCACAGCAACATGAAGGATGTGAGCCTCCGAGTGGCTGAAATCAGCATCTACTCCCTGTCCAGCCAGCCCATTGACCATGAAGACGGCAGCGTCCCTTCCGGCCCCAAGATCAAAGCCTCGGGTGCGTATCTCTCAGCCCAGACGAGACGCGAGCACTGCTCTCCCCACTCTCAGCGCAGGTCTCCCCAGGCTCCCCCGAGGCGCTCTGGGGCAGGGATGTGGGGGACACCCCATATCCCTGGGCATGCTGGGTGTTTCCCAGGGGCGGGTGGGGGGATCTGGCTCGGATGCAGCATTTGCATTTTCTGGTTTCAGATCGCTCTCCGGACATGGATAACTACTCAGAGGAGGACGACGACAGCTTCTCTTCAGAGCAGGAGGCCAGCGACGACGCTGTGCAAGGCCAGGTAAGGGTGGTTTAGCCCTGCTGCTGCGGGGGTCTCAGGTCAGAATGGGTCCCGCTGCCTGTCCTCAGGAAGAGGGAATGCCTGCAAAGCCCTGCGGCGGGAGGAATGGAGTGAGCCTGCAGGTGCCCCCTTGGCCCAGACCCTCTCCTGCCCTGGGAATGAATGCCTGGGCCTCGGGCGAGCGGAGAACAGGGGCCTCGGGGCGCCGGCCGGCCGCAGCGCGCAATAGGGGATGTCTCGGGGTGAAGGCTGTTGGAACTCTCTGGAGCACAGGGCTCCTCCTTCGTCGAGCCATAGATCCCACAGCCCAAAGGGACCGGAGTGATGATCTAGACTCATCTCCTGCATGACACAGGCCGGAGAACTGCCCTGAACAAACTCCAACTTCTACTAAAGCATCCCTGTTAGAAAAACATCCCAGCTGGATTTAAAAATGGCCAGCGCCGGCGAATTCTCTCTAATCCCGGGTCAATGATTCCAGTGGCTCATTACACTCACTGTTAAACACCTGCACCCTATTTCCAGTCAGAACTTTTCTAGCTTCAGTTTCCAGCCCTTGGATGGTGTGAGACCGTTCTCGGCTAGACGGAAGAGCCCGTTATTAGATATTGGGCCCCCCCGTAGGTACTTTCAGACCGGGATTGAGTCAGCCCTTAGCCTTCTCCTCGAGTGGTGTGGGGCAGGACACGTGTGAGTCTGTGACCGCCTGGTGCTCAGGTGCCGCACGATCAGGGTGAAAGGGAGTCCCAGGGGAGCGAGCGATCCCCCTGCAGTGGGCGGGTGCGCTGTACGGAGCAGTCTGGCTCTGGCCGTGCGCAGTCTGCCGGGGATGCCGGTCGCCGCTGACGGTCATGGGGTGAAGGGGGGAGCAATGAGAAGCTGGGAGATGATAGACTTGTGCTCCGGCGTCATGTCAGAGGGCCCTGCGCTGGCTTCCAGGGGGGCTGGGACCCTTCCGGAAAGGCCGGGGTGCCGCCGGTGCGCTGTGCCCTTCTGATGTGCTGCCGTCTCTGGCCGTTTAGGATCTGTACGACGAAGAGGATGAAGTGAGGAAGCCGAAGAAAGCCCGCAGGAAAATGATCCGAACCACGTCCATGAGCAGAGTAACGTCCGCCTTTCTTGTGCTAGCGCAGCAGGGCTGGGCCCGACCCCTGCGGGGGGCCCGGTAGGGGAGCCTCCATAGCACTTCCCCAGCAGGAGGCACTTGCTGTGGGGAGCTCCCACATGCTCCGCCCCTTGCCCCGCTGTCCGTAAGCAGCTGGAGGGTAGCGGTGCAGGGAGAGAACACTTCCCGGTGCAGCATGCAGTGATCTCGCCCACAGGCTGCGAGCGGTGTGTAGCTCACGAGGGAGCAGCAGCCGTCCTGCACTGGGGCGTGGCGGTGCCCATCCCTGGGGGGCCATTGCCTTGGTCCCGTGGCTCAGTCCTCTCTGCCCTGCTCCCTGGTGGAGCCTGTGCGGCCGGGGGGAGACTGGTGCGATGCGTGCGGTAGCCGTGTCACCCGCACACGTGTCCCTGGCTCAGAGCATGGGGAGGTTTGCAGGGTGCATTCCCTAGCCCGCTGCTCTGCCTATCCACCGAGCTTGTCTGGCCCCCTCGCTCCTGCCCTCACGCGCCCCGGGAGCAGGGCCGGGCTGTTCTCGCCGTTGGACAGGTCGGGAGCTGTGGCCCGGGGAGCAAAGTGACCGGCCCACGGGCACACAGGACGTCTAGCAGAGCGGGGACTCGAACCCAGGTCTCCCAGTCGATGACTACGGTTGTTGCTACTGAAAGCAAAGGAAATCTGGCTCTCCCTCTCCCGCACCTCCTGAGCCCTCACGGTCACGTCTTGTCCGTCAGCCTGCCAATGCGCACACCTACCAGCCAGGCTCGGCACGGGCAGGTTCTGCTCCCACGCCGCCTAGTCAGTGCCAGAGGGCCGTCCGGACCTTTGACCCTTAAGGGGTGGGCCAGCCCGCCCCAGTTAAGAGCTCTGCCCTCGGGATGGCTCTGGGGAGGCCGGGGCTGCAGTAAACCGGGGCAAACTGCTGGGCCTGCGTAACAGGGGCTTGCTCCAGCCAGAGCTCCTCTCTCTGAAGGGGCCGGGTGCTGTGTCTCTGCACCTGGCCTGTCCTGGCTGCTTTGCAGAGGTTCCTGGGGTCCCCTGGATACTTCGTTGATGTGTTGTGTCCCTTTTCCCTCCCGTCTGTCTCTGGGAGCTCTTTGGGTTGGGCTGCGTCTCTGTGTTTAGCGAATGCCATCGCTGTCATGACAATAGCTCGTAAGCCCGGTGAAGCTGCTAGCTTTGAGGCTGTGGGGGTGCCCACCTCTCCCCATGTAGGGGTGCCGGGGAGCCGAGAGTTCGGCACCCGGCGCAGTGAAAGCGGGTGGCTGGGGGTAGCCACTCCCTGGGAACCTCACGCATTGTCCTCTGTCCTTTCCTTCCAGCAACCCAACTTCAAGCAGAAATTCGTTGCTTTGCTGAAGAGATTTAAAGTGATGGATGAGGTGAGAACGGGCGGGTCCATCCCTGTCTGACACATGGCGCCAGCAGGACGAGCTCCTTGGGATCCGTCTGGGGCACCAGAACAGGGGGAGCCGGGGGGGCCATGATTCCACCGCTTTTTACCGCCCGTAAGGGCAAGCGAGGGGGCAGAGAGGAGCGAGTGGCGGGCGGGGTCTTGGGGGGAAGAGGCAGCGTGAGGGCAGGGGCTCGGAGAGAAGGGGTGCCCCTGCGCCCCCCCCCCACACACACACACACTTTTAGGAAACTTCTGCAGCTCCTGAATCAGTCCCTTGGCTCTCTCCTGGCAAACCCGGCGTGCAGATGTGTTAGAGCCCAGTGATGTGTCTCACCCCATGGGAAGCCCACCCCTGCCCACGCTGACATGAGCCATGAATCCCCAGGGAGGGGCTGGCCGGCTCTTTGTAGCGTGAAGGGCGGGCACTTGTGGGCAAGCTGCTAGTGGAAGAGCCTGTACGTGACACGGGCAGAGCGTCGGGGTTTCCCACGTTCCAGCCTCCAGGGGAGTGCAGCCAGGATTGGTGGGGGAATCTCCTGGTGCTTTCAAGTTCCAAAATCCCAGCATTTGGGTTTCGCGATGCCTGAGAACAAAGGGAGGGGAAATCGGCAGCGTAAACAACCTCAGCCCATTTGTCTGTGGTTTGGAAGAGCTCTGGGGCCTCAGGGGCTCGGAACAGGAGCTTAACGTTCGACCAGGGGATAGGGCCGGGCCCTGAGAGGTGCCTTTTGCCCTCCCTGTGACCCCCCACCCTGGTTTGGCCAAGTTACAAGACACAATAAATTGCCGTGTGCACATGCTCAGTTGAGCTTGCTCCAGAAATCTTAGAACATTCCATATGCACTGTGCATGCTCCTCAGAGACTTCAAGGTCAGAAGGGACCATTCCGGGGGAGGGATAGCTCAGTGGTTTGAGCATTGGCCCGCTAAACCCAGGGTTGTGAGTTCAATCCTTGAGGGGGCCATTTAGGGCTCTGGGGCAAAAATTGGGGATTGGTCCTGCTTTGAGCAGGGGGGTTGGACTAGATGACCTCCTAAGGTCCCTTCCAACCCTGATAGTCTATGATCATCTAGTCTGACCTCCCGCACAACGCAGGCCACATAATCTCACCCACCCACTCCTGCAATAATCCTCTCACCTGTGTCTCAGTTATTGAAGTCCTCAAATCATGGTTTAAAGACTTCAAGATGCAGAGAATCCTCCAGCAAGTGACCCGTGCCCCATGCTGCAGATGAAGGCGAAAAACCTCCAGGGCCTCTGCCAATCTGCCCTGGAGGAAAATTCCTTCCCCACCCCAAATATGGCGATCAGCTGAACCCTGAGCATGTGGGCAAGACTCACCAGCCAGACACCCAGGAAAAAGTTCTCTGTAGTAACTTCCAACATCCCATCATTGGGCTATTTACCACTGATAGTCAAAGGTCAATTAATTGCCAAGATCATGCTATCCCATCAAACCATCCCCTCCATAAACTTATCTAGCTTAATCTTGAAGCCAGATAGGTCTTTTGCCCCCACTGCTTCCCTTGGAAGGCTGTTCCAGAACTTCACTCCTCTGATGGTTAGAAACCTTCGTCTAATTTCAAATCTAAACTTCCTGATGGCCAGTTTATATCCATTTGTTCTTGTGTCCACATTGGTACTGAGCTTAAATAATTCCTCTCCCTCCCTGGTATTTATCCCTCTGATATATTTAAAGAGAGCAATCGTATCTCCCCTCAGCCTTCTCTTGGTTTTAGCGCCTCCCTGGGGGTTGATGTCCCTTTTGGGGGCTGCGTTTGATACTTGCGACTGGGAGACCAAGGCAGGTGTCTTCAGCACAGAGGGGTTACAGCTTCATGCTGGGCACATCCCAGGGCTGTGGCCCTGGAGGCAGGAAATTAGCCAGCAGTGATGATGGAGCAGGCACGGAGGAGCGTGCGGGGAGGTGTCTACATTAGGGCCGGCCAGTCTCTAACCGCACGTGGCAGGACGCGCGGGGGATTGGCCTCGTTTCCCCCGAGGCAGGCCCAGCTGTGTCAAGTTTGGGGAATGGCCACGTGACCAAATTCCTGCTCCTGCGGCCCTGGGCAATGACTGTGAGCAGCTGGCCCCTGCCCCCTTCGTTCCTCGGGTGGCTCTGTCCTTGCTGCTCCAAGAGGACAGGCAGGCCCTGGCGGGAGGTGCGTCTCCAGAAGGCTCCGGGAGCCCCAGAACAGGCTGTAGCCTAGAGCGGGCCCTGCCTGTGTCAGTGGAGAGAACCCAGGCGCCTGGGCCAGATCGGAGCCGAGATCCCCACGCTCCTCCCCTCCCGGCTGACAGGCCTGTGGGGCTGCTGCTCTCCGGGGAGCACGCAGCCGGGGACGTGGGGCCGGGAGCACTGCTCTTACCTGTGCTGCTCTGCCGCAGGTTCTGGACTCCGACCCGGTGGGTCAGACCCGAGAAGTGGAGGAGGACCTGGGGCTGCTCTACGACAGCTTGGAAGAATGCAACCACAGCGACAGCGGCCCCGAGCTGGAGGAGAACGAGAGCGTGCACAGCACCCCCAAGCCCACCCTGAGGTGAGAGTGGACGAGACGCAGCCGATGTCCTGCACCGGGCGTGCGGGGCCAGGCACCGACAGAGCTCCCCACGCTGTGCCCTGGGGGCCCCACAGGTCAGTTACGCTCCCCTCTGCCCAGCCAAGAGCCCCGGGCGGTGCTTTTCTTTCCCGCGGCGCTCCCGGGCTCCTTGCTGGCACACAGCCTGGGCCCCGCTTCGATTCGTGGGCTTTGAGAGGAAGCGTCCCAGGCTAACGCTGCGCCGCGCCGGATGCCGGCCTTGCCCAGGGCTGGAGCAGCACAGTACCTGGCTAGAAGTCGCATGGCCTGCGGAGTGCATTTCCTATGTCTCCTGGAGAGCCAGCCCAGAGCAGGACTGATGGGCTCGCTCGCTGCCGGACGGGACGGAGGGAGGGGGCACGTGCACTGGCCCCCAGGGAGGAAGGAGCCCTGTCATCCCTCTGTCCTGGGTGGGGGGGGGGGGGGGACGGGGACACGCTCTGTCTACACTGCAGCTGCGAGCGAGCCCCCCGGCCTGGCAGACTGACGCTAGCTCCGCTCAATCGAGCGTGCTAGGAATAGCAGTGTGGATGTTGCGGCTCTCCCACTGGCTCTGAACTCGGGGGCTAGCAATGACCACCCCGCTCCTGGGTCTGCCTAGGCTGGGAAGCTCACTCCAGCTGCAGTGCAGACAGACCCACAGCGAGCACGGGGGCGGGGCCAGCGTAGGTGAGCAGCCACTCAGCTGGCTGGGGCCAGTGTGCGATGCCTCCGAGAAAGGTGAGGGAATCCCAGTGGCAGGAGATGTACGTCTCAGTCGCTGGGGACTTCCTCATTCATAGCAATGTCCAGTCCTCTGCTGAGCCCCACTGAGCCCCGGGCCTCACATTGTGGCAGTGAGTTCCACAGGTTAGCTGGGCATCGTGTGAACAAGTATGGCCTTGTGTCCGTTGGAAATTAGCACCCTCGAGTGTCAGTGACTGTCCCCGTGGCCGTACGAGGGAGCGCTGGACTTCGCTTCTCTATCCCGTTCACTCTTCTGGGCGCATCTGTCATGAGCCCTGCCATCTCTGCTGGCCTCCCAGAGGGTGGCTGCCCGTCTCTGAACCCCTCTGTTTGTGGGGTTACTTCACAGATGCACACGCCAGCTCAGAGATCGGGTATGGTAAGATTGGATTGAATCCCCCATCCCCATTGGGATCACCTAGTCTGACCCCCTGGAGAGACAGGCCAGAGACTGGCCCCCACTCATTCCCGGAGCAGAGCTTTAGAAAAACAGCCCAACATGACTGATGAATTGCCAGTGTCGGGGAATCCAGCACGACCCTGGTGAGTCGTTCCAAGGGCTCGTTCCTCTCTCTGCTAAACATCGACGCCTTATTCCAGTCTGAGTTCGTCCTGCTCCCACTTCCAGCCACTGGCTGGTGTTAGACCAGAGCCCGTGACGAAGTCTCTGTTCCGCGTGTCAGGATGTGCAGACTGTCACCAAGTCCCCCCTTCACCTTCTCTGGGCCGAGCTGACTAGCCAGAGCCCCCGGAGCCTGTCCCTGGGAGCCAGGTATTTTCAGCGTTGGTTTTGGTCTCGTTTGGTTGCCCCTCTGGCTGCTGCAGCCCCTGCCAAGGAGTCTCCATCGAGCTGCCCGTGGTGACACCCAAGGCTCTCGCGGGGGGGTGACAGGTGCCTTTGCCTCTCACCTCATGACTGACTTCCTGAACCACCTCTTACGGGGGACTCTGCCCCCAGTCTAGTCTCCTTTCCCCGCTGCTCAGAGCGCTGTAGTGGGTTGGGGAGGGGTGATTTCCCTTAGCAGCAGCCGCTGAGTTCAGCTGGGCTTTTACCCTGGGGTCGTTCGTTCTCTTCGGGACCAGTTGTACCTGGGATTGAACTCGGGCTCCAGGGTCTGCACTTCCCAGGATCATAGGACAGGCGTTTGCAGAGAGCTGTGACGTTTGCTGCTCTCCAGGGCACGTCACTGACTTCAATACGCCTCCTTTTTGATTGCCAGTCCAGCCACTGCGTTGTTAAGCGCTTGGATGAAGCTGGGGACATTTTGCTCATAGGTTCGGCAGTGCTGCTCTGTCATGTGGAAACAAGATCCTAGCTGTCTTGGGTCACTTCCGCCTCTGTGATAGCCATGGGCCAGTAGCTGGTGTCGTTTTTGGCCCCCTCGTCCTGTGCCCTGGGCCTGTGCCCTGGTCGTCAGCTTGTTCCAGCCAAGTCTTTAGAACGTGTTGTGTCGCAGCCGCCAGCCCTTGGGCTGCGCACCGCGTCTGGGATTCCTGGACCGCCATCGATCCCCCACTTCCCTCCAGATCGGGGACTCCACATACCAGCTCCCTTTGCCTGGAGCTCGGGCCTCCACCGGCCAGCCACGTCTTTGTCAACGGGTTGCTGTGGCTTTGGGAGAGGATGGGGCAGACGGTGCTGGGAGCCTCCGGAGCTGGCCTGCCCGTGGTTCCTGGCCATGCCTTTCTGTCGCGTCCAAACCGAGCAGCTGGGGGGGCACCGCAGGAAGAGCCTTGTGATCTCGCGGGGTTCGGCCAGCCGGTGCTCTGTACCCACAGTCAGCTAGTCTAGTCTCTCGCGCTGCGCTTTGCGAGGCATCTGCCCGGGGCTGGTCTCCGCTGCCGATCGTAGGCAATCGTCCGGCAGCTGCGCCGTCCCGGCACGGCTCCACAGCCGACAGAAGGCCAGTCTGGAATGCCCATCGGCAGAGTGGCTGCAGGAGCCGGGGCGTGAACCTGCCTTGTGAAAGGAGTGTCTGACTCTCGGGTGGTTACGCTCTGGGCCAGGCTGCCCAGGGAGGCAGCGCAATCCCCGTCACTGGGGGTCTCTAAGGCCAGGGATGCTCTGGGGTTACTTGGCCCTGCCTCGGTGAGGGGGGCTGGACTCGGCGACTCTCCGGGTCCCTTCCAGCCCATGTGTCTGACTCTGCATTGGTGTAGGTCGCTGACCACAGGGGGGTGTGGACCTCAGCTGTGCGTTCCCAGCTTTCTGGTGGGGACGGGGGCATCTCAGCTCATGTTAAACACGGCGCTGTCTGGGAACAGAGAGGTGACCCCGGCATCCCCTGTGCGTGGGACGTGTCCCTGACAGCCCCCGAGAGCCTCAGCTATGGGAAGGAGTCAGACCCTGCAGGCTCTGCGTCATCCACCCTCCCAGCGACGGGTCCCTGAGGCGCCTGCCCCCAGGCTGCCCACCCGCCCGGAAAGCGCCGGTGTCCTGTGGGCCTGCAGTCAGTGCCGCCCCATGGCGTGTTCCCTTCACACCAACGCCCCACCTCCTGTGCCCGCTCCTCCCCTTAGTGATCCCCACCCGTCCTGGGGATCCGCCTTCTGTGCCAGCCAGGAGCCCAGCAAGCCCCTCGGCTCCACGGACAGGATGGAGCAAGGCACCGCGGGGCCTGGGAGACATGGCACCAGGCTCCCTCCGACAGTCCCGGTACGTGAGGGCGGGAGTAAACCTGCCCCAGCCCTCCCAGCAGGGAACTGGCCCGTCCTTGGCTCCCAGCCCTGCGCCACCTCCAGGAACCGCAGGGCCCAGACTCAGCCCGAGTCTTCCCCCACACCCCGGCCCAGCGTGGGTTTGAGGGCATGATCCCTGGGCCCTCGGTGTCGCCCCTTTGTGGCTCAGCGTGCCAAGGGACAAGCTCCCCTCCCTGCAAGCTTCACCCTCCCTCCCCTGGGGACAGCGAGTGGGGGGCCTGTCCGTGGCACTGCGTGCTCGGAGAGGCTGAGGGGGGCCGAGCGGGGGTCCTGGTGTCCTCGTGTCTGTCTCACCTCGCCCTCTGTCTCCCTGTGCGTCTGTCTGTCTCTCCTGCAGGCGTTTCTTTGAGGGCGTCTCTCACTCGGGTTCCCAGACTGAGATCGGCAGTCTGCACGGCCAGAAAGGGCAGGAACGGGAGTCCGGCAGCCCCGTGAGTCACCCCCCGCCTCCTCGTCCTCCCCCGGCAGCCAGGCCAGCAGCCTGTGGGGCTGGGGTGTCCTGCCGGGAGCCAGACCTCCCAGGGAGGTGCCTGCCGCCAGCGGGGGTCACTGCGCTGCGTTTCCTTCTCCTTTTCTCTCTTCCCTGGGCGCGAGCGGCGTCCTTTCCTAGCACCGCCGGGTGGAGTAGGAGCGCTCTCGGGTGGGCACTGTTGGGGGCACAGAGGACTGGCGGGAGCTCTGGGGTGCAGGCTGCCCCACTCTCGTGTGTCTCCAGAGGCAGCCAGACCCACATCCGGCTGCCCTGTGCTGGGGGCCACGCGTGGGGCCCTGCCCTGGGATGCTCTGGTCTAGACTCTGGTTCCCCCTCCCCAGGGACAAGCGGAGACGCGAAAGGCCGGAGCTCCCCGGGCCCTAGAGGAGACGGGCGTGGAGGCGGTGGCCGCGGTGAGTGTCGGGCGGGCGGCTCCCACGGCACTGAGCCCGGGAAGTGAGCTGTCCCCTCGGGTGTGGGGAGGGGAGAATGCTGCCAGCCAGTGGGAGGGGGCAGACGTGGGCAGGGAGCTGAGAGGAAGGATGGTCCAGTGGCTAGAGCATTTGGGAGCTTGGCTCTGGGCCCCCGTCTAGTGGGGCAGACAGTGCCGAGCATTCAGGTCCCACAGGGACGGGCCAGAGACATGCTGTAGCTAGAGAGTGGGAGGGCAGAGGGGGGCAGGGAGGAGGCCTGCCTCATGGAGACTGGCTGTGGGCCCATCAGCCCCTGGGGAGGGGTCCCGCCTCGTGGAGACTGGCTGTGGGCCCATCAGCCCCTGGGGAGGGGTCCCGGGGCCCTGGTGTCTCTCCTGTGGCCAGTGACTCTCCGTGTCCCCTCAGGTGCTGGAGGTGGAGGAGCCCTTCCCACGCCCCGGGGCAGCAGAGGCCGCCGGGCGGGAGAGCAGCGTTGACAGGCTGGCCCAGCTGGGCGGAGCCGGCAAGCCCGAGCCCCCAAATGCTGTGTCGCCCAGGTAAGGCGGCTCCCAGGCTGGGACGGGGAGAGCACGGGTGGGCCCACCACACTGTTCCCTGGCGAGGAAAGTGCTGACGGACCAGTCACAATGGGATGATGGGGGCCCGGCCTGGCCCCAGGGGCGGGGGAGAACAGGGGCCCTGCCCGGCCCCAGGTGCAGCCAGCTCCGGTTTTGCGATGGTGTGGGTTTGGGGACAGTTCTGGGGACCCGGCTGCCCCACACGCTGCAGTCCCGGCCCTGGGGAAGCTCTAACGCCGGGAGATTCTCCCCCTGCAGCAAAGCTGAGAGCAGACCGGTGTGGCGGCCCCGCAGCACCTCCATGAAGGACCGGCAGAACTCGAAGGGGCAGAGCGACCGCGCCAGCAGCCTGGACAGCGAGAGCTCGCCGGACTCGCGGCTCAGCGCCCAGGTCAGGCTGCAGCCGTGCGCACACTTGGGTGGCATTCCTGCCTCTCGCGGGGCAGGGGGCGCTGGGGCTGGGCTCCACCTGCTTGCAGGAGAGGCAGCGGGTGGGCCGGTTTGCTGCCTGTGGGGCCCTGGCCCATGTGGGTGGAGAGGCGTTGGAGCGGGACAGTGGCTGGCCTGTGGGAGACCAGGGGATCCCTGCAGCGTTTGATCCTGCCTGGCTGTGCTGTCTTAGGTGCCCCGGAAATCCGTCTACGATCAGCTGAACCAGATCCTGATCTCGGACGAGCACCTTCCGGAGAGCATCGTCCTGGTGAATGTCGCCGAGTGGCAAGGGCAGGTGAGGAGGGAGGGGAGCCGGGCTGCACACCAGCGGGACAGGCTGCTTGCGGGGCTGTGGGAGGGGGCAGCCTGGCGGGGGAAGGCGGCCCCAGGAAATAGAGAGTTTCCAAGCTAGGGCCATATGTCCTTTGTCCTCGCTCGGGGGCAGCCGTTGGAGAACAAGACCGGGAATAGCATCAGTGCCTTAGGAACGATGTACTACACGGCAGTGCAATAGGGGAGAAGGGAAACATTTCGGTTTATTGAGAACCAAGGAGATCCTGGCTGTGGCACAGGCCCCCCCGCTCCCAGCTGGAGAGGATAAAGTTGCCGATAATGGTGCAGAAAAGGCAGGAGTGTTCGGCGACTGTTTCTGAGCCGGATTTGAAAAGGAACCAGGCCGATGTGCTCGTGTCCCGTGTGGAGGACGAAGCGCTTTCCAGCCCGGCAGTCACTGAGGAGGATTAAACACCATCTGCCAGGGACGAGCGTTTGTAACACAGCAGGCCTGGAGAACTTGTACCCAAGAGTCTTAAAAGAGTCGACTGAGGAGATCCCTGATGCTAATTTTGAATAAATCTTGGAATACCAGGGAAACTCCAGAAGCCCGGATGAGTGCTGATGTGGGGCCAATATTCAGAAAGGGCAGGTGGGATTAGGTGGTTAGCTGTGGGCCCATTAGCCCGACATGAGTCCCGCGCGATGTCATGGAAAAGCCGAGCTGGGATCCAATTGCAGATGAAGGACAGGTATATAATTAATGCTGGCCAAGGTGGGGTTATGGAAAACGGGTCCCGTCAAGCGGCCCTGATTTCATTCTCCGATGGGATTACAAGTGTGGTTGATAAAGGTAACGGCAGAGATGTAACGTACTGAGATTTGGGGAAGGTGTTTGACTCAGCGCCGCACGAGACGCCAGTTCACAGACCTAGCCCAGCCTCACGAGAGCCCTCGCTGAACGGACTGAGAACGAGCTGCCTGGCAGAGCTCACAGGGAGTCGTCCCTGGGGACTCCTCGCTGGTTGGGCGTGGTTCTGGCGGGATTCCTCAGGGCTTGGCAACACTGGCAGTAAATACAAATTGCTGCTGTTGTGCTCCAGGGAGCCAGCGAGCCAGAGCCAGGAGGCGATTTTACCTCTGTCTCCGGTGTTGGCGAGGCCAGTACTGGGCATTGAAAACGTGGCGAGGGGCAGAGAAGAGCGGTGGAAACGATTGGAGGGCTGGAGAAGACGCCTCCCAGTGACACTGACAGCCCAGGCTGCTCAGATTGTTAAAGGGGAGCTGGAGGGGTGACTAGGTGACAGTGGGTAAATGGGGGAGAAAATGCCGGGTCCGAAAGGAACGTCAGGGGCCCCTCCTCGAGCTGGGAGAACGGGCAGGCAGCTCGGAGCGATGGGCGAGGCTCTGTCCTGGAGACGGTTCTGCCGGGCACACACCCCTGCCTGAAATGCCCAGCGTGTCTGGGTCTAGCCTCCTCCCACGGGCACAGCACAGCTCCATGGGGGCCCTGGGGTAGGGGCCTGGCGCAGATACCCCCGGGAGAGGGACGCCTCTAGAACTGCTCCTACCCGGTGCCGGGTTCTGGATGCACTGGAGCCACTGGGGAGAGGGAAGGAACGTGAGCGTGGGCTCGGGCTGCCGTGGGCCCTGCGGGCTGGGCTGCCTGGAGCGGGCTTCAGCCCCTGCCTTCTCTCGACAGTACCTGAGCGAGCAGCTCCAGGCGCACAAACAACCCGTCATCTCCACCTGGTCCGTGGCCGACGTCCAGGCTGCCTTCAACACCATAGTCGCCCGCATCCAGAGATAGTGAGTGCAGCCGGGCGGGGCCTGAGCAGCGGGGGGAGGAGACTGGCTCTGGGGGCGGGGCCTGGCCCTGGCAGCATGGGATGGGGTAGGGGGCGGGCCCTGAGCAGCGGGGGGAGGAGACTGGCTCTGGGGGCGGGGCCTGGCCCTGGCAGCATGGGATGGGGTAGGGGGCGGGCCCTGAGCAGCGGGGGGAGGAGATTGGCTCTGGGGGCGCGGCCTGGCCCTGGGTGGAGCAGGCTCAGGGACTTGCAGTGAGGGAGGGGTTGGAAGGAGAAGCGCGTGGATGCTGGGCAGCTGACTGTGCACCGTCACCGGATTGGGCCCTGAGTGCATGGGCTGGGAGCAGGGATGGGCTGCCTGCCTGTGTCCCAGCTGGGTGTTGACACTGGACCCTAATGATGGCGGTGTCAGTCTCGACACTGAGAACTCATGGCTGCTCCCCGTAAGCCCCTCCACTGAGGCCGCTGAGCAGCGAGGCAGGACACAGCAGCCCTGCCCCTGGGGAGCTGTGCCCTTCGTCTGGGCTGCGTGGGGGCAGTGGGCTTGTCTGCAGGGGTGGCGTCTGTCCCGGCCCCCGCGTGGCTCTGAGTCTCTCAGGGGTTTCTCTTCCTTCTGCAGCTGTAACTGCAACTCCCACATGCCTCCCCCAGTCAACGTGGCCGTGGCGGGAGACCAGAGCTACCTGAGTGTCGTGCTGCGGTTCTTCGTGGAGCAGCTGGCCGGCAAGACGCCCGACTGGCTGAACTACCTCCGCTTCCTCGTGGTACCACTGGGTAAGAGCCGCCTGCTGGTCGCCCTGGTTCCGGGCCCCGGGCCCTCTGGGGAAGGGGCTGCAGGGCCCCCCAAAGGCAGCCCACGTGGGGGAGAGGAGGCAGCAGCCGGGGCACCGGCAAGCCCGGGAGCAGCCAGGGTCTCTTCCGGCTGCGTCACTTCCTCCGTCTCCTTGGCAGGCTCACACCCGCTGGCCAAGTACCTGGCGTCTGTGGACGGGAGATACAGCGCCCTCTTCCTGGACACGGCCTGGAGGGAGCTGTTCAGCCGGGCCGAGCCCCCCAGCGCAGGTGAGCAGCGGGGCGCCCGGGGCGGTGCCCGCTCTGGGCTATGCGGGCAGCTGGCCATGCGCTCACCTCTCCCCTGTGTTACCAGATGTGCCCGTTACTCTGGGGTTCGCTCGTTTATTGGGGTTACTCCTCTGGGGCGGGGTTCTGTACTTCTATCAGTGTGCTGCTTGTGTCACTGGTGTTCTCACACGGAGCTCTCCCCCTCCCTGCTGCAAGTTCCCTCCCAATGGAGCTACCCTGCAGGACCTGGGTTCCCCAGGGCTGGGTTCCTCCAGTCCCCGAAACAAACGAACACGCACACGTTAACAGAGCGCGGCTGAGAGGCCGGGTTAATCGGCATCCCAAACTCACCCCTTCTATGCCCCTGGACTCAGCAGACTGGGGCGAGCCGCACTTTCAAGCTGCCACCCTCAAAGTCCCAGGTTCAGCACGTCGCTATCCCCACTTTCACGTTACAATTGTTCTGGGAGTGACCCACTGGGTGAGCAAACCCCACCGGATTTTGGGGCGCCACAGGGATCTTTAGCTTAGCTACGAGGAGCGTTGCTGCAGAGCAAATGGGGAAGCCAAAAACCACCCACGCCGGGGGAAGAGAGAGAAGCAACCAGCTTAACCATGAAAGTTATTTATTGCCAGGTGGTAACCATAAGGGAGCCAAACAAACAAAACAGTGATAATATTAAATCTGACTGAAATTTGAGTATAAAAGTCAGGTTTAGAAAACGATCACTGATCCCACCAGTCAGGGTCAGAAGGCTCTACCTAGAGAGAGCTGGGTTCTCACCGCGCCGTGAAGCTGGAATCGATCGGGGGTCCCAGGTGGTGGGGGTAGCTGAGGGTCCGGAGTGCTGGAGCCAGGCAGAGCCTGCGGCACAATCAGTCAGGAGAAGACGAAGTCCCAATGGAAGTGAGGCAGAGTTTGGATCCAGGCCTCAGAGCAGCCACCCCGTGGGTAGGGGTTTTTGTGGGGAAAGAACAATGGTTCAAGGGAGAACACGCCATTCGTTTGTGGGTAAATTGATGGCTCAAGGGTGGATACCCAAGTTGTTTTGTTCAGGCTAGACAATGGGAGCTGCTCATTCCTGGCTATGGGCGGTGTCCTTCCCGGGTGCCCACAATGCAGTGAGTGGCTCTGTCTCTCTGGTCCCAGCGTTCAGTGCGGTTCCTGCCTTGGAATCTCTGGTCTCCAGTGTGTATGCTAATGGCGATGCCTCCCTGTCCCGTCTTCGATGCAAATGGGGGGGGAGTTGCCTTAATCCTTCCCCCTTGTCCAGAGGGGTTTGGGTGCGTCTCCCACGGCCGTTTCGTTGCTTTTTGTAAGTCTGTCTTCCGATCGGCTTTGGTTCAAGCAGAGCCTGGGGGCGGGGCGGGGGGGGGGGCGGTGTCTTTCATGAGTCAGAATCAGAAACGAGGGAAGGGGTGCTGCGCCTGGTTCCGCGAGAATGCAGGCTGACCGGGAACACCTTCCCTCCCCAGACACCGTGGACGTCCCTGGCCGCGTGGCTCAGCTCATGGCAGGAGCCAGCCAGTCTCACCAGCTGCCCATCTCCGAGGCCATGCTGACATACAAACAGAAGAGGTGAGAGCAGGAGCGAGCGCTCAGACCCGGGCGCCCAGGCAGTCTCCCTGGACCCCGCCCAGCCTTTCCAGCCGGTGCCAGCTGCTGCCGAGGGCCCTTCCCCAGCCAGATCCGGGGGCTGGGCGCTTTGAATCCCAGCTGGGTGCTCCCCACCCGGTTTATGCAGCGCCCCAGGGAGCTGTCTGAACTAGCCGGCTGGCAGAGGAAAGGCCAGCAGGCCCCGATGGGCAGGGGCTGAGGGAGGGGTGGACTGGCTGAGCCCTATGCTGGGGTCCCCCAAACCGATGCAGGGTCTCCTGTGCAGTCCCCTTCTCAGCCGGCGCCCCCCCAGGGTGTGAGTGGCAGAAGCAGCCGCCGCCGGAGCCCAGAGCGGAGATGCCCAGACAAAGGCCACGTTGTGCTCTTCCCGCCCGGCCTGCCTGTGCCGTATCCCTCGGCGCGGCGTGCGGGGGCCCAGGCAGGGAGCAGGGCTGACCCTTCCCTCGTTTCTGATCAGAGCTTTGTACAGCCCCGTGCCTGCTCACACGCCCCCTGCTCCCCGGCGGGGCACCGATAACTGTCGTTCTCCCACGCTGCTGGCCCTTGTGGGGCGTGCCCACCCTGGGCACAGCCGCGTTCCCTGTGCCACTGCAAGGCTCCCATACGCAGCAGGCTGGGTATCGGCCAGGCGGGAGCGTCGCCGGGGACATGGGCAGCCCAGCTGCTTGGACACTGGCTTCTAGGCTGGGCGCTGGGCTCCCCGGCCTTCGCTGGCACACCCAAGGCCCCTCATCCTGCTGAGCTGCGCGGCCAGGAACGTGAGCCGCGGGCAGAGGGCGGAGCAGTGTGGCCAGCTGGGGAAAAGCCCCCAGAGCTACTGACCCACCTGCCTCGTTCAGAGAAACCCAGGGCTGGGATAGCAGGGGGAGAGGGGGGCACTGGCAGAGCTGAGGGGGAGCCCAGGCTAGCAGGGGCTGCGGGTCGGGAGTGAGGGGCACAGTCAGAGCTGGGGGCTGCGGGTCGGGAGTGAGGGGCACTGGCAGAGCTGGGGGGTGCCCAGGCTAGCAGGGGCTGCGGGTCGGGAGTGAGGGGCACAGGCAGAGCTGAGGGGGAGCCCCAGGCTAGCAGGGGCTGCGGGTCGGGAGTGAGGGGCACTGGCAGAGCTGGGGGCTGCGGGTCGGGAGTGAGGGGCACTGGCAGAGCTGAGGGGTGCCCAGGCTAGCAGGGGGCTGCGGGTCGGGAGTGAGGGGCACAGGCAGAGCTGGGGGCTGCGGGTCGGGGAGGTGAGCTGGGCACTGGCAGAGCTGAGGGGAGCCCAGGCTAGCAGGGCTGCGGGTCGGGAGTGAGGGGCACAGGCAGAGCTGAGGGGGAAGCCCAGGCTAGCAGGGGCTGCGGGGTCGGGAGTGAGGGGCACAGTCAAGCTGGGGCTGCGGGTCGGGAGTGAGGGGCACTGGCAGAGCTGGGGGGGTGCCCAGGCTAGCAGGGGCTGCGGGTCGGGAGTGAGGGGCACAGGCAGAGCTGAGGGGGAGCCCAGGCTAGCAGGGGGCTGCGGGTCGGGAGTGAGGGGCACTGGCAGAGCTGGGGGCTGCGGGTCGGGAGTGAGGGGCACTGGCAGAGCTGAGGGGTGCCCAGGCTAGCAGGGGGCTGCGGGTCGGGAGTGAGGGCACAGGCAGAGCTGGGGGCTGCGGGTCGGGAGTGAGGGGCACTGGCAGAGCTGAGGGGGAGCCCAGGCTAGCAGGGGCTGCGGGTCGGGAGTGAGGGGCACAGGCAGAGCTGAGGGGTGCCCAGGCTAGCAGGGGCTGCGGGTCGGGAGTGAGGGGCACAGGCAGAGCTGAGGGGTGCCCAGGCTAGCAGGGGGCTGCGGGTCGGGAGTGAGGGGCACAGGCAGAGCTGAGGGGGAGCCCAGGCTAGCAGGGGGCTGCGGGTCGGGAGTGAGGGGCACAGGCAGAGCTGAGGGGGAGCCCAGGCTAGCAGGGGGCTGCGGGTCGGGAGTGAGGGGCACTGGCAGAGCTGAGGGGTGCCCAGGCTAGTAGGGGCTGCGGGTCGGGAGTGAGGGGCACTGGCAGAGCTGAGCGGGAGCCCAGGCTAGCAGGGGGCTGCAGGTCAGGAGTGAGGGGCACAGTCAGAGCTGGGGGCTGCGGGTCGGGAGTGAGGGGCACTGGCAGAGCTGGGGGGTGCCCAGGCTAGCAGGGGGCTGCGGGTCGGAGTGAGGGGCACTGGCAGAGCTGGGGGGTGCCCAGGCTAGCAGGGGGCTGCGGGTCGGGAGTGAGGGGCACTGGCAGAGCTGAGGGGTGCCCAGGCTAGCAGGGGGCTGCGGGTCGGGAGTGAGGGGCACAGGCAGAGCTGGGGGGTGCCCAGGCCTAGCAGGGGGCTGCGGGTCGGGAGTGAGGGGCACTGGCAGAGCTGAGGGGTGCCCAGGCTAGCAGGGGGCTGCGGGTCGGGAGTGAGGGGCACAGGCAGAGCTGAGGGGTGCCCAGGCTAGCAGGGGGCTGCGGGTCGGGAGTGAGGGGCACAGGCAGAGCTGAGGGGTGCCCAGGCTAGCAGGGGGCTGCGGGTCGGGAGTGAGGGGCACAGGCAGAGCTGAGGGGTGCCCAGGCTAGCAGGGGGCTGCGGGTCGGGAGTGAGGGCACTGGCAGAGCTGGGGGTGCCCAGGCTAGCAGGGGGCTGCGGTCGGGAGTGAGGGGCACTGGCAGAGCTGAGGGGTGCCCAGGCTAGCAGGGGGCTGCAGATCAGGAGTGAGGGGCACAGTCAGAGCTGGGGCTGCGGGTTGGGAGTGAGGGGCACTGGCAGAGCTGGGGGGTGCCCAGGCTAGCAGGGGCTGCGGGTCGGGAGTGAGGGGCACTGGCAGAGCTGAGGGGCAGCCCAGGCTAGCAGGGGGCTGCGGGTCGGGAGTGAGGGGCACAGGCAGAGCTGGGGGCTGCGGGTCGGGAGTGAGGGACAATGCTAGCCCTGGGCAGAGCACTGGGAGGTACCAAGGCCATTTTCATGGCCCTCTGTCCTGGCGCAAGGTTGGGGAGGGGCGCAGGGCTTCACGCCCATTGTGTCCCCCCACAGGGCTCAGCCCCTGGAATCGGCTCTGGAGCCGTCTTGCCCCTGGGGGGTGGGCTGTGTGTGGGGGCTGGCACCGTGCCCGCCAGGGGCCGGCGGTCGGCACGTGTTCCAGCAGTGGCTCACCTCTCCCTTCTCTTGGTTTGTGGCACCCAAGGAAGAGAAGCCTCTATTTTGATTTTTATATCAGGTACTGGCCGTGGCTTGCTGCGCTGTCGCCTCGTTGTGTGTCCCTATGTCCCATAGAACCAGTGACCGCTGCCCGCCCCTCGGCTCCCCTCTGCCCTGGGCCCCGGAGCTTTGCATGTGAACTCGCTGCCCTGCAGTGGCTGTGGGGGGAGCCCCTGCAGCCCCCCCTGCGCTGCTGTTTGTCGCTATCCCTGCTCCTCCCCTGCCCTCCCTACTAGCCTGACCCTGGGCTGCAGCGTCGGGCGGGTGCTGTGCATGTAGGGGACGGGGCAGCCTGGCCCCAGGAGAGCAGGGCTGCTCCAGCCCCATGGAGCTCTGCTCCCAGTGGGGTGAACGACTTGGGGGCTCCCCCTGCCCGCTGGGAGGGCTGGGCACTGCCCTGTGTGGCGAAGGACTCGGGGCTCCCCTGCAGAAAGCCTTGCTCGGCCGCTCGGTGGCAATGCAATCCTGAAGGCACGGCAGGGGCCTGCCCGGTGGCCTGGCGCCCGAGGGCAGCAGCGTGCGCCCTGCGGCGGGTTTGCCTCTGACCTTTCCGCTCTTCCCTCGCTTAGCCCAGACGACGACTCCTGCCAGAAGTTTGTGCCATTTGTTGGGGTGAGTGTCTGATGTAACGGGGGGGCCCCAGGTCCTGAGCCCGGCGGGCACCGCACACCAGCCCTGCCAGGCGCATGGACAGTGGTGGGGGGGGGGAAGCCCCAGGCCTGAGGCAGGTGTCTAACATCTCTCTGTCTGCAGGTGGTGAAGGTGGGGCTGGTGGAACAGTCCTTCAGCGCCTCAGGTGAGCCCGCCCTGCGTCCCGGGGCAGACGGGGCTGTGCCCCTCAGTGCCAGGCTGCGTGTTTCACTGCTCCTGGCTCTGCCTCTTCCCCCTGCCGGGCAGGGGGGCACCCAGCCCAGGATCCACTGGGGGCAGCAGGGACCCCTCTGGTGGGGAACCGCAAGGGGGCTGCAGCCTGCCAGGGGCCCCCCCTCCCTCCCCGAGTCCTGCTGCAGCCTTGGCTGGCCAAGGGAGCCGGGAAGGTCCCATCTACACCCCTGGGGGCCAGGGCACCAGGACTTCCCACCAGTGAGTGCCCATCCCACCCCTGCACAGAACCACGGGCAATGCGGTGTCCTGGCCTCTGCCCCAGAGCACGTCTCCTCCCCCCCACGGCTCGGCCCCACTCGCCCCCCTGACTCGGCCCTGCCTGTCTCTCTTGCTAGTGGACTCTGACGATGCCACGGTCTGCACCAGTTCCCTGCTGATCTCCACCCCTCCGGCTGGCGCAGGGACCCCGCACAGCAAGGAGGCCATGGGCACCCCGCCGCCCTCCCCGTCCGTCAGCAGCGGCCTCTCGGGGGCTGGGTGAGGCTCCGCAACGGGGGCTGGAGGGAGGCCATGGCAGGGGCCCAGCAGCCATGTTACCCGTGTCCCTGCTGCTCACGCCAGCAGACCCGGCCCCACTCCTCTGTCCCAGGGGCTGGCGGGTTCAGCCTCCCCTGCCCCGTCGCAGCAGGGAGGGGGCCCATGCTGCGCTGGGTGGGGCACGGGCTGTGCCACACACAGCCAGACCCCTGCCCCGGGGCCTGCAGCTGTCGGGCAAGAGACTCTGTGATGGTTAAATGAAAGCGGAGATTGCGGGTGCCCCTGGGGTGATGCCCATGGGGAGGAGGGGCTGGAGCTGGCTGTGGGGCAGCCGGTGCCACGAATGGGGCTGGATCCTAAGGCACCCAGGAAGGGGGGCCTGTGGCTGGTGCGGGGAGGGGGTGGGAATGGGGTGACCAGGCCCAGCGCCATGTGACTGTGGTTCTCACCCAGGTCCCTGAGCCCTGGCGTGGAGGTGATGGGCCTGCAGGTCGACTACTGGACAAGCCAGGGGCCGGAGAAGAAGAAGGAGGGAGAGAAGCGGGAGATGGGCTTCAAGAACACACTGAAGAGCAACTTCCGGTCCCTGCAGGTCAGCCGCATGCCCGGCCCTGGGGAGCTGGTCCCCCCCAGCACCATGGCCATGACCGTGGTCACCAAGGAGAAAAACAAGAAAGGTAACAGCTGGCAAAGGCCCACGCTGGCCCCAGGGCCTGCCCTCCTGTACCAGTCTGCCCTGGAGGGGGCGGAGAGTCCCTGCCTTGCTGGGGCTAGGAGTCTCTGCTTTCTTCTCCCAGTGATGTTCCTGACTAAGAAACCCAAGGAGAAGGACCTGGAGCCCAAAAGCCAAGTCATCGAAGGGATTACGCGCCTCATCTGTACGGCTAAGCACCAGAACACCATGCTCCGAGGTGAGGCCGGCCCAGCCCCCTAACTCCCTAGGGCCCAGCTTCTCCAGCACCTGGCACCACCCCACACCCCCCCAGAGAGCCAGCCAGGCCAACAGCTCTGCCCCACCGCTCGGACAGCGGCAGGCTGCAGCGGGCGCTGGCCAAGCTCTGCCTGCGTCTCTCTCTCCCCCCGGCCAAGATGTGCACTCTGAGCCCTGCCCGGCCATGGCTGAGCGGCGGGCGCTCTGAGCACAGCTAACAGAACGCTGGGCACCATTAAGAAAGGGATGGATAGTAAGACAGAAAATATCCTATTGCCTCTATATAAATCCAGGGTACGCCCACCTCTTGAATACTGCGTGCAGATCTATTGGACTTGGAAAAGGGCAACAAAAATTATTAGGGGTCTGGAACGGCTTCCGTAGGAGGAGAGATTAATAAGACTGGGACTTTTCAGCTTGGAAAAGAGACGACTAAGAGGGGATATGACAGAGGTCTATAAAATCATGACCGGTGTGGAGAAAGTAAATGAGGAAGTGTTCTTTATGCCTTCTCATAACACACGAACTAGAGTCCACCAAATGAAATTAATAGGCAGCAGGTTTAAAACAAAAGGAAGTATTTTTTTCATATAATGCACAGTCAACCTGTGGAACTCCTTGCCAGAGGTTGTTGTAAAGGCCAAAACTATAACAGGGTTCAAAAAAGAACTAGCCAGGATAGGTAGGGACAGTGTCCCCAGCCTCCGTTTGCCAGAAGCTGGGAATGGGCGATGGGATGGATCACAGGGTGATTCCCTGTTCTGTTCATTCCCTCTGGGGTACCTGGCACTGGCCACTGGCAGACAGGATATGGGGCTGGATGGACGTTTGCTCTGACCCAGTGTGGCCGTTCTTATGTTCGGCTCTCTCCTCTCGCAGTGTCCATCGACGGCGTGGAGTGGAACGACGTGAAGTTTTTCCAGCTAGCAGCGCAGTGGCCAACACACGTCAAGCATCTCCCCGTGGGCATCTTTGGCTACTCGAAGGGCGTGTGAGCCGGCGATGTCCATGGCCTGTCCCTGCTGCTGGGCCCTGGGGGAGGTTCCTGCTGCCCCGCCCCACGGCAGGGCCTGCGCTGGGCCCTGGCTGTTCCCACTCTGTTCCTCTCCCCCAGGGGCTTTTAACAGGCAGCTAGAACTAGTGCAACGGGGATCCCCGTGGCTTGCAGAGCTCCAGCCCCCCACCACCGGGGGCCCACCCTGAAGATGGGAGGGGGGACTGGGCGCTGCTGGAGGGAATCTGACTGATGCTGCACCAGCATGGCCGCGGTGGGGGCAGAACAGGCTGCTCTGGCTCCCGCCGGGGGCCAGCTCAGCCAGTTGCACCCTCTGGCATGGGCCTAACTCAGTCGCCCCCTTTTGGCAGCTCCAGGGCGTTGAGGGGTCTCTGCCCCACCCTGCTGTTTGGGTTAGGGGCCGTCCCCCCTTGCGCCGGGCCCTGCAGCAGCCCCTAGGCCATGGGGCTGAGCCTGGGCTTAGCTCTTCCCCTCCCCGCTAGGGAACACTGGGGCCGCTGGCAGTGCAGCCTGTGGAGCTGCATGCAGGGGCCCCAGCGCTCGGCAGGGCAGGGGCGCTGGGCCTGCGGCGGCCGGAGCCAGCCCGGGTTCTCTGGCCCTGGGGGGCAGGGCAGGGGCAGGGGCGCTGGGCCTGGGGGCTAGAGCCAGCCCGGGTTCTCTGGCCCTGGGGGGCAGGGCAGGGGCAGGGGCGCTGGGCCTGGGGGCTAGAGCCAGCCCGGGTTCTCTGGGCCCTGGGGGCAGGGCGCTGCAGGAACTCGGGGCAGGGGCGCGGGGCCCTGGGGGCAGGGGTGCTTGGCAGTGCCCATGGTGCGCGTACACCGCAGTGAGGTCCCAGGCACGGGCGGGGGGAGCAGAAAGCTGGGCTGGCCCAGCTGTGCCCTCAGTGCAAGGACCCAGCACCCGGCCATTCCCTGAGCCTCCACTCGTCAGTCCGAGCTGCAGCCTGTCCCTCCATCAGCCCCCACACCCGTCCGGGGGGCCCAGGCCCCCTGCCCAGAAATGCTAGGGGCAGGCCCACCCGCTGGGCTGCAGATAGAGGCCCCTGGGCACGGCTGCGTTTTCCCACTTACCGCTGGCATGGGGTTCACAGGAGGAGCGTGGCAGCCCGCTGGCCCTGGCACTGCGCCTGATCTCACACTCCTGCCCTCCGCCTGGCAGGCTCCACGTCCAGACCAGCCCCTCATTGCTGCCAAACCGGCCCCTGCCCTGGGAGCCCCAAGCTGGGGCTGGGCGGCCGGAGGGAGCACTACCCTGTTTTTTTACAAGATTCTATTTTTTTTAAACTTACTGTATGGTTGCTTTTCTGGATTCATTTTAATAAATTAATGCTGGTACCACTGTGACGGGGCTGCAGGGTGCGTGGAGCTGGGCCCCGGGCGGGAAAGGGGGTGCACAGCCCCTCAGCCATGGCCAATGCTGCTGCCTCCCACACAGCCGCGTTCTGGGGGGCGCTGGGGCGCCTACAAACCGGGCCAGGCTCTGCCCCGAGCACGGCCCCCATGCCAGCCAGTGCGGGGGGCTCCGAGGGGCCAGGAATGCCAAGCCCAGCTCCAGGGACCTGCCTTCAACGCTGACCCCCTGGGCGCACGGAGGGAGAATCGGGAGCTGCCGCTGGAGCCGGACCTTAGAGAGGGGGACGGCTCAATTCTGCCACTAGCCCAGCTTTAGGATCCGCAGCCAGCTGCCTGAACCCTCCTGGGGGTGCTGGCACCACCCACACCAGGGCAAGGGAGGGAGCCCCCCATCTCTCCAGCTGTGCCCAACCCCTGCACACTGGGGGAGGTGCCAGGGCTGCGGGCACAGATCAGCACAGGGGGGGCACAGATCAGCACAGCTGCTTTATTTAAATAAACCCCCGAGCCCTTGGGAATGGTGTCGTGCTCCAGGGGCCATGGCTGGGCCCAGGCAGCGGGGGCGCTCCCGGCTCGAGCCCGGGGCAGCCAATGCGCTGCCCATGGCTGATGGCTCTGGCACGCCAGGGAGCAGTGCCCGGTGCAGGGTCCATGCCCGCCTGGCCCGCGCTCACAGCCCCGCTCCGCTTCTACCTGAAGGTGGAGAAGGTCTGTCTCCTCTCGCCGCAGGCGGCGTTGGGCATCGTCTTGATCTCCACGGTCTGGAAGGCGACTTGGGGCGGGCGCTGCAGGGGCGGGGAGGGCGTGGGCTCCGTGGAGACGTACTCCAGCAGCTGGGGGTTGTCCTCCTGGCGCCGCAGGTAGCCCTGGCTCAGCAGGTGCAGGATGCAGGACAGCACGTCCGTGCTGCTGCAGCAGAAGCTGAGGAACTTCAGGGCGGGGCCAGACTCCCATTTCTGACAGGCGTCGATCACCTGCGGGGGAGAGGGCAGAGTTACCCCGAGGCTGCCGGGGCGCCGAGCCGCGCGGCCGCTCTCCTGCCAGGACCCCGTACCCTGAACACCAGGTTATCGATGTGCAGCTCCTTCTCCCCTTTCAGGATCTGGATGAGGAGGCAGCAGATGATGTTCCTCTTCCTCTCCAGGGTGCTTCCCTCGTCATCCTCCACGTTCAGGTACGTCTGCCTGGGGAGCAGCCGCAGGCGCTGGCCGGCCGCTCGCGCCAGGGCCACCTCGTTCAGCCGCAGGACGCCTGGGACCAACACAGCCGCGATCAGCCAGGCCCAGGGACCGGCTCCTCCAGCACGGCTTGGGGACCAGCCCCAGCCCTTCCCATCCAACACCGCCCCCAGCCCTGCTTGGGGACCAGCCCCTCCACACACACCAGCCCAGTTCTCCCACGCCCCCAGCCCTGCTTGGGGACTGGCCCCTCCAGACACAAGCCCCCGTCCAGCTCACAGACAAGCCCCATGCTCCCTGGAACCAGCCCTGCCTGGCCAACCCTCCCCACACCCCCACCAGGCCCAGCACAGGGGCTCCAGGGCTCCCTCCCCATCTGTGGTCCCCCTGTTCAGGGACCACCCAGAGACAGAGCTCAACCTGCCCCCCACCCGGGCGCTGCCCCCAGACGCACCCCCCTGAGGCAGGCTCTGGGTCAGGATCCCGGCCTCTCCTGTCAGAGGTTTCAGCGCATGGCTCAGCAGGACGGGAGACAGCCCCGTGGCCTGGGCCAGGGTCTCCACAGCAACTTCCTGCGGAGCAAAGGAGACAGGAAGTGAATACGCAGAGGCAGCGCCATGGCGATGGGGCGACAGCTCCGGGGGCCGGGACAGACCAACCGGGCCAGGTGTCTTGGGACCCCGGCCCAGGGGCTGGGGTAATGGGGCGAGGTCCTGGGGACTGTGGAGGAGGGGCCATCCAGGGGGCCAGCCGAGGGGCTGTAGTGCTGGACTGGGGGGGATGACGGGCAAAGGGAGAAAACAGCACCGATTCCACTGGCACAAGCCACACGGGGGACACAGCGGCTGCTTCTCAGCGGCTCCTGGGCCCCGGGGGGGCAGGCACCAGGGCTGTGGAGAAGAGGTGGGGGGCTCAGGGGTGGTGGGACAGAGGGACGGGGGTGTCTGCGCAGGGGGAGTACTGGGGGTGTCTGCCCCATCCGGAGGAGCTGGGGGAAGTTCTCCCTGTGCGGCGAGGACAGGAGGGGTCTGCGCCCGGGGGGGAGGGGGGGGGAGCTGGGGGCAGCTCCAGGAGGCCGGGGGGGGGGGGGGGGGTTCGGGGGTCCCACCTGGGCGCTGTTGAAGCCCAGCAGGATGTACATCTGCAGGGTGGAGACGTGCAGGGTGGTGCTGCCCGCGAACTGGAGCTCCGCGTGGCCCAGCCACGTCCACTGCAAGCGCCGCGGCTTCGTGTGCTCCAGGCCAAAGCGGCTCTGACCTGCAAGAGACGCGGCCAGTCACAGCAGAGCCCCCAAAGCGCCGGGCCCATGGGGGCCCCCAGCCAGCCAGGCCTGCACCCCCCAACCCAGTCACATGCCCCCAGACGGGGCTGGAGCGCCCCCACCGCTCGCCGGCCTGGCCCCCGTTGTTCCCCACCCTCCCCCGTGCCCCCTCTCCAGTCACACGTCGCTCCCCACCATGGGGCCCAGTCGGCCCCACGCCCAGCGCCCAGACTCACTGTTGGTGTAGAAGTCGGCAAACCGCGCCAAGTAGCCCCCGAGGGGCCGCGGGAAACACCTGCTGGGATCCTCCAGGTAGCAGAGCGGAGAGACGGTCCAGCAGCGCGGGGACAGGGCCAGCACCTTCACCTCCGGCTCCTCCTCCAGCGAGGCCGGCTCCTCCTCCATCGCCTGGGGGCGGGAGCAGGGGTCAGGCTCCGCCCGGGGCTCCTCTGCACAGACCCTGCCCCACCCTGCCTGGGAGCTCACCGCATCCCCCCAGCCCGCCTGGGAAGGGAGGGGGCACCGCACAGACCCCGCCCCCCGGGAAGGGAGGGGCACCGTGCAGACCCCGCCCCCCGGGAAGGGAGGGGCAACACACAGACCCCGCCCCCGGGAAGGGAGGGGCAACGCACAGACCCCGCCCCCCGGGAAGGGAGGGGCAACGCACAGACCCCACCCCCCGGGAAGGGAGGGGCATCGCACAGACCCCACCCCCCCGGGAAGGGAGGGGCATCGCACAGACCCCGCCCCCCCGGGAAAGGAGGGGCACCGCACAGACCCCGCCCCCCCGGGAAAGGAGGGGCACCGCACAGACCCCGCCCCCCGGGAAAGGAGGGGCACCGCACAGACCCCGCCCCCCGGGAAGGGAGGGGCACCGCACAGACCCCGCCCCCGGGAAGGGAGGGGCACCGCACAGACCCCGCCCCCGGGAAGGGAGGGGCACCGCACAGACCCCGCCCCCGGGAAGGGAGGGGCACCGCACAGACCCCGCCCCCCGGGAAGGGAGGGGCACCGCACAGACCCCGCCCCCGGGAAGGGAGGGGCACCGCGCACACCCCGCCCGCCCGGGAAGGGAGGGGCACCGCACAGACCCCGCCCCCCCGGGAAGGGAGGGGGCACCGCACAGACCCCGCCCCCCCGGGAAGGGAGGGGGCACCGCACAGACCCCGCCCCCCCCGGGAAGGGGGCACCGCACAGACCCCGCCCCCCCGGGAAGGGAGGGGCACCGCACAGACCCCGCCCCCCCCGGGAAGGGAGGGGCACCGCACAGACCCCGCCCCCCCGGGAAGGGAGGGGCACCGCACAGACCCCGCCCCCCCGGGAAGGGAGGGGGCACCGCACAGACCCCGCCCCCCCGGGAAGGGAGGGGCACCGCACAGACCCCGCCCCCCCGGGAAGGGAGGGGCACCGCACAGACCCCGCCCCCCCGGGAAGGGAGGGGCACCGCACAGACCCCGCCCCCCCGGGAAGGGAGGGGCACCGCACAGACCCCGCCCCCCTGGGGACTCACCTCGTCCTCCTGGCCCGCGTCCAGCTCCAGCAGGCGCTTGTCGAGCTGCTGCAGCTGGAAGAGGTGGAATTGCTGCTGCAGCTCCTCCGACTCGCTCAGGCTCTTCAGCATCTGCTGGGGGAAGCGATTGGGGAAGCAGAGCCCGATCTGCTCCACGACGGCCCGTTCCAGCCACACGTTCCCCTGGGCCAGGAGCCGGTCGCCCAGGTAATACCTGCAACGGCCGCCAGCGTCAGGGCGGGGCCCGGAGCCCCCGACTCCCTCCCCGGCATAGACCCGCAGCCACCCCCCGGGACCCTCCATGCCTTTGCTGGGGCCTGGAGCAGGGCGTCCCGGCCGGCCGTGGAGCCCGGGGCCTGGCCTGACCCAGCCTGTGGGCTCCTGCAGTGCCCGGCTCCCCCCTGCATTCGGTGCCTGGTGCGCGGCCCTGGCAGGGCAGCTAGCGCAGCCTCCGAGAGACCCCCCTTCCCACCCCCTGCAAGCCACGGCCTGCGGGGACAGGCTCTGGACTTTGGGGAGCCGAGCCAGAGCCCCCATGACAAGCCAGGCCCAAGACAGCCCAGGCCGGGCATGGGGCCCAGCTCCCCACTCCCCCAGGCTGGGGCCCCTCACCGGTAGAAGTGCTCGAAGGTGTTGGCGAGCTCCAGGCCGGAGAGGAAGAGGATGGGCTCCAGGCTCCGCTGCAGCCGGGGCAGCGACTCCACGTTGGCCGCGTCCGTCTGGCTCTCCTGGATCCGCTGGTCGACGTAGCGAGCAAACTGCTCGCTCACCTGCGGGGCAGAACGCCAGCTGCCAGGGGCCTGCTCGGGGCGGCTCCCCACGGCAGGGAGTCCCCATGGCGGCTCGGGGGACACTCACATGGAGAGGGGTGATGGGGGCTCTGGGGGAGGGACCAGTCCTGCAGAGGGGTCATGCTCTGGAGAGGGGAGGGGCCACTCCCTAGGAGCTGGGGTCATTCCCAGGGGTCACCCCACCCCACCCGTGGAGGCAGGAGCGTGGGCTGGGCAGAGCCCACGCCGGGGGGCTGCCCTGTCGAGCTGCGGCCCAGGGGCCGGGGCTCAGCCCCACTGGGGCACAGGCAGCCTCTGCAGCCTTCAGCCCGGCGGGCTGGCACCAGGCCGACCAGCCTGGCAGCTCTGCTGGGCCCCCACCCCCGGGACCGAGCCCCTGCTCACGTGCATGGCCGTCAGGAAGGAGAGCTGCAGCAAGCCCCCGGAGAAGCCCTGGCGCAGGGCCAGCGCGAATGCCGTCTGCTGCCCGAACAGCTCCTCCATGGCGCTGCGCAAGCCCAGGTAGAGGCGGCAGTACCGCTCCACGAAGTCCGGCCCCTGCCACGCCGACTCCAGGAACCGCTTCACCTGGGCGGGGCAGGAGGCACAGGTTAACGGCCAGCGGGAAGGGAACAGGCCGGGGGGGAGCCTTGGGGAGGTACAGGCCGGAACGGGAGTGGGGAGGGACCAGGGGGGTACAGGCTGGGCTGGGGGCAGGGAGGGGACAGGCAGGGACAGGCGTCTGTGGGGGGCGGGATGGGTGTGCAGGGGGGGGAATGGGACATGACAGGCACGGGGAGCGCCCCAGGGGGATGGGGTGGCCAGCCCCAGGGGGAACAGGGTGGGCTGGGCACAGGGAGGGGACAGGTGTCTGTGGGGGGCGGGATGGGTGTGCAGGGGGGGGAATGGGACATGACAGGCACGGGGAGCGCCCCAGGGGGATGGGGTTGCCAGCCCCAGGGGGAACAGGGTGGGCTGGGCACAGGGAGGGGACAGGTGTCTGTGGGGGGCGGGATGGGTGTGCAGCGGGGGGAATGGAACATGACAGCCACAGGGAGCGCCCCAGGGGGATGGGCTGGCCAGCCCCAGGGGGTACAGGGTGGGCCGGGCATGGGGGCAGCCCCGAGGGTGGGGAGGGTCCCAGGGGGACAGGACAGGCCAGGCGTGGGTAGGACCCTCCGCATCTAGTGTCCCACGGGCTTCATGGGCCGGGGGCAGGAGCTGCAGAGACAGAGGTGGACGGGGGCCCTGCTACCCCCACGCAGGGTGGGGAGGGGGATGGGCAGCAGATACACACACAGCACAACACCTCCCTCCCCCTACCACGCCCCCTCCCGCGTCACCCCCTCCCCCCCGCACACACCTGCTGCTGCACCACGCCCCTCCAGCACTGCGTAATCCCCATCATGCTGCTGGGCTTCTTCCCCGATACCTTGGCGGCCCCAGAGCTCGTCTCCTTGTTCTTCCCGTTCTTCCCGTCTGCCAAGGGGGGGCGGCGTGAGGGCAGCGACGGGGGCAGGGCGGGGGCAGCGCCAGCACTAGCAGCCTCCCCGACCCCAAAGCCGCCTGTGGGGCATGGGCTGGGCCCGACCCTCCCAGCGCCCCCACGGGGAGGGCAGTTTGCTGGCAATCGGCAGGGGTGGCCCAGAGCCCCCTGCGCAGGTGGGCCCGGCTCAGCCCCACACGGTCACTGAGTGGGGGGGCGTGCAGGGGCCAAGCCTAGAGCTCGGGGCGCATTGGGGCCAGCCAGTGCCGGGCACCCCAGTACGCAGACCCCAGGCAGTGGAGTAGCCACGCCCAGCCGGGGTCCTGCCCCCCACAACAGCGCTGGCCTTTGCAGAGGGGCGGCTGGCATCTGCCTGTGGGCACCAGGCCCACGGACCTGAGTGCTGGGCTAGGCCCCCACGTCAGGGGGGTTCCCCCCCAGCGCTGCCCACCAGCCCCGCAGAGCTCTCCCAGGCAACCCGCCTGCGGGCCTCGGGCACACAAAGGGTCGCGCCGAGGGGCAGCGCCAGTGCCCGGCCCGGAGAGTCCGGACCCGTAGGGACCCCTCTCAGCCCCGGGCAGCACCCCAGGGCCTCCTCCCCCAGCCCCACTCCCTGCCTGGCCCCACAGCCCCGCAGGGGGGGCCCCTTACTGGCTTTGACCGGGGCTCTCAGCTCCTCGGGCTCCGGGCTGCCAGGGTCCACGTGCACCAGCAGGTGGCTCAGGCGCCGCACGCGGGAGTTGAAGATGGTGGCGCGGCTCTTGGCGCGTCGAGCCGGCTCCAGGTTCTCCAGATACTCGCTCAGGAGCCAGGCCAGGGGGCTGACGCCGCTGGGATCTGCAAGGCCAGAGGGGGAGGCTGAGCCGGCTGGGCCGGGCAGGCTGGGGGCAGGGGGGAGCTGGGCAGGGGAACCGGTACCTGGGCTGGTGATGCTCTGCACCAAGGGATTGATTAGGGCCTCCCAGCACGTCCTGCCCAGCGCCTGGGCCGCCTCGTCATCGGGAAGGAAGCGATCGGCGAACACCTGCTCGTGCCGCAGGGCGCTGTTCAGCCTGCAACAGCAGAGACGCCCGGGAAAGTCACTGGGGGGGCCCTGGGGCCCTGCCAGGGCGTGGGGGGGCAGATCATGGGTACAGACACACACAGGGCTGGGCACTGCCCAGGGTTCTGGTCAGCGCTGGGGGGACACCGGGTACAGATACACACAGGGCTGGGCACTGCCCGGGGCTCTGGTCAGTGCTGGGGAGACCCCGAGCACAGACACACACGGGGCAGGGCACTGCCCGGGGCTCTGGTCAGCGCTGGGGGGAACCCGGGTACAGACACACACGGGGCAGGGCAGTGCCCGGGGCTCTGGTCAGCGCTGGGGGGAACCCGGGTACAGACACACACGGGGCAGGGCACTGCCCGGGGCTCTGGTCAGTGCTGGGGGGGAACCCGGGTACAGACACACACGGGGCAGTGCCCGGGGCTCTGGTCAGCGCTGGGGGGGGAACCCGGGTACAGACACACACAGGGCAGTGCCCGGGGCTCTGGTCAGCGCTGGGGGGAACCCGGGTACAGACACACACGGGGCAGGGCACTGTCCGGGGCTCTGGTCAGCGCTGGGGGAACCCGAGTACAGACACACACGGGGCAGGGCACTGCCCGGGGCTCTGGTCAGCGCTGGGGGGACCCCGGGTACAGACACACACGGGGCAGGGCAGTGCCCGGGGCTCTGGTCAGTGCTGGGGGGGGAACCCGGGTACAGACACACTCGGGGCAGGGCACTGTCCGGGGCTCTGGTCAGCGCTGGGGGAACCCGAGTACAGACACACACGGGGCAGGGCACTGTCCGGGGCTCTGGTCAGCGCTGGGGGAACCCGAGTACAGACACACACGGGGCAGGGCACTGCCCGGGGCTCTGGTCAGCGCTGGGGGGACCCCGGGTACAGACACACACGGGGCAGGGCACTGCCCGGAGCTCTGGTCAGCGCTGGGGGGAGAACCCGGGTACAGACACACACGGGGCTGGGCACTGTCCGGGGCTCTGGTCAGTGCTGGGCGCGGGAACCCGGGTACAGACACACACGGGGCAGGGCACTGCCCGGGGCTCTGGTCAGCGCTGGGGGGAACCCGGGTACAGACACACACGGGGCAAGGCACTGCCCGGGGCTCTGGTCAGCGCTGGGGGGAACCCGCGTACAGACACACACGGGGCAGGGCACTGCCCGGGGCTCTGGTCAGCGCTGGGGAGAACCTGGGTACAGACACACACGGGGCAGGGCACTGCCCGGAGCTCTGGTCAGCGCTGGGGGGAGAACCCGGGTACAGACACACACGGGGCTGGGCACTGTCCGGGGCTCTGGTCAGCGCTGGGGGGAACCCGGGTACAGACACACACGGGGCAGGGCACTGCCCGGGGCTCTGGTCAGCGCTGGGGGGACCCCGGGTACAGACACACACGGGGCAGGGTAGTGCCCGGGGCTCTGGTCAGTGCTGGGGGGGGAACCCGGGTACAGACACACACGGGGCAGGGCACTGCCCGGAGCTCTGGTCAGCGCTGGGGGGAGAACCCGGGTACAGACACACACAGGGCTGGGCACTGTCCGGGGCTCTGGTCAGTGCTGGGCGCGGGAACCCGGGTACAGACACACACAGGGCAGGGCACTGCCCGGGGCTCTGGTCAGCGCTGGGGGGAACCCGGGTACAGACACACACGGGGCAGGGCACTGCCCGGAGCTCTGGTCAGTGCTGGGGGCGGGAACCCGGGTACAGACACACACAGGGCAGGGCACTGCCCGGGGCTCTGGTCAGCGCTGGGGGGAACCCGGGTACAGACACACACAGGGCACTGCCCGGGGCTCTGGTCAGCGCTGGGGGAACCCGGGTACAGACACACACGGGGCAGGGCACTGCCCGGAGCTCTGGTCAGTGCTGGGGGGGGAACCCGGGTACAGACACACACAGGGCAGGGCACTGCCCGGGGCTCTGGTCAGCGCTGGGGGGAACCCGGGTACAGACACACACGGGGCAGGGCACTGCCCGGGGCTCTGGTCAGCGCTGGGGGGAATCCGGGTACCGACACACACAGGGCACTGCCCGGGGTTCTGGTCAGCGCTGGGGGGAACCCGGGTACAGACACACATGGGGCAGGGCACTGCCCGGAGCTCTGGTCAGCGCTGGGGGGAGAACCCGGGTACAGACACACACGGGGCAGGGCACTGCCCGGGGCTCTGGTCAGCGCTGGGGGGAACCCGGGTACAGACACACGCGGGGCAGGGCACTGCCCGGAGCTCTGGTCAGCGCTGGGGGGAGAACCCGGGTACAGACACACACGGGGCAGGGCACTGCCCGGGGCTCTGGTCAGCGCTGGGGGGAACCCGGGTACAGACACACGCGGGACAGGGCACTGCCCAGGGCTCTGGTCAGCGCTGGGGGGAGAACCCGTGTACAGACACACACAGGGCAGGGCACTGCCCGGGGCTCTGGTCAGCGCTGGGGGGAACCCGGGTACAGACACACATGGGGCTGGGCACTGCCCGGGGCTCTGGTCAGCGCTGGGGGGACCCCGGGTACAGACACACACGGGGCAGGGCACTGCCCGGGGTTCTGGTCAGCGCTGGGGGGAGAACCCGGGTACAGACACACACGGGGCAGGGCACTGCCCGGGGCTCTGGTCAGCGCTGGGGGGAACCCGGGTACAGACACACACGGGGCAGGGCACTGCCCGGGGTTCTGGTCAGCGCTGGGGGGAGAACCCGGGTACAGACACACGCGGGGCAGGGCACTGCCCGGGGCTCTGGTCAGCGCTGGGGGGAGAACCCGGGTACAGACACACGCGGGGCAGGACACTGCCCGGGGCTCTGGTCAGCGCTGGGGGGAACCCGGGTACAGACACACGCGGGGCAGGGCACTGCCCGGGGCTCTGGTCAGCGCTGGGGGGAGAACCCGGGTACAGACACACACGGGGCAGGGCACTGCCAGGGGCTCTGGTCAGCGCTGGGGGGACCCCGGGTACAGACACACGCGGGGCAGGGCACTGCCCGGGGCTCTGGTCAGCGCTGGGGGGAACCCGGGTACAGACACACACGGGGCAGGGCACTGCCCGGGGCTCTGGTCAGCGCTGGGGGGAATCCGGGTACAGACACACACGGGGCAGGGCACTGCCCGGGGCTCTGGTCAGCGCTGGGGGGACCCCGGGTACAGACACACACGGGGCAGGGCACTGCCCGGGGCTCTGGTCAGCGCTGGGGGGACCCCGGGTACAGACACACGCGGGGCAGGGCACTGCCCGGGGCTCTGGTCAGCGCTGGGGGGAACCCGAGTACAGACACACACGGGGCAGGGCACTGCCCGGGGCTCTGGTCAGCGCTGGGGGGAACCCGCGTACAGACACACACGGGGCAGGGCACTGCCCGGGGCTCTGGTCAGCGCTGGGGGGAACCCGGGTACAGACACACACGGGGCAGGGCACTGCCCGGGGCTCTGGTTAGCACTGGGGGGAACCCGGGTAGAGACACACACGGGGCAGGGCACTGCCCGGGGCTCTGGTTAGCACTGGGGGGAACCCGGGTACAGACACACACGGGGCAGGGCACTGCCCGGGGCTCTGGTCAGCGCTGGGGGGACCCCAGGTACAGACACACACGGGGCAGGGCAGTGCCCGGGGCTCTGGTCAGCGCTGGGGGGAATCCGGGTACAGACACACACGGGGCAGGGCACTGCCCGGGGCTCTGGTCAGCGCTGGGGGGAACCCGGGTACAGACACACACGGGGCAGGGCACTGCCCGGGGCTATGGTCAGCGCTGGGGGTACCCCGGGTACAGACACACACGGGGCAGGGCACTGCCCGGGGCTCTGGTCAGCGCTGGGGGGAATCCGGGTACAGACACACACGGGGCAGGGCACTGCCCGGGGCTCTGGTCAGCGCTGGGGGTACCCGGATATAGACACACACGGGGCAGGGCACTGCCCGGAGCTCTGGTCAGCGCTGGGGGGAACCCGGGTACAGACACACACGGGGCAGGGCACTGCCCGGGGCTCTGGTCAGCGCTGGGGGGAACCCGGGTACAGACACACACAGGGCAGGGCACTGCCCGGGGCTCTGGTCAGCGCTGGGGGGAGAACCCGGGTACCGGCCTCACCTGCTGAAGAGCTGCAGCAGCTGCACGCGCTCGTCCGCGATCTCCTGGCACCACGTGTGCGCCTGGGTGGTGTAGAACAGGTACGTTCGCCGGCACAGCTGCTCCTTGAAGATGGGCCAGAAGGTGGGCTTGGGCCCCAGGATCTCGATGCCACGCACCCGCGTGTCAATGCCGCCCTGCACCGGGCACAAACCTCTCCAGTTAGAGGCGGGCCTGACAGGCCTGGAACTGACTAAGCGACTCCCCGTGGGGCGCCCCTGGGCCAGGCCTCTCGCTGCCCACAGAGCCCCTGCGGGGGGCGAGGGAGGCCAGGGGCCGGCTCGGCCGCACACAGAGATGGGGGGGTGACGCTGCACCCCATATGTGTTATGGAAATATGCTTATGAGTGTGACTATGACGTAACAGGAATATGCTTCATGCAAACGGTCTCTTCTAAGGTGTCATAACAAAGGTTATAACCCACTGTATATATTCCTCCCACCTGTATGCATGGAGCATTCTTGGATCTGAAGCTAGAAATATGAAGTATAACTCTGAGCTCCTACTGTAATTATGCAAAGTGTGGGCCATTAATGGTGGTTTGGAATCGTGATGGCTCCATTGACTAGGACAATTGGTTGTAAATGGTTTATTTACCTGCAAACCTTCCTGCATTCCTGTGGGCCAGCCCATGGGGAATGGAGACTAGGGATCTTACAGTGACATGTGACCATGTCACCTGATACTGGAATCCATTTTAAATCTGGTAGTTTTCCATTTAGGAGGAGGAGTGGGGACCCAGAGAGACAAAAGATTCTGGCTTGTGCCAAAGCTATAAAAGGGGGTGGAGCAGGACAAAGAGGGCTGCCAGTCATGAGAAAGCCCCTGCTTACCCCCTGAGATGTCTGCTGGAAAGAACAAGGACTGTACCAGACGAAAGGACTGGACCCAGACTAGGAAGGAGTCTAGTCTGTGAAAGAAGCGTATTGGAACATCTCTGAGGGTGAGATATTACCTGTAATCAGTTTCTTAATGTATTAGGCTTAGACTTGCGTGTTTTTACTTTATTTTGCTTGGTGACTTACTTTGTTCTGTCTGATATTACTTGAAACCACTTCAATTCTATTTTTTATACTTAATAAAATCACTTTTGTTTATTGATAAACCCAGAGTAAGTGATTGATACCTGGGGGAGCAAACAGCTGCGCATCTCTCTCTCTCAGTGCTATAGAGGGCAGACAGTTTATGAGTTTACCCTGGATAAGCTTTATACAGAGTAAAGCGGATTTATTTGGGGGTTGGATCCCATTGGGAGCTGGGCATCTGAGTGCTGGAGACAGGTGACCTGCTGAGCTGTTTTCAGTTAAGTCTGCAGCTTTGGGGGCGTGGCCCAGACCCTGGGTCTGGATGCAGCCGGCTGGCATGTCTGGCTCAACGAGGCAGGGCTCTGGAGTCCCAGGCTGGCAGGGAAAACGGGCTCAGAGGTAATTCCAGCTCGTCAGGGGACAGTCCCCGGGGGGTCTCTGTGACCAAACCCGTCACAAGTGGGCCCGCCAGCGCACCCACCTGCTGACAGCGCTTGATCTTGATCTGGATGATGGGCCAGAAGCGGGTCAGGTTCTCCAGGAGGATCACTCTGCTGGCCGAGGGCATGACGTTCACCTGGGGGGACGGGGAACCGCAGGCCGTCAGGACACGGAGATGGCGAGCCCGCGAGAAATCCCGCCCCCGCCCCACGGGAGTGTTGTCCAGGCCCAGCCCCCAGAGCTAAGTGAGGCGAAGCCGTGGGGTTAGCGGCGTGCAGGGACACGGGCCCCAAAGGGACGGGGCGAGGAGACGACCGGCAGCTGGGACGTAAGTGGCGGCCCCCCAGCGGGGACAGGACTGGCCAGCAAAGCCTCTGCCGCTCCGTCAGGCAGCCCCAGGGCCCCGCCCAGCCACACCTGGGGAGATCACAGAAACCAGGGCTCTGCTGGAGCAGTGAGACGCACCAGACCTCTCCACCACTCCCTGCTGCCCCGTCCCAGGAGACTAGCCCCTGGGAGACCCACTGCGCTCAGGAGCTGCCGTCAACCTGCCGGGAGCGGCCGGAGAGACCAGCCCGAGTGGTGCTACTGAGCCAGCGTCACGCCCAGCTCCCAGTGCCCAGGGGGCTGTCACCGACCCTGCTGCATCCACACGCAGCCAGCTGAGCAGGTTCCCAGCACCGCCAACCCCAGTGCCCAGATCAGGCCCATCCACTGGGTTTGGAGCTGCGGGGGGGGGGGGGGGGGGGAGGGTCCCAATTTCCAGCTTTTCTCTGCAGCTGGGGCTGGAGCCTCACTCGGGAAGTGACAGGTGGGATTCTCATGGAATCACCTGCCCCCAGGAGCCGCGGCTTTAAGGAACAGCCCGGCTGTGCCGAGAGCTGGCACCAGGCCGTCACGGTCAGCACAGGCCCAGTGCCCCGCGCACCGGCACGGACGGACGTGCTGCTCCCACTAGGAACGTGCAGGCCTGTCTGCCCCGCCCACCCCACCCCCTCCCCAGTGTCCTCCTGGGACTCAGCACTCCCCTGGGGGCTGGAAGGCGGCTCCCCGGCTCCTCTCAGTCCCTCCTCTACGGCCACCGTGCAGCGGTGACCCCGGCACACCCTAAGCTAGGCAGACGGCCCGGCCAGACAGCGCCGCTGGGGTCAGGCTGGAGGTTTCCCAGGGCAGCTCACTCGGGTCTGGGGAAGCAGAGGGCGGGAGGGTGGCAGGGTCTAGCAGCAGAAAGGGGAGGCAGCTGTGCCAGGCCTGCATGGGGCGGACGAGGAGCAGGACAGGAGGGGAAGCTGGGACTTGGCCACTGGGGTGCCTTGCCCCTCACCCTGGAACAGCTGATTCTGGCCAGCGCTGGAGACGGACCCTGAGCTTGAGGCCGTGCCCTGCTGCTGCCCGCCTAGGAGAGCGCTGGTGACGTGCCCGCCAGGACAGGGCCTACAGGCCTGGGGCTGGCGACTCCCTGCGCCTCGGGGGCTGGCTGCCCCCCAGTTCCAAGGCAGTCGTGCCCCCGCTGGCCCGGGCCGGGCTGCCCCGGCTCCACTGAACAGCAGAGGTGGGCGCTGGCAGGTGCGAAGCTCTCAGCCTGAGCCCGCCCTGCTAGGGAGCCCCCAAGCCACAGGCCCCCCACACCCTGCAGCGCCCCCTCTCCTGTCCGGGGCGGCCTGGGCCACACTCACCGTATTGAGCTCGGTGCTGATGCTGGCCGGGTTCTCTCCTCCCATGACCACGATCCGGGCTGGCATGTAGCTGGAATCCTCGCTGGCCACCACCAGGCTCATCTGCCTGCAGCCAGGGAGAGCCACAGCATCGGCACCAGCCCATGTCTGGGGCTGGGCTCCAGCCTGAGCCTTGGGTGCCCGCCCCGAGGGGGCACATCCGCCAGCGGGCTCAGAGCCTGGCATGGCCGCCGCTCCTAACGGGAGCCCCTGAGCTCCCCGGGCCCAGCTCCTGGGGGACTGCACCTGGCATTGCACTGGGCCCACCGTGCCTACAGCCATCCCAGCAGGGCACATGGCGCCCGGGGACACAGACAAGAACCCTGCACGGCTGGCTACTGGAAAGGGAACCCAGCCCAGCCTGAGCCAGGGAACCAGCATGTGCAGCCCCCCTGTGCCATCTCGGGCACCCTGCCACCCCTCGCCCAAACCTTACCCCACCCCAAAGCCCCCCCAATCCCATCCCCATCCCCGGGAACACCCCTGTGCCCCCACAGGCACCCTGCCACCCCTCGCCAAATTGTTACCCGGGCCCAACCCCCTCCCCCCCGATCCCACCCCCATCCCGGGGAACAACCCTGTGCCACCCCGGGCACCCTACCACCCCTCGCCCAATGCTTACCCACCCCCAAAACCCCCCCACGCTCACCTGATCCCTCCCCCATCCCCGGGAAGCGCTCCTTTCCACCCGGTGCACACAGCCAAACCCCCCCGTGGGCCAGTACCCCCAGCCCCCGCCCCACCTGACCACCACGCCACGGTGCATGGAGATGTTGATGTAGTGCGAGCCGGTGCTGCCGTTGGACTCCCAGTACGTCTTCGGGTTCCTGTCCGTCAGCTTGTTGGCTCGGTGAGGGTTAGAGGAAACCTCCAGCTTCTCCCAGCACTTGTCCTCCTTCACTTCCACGCTGGAGCCTGCAGGGAGAGGGGACAGCGCTGAAGGGAGCTGGGGGGCCCCCCGGGCGGGGGCCTGGCTTGGGCAGAGGGGCCCCGGGTGACCCCCCCAGCACTGACCCTGGCAGAGGTTGTGCAGGAAGACGTCGAAGAAGGGGATGTTGATGGGCTGGTGACTCCGTCTGTGCTCCTCAATCTGACCCAGCACCATCTGGAAGAGAGGGGGGCACAAAGCGTCAATGCGGGGAGCCACCTGGCAGGCCTCCCCCACTGCATGATCGCTGGCCCCTGGGCAGCAACCAGCCCCCGAGGAATGCAGCCCCACGGGTGGGGTGGGAGGAGCTGAGTGAACTGGGTCCAGAGAGAGCCTCTGCCCCACGGCCACTCCCCCCTCCCTACCCACTTCACAAACCACCACCCCCCTCCCTACCCACACCCTTCCAGAGACCACCAACCCCTCCCCCCGCCCGCAGACCACTCCCTGGTCACCCCTTCCAGAGACCACCAACCTCTGACACCCTGTAGCCCACATGACACCCTATACCCCATGTTCACTACTTGTATATGGTGATGTTATATTTTGTACAAAGTACGCCTTGTGAGGTATCATTTGAAAATTCATAAACTGCTGAACATCATTGTCCTGTTAAGATGTGTGTAAAGCTACGAGATTTTACTGCATGATTGTTACTGAAATATGCTGCCATTTTGGGTAACGCCCACAAACTAATTTTTCAGAGACAAAGACACCCTAGCACGCCAGCAAAGTACCAAAGAGCAACCAAGTACAAAATCCGACATTCACCAGCTGGGGGGGAGGGAAGGGAAACAAGAAAGTTACAGTTCATCAGGAGGGCAGTTTGAAGCTCATGTACACAATAGCATTGCCTGACCCCATGACCCAGCAAGGATTTTGCCAGCACAAAGGACGGGAGTATAAGAAGGGAGAAAAATGTCCCCAGCCACCCCTCTCCTCCGTCCATCTCTCTGCTCATGACAATGACGACGCACGAGGAACTGAACAAAGGGGCGAGTGTCCCAGGCTAGGAAAAGACGCAGCCTGTGAAATGTATTGCAGCTGCTGGTGAGAAAAACTCCTTCTTTTGCTTTTAAACCTATTAGTCCTGGTAAAGTTTAGGAATTCGCTTGCCTGTTTCTCCTTTTCTTCCTTTTGTGACCAATCCTGACTGTTCTGCCTTCCCACCTGTGATCGCTCAAAATCCCCCCTTCTCTGGTGAATAAACTTGGTTCATGCTCTAGCTAACCCAGTGGGTTTGGGAAACCTCTACTTGAGGGAACACAGGCTGGCACAGAATCACTCCCAGGGCTGGATGACTAGTGAGGAGCTTACGCTGCCCAGGAGGGTTCAGTGCAGTGCCAGAGACATTTCTGGGGAGCGAGGCCGGGGCCTGCGGGTGTCGCCCTGTATGTAATTCATGGACGGCTGGGAGTGACTCTGGGGCTGGCAGTGAGCAGAGCCTGGCCGGGTTGCTGCCCCCAGCAAAGCCGTGGGAAAGGCATCCCAGGCGGGAGAGCCAAGGGGACCCAGCAGCCCAGGCTGCACCATGGGGAAAGTCCCGTCCTCCTCCCGCCAGGCCACCCCCTGCAGAGACCACCAAACTCCCCTCCCTCCCCGCCGCCCACCTCTGACAAACAACCTGCCCTCCTCCCTCCCCTCTCTGCAGAGACACCCAGCCCCCGGCTAGCGCCGGGGACCCCCCAATGCTCTCGCCCCGGATCAGCGCCCCGGCATGCTGCAGAGGTTCCACCCACCCATCAGGCAGACCGCCCCAGGCGGTGGGGGGAGGTCTCCCCCACGGCAGATCCCCTGTTCACCTGGGCGGGGTCAGGACACACCCCACACCGAGCACATGCCCCGGCTCACCTGGATGCAGCCGGCCAGGATGCTGGTCGTCAGCTTCTGATAGAGGCTGGCGTATTTCTCACAGTCGGCCACCAGGTCCCGCAGCTCCGGGCCCAGCAGCAGGTTGGAGTTGTGCTTGTCCAGGGCTTTGGACAGGGCCTCCTTGGTGCCCAGGCGGCACATCACCACGGCACAGTCCTTGTTGGTGGTGGCCAGGCGGTGGAGGAAGCGAACGAATTCCTGCACGGCCTGCAGAGGGAGCAGCGCGACCTGGGGGTTGGGGCACCGGCCTGGGAGCCAGGAGACCTGCTTCTAGTCCCGCCTCTGCCACTGACCTGCCAGGGGGCTGGGGCTAGTCCCCGCTCTCCCTGGGCCAGTCGCCCTCCGCCCCCCGGGTCTATGGGGAGCTCAGCTCCCTGGGGAAGTTGCCCTCTGCCCGTCTGGTCTCTGGGGAGCTCAGCTCCCTGGGGCCAGTCGCCCTCCGCCCCCCCGGTCTATGGGGAGCTCAGCTCCCTGGGCCAGTCGCCCTCCGCCCGCCTGGTCTATGGGGAGCTCAGCTCCCTGGGCCAGTTGCCCTCCTCCCCCCGCCCATCTGGTGTCTGGGGAGCTCAGATCCCTGGGGCAAGGCGGCTCTCAGCTCCCACTGTGTGCGGGCTGGAGGCTCCAGGCATGGCCCTGACAGAACAGAGAGAGGCCTCATCCCTGGCCGGGGGGCGCTGGGTAAAGGGCTGATGCCGGGGGGCCACAGGCCCAGCTCCCCCGGGACAGGACAGGCGCAGATCAGGGCTGTAACGAGCCAAGGCACCGGGCAGAGACTTCACCAGCAATTCCTGCCGCGAGCCCCTAACTGGGGCTGAGCTAGGAGCCCCTCCGCACCCCCGCGTCCTGCTCCCGGACTCCCCCCCCCCCCGACAGGTAGGCAGGGCCCCCCTGCGCCCCCTCACCTCCCGCTCGTTGCTGGGGGCGCTCATGGAGGACAGACAGGGCTCGATGCACTCGTGCCAGGGCAGCGCCTCCTCCTGGTAACTGTCCAGGAGCTTGTTCAAAATCCTGCACGAGACGGGGGAAGGTGGGGCCTGAGGGGAGGGGCCAGCGGCTGCCAGTGCCCCGAGCCCCCCGTGTGCCCGGCCCCCTGGCCGCACGGGCCACTCTCACTGCCATGCCTGCCCCCGCCCCCCATGGCAGCCCCCCACCACCCTCACCCCATCCCTCCCCACTGCATTGGGACAGCCCCAACCCCCACCTTGGGGAACCCCAACTGACTACACATACCCCTACCCCGGACAGCCCCAATCAACCTTGACCCCCCAAAACACCCCCCAGGACAGCCCCAACCTACCCTGACCCCCAAAACAGCCCCCAGGATAGCCCCAATCAACCCTGACCCCCCCAAAACACCCCCCAGGATAGCCCCAACCAACCCTGACCCCCCTAAAACACCACCCAGGATAGCCCCAACCTGTCCTGACAGCCCAAAACACCCCCAGGATACCCCCAACCAACCCTGACCCCCCAGAACACCCCCAGGACAGCCCCAACCAACCCTGACCCCCCAAAACACCCCCCAGGATAGCCCCAACCTACCCTGACCCCCAAAACAGCCCCCAGGAGAGCCCCAACCAACCCTGACCCCCCAAAACACCCCCCAAGATAGCCCCAATCAACCCTGACCCCCCAAAACACCCCCAGGAGAGCCCCAACCAATCCTGACCCCCCAAAACACCCCCAGGATACCCCCAACAAACCCTGACCCCCCAAAACACCCCCAGGAGAGCCCCAACCAACCCTGACCCCCCAAATCAGCCACCCCCACTCCCAGGAGAGCCCCAACCAACCCTGACCCCCCAAAACACCCCCCAGGATAGCCCCAACCTACCCTGACCCCCAAAACAGCCCCCAGGAGAGCCCCAACCAACCCTGACCCCCCAAAACACCCCCCAGGATAGCCCCAATCAACCCTGACCCCCCCAAAACACCCCACAGGATAGCTCCAATCAACCCTGACCCCCAAAACAGCCACCCCCACTTCCATGACAGTCCCAATCAATCCTGACACCCCAAATCAGCCACCCCAGCGCCAGCATGGCCCCAATCAACCACCCCCCAGGATAGCGTCAACTAACTCTGCCTCAATCCACCCCTAGAAGAGCCCCAACCAGACGTCCCCCGCGCTGGCTCCCATTCCCATGTGGGACATCCCAGCCACACTCTCACGGTACAACCCAGGGATCCCCGGCCAAGGTCCCCCTCGCCCAGTGTCACCCGAGGACCCCGCCCCCTCCCCATGTCACCAAGGACCCCGCCCCTTCCCGTGTCATCCAAGGACCCTGCCCCCTTCCCCATGTCCCCGAGGACCCCGCCCCCTCCCCCAGTGTCACCCGAGGACCCCGCCCCCTCCCCATGTCCCCGAGGACCCCGCCCCCTCCCCCAGTGTCACCCGAGGACCCCGCCCCTTCCCCATGTCCCCGAGGACCCCGCCCCCTCCCCCAGTGTCACCCGAGGACCCCGCCCCCTCCCCATGTCCCCGAGGACCCCGCCCCCTCCCCCAGTGTCACCCGAGGACCCCGCCCCTTCCCCATGTCCCCGAGGACCCCGCCCCCTCCCCCAGTGTCACCCGAGGACCCCGCCCCCTCCCCATGTCCCCGAGGACCCCGCCCCCTCCCCCAGTGTCACCCGAGGACCCCGCCCCCTCCCCATGTCCCCGAGGACCCCGCCCCCTCCCCATGTCCCCGAGGACCCCGCCCCCTCCCCATGTCCCCGAGGACCCCTCCCCCTCCCCATGTCCCCGAGGACCCCGCCCCCTCCCCCAGTGTCACCCGAGGACCCCGCCCCCTCCCCCAGTGTCACCCGAGGACCCCGCCCCCTCCCCATGTCCCCGAGGACCCCGCCCCCTCCCCCAGTGTCACCCGAGGACCCCGCCCCCTCCCCCAGTGTCACCCAAGGACCCCACCCCCCCAAGTCACCGAGGACCCCGGCCCCTCCCCATGTCACCAAGGACCCCGCCCCCTTCCCGTGTCATCCGAGGAACCCGCCCCCCCAAGTCACCGAGGACCCCGGCCCCTCCCCGTGTCACCAAGGACCCCGCCCCCTTTCCGTGTCATCCGAGGACCCCGCCCCCTCCCCCAGTGTCACCCGAGGCCCCCTCCCCATGTCCCCGAGGACCCCGGCCCCTCCCCGTGTCACCCGAGGACCCCGCCCCCTCCCCCAGTGTCACCCAAGGACCCCACCCCCCCAAGTCACCGAGGACCCCGGCCCCTCCCCATGTCCCCGAGGACCCCGCCCCTTCCCGTGTCATCCGAGGAACCCGCCCCCTTCCCCATGTCCCCGAGGACCCCTCCCCCTCCCCATGTCCCCGAGGACCCCGCCCCCTCCCCCAGTGTCACCCGAGGACCCCGCCCCCTCCCCCAGTGTCCCCCGAGGACCCCGCCCCCTCCCCCAGTGTCCCCCGAGGACCCCGCCCCCTCCCCGTGTCCCCGAGGACCCCGCCCCCTCCCCATGTCCCCGAGGACCCGGCCGCGCCCCCCACTCACCGGAGGGTCCCCAGCTGCACGGCCTTCTCGGCCCCCAGCTGCTCCAGGCTGCGCAGCAGCAGCAGGAAGTGCTGGCGGCCCCGCAGGGCCTCGGCCCCCTCGCTCTCGGGGCCGGCCTCGTCGCAGAGGCAGCGCTCCAGGGCCAGCACCAGCTCCTTGGACAGGCTGCCCTCCTGCAGGCGGCCCAGCAGCGTCTGCACGTCCATGTCCTTCAGATCCAGGCCTGAGCCCGCCTCTGCCACAGGGAGAGAGCCGTGGGGCCGGGGCTGGGGCTGCACGCTCGCAGGCAGGGTGGGGACGCCAGGTGCCCTGTACCCCCGTCCCCAGGCTCTCAGGCAGGGGCTGTGCGGGGCAGGGGCTGCAGGAGTGGGTAGGGGGCTCCATACCTGCCGTCCCCAGGCTCTCAGACACAGGCTGTGGGGGGTGGGGGCTGTGTATGTGGGGCAGTGCTGTGTACCTGCCGTCCCCAGGCTCTCAGACACGGGCTGTGGGGGGTGGGGGCTGTGTATGTGGGGCAGTGCTGTGTACCTGCCGTCCCCAGGCTCTCAGCCAGGGGCTGCTGCGGAGTGGGGGGGTGGGGGGCTCCATACCTGCCGTCTCCAGGCTCTCAGACACGGGCTGTGGGGGGTGGGGGCTGTGTATGTGGGGCAGTGCTGTGTACCTGCCGTCTCCAGGCTCTCAGACACGGGCTGTGGGGGGTGAGGGCTCTGTATATGGGGCAGTGCTGTGTACCTGCCGTCCCCAGGCTCTCAGCCAGGGGCTGCTGCGGAGTGGGGGGGTGGGGGGGCTCCATACCTGCCGTCTCCAGGTTGGTGGGGAGCTTGTGCTCCGCCAGGCGGCTGAGCGCGATCTGGGCCAGCGTCTCGCTGGCGTGGCTGGGGGCGGCGGGGTCCTGGCCCCCCTGGCAGCAGCTCTGCAGGGCCGAGTGGATGTCACAGCTCACCAGCTGCTCGGCCAGGCCCCGGTGGCTGTCGATCAGCAGGCCGGCCACCAGCAGGCCGTTCTGCACGGCCGACGAGGCCCTGCGGGACAGAGCGCCAGGGTGAGAGCCCGCGGGCACCGGCCCCTGCCCCTCCCCAACGGGTCTGTGGGGCGACGGCACCACCTGCCAGCAAGGCCCCCCCCCCCACCCAGAGCCTCCAGGGAGCTGCCCCCACAGAAAGGACCCCGCTCAGCCCCCCATACCCAGCGGTGCCCTGCATGGTGCGGATGGCGGCAGGGAGGGCGCAGAGCAGGCTGTCCGAGTCCTTGCTGGAGGCGGAGCCGATGCTGGCGAAGATCTCCCACATCATCTGGGCGTCAGCGTGGTTCAGGGGATAGGGCTTCTCGCTGGCACCCAGCAGCTCGCAGGTCCCGGCGCCCACCAGCACCTTCAGAGCCTGGCAGGCCAAGGGAGCCGGTCAGGGAGGAGAGCCGGCAGCGCCAGCCCTAGGCCGAGAACACACGGCTGCCCAATGCACCCTGGCCTCCCCCTGGGATCCCGGCCACCCCATCCTGCCCTCTGCCACAGGTCCCCCCCGAGCCCACTACAGCCACCCCCTCCCCCGCGAGCCGCACGTCTCTCCCCGACAGACGCCCGGCCCCGCGGCCGCCGGCACACTCACCGCCAGGCCGGCCTGCTGGACCAGCGCCGAGGGGGCGTACTCCTGCATGCAGGCCAGCACGGCACGCACCCCGCCCTCCGTGGCGAAGAGCACGCGCCAGTCGTACTTGGCCATCAGCACACAGAGCAGGCGCAGTGCCAGCACCACCAGCAGCTTCTCCTTCACCTGGTTGGTCAGCAGCTCCACCAGCATCTTCACCAGCTTCTCCCTGCGCGGAGCAATGGCGGACGGGTCAGGAGCCGGGCGTGGGCAACCTGGCACTGACCTGCTGTGTGGCGCCAGGTCACCTCTGGCCCAGAAACCAGATCCCCCGGCCCCCATGGGCCTCCCACCCCCTCCTGGCCCCACCGCGTCTCCCACTCCCCAGACCCTCACAGGAGTCCCAGCAGGGCAGCCAGGTTCGATTCCCAGCTATCCAGAGGGGGAGAATCCACCCCTGTCCTGGGAGTTTGTTCCAGCTCATCACCCTCCCTGGTAAACATCTGGGCCTTGCGTCTCACAGGCACGTGCCTGGCTTCAGCTCCTGCCACAGGTTCTGGTCCTGCCCATCTCTGCTAGACTAACGGGCCCGTTAGCACTGGTGTTTCCCCCCAGAAGATCCAGCCGCCCCTTGGTTGGCCGGTGTCCGCACTTGGCACAGGGAAACCGGACGGGGTCAGAAACGAGCTGCAAGCACCCGGGGCTGGGAAACCTGCCTTACGAAGAGCGACTAAGAAGCCGGATCCAGGCAGCTCCTCGGACGAAGGGTGAGGAGACCTGCTCGCAGTCTGTAGGCACCTGCCTGGGGGGAACATTGCTGACACGGGGGCTCTTTGATCCAGCAGACAGAGGTGGAAGGAGAGCCGCGGCGAAGCTCAAACGCGAAATCAGACACCTGTTTACCAGGGAGGGTGACCGGCCATGGGAACAGCTTCCCAGGGATGGGGCAAGTCTTCCACCGCTTACGACCACTATGCTGGGAGGGGCCATCTGCCCAAAGCCCACCCTGCAGCTCACCCTCCACTTACTGGGCTCCATGGTGCCACTTTCCCAGGAGACTCCAGTCCCATGCAGGAGTCATGGGGTGACGCTCTCTGGCCTGCGCGATACACAGGCTCAGACCAGCCAATCACAATGGTCCCTGCCGGCCGTACAATTGGGGACATGGATCTGTTGCCCACCCCCCACCCCCCCCAATCCTTTCTATGTTGCTGTAGCTGGACCGTAAGCGTCTGGAGCCAGGATCGTGAGCGCAGCCCAGGCACCCAGCCTGACTGGCATCCCCTGGCACTGCTCTAATGTAGACATAACCCATGGGCAATGCCCATGCCAGAGACAGACAGACACAGGAGCAGCTGGTTTTCTGCCCCGTCTCTCCAGGGAGGCACCGGCCTGCCATCTCCAGGTCTGGGCAGGCCCAGAGGACCCACTGGAGAACTGACCTGATGGTGAGTCCGCCCTCGGGTTTGATGACCTGCCGCTCTCGCCCGGCCTCCTCCTCCAGGGTCTTGATAATGAACCTGAGCCCGGCTAGCTGCAGCCCCACCTCGGAGCTGGACCTCTGGATCAGTTCCACCACCTCTGCAATCCTCTCCAACGAGCTCTTCTTCCCCGAGCCCTTCACACTGCACAGCACTGCCCGGGACCAAAACACCCGTCAACCCGAGCCTGCCCCACGAGCCCTCCCTAGGGATCCCCCCCTCTTCCCCACCCCTCCCCGAGCCAATCGCTGGCTCTCCCCTGCCCAGATCCCCCTTGGCCAGCAGGGACCCGCTTTAGCTAGAGCCCAGCACCCAGCCACTGCCGCGGGCGGCTCCCTCCCCGGCCGGCACGTACCCTTGGCTTTCTCCTCCACCATCTCCGGGCAGGGCAGCCCCTCCGCTCGCAGCAGCTCGCCGAACAGCTGGCAGTCGGATTTCTCCGGGGGGGGCGGGGCAGGCACTCTGGGAGCAGGCGGGTCTTTCTTTGGTTTCTTGGACACCAGGGACTCGGCGCACTCCGAGGGGGCTGCGTCCGGCCCCAGGCCGCCCGGCTGCGCCCCCACGGGGCAGAGGAAGTACTTGCTGTAGACACGGGAGCTGTGCAGGTCACTCAGGGTGCAGCCCTGGCACTGATTGCTCAGCACCTGCAGCACTTTCTGGGCCAGCTCCACCGGCACCGACAGCTGGATCAGGGCTTCTTCATCCAGCTCCGACAGCTGGAAATGCAGGGCCTGAGTTAATCCCCAGCAGCCCCATGTCCCCAGCCAGCCGGAACCGACCCGGCACCGGGTTAGTCCAAGGCCAGCAAGAACCGACACCGGACTAGTCCAACTGGGATATCCCCCAGCCATCCAGAACCGACCTGATACCGGGCTAGTCCATCCGGGATATCCCCAGGCCAGCCAGAACCGACCTGACACCGGGCTAGTCCAACCAGGATGTCCCCCAGCCATCCAGAACCGACCTGACACCGGGTTAGTCCATCCGGGATATCCCCAGGCCAGCCAGAACCGACCTGACACTGGGTTAGTCCAACCGGGATATCCCCAGGCCAGCCAGAACCGACCTGACACCGGGCTAGTCCATCCGGGATATCCCCAGGCCAGCCAGAACCGACCTGACACTGGGCTAGTCCATCCGGGATATCCCCAGGCCAGCCAGAACCGACCTGACACTGGGTTAGTCCAACCGGGATGTCCCCAGGCAAGCCAGAACCGACCTGACACTGGGCTAGTCCATCCGGGATATCCCCAGGCCAGCCAGAACCGACCTGACACCGGGTTAGTCCAACCAGGATGTCCCCAGGCCAGCCAGAACCGACCTGACACTGGGCTAGTCCATCCGGGATATCCCCAGGCCAGCCAGAACCGACCTGACACCGGGTTAGTCCAACCGGGATGTCCCCAGGCCAGCCAGAACCGAACTGACACCGGGCTAGTCCAACCGGGATGTCCCCAGGCCAGCCAGAACCGAACTGACACCGGGCTAGTCCAATCGGGATGTCCCCAGGCCAGCCAGAACCGACCTGACACCGGGATGACCCCAGGTCAGCCAGAAACGACCTGACACCGGGATGACCCCAGGTCAGCCAGAAACGACCTGACACCGGGCTAGTCCAACCGGTATATACCCAGGCCAGCCAGAACCAAACAAGCCCAATTCTCTTGTCCTACAATTGACGTCCCAGTGGCTGCTGACAGCATCTCCCCAGGCCTGTGACCTGCCCAGCCGGAGTCTGTTGGACATAGTTTCTCTACCTGGGCCTGGGCAAAGCTGGTCTCCTCTTTCGTTCCCTGCTCTGTTCCATCCGCACTCCTTAGTCCCCTCCTCCCCTGCCCCGCCCGCCGCCATCCCCAGTCTGCTCCCCCGGTTCAATCTTCCCTCCCAGTCTGCTCCGCTCTTCCCAAGGCTCCCCAGATCCCTGTTCCACTCCATCCCATTCCCAGTGTGTCAGCCCCCAGTGACCAGCTCCTCTCAGCTCCCCTCTCTTCTGGTCACACTCCTGCACCATGCCTGTCCCTGGGTCTATGAAAGCCTCTCAGAACAAGGGAGCTGAAGGAGGAGCCATCCAGGACCCGGGACTGGCTGGAGAGCAACCAGGTTAGAAGTTCTCAGGGCTCCGGCCAAGGAGGCAGATGTTAACCGGCAGCACCATGTACCAGCTGAGTCCATCACCTCCAGAACCCAGCTCGGAGCAGTAACAGGACGTGCCCGCTCAAAGCAAGCGTCTGGGAACGGCTGAGCAGCCCAGTGGCTGGATTGAAGAGGGGCTACTCCTCACAGACAACACCGCTAACCTCAGGGCAAGTCTGGGTGTTTGCTGCCTGCTTAAGGGCACAGAAAGACAGACGCCAGCAGAGACTTTCTTTACCAGAGTAGGAGAGTTTAGGGAGCAAATCTGGACTGCTGCCGTGAGTTCACACCCCGAGAGGGAGACGGTGGGGTACCCAGCAGCACTGAGGGGCTGCTGGCAGGCTGCCCTGGGGCAAATAACTCCTGGTCCAATAGGGCTTTCCTCTCCCGCCTGTCCCCCTGGGGATAAACTGCACATGTAGCTCCTGTAAGACGCTCTGTGACGCGGGTACCCCGCAGCAGCAGAAGGAAAGCTGGGGCTAGCTGCTGTCTGATCTCCCCCAGGCCCACCTCCCTTTACCTCCTGGTGCTGCCGGATGAGCTGGGCGATCTCCTGCTGCTCAGGCGGTTCTAGCTTCTTCACGAAGAAGAGCAGCTCCCACCACTCGGCCCGGCTCAGGGCCTCGGAGCCCTCGCTCGGCCGGTCCGTCAGGTAGGGCAGGGAGTACAGCCCCCCCAGGGGCTTGCAGTAAAACGTCTGGGTCACTGCAGGGGGGCACAGCAAGGCAAAGACACAAACCCTGAGTGCCTCAGCAGGACAAACAACGAGGAGTCCTTGGGGCACCTTAGAGACTAACCCCCTTATCTGGGCATAAGCTTTCGTGGGCTAGAACCCACTTCATCTTGGGTTGGCTGGAAAGACCAAGTGGGTTCTAGCGCACGAAAGCTTATGCCCAGATAAATGTGTTAGTCTCTAAGGTGCCCCAAGGACTCCTCGTTGTTTTTGCTGATACAGACTAACACGGCTACCACTCTGACACCGATCAGCAGGACAGTTACCCTGCTGCAGAGCCATCAGAGCCAGGAGGGGGCAACTGGCCTGGGCTAGTCAGGCAGCCAAGGGAATTTGGACCCTATAAGCTGGGAGCACGAGGTAGCGAACTCTCGTTCCGAGGGCAAGGTAGTGATTAAAAGGTAAGGGAGGCGTCATTTGATTAACAGAAATCAGCAGAATCATCGTTTCAACAGTGTCACCCTCTGCAGTGAGGAGGTGGGAGGGGGGACTCTGTGTCCCGCTAGCTCCCAGCTCCACGTCCTCCGGCTGGTGGGAATTTTGACAATACAATGTCATCAGAAATGGGGACTAATCAAAAGCCCTTTCCCCCACAGACATAATTGTACCAAACATGGCGAACCTAGAGCAATGATGTAGACGTACAGTCAAGAAAATGTTTCAAAATCACCTTTTGTTAATTAGACTTTAACACAGGGATGCACGGCTTACATTAAAAAAAGAGACATAGATCTTGGCTAATCCTAGAGAAATTAGCCTTGACACGTAGGACTGAAAACATTTCTTCCTTAAAATCATCCCCGGTCTCTGCTAGACGTGTCACACTAATCCTCGTCCACACCGCACTCACATCTCCGGCCAAGGCAGGCTGTTGACCAAACATCTGCAAGGTGGTGAACATGCAGTCTGGGAACGTGAGCGTTTGATTACCTAAGGGACTGATTTGGGATCACACGTTGTTTCACACAGAACGGGTGTGATCAGTCCATCCTCCGAGGTCCAGCCATTCCCGATAAGGGAGGGGAGTTTTGGATGCGCTCTGCTGTTCCGGAGCCTTTCCATTGCTTGATAACTGTCACGGAGTATAGGGGAGTCCGGCCCTGCACCCCTCTTCCCCGAATTCACTGGGAGTCTCAGCCAGTCAGTAGAACAGAAGGTTTATTAGAGATGCCAGGAACACAACCCAACCAGAGCTTGTCAGTACATCCAGGACCCCTCAGTCGGGTCCTTCCGGGGGGCAGGGAGCTTAGACCCCAGCCTGGGGCTCCCTGCATTTCGCCCCACAGCTCCAACCAGGGCAGGGAGGCCAGACCCTGTCTGCCTCTCTCCGTCTTCTCCGGCCAGCTTCCAACTCCCACTCTCTAGCCCCTCCTCCGCCTTTGTCTGCTTCCCGGGCCAGGAGGTCACCTGATCCCTTTGTTCTCACACCTTCAGCTCTCACCTTGGCCGGGCAAGGGGCCGGGCCATCTGTTGCCAGGAGACAGAGCCCTTCTCTGTGTCCAGGCCTCTGCCTTCTAGGGCTTTGTAACAATCATGCACCGTTGTCCCACCACCTAGATACTCAAGCACCGCATAGGGGAAACTGAGGCACCCACACAGTACTCAGGGAAACCTTAACTACAGTCCTAGTTCGTCACACTGGCCCTCTTGATAGCAGGTATAAATGCACCCTGCGTCAGTGGCAGTTCTCTGTTTGCTTCTTGGAAAACACCCACCGATGTCGCTCAGCGAGTTGTCGTGCTGGACTTTAACGGGTAAACTCCGTATTTATGACCTCATCAGTAACCGTCTCAGCCATTCCGAGCACCTTCAGAGCAAGGCGAGAGTCTTCGCCAGCTGAATCAAATGCCTGCCTGGAAGATAACTTGGTCTTTCCAGCCCACCTTCCAGTAGCGTCACATGCTGAAAGGGCGAGGAAACCTGGTAGGGCGGCAGCTTTTAATGGTCCGAGTGATAGGACCACATCTCTGAGGGACAGACAGCGATTCTGCTCCCCTGCAGCAGGCACAAAGAACAGAATCTGGTGGAAGTCTTTGGTGGCGTCTCACAGAGAGCACTAGAACATCTGCGTCTTGAGCACAAACCCAGCGCTTAGGAGCACCTCTCTCGGTGGCACTGATGGCATACAAGATAATTTTAGCATCAACCTCCTCATGGGAGCTACAAAGAAATGTCACTGACATGCGAGGCAGCAGCTTCATTACGACATGCGACATGCGATGACCAAGTTCTTCGCATGCTGGAGTGTTTTTGCTGCAAGTCTGTGGCCAACTCATCTCTCATGCGAGTATGAGCCAGCAGCTTCTTCACTGTGACATCGGAGATGTTTGCGGAGTCATTCGGTACTAGACAGGTTCAAAACAATGGAGTCTCTTCTTTCTGGTAATATTTTTAATTGAGGTGGGACTTCACCATAGGTCCAGTGTTTTCTCTGTAGCCTCATAATTAAGGTTAAGATTCTGTCATGGGTATTTTTAGTAAAAGTCAGGGACAGCTCATGGGCAATAAACAAAAATTCACAGAACTTTTGAACTGTAATTCCATCAACAGATATCCAGCCAGTCATTCTCTCTGTTCAGGTACTTTAGGTGCTTTGTGGGTGGGCTTCTTGTTTACTATTTTCAGGATCTGTTTTCATCTAACACAGCTTTCTGATCGGCTCCCCACTTCCAGGCCTGTGGCAGGGCCAGATGACCCGAGCTCCCCCTTCCCAGGAATAGCTTGAGGTTCAGGGGAGGCCAGGCCCTGCCATGTGCAGAGCAGGGGGCCCAGCCCCACCCAGTGGCATGCACTCACCAGTGGTCAGTTTCAGGTTTTCCGTCAGGCTGGACACCTTTTCCTGGGCCTCCCGCTCCGCCTGGCCAGACGAACTGACAATCTCCACCATGTGCCAGTGCACCCAGTAGGTACGGCCCAGCGCCTGCCAATAAACCTGGTGGGGGGAGTCCAACAAAGTCGGTTACTGAGGGCAGCTTGCCCACAACCCAGGAGGAGCAGCCGGGCCCACAGAACCCCCCAAGGCCTCCTCCAGCCCCAGCAGCACCCTCCAAACCCACACAGGGACGGGACGCAGCCAGGCACCAGAGAGCGTCAGGCGGAGAGAGGCTCCCCCAGACAGCGGGACAGGTGCCCGCCCGCTGCCAGCAGGAGTACCTGGACGGGCGGCGTGCCATCGTTGCTCTGGCGGAACTCGCCCTCGTCCCCAGCGCTGACCTGCTCGTAGTCCTCCAGCATGCGCACCCGCATGCCCCGCGCCAAGTTCCCTTGCACGTACTCCACGTAGCTGCTGCGGCTCGGGAAGGCAGAGCGCGTCTTGAAGGCACTGGCCTCTTTCTGGGGCGGGCAGGAGGCCACCCGGACGGCGGCGCAGGCGGGAGCCTTGGGCTGGAAGATGGAGCGGACGACCCGCGGCTGCCCCTCCTGCAGGGACAGCAGCTCCATCCTCTGGCTGCGGTCCCAGCCCATCACCCGCACCAGCTCGGAGATGAGATTGGCCATGGCCATGCTGAACTCGAACTCCCGCTGCGTGCGGCTCCTCTCCCCGACGTGGGCGCAGGGCACGGCGCAGTCCTGCCGCTCCCCGCCCAGCTCCGAGCTGCTGTTGAGCTTGTCCACGAGAGAGGTGACGCACAGATAGCGCTTCACCAGCGAGAACAGCAGCTTCCCGGGGATCTGCAACAGACCCGGCGTCAGAGCCGCAGTACGAGAGCTCCCCAGCCAGACCCAACCGCCCCCCTGCCTGCCCACCCGTCCTAGGGCTTCACCACCCACCTTCAACAGGCCTCTGAGCCAACCCTCCCCACAACATCCCCCCCACCCTGAGCCATCCCTCCCCTTCCCCATCCCGAACAGGCCTCTGAGCTCTCTCCCGTCACCACACCGTCCATCTCCATACCAGACAGGCCTCCGAAGCCCCCTGCTCCTGTGCCCCTCCCCCCGAGCTAGCCAGCCCTGCGGGTACCTGGGGCAGATGGATCCCCTCGAAGGACATGCAGTGCTCTTCGGAGGACGTGGTCTCCGCAAACAGCTCCAGGAGGGTGTAGCGACTGTCGAAGTCCATGTGCTGCTCAATGCCGTCCTGCTGGCTCAGGGACAGGAGAACGTAGGCCCGACTCCCTGCAGCCGCGACACACACCAGCTGAATGCTTTCCCTCCCACCTGCCCCTCAGGAGCGTCTCAATCTTTGCAGCACCCGCGCCCCGTCCTCCCTCCATTTCTCCCAGCCCCCTGGCGGAAGCTCCCGGAGAGGAAACCAAGGGCTGAGATCCCAGAGACGTTTCTCACATGTACCCAACCTGTAGGGTCTCTGGCTCGACCCATATTCCACGGTCTCAAAACCCAGCACTGCTCATACTGCCCAGGAGAGGAGAGCAGGGCAGCTCCTGGGGAGACGATAGCCAGAGTCTGCAGCATGGCCCTCTCAGAACAGGGGGCTCACGTACAAAGCAAAGAGGCACCACTGTACACATGGGCAGGATCAAGTGCACCTGAAGACGACCCTGTTCCATTCCAGCTGCAGAGACCGGCCTGAGCTGGGCTGTCCAGGTGAGTGAGACACTGGCAGACCATGTGCCAGCTCTGCCAAGGCCCCAGCCTCACTGAACACGCGGACAAATGCGGAGCTGGAAGCCGGTCTGGCTCACCTGCACGTTAACCTTGTTCAGAGAAATGTTAGAGTTGCCATGATGGGCTTGATGCCTAGACCTTATGAATCCTGTCGGATGCTGCGTGTATTGATTTCACTTACAATCTCTGTAGCCTGTGGTGTGTTGTTGTATTGAGTGTTTGCACTGCAAACCTCTGTACTTGCGTAACTCATCGAACAGGAAAGGAAGCATTAATTCAGGGAAAGTGCTCGGCCTGCACCCGAGGTGCCCCACTGACGGCAAACGAGGCAGTGTGTACCATCCAAGGAGAGAGACCTTGTTGACTGCATGCCTCGCTCCCTCCAGGAAGGGGAGACCTGTGCATGAACTCAGCCCATTGGATTCTGGGGGCAAGGAGGGGGGATAAAAATCCCTGAGAAGGAGAAACTGAGATCTTCTTGCGGTCTGGACTCGGAGGGGCAAAGATTCTTAAACATGAGCAAGAGACGCCCATGCTGCTTGGCCTGGGTCGGCCGTAAAGGACACACAGAGCTACTTATTATAGAAACTGACAGTACCTTCTTAACTCTAAGACTATAACTCATTTGTGCGCATGTTTCCTGTTTTAACCTTGTAAATAACCCTCATTTCTTTTCTTAGTTAATAAATCTTTAGTCCGTTTATCACAGGATTGGCTACAGGCACTCTCTTGGGTTTGAAATCTGAGGTACAACTGACCTGGGTAAGTAACTGGTCCTTCGGGACTGGGAGCAACCTGAATATTGTTGTGATTTTCAGTGTAAAGTGACTATGACTCAGTCTAGTTTGCCGGAGATAGACTGGAGTGCCCCAGGGGACTGTCTGGGACTCCACGGTAAGACTGTTAGAGTGCCTGAGGAGTTCACACTTGTTTCTAATTACAGAACATACCGCTGGCCTGGGGTGTCTGCCCTGCTTTCCAACAGTGCCCTGAGGCTGGCACACCCGGTTGTGAGCCGCTCCAGACAGCGAGCACAGCTCTGTACTGTACCAGCTAGTACCATCAGACTACAAGCTCCCTAGCAAGGGGCATCTGGGCATAGTCACCCATGCAGCGACAGTGGGGCAGCATGCAGAGCGCCAGCACTCTGCCCAGGACTGCCCAGGTACCTGGTTGGAGGAGGGCTGGCTCAGGCAGCAGAAGCCAGTCCCGTACACAAAGGGACTTGACCCCTGTTCTGAGTCCCTTAGCTGTTTGAGAAGGGCCCTTCATAAACTTCTTCCCTTTCCCAGAGAGCTCCAGTATCCCCCCAGTACACCGGCCCAACCCTTCTCTAGGGCTCCTGGCCAGGAGATCTCACCTGCATCGTGTGAAGCCAGGGCCCTCAGCATCTTGCCGGCGCTGCGGCGGATTTGCTTCTCCCCATTACACAGCATCTTCATCAGCAGGTCCAGGGCCCCAGTCTCCTTGAAGACGCCTGTCAGCGAGCCAATGCTAGCGTAGGCGCTCAGCACGTGGATGGTGTTGAGGATGGAGGACTCCGGGCCCGTGGGCCCGGCCATCTGCTGGGCAGCCCGCTGCACCAGGTTCCTGACGTCAGCCTTCATCTCCAGCAGCGAGGCCTCGTCCAGCGTGACGTCCGGAGGGAACGTGCTGGGCGCTTTCTCCTCCTTCACCCGCTGCCCCTCAGGCTTCCTCTTGCCCAGCAGCGTCGGGCAGTTGGCATAAACCTCCTCTGCCGACATCCACATCAGGATGTTCTCCGCTTTGCTCTCCGCCGAAGAGGCATTGGTGCTGCTCCCTGGGCCCTCCTCCAAGCTGAGGATGCTCCAGCGAATCAGGTACTCGGTGTGGCCATCGTGGCCCCGGCGCTGCCGGATCAGCTCCTCGGGATGGGCCTGCAGCGTGGGCCCCAGGTGCACAAGCAGGTTTCCATTCCTCCTCTCACCCACCATGACGGGGAATGTCTGCGCAGAGAGACAGAGAGGCAGGAGCAGGTTATGGTCTACCTAGGAACCCTGGTCCAGTGCTCGGGGAGAGACTCTCTAGGGAAGAGCCTCTGGGACCCAGCTGGTAGGAGAGGGGACGAGAGATGGAGAACTCTGCATGTCAGGCCTCCTGGCATTCTGCGCCCCAGATCAGAGCTCTGTAGGCAAAATCCCCGCCAGGAGATGAGCAAGAGCTCCACATGCAAACCTAAATCTCCTGAGCCTGGGGCCCAGCCCTGGGTTACTCGGGGAGCCAAATCCCTGGCAAAGCCATCCCAGCAGCGGGAAAGCCCGGCTAGCCCATCCCACAGGAAGCAGCACAGTCAAATGGACAGGACACTGGCCTGAGACCCGGGTTCTGCCCCCAGCCCTGCCACTGACCCGCTGTGTCACCTTAGGCAAGTCACCATCTCTGCATTGTTGCCCATGCGTACCATGGCTCCCGGGCCATCTCTGCTGAAACCTCACCCTCCCACGCAAGAAAGCACGACCACATCACGCTCATCATTCACAGCCTCCTCTGCCTCCCGGCTTTGGTTCAGAGCCATCCTCCTGTGTGCAATTCCCTCCAGCCCTCGGCCCAGATGGACACACAGAGCTCAGCTCCCTGTAGTCCCCTCCTCCCTCCCTCATCTTACACCAATATCGTCTGCCTCGCCCACTGCTGCAAGAGCCTTGCTCTGCCGCTGCTCCAACCCTACAAACACTTGTGCACGGGGGAACGACCACTGGCTGCTCACAGCAGGAAAGCTAAGCAGGGCATACACGTCTGCAGGATTGAGGCCAAATATTCATTGGGTTATACAGGCTAGAGGCCGGGTCGGTTCACAGCTAACAACGGGACATTGGCTGGGGTGGGCCAGGGCTCTGATTTCCAGAGACCTCTGTGACATTTTCCGCTTCAACCCTGGGGTGGCGAGTGGACCACGGAATTCCCAGGCACTGCGGGCGGCAGCCCCTCTCCCAGCCACCGCAGGTAGACCCCGGAGCTTCCAGCCCCAGACCCCGGAGCTCTGAGACATTACAGGTGGCGGGGGTGGGGAGGGAACAGACCCCCGGGGCTGCAGCAGCAGTGGGTGCTGGACCCCCCTCCCTCTCCAGTTTGTCACAGTTATTCTTAGTAAAAGTCACGGACAGGTCACAGCCTTCCATGAATGTTTGGTTTTTGCCCATGACCTGTCCGTGACTTTTACTAAAAATAACCATGACAAAATCTTAGCCTTACCTAGGAGGGTCAGGGAGGAACATAGAAATGGCCATATGGACCAGACCAATGGTCCATCTAGCCCAGTATCTTGTTGCTGACAGTGGTCAGTACTAGAGCTTCAATAGGAGCGTACAAAACCAGACAAATCTGGAGAGCTCCACCCATCTTTCCATCCCAGCTTCTGGCAGACACAAGCTTAAGGTCATGCCTAGCAAGGACTCACATCCGTGACCATCTTGGCTAATGGCCTACCCTCCATGAACTTATCTAATTCTTTTTTGAACTCAGTTATACTTTTGCCCATCACAACCTCCCATGGAAATGAGTTCCACAGGTTAATCGTGCATTGGGTGAAACCGTATTTCCTCTTGTTTGTATTACACCTGCTGCCTATTAATTTCATCATGTGACCCCTGGTTTTTGTATTGTGGAAAAGGGTAAATCATGCTTCTCTATTCACTTTTTCCACACCATTTGTGATTTATAGATCTCTATCACATCCCTCCTTAATTGTCTCTTTTCTAAACTGACCAGCCCTAATCTTTTTAATCTCTCCTTGTAGGGAAGCCTTTCCATATCCTTGATCATCTTTGTTATCCTTCTCTGAACTTTTTCCAGTTCCACCAAATCCTTGTTGAGAGGGGACCTCCAGAATTGGACACAGTATTCAAGGTAGGAGCACACCATAGGTTTATATAGTGTCACTCTTATATTTTCTATCCCTTCTCTAATAGTTCCTAATGCTCCGTTAGCCTTTTTGACCACTGCTGTGCATTGAGCTGTAGCTTTTAGAGAGCTAGCCATGATGACTGCAAGTTCTCTTTGAGTGGTAACAGCTAATTTAGAACCCATCATTTTATAGGTACAGTAGGGGTTATTTTTTCCAACGTGCATTACTTTGCACTTATCAGTGTTGAATTTCATCCGCCATTTCATTGCCCAGTCACCCAGGATTGCGAGATTCCGCCTGCGAGGCCTTGTCTACATGACACAGTTTTGTCGACAAAACAGTGGAGGTGTACATATTGAAATGCTCCGCCCGCCAATGTAAATCCCCTGCTATGCTGACAAAATAAAACCACCTCAACGAACGACACAGTGTCTTTTGTGATGTAGTTGGAGTGACGCAGTGTCAGTGTAGACACTGCACTTGCTTATGTCATCCTAACTGGCCTCTAGGAGGTGTCACAATGCCTAGCATGACCGCTCTGGTCAGCACTTTGAACTCCACTGCCTTCAAAGTACACAGGCATGATCTCCTCCCCCGTGTAAAGGGCTGGAAATGTTTGAAATTCCTCTTCCTGTTTGCTCGGCATGGACTGTTCACGCGGCACTTTCCCAGCTGACCATGCCAGCTTTCCGCAACAGACGCGCTGCTGCATGGGGTACCCTGGAGCTATTGGATCTGCTGGGTCTGTGGGGAGAGAAGGCTGTACAGTCGCAGCTTCGCCCAAGCTTTGATATCTACAGGCAGGTTGCTCATGGCATGCAGGAGAAGGGCCATGCAGCAATGCTGTGCTAACATCAAGTTGCTGAGGCAGGCATACCAGAAGGCAAGGGAGGTGAACCGTCACTCTGGTGCAGCGCCAAAGACATGCTGCTTCTACAAGGAGCTGCACATCATCCTTGGTGGCAACCCCACCGCCATGAGCCCCGTGGACGCTTTGCGGGGACTGGAGGCAACAGCCAGTGGAGTTAACCCTGAGGACGAAGCGGTGGATTAGGAAGTGGAGTTGGAGGAGGATGTGGGACGTGTGACAGGGTCATCTGGTGCCGTGCCAAAGCAGGGCCTATTTTTGACTCCAGAGGGATCTAGACAGTCCCAGCACTCCAGCTCTGGCGTGCATGAAGCAGGAGAGGCATGCTCTGGTAAGCACACATTTTGCTTTGATACTGCACAATGATAGGAGACTGAGGTCTCATTTACTTTGTTATACCGTAGAAGAGGGATAAGGGAAAGAAATTAACAACAGAGATTATGCAGCTACGCAGTGGGGACCCAGTAGAAAGTTTGTTAATGTACACTGGGATGTCCCGGGAATCCTCCATAGAGATCTCTAGGAAACTTTTGTGTAGCTACTCTGTAATCCTCTGCCAAAGATTCCTTGGTAGAGCAGCCTTGTTTCTCTCCCCGTTGTAGGAAACTTTGCTGCACCAGCCGGCAATTATTTCTGCAGGGGCCAAAGCAGCACACATACGGAACCGGTCTGAAGCCGCACGCGTGCAGGAGATGCAACCTTGCATCCTAGGTTACCCTCAAGAGTGAGATATTGGGTTTGATCACCCCAGCCTATGGAAAAGGGTACCGATATTCAGAATACTCTCCTTAGGTAAGTGTAGTGACCCTCTTTTCAAATCACCCAGACCCTTTGTCCCTTCTTGCCCATTCCCCCATTCCCAAACTCACCATATTTGGGACTCTCGCCAAGCTCTCTGCTAGCCAACAGACAGTAAGAAAGAGGTGTATGTGACTTTTGTGATTCATAGCTGTGAGTGCACTCACAATACTGTCTCTGTCCAATGTTTCTTTTGGCTTCTGCAGATGTGCCCTTGAGGACCAACTCCTACACACCAGTAGAGCCCTCTGTCAGATAAGGAGGCGAACCAGGAAGAGTAAAGAGAATATGTTTAGAGAAGTGCTGCAGTCAACAGACACTGCACATAGTGAAACTAGAGTGTGGAAGGAGACAGTTAATGAAAAACTCAGGCTGGATAGCCTGGAAAGGAGACAGGGGCGGGAGCGGATGATAGATGGACAGGAGTGGATGATAAAGCTACTGGAGAGTCAGACAGAGAAGCTCAAGTCCCTCATGGCGCTGCAGTCTGAGCACATCCGTGCACGACTCCCTCCGCAGTCAATATAGAACACTGTTCTATGCCCTGCCCAAACTCCCCCAACACATTCCTCGCATGTTCCCATTCCGTCGCAGTACCCCTTGAGACTGGTTTCATGATGAAAGATTGAGTTACACACAGCTGAGAGAGCCTGAACCGAGAGAACATTCCTCATTGTCATGTCCCCTGTTTTCAAACCAAAAAAAGTGTTTTATCCTTTAATTAAAGTGCAGTCTTTGAAACAAAATGAGTCTTTATTTGTGTCATGCACATGGTAGTTGCTGCTAAAATTCAAACACAGTGGCTATAGGCAGGAACATTTGCTCACTGTAATTAAAGCTCAGGAAGCAAGAATTACAGGGGTCATTCAAGTAAACATTGCATCAATGCATCACATAAAGATACATTACTAGGGCTCATTGTCCAAATGCTCCTTCAAAGCCTCCCTAATTCAAATAGCCGCCCGCTGAGTCCCTCTAATTGCCCTGGTACCTGGCTGCTCAAAACCAACAGATCCACCTCAGCACTCCACTCCTGGGCAAACATTTTCCCCCTTCGCTTCGCAAATGTTATGCAGCACACAGCAGGCTGCTATGACCATGGGGATATTTTCCTCATTGAGGTTTAACCTGCCAAAAAGGCAGCGCCAGCAACCTTTTAATCTGCCAAAGACACATTTATCGGTCATTTGGCACCGGCTGAGCCTGTTGTTGAAGTGCTCCTTGCTGCTATCTAAGTTGCCGGTGTGAGGCTTCATGAGCCACAGGACCAAAGGGTACGCGGGGTCTCCCAGGATCACTATGGGCATTTGTACATCCCCCGTTGGAATCTTCTGGTCTGAAAAGAAAGTCCCAGCATGCAGTTTTCTATACAGTCCAGTTTTCCTAAACATGTGTGCATCATGAACTATCCCTGATCAAGCCGCATTGATGTCAATGAAACGGCCCCAGTGATCCACCAGCTCCTGCAAGACCATGGAGAAGTAGCCCTTTCAGTTGATGTACTCCATCCCAAGATGGTCTGGGGCCAAATTGTGATATCCATGCCATTTATCACTTCACCACAGTTAGGGAATGCCATTGCTGCAAAGCCATAAATTATTTCCTGCACATTACCCAGAGTCACAGTCCTTCATCGCAGGTGGCAATTAATGGCCCTGCACACTTGCATCGTCACAAGCCCCACAGTGGACTTTCCAGCTCCAAAACTAATTTGTGACTGACCGGTAGCAGTTTGGATTTGCCAGCTTCCCCACAGCGATCACCACTCGCTTTTCCACTGTGAGGGCAGCTCTCATTCTGCTGTCCTTGCGCCGCAAGGGCGAGCTCCCCACACAGTTCCAGGAAGGTGGCTTGGTGCATCCGAAAGTTCTGCAGCCACTGCTCATCCCATACACGCATCAGGATGTAATCCCACCACCCCTGCTTGTTTCCCGAGCCCAGTACCGACGGTCCACTCTGTGCAGCCGCTCCATGAATGCCAGCAGCAATCTTGAATTGTTTCTTTCCATTGCATGCAGCAGGGCAGGTAGCACAGATTCACTTTCTGTTTCCCAGCTCATGAAATACGGCAGGACCACCCACACTGTGCTTACAATCCTCATCACCAGACTGGTCAGCAGGTCAGCTTTCAGGAAGAGATGGTGAGCGCACAGTTTACCGGGTCTGTTCAAAAACGGCGCAAAACGAAGCCGGAACCCCATGGAATGATGGGACAGAAAGAACTGCATCATGGGATGGTGAGCATGCTGCCATGATGCACGACGCTCCGTTCCCAGATCTCCCAGTGGCAGAGGGTGGTGAGTTGCACAGTGGGATAACTACCCACGATGCAACACTTTCTTTGTCAATGCAAGAGCACCAAGTGTGGACTCACTCTGCCAACACAAGGAGCACTGCGTGGACATGCAGAACCGATGTAATTAAACCGGCATATGATCATAGACATAACTTACCTTGACTTAATTCTGTAATGTAGACAAGACCAGACCTAAGTCTTCACAGTTAGCTTTAGACTTAACTATCTTGAGTAATTTTGAATCATCTGCAAACTTTTCCACTTCACTGTTCAATCCATTTTCCAGATCATTAGGGAACCCTGCTTTCCACCTTTCTCCATCATGAAAAGTGACCACTTATTCCTGCCCTTTGTTTCCTATCTGCTAACCGGTTCCTGATCCATGAGAGGACCTTCCCTCTTATCCCATGACCCTTACTTTGTTGAAGAGACTTTGGTGAGGGGCTGTGTGTGACGACGTGGGAATTTTTTGTCATAGTTTTATGAAGCCGGTGTTTGCCTCAGTTTCCCCTATATGTTGCGTTGTTACCTAGTAGGGGGAAAGGACCGTTTATCTCAGGGGCAAGCTAGGAGTCAGAGACTCCTGCTACGGCTAAAGCGAGCCGCAGTGACGCACGGGTGGCAGGAGGGAGCCAGGCCCTGCCCAGCTGGGTGAGCGGGGGCCACACGCACCGGGAGCGGGCCCCGCACAGCTCCGCCCTTCACCCAGCTCCGCCGCCCGGCCCGGGGCGCTTCGCAGCGCGGCTGCCCGGGCAAGCCCCTTAGCGAGGTCGCTGGGCGTGGCGGGCTCGCGGGGCCGGTCCGCGGGCAGCCCCGGACAGGAGGCGCGGCGAGGCCGAGGCCAGACCCCGGGAGACCCGCAGGGACCGGCCGGCGCTGGGGAGGCGAGCAGGGCCCGGGCGTGCGGGGCCGCTCCCTGGGCGGGGCCTCGGCCTCCCTTCGGCCCCTCCCCGCCACAGCCGGGCTCCCGGCCCCCCCGGGGCCCGGCCCGCTCGGGCACAGCTGGGGGGCGGGGCCAGGCGGCTCCCAGGGTGCCCGTTACCTGCTCCCTCCAGCCGCTCCCGCGCCGCTTCCGGGTCCCTGACGCGCGCGCAGCCCGCCCACTACGGCTCCCCGCTCCAGACACACCCCGGCAGTCGCGCCCGCGAACGGGAAGAGCCGGGCAGGACGCCGTGCCCCAAGCTGGGGGCGGAGCCTCGCGCCACAGCCCCGCCCCTCGGCCCCCGAGAGGCAGGACTTGCAGTCCTGGGGTGGGCCGAGCAAGCCGCACGGGGGATGCCCTCCCAGCTGTGTCCCGGTGGCCGTCCAGTGCCTAGCTGCACCTAGGAACGGGTTTCCAAACTCCTCCTGCCTAGGGGGCAGTGCCCGTGGGTGCACCCGCCTGGGAAATCCATGCAGGACTCTGCACCCAGGGAACAGGCCAGGGGCTCTCTGAGAACAGCTGCCCCTCAACCTTCTGGTGACAGGGATGGTCCTGCCTGGGTCTTCAGAACCTGGCATGTGAAGCAAAGCCCAGTTCCTACAATCAGGTCCCATGTTTTACATAAACTAGCAGGGAGGCCCTGAGTCCCAGCTCCCTGTCTGTTTCCACACCTCAGCATGTTTGGATTTCTTCCAGGAGCACATGACCCCATGCGCTCAGTGTCCCTAGCCTCTGTTTGCCAGAAGCTGGGAATGGGCAACAGCAGATGGATCACTTGACGATGGCCGGTTCTGTTCATTCCCTCTGGGGCACCTGGCATTGGCCATTGTCAGAAGACAGGATACGGGGCTAGATGGACCTTTGGTCTGACCCAGTATGGCCCTTATGTTCTTTTCCTTGAGTATTTCTCTGTGTTTGTAACACTTGCTTTGGGGCAATACAACATCCTTGTAATGTTTTCATCCTTCAATAACAGATACTATCAGCCTGAAACGCCACCCTAAAAGAATTTGCAGGTCTTGAAATCTCATTTTTACAGTTTATAAACTAAATTCATTGTCTCCAGTTGGCACCATTGTGACCTCAGAAGTACCTCAACCAATCATCACCCTTCCACTCAGGCTCATTTGCATGCCATGGTAGAAATGAATCCATGATGTGAGGGGAACTATGCACGTCAAAAGATTTTACTGGTAGATTCCTTGGTTCACAAACGTCACTGCGCCTCAAAGTTCTGGAGCTGCTTAGTAGCAGATTAAGGGCCAGTTTGCCCATTCATTCCAGCTGTTTTGCACTGCCTTGGTGCAGCACCAAGCAACCAGAGCAAACTGGTAGTCGGTTCATCCAAGATTCCTTCTCCAGGTGGTGTCAGAGTTCTACCTTCTTGAGCCTGTTATCCTGCCATTATTCCCCCCCCCCCCCCCATACCCATCCTACTAAAGTCTTTCTCCATATGCCTGCTGTGAAGAGTTTCTCCAAGTTCTGCTTCGAGGGGCTGAAGCCCTTAGAAAGGCCACCCAACATTTTATTTCATTTGACCCCTCCCCCCGGGGTAGTGCCATTACTAATGGAGCCGAGCAAATTGATTTTTTGGTTCAGTGGCCATGCTAAACAATAAATAAATAAAAACATTCAGGTCATTTTGAACAAAAAAAATACACAACATTCCGCCAACCTGAATTTGTGAATAGTTTTGGTCCCCCCCGCCCCCCAATTTACTCTCTGCCAAAAAAGCCACCCAGCTCTAGTCACTAAGAGGGTATTTCATGGTGCTGTGACTTGGTTGGCCTGACTCTGGAAGCTCATTCCATTAGCGGCAACTTGCTGAGCTCTGTAAAGGAGTAACGCAGCCCTCACACTTACTACGCACGACTGCTACACTCAGCCACCAGGAGGGAATCCTGTTGTAGACTCAAGGTGGGGAGGCCTGAGTCCCCCAGTCCGAAAAGTTTTATTTTATTTGGGATCTCTGCAGGTGGCCAGGTTTTTTGCATGGATTTTTCCCTTTATTCTGGGTATCACAGTTCTGGGGTTAACGGCTCATCTGATCCCCTTCCTGGCCTCCTTAAGGGCACTTAAGGGCACTCCATTCAAGTCTCCAACTTCTTAGCCATCACCCTTCTCTCAGGGCACAGACACTGTCCCTGTCCTTTCAGGCCAAGGATTTAGGCTTGCAATTCACTGTCCTTATCCCAGCAGGTCTGACCTTAGTCCAGCACCTGAAATTCATTCTCTCCCAGGGACAACAAGGTCGCCAGGGACAAATCTGCTACAACTGAAATTTATTGTGAGAAGGGTCCATGCTCCTGCTGCTGGGCCTATGCCAGGCCTCTGTACCAAAGCACCACATGGCTTTCTAATCCAAGTCCCCCAAGGCAGCTTCCCCATAGGAAAGAGAATGGCTATTTCCTCTTCAGGAGAAGGGCAGCCCAGCAGTATGTACCATCCGGCCATAACCCAGAAGGAGAATGTTGGGACTGTTCCAACCTCACTGTGGGACATCTAGTAGGTAATTGGTTGGCACCCCCATCTTTGCTGCAGGCAACAGGACAGGGAAGTGGTTATCTCTCTCCTCAAGTTCAGCCCCTCCAGAGCAGCCATAACCTAGAGAGGGGGACAGATTACTGCAGCATCTCCAGCACCAGGAAGCGAGGTTCTTGGAAAGGGTCCAATAACTTCAGTAGGGTGGGGGACCAACTTGTAGGCTCTGACCCGTGAGCAGCCCCCCACACCTTCACAGAGAACAGGACCTTTACCATGCTAGGCCCAGGAGGGTAGGTTCAGTTCCCTTGCACTGGGGAGGGCTCTGGGAAAAGGGGAAGATGCATGGACTAGGATTCCTGCAGATGCTGAAGGGGACAGAACACAGAGCAAATCCATTTAACACTCCAGTCATTCGTTATCCCCCTCCCCACCTCTACGGCCCCAGGCTCAGATGAGCCCGGTGGCTGGGAGTCAGCAGGCCAAGTCTCCCTCAGCAGCCCCATCCCCACACTCTCGGGGGTCTGAACACGCCCGTGGTGCCAAGGCTAGGTTCCCACAAGCAGTACGCAGAGCCTGTCCCCCAGGGCACTGAGCCCATCAGGGCACTCCTGCAGCTTGGCACAGAGCAGATGCTGTAGGACAAGTGAGAGCTGAGGGGTTGATTTTATTGAGAGCCATTGAGGGGCAGGGGCCAGGGGTCAAGCCCGAGCTGCTGCCGTGGGCAGGCTGACGTAGCTCTTCATGGGTGGGAGTGGTTTGATCTTGCGTCCCGCCCAGCCGCCCTTGCGGTGCCATAAGCCGCTGTGCGGGCGCCTCCCCAGCCAGCGGTTCCGGCCAGCTTTCCCAATGATCCGCTTGTTGTGGTCAATGTTGGACACTCGCCCCACGGTGGCCATGCAGGTCTCCAGCACCTGCCAGAGGAAGAGAGAGGCTGTGAGCAGGCGCGCACCCGGGGCAGACAGCACCCAGGGTAGGGGGGCCTAGGGAGAGTTCTTGGCCCCTGCTGCCAAGAAGCTGCTCTGCCTGTGCACACAGCCACAGCCCCAACAGCTCCGTGTCCTCTCATGGAACCCCTCCGATGCGTGGAAGGCCTGGCAGGCACTGGTCTACTACCGCTGCACCAGAGCAGGTGCCTCCCACTGCTGGACCCCACCCATGGGCTGGGCCAGGCTAGAGAATAGGAGACAAAGACCAGAGGCTGGGGGCCAGCTGAGAAGGGGATTCCCCTAAGCTAGGGCAGAGCTGAGAGCCAGGCCTCGTCCCTGGACAGCTCGGTGGCCTATCCACACTGGGAATACGTATCCAGGGCCAGGTCTAGGCCGCTGCAGAGCCTGTACAGCCAGCACAGACCCCGTCACAGCCCTCACATTTCATCCTCTGGCTGCTGACACTGCAGACTCAGCCAGCAGCCATTGCTCAGAGCCCAGGGCAGAGAGGTAGCCGCGCGCCACCCTCATCCCCAGTCCCCCCAATACCTGCATGTGTCTCTTAGAGGGCAGCTGCACGATGGCCGTTCCATTCACTTTCCTCAGTAACACCCCACAGGTCCCTGCAGCACACAAGGAGAGGGCAGGCTAGTTTCTGGCTTCCCTTAGCAACCGCTCTCTTGCCACCAACCTCCTTCCTTAGCAAATGGTCCCCTGCCAGCAAACCAGCTGAAGCCCTCTGCAGTGCCCCGGAGAGAAGTGGCTCCATCTCAGATGCACAGTGTTCCAGACCCATCAGGTAAGGAACCCCTGGCCTGGGATTAGGGCAGGCAGACAGCTTTGGGAAGGGCCCGATGCCCTGGGAGTGCCCTGCTGGGAGCTCTGCTCACCCACTGGGACAAGGCATTAGCTCCTTCCCCAAGCAGGAGTGGCTGTCTTGGGATGTCCGCCCTCACAGCTGAAGCTAGGGGAGAGCTGTATAACCAGCAAAGCAGTAGGAAATATTCTCCCCGTCCTGGGGCAGAGCTGCCAGAGCAGGGACCTTGAACCAAGATGGTGAAGGAGGGCAAAGGCCCAAGATACCAGCCTGGAATAAGCATTGGTTCCCTGGTACCACGGCACCCATAGGTCCCCACCTCCCCGGGACTGGGCACCCCCCGCTGGCCACCTCAGACCAGCACCCGCAGGTCCCTACCTCCCCAGGGCTGGGCACCCCAAGCTGGTCACCTCAGACCAGCACCAAAGCCAGAGGAAGCTTCTCAGTCCCCAAAAAGGTGGAGTGAGGGAAAACCTAGGATACAGCCTGCCTGGAGGCAAAGCAAACCAATCCAGTCATCTGGCCTCTACTCAACCCCATCCAGGCTGCTCTCCTTGAACGAAGGGACAAGACCACAATGCTGGTTGTGATCCTGGCGAGGGTCCATCTCACCTGCTGCTCGGATGTACTGCGCTCCTTTCCCAGGGTGGCTTTCCAGGTTATTGATCAGGGTCCCCACAGGCAGAGCTCCCAATGGGTATGCATCCCCCTCACTGGCAGAGACTGAAAGACAAAGCCCCATCAGTATGCTAGCACCAAGTCAGCTGATCACAGCGACTCCAAGGAGGCCTAAATGGGGTTTCTCCAGCTCCCAATCCCAGGAGAAGACCCCACAGTAACTTCCCACCTGGCCTAACCCCTCACTCCACAGGGGGGCCAGCGCAGGCTCCAGGCAATATCCTAAGTTTGGGTTTTTACCTCACCCTCAGGACAGGCTCTCACAGTAGGATGAGAACATCTGAAGTTCCCCCAACCATCATTCAACATTTCCCCTCCGAGATTGTTCTCCAACCCCCCTGTAGCCCTGCATCAGAGGGTCCTGGCTGGTGTCCCAGAGAGCTGGCTGCACATGGGGGGCTGGCTCCTTCCAGCTGACACAGTATCCGAAGCAGCTACAAGTCCCACTGTAGACAGAGTGATGTGGTGTGACCCTGGGGTGGAGGGGAGGGTCTCTATGGAGATGTGCTAAGCTAACCATGAGCTTGAACAGCTATGCCCCACACAGGCATGGTCAGCATTTTGCCTCATGGCAGATGCTGTTCTGAAGCTTGCAAGAGGCAGCAGTGCAGCCCCTGCCAAGGGGAGCCAGGCCCTAGGCCCTGGGATTCACCCAAAGCAGCTCACCCAGGCTCACCTGCCATCCTGCCTATGTGCCTCGAGGTTTTGAGGATGTCGCCAGGCTGCATGTTTTCTGTCGCAATGATCCAGCGTTTCTGCTTGCCGCCGGCCACCAGTGCGATATCAGCTGACCTGCGACAGACAAAGAGGAGCTCAGTGAAGGCACTGGGGTGGGGAGAGCAGCAAGACTACCAGCTTCACACCGGGCTCCCACAGCGTGAGAAAGCTTTACCGTTTACCATGGGCCCCACAGTGTCTCCATAGGGCAGCCAGGCCCATGCACTGTCCCCTCAGATCCACATGTGGCCCCACACCCCAGACACGTCCCCAAGCAAAAACCTGATCCACACTCCTCACTGCCACTCACCTGCAGGGGTCGTACCGGATCTGGATCACCTTCTCATCGTAGGAGCCTGACTCAGACCCCGGTCCATAGCGCAGCCGCTGGAAGTCAATCATGCGGTAGCGCTGCTTGTGCCCCCCGCCGATCCCATGCACAGCAATACGACCTGCACAGACAGCCAGAGTCAGCCAGCCATCTTTGATCCGGCTCCATCCCCTCCTGGGCCCTGACTCAACTCCCCAGGAAGCAACCACCCCGCCACTCCTTCAGGAGATACCGAGTCCCGCCCAGGTGCCAGATGTGCCATCTCCTGCATCCACCCACACACTTGCTCTGTTTATGGAAGGAAGCATCTGGCCACACTGGGTCATTCTAAACTCCCACCATAGCTTCCTGCAGCTCACTGTCCCAGCATAGCCTAGGTGCTAACAACGCACCCTGGGCTGCATGCAGGAAGAGTGGGCTCCAAAAACAAGACAGAGCCCTGGAGAGCAGACCCTCCCTGGTCCCATGGCATGGACCTTGGGCCATTAACTTCTCTGCTTCCTCTATCGCCCCCACAAGTGAATGGGATCCCTTGGGTTTAATCATGAAGTCCGTTCTCACCCAGCTGCCCCAGTCTGGAGGGTTGCAGGGAATCTGTACTCTAGACATACCTGTGTGATCACGGCCACCTGTCTTTTTCATGCCAACGGGTCTGGTGGTGTACTTGATCCTGCATTTCCACATGGGGTTGTTGGTGGAGAGGTTGGATGAGGTGCTGAATCCATGGCATGCAGGGAGGAGGTTCCCCCCAAGGCAGACCAGCCTGGGATGTTGGGCTATCTGGGAAATCCAAAACAAACAACATGAAACTCCGAGAACAGAGCCCTCCAGCCCCAGGTTGGAAGTGACGGGGACTTACAACTGAAATACCACCCCACAGGGAGAGTCTCATGCACACTGTTACAGTGGGGTGAAAGTGGCAGATGCTGAGCGCTGCCCTGTGCTCTCCCTGCCCATCCAGAGACAGAGGAGCCTCAAACCCAAAACGTAAAGGTTGGCAGACCAGGGAACGTTGGCAGACTAGGGAATGTGCCCACGCCCCCTTTACTCTGCTCCTGTGGGGATGGCAATAAGAACTGGGCACATCACAGCACCTTGCCCACCTTTAACGAGACCTGCCATTCTCTCTGTGCCCAGCACAGCTCCAGCTCTGTGCAAGGCTTGCTACTGCTTGGCACAGAACACCCAGGCTGAGGTTGGAGTAAGGTCCTGCCAGGGGACACTTGAGGGTAGGAACCAGAGGGGCAGAATTAAGGTGGGAAGTGTTACCTTAGTTCTGCAGCACCTGTTTTCCAACTGGTGTGTTCTTGCAGCAAGGGGGATGTGAGGGGACATGTTTGCCAGTGTTTGAATTCTGAGCCTCTGACTTTCCCTCCACCCTAACAAAGTTCCTCTTTATATGGGAATTTCCTTGGATTTTGAAGACAGTGTGGGTTAAGGTGTCAGCTCCCCCCGCCTCTGGCATGCACTGAGCCTGTCTGTTCTCAGCTGTGTGCAAGCCTGAGGATTTTTCATATGCAGGTGGGGGCGGAGGTTGTATTTTGGGAACCCCTTGACCAAATGACCCCACATATGCACCACACTAACTCTGCCACTCATGTGGCACAGCAATTTTCAAGAAAATGTGCCTAGGCATCCAGCTTTTAAAGCACTTTTTAACAAATTGCTCTAACGAGAAACCCTGCTGCAACCTCACCTATGGACTTGCAGCTATGTAGCTAGCATGGAGGAGCAGCCTCAACAGAGAAACCTACAACCCCAACTAGCTGCTGCCTTCAGCCTAGCTTGGGAGCAGCTCAGCCACTCAAGACAAGAGGGGGCAAATCAAACGCTTGCAGTGGCCACATTTGCTGTCCTCTCCTCCCCGCCCAGTTTAAAGGCATTGGCAACTGGCCTCAATCGGGATTCCAGCTTCACCAGAGGAGAGGAGTGAGGTGAAAGTCCCACTTGGAGCAGGCACAGTGAGTACCAAGGGCCAGCAGGACTCTGGCCCAGGAAAGCCATTGGGGAGGATGCTGATACTGTATAGTGCAATCCGATGTTGGAATCAGCTGACAGAGCTGCATGCGGTGCCTCCCTGATAATACGCTAGCAAGTGTTCCTCTCACTCAGCACAGGCCCCTACACTGGAGAACCAGGCTGGTTCTGGAAGGCAAGCGGTCGTTCCCCTTCCCTCCACACCCCACCCTCCCCCCGTCTCAGTCACCCCCACCCCCTTCACTCCTATCACAGAACGGTCATACTGTGCAAACTGGCAACCCAGGTACTGGGAGATCTGCCCGCTGCTCCCCGTTTGCTACGCTCACTCAGGCATCTGTTTCAAACTACATGATAAGCTCTTGGGGGCAGGGACTGATGCGTGTGTAACGCCCAGCACGATGGGGCGCCAATCCTGAGCCGGGCCCCGGGGCTCTACTGCAATAATACTTGATCAATACTGGAGCTGGAAGGAAAGAGCCAGGCTTTGGTTGGCTCTGGGACACACTCGGCCCAGCGGTCTGGTTGCCAGGTTGGAGACTCTGCTTCAGACACTGAACAGCACAGGGACCAGGGCTCATCTCCAGTCACCCTCAGCAATCTGGGCCGACTGGGCCTCCTCAGGAGGGCAAGGCCCATCTCTGGGAGGGGGCCGCGGCTGCAGACACCACACTCCCAGGAGAGAGCAGCAAGGCAGAGGGAGAAGGAGCTGGGAGGATCTGCGAGTGACCCCAGCACAGGAGCCCCCGGAGAGGCCCAGACAGATGCAACAAGCCGCTCTGGGGTGCTCACCTGGGGGGGCAAGCTTGTCATGCAGGCCCCTTACCAAGCCCCTGCCCTGTCCCGAGGAACAAGCCCCCCCCGGCCAGGCTGCACAAGGCCTTGTCGTGCTGCACCCGCCCACCCCCTGCGGGCCGGTACCTGCGGGAGGCTCGGGGCAGGAGACAGCAGCAGGGCCCCTAAGGCCCGAGTCAGGCTTGACACAGCCATTGTGGCAGCGCCGCTGGCTGGCTGGGGAGAGAGCAGAGACAGCGGGGTCAGCAGCGAGCAGTGGGGCCCACACCTCGCTCCCCTCCCCCACGCGCGCGCACAGCCCGGGGGGAGCCCGGAGGAGGGGGCGCGCGCGCGCGCACAGCCCGCGGGAGGGGCCCTCGCCTCACGCCGCCCCCCCACACAGAGCCGGGGGCCCCTGGCCTCACGCCCCTCCCCCACCACAGAGCACGCGCCCCCCAACGCAGAGCGGGCGGGGCGGAGGAGCGTCACTCACTCACTGCACGGCGCCGCTTCTTCCCCCGGCCCCGGCGGAGCATGCGCGCCCGAGGGGGCGGGGCCGGGAGAGGATCCTGCCTGTCTGGGCGTGGCCGGCGCAGGCCCGGATGGAGCCGGGCCCCGCCCCCAGCCACAGAGCCCGGAGCGGCGCGTGTCTTGCCCCGCCCCCCCTGGAGCCAGGCGACCTGCCTGCCCCGGGAGCCCGCGGGCGCGGTCCTTGCTGCCGCCTGGCGCTAACCGCTGCGCCCCGCAGCAGGGCTCCGGCTCCCTCACACCTCCCCAGCAAGGGCGGCTCCCTCTGCTGCCCCCCGAGCCGAGTCCGGCTCCCCGCTCTGAGCTCTGCGCCCCACTCCCCCCAGCCGGGCCAACTAGCGCCGGACAGCGGCTGGCCCGTCCCCAGCAAGGACCGGCTGGTCCGTGGGACGCATCCGTAACTGATTAGCTCCAAACCAAGCCTTGCACAGCCGGGAAGATCAATCCCACTTCTAGTCTCTCGGCCCGGGGGTGGGTGGTGGAATGCACCGGTAAGGAGCCACACAGCCTGACAACCACCCCCTCTAATAACCAGCCCATTTCGATGGAGGTATGTCTCAGGGCCAGCCCACAACATTTTGCCACCCGAGGAATAAATGGACAGTTTTCACAGTGAAGACAGGTAAATAGTGGAGTCCCCTGAAGATCTGTGCTGTTCAACATACTCATAAATTATCTGGAAAAAGGGGTAAACAGTGATGTTGTAAACCCCCCGCCCCTCCCCGGATGTTCTGTCCCATCTAGCGTGACCAGACGGCAAATGTGAAAAATCGGGACAGGTAGTGGGGGGAATTAGGAGCCTATATACGAAAAAGACCCAAAAATCGGGACTGTCCCTATAAAATCAGGACATCTGGTCACCCTAGTCCCATCTATTGGCACTGAGACCACTTAAAGAGAGAAAAATTAATGAGTCTGCTCTGCAGCCTTAGCTGACAGCCATATGACTTTTAGCTCGTGTACTAAGCTCCAGAGGCCCCAAGTTTGATCCCGCCCGCCAACGAACGGGGACTGTCCATGTTACAAAGTAACAAAATTTGCAGACAATTCATGTGCTGTGTATTTATACCTCTCTACTATATTTTCCACTCCATGCACCTGATGAAGTGGGTTCTAGCCCACGAAAGCTTATGCCCAAATACATTTGTTACTCTAAAGTGCCACAAGGACTCCTCATTGCTTAGACAATACTAAATTACTCAAGCTAGTTAAAGCTCAAAGATGGTTGTGAAGAGTTACAAAGGAAACTCACAGAACTGGGTGACTGGGCAACAAAATGGCAGCTGAAATTCAATGTTGAGAAATGCAAAGTAATGCACATTGGAAAACATAATCCCAACTATACATACAAAATGATGGGGTCTAAATTAGCTGTTACCACTCAAGAAAGAGATACTGAAGTCATTGTGGATACTTCTCTGAAAACATCTGCTCAATGTGCAGCAGCAGTCAAAAAACTAACAATGTTAGGAACCATTAGGAAAGGGATAGATAGTAAGACAGAAAATATCACAATGCCACTATGTAACTCCATGATACGCCCACACCTTAAATACTACATGCAGTTCTGGTCACCCTATCTGAAGAAAGCTATATTAGAATTGGAAAAAGTACAGAGAAAGGAAACAAAAACGATTAGGGGTATAGAACAGCTTCCACATGAAGAGAGATTTAAGAGACTGACTGTTCAGCTTGGAAAAGAGACGACTAATGGGGAATATGATAGAGAGGTCTATGTATGATGGAGGTCTATGTATGGCCATTCTTATGGTCATTGAGTTATTCCAACCAACGGAACTGTTGCATGTAAATCTGCTGTACAGTCACAAGGGTAGTGACTGATCGATTTACATCTTACCTCACTTAAGAGTCACCAGAGCTAATGCCCTGACCCTGTCTGTAGGCTAGTATAGACATAATGGTCATGATGCCACAGTTAAGTTCTGTTTTCTACTACTTAAATAATCAGAAGAACTAGATATAGCACACAATAATATAGGCTAGTTACAGCCACATTTCTTCAAATATAGCCTGTGAAAAAGATTTCAATTAATTTCAACTGTATAGAAAGTTTGATGTGTCTGTGTTAGTCCATTGTTAAGATAATTCAAGATAAAGAAAGGATCCAGTTCTTAATTAACTTTTACCTGTACATTTTTTGAAAACTCATTCTGTGCCCCAAGCGTAACAGCTGTAAGTTTGAGGAGGAAATGCTGTGCTTTTCATACAGAATAAAGAGGTTGACTCCCTGCTTTAAGTGCAAATTGGAAGTCCATCGTGACTATGGAGTCACACCCTCTGTAATTCCCCTAATTGGTATTTTTCCTGCTGTTGGGGTGGGGAGTCTTGCTTGGTCTGGGTCTTGTTATTGCCAGGTATTGTTGGGTTGGGCTGTGTGTCATTTTGCTATTGCGGAGGCCAGAGACGCACTGGGCATAACTGGGCTGGGGCCTGAGTCAGGTGTCGCTCCTGAGGGGAGTGTAGGTGGAATTAGGCCTGTGCTTGGCAAGAGGAACTGGGCTACATTTCCATAACACAGAGCGTGCTTGGTGAGTAGAATTTGGCTGGGTATGTCTGGCAAGGTTGCATAGGGACAGGTTTTCTTAGTGTGGAGTGTGGTTGGCAAGGGAAATTGGGCAGGTTGCTTTAGCAACAGATGTGGTTGTTGAGGAGCTAAATTTCATAAATGTTAAGGCCAGAAGGGACCATTATGATAATCTTTTCTGACCTCCTGCGTAACACAGGCAGGAGAAATCTTGCACAGTGATTCCAGTATCAAGCCCATCACTTCTGGCTGAGCTTTTTAGAAAGAGATTCAGGTTTGATTTATAGATTCCAAGTGACAGAGACTCCTCCATGGGTTAGTCATTTTCATGGTCTAAAATGTACACCTTATTTCTAGTCTGAATTATAAGAAATCTCTTACCCATGTAGGTACTTGTAGATGGGGAATAACCTTCTTTTGAATAAATGAAGTAGATTGAACTTCTTTAGTCTCTCACTATAAGGCAAGTTTTCCAGACCTCGAATCATCCTTTTAGCTCTTTTCAGAACTTTTGCAGTTTCTCAAAAACATTCTTTTTTGAAGTGTGGATGGCAGAACAGGACACAGTATCTGGTAATGTGCCCACCAGTGCTGTAAACAGGTGATGCCACCACCTTTCTACTTGATGTTCTGCTTATACATCCAAGGATTGTGTTGGCTCTCTTACCCATAGCATCACACAGGGAGTTATCTGTCATAATCCTGAAGTCCTTTTCAGAGTCACCGCATTACAGATAAAGTTCCCATATTGTAAGTATGACCTACTTTCTTTTTCCTAGGCCTTGTATTTGTCTTGTATTAAAACACATTTTGTTTGAATGGGCCCAGGTTACCAAGTGATCCTGATGTCTCTGTAGGACTGCCCTGTCCTTATAATTATATACCATTCTGACACTATTTGTGTCATCTGCACATATCAGCACCGATTTTATATTTACTTTCAGATCTTTGATCAAAATATTAAACAGTATTAGGCCAAGAAGAAATCTGTGTGGTACCCCCCTAGAAACGATTCCTTCACAATTCCTTGCTGAGATCTATCAGTCAGCCAGCTTTCAATCCATTAAATATAAACTACATTCAGCACAGACAGTGCTTTATTTTAAACCCGTGTCACGGGGGACTCAATCAGAGGACACGTTCAGACTTCTGTAAGCTACGTCCACACCAGCGGCACCGTCCTCCGAGCTTGTCGTCTCTTCAAAAGACCCTCATCGAGTGGGTTTGACGACGAGACCTATTTCCCACAAAGTATATTGTGCAGCTTGATGTGCCTCGTTAAATATTGACCGGGCAGCATGAATGCTGGCACTGGGGGGCTGCTGCACCCCCTGGCTTGCAGTGCTTTCCATCATACACAGGGTTCACAGTTGGGTTCCAGGGCTCCCGGACCCCCGCTATCCACACTGCTCCAGCGCCCCTGCCCGAGGCCCGCGTGGCCGGGCCTTACAGGACCCCTGGGAGCTGGTAGCCCAGCTGGCACGAGCCCTGGCCGGGCTCTCACCACTGCAAGGGACCAGCGCATCCCCCACAGCGCGCGCCCCGCCCGCAGGGAGCGGCTCTGCACCACGCCCCGCGCGCGCGCTCGCGCGCGGCCACACGGCCAAGACCGCGGCGGGGCGCGCGCCCAACGGACGAGCCCAGCCCTCGCGCGGCTGCGCGGCCCTGTCAGAAGGGCGGGGCGGTTGCTAGGTCACGTTACGTGCCCCACGGGAGCCCCGGCCTCCCCGCGGGGCATTGTGGGAAGCGGCTGCCGGGCTGAGGCGATCGATTTGGATTTAAAGGGACCGGGGCCGGCTGCGCTGAGGGGCCGCGCGGAGCTCGGGGGCCCCGCCGAGTGAGGGGTGAGTGAGGCGCCACCCCCCCGGGACTAGCGGCCCGAGCCCAGCGAGCCGTGTCGCCGCGCCGCGGCACGGCTGCGGCTCGTCCCCGCCCCCGGGCTGTTGCCAGCCTTCCCCTGCTGCCCCGAGCGGCTCGCCCGTGTCAGCCGCGGGCCTGGGGCGGGCGGTGACGGGGCCGGGGGCGTCGGGCTGGCCTGAGCGCCCTGGAACCGGCGCCGCCGACGGCGGGGGGCGGGGTCCCGCGGAGGCTGTGGTGCCGCGGGCTGGTGCGCTGCCGGCCGCGCTGGGGCCCGGGCCAGCAGCGCTGGGTCGCGGGTGAGGTCCTGTCTCTCCTGGGCCCCGCTTGTGATGCCCACAGAGCCCGGCTTTCCAGGAGGCCCCGAGCAGCCCGCTGACAGGTGCCGCTCGCCGCGGGTGAAATGCCAGGGGGTGCCCGTGGCCGGGAAGAAACCCCCACCCTTCCCAGGCTACATCCGCCCCGGGGAGGGACCTGGGTGTAGGGTGACCAGACAGCCAGTGAGACACATCGGGGCAGGGGGTGGGGGGTAATAGGAGCCTATAGAAGAAAAAGACCCAAAAATCGGGACTGTGCCTATAAAATCAGGACGTCTGGTCACCCTACCTGGGTGTCGTGGGGGGCAGCCCAGTGACCACATCTGCACCCTGGGCAGCAGTGGCCAAACAGATAAAGACACTGTTAAGGCGCATAAGGCATTAGAGAGAGAATAACCGTGAAAATGGCTATGCCATGTAAAGGGCACTGTGCTGGGACTTGAGATCTGGGCTCTATGCCCAGTTCCTAGCCCTGCCACTGGCCTATTGCCTGACCATAGACACGTCGCTCACTTCTGCGATCGCAGGGACATGGCTAGGAGCTATGGGATCTGCAGTGAAGGAAGATGTAGTGACTGTGTGTGTCAGGAACGCCCGTGAATGAAGTCCCAATGGAAGAGGGAACACTTCTGTTTAAAACTAGCCTGGACCAAGCTCTCAAGAACAGAGACTAGACCTGGTGATGGACTAGATGGGACCTAACCGGTCTTTTTCATAGCCAGCATCTCAAAGTTTGACCTGAGGCAGAGCTAGTGTTGTAGGGAGAAATCTTCCCAACTTAGGAAGGGATCTGACTTGAGTAACCAGCTGTCTGCTTGTCCTTGATATATGGCAAAACCATGTTAGTCAATGCTGTGTGATGACAGGTCCGGGGCAGGCTGCCCTAATGTGCGGGGTCTTTCTGCACAGCCTAACTGCAGGGGGCACTTGGCCAGTGCTGTGCTAGGATGGCAAGGAGGGTGGGTCTGGCAAAGACAGGAGAGTAACCAGGCCTGTCACCTGTACTGCCTTGTGTGTGGCTTAGTAGGGGGCTTAATTATCAATGAAGGCAGAGCTGGGTATGAAACTCGTGATGAGAGTCTGGGTAAGAGGCAAAGTCCTGAATTCAAGCTGGGGCAGAGCATTCTGCTGCTGTTGAAGCATGGTGATGCACACTCTGTCTCTCACTTTATGTAGTCTAAACTACATAATTAGTAGAAAATTTACACCAATTGGACCTCCTGATTGAAGAGCACTCTGATGCATACAAGTGCCCCATTGATTGTTGGGAAGGCAACAATAAGTGTTACCTTACCCCAGATGCTTACAGGGGAAAGAATCCGGGTCAACTGAATCAGTGCAGACTTGGTTGTTTGGGAGGCGGGGTGGACACAACATAATGGAACAATCAACATACTCCACTCTGACAGCAGTCAGTTAAATCTCTTATTTGCTGGCTGAGAGGCCCTGAAATCAACCGCACCCCCAGGCTCCCGCATGGCAACGCCATAGCTGGAAGCCAGCTTTGAATAGCTTTCAGGGACTACAATTTTTGCCCCCTTTGTGCTCCATGACATTTCCCAGCCATGTTCCCCACCTAAGCGACTGCTCCCTAATGAGTAAAACCCCTGCTCTGCCCTTCCAGAGGTGCATGTCTACTGGCTATGCTCCTTCTGCACAGCAGAGGGATGGCGGAACATGGCCAGCACTGAGGAAACTAGAGGCTACAGGCTGTGGATGGCCTGCTGAGGAGCTGCGCAGAAGTCAGGGCTATTCTGGGATGGGTCCATAATTGAGGAAGCCTTTCTGGGGGCAGAAGGGGAGATTGGGGAGGGAGCAGCAGAGATGGAACTTAGCTGTCAGAGAGTAAAGTTTAGCTGCCTTCTTTGGGTTTGTCTGCACTGTAATTCAAGTTAATTGATTGCCCGTTAACTATTGTTAGCCAATACCTCTGTACATGCTGATCCTGGACACTACAAAGTCTGCAGGAGTGTGACACGGTGCAGCACTTGGCCTTGTGTGCCTGTTTGTGTTTGAAGAATGAATCCTATGTATCATGTACTGGGGTGTTTCATTTTGTAAAACCTTTGTGGCTTTCCCCTTTTTCCCATGGAGAGATGGGACAAGGGGTTAAAAATCTCCACAAATCTGTGTAAGATCATACTGCAGGCTTTAAAAATTGCCAGCCCTTGGCTCTGGTGCCATCTAACAGGGATGCTCCATCTCTGTCTAGGTCCTAATGCCCCCCGCTGTGTTTTCTGATAATGTTAACCCTGGTCATAAACACAACCTCAGAAGTTCTCCAAAATAACCGACTGCAAATGAAAATACCCACTTTATGACCTTCTTTCCTCTGTGCCAAGGTTCCTGCCTGCTTTGATGAGCAGGGTATTCATCTGCATGCTATGCATAGAGAGAGGGTTGGTGGAAGGTGGCTTCCCTCTGGAAGGTAAGAACTTCCACTTGCAGTGAGAGGGTGCATAGGAGAGGTGTTGGGACTGGGTAGATGTTGTTTCTGGGCAATGTCGGGAGAATGAGTTATGAAATTATGGTCTTTTGAATGTAGTCGGTAGTTGAGAAGGGCATGGTGGAGGCATTTGCTCTGTGTGTGGAGGCAAGGTGTTGACATCTGGCTAGTAATGTACAGGTGAAGTAGAGGATGCTCTGTGGCCATGTGAGGCTGGGGTGGGTGATGGCTTGCAGTCCATGCTGGAATGTAGACAGGGGTCAGAGTTCCTGGTTTGAAGGTTGAAGAGGGGCAGGCATGTGGTATTAAGCTTGTTTGGGAAATAGAGGTTTATATATAAAATTGCACTATTTCAGAGATTGTATGAACTGGATTGTAGGTGAGTATCCTCTTCCCTGTTAACATCTGTATTAGTAAAGGCCTAGGTTTTAAGAGTAATGCTGCTTACTGTCCATACAGTGAAACAACCTTAATTCTAAGCAACAGGTGCGTTTGTTCACAGGGACTCTGGACTCTTGTTAACTGCTGGAGCAGCTGCAACTCTCTGGGTAAGGTACAGGTGGGGCTGGACTTGAGCTTCCTTGGAAGCACAGGGCAGAGTTAATATTTACTCCTAATCAAGGAAAGGTTCCTTTTGCTTGGCAGAGGCACAGTTACAAGACTTGCCTTGTACTTTAGAATTTACTAGCTGTTTCTTCTCCAGACTGAGTGGAAACCAGCCCCATCTGATGCATGAGTAAAGTTCCTACCCCCATAGAGCCAGATGGATTTCTTTCCCTCTGTGTGCATTTTCCCTTTACAAAAGGTGAAGTGCCAGGTGGCGGGGGAGCCTGTCCTGAGACTAAGTGTTTTTTTGGGGGTAGAAGCAGTTATTTTGCAGTGCGCTGTATACAGTCAATCCCTAGCCTGAGGATCTGACAGTCTAGCTAGGCCATGTCTTCACTGCCAGAAAAGGTGGGTTTTACAGTGAGAGAACTAGTGAACGTTTGCTGTGTTGCTGTGGAGCCCTAGTGGAGCTGAGATGCTGGAGTGTTTACTGTGATGTAGCAAGGCAAGGTCAGCACTGCACCCCTGCCCTGGTTTGCCCTCACTGCGCTACATTGTGCTAAAACTATAGTGGCTTGTCTTTACTAGGATTCTGCAGTGAGCTGGCAAATGCACGTTAGCTATATCATGGTGAAAACACCATTTTGAGACAAGACACAATGAATGGGTATAACAAACATTCAGCAGGAGAGGGTGAAGGATAATATCCCTTATTGATACCCTGCAGAAGCAGGGTGAAGAGAGCATTGGGCTGGGCTCTTCCCCAGGTACACTACATAGGATAGGGCCAGAACCCTGAGGCTGCAGGCCACATAGCTGTAGCAGTGGGGTGGGAGAGAGAGCACGTACTAGGGAGCCATTTTATGGAGTGTTACAATGGCAGCGTGTCCCTGCTCATTTTGCTCCATGAATGGACCAGGCTGAAGGGCGGGCACCTTTGAGCAGGATGGCTGGGAACAAAAACCAACTCCTAACTGCCAAGCTGTGTGCTTCCTGGCAGTCTGGTGGATGTCAGCCTGTCAGTGACTGTGTGGCCACCTTGTCTAGTCAGATTGTGAACTCTGGTCAGGGTCTATATCTCTTGCTCTGTCCGTATACAGTGCCTAGCACTGTAGGGCCCTGTTATACAAATAGCTAATAACCCTGCAGTTCCAGAGGGCGCTATTGCTAATCTGAGGGTTCCTTAGCTCCATATGTTTGGCCTGAGAGGCTGGGGCAGGGCTCACACTGAGAATGTGGATGAGTGTGATTCCAAACTGTGTCGATGACTGAACATCTCACTGAAACCCAGCAAACCCTTGGTCACCTGCTGGGGGCAGAGGGAGAAGGTGATAGCATCAGCACTCTGGGCCAGGTACTATCTCTAGGATCCCACTCCAGAGAACAGCAAGGCAGGAAGCTTTGGTCATAACCATAGGGCAGGACCCTCTTGGTGTATGGCGACAGCCTGGCGCTGTGCTACGCTCACTGGGATTTCTACTGCCTCCCAGAGGCAGAAGCCTGTGTGGGTTTGGCATGCCATGCTGATGGTTTTTTCCAGCATTGTTCAGCCTCCTTGTGCTCCCAGGAGAGTCTTGATGGTTTCTCTGTAGCCTGGCTGCACCTCCTTCCCAACCCACTGCGGTAGGGGGAGGTTGGTTGCTGAGCTGCCTAATGTCTGTCTCCGTGTGAAGGGAGGTCAGAGCAGCAGCAGATGCTATCATTTTTGTGTATGTAACTGCATCCTGCAGTACTCCGGTGTCCACAGCATCCCTGGGAGTAGGAGTGCTAATACCTGACCGGCTTCTGCAGGAATCCAGGTACCGCTCCTTTCTGGTGCAGGCTGGTGGGTGGGGGTGGGATGAGTCACATCCTGGGGAGGGCTGTCTCTGTACCTTCCTGTAACAAAGGACTGTACTTGGCCATGCTTTTGCAGTGAGCTAGACTGGAAGGGAGGTTCCTCTTGGGAGGTTCCAAACTACACTAGACAATCCTGGTAAATGTACAGTAGGAACACCCCTGTCCTTAGGGTAACCTGATGTCCCGAGTTTATAGGGACAGTCCTGATTTTTTCACCTTTGCTGTCTGGTCACCCTACCTGTACTGGCCCCCAGCAATGGACTGGGTGGGATATGAAGGGCTTTTCTTTGTCTGTTAGGAAATATCCCTGTGTCCTTGCTGGAGGACAAAGCACAAGAGAATGTACCATGTTCTTTTGCTTCTCTGTGACAATTTCAGAGCCTAGAAGTCTGTCTGCTTTCAAAAAAGCTTTTCTTTATCTTCTGCCTTTACTTTAAAAATGTCCAAAGTGTCAGGTCTTGTTTTTCTGGAGTGTCTCTGGGGGCAGTGGCTCAGCTGTAGTCAGGAAGCTCTCACCACTTAATTAGAGGTGTGGGGAATTTTGTACAAAGAGACCTTTTATCCCAAGTGTTCGTGTTTTGATCGGTACTAACAAAAAATAATTTGAAATGGCTGGGAAAAGAAAATCCTTGCTTTAGAACAGTCAAACTCTGCTTTCCTAGTGTTGGTGATGTCATAACCCTACTATTTAACCAGGTGGCCCTAAGGTAAACGAGACCTAAATTATTATTCTGAAAATAAACCCTTAAAGCCTCAGTTTATGTCTTAAAAAGGGCCCAACATCCTAGGCCCCTTGTCACTTATTCTCATTTTCTCTTAATGGGGTATACAACTAAATTTCCTTTCCTTTCCCCCATCACCTAATAATCTCTTCGTGTTACTTGTTCATTAGAATTCGTGGCCTCTTTTATGTATAAATGCAGTCCCAGCCCCTCCCCCTCTGCTACCTCATCAAGGGCAATCACCATTACAATATTTTGCTCCTTGCATAGGCAATACTGTTAACACCTCCTATATACTGGGTACCAGAATATCTGGGAAGGCAGTAAAGTGAATGATTTACAAAGGTATTGGTAAATGTGTTAATGGTGACCAGCATCTCTCTCTCTACATACTGTTATCTCCCATCACCATAACATCTGAGCACTCAGGGCTCCCTGTATCCCATTGCTTTATCTAGTCCCACAGCATCTGATGTCCTGGAAGTTCAGGATGGAACAAACTACTGTATTGGGGCCCATCAAGTGGGAGAGAGATTATATTACCATTGTATTTGCAGGGTGGATCTATTTAAATCACCCATTTTAATAATTTAAATTTGCAAGCAGGAAATCTTGAGTTAATTTTCATCAATTTTTTAACCGTATCTTGCATTTGTACTTTTTAATTATCTTTCTAAAGAGATGTTGATTCTCATTGGTTGGTAACCATTAAAATATGAACTAAATATAGTCTTTACACTAAATTTCTTTTTGCTAAGCAGGAGGATAAGTAAACGTATAAATCTAGTGTAAGCAATTGTATGCTTGCTTTACATTCATCAGATTCTTTAATTTTTACATTTTTTACTATGGTGTATGATGCATTAATTATTTAGTAGATTCATCTCTCGTTTTGTGAATTGTGTCATGCTCTATTAGATGAACATTTGAATTAAATCAAAAATGGACAAAAACACTTAAACATTTATATTAGTTAAGTAAAACTACCTTAGGTGCTGGATATATATGAATTATTTTCAAAGTGTATCATAACATATTTTGTTGAAAACTAAGGAGGTGTTATTCATAGATGGTTCATTGAACTGATTTGTTTCTGGTCAACGTTGTAGTAAGAAAAGAGGCACAAGAATGATTAAAGGATCGAAAGACATGCCTTCTAATAACTGGTTTCAGAGTAGCAGCCGTGTTAGTCTGTATCCGTAAAAAAGAACAGGAGTACTTGTGGCACCTTAGAAGTGGGCTATAGCCTACGAAAGCTTATGCTGAAATAAATTTGTTAGTCTCTATTGGTGCCACAAGTACTCCTGTTCTTTTTATGCCTTATAATGGTAGACTCAAGGAGCTGAATCTGTTTAGCTTAACAAAGAGAAAGTAAAGGGGTGACTTGATCAGTTTAGAAGTACCTGCATGAAGAACAAAAAATTGATAATGGGCTCTTCAGTCTAGCAGACAAAGGTCTAACAAGATCCACTAGCTGAAAGTTAAAGCTAGACACACTCAGACTGGAAATCTGATGCAAAATTGTGAGGGTAATTAACCATTAGAACAACTTACCTATGGTTGTAATGGATTCTCCATCAATGGGAATTTTAAAATCCAGGTCCAATTGGATGTTTTTTCTAAAAGCTGTGCTCTAATTCAAGCACAAGAATTTAGGGAAGTCAGACTAGTCACTAGATCAGAGGTGGGCAAACTACGGCCCGCGGGACCCTCCTACCCGGCCCCTGAGCTTCTGGCCCGGGAGGCTAGCCCCTGGCCCCTCCCCCGCTGTTCCCCCTCCCCCGCATCCTCTGCTCACTGCGCCACCGGTGCAATACTCTGTGTGGCGGGGCTGCGAGCTCCTGGGGCAGCGCAGCTGCAGAGCCGCAGCCTGTCCCGGTGCTCTGTGCTGCGCGGTGGTGTGGCTGGCTCTAGCTGGGCGGCGCAGTTGCCTGTCCTGGTGCTCCAGTCAGTGGGGTAAGGGAGCAGGGGGGTTCGGGGGGTGGTCAGGGGCCAGGGGTGTGGATAGGGGTGGGGGTAGTCAGAGGGCAGGGGTCCCGGGGGGCAGTCAGGAAGGAGAGGAGGGGTTGGATTGGGTGGTAGGGGGCAGTTAGGGGCGGGGGGTCTGGGGGCAGTCAGGGGACAGAGCAGGGGGCGTGGATGGGGCAGGAGTCCCGGGGGGGGCGTCAGGGGGTGAGAAGGGGGGGGGGGGCGGATAGGGGGCGAGGACAGCCTTCCCTAACCGGCCCACCATACAATTTAGGAAACCCAATGAGGCCTTCAAGCCAAAAAGTTTGCCCGCCCCTGCACTAGATAGTCACAAGGTTTCCTTCTGGCCTTAGAATCTGTGGATGTCCTCTATCTGCCCTGACTGGGTGCTTTCTAGTGTAGTAGCTACTCTGGTTTCAAATGTCCAAGCAATGGGTTTCCCAGCTCTTTCCCCTTAGAAACTCTTACACAGCTTGACATACCACAGGCCAGGAAAGTGATCAGCACATCTTCCAGCTTTCCCATATTGGATGCTAAGGGTATGTCTGTACTGCAATTAGACACCTGCAGGTGGCCTGTGCCAGCTGACTTAGGGTCGGGCTAAGGGGCTGTTTAATTGTGGTGTAGATGTTTGGGCTCAGGCTGGAACCTGGGCTCTAGGACCCCCTCCCACTGCAATAAACTCCCCCCAAAACTAAGGACCAGCACAAACCTCACTACTTTCTGCTCCAAGTATAAGGCACGTTTCTTTGACCTGTCTCCTCTAATATAAACACATACACAAATATATCTGTTGCTAACAACCCTCTTCTCTTCTCTCCCCCTCGCCCCCTCCACTTCACACTCATTCTCCCTCTGGAGAGAGGATGAGAGAACAAACAGCATGTGACATGTAGTTGCTTAAAGCGACTCAGTGAGATGGTGATGAGTGTGGTATGGGAACCTGTACTGAATGGGGAGAAGAGAAAATGGGATGGATTCGTGATTCCCTAGCTCCTGATGGAGAAATCCAGAGCATGTGTTGGACAGCTTATTAAGAGTGTCTTTTCCTCTTTGCCCTTTCCCTAGGGCACCTTCTCTGCCAGCCGTGCCTGCTCCAAGCTCAGTGGCAGTGCCTTCACTCCACCTCACAGTGGAAAGCTGTCAAGCTGAATGCCTGAACCATAGCCCTTGCTACTGGATATGGCAATATTTTCTCATCAGTTCTTCCTTCCTAGGTCCTCACATTACACATGGAAGAGCAAAAAGCCTGTAACTAATGGGGATGGGGAGAGGATTCCTAAAGGCCACCAGCCTGGCTCCCTTCTGGCAAAGGGGTGACTGCTCTTATCATGGTGAGGAATGTGGTATAAGTATTCTAGAGGGATCCCCCTCTCTCAGGCCTGCCTGTCCCTAAGAGATGCCCTGCTTGAAGGACTTGAACACTTCCTCTCTATATCACCACCTCAGGGAGACCCTATAATGCCCCAGCCCAGCTGATCTTGTGAGTGGTGCCAGGAGTAATTCAGAGAAGGCTATTGGAGGTTCTGGACTTCCAGCTAATCTCCATTCAGTTGGCAGGCCCCTCTTTCTTCTTGTGGAGTTAGTATCAATGTGCACCACCCCAGGAGTTCCTCAGGGGCTGAGCAGTAGCAAATTTCAACAGTCTCCTTTGTATGAAAATCTCCACTAAAGCGCCCTCTGCCCCGTCCCCAAGACGCAGGCCCATGTCTCTCTTCCTAGCAGAAGGGAAGCCTAGTCTTTAACTCAACCCGCTCAGCACATACTACAGGCACTGTGCTTTTGTCTGCACTAGGCTTCCTAGTTAGCAAGTGTTAGCTAAATTCTAGTGTAGGCAAGCCTAGGATTGTTCTGGAATCTCACACCTTAAATGCACTCTTCCCTGTCCCTCCCTCAGCCACTGGGGTGCCTCTGATCCAAAGCTGCTCAGCTGGGGCTCCCTCATCTTGAAGGGTGAGCTCAGATGTCTGCCCTCCTCTTGGAAGCTGCTTTGCCCGCCAAAGGAACCTTGGAAAAGCTTTGCCTTCCCAGACAAAGAGCACACAATGCCCTTATCAGCAGTGCGGGTGCAGGGAAGGTTTGCTCTTGAGCTTGCATACAGCAGCTGCTCACAGCGGGCTTGACATTAGCACCCGTTGCCATAGAGCTCCCTTGCCGTCTGGAAGGCTGTGTACCACACGTGGACCTGCCAGCATTGGGAAAGCCGTAAGTGCAGGCTCTCCTGTAACTCCAGGGAAACCCAGGGGGGTCATCGTTTTCAAGGGACAATAAATGTCTATTGATTCGGGGGGCTGGGGGGGGGGGGCTTCTTGGGAGACAGGCTGCTCCTGTGCCCTTAAGAGACAGGCTGCTCCTGTGCCTATAAGAGAGGGCACACCTTGACTGTGATGACCTCCCATTCCTTTGCCCTGCCTCTCCCTGCTACTTAAGGCAGCTGAACTCTACACAGGGACTAAGAGGAGGCAGCCAGAATGCTGCTCCCAGTCCTTGGGACCATGATTCAGGCTGGAGAATTCCCTTTCTTCTCCCTGCTTGAATAGACAAATGGGAAGTTTGAATCCCCTTCTTAAGCAAAAGCCTCCTCCTCTTGTTGGACACAGCTAGGTGCTGAGCAGATCTCTGGCTAGGCTGTGCCTCCAGCGTTCAGCATTGGGCTCCACCGTAGAGTAGCTGCTGAGAGCTCTCCTCCCCTCCAGCTGAGCCCCAGCATGCCACTGGCCTTCCCTTTGAATGTGCAACTGGAGTTGCTCAGCTAGACAAGCATCAAAGTTTGGCATTGATAGACGCTTCTAAATAAACAGCACAGCAGCAGCGGTCTGTGTCTGTGTGTAATGGAATAACAGAGCTGTATGGAAGGAGGCCAGGTCTGGAATAGCAGGCTGCTGTGCAGCTCAGTTGAGGACTAGCAGGAGTTATTGCAAGCCAGGATTGAGGTGCATATACAGAGCTCTGGGGCTCAGGACTGGAAAAGCTTGAAGTGGTGAAGAGCTCTCTATGTTCAGCTCAGGGCTAGAATGCCAAGGGGGTGCTCTGGGTCAGGATTCCTTGACTCTATTCCCAGCTGTGCCCATGAGACACTTGCCTTGAACAAGTCTCTCCCCTTCTGTGTCTTGTTTTCCCTCTATAAAATGGGGTCTGAAATACATTAAGATACTGTGATGAAAAGGGTGTAGAAGGGAGAAGTGCTGTTTATGGAGAGGTTGGTGAGGTGGGAGCGGGGGAGGGTTCCCTTTGTGGATGTGGAAGTCGCCCAGTTTGGTTTTAAACAGGCCTGGAAATTGACTGTTCAGCTCAAGGGCTGGGGTGGGAGCAGGGAGACGATCTGAAGTCATTTGATCAAAAGGTGCCTGAGACTGAAAACTTTCGGCTGCTCTAAGTTGCAAAAGTCTTTCCCACACCTAGGGGAAAAGGAGGTGCAGGAGACCCATGGCATGTATCTCTGGCCACCTCTCACTGACTGAGCACAGGGTGCCAAGCAGCAGGCTAACACTAGAAACACAAAAGGTTGATTTGCCTTTTAAAACTTCAGGGAGGTGGCATGCTGCTAGCCATCCTGGCAGAGCTCAGCTCCAGCTCCTCGTTGTAGCCCATAGAGTTAGTTTTAGCATTTATTTTATTCAGCAGTGATGCAGGGAGCCTACAGGCCTATATCCTGTAAGACGGTGGCTTCAGCGGTTAGCATAAGGCTTGAGGTCTATGAACTTTGGCAAAGATACATGGCCTAAGGGTCACCCCTAAGTTTTGGGGAACTGGGAATAGAATGTTTAAGGGGAAAGTTTGTCCATAATGACACCAGCCAACCACAGGAACATGAGCTAACACAAGCTTTTCAGTATTTTAGGATGGGAACATCTGCAGATGTCTGACCACAAGAGTGCCATGGCAATGATGCATATGATAAATTGAGATTGTTAATATACTAAATTATAGGAGAAGGGCACCAACATTAGTAGGATGATTTAATACAAATAAGAAAGAGGGGAGAAACCCCTACTGAATATACATTAGACAAGGTTGCAGGGCACATCAGGGTTCCCAGATGAACAGTAACTGTAATTATACTGGGCCTGATCTTGGGACAAGAACCTGTCAAACCTCAGACTGATAACTGGGACTTCTTCGGTAATCAATATAATTAATGGACAATTCATAGATTAGGCTACACCACCCCCGCTAAACAACAACACAGAAGAGAGGGGATTGTTTCTTGAGAGGGATGTGACCTCCCCCAGGACCTCCAGCCCCATGGGGGTGGGAGGCTCCACCACCTGAGCTAAAGGAGTAATGCCTTTACTTTGTAGCAGTAGTAGGTTCTTATGTGGGCCAGCCCCTACAGTGGAACACACAACATACACTTCAAGTATCATTCAGTCTGTGCCACAAATGGGGACAGCAGAGATTCCACAAGGCCGCTTCTGGCTGATCCAGGACTAGCACCCGTATTGCAGAACAGTCACCAAGGCTACATCCACACTACCCGCCCGATTCGGCTGGTAGCGATCGATGTTCTGGGATCGATTTATCGTGTCTCGTCTAGATGCGATAAATCGATCCCAGAGCCGCTCCCCATCAACTCCAGAACTCCAGCTCCGCGTGAGGAGTAAGCGGAGTCGACGGGGGAGCCTGCCTGCTGCGGTGTAGACCAGCGGTAAGTACTTTTGAAATCGATCTAAGATATTCGACTTCAGCTACTTTATTCACGTAGCTGAAGTTCCGTATCTTAGATTGATCCCCCCCCCCCCCGCCCCCCTAGTGTGGACCAGCCCTAAGACATGCTGCCTCTCAGAAAGAGTAGGTCAAATCTGTGTGCTTGGCTGTGCGATGGGGTGCTCTGTGACACCACTTCTACCCAGCTGGACTAGCCTAGCAATTAGTTGGCATGTGGTAGACTTCCTGGGTAGAGGAGGAGGAAGGAAGCTGCAGGAAGAGAAGCAATGATCCTGCAGTTAGGGCACTAAACTGGGACCCAGGGAAGCTGGGGTCTCTCTTGCTGTGACACAGACTTCCCATGCAATGTTGGGCAAGCCACTTAAGCCAAAATATTGGGAGGTGGTCACTAACTTTATCCTTAACCCCTCTCTGCCTAAATTCCTTCTCTGTAAACTGGGATCATTGTAATCGCTGGAGCTGGATAAGGAGAAGTGAGGGGTTTGGAGGGGTGTGGGGGCATAGCTTTCCCAGCTCTATGTGAGTGGGAACCCCTAGAACTGAGCTGGGGAACTGGGTTAGTTGGGAGGGTTGGAACTGTGCTGGGAGTCAGAGGCAGGAGTCTTGCAAAGCAGAGGACTCTGGACAAAGTAGTGGGGGGATCCTGGAGATAAGAATGCTCTTCCCTTATTTATAAGGTCTCTGTGGAGAGGCTTATTTAGGGTGTGAAAAGCGTTTGAAGGCTGGGAAGAGATTGCCCCTTCCCAGTAACTCCTGTTGCAACTGTATGTATGTGTGTGCTGGGTGTGCACTCACATTGTGGGCTTGAGTGTGTGCTTTGTGTGACTGTTTATGTTCTTAATTGAGCATAGGATCAATCAAATGGTGCCTGGAGCTGCCATCTCCCCGGGTCACAGTGCTGCCCTCCCTGAGCCAGCATCCCTTGCATCGCTCCCCATTTGCTTATTGCTACACCCCAGGGGAGTGGGGTATCTGGGGACGGGATGGGTCTAGGTCCAGGGTGGTGCCTGGGGTAACGGCCAGCAGTGACCAGGCGCTTTTCTCTGCTGAGATGGTGGCTCCAATAGCCTGCGTATGCACAGCCCTTTGCAGTGGGGCTGTTTCTGGAGCACCGTGGGCAGGGACGATCCCTTGGCCGAGCTCCCTGAAACTCAGAGCAGCATCCAATATTGTTGGCAAAGTCTCGCTATCCCAGCCAGAGAGAGTAAACCTGGCCCGTGCCAGGGCCCCAGCCAGCCAGGGTTGCTCACATGCTGTATAGCAGAAAACATTACTGGGCTGGACATTACTGGGAGGTTGCTGCGCTCAGAGCTGGCATTGCACGACCCAAGACTGGTTCAGTTCTGGCTCAAGGCTCCTCATGGTAGGAAACTAGGAAATGCTCAGTGCTGGACGGTATAGCCCTTTCAGGATCCAAAAGGGGGACTCATATTTTTGGTTCCTTTTGCCTCAGTTTATCTAGCAAGGACAGACTGAACTGCTCATGCAGGGAGCAGGGGAAGCTTGGAGCCAGAGACTCCTCTCGGAAGCTGCCCCCTTTAGCAGAGCCTGCAGGCCGGCAGCCAGTCTAGTAGTGGGGGTGTCTGTTCTTTGCTCTCCCAGAGGGGGCTCTTTAAGGAACACACAAATGGTCTGTTTTACTCCCTTGGGTTGTGAACTCCATTTGACTCACCAGCTGAGGCTCCTACTTAGCACTTAAAATCATAGAAATGTTACTTCTGAGAGCAGGGCATTCTGCGCCAAAAAAATAAAAGTTCTGTGCACAATATTTTTAAATTCTGCCCATTTTATTTGTCAAATCAATGTGGAGGCTCCAGCATGGCATTGGGGAGCTCAGGCCACTGGCTGCACAGAGATGGGAGATCACTGTGCAGCTCCCGCTTGGGACACGGACTCAGCGGTGAAGCCACACCCAACCCTGACACAGCCTGGCCCAGAAACACTCTAGGGCCCTGCCCCTCCATGCCAGGTGTGGGCAGGCAGGCTCAGCAAGGCAGGATCCAAGTGTGAAGGGGCTTAGTGTGGAGGGGCTCCAGGTGTGGGTTGTGCAGGTTCTGTGTGGGGCGATCCGGGTGCAGGTGGCTCAGTGGGGAATCCGAGTGCGGGGAGAATCTGGATACGCAGGGGCTTGTTGCGGGGGTTCTAGGTGCAACAGTAATGGGACTCTGCAGGGGGATCCAGGTGAAGGTGGTTGGGGCTCAGCAGGGGGCGGGTCTGAGTGTGTGTGGTGGGGACAGAGCTCAGCAGAGGGTGTGGGGGGCTTAATGGGGGGTCCAGATGCTGGGGGAGTGGGGCTCATCGGGGGGGTGAGGCTCAGTGGGAGGGTCTGGGCATGAAGGGGTCTGGATGCACGGGGGTTGGGTGGATGGGGAAGCAGCTCCCTGTACAAGGATCCCTCCCCGCTGTAGCTGAGGAGTGATGGGTTCAGGAAGTAGGGGAGGGAGTTTGCAGGGCTTCCTACAGCTGGGGGAGAAATCGGGGGGTGGATCTGACTCTTCCCAGGGGGCTGTGCAGGGGAAGAGGAAGTCCTGTTCTCCCCAGCCGGGACTACCAGCTGAGCTTGGCTCAGGGTAGGTGCCACTAGCTGGGTCTTCCCCAGTCCCACCCCTTGTCCGACAGTGATTTACCTCTCTGGTGGCTGCCCTGGGCACCTGGGACATATTGCTGGGGAGGGTCACATGACCACTCTTGTGGCTTCCCTTTGCTTCCCCGTCAGAAAGTAATTTTCTGACGGGGAAGCAAAGAAATCTACAGGTGACATAAATTCTGTGCATTTGCAGTGGCGCAGGATTCCCCCAGGAGTAAAATGTAGGCTTGGAAGGGACCTTGAGAGATCATCAAGTCCAGCCTTCTGAGAGCACTGAGGCATGACCAAGTAAACCTAGACCATCCCTGACATCTGTCCAACATGTTCTTAAATACCTCCAATGGCCAGGATTACATGACCACCCTGAGGGGCGCGGGCCCGGCGGGTTCTTCTCACTCCCACATTGAGGATTCCCATTTCCTGCTTTCCCAGTGTCTGAGCCTGGGCTGAAGTCCTGTGTTTTGTGCCAGCAACTATAACTCCACCTGAGTGACTTAGTCGCGAGGCTGTGGCTGACATGGCTTTAGGGGAGACAGGGCCTGGGAGAGAATGGCCAAGCCATCTTCAGGTGGCACTGTCCTGCCATTCTTGTGCTTGGGGTGCCCCTTTCTCGGTGTGCCTCCTTCAGATTGGCAGGGCTGGGGGGATGGACACTTCCCCCTCTGGGCTCCAGCAGCAGCAGGCCCATCTCTGCTTTATTCCTTCAGGCAGCCCGTGTTTCGTTGACTGTCTTTCCCCAGAGCTGGAAATCTCATCAGTGACTCTCCTGAGCTGCCTCCCAATCTGCAGAATCTAAGGGCTGGTCTACATTTAACATGCTAAAGCGCTTCAGTATAGACTAGTGATCCCCAAACTGTGGGACATGTTTGGGAAGGAATTCGTGGAGGAATGTTCTGGGGAGTGTGGTGGGGCCTGGGCCAGCCCCCCACCCCTCCTCTGGGGGGTGGGGCAGAGAGGGAGCACCACCCTGTCTGGCCCCACTCACAGCCTCAGCCCGACTCCTGGCCATGGCCCAGCCCCTCTCCTGGCCCCAGCTCCCAACCATGACTCCCGGGGGTCAGTCAGATTGTATTAGAGGCAAGGGGCAGGCATGACTAAAAGGTTTGGGAACTATTGGTGTAGACACCCACTACAGCAACGGGAGGGGTCTCCTGTCGCTGTAGATAATCCACCTCCCCGCGAGGCAGGAGCTAGGTCCATGGAAGGTGGGGGTTAGGTCGGCTTAACTACGTCTCTCGGGTGTACACTTTTCACACTACAAGAGATGTAGCTTTTCAGTGTAGAGCAGCCCCAACTTCTTCCCCCTCCCAACCTGCTGACATTCCTCACTCCCTCTTCCAGGCCATTAACTCTTCTCCATTCTCCATTTCACCTGCCCCTCCCAGTTTGTCTGGCCAGAGATGTGGAATCTGCCATTTCCTTCCATTGCACAGACTTACCTCACTCCTCCCCACCTAGTCTTCTTCCTTCTCCCGCTTCCCTTGACCCCTTTCCTTCTCCAATCATTTCATTGTTGTCATCTCCCCTTGCTTCCTACATTGACCCTGACTTCTTTCCTTTATTTCTTTCCCCAAGCCCCAGCATCTGTGCCTGACCCATTTCCTAGCCTCCATTGTCTGCACAGCCGTCTGTCTCCTCCTTTCCCTGACCACTGTGCCACCCCGGCTGGGACCCTTCTCCCCCCATCACCATTGCTCTGTGGCCTCCCTGAGGCCAAACTCCCCAACGCATCCATGGTGCTGCTGCTGTCACCCGCACATCCACCCCCTGCAAAGTCCTTATTCCAGGCCCCCTTAAAATCCCTCTCCATGGATGTGCTCCAGCGTCTTTGCAGGCCCAGCCCTCTCTGCCCCTTCAGCGTCTCTCAGCACTCTTGGTGCAAGAGCCTTCTGCTCTGCAGCCTCCCTCTGTCTCCATAGGTCACTGACTGCCAGTCTCCTCTCTCCCCTCCCACTTACTGTCTCACTGTGGGTGGGTGATCCTCTCCAAGTTCAGTGTGCAACTAGTCCCCCTGGAGCTGCACAGACCACCTCTCCTCTGGGGCGCCCCTCCCCACCACAAGGAACTGGAGGCCTTATCTTGAGCAGCTGCCTCGCTGAGAGCTGAGAGGGGAGTGTGCCTGCTGGAGCCGGAGTGCTGTAGAGACTCGATTTGTTCTGACGTCCCTCATGCCGCACCTGGAGCGGAGTTTCTTGTTATGCTGTAAACACAGGCAGGAGACTGTTGCTGAGCAAAGAGCCCATAACACACACAGGTGGGTCCTAACAGCAGAACAAAGGCAAATCTGCTGCTAGCTCCCTCCCTTCTCCCTCCCTCTTCTGGCTGGCGTAATACCCTGGCCACCTGCCACCTTCCTTCCAGTGGGTCATATGAGCCCAGGTTGCACTGCCTGCTGGGTATCTCTCCAATGCTGGTGGGCAGACTCCACCAGTTGCTGCTGCATGCCCCAGCGCTGGCACTGGGTCTGTGCCCCTAATCCAGCCCTAGGTAGGGACACTGAGTGAGGTAAGACTTGGATGTGCCTGGGGCTGTGGGTTCGGCACCTGGAACCAGGGCATTTGTCTGGCTTGGGGGAGGCAGTGGGGATGGTCAGGCTGGAGTATGAAGGGGCAGATCTCTGGGGGGGTATGTCTCTACCATGCACCTTGGAGAGGTGGAACCAGACACCACCTAAAGGAGTAGTGGGTGTGAGGGAGCCGGAGACCAGACCCTACAGGTCTGCCGGGGAGGGACAGCCAGGGCACAGGAGTTCTGTTTGCACAGTGTGTGTTGCTCTCTCTGGACTGCAGTTGTCACATGTGATGGTGCTTTCCCTGCACAGAGTCCATTCTCGCTCAGGGCTGCAGAGTGCATGCTGTCCCCGCTTCCCCAGGAACAGTGCGGAAGGCTTCCGTGCAGGGCTCCAGCAGTAACAATGACACACTGTAAAAACAGTAACTCTCACAGTTCCCCTGCAAAGGTTGGTGGGCTCTTATTCTCCCATTGGACATAGGGAGAGACTGAGGTATGGGCAGGGGCATGGAGCGGCTTGTACACAGGAGCCCTGACTCCTAGTGCTGTGCTGAGAACAGTCCTTGGCTGGCAGCAAAGCAAATTACCCAGAAAAAAGGCTACTGTCATTCCAGAGAAGAGTCTCCCTGCGTAGCTGTTGTGGTACTGTTGGAATGCAGTAACTTTCCCTGTGTGTAACAGCCTTCAGTAACTTGTCGGTGTCTTCCCCCCCTTGCTTGTGCCAAATCCTGTCCGTCATGCTGTACTCCTTTCCCCTGGCTCAGACCAATGCATGTCTTTGTTCTGGGGGTGGTGAGCCCTTTAGGTTGGCCGAGGTCAGTGCCTCCCAGCCCTGCGGCAGGTGCTTTCTTAGGGGATTCACTGCTGAGGAAGCAACAGACTTTGGGTTGTATTCTTTCTATCTTCCCTTTGTCCTTCTTACCCAGCCAAGGTGCCTTGTGCCTCTTTGCACGGTTTCCCACTGGCTCCCTCTCAGTGACCTCTGGACTGGAGGCGTGTTCACCACAATCCCAGCTGCCAGTTACTTATCTCCGCTCTTAAAGGGTGGCTAAATCAGCTTTCTTAACTGCCAAAGGTGTGGGGGCGTAGAGGAGAGCGTCCGTTCTGACACTGGCTCTCTGTCTCCTGCCCCCACACGCTATTCCTGCAGGTGACAGACAGCACTTCATGTCCCCCTCCTCTTAGAAGGGGATAGGCCCCCAAGCTCTCCCCTCCCTGAAGGAAATGAGATGAAGAGGGGAGAGGACTTGCAGAGATGGGTAATCAAAAGCGTCTGATGCCTGGTCCCTGGCATCCCCTCTGATATGTCCGTGGGGGTGGGGCTCTAAGCAGCTTCTCTCTTAGGATCTTGTGCCATTGTAGCTCCCCTGGGCCAGGCTCTGATACTCACCAAGGCTCTGCTCTTCTCTTGTTGCTAGGTGGGCGTGTAGGCGAAGGACTATGTCCACAATGGTGTACCCAAGGGAGGAGAAGCTGGACAAGCTGAGCCAGGAGGAGATCATCTGCAACACCAAGCTAGTGATGCAGGGGCTGGAGGCCCTCAAGAACGAGCACAATTCCATCCTGCACAGCCTGCTGGAGACCATCAAGTGTCTGAAGAAGGATGAGGAGGCCAACCTGGTGCATGAGAAATCCAATCTGCTCCGCAAGTCGGTGGAGATGATTGAGCTGGGGCTTGGGGAGGCTCAGGTGAGTGACGGGGAGGCATGCTAGCGAGCACATGGTAAGGGTCATCCAGGGGTCTGGCGTAGGAGGGCAGACACAGTACCATGCCATCCCCAGGGGCTGCAAAATCCTCTGCCAGCTCTGAGCCTGGCAATGACTAGTCTCTGTCTGGAGAGGCAGATGGGGCCAGGGTGCAGCGTAGTGGGGCTGCCTTGGGGAGAGGCTGTGCTGGTTCTCCTGCTGGACTGCTGATGTTGCCATTGGCACCCTTGGCCCAGGTGATGATGGCTCTGTCCAGCCATCTGAATGCAGTGGAGTCGGAGAAGCAGAAGCTGCGCGCCCAGGTGCGGAGACTGTGCCAGGAGAACCAGTGGCTGCGAGACGAGCTGGCCAACACCCAGCAGAAGCTGCAGCGCAGTGAGCAGACGGTGGCCCAGCTGGAGGAGGAGAAGAAGCATCTGGAGTTCATGAACCAGCTGAAGAAATACGACGAGGACGTCTCGCCCTCGGTAAAAGTCATTGCTGCAGGGGGCTCTAACTCCCAGAGCCATCCCACGGGGCTGAGCCAAGGGATGGACGGGCCCTCCAGGAGTGCCCAGCCTCCATGGCTTGTGCTCTGGACATCCGGCAGTGTGTCTCAGTCCTGCCCCTCGGGACTCCTCTAGCCCCAAAAGGGGAGTGCGCTTTCACCTGCCTGCTAAGGAGGCAGCTGTGATGTGGGACCCTGCCTGCTGCCAGGACCGGGAGTGAGGCTCAGGGTGTGGTGTGGGCTCACTGACCCAGGGGGGACTGGGCCCATGGGGTGGGGGGAGCACCTGCCTAACCTCAATGGGGACTGGACCCTGCACAGGGTGAGATGGGGAGCTGTCTTACTGGGGTGCTGGCACTTTACACTGATGGTTCTTCCCCTCCCCCTGCCAGGAGGAGAAGGAAGGGGACTCCACAAAGGACTCTCTGGATGATCTGTTCCCGAACGAAGAAGAGGATCACGGCCCAGGAAGTAAGTGATTCCAGTCCCCCCTACCCCACCCTCCCACCTTCTCCTGTGGTCTGTCTGCTGGGGCCTGTAATAAGAGCCCTGGCTGGTTTGAGGGGAGTGGGTAGCCCAGCCTGGCTGGGGCTGTGAGCCCAAGTGGCGTGCTGCCTGTGCTCTGTGCCCACCACCAGCCTGGTTACTCGTGTGTGTGTTGGCAGTGCCCCACCAGCACAGCAGTGCGGCGGCAGCTGCCCAGCAGGGTGGCTACGAGATCCCAGCACGCCTGCGCACCCTCCACAACCTGGTGATCCAGTACGCCTCGCAGGGGCGCTACGAGGTAGCTGTGCCACTCTGCAAGCAGGCCCTGGAGGACCTGGAGAAGACATCAGGCCACGACCACCCCGATGTGGCCACTATGCTCAACATCCTGGCACTGGTGTACAGGTGAGCATTGGGGTGGGGAGCAGGGCCCTGCCACTTCTTCCCCATCCACCAATGCAGGAGTCTGGCACATGTGGGGCTCCTGCATCTGGCAGAGTCTCCATTTGGAAACTGCTTGGGGTCAGGTGGTGGCCATGAAGCCCAGGCCCCATTAGCCTGGGGTGGGCTTTGCAGAAAGCCATGGGAGGGCTGGGATTTGGGGAGAGCTGTGGGGCACGGGGAGGGATGGGAGAGGGCAGGCTGGAATGGGGGAGAGCTGTGGGGCATGGGGAGGGATGGGAGAGGGCAGGCTGGAATGGGGGAGAGCTGTGGGGCATGGGGAGGGATGGGAGAGGGCAGGCTGGAATGGGGGAGAGCTGTGGGGCACGGGGAGGGATGGGAGAGGGCAGGCTGGAATGGGGGAGAGCTGTGGGGCATGGGGAGGGATGGGAGAGGGCAGGCTGGAATGGGGGAGAGCTGTGGTTGGTGAGGCTCATTGGGAAATGGAAAAGGCTTCAGGGTTGCTGACGGGACTAGTGTCCCAGGCGCTGTGTGCTCAGAGTCCCAGCACTCTAGACCTGCACCGTGACTCACAGACTTTGTGCTGCAGGGATCAGAATAAATACAAAGAGGCGGCCCATCTGCTGAACGACGCACTCTCCATTCGCGAGAAGACGCTGGGGAAAGACCACCCTGCAGTGAGTATCTGCTGCCCTGGCAGCACATGTCCCTGCTGGCTGGGGAGTGGGGGCCAGGTGGGCAGGAAGCAGGTGTCCCCCCCCCCCCCTCCCCCCCCGCCCCATTCTCCGTGATACACGGGGCTGGGCTGCTCACTGATTGCACAGCAGGCTGCCACAGAGCCCCGGTTGGCAGGGATGGGGCTCAGGCACTGGCCATGGAGCACCCCTTGGCATTCTGCCCCGCTACACCGTGCTGGGGGATCAGGTGAGGGCACATGCAGTCCCCATCCTGACTCCAGCACTTTTGGGAGGAGTCTGGGTTTTACCCTGGGCCTCCTGGATACCTCTGTGCTGCTTCCCTAACGCGCCTGGCACCTGCAGCTGGATACAGGCTGCTTCTCCCTGGCTCAGCTAGCTGGGCAGCATTGCTGTGTGCTGCCAAGCTGCTGCTGTGCCTCACCCAGCGGCTGCAATGGTGAGTGCAAAGGGACCAGGATGCCCTTGCTCCCTACCTCCTCCTCTCCCCAGGCACATTCCTTCTGGTTCCTTCTCACTTCAGTGGGGTGGGGCTTGTTCCTGTAGGTGGCAGCGACCCTCAACAATCTGGCTGTTCTTTATGGCAAGAGGGGAAAGTACAAGGAGGCAGAGCCGCTGTGCAAGCGAGCCCTGGAGATCCGCGAGAAGGTACCAGCCTGAGCCCCCCATGTGTGCACGTATACACCCCTCCTGATGGGCTGCGCCCCATCCCTGAGATCTGGGAGAAGGTATCAGCACCGCCCTCCTCCGACTCCTCCTAGCACTCTGCCCAGGGTGGGAGGGTGGGGAGATGAGTTCATGATTTGAGGACTTGAGTAACTCAGCCAGAGGTTATGGGTCTATTACAGCTGTGGGCAGGTGAGGTTCTGTGGCCTGCGATGAGCATGTCGTCGGACTACATAATCATGCTGGTCTCTTCTGGCCTTAAAGTCTGAGTCCCCACTGCCCTGAAAAACATCCAGCAGGTCCCTGTAGTTACCCCCTGCCCCCAGTGCGCTGACCTCTGCCACCTGCTCTCCTCCTGCCTCCAGCTTTGTTTTGTAGTGCCAGGGTCTCCATCTCCATTCACTGCCAATGGACCTTTTCTCTGAATCTCCCTGCCATTTGGCCACCATGTGGCTACAGGCCATGCCCACTGAGGGACCAGCTGGAGTCTACTTGTTCCCTACCTTTTAGCTTCTGGGAGTGCTGGGCAAGGGCTGGCATGCCAGAGTGTCCCTCAGTAGAGTAGGGCATTCCCAGGAGACCAAGGAGGAGCAGGCAAGGTGTCCCCGTGGGGCCTGCAGTGATCTTGAAGGAGCTGCTGTCTGAGGCCTCCCTTCTCTGGCTTCTCCAGGTTCTAGGCAAAGACCATCCAGACGTGGCCAAGCAGCTGAACAACCTGGCGCTGCTGTGCCAGAACCAGGGCAAGTACGAGGAGGTGGAGTACTACTACCGCCGGGCACTGGAGATCTACGAGAGCCGCCTGGGCCATGATGACCCCAATGTGGCCAAGACCAAGAACAACTTGGTGCGTCTGCAGGGAGAGGGGGGCTGTCTGGGGGGCATAGGGTGGCATCTGGGTCAGTGAGGGAGGGGCTGGGGGAGCTGAATGGGGGGCCTAGGGGGTATTCATGGTCCCACATGGCCCAGTGGGGCTTTGAAAAGCTCTCTCTATTGGCTGCAGGCCTCCTGCTACCTGAAACAAGGCAAATACAAGGATGCTGAGGTGCTGTACAAGGAGATCCTCACCCGCGCCCATGTGAAGGAGTTTGGCTCTGTGGATGGTACGTACAGCTGGAAATGATGGGGGGAAGTGGGGCACCTGGCCATAGCTCTCTGAGAAGGTGTTCCCCATTCCAGCTGTGGGACTGGCTCTATGCAATGTCCCCTCTGCTGGCAGGGTGAGTCCCTGCAAAGCCTGCTGCTCTCTGCACCCTGCCTGGGCTTGTCTCCTTTGCAGTTTACTGCTCTCAGCCACCTGACTGGGAAGAGAGGGGCCCCCATTCCCCATGCTGGGCTGGCACCACGGGATCTAACCGAAGACCTTACAGAGCACAGTGACCCTGTACAGTGTGGCTAACAGCTATCCTTGTGCTGCCATCCCTGGGCATGGCACCGCCCTGCCCCTCTCCCTCAACCATACAGGATAAGAGGAGCCCCAGAGGGGCTGGAGGCTTTCCCTGTGGCTAAGGGAAGGTCATTTATGTGTGGAGAGCAGGTCCGTGACTATGGAACCAGCAAGGGATTAGCAGCCCAGGAGCAGGGATGCAGCCCCTGCTAGGGTTGGGGAGAGCCCCGCAGGCAGTGTCCCGTGGAGAGGTGCGTTGTGAAGCCAGTGCCCCCAGGATCCTGGCTGGCTCCTAGGTGGGGAGTGGAGCTGCAGCGTGTGCCAGGGCAGAGCTCCGGAGCGAGGCTGTGAACAGCACTCTGTTGTGTTTTGCCCCACAGATGAGCACAAGCCGATCTGGATGCACGCGGAGGAGAGGGAGGAGATGAGCAAGGTGAGGGCAATATGTCAGATCAGCACAGCCTCTGACAATGGAGACAGCCCAGTGGCTCAGCTTGTATGCCGGGGGTGGGGAGGGTCCTGTCCTGGGAGCTGGAGTCTCTTCTCTTCCCTAGGGGCGGGAGAGGAGTCTCTGCTTTCTGTAACCCCTCTGGAGCAGCAGGTGCTGCAGCTGGTCACAGCCAGCTGGGGCAGGGTGTAGGCATAGGGAGGCAGGGTGCTACAGCTGGGAAGGGACGTGGCAGGGGGGGGCTGCTGCAATTGCTCTCTTGTGCCTGGAAGGAGGGCTGTGCTCTGGTGGGGGGGAGGCCCGTGATGTGTCCAGCTGTGCCTGCATGTTTTCTGTTTGCTTGTAGTGCTCTCCCTAGGACACGCTGGACAGCGGAAGATGGCAGAATGACCGCGTGTTTCTGTGCCCGAGGCTTAGCTTCCAGCCCCAAAGGCCGCAAAAGCCCAGCTCACTCCTGGGGTAGCCCATAAGGCTGATCAGGAGAAAGGGAACCTGAGAGGAGAGGCAGACAGGACTGGGAAGAGGCTGCAGTCTGCTGCCTCCATCATCTCCCCAGAGAACCTTCTGCTGTGTGCTGCTGGAGCCAGAATGGGACCTAGAGTTCTCCCCGGCACCTTGGTCCTTCCGGCCCAGCTCTGAGCAAGGGCAATGCAAACCATGCCAGCATCTAGAGCCCCAGAGAGCACAGGGCCTTGGGAGCCAGGCTGCCTTCCTCGGGGCAGCGGGCAGCAGCCCTGGCTCCCTGGCGAATGGGAATTGAGCCTGGAAGTTGTGAGAGAGAGGCAGGTGCACTCCTGAGATGGACTGAGCTAAACAAACCTATGGAGCAGGTGTCCCTTCTTATGCAGCAGGCAAGACGCAGGAGCCCCCAGCACGCCTCCCTCACCCCCCTCCCTGTGCAAATGCAGCAGGGAGGCCTCTCGTCTGTGTGCGCAGACCCTGTGCCGGGAGCCAGCAGTCAGGGTTGGCAGAGGAGTCGTCTAGGTGGCCAGGCTGGAGTTTGAGGGCTTGAGTAACTAACTCTGAATGCTGCAGGCACTCGGCCCCTCTGAGATCCCACCCTGTGTCTGGAAGCTGCCCCAGCTTCTATCCTGCACAGCGCGATCTAGTCCAGAGGTCTCTCTCTTGGCCTCTGTGCTCCCAAAGCTGCAGTCTCTTCACCTTCAGTGTAGTCCCTGTAGGATGCTAAGGGCCCCTTGAGAAGCAGAGCACCATGCTGGGCAGGGGGTGCTGCAGGGGGGCAGGACTGCAGAGACTAGCACACAAGCTGTAAAGACTCATGGTGGTAGTACCATTGCTGCTCTAAGCAGTGCCCTTGGGTGCTCTGTGCTGCCTGCACCCACTGCTCCACCTAAGCAGGGTGGTGGCCCCTGGGTTGATCCCAGCATTTATTGGCTGCATGGATGCTCAGTTACAGGTCAGCTGGCTGTGCAGATAGCCTGGGCTAGACAAGGCCTCTGGGAAAGAGGAGGAGTGACACGACAGTTGTCAAGGCAAGATTTCCAGCACCCAATAGCATCTGCGGGGTCTCCTCCAGTGGGGTGCCAGCGGGGTGCCAGTTCTGAGCAGTTAGCAGTTAGCTGTGGAGGAGGGAGGGCCTTTTTGGCTCCCGCTGGGTTCTGTCGCTGAGGCCTTTTGTGGATGGCTAAATCAAAGGTAGGGTTTGGAGCTCTTGTTGGAGCTTGTTCATGGCTCCCGAAAGGAGGGCTGGTGCCAACTCTTGACACGGGTGGCTCTGCTGAATGTCAGCCTGCCTGTAAGCAGCCTTCGGGAGCTAGGTGATGGAAAAGGTGGTGGGGAGGCAGCCTTGGCATTGCCTGGAGGCCTGCCGCAACTTTTCCATCCCTGCCCATGTGTCCTAGCGCTGTGCAGGGCCTCGAGATGATCCAGCCATGGATGAAGGTCAGATGACCGTCTGAGCCCATTCGGGCTGTTAGTTGCCTGTGATGCCATTGCCCATACAGGTCTGTTGACGCCATTGTGGCCCCTGACTGGGGTGACTGGGCTTGCTCCTGAAGGCTTCTGCACCTGGCTACCTAATCACCTAGGCTGAGGCCACTGCTGGGCAGAGCTCCACAGGGTACGGTTGTGTTCCCCGTCCTCCATGTGCAGGGGAGGTGCTGGAGGTTGCATTGCCACCTGCCCACATGGTGCAGGGTCAGTGCTCGCCCAGGCCTGGCTGGAGGCTCACCCAGAGAAGAGATGCTGCTGCTGGTGTTTGAGGGGGAGATCTCTAGAGCTTGGCAGGTGACATGTGGCCACCTCTTGTCAGTGGAGCTTGCTGCTCGGCTGCTGTCCGGGTATGTTGCTACGCAGAGGCCTGCCTGCGCTGCTAGCCTTGGTGTGTGGGATCGCTGATCGGAGCAGCTCTCTGTCCTGTGCACCCAGAGCTCCATGGCCAGGAGCACTGTGCACCCAGGCTCACTGGTTCGGAGATGAGGAGCCTGCCAGGGTATTTAAGGGGGTCTGGCCAGCCTGCAGCATCCTCCTGTTTGCGCATGCCAGGAGGCTCCGGGGAAGGCCCTTCCTTCAGAAAGGCAGCTCCCATGTGCCCCTGCTCTCCATGGGCCTTAGTGTTGCTTTAACAGATGGGAGCAGCTCCCTTACCAGGTGGACTTGGAGGTGAGGCAGCAGCTCAGGCTAGTACACCACTCAGGCCTTTAGTCACCAACATCCCGGCCTGAGGGTTCACATCTGCTTACCCACCTCTGGGCCCTGCCTCCCCTCCCAGGCCTTGTGCATGCTCCATATGCACGCGGTCCCAGAGCTGAACTTCTGGCCTGGGGCTTACACCTTTAGCTTCGAGCTTGAGAAACGAGCTGGCCCCATGGCTCTCCTGCTGCCACCCCAGGACAAGACTCTGCCACAAGGAGGTGCCACCAGGGTCCCTGAAACTGCCGTGGCCTGTGCGGGACAAGGTGGCTTCTTATGCCTGTACTGCCCCTTCCTGCTCCTAGCCCAGAGTAGCTCTGAGCTCCAGCTGGGAAGGAGCAGCTCCAGTGCCCGGCTTTTCTGGGAGCTGGGTTTGAGTGGTGTGCTCTCTTATCGGGGCCAGGACTGGGCCTGCTCTCCCCTGTACAGGGCTGAGATGCTTTCCTGGCTACTGCTAAGCATAGAGACTGGTGGGGGGCTCTGTCTCCTGCTCCACCTCTTCCCGGTGAACTCTAATGGAGCTGGGCATTCTGCAGTGCAGAGATGCTGGTGCCAGCCATCCCCCAGGGCATACTGTGGCTCCCCCACAAGCTAGCAGCAGTGGGGTGGGTGTAAGGAGAGAGCTGTGTTGTGGCCAGTGGGAGACGTGCGTGCTAGCCTAACCCACAGGTGGTCCCTGTTCCCTTGAGCTGTGCTCTCTTGGTTCGGCGTAGCACTAGCCCAGCCCCTGGGTTGAGGGGTGTTGCTCCCATTCGCTCCCAGGCCTGGAGGCCCGCCCCCTGCCATACCTGGTTGCCTGTCTGTTTTCTCCTATTAAAAAGCATCATACCCATTTTGGCAGAGCTTCACTTTTTTTCTCTTTACTTGCCATTTCACAGAACATCACGATGTGGGCACAGCTGGGGCTGATTGCCTGGGTGGGGGGGATTTACTAGCATCCAGGCAGCAGCGGGGGCACATGCGGGGATTGGGCAGGGCCAAGGCAGGAGCTGTGCCCCCCTGGGGAAGGAGGGCATTGGGCATGGCAGTGGCAGCTGGAATGCTCCTGGGCTCACGGTTTGGGAAATGCCCACGGATAGGAATTGCCTCACTCTCCCCATGATATGGGGGCTGGGAGGGAGCTCTGTGGTGATGCCAGCCTGGGGAGCTGCAGCAGATATCCTGGCAGGAGAATCAATGGGTGTTTAAAGGCAGGGCTAGGAGATCTACAGAGTCTGTGCCCCGGCCCTTGTCTCACGCTGCATGAGCGTGCTGTAACTGGGATGCTACCAGAGCCCGGACTCCAGCCCAGTCCCAGACATCTACACTGCAATTTCATAGTCCCTCAGCCTGCGTCAGCTGACGTGGGCCAGCCCCAGGTCTTTTATTGTATGACGTGCCTCAAGAGGTGGCACGGAGACCAATAGCAGGCAGTCAGCAAGAGAAACTGAAATGCTGGGGTCTTGAAGCCTCCAAGCAAACAATCTGTTTCAATGCAGCCAAGTGTAAATGTGTACATCTAGGAACAAAGAATGTAGACCAGGCTTATGTGATGAGGGACTCTACCTTGGCAAGCAGTGCCTCTGAAAAAGATGTGAGGGTCGTGGGGGGTGATTGGCTGAACATCAGCTCCCACTGCATCACTGTGGCCAAAAGGACTGATGCGATCCTGGGGTGCATGAACGGGAATCTCGAGTAAGAGTAGACAGGTTATTTTACCTCTCTGTTTGGCACTGGTGTCAGTGCTGCTGCAGTCTGTCCAGTTCTGGTGCCCACAGTTCAAGAAAGCTGTTGATAAATTGCAGAGGGGTCAGAGAAGAGCCGTGAGAATGATTAAAGGATTAAAAAACCTGCCTTAGGGCTTGTCTTCACTACCCGCCGGATCGGCGGGTAGCAATCGATCTATCGGGGATCGATTTTTCGCGTCTCGTTAAGACGCGCCTAATCGATCCCCGATCGCGCTCCCCGTCGGCGCCGTAAAACCACGTCATCGACCGGCGCAAGCGGAGTCGACGGGGGAGCTGCAGTGATCGACGCGCCGCCGTCTTCATGGTCAGGTAAGCCGATTACGATACGCCGATTTCAGCTACGTTATTCACGTAGCTGAATCTGCGTATCGTAGATCGACCCCCCTCCGCTAGTGTAGCCCTGGGCTTAGAGTGATACGCTAAATAGATTGAGCTCTGTGAGTCTAACAAAGAGAAGGTGAAGGAGTGACTTGAGGACAGTCTAGAAGTACTTCCATTGGGAAGGAATATGTGACAATGGGCTCTTCAGTCTAGCAGACAAAGGTCTAACACAACCCATGGCTGGAAGCTGAAGCAGTATGTGGTCATTGCCAGGGGCTGAGTGGTGTGCTCCGGGCTGATGGTATGTGTGCAGGGTTGGCCCCATGGATGGGGTGAGGCCTGTACCCGCTAGGGTTGTTTAGCCCCCTGCTGCTCACCCTCCCGCTCTCTGTCTGGGGCGGTCTAGCCGTTGAACTCACGGCTGTGTCATCCTGTGGCCGAGGTGGTCATGCTGGGGGCTGGCAGCACCTGCTCTAGCTCCACCAGCCCCAGAGCCCATTCTTCTGACTGGCCGTGCAGGAAGGAGGAGCTGCAGCTAGATGCCCAGCAGGGCACACCTGGGCTCACGTGCAGAGGGAGGGCTGGGCATGGCCTGTCACTGTCCCCACGTCTGACATGGCTGAGGTGCTTCCCCTTGTAGTCTTGGCAAGGCTGAGTTAGCCTGGGCCGATCCCCTGGCCAGGTGAGGAAAGCCGGGCCGTGTCTGAGTGTCCCCACGCTGGCTGCCTGCCTGCCCCAGGGGTTGGAGTGACAGGCCCAGGGGCTGGAATTCCTCCAAAGGGAGCGGCTCTGCCCTGCGGGAAGGTTCCCTGGAGTTGCTCAGGCCAAAATACTCTCACTGGGGCCTAGACTGGAGTGAGACTCCGAAATGGGGGGGGGGGGGGGGGGGAGGTGTGCAGAGCTGTGAGCCCCACTGCCCTCCCTGGGTGCTCCCCTTCTGACAGCCAGGCGCCTCAGAGCCTAGCTCCGGGCCCCTGGGTGAGGCTCTGGCCCTTTAAACCAGCCCAGGGACTGAGTTCTGAATGTCTGGGCTCTTGGCTGTCTCCTTTGTGCAGTGCTTAATTTGTAATGAAAGATCCCGAGGCTCCAGCGATGTGTTTACATTCATAACTGATGCAGCAGGCCCAGCAGTGCCGGGGCGATGAACTGCCAAGCCCAGAGATGCTGGGGCTCAGGCCTGGCACAAACTAAGCCCTGCCTTTGTGCCCCAGTGACTGTGGGGGTCAGAGGGCACTGCCCTCTCTCGCTGCCTGGAACATGTGCCCAGGGTGGTGCACACAGCATTGCTACTACCCCATCCTTGGTTGTGGCACTGCCACCTGTGGTGCTCAGAGCCATCTGCCCTGGGCTTAGGTCTGTTTCAGCCCCAGCATTGCTGGCCTCGCTCGTGCTGGCGGGGAAACCAGTCACTGTGCTTGTGACAATCTCCGTGAGCAGTGGCTGGGCAGGCAGGTCTGGCCTCACGGTGGGACAGAAAAGTGCCAAAGTGCCATGCCCCAGCGAGAGGATGGGGACTGGGATGGCTCAAGTCGGCTCTAGGGAGCTCAGGCTGGATGTAGAGCTCTTCTGGGGGGCCCCATGGAACTGGGGCGCAGGGAGGGAAAGTGGGATGTTTAAATGCTGAGCTGCTGCTGGCCAAAGCACTCAGGGTAGGGCTCAGTCCAGCATGGGGCGGGGCTGTTCTGGGGGCCTGAGGCAGGCGCCGTGGGGTTGCTCTAGCTAACCTCTCCTCTCCTTCCCTTGCAGAGCAAACAGAGAGATGGTGACCCCTATGCAGAGTACGGCAGCTGGTACAAAGCCTGCAAAGTCAGCAGGTAAGGCGGGGCTTGGGGAGCCAGGGGGCCATGGCATCAGCGTTGACAACCAGCCCCTCTGGGCTGCTGCCCTCCATCACAGTAATAGCCCCGCAGTGCTTTCCTTGCATCATGCTGGCTGCCCTGCCCTCTCCAGCACATGTCCAAGGGTTGGCCTCTTTAGCTTGATTACTTTATCTTGTATGTAAATGTACTTTCACTGTCCTCTGCCTGTAAGGAGCCGAAGAGCTTGCTGTGTTGTTGCAAATCTTGGCCCTCTCACCAACAGAAGTTGGTCCAGTAAAAGACATTCCCTCCGCCCCCTTGTGTCGCCGTAACCAAGCCAGTCAGACAGGGGAATCTCTATTCCTCGCTCTAGGACAGAGGAGCCGCCTCTCAAACACAGGTGAAGAACCTATTTCCAGCAGGTGTCCCTAACCCTGTGCCCAGCGTGTCACCAGTTGACACATGCTCTCTCACCTGACACTAGAGACGTAGTCGGAGGGCAGTGAGTTGGGGCAATGCGTGTCCAGCCGAGCTGAGTTATGTATGGGGTGCCCTCTGCCAGCTGGCGCGGAGCGGCTGTGAGGGCCACAGGCGCTCGGGCGTGCAGCGGCTGTGTGGTCACAGTGCCTTCAGGGAGAGTTGATGGCTGGGCCCTCCTGTGCAGCGTGGCCCATCCCAGAAGGCCAGGCCAGGCGCCTGGTGGCTCCATTCCCCTGCTCTCACACTCCAATCAGTCAGAGGGGACCAGCCCAGCTATGGTCCATCCGCTCTCCCCTGGAACGCTCCCGGACACTGTCCCACAGAGCTGAGCCGTCCCAGCCACGCCAGAGCAAGGGGTGCCAGGAGCCTCACATTTCCTCTCGCCCCCAGCCCCACAGTGACCACCACCCTGCGGAACCTAGGCGCTCTGTACAGGCGCCAGGGCAAGCTCGAGGCAGCAGAGACGCTGGAGGCATGTGCAGTGCAGTCTCGGCGGCAGGTAACCCCTGGGATGCCCTGGCCACCTGGGCAGTGGGATGGAGCTGGGGGGCGGGGGAGGGGTTGCTCGCTGGCACATCCCCTCAGAGTGGCAGCAGGATCTCTTGGGAGTGGGGCCTGTGATGCCTACCCCCGCCCAGGCTCCCTAGGCCGGGTGGATTTAAATCCGGGCAGTCCCATTGGCACCCCCTGGGGCTTGGGAGAGTCGGTCAGGGGTGTCTGGTACAGCAAGGAGTGGAACTCGGGAAACGCTCCTGCCACAGGCCTGTTAGACTGGCCGGGAGCTAGGGAGCCATTCGTCTGCACCACAGAAGCTGCTGGGGAGAGGGGAATTTTCCCAGACTGAGGCGTGACGAGATCAAATGGACAGTTGGACACACAAGGTCCCGGGCCTGGCGGTGCAGCCAAGGGCTGGGCGAGCGGAGTGACTGAGCGGCTAACAAACGGGTGACTGCTGGGGGCTGGAGGGTAGCAGAGCCCGCACCGCTCTGTTTAGACGGGCTCCGGCGGGGATCCTGGGAGCGGCGGAGCGGGAAGCATTGCTCGGTACCAGGGGAGGGGGCTGGAGGGTAGCAGAGCCCGCACCGCTCTGTTTAGATGGGCTCCGGCGGGGATCCTGGGAGCGGCGGAGCGGGAAGCATTGCTCGGTACCAGGGGAGGGGGCTGGAGGGTAGCAGAGCCCGCACCGCTCTGTTTAGACGGGCTCCGGCGGGGATCCTGGGAGCGGTGGAGCGGGAAGCATTGCTCGGTACCAGGGGAGGGGGCTGGAGGGTAGCAGAGCCCGCACCGCTCTGTTTAGCCGGGATCCGGCGGGGATCCTGGGAGCGGCGGAGCGGGAAGCATTGCTCGGTACCAGGGGAGGGGGCTGGAGGGTAGCAGAGCCCGCACTGCTCTGTTTAGACGGGCTCCGGCGGGGATCCTGGGAGCGGCGGAGCGGGAAGCATTGCTCGGTACCAGGGGAGGGGGCTGGAGGGTAGCAGAGCCCGCACTGCTCTGTTTAGACAGGCTCCGGCGGGGATCCTGGGAGCGGTGGAGCGGGAAGCATTGGTCGGTACCAGGGGAGGGGGCTGGAGGGTAGCAGAGCCCGCACCGCTCTGTTTAGACGGGCTCCGGCGGGGATCCTGGGAGCGGTGGAGCGGGAAGCATTGCTCGGTACCAGGGGAGGGGGCTGGAGGGTAGCAGAGCCCGCACTGCTCTGTTTAGACGGGCTCCGGCGGGGATCCTGGGAGCGGCGGAGTGGGAAGCGTGCCACGTCCTGGGGGAGATGGTGGCTCTGGCTCTCAGCAGCAGTGAGGGGCCAGCCCTGACCTGTATCCTCTCGTGCTGACCCCTCTGCAGGGCATTGACCCCATTAACCAGACCAAGGTGGTGGAGATTCTGAAGGAGGGGGCCGGCGCAGAGAGGCGGAGGAGCCGGGACAGCCTGGGGGGCAGTGTCAAGTATGAGAACGCCACAGACGGTAGCGAGGAAGTGAGTATGGGCGTGCAGTGGAGCGGGGTAAGTACAAGTCCACCATCAAGAACTGCCTAGGCCAGCCGGGAGAGGCAGGGGGCAGCACTTGCCCCGGGGCCCCGGCCGGAGTGCTGCCCCCTGCAGACTCAGGGAGCTGATGGCCTGTCGTGGCATCCCTGCCTGCCTCATTCATTCCCTGCACCCTGCCCTGCCCTCTCTCGCCATTAGCCAGCCGGGCCAGGGAGAGGAGCGCCTTGCACTCACTCCTGCTGTCCGCTCCGAGGGGCTGTGAGCCTGGCGTTGGAAATGCCCCTAACCCAGCCTTGGCATCCCCTTAACACCCCTCCTGGCTACGTCTGCATCGCACACCGGCTGCCAGCCCTGAGTGGGGTTCCTGCGGGAGCCTGGCGGACAGCTCCTGGGCCCTGTGGTGGGCAGCACCCTGAGGGTGCCCTGCTGGAGGGTGGGAAGGGGTGTGTGTGTGCGTGTGTGACTGGGGAGTGGTGAGTGGGTTATAGCTGCAGGCAACTCCCTACGCTCACTGCTGCCCCAGGGGGCTGAAAGCCATAGACCTCCTCCCAGTGTGTGCCCCCCTGAGACACACTGCCCCCTAGTGGCAGGAGGGGTCGGGAGTTAGGGCGCAGTGGGAGCACAGCCCGGGCAGGAGTGTCTCTCCATCCCCCAGCCTTGCCTCCAAAGGAGACTGGGCTTGACCTTGGTTGTGGCTTCCATCTGGCTCTGGAGGCCAGGGCAGGCTTGCTCTGAAAGGAGGCAGCCGTTCTGTTTCCATTGCTCAAAGGGGCACCAGCCGCCTAGCCCAGAGGAGTGGGCATGTGAGTCTAGCTAGGGGTGCAGTGCACAGGGGTCGGACTTGTGAGGGGCAGTGGGGAGAGTGTGGGGCGTGTGGTGCATTCAGGGGAGGGGGAGCTGTGGCACTGGGAGCTAGTTTCGGGGCACTCCGAGCTAGAGGAAGGGGACATGGTGCGGGGTGGGCTTGGCCTAGGCTAGGCAACTCCTGACTGCTGTGACCCTGGCTACATTAACACACTCCCCCACCTCCTCCATCAGCTCACTAACCCACCCCACACGCACACCCTGCATGAGCCTCTCCTCCATCCCCACCTCTCACCTCCCTTGCCATGACGGCCAGGCAGCACCACGCCTCTCGCTCTCTTGATTGTGGATTGTACCCAAGTGGAGTAACCTCTACAGGCCATGTGGGGAGCCCTGGGGCTGGGAGCAGGGCTGGTGAGGAGCCCACAGGCTGGGAGCGGGGGAAGGAGGGCTGGGTGCTGGGTCCAGAACTCCCCTACCACTGATCTCCTGGCTTGCCTTTCCCTGCGTGGTTCCTCCCGTGCTGTGTGTCTGCACTGTGGTGCTCTTTGATTTGCTTTGTTCTGGTGGTGGGCTGGGGGCTCTTTTCCAGAGGGGCTGCCCCAGATCACACCCTTCCTCGGGGCCCAGGCTGTGCGACCTCCCCGCCCAAGCTCCTGCCCTAGCTGGGGGAAGGCAGTGCCAGGGAATGTAGCTCCAGGGAGGGCTGCAGCTCCCAGCTGCCCCAGTTGAGGCTGAGCCCTGAGGAGGGAGGTGGGAGTCCCAGCCTGGTGGCTCAGTGCATTTCCCATTCCCCACAGCTCTGCTGCCCGCGGGCCAGGCTGCCCGGCTGGCTCCCCTGGGCTCTGCTGCCCCCGGGCCAGGCCGCCCGGCTGGCTCCCCTGGGCTCTGCTGCCCCCGGGCCAGGCCGCCCGGCTGGCTCCCCTGGGCTCTGCTGCCCCCGGGCCAGGCCGCCCGGCTGGCTCCCCTGGGCTCTGCTGCCCGCGGGCCAGGCCGCCCGGCTGGCTCCCCTGGGCTCTGCTGCCCGCGGGCCAGGCCGCCCGGCTGGCTCCCCTGGGCTCTGCTGCCCCCGGGCCAGGCCGCCCGGCTGGCTCCCCTGGGCTCTGCTGCCCCCGGGCCAGGCCGCCCGGCTGGCTCCCCTGGGCTCTGCTGCCCGCGGGCCAGGCCGCCCGGCTGGCTCCCCTGGGCTCTGCTGCCCGCGGGCCAGGCCGCCCGGCTGGCTCCCCTGGGCTCTGCTGCCCCCGGGCCAGGCCGCCCGGCTGGCTCCCCTGGGCTCTGCTGCCCCCGGGCCAGGCCGCCCGGCTGGCTCCCCTGGGCTCTGCTGCCCCCGGGCCAGGCCGCCCGGCTGGCTCCCCTGGGCTCTGCTGCCCGCGGGCCAGGCCGCCCGGCTGGCTCCCCTGGGCTCTGCTGCCCGCGGGCCAGGCCGCCCGGCTGGCTCCCCTGGGCTCTGTCGTGCAGTAGCTCTGCCCCTTGGCTACATGCCCCTTCCCAGGGTAGATGAATTCAGTTAACTTAGGATCTTGTCCTCCTGGACAGTTGCTCCCTGCTCTGATCTGGAGGATTCAGAAGCTCCACTTGTGGCTCTGATCCTAGCTACCCATCCCCTAATGCCAACCCCCAGTCCTGCCTGTCTAACCCCCTGGGGCCAAAGGTCGTGTAGCTTCCAGTGGTCAAGTCAGTGGGCAGAGAAGGCCCAAGAGTGCCAGAGACCTCTGTCCATGAACTGCTGTCCTGCCCTCCCCAGAGCAGCTCCCCCTGGCTGCCGGTTCGCCCTGCGGTGGTGTGGGCAGGAAGGTAGCACCGAGACCTCCCAAGGGACATGCTGCTTACGGGCCCTTTCTAACCAGCACTAGGCCTGCAGGGGCTTGAACGCTCTGCAGGAGAGGGGTCAGGGGACTCCGCTGGTATTTTCATTAGCAACCCCAGCCCTGCCTGGCTACAGAGCCAGTGAAACTGGCCGCATCCAGCCAGACAGGCAGGGAGAGGAGGAGGGAGTCACTGCTTGTTAGCATCCATTCACTCCAGTGACTAAACACCTGGGAGAAAAGGTGTCTTCACCCTCCCTCCAGGTAGGGCATGAGAGCTGACTGGGCCCGGTCTGGATCCAGCCTCCAGGGCCTCCCAAACCTTCCCAGGCCTCTGTGTCTGCACACACAGAGCCTCTGTCCTGCCTGGCCCCGCTCTTCCCACTGACCCCCCCCCCCTTTAACTCCATGAATTTCAGGCCCCTGGCTGAGTCTTCCTGCTCCCCTAGGAACAGCCGGTGCCCAGTTGCAGGGCAGCTGTGTGTTCTGGCTCTGCCCGGGCTGGGGCATGGCCCACGCCTACCCCCCAGGGTTACCTCCATCCTCACAATGGCCTTGTAAATGATGTCTTTCTCCTCTCTGTGCACTAGGCTTAAATGCCTCCTGAGACTCCCTCTTTCCCTTCCACTACAATCACCTGGATGTATGTGTTGTACCTTCCGACTTTTCCTCCGCACCATCCCTCCTTCCACTGCTCCTGCTTTCCTCGGCAAGGACTCCACGCCAGTCCCCAGCCTACCTTCCCGGCGCACGAGGGGCGTCACAGCACCTGCAGAGGAGCACCTGGCTGCAGGGGGCTCAGCCGCTGTACTCTGTCGGCCAGCAAGAGAGCAGGAAGAATCTGCATGGAGCTGCCCGCTCCCCCTGGCCAGGGCAGGGCCGCTGCAGGGATCCCTCTGGCCCCTGACCTCTGCTTCTGTCCTTGTGTCACTGGGGCCTGGCCTGCTGATGGAAAGTGTCCTCGCTTCCTGGGTGTGCACCACACGCCCAAAGGAGCTCCCCTCCCCTCCCCTCCCCCCCCATGCACACTCCCCCATCATCCCACAGACTGCTCTGCACCATGCACACCCCCTCTGCCCCGAGCCTGCCGGGCTCTTCCCCTAGCTGCCAGGGCACAGGGAGGCTGTGGGGTTCTGTTTGGGGTGTGCAGGCCTGGGCCGCGTGGGGATCTGTGCTAGGCTAGGCTGTGTGTGGGCACTCTGTTCCCTGTAGCCTTGTATCACATTAGAATGGGCCTGTGTCTGGCACCACTAGGCCGTGCTGGGAGAGTAAGAATGGCTCTGACCTGTGAGCTCTGGGGCCCTGCTCTGACCTACAGGATGGTAGCGCTGGGCTCTGGCTGGGAATGAGGACTGAAGCAGGTGCCAGGGCTGCCCAAAGCAAGGGGTCCCACCCTGCAAGCAGGGGCTGTTGATCCAGACTCCCAGTCAGGGTTGGGGGCAGCAGCCGAAGGGGGCTGCTGTGTGTGGCTCATTCAGTACTGGCCTCTCTGCTGAGACCGTAGGGTGGGGTGTCCAGCCTGGGCTCCATTCTGGCCCTAGGGTGACTGTGCTGAGAAAACGGTTCCAGCCCCGCCTGTGTTTCCCCAGTAGCTCCATTTGGGAGCAGACGGGGAGGGGGGGGGGGAAGCAGCTCCTTGAAGAGGAAGGGAGCAGGGAATGAAGGAGCAGAGGCTGGAGCCATGGTGGCAAGGGAAGGGAGCAGGCAGGCCGCAGCTGGAGCTCCCAGCAGAGAGGAGGAGCAGGAGGCCCACAGGGCATGGGGGCGCTCCATCTGCGGCAAGGTGAATTGCTTTTGGGAGGAGCGGTAGGGAGGGCTGAGGGGACGCGGGGGCACTCCAGAGGAGGTGTGGGGACAGAGGGAGAGAGGGGCTGAGTTCTGGGAGCTGGCTGTAGGGAGATAAGGGGATGGTGGGGGAGGAGGCAGAGCAGGGCATGTTTCTGAGGCACAAGATGGGACTTGAACTGGGGAGTCCCCACTTCCTTCTCCCAGCCCATGCCCAGACAGCAGCTGAGCAGCCTCGACCCAGGCAGGCCTTAGGGACCTGGGCTGGGAGCTGCATTCAGACTCCCGGGTCACTGCCTTGCCCTTAGGAGGAGGCCATGGGGAAGGGGGGGCCCTGCTGCAGACAGAGGGGCTGATGCTGAAGAGGGGTCTGTCTGGGAGCACCTGAGAAGTGTGCTGAGACCATAGCTCCCTTCAGTCCAATGGTGGGGGGTGTCAGGGTTCCCCCCCACTCTGAACTCTGGGGTACAGATGTGGCGACCCACATGAAAGACCCCCTACGTTTATTTTTACCAGCTTAGGTTAAAAACTTCCCCAAGGCACAAATCCCTCCTTGTCCTTGGACGGTATCGCTGCCACCACAAAGCGATTTAGACAAAGATTCATGGAAAGGATCACTTGGAGTTCCTATTCCCCAAAAAATTTCCCCCAAGGCCCTTCACCCCCTTTCCTGGGGAGGCTTGAGAATAATATCCTCACCAATTGGTACAGGTGAGCACAGACCAAATCCCTGGGTTTTTAGGACACTGAAAATCAATCAGGTTCTTAGAAGAATTTTATTTTTAAAAAAGTAAAAGAATCACACCTGTAAAATCAGGATGGAAGGTAACTTTACAGGGAAAATACAAAGATTTAAAACACAGAGGAGTCCCCTCTAAGCTTAGTTTCAAAGTTACAAAAAACAGGAATAAAACTCCCTCTCAGCATAGGGAAAATTCACAAGCTAAAACAAAAGATAATCTAACGCCTTCCCTGGCTTACTTACACATTTTGGAATCCTAGATGCTTATTGTAGGCAGGGATTTAAGAGATGGGTTTTCCTGCCTGGTCCCTCTCTGGCTCTGAGAGAATGCACAAACAAACACCCCCCACCCCCACCATTTGAAAGTATCTTCTTTCCCCATTGGTCCTTCTGGTCAGATGCCACTAGGTTATTTGAGCTTCTTAACCCCTTACAGGTACATGATTCTGTAGCTCTGGCCAGGAGGGATTGTATATCACTGCATACAGCAAGGTTGTTCCCCTTCCCTTTATATTTATGACAGGGGTGTAGAGAAGAGAGCTAGGTGCTGCCTGTCACAGGGGCCATGGGAGCTGGCAGGGCTGCAGCAGTCTAGAAGGGGTCTCCTAGGACCCTCTGCACAAGGGGATGCAGTGGGGGGGCTGCCTTGCAGGGGGGCATTTGCCCAGGGCTCTGTGCTGTTGTGGGGAGGTCGCTTGCCCCAGGGCTCGGTGGCCCAGGATGGGTTGCCTTGCAAGGGGGAATGTTAGCCCTGGAGCTCTGTGCCCTAGTAGGGGCTGTGAGGCAGGACTCTGTGTGGCTTGTGAGAAAGCCGACCCTTGCTGCTGGCAGCCCCTCTAGGCCCTGGCATCCAGTAGAGTGTGTGGGGGGGTGTTTACTTCAGGGAGCCAGAGCCCCGTTCATGCCAGATGCACAGCAGCTGCTGCCTTCCTGCCCTGAGTGCAGAGCAGCCCCTGCTGAGGGGTGCTGGGGGCCCAGCTCACTCCCTGGTAGCCCGCAGGCCAGTGCCCACGCAACCGTGCTCCAGCCCTAAGCAAGGCCTGGGCCAGGACACTGTGAGGAAGCCTCTCCTTGGTGGCTTCTCCCAATGCTTCCCCAGAGAGCCGTAAGCCAGCCCCTGCTCCTGCGTCTCTTCCACCCATGCCCTGGGCCCCTGCATGGCTGTGCACTCCGCCTGCCACCGGCTTATTCAGCGGCCTGCTTCTGGCACTGGGCGTGGGGAGCGCCTCTGCCGCGGCGCGTCTCTCTGACGTGAACTGGGGCTCCCCGTCGATGCTGTGAACTAACTTACCTCCGATTAAAGGCAGCCAGACCTGAACTGCTGCCCTGTGCTTCTTTCCATGCGACACAGGCCAGGCCCCCCGGCTCTGCCGGCACTTGGCAAGCCCCCTCCCTTGGGCCTGGTTGTGCTACAGCTGCCCAGCCCTGCCCCCCACCCCAGCTTTCCCAACACATTTCCAGGAGTAGGGGTGTGTGTGGGGACTGTGTGTCTGTGTGGGGGAGGCGTCCTGCGGGGCATGGGAGATGCACCTGAGCACGGCAATACTTAGATGCAAAGGGGAGTGAGTGAGCGAGCCCCTTGAACAGATGGGGGGACGGCGGCTCGGACAGCTCATGGTCATGTTTCCCAAAGCGGGGGCCCCCCAGTAGGTGGCTCAGGGCAGGCTCTGGTTTCCAGAGGTGCTGGGCACTCCCATCAATGGGAGCATCTCTGGGCAATCAGGCCTGGGCTACCTCAGGCTGGGCACCCCGAGCGAGGGGCTGCTCCGGAAAGTGTTGCTCTAAAGGAGTTGTCCATGATCCATGGGAACAAACCCAAGCTCTCCTGACTCCCAGTCCTGGGGCCTAGCTGTGGCACTCGGCTGCCTCCCTCTGCCTGTGTCTGCAGTCGCTGTGGTTCAGAGTCCGTTCCGAGTCACAGCCTGCTGCTGCTGTGGGCACCCCACTCCCCAACGGGCCGTAAGACCGCACAGCAGGGCTGGGAATGAGCTCCACCAGCAGATACACAACGCGGGGCAGCTCCCAGAGCCTGGAGGAGCTGAGCTCAGGCCTGGCCAAGCACCGCAAGCAGGAATGTTGTAGTGTGGTGAGGGGAGCTGATGTGAGGGCACCTCGGTACTGACTGGGTGGGAACAGTGCCATTCACTTGGCAATTGCCAGCTCAGGGTGGAGCCAGGGCCCACCTCCACTGAGAGTTAGTGCCGGCTGCCCCACAGCAGGCTGGAAGAAACCCTACAGGAGTAGCAGTGGGCTACCCAAAGGCCGTTTCCTCCTGACCCTATTAGCTGGAGGCTGGCTCATGCCCTGAGGCAGGCGGGTGTATCCCTGCCCAGTCCTTTCTTCAACTCCCCACTGCTGTATCTCTGACTAGCTCATTAGCCAGATAAATATCCCGTCCTTCAGGGAATACTGCTCAGCATTGGGCCTCAACTGAAAAAGCGGAGGGGGGACAGAGAAGAGCCATAAATCGGCTTTGAGGGCTGGTCTGCTGGAGAAAATGCCTCCCAGGGAGAGACTGACAGAGCTCAAGCAGTTCAGTTTCTCATGAAAGAGATTGAGGGGACTCGATTGCGGTGTCTAAATACCTTCAGGGGGAGAAAATGCCAGGGCCTGATGGGCTCTTTCCTCTGGATGAGAAAGGCAGAACAAGAACCAGTGCCTGGAAGCGGAAGCCCAACCAATTCAAATCAGAAATAAAGCCCAGATTTGTACTGCTGAGGGTGATTAACCATTGGAGTAAACTCCCCAGGGCACTGGTGCATTCTCCATCTCCGGATGTCCTGAAATCTAGAGGGGATGCTTTTCTGGAAGTCAAACACAAGTGACTGGGCTCAATACAGGGGTCACTGCGTGACATTCTCTGGTTTGTGTTGTGCAGGAGGTCAGGCTAGATAATCTAGTCCCTTCTGGCCTTAACCCCAAGGAAGAATCACTGATCTCTTGTGGCGGTGAGTTCCACACGCCAAGTGTGTCTTGTGTGAAAACCTCTTGCCTTTGCTCAGTTGTGAATTTGCCACCTTTCAGTTTGATAACTGTCCCCTTGTTGTGTTACGGGAGTGGATGAACAGCAGTGCCCGCCCTTCTCTTTGTGTCCCTTTGTCGTGTCCCCTCTGATCCATCTCTCGGGAGCAGATACGATTTGTGTTACTGCAGCAACTCGGGGCCCTAGCTGAGCCTGGCCCCGGTGTGCTGGGTGCTGTGCAGACATGTAGGAAGAGACCGTCCCTGTCCCAGAGAGCTTACCGTCTGTGCAGTCCCAGTTTTTCCAGCCTCTCTCCATAGGAGTTCTTGCAGGCCCTTGGCCAGTCTCACTGCATGGCAGTAACTCTGTACGTCTGCGCTGTCCTGTCTCAGGTGGGGGGAGCAGGGCTGCGCACTGTGCCCAGAGGAGGCTGAACAATGGATTTAGATGATGGCACTGTCATATTCAGCATCCCATTCCCTGGAAGCCCTAATACAGTTTTTCTTGTTTGACCGTTGAGGCCCATGGACAGAGGTTTTCATTGAGCTTCCCACAGTGACACAGTCCTGGTCCCGGAGAAGCTACAGTAACCTTAGAACTCGCTGAGGTGTAGGAGTAGCTACAATTATTCCTTCTGATAAGCAGGGAGTCCTGACTCCCCGACAGCTGCATCGCCACATGACCACCTATCCCCTGTGGCAGAAGGAAGAGGGCTGGGTGTTGCTCTGTGACAGTAGAAAGGATTTCACAACACTACATTTGACCTGTGCTAGAAACCCGAGGTAGGTGCTGGGCACAGGAAGTGGTTCACTACAGAGCATCGGAAGTGCCAGGCTAAGACCAGGGCTTTCCTGTTGCCGGTTCCCTATGACCATTGAGAACTGAGTACAGTGAGTGAGGAGCTCCCCTCCCAACATGCATCACCTTGCATTTGTCAACAGGTCTGTCAGCACTCCTTCTGCCCCTTCCTAGAGCCAGCTCGGGTCCTTCCGAGGCTCCTCAGTCTTCTCGGGTCTAGACACAGCTCAGTCAGCTTCATGTCATCGGCAAAGCTGCCACTTCGGTGTGACATGCAGTTTGTGTTCATACAGAGTGTGCTCTAGTCCTCTGCACTCAGCTGCCAACATCAGTCTGCAATCCCGCAGAGACAGCGCTGGGCCCCACCTCTGGGTGTGAGCTGCTTTGTAACCAGCTACGCTGCAGTGATTCTGGTAATGTCATTCTGCTAGCACCTGCAAGTAGCTGCCTGTCTGACCTGAGTGCTCCTCCAGCTCCTAGTTCAAATAATCCCCCCACCCGCACTCTTGTTAGTTTTCTGTGCCGGCAGCACTTGGGTTAGGGTGGAGCCCCCCTCAGCCCTGCTGGAGAGGCTGTCTGTCCCATCCACACACAAAAATAACCCCCCTCTTCATACCATCTTCTCTTCAGGGCACTGAGACACTGAAGCTCCCTCTGTGCATAGACCCAAAAGTTTTATTCCTAGCAATCTAAATGTACCTTCACTTCCTGCTGTCACTGTACCACTATGTGCCAAGACCAGACTCCTCCCCAGCACTAGCTACAAGTCTGTCTGAATGCCTTGCAACTGATTTTTGAAACAGGGGGATGGAATAGGAGCTTGCTCCGTCCACCCTATGCATCGACCTGGTATTGCAGTGTCTCCAGGAAAAAAACAAAACAAAAACATCCTCTGCACAGTAGGCAAGTTCCAGTCATCAGATACTCTGCCCTCTGCATTCCTAATGACTGAATCCCTCCAGGAACAGCAGATGAGTCAGAGTTTGGACAGCAAAGGCAGAACAAGATCCCGTGGCTGGAAACTGAGGCAAATTCAGAGTGGAAGTTAGGTGAATATTTTCAATATTGCGGGTAATTAACCACTGGACCAATTCACCAAGGGATGCAATGGTTCCTTCACCACTGGGAGTCTTTCAATCAAGACTGGATGTCTTCCGAAAAGCTCCGCTCCCGCCCAGCCAGAAGGCCAGGCTGGGTTCAGGCGTCCCTGGGTGAGGTTGTGGGACCTGCGTTCTACTGGAGGTCAGGCGAGATGATCACAGCGCTCCCTTCTGGCTGTGTGTGTGTGGAGTGACTGCCTTGGCACATGAGGAACGTAAGCTGCTTCTGTCTCCCAGCAGAGTTTGTCTCTCCAGCTCACCCATGTCCCCACCGTACCCGTGACTGGCTTCCCCAGTGGAATATCAGAGCAGCCACTCTGAGGTGGGCTTGCTCCACCCTCTTCCTTGTCGCCATCTCCTCAGCTCCAGCGGCCCAGCCTCTCTCGCTGCAGGATGCTGGGTAACATCTCACCAAGGGGCTTGGCTAGGCTAGAGACAAGCTTTATTCGCTAGAGCAAGGCCACTGCAGGGTTCGTGAGCCCCCCACACTCAGCTGCCTCATGGGACTTTCTGGAAGGGACTAATGGCACTTCCTGAGGAGGGAGACCCCTGTATAGAGCAGGCCTCCATTTACAAACCCTGACGCATTGCTCCAAGGGTTTATCTGCCCCCCTGTTATTGTGAAGGGCCTTTGGGGGTCGGAGAACACTGGTCCTGCTCCCTCCCTCTCTCTGGGCCCCTGCCTGCCTGAGCTCTGCTGCCATGACGCAGCGCTCTCCTGGGCCGCGTGGGGAGTGCCCCAGCACGCAGAGCTAGCAAAGGCACCAGGCTCCTGCCAGAGGGGCTGCCTGGCACCACAGCAAGTGGGACGTGGGTAGCCAACCATGGGTTTCCCTGCCACTGCCCCTGTGTGAGGGCAGAGAGCCAACTGCTGGAGTGAGCATTGGGGGAGATGGCTGGGGGGGGGCAGGCTGCTAGATTGGCTGTTAGCGAAGTACTCAGATATCCTGTGGACGAGCTAGACCCCTGAAATCCTGGCCCTCCTCTTGAAGAAAGATAACCTAGTCCCCCGTCGGCTGCCAGGACACCCACCACAGGATGCCCGGGCCATGGGCATGTGGGGGTTCATTTGCATCCAACGCAAACAGCCCATGGACCTCAGAGCCCAGGTGCTGCATCTTGAGGCCAGAGCTGCTGAACTGGAGGAGCAGTGAGAGCTGAAACTAGTCCAGAGGTGACAAAGAGCCGTCGCAGAGCGTGTCTGCCTTCCCCCATCCTCTTGGTGCTGCAGTCAGTCCCGTGGCGGGAGGGGATGGAGGTGCGATGGAGGGCGTATCCTCTTGGATAGGACCCACCTTCCAGCCGAGACAGTGGAGACTGATCAATCCTCATGGATCAAGAAGGTCGCTCCAGGGACTGGGATTGGAGCTGGGAGCTTCCATAGGGGATTTTGATCACTGCACCTGGGGAGACTGGGAGAACTGTTGGGTGTTTTGCCTAGGTAGCATAGTGGGAGGGAGAGGTCCTGGAAGCTATATTTCAATCACTAAGAAGAATGCCTGGACCAAGGGCCTCTGACAGAGCCTTTTTTTAAGTGCTTGTAGCTCCACACACAGGGCTGGCGTGGCCGGGGGCATCGGGGCAGAGCTGGGGTGAGGTCACAGAGGGGAATGCTGTTATTATCAAACTGGCAGACCCAGGAGTTAAGACTAGGCATACAGTCAAAAGTAACCGCACCCCCACCCCACCCCTACAGTGAGAAGCAAAGGACCAACCTAGGGCAATTAGAATTCCTAGCCAGGAGAGAAGAGCTTGATGGTATATTGGCACAGGCTGGAACAACCAACATCCATGGACAGGTGTGAGTTGGTTAGGACCCACCTCTGCAGGGAGGTGGCGGAGTAGCGCTAGAGCTGAAGGGTTTAGTGGAACCTAATGGGTGGCATTTCTGAGTGCCAGGGACCCAGCACCGCTGGTGTACAGACATACTCCACATCTGCAGAATACAGATCTAACAGTAGAGTTTGTTACCATCAGCCTCCTGGAAAAGGATAGGGAGCGTGCAGTCCTGAGGGAGATCAAAGAGGCAACTCCGTGTAATGCAACAATAACAATGGGAGACTTCCTCCATAGCACCTGGTCAGATGGCGCCACAGGACCGCGTTCAGAGAAGCAGGTCCCTTCAGTGATTGCTCCTGGGGCCGGTAGCTCCAGAGCACACCAGGGGAGAATCCCGAGTAGCACACCGCAGTTGGCTCAAGAAGGGAGAGTAGATGAGCTCTGTTATAGCGACCAAAATGCCACCACGCAGGGAAGGACAGTCACCCAAACCTGGCACTTTGACACTACAAGTAAGATGAGAATGTAAAGAACGAGGAAGCTGCTCAAAGAGGCAGTAGAGTCAATAAAGAAGCCAAGCCCCATAGATTTGGATTCTACTGAAGGAAGCAATGACGGAGGGCAGGTGTACCTCAGAACAGCAAAGGGAGAGCAAGAACTAAACCCGTCTGGCTAAATGGCTGGTTTAAGAGGTTACTCAGGCCACAGCGACCCTTCAGAAAGGAGTGAAGTCAGTACACTACAGGAGACAGGAACCAAACAGGCTGAGGTGGAATCTGAAGAGCAAGTGCCCAAAAGTATTACAAATAAACGAGGGGTATGTAAGCAGATCACAAGCAGGAATTGTGTGAGGGAAGTGGTGGGTCTGCTGGACCAGCTGGAGTCCAAGGGGGCAAATACAGAAGAGGAGGATGTTGCTGAGAAGCAAAAGGGAAAGAGACCAGGGCGGCATTGTCAGCAGCCTCGTGACAGTCTCTGAACTGCAGAAGAATGGAATGGCAAGTTCCATTGGCAGTATAGGAATCCCGGGGTGCTGACACCTGTGGTGCTGTGTGCAGTGTGCGGCCCCTGTTGAGAAAACACTAGAGCAGAAACAGCAGGGATCTGGAGATGGGCCTGGAAAAACGTCTGCAAGGGGAGACTGCAAAGTGAGGGGGGGAATATGACAGATTCTAGATCAGTGAATGGCACAGGGACGATCTCGTGATACAGGGAGACGTGAAAGTGGAAAGCAGCAATTGCCACCCTGATGAAAGGAAAACGCAGGTCTGCAAAGGAGTGACCTCACATTCCTAGGGGTGGGGCCATTGGGTATGGGGTGGGATAGAAACCCTCGTGCTTCAGGAAATGACTCTGCCCATGACTGCCCGGGCTGTGGGATACATTCCTCTGCACAGGTTATCCCCCTATTGTCCTTCATACCCTGTGGGTTTCATGGACTCACCTCTGAATTGGCTGCTCCTGGCTGGTATGAGAGACGGGACCCCGGGCTCGCTAGCTGGGCCCATGCGCTGATCCGGCCCGGTGCTTCCATTTTGAACAGCTCACTGTTCCCAAGCCCTAACAGAGGGGAAATACTTGATTATTACACCTCTCAAGTTCTTTGGAGCAGGGTCTTATCACGTTTTTCTTACCACATGTACAGCTCCTAGCACAGTGGCAGCTGGGGCATCTAGGTGCTGCCTTATACACATAAGATTTGTTTGCTCTAGAGAGGAGATGGATTAGAGGGGATGTGACAAAGGGACAAAAAGTACTGAAGGGCAAAGAGAAAGGTGGGCAGATGGGCATGGCTGTTCACCAGCTCCTTAACACAGGAACAAGGGGACAGTCATTAAAAGTGAAAGGTGGCAAATTCGCAGCTGAGCAAAGGCAAGACTTACTGACACAGAACACAGTTGGTGTGTGGAACTCACTGCCACAGGAGAGTGGTGACCCCAGGAGCGTAGCAGGATTTGAAAAAGGATTGGACACTTAGCTGGCTTAGGATAACTACGCTGGAGTCACAATCATAAGGATCCTTTACAAGCCAAAAGCTTTGGAAGGGATCCAGACCCTGTTTAAGGGGGTCCCGTCCTGCCGTACAGTGGTGTCCCATGTCCGAGCAGACGTGAGCAGTGGTGTTGGCTGCCATGATGCCGAACTCGGTTTGTGCTGCTCTCCATTGGTCTCTGCACTGTGGTCAGCGTGGGGACAACTCTGCCTGTTCCCAGCAGGGTGCGGATGGGGGACCGCGGTGTAGTGCGGGCCAAGCTTAGCCCATGTGGCGTTAGGCTGCCCTCTGGGCAGCTTATCCTGTCCCAGCCACGGGGGGCTTCTTGCCTGTCCCTCAGGAGCAGCTGGTTCTGGCCAGTGTGGCCCCAATGTGGCCCCAAGGTAGCTGAGCTGAGCCCCAGGGTGGGTCCCACACCCATGCGGAGCCTGTGGCCCCCTCGCTGCTCTGCCCTATCTCAGTCCAAGACATCCATGGATGAGAGTTTCACGAACAGCCACGGGCTGCTAGAGCCACCGGTCAGCAGGCTCCAAGAGGAGAAGCCATGGCAGGGCTGCGGAGAGCAAATCAACACCCCTTGATGCAGAGATGCCAGCGGGAGTGATCTGTAGCAGGGCAACGCTGGAGCCAAGCACACCCATTACTCTGAGAGGGAAAGGAGCGCCGCCATGCTCCTCCTCTGAGCACTGATCGGGTCCCTCAGACCCTGTTAGGAGCCCAGCCAGAGCCAGAGGCTTTCAGCACAGCAATCTCCTGCCGCTCCAGCAGGTCCTGGGAGAGGGGGAAATGCCAGGGGAGGAGTCAGCCCAGGAGCAGGTGTGATCAAAGGGAAGAAGAGGGTGGGGAGGAGGGAGAGGAGCAGGCAGCCCAGCCCCCCTAGGATGAACTGCAAAGCTCCCTTCAGCATACCCCAACCCCAGCTCCGGCCAGCAGGCCCAGGGCGCAGCGCGGCCAGCATGCTCGTCAGAGAGCAACCACCCGACTGGCCTTTGCCTGCATGAGGAGCTCACCTGAGTCCTCGCTGCGACCCGGGGTGTCCCAGAGCCCCCCTCTGGGGAAGTCTGTGGCCTCTGCCTCCCCCTGCGTTTGATCCACAAAGGGGTTCAGTCTCCACAGATACCGTGTGGAGCAATCGGAGGGGCTCCCCTGCTAACTGCACCGGGATAGCCGGCCACTTGGAATTCCAGAGGCAGGGGGGTCTCCCGTGGGCACGTGAGCGAGCGTGGGAATCACGCCACCAGCATCCCTCTAGCCTCCCACCCCAGGAGAGGCCCTGCCGCCAATGGCCGGTTAGAGGGGCACCAGGGTTCATTGGTGATTGGTCTATCGGGTTGATTTCCCTGCGCTGAGTGACATAGGTTGGCATCAGTACCCATCTTGTCTGAGGCTTTCCCTGCTCAGTACTCAAGTACAGAGGCTTGGCTCTAAGGGGGGAGTTTGTGGGGTGCCGAGTCAGTGAGGATCAGTTCTGTTTGTACGGTGATTTGCCATGTATTAGTGAGACTGGGCTATTTGCCCTGGGGTCCTGCTGCAGCCTTCCCTTGGCAGGGGGTGCAGTCCCTGTGCTCCTCAGCCATCTCACTGCCCCCTGCTGGTTGTCTCTCTCTCTGCAGGATGGCACTGGTGCCCTCCAACGCAGCAGCTCACTGGTGAAGCTTCGGGACGTGATCAGGAGGAGCAGTGAAATGCTAGTCAAGAAGCTGCAGGGGAACGGCCCCCTGGAGCCCAGGAACACAAAGTACGCGTCTCCCAAGGGGCCTGCGTGCTCTCACACCCACTGCTGCCTGTCAGGCCAGTGGGAGAGCGCAGTCTTCATGTGCCAGGGGCTGCCCTTTCCTGAGGCTTTGCCTCGTTGGGAGCAGGGTCCCTGCACAGAGGGGTTTCTGCAGAGCCCTCTGGCCTGGGGCCCTGGTGGCGCTGCCTGGCAGGGCTGGCAGCAGCAGCATGGAGGCTGTTACCTCCAGTCAGTCACATCAGAGTGACAGCAGGCGGAGCCCAGAGAAAATGGGGGGAGCAAGAGGCTCTCGTCCTGCCCGTGTGCGGAGATGGGGACCCACCAAGCTCTAGGATGGGCCTGGAGGTGGGGCTGGGGCTCTCTGGCCCCAGGGGAGGCAGGGGCTGCCAGGGAAATAGTGTATGTCCAAGCTCCTTTCCTCCTGTCCCTGTGCTACCAGGCGGAGATGCCAGGCCGAGGGGGGGGAGGCTGCGCCCCACGGGCAGGGGCAGGGGCTGAGCTCCAGAACTCACCCTTTCTCTCTTTCTTTGTGTAGCTTGAAACGAGCAGCATCATTAAATTACCTGAATACACCCAGTGACGATTCCTTCCAGGTGAGAGCTCAGCAGCAAGCACTGCCCGCCGCCCCCCAGCTCAGAGCCCGCCGGGCATGGGAAAGCTGCCTGGTTCAGCACACGGGCCAGATAGGGCAGCAAATGAAATCCTACCCAGGCAGCATGAGGTGGGAACCCAACAGCCATCAGCTGTGCAGCATCGGGAACACCCGGGGCAAAGGCGAGCCGAGGAGTAAGAGCACTGGTAGTGCCTTGGGCTCACAAACTGAGCAGGGCCAGGGCAGCGGGAGTAAGTGCTGGGGGAAGGCAGGGGACATGACTGTGGCATCCGACATTCCCCAGGGACAGGGGCTAGGGAAATGCTCTTGGGCAGGAATAGCCTGTACTGCTCCTAGGTGCCGAACAGAGATCTGGGAGCCCTCGCAGCTAGTCCGTGGAGCTGCCTGCCCGTGCGCAGCTGCCGTCCCGGCTTTGCTTTGGGCCCGTGACTGACTCTGCAATCGCAGGGACCCAGCAGCGCTACCGCACCGGTTCCTGCAGGTGCCAGTGCGCAGGGCAGCATTGCTCAGTAGCCCAGCAGCACTGACGGGCTCTGAAAGGAGCCCTGGGCCATGTACGCCAGTGTGGGGGACAATTCAGGCTGGACAGTGACCTGCCAAGCCCCAGGCTAGACCGTATGATTCCATGGATGGGAGGTTTGCTGTAGAACTGTTTGCTGGAGTCTGAGCGTCCATTAAAAACAAAAACCGAGCCCGTGTTGTTGGAAGAAACCTTACATGTGGCAAAAGCATGACTCCTGTGTGTGCCTGCCTGAGTCTGCAGGCAGCCTGAAACAGTAGCTTGGAGCAGGCTGAACTGACTCATTTCTGTTGATGAGCTCGTGACTCTGGAGCCTAGTGATGACAGTCACATGTGAACCGTATTCACTGATGATAACTTTAACAAAACACCGCCCCGCTAATGTGCTAAATCCACACTGCCCCCTCCCCAGGTGCCAAAGCCTCCGGCTTCCCGCAGCAGCTCCTGTGATATGGTTGTCGATGGTCACTATGAAAATCAGCTGTGATGCCATTGAGATGGGGATGGGGCATGAGCTAACTTGAATGGTTACTGCTGCGGGCGGCTGGCTGGGGGAGCCCAGAGGACATGGCCCCTTGGGCTCAGCTCAGAGTAGGGCAGTCAGTGCATTCCCCTGGGGGGGCAGGGGATGGAGCGGAAGCTGTCTGGGCATGGGCCTTCATGCTGGGGCCGTGGGATCCTGGACAGTGTGATTTGTTTTTCAGGGTTCCCCGGGCCTCCGGGCGGAGAGGAGAGGCTTCAGTGCCAGCAGCGTGGACCTGTCCTCTCACAGCTCCCTGCTCACCTCCAACTGACCCGCCCCCGGGCTCCTCTCTGCACCAACTCCTGGCTCCAGCTCCTGCTGCTTGACTGCACCCTGTGGCTCCAGCACCCCGCACTGCCTAGACACTGCATTGCTCCAGCCTTGTACCGCTCCTCCCCCGCAGCCCGGAGCTCCAGCCTGCCCTGGCTCAGACACTGCCCCTGGAAGATGTGTGCCCTTGCATGGCATGGGGAGCACTGGCCATGAGACAACACAGAGCCTGCTGCCTGCCTGGGCCAGGGACTAGTGGCTTTGGGGGCAGCACTTAGAGCCTTGTTTGCTCAGAGATGAGCTCCAGCAGCAGCACTTACTTGTGGCTTTGGGGTGGAGACTCCCCACTCCCTGGGGCAGGGGCTGTCTGAGAGGAGCACCGGGTGTGCTCTAAAGCAGACCCCACCTCAGCACCTCAGCACCACCCCGTGCCCGGGACTGGGGTTCTTCCGATTCAGCTCCCTGGGAACCAGAGAACGAGGCTGGAAGGGTCATAGCAACCCTGCGACCTTCCCGGGGAGTTCACCTATGTGAGTCAGCCCAGGCTTCGAGGGCAAGTGCTGACCCGTCTGGAATGTGTCCAGATTCCTACACCCCCATCCCTAGGAGCTCTGCAAGCCCAGTTCCGGTTTCGGCTGTGTTGCCTGTGTCTGCCTTAGCATGGAGAGAGCAGTGCGTGGGCACTGGGGGAGCTGGCAGGGTCATTGTTATCCATGATTTACCTCTGATTGTGGTAGTTTATTTTATGAAATAAAAAATCACCGAAATGAGTGTGGAGAGAGCCTCCAAGCCAGTGGGGGAGGGAGGGCTGGCTGCATGCCGACAAATACGGACAGTGGCTCCTAGCTATGGAGCTAAGTGGCTGAACCAAAAAAAAAAAAAGCGTGTTTCGGGTCAAACAAAACATTTGGCTTTTGAGGGATTTCACCTTGAAAAAAGAATAGAAGGGGAGTAAAATTTGAAACAAAAAGTTGTTTTGAATCAAAAAAACAAACATTTTGACTGTTTCTGAATTTTTGGATGAAGCAACTGGCGAATTGGACATGAATTTGTGAGATGTTTGGGTCGCTCCGAACGTGCATTGTTTGGTGAAAAAAGTTTTGTCTGAAAAATGTCGCCCAGCTCCACTCCTAACACCCAGGCCTGGCTAGTCACAAGCCCTCGCGTCCTCCTCTGTGCCGAGCCGCAGGTGCTGGAGACTGACACCTGACCAGGCCTGCTGGCGGTCGTCCGTGCTGCCAAGGGGAGGGGGAGGTTTGGTCTCAGGCCAGCCTCTGGCTGCATGCAGATCCCTTGCTCTCAGCTGCTGTCTGTGTTCACCAATGGGAGGCTGCTGCAGGTGAAATGCCTGCTGGTCTCTCCAGCTTTCCATCCTGAACTCCCCAGTTTCAGGCTGCAGGGCTACAAAAGAAACTCAGCATGCAATAGTGGATCCAACTGGGGGGGTCCCTGCCTCGGACAGTGGCAGTTGTGGAATACTCTGCCCCAGGGAAAGTTTCCTCCTAACCCTATTAGTTAGAGGTTGGCTTCTGCCACGAAGCGTTAGGGTTTATAGTCCTTCCAAAACTCCAGTTGTTTTGGGTATTTATTATTATAACTCAGAATATTGTTGTTACCCAATGAATGCCCATGCCTTTATGAATGCTGCTGAATGGAATTTAACAACGTCATGTGACAGTGAATTCCACAGGCTAATTGTGCATTATGTGAAAGAATGTTTCCTCTTGCCACTTTTGAATTTGCTCTTTCAAAGTCATCGTCACCTTGTTCTTGTGTTGAGAGAAAAGCTCCCAGTCTCCCCTGTCTGTCCCAGTCATTATTTTATAGATTTTGATCATGTTCCCTCTTGTCTCTTCTCTAAAGTAAACAATCCCAGTCATTTCAACCTGTCTCCATGTGTGAGCTTGCCTGGTCCCTGATCGTTCCCACTGCTCTTTTCTCAACCCCTCTAGTTCTGTAATATCCTGTACAAACGGGGTGCCCTGTGCTGGTGGCATTATGACAGTCCGTATTATTCTCCAGCCCGGGCCTTCTGCAGCCAAACATTGTTTGCTTATTTGAGCACAGCTGCACATTGAGCCGAGGTCTCCATGGAGCGGCTCACGGCGATGCCTAGGTTTGTTTCCTGAATTGATACAGTTCATTTAGAACCCAGTAACATGTCTGAATAGTTCAAATGGTTCCCTTCTGTGTTTATTAGTTTGGGTTTTTCAACACTGAATGTTATTTGCCATCTCGTTGCCCTTCTCCTAGCTGGATTAGTTCCCCGTGACACTCCTCACGGTCCTCTCTAGCTCTGACTAACCTCACTGTGTTGCCAGCTCCCCTGATTTTACTGCAAGTCTTACGGTGCGGGGTTATTATAAAGCTCGGACTCCTGGAATCATGGGTGTAGAGGAGCGGCTCAGCTTCCTTTGTTCAAAAGAGGAACACACCTGGCCCCTGTGGCTGTGGAAAAGCTTGACAACGTGACCTAACGGCTCAAACCTAAAGCCTGAATGTGATCTAAAGGCTCAGCGACCAGGAGGCAAATACAAAGAACCCACATTGGTGACTTGTTTCAAAATCTCCTGACTTTTAAGCCGCTCTTGGGCCTGACTCATGAGTTTTGATCATTTGGAGCTGGCAACACTGGCTCAGCCACTCTCATGCTGACATCATTACCCTAATGAGCACCATTGCCATGCTCTAATTAGCATGGCCAGGCCACACCGCCACCAACCCATCCGGGGAGGCTCACCCCAGGCCATGCTAGTGATGGGTCTGTCCTGTGGCCAGCCTTGCTCAAGGGTGCAGGTTAGGTGAAGCTGGCCTCAACCCAGGTTTTCCCAGGAGCACCTGTTGCTGTGGTAGCTGCCCTGGGGCTCTGTCATGCTGCTCTGTTAACGAGCCAGCTGGCCAGAGTCCTGGGCTCAGGGGCATCCCTGGCTGCCCCGACTCTTTCCTACCGAAGGAGGGTAGCCCCCCTACAGGGGTCGGGCAGGACAGCGGGATGGGGGGCGGGGCAATGGGATGCGGGCGGGGCAATGGGATGGGGGCGGGGCAGGAGGATGGGGCGGGGCAATGGGATGGGATGGGGGCAGGACAATGGGATGGGGGCGGGGCAGGAGGATGGGGCGGGGCAATGGGATGGGGCGGGGCAGGAGGATGGGGCGGGGCAATGGGATGGGGGCGGGGCAGGAGGATGGGGCGGGGCAATGGGATGGGATGGGGGCAGGACAATGGGATGGGGGCGGGGCAGGAGGATGGACGGGACAATGGGATGGGGGCGGGGCAATGGGATGGGGCGGAGCAGGAGGATGGGGCGGGGCAGGAGGATGGGGCGGGGCATTGGGATGGGGGCGGGGCAGGAGGATGGGGCGGGGCAATGGGATGGGGGCAGGGCAATGGGATGGGATGGGGACAGGACAATGGGATGGGGGCGGGGCAGGAGGATGGGGCGGGGCAATGGGATGGGGCGGGGCAGGAGGATGGGGCGGGGCAATGGGATGGGGGCGGGGCAGGAGGATGGGGCGGGGCAATGGGATGGGATGGGGGCAGGACAATGGGATGGGGGCGGGGCAGGAGGATGGACGGGACAATGGGATGGGGGCGGGGCAATGGGATGGGGCGGAGCAGGAGGATGGGGCGGGGCAATGGGATGGGGGCGGGGCAGGAGGATGGGGCGGGGCATTGGGATGGGGGCGGGGCAGGAGGATGGGGCGGGACAATGGGATGGGGGCGGGGCGGGGCAATGGGATGGGGCGGAGCAGGAGGATGGGGCGGGGCAATGGGATGGGGGCGGGGCAGGAGGATGGGGCGGGGCAATGGGATGGGATGGGGGCAGGACAATGGGATGGGGGCGGAGCAGGAGGATGGGGCGGGGCAATGGGATGGAGAACAGGCATCGGCAGGGAGCATCACCCAGGGGCTGGACCAGCAGCACCAAGGGGCTGACAGCAGCCTGACTAGCAGGATACAAATCCACTGGCCCCGCCCCAGGAGGAGAGTTTAGTGTTGGGCTCCGCCCTCCCCGGCCATAGGCCACGCCCCCGTCACGGACACCCCTCCCCCATACGCGGGTCCCATCCCTGGCAGAGGCCGCCCCCCTCGGCTATACAGCTCCTCCCCCCGTTGATGGCCCCTCCCACTGCCACACGCCCCGCCCCTCTGGTACGCAGGCTCCCAGTACTGATCCCGTCGGGTGTGGGCGGGGCCGGAAGTATCCGCTTCCCTTCCGGGCATCGCGTCACACGTTTCCGCTCCCGTTATGATGGTTACGTCAGGACGCAGAATCGCCACCGGATTTCCGGGGCCGGTGACCTTAGGTCGAGAAGTTCCGGGTCGGGCGCGGAGCAGGAAGTGCCAGGTAACAGCCCCCTCCCCCCCACCCCCCGGGCTAGCGGGGTCCTGTCCGGCCCCGGGCCGCATCTGAGGGGCCGCCCCGGGCTCCGGCCCCCCCAGGCGTCCCTGCGGCTGGTGACCTGCGACCCCTGACCCGGGGGCCTGGCCTCAGCACCCCGGACGCCTGGGTCCCCGGCCCCCAGCGCTGCCTGTGGGGCCCCAGTTCTGCGGGCGGGGCTGGGGGGCTCCGGCCCTGACGTTGAGCTGGGGGGCAGCGTGGGGAAGGGCTCAGATCCTGCCCTGCCCCAGGCGGGATCGGCCTGCGGAACTCCCTGCTGCGGTGCGCCGGGGCCGGCTCTGCGGGAGTCGGGCGGGCGGGCCGTTTACACTGACACGGGGTGAATCCGGAGTTCCCGCAGCGCCGGGTAACGAGCTGGGAGGCGCAGGCCGGAAACCGGCCAGTAGCTAGGGCCATTCAGGGGCCTCTCCTGCGGCCGCGTTGTGGGCTGAGTCCGCAAAAGACGAACTGTCCCAGTCCTCTGAGGCATCTGGTCCTGGCCGCTGCCTGGGGCTGAAGCCGCCGAGACGGAGCCGGGAGATGGTTTTACCAACTGAAGCCACCGGGCCGCTGCTATGTAATGCTACAAATACACCCCCCCACACACACACACCCCAGCATAGGACTGCTTCTGTAATCGCGTCCCTAGGAGCCGAATTGTGGACCTGTCTGGCAGGCCCCTCGGTGGGACAATTGATTATGGATGCGCTCAGACAGATGAGGAGGAAACCCACACGCTGTGCAGAGTGTCCTTGGCTTGCCCAGTCGCTGCACTGGGGGCATGGCAGCCTAGATAGCGGTTCTGTATCTGGGACAGTTCAGGATGGTCTCAGATTATCTGACCGAGATGGTTGCTTAATACAAGTAATTCAGTGTTGTAAATGCTCGGGATGGCTTGGGCTGTTTGTTTAAAAAGGGTTGGCCTTTAAAACCTGGTGCTATGATTTTATGAGGTCAAATGTCTAAATATTTACAGCTTGTTTCTGGATCAGCTGCATTGAGTCCTAATCCCAGCTTGCTGAGGGGAGTGGGAGCTAGGAGATCAAGACTCACTGCATGAGCTTGGGCCAGTCACTCTGTCTCAGCGTCCCATCTGTGAAATGGGGCGCCAGCCTCTGTCCCACAGGAGAATGGGGAAGGTAAACCTAATGTTTGTGAAGTGCTCCGATACTTTTGTGCTGGAGATGCAGTAGATGCTTGTTGGCAGTAGCACCTTGCAACAGCACCCACGGCTTAAAAGCAACATTTCGCCTGGGGACACTTTCCCTACTGTGAATTGTCCACCCGGTAACAGTAACATAGCTGCCACATTAGAGCAGGGGTTCTCAAACTAGGGGTCGGGAGGTTATTACATGGGAGGTCGCGAGCTGTCAGCCTCCACCTCAAACCCCGCTTTGCCTCCAGCATTTATAATGGTGTTAAATAGATGATAAAGTGTTTTTAATTTATAAGGGGGGGGTCGCACTCAGAGGCTTGCTGTGTGAAAGGGGTCACCAGTACAAACGTTTGAGAATCACTGCATTAGAGCAACATTTATGACATTGTGATCCTCTGCTTACTTGCATCAGTTTTTTTGTGGCAAAAACAAACAAAATGCCAAGCAATTTCTCACTGAAAGAAAAAGGACAGATTATCCACCACTGTCAAGCTCTGGGGGCTACTCAAAACCAAGCTGCAGTCAAGTGGGAGTTCCACATTCTGCATACAACCAGCCTGTGCAAGCAGAAGGATAAGCTTGTGGCTAAATACGAAGACGGTCAGTCAAATAGCTGCCATAAGCATGGGCATGAAGGAAAAGCCTCAGATGTCAACAGCCTCTCTTTATATGGTTCAAGGAGAAGATGGCACAGGGAGTACTACTTGCTGGGCCTGCAATCAAGGAAAAACCTCTTCATCTTGCTGCTTCACTTGGATTGAATGGTTTTAAGGCAAGTGACTGTCGGTTTACCAGATAGAAAAAATGCTTCAACAATTTTGCTTACAAAAACACCCTGGTGGAAAAACAGCGGACAAGCCAGCAGTGGCAGTGTGAAAAATGTCCTCACATTTTCCCAGCTGATGTCTACAATGCTGACTAAACAGGGCTTTATTTGAAAGGGCTCTGTCACAGAGGACATGTAGGAAAGAAATGAAAAGCTAGGAGGAGGGAAAGCTTTGAAGGACAGGGTAACTGTGCTCATCGGTGCCACCGTGGATGGGAGTGACAAACGCCTGCTGTTCAAAATGACCCTGATGCTTTCTGAAGGATTTCTGTAAACTTCCTTTCAATTATGTCAGTTCAGCGAATGCCTGGATGACAGGTGAGATTTTCATCAACTGGCTGGAAAAGTGGGATTATCAGTTTTGCTTAGAGAGCTGGAAAATATGCCTCTTCCTGGCTAACTGCTCCATACACCCCTAAGGAATGGTTCTCACTAAGAGTCGGCTCAAATTCTTACCCCCTGAGACTACATTTTTGATGCGGCCTATGGCTCAAGGTGTGATTAAGAACATGAAGGGACATTACCAATCAAAAATCGCAAAGCGGATTATTGTCGCTCTTGATGCAGACCCCAACGCAGATGTTCAGACAGGCCTGAAAACTGTAAATGTGCTCGGTTGTGTTCATCTTGGTGCTGAGGCCTGGCAAGATATAAAGCTGACAGCAATTTCCAGTTGTTACAGGAAAGGCAAATGTGTTGCGCCAGTGGAAGGTGTGCGAGACGAGGGTATTGAAGACTTTTTGGTGACCCCCTGACTGATGTTCCACTTCCAGTCAACATGGAAAAAGAGGACTTGGTAGCCGCTGGGGCTGAGGATTTGCTCATGTTCGGAGAGCTGCCTGATGAGGAATTACTGAGCTGCAGCTGCTGCAAGGCCAAAGAAACAAGCTTGTGTTGATGAAACATATTATAATTAAGAGGCTAATCAAGAGAGTGAGGATGATTTTGATGAAGTTCCACGTCCGGCAAACTGTGAGCTGTTGAAGGCTTTGCACACTGGCACTTTCCCCGGGGAGCGGGACTTGGTGACAGGGTCTGCAGGACATGGAGTCCCATCTTCAAAACAAAACTGGGTTTGTTCATTTGCTCTGCTTCTTCTCAATGCTCTTTCACCCGGAATGAGTGAGTTTGTCCGTGCTTAATTCATGTACAAGTTGGTATTCACTGTATAAATAGAAAACACTTTGATGTGGAAGAATACTTTCAGGTTATTACGGTATTATTCGTTATTTATTTGCTTAGCAGATGTTTTTATCCAGTGACTTACCCTGGGTACAAAGTATTGCAGTTAAGTGCGAGTACAAAAAATGTTTACAAGAGCAAAAGGCTGTTTGTTGTCATGGTTGATGTTTGATCTTAAAACAAAAATAAAACTTGATGCTTTTATAATGAACTCAATATTGATTTCTTGATAGATATGCTAGGCAACATGGAGACCAGAGCACATGTTTAAAATGGACAGGTGGCGTACTACAGTAAAACGGTAGCAGCAGTAATAAAAGTACACAGCATTGTTACAATTATAGATTGTTAGCGTGTACTGTAGCTGTTTTACGTATCGGAAAAAGCAGGCTGCCTTTGGTCAGACGACACTCCCCATAACAGCGCCAGCTGCTTAGGAGCAGCATAGCAAAAGGACACCAAATAAATTGCTGCTAACGAGTGTTTACTGTACAAGTATCTAAGCAGCTATAAGCTCAGGACTTCTGGGTTCTGATCACAGCTCCAGGACTCTTAATAATCCCAAGGGCTGTGTCAATATGGTGACCATGGTTCACGAGCCTCCTGGTGTCCCTACCAGCCAGGAAGTCACTGGCACTGTCTGCACCATTTCTACTCCCCCACCTGAGTCACCCCAGTCTCTGCTGACTCTTCAATCTGGTCCTCAGGTGACTCTTCTTCAGGGACTGAATGGAGGGGGTAAGGAGGAGAACAGAGTAGTCCTTGAGTGTCATCCCTGGCTCTACCTCTTCACCCCAGACTTGTTTGTATTGGCATGTACCTCTCCAAGCCTGCAGTTCCCTGGCATCTAGCGCACACTGCTCCCCCTCTCCACTAAACGCTCTGCTTTTTCCGTTTCTCGCCCTGCAGCAGGAATTGTGGGCTTGGCATGGCTCGCATTACCCTGGAGGATCTCAATGGATTGGACGATGAGTCCCTGGATGAAGATGAGGAGCCGATGGATGGGGAAGAACAGAACAGGCTGTTCTCTCATTGGGAAACAGTGGCCAGCACCCACCAAGTGACCCTTCCTCAAGGTGAGAGCGAGGCTGAGTTCCTTCCCCACCCCCACAATTAGAAATTCCAACGCATTTAGTGCCTCAAAGGGAAGCCTTGGCGGAGGTGGAGCCTTCACCTGCAGCCTCTGTATGGCCCATTCCTGCTCCACTGGGAGGAGCTGACCCTCCAAGGACACTGCTCCAGGCCCAGTGGCCCAGGAACTGTGAAACAGGTAGTTCCTTTATAGAGCTTCACAATGCTGCAGGGTTTCTATGGCCCAAGAGACTGAGCCTGCATGCAAGGAGCTGAGTCAGGGCCTTGGTTTCAGCGGGTCTAGAACCTGGGGCTCTGGGGGCCCTAAGTCTCGGATACTCCCTTGTCACCACCAAGGGAGACGCATGAAGCAGCACCTCACTAATCTTGGCGGGTCAGGCCCCCCAGGAAGTCCTATCGGGACGCCCAAGGCCTGGGTCGCCCAGTTGGCTTGCATCCATTCTTTCAGCCAGGAAGTGCCCTGGGGTGGGCTGTCCAGGCAGCTGTTAGGCGGTCTTGCTGAATGGTCAGAGCAGGAGTCCAGCCAACAGTCGGCATTGGAATCGGGTCAGAGCTCCAGCCAGGGGTCAGCAGTGAAGGTGTAGGGGCAGGAACCAGAGAAGAGGCCAGGTTCAGGCACAGAGCAGCACTAAGGCAGCACCTGGGAAGCCGGGAGCAGAGCAGGAACAGGGCTGGATGCAGATTGAAGGAGACAGGTAAGGAGTGGGGTCCGAGCAACTGTGTAAACTCCCTCTTGTTGGTGCATCGGATCCCGTTCCTTGCCTGTCTTCTGCGGTCAGCATCCGTCCTGTCCTGCCCTGCTTCCATCCTGTTCCAGTTTCCTGCCTCACTCCCTTGCCCGGTCCCAGGCCCTGCCTTACTCTAGCTTCATTGCTGATGCTTGTGCCATCTCTGGTCCTGCCCCTACGCCTTGCCTCTGACCCTTGGCTTGACTCTGCATTGGTTACGTTGACGGTTGCTGGCTTTCGGGAGCCATCCCCCAATGCCCCACACTGACAGTACAATGGGTGCAGGCGCTCCTGGTGAGGATGCACACCATTGACACAAGGAGCAAAGTGTAGACATGCATGAGCAATGTCATTACTGTGGCGGCTGTCTGCCCAGGTAAGTTAGGTCAACTTCATTTTGTAGCATAGACATGCTCTGAGGGTAAGTCAGAGCTGAGCATACAGTGTCTCTCTCACAGCGAGAGCCCCTCAAAGCAATGATTCAGTCCTCTGCCTTCCACGCAGTGGGGAGAGCAGGGGCCGGAGCAGAACTGTTCAGCTGCTTCCTATTAAACCACTGGCGACGGAGCCTGTCCAGTAACCCGTCAGCAAACAGACGCTTGGTGCCCAGTTCAGAGGGGCCGATGACTGTCACTCACGTGCAGAGGGGACGGCAGGGCCAATAGAATGGGAAGGCAGCCCGCCCACATGTGCTTTATCAACCTTCCTTCCCGCCAGGTAACTCTCTGCTTGCTGAGCTTGGGCCCGCTGACCTCTGGCTTTGACTGTTGAGCTCAGGTTAGCGCAGCCAGTGTGAGCAGCCTTTATAAGACATAAGAATAAAGGCAAAGCCGGGGTGGGACTCTCGATCCGAAAGGCGCGTCTGTGCCATGGAACATGGTCGTGGCCTCCCTAGTGCCGAAGAGGGGAGCGCTCTGCTAATGCTGTGCTGTGGCTGGCTACAGCTGAGATACGCAGAGCAGCTATTGGCCCAGCAGTCTCGTGTTATAGTGGCAGATCGTGCTGCTAGTGTGCTAGGCACTCTGCAGACAGACCTGGAGCCGGGATTCCTTCCCCAAGGGGGGTGTATGCCCCAGGAGCAGCGGCCTGGCGCGCTGGGGAGCATGCAGCAGGCTAGTCCTGTATGTCGGCGATCGTCATTGCTCCGGGTACGCCCTTCTCAGGGCAGAGGGAGCCCTAGGAAGTGCCTCTGAGCAGCTGTGTTTTTCAGAAGCGCCTGGACCCAGCCTCGGGGTTACTCCAGAATGGTACCAGGGGTGAGCGAGCTGCAGCGGCTAAGGGACCGGGCTGGGGATATGTCCAGTCGCAGCCAGGATGCGGCACTGACGCACTTCCCAGTCCTTGGTATTCGGGCTGCGTGGTCCCTGTTGCTCTGAATTGTGCATTTCTCCCTGCTCGCCGTCCCTCCCTGTTGGAGTCTAGGCCCGTCTTCTCCTGTCTGTTTGGCTTTGCAGAGATGGCGGGTCCCATCGTGCAGATGACGCAGCACAGCCATGTGCGCGAGCCGGTGCCCTACGTCACCCTGCTGCAGCATGAGAAGGTGAGGACTCTTCCTGTGGGCACAGGCAGACTTCACACCCACAGCGGGTGTCCTGGGGAAGTGTGTGCGGGTGGAGTGCCCTGCTAGCCCTGTGTCTCTGTACAGCGGGCAGAGCCCCTTCCCTCCACACAGCACCCTGGGGTCTCCAGAGCCCAGTCCTGCGCTCTCCTGCTGCTACCCCTTGTCTCCAGCCCAGGGCCCCCAGGATCCATAATGCCCCACCAGTGCTTTGCTCCGTTCCAAGCTCGCCTCGCTGCGTTGGGGGAATCTCACCCCCGAGCGACGCGGCTATCTCCCCCCAAGCGCTGGTGTGGACAGCTCCTGCCTCTCGCGGAGGTGGAGTCACCATGGCAACGGGAGAGCTCTCTTCACCAGGCGAGTTTGTCGTGTCCCCTAATGATGCCCGGTCCCAGCATGAGAGACGGTTCCTGCTCCGCAGAGCTCTGGTCTAATGGAAGCCAAGGCGTAGCGAGTGTGCGGACAGACGGGAAGAGGGGGGTGAGATCGTCCTGTCACATAGGCTGCTGGGGTGGGACTGGAGGAGCCCAGCTCAGGTAAAGGCACCTTGGCATTTGCTCTCTTGCCACTGGCCCGTTGGGTCACCTGATGTTTTAGCCTCCGCCTCTTCCTGTCTCTCCCTGGTCTATGGGTCGGGCGCGTTCTTCACATGCTGCCTCTGTGGGTGCTGCTGGCCCGCCGCAGCTCCGAGTAGAGTCTCTCCCGTCCTGCGGAGCCTGGTGACCTGCTGGCCTGAGTCCCCTGAGTGCGGCTGCAGCAATTCTCTTCCTTTCCATGCCCAGCCCCAGCCGCCTGGCACGTGCCCATGGTCACGTCATTCCTGTTATTCCTGCCCAAAGAAGGCAGGACCCTCCTCCTCGCCCCGTCCTCTTATCCTTCACTAGCATCATACGGGAGTGTTGGCAAGCCACCCAGCCCTGTTCTAGCCCCACTCGGTGCTCACGCTGCCCCCTTGTCACCAGAGACCCTTCCAGCAGCCTGCTAACCTCCAGCACTGCCTCTGTGCCCGCCTGGGCTCCTCTTTCCGGCTCCTCCCCTCTGCTCCACTCGTAGTCTCCAGCAGTCAGTGTCGCTTCGGGGGGCTCTTCTGGGTGGGTAGCTTGGTAGAGCCCTGGCCTGCAGGTCAGCCAGCCCTCCAGCCCTCCCTCCCCCCGTGCAGGGCTCTGGAAAGGGAGCAGTGGCCCCTTTTGAAGGCTGAGGGCGCAGCAGGAAGGATCGTGCTCTGTCCTTGGTGCTTCCCTGCGGGTGTCCCGTTCTGCCTGTTGGGCTGGCCTGGTGTGGGGTCCGTCAGCTCTCCCCGCCCTGCGGCGGTGGGAAGGCTGCCTAAGCCCCGGCCGATCAGGGAGGAGGCTTTTTATAGCTTCGTAAGTCCAGCAGCACGTGTAGTGCCACCAGCCACAGTGACTCCATGCCTAGCAAATGGGCACCAAGGCCCCAGATCTGCCGGGGCCACAAGTCAGTGCCAGGGTTCCGGCCCCTTGGCGAACCTCTAGCTAGGGCCCTCACTTCACCCCGGAGCCCTCGCGCCCGTCAGTCTGTCACCATGGCTGTTGTCATGTGGCCTCAGGTCGCTCTTCAGTGGCCTGCTCAGTTACACCCTTCAAGGGGCTGCTTAAATAAACGCCACCCCGGCTTTCCTAGCCAATAACGCCCTTCACCGAGGTCTAGTGACGTGACATTGACAAGTAAACAGCAAGTCTTCCACCCCAGCCTTACGCTAGGCACACCACCTCCGCCCTGGGCGCTGCCTGCTGCTGGAGAGGCGCCAGGCCTGGCCTGCCTGCTTTGCCTCCTCCCCAACAGAGAACCCCAGCTGCAAGGGTTCTTCCATGAGCCACACTCCCATGGTCCAGCTGCCTCCTGTCGCTCTCTGTGCTCCTGACCTCCTGCTGCAGCTGCCATCTGTTCCTGAGCCAGGCAAGGCCCGTGGTTCCTAGCGAGCAGCAGCTCCCCAAAAGCAGAGCACTGGTATGTAGAACGAAAGCGCTTCAGAGCGACTGATCGTAAACACTGCAGCATGTGGCACTAGTTCTTCCCAGCCCTGCCAGGCCCAGCCTGCCCGCTGCTCACCGTAGCCTCCCCTCCAAGCGGGGCTCGAGTTCCCAGCCTGGCAAGACAAGGTTTGCAGCACCTTGGAGACGAGACCCCAGGATCTGTGCAGCTGCCCCATTGTCTTTCCAGTGTGTGCCTTGGCAGTGTGAACTGGGAACATACCCTAACCCCTGGGCACGAGAGGCTTGGAAGCTCTGATCTACCCTCCCGAGCGCAGTGTGCAGAACTGGCTCGTGGGAGGAACTGGAGGGCAGTTTGGGACGCTCCCCTTTGTCAAGCCCTCAGATCCCTGCCCAGCCAGGGCGGGGCGAGGGCCCCAGCAGACGAGTCCAGAGGCTTGTGGTCCCACAGGTGACTGCAGAGGCAACTCACGCAGAACCCTGGGGACTGGTGAGCGGCATCTCCTCTGTCGGGCTGGTTTGCAGGCTGCTGGCTGGAGCAGGTTTATTCCAGGCTGGCTCTTCGGAGGCAGCAAGTCTCCATGTTGTCTTTGATCTGGAAGCACACGCTAGGTCTTTGGTATTAAGTGACTGCCCTGTCTCTCCCTACCTAGCTTACAGCTTCTCAAAGGAGCCCTGGCTCCAGACTGTCTAATCCAGAGCCTCTCTTCTGCACAGCGCCGGGGCCCCAGCCCCTTCCCTGCACCCACAGCTGGGCTCTGGACGCCATCTTCCTGCTGCACTTGCCCTTGGCAGGGCTAGGAATGGAGACATCCTCTCCAGCTTTGCCCCTGTAGTCACCTCTTCCTGGCCCCTGGCACTGTGCTTGCTTCTCTGGGGTCGGGCGGCAGTGGGATTGCCGCTGTTGCCCCTCAGCCAGGGGGAAGCTGAGGCTGCGGTGCATCTAGGGAAAGCTGCTGGAGGCAGCTGACTGCCAAGGGTGTCCTGTACCACAGGGTCCCCAGCCCGGCTACAGCGTCTCGTCTCTGTCTAGAACGGGCTGAAAATGGGTAGGGAGCCCAGCGCTGCATGCAGAGCGTGTGTCCGGGTAACGTTTACAACCCAGAGGACTCTGGATTACTCCCTCACCTGACCCCTTAAAACCCCATGTCCCCCAGCAGTGGGACTCCTCAGTTTTAAGTCCCATGCTCCTGGGTGTGCCACCCCGTTCTTGCATTTGGCCACACACGGCAGAGGAGCTTTCTGCCAACGGCGCTTGTGGCCGGGGTCCGTGGCCCAGAGGAGCTTTCTGCCAACGGCGCTTGTGGCCAGGGTCCGTGGCCCAGAGGAGCTTTCTGCCAACGGCGCTTGTGGCCAGGGTCTGTGGCCCAGAGGAGCTTTCTGCCAACGGCGCTTGTGGCCAGGGTCTGTGGCCCAGAGGAGCTTTCTGCCAACGGCGCTTGTGGCCAGGGTCTGTGGCCCAGAGGAGCTTTCTGCCAACGGCGCTTGTGGCCAGGGTCTGTGGCCCAGAGGAGCTTTCTGCCCGCGACTGGCAGTGGGGGGTGGACGGTGACCGTGGTGGCAGGGTGTTGTCAGCAGGCAGCCTCCTGCTCTGTTCTTGGCTCTGACTGGTGTGTCTTCCTGCCTGTTTCAGTGCGAGGAGCGGCTGTACCCAGCAGGGAAGTGGGCCTGCATCACCAAGGGGGAGCCGATGTACGAACAGAGCATCTCCATGGGCTTTATGAAACTCATGCGCTACATCTGCAAGGAGAACTCCACAGGTGCGTGCTGGCAGGTGACGGGCGGGGGGCTGGCTCCACCCCTAGGGCATCCTCTCACTGCCAGCCTGTGCCTGCCTCCCTGCAGGCCGCTACCTGGGCATGACGGTGCCTGTGGTGAACGAGATCCGCCTGAGCGAGGAGGGCACCGAGTTGCTGCGGGACGTCACCACTACCTATTACCTGCCAGGGGAGTTCCAGCCCGACCCCCCTCTCCCCACGGACCCTGACATCCGCATCGTGGAGAGACAGCCGCTCCGCGTCCTGACCAGGTGAGCCCCTGCCATGGCTGCGGGAGGGGGAGAGGAACGTTCCCGGAGCCCACCGGGGAAGGAGCTGAATGGGGAGGGGGAAACGGCAGCTCCGCAGAGGGACCCGGCTCTGGGGGCAGGGGGAGGGGCCGGCACAGAGGAGTTTGCCACGTGACTGTTCTCCGGTGGCTGTGGCCGCTCCCTTTGTTCCAGGGTGTTCTACGGGATGACGACCGAGGAGACGATCCTCCGGGAGATCCGCCTTCTCTGGGAGCTGCTGGGCTCCACGGACACCGTGCTGCGGGAAAGCTACATGGTGGCTACCTACGAGAACCCCAGCGTCCCTCAGCGGCGCAATGAGATCTGGTTCATCCGGCGGGCAGAATGAGTGCAGTGCAGCCCTGCACTGGCCGCCGGGCCGGGCCCCGCTTTCGATGGCAGTTCTGGCCGAAGGAGATGAATGCACAGCCTGATGCAGAGGAGCGCCGCTGCGCTGGGCCCAAAGAGACCTGCTCCGCGCCCAGCCCCGGGAAAACGAGCATGTGCCAGATGGGTGGCCGGGGGCAGTGTGGCATCGTGCACTGAAAGCAGGGGGTGCCCCCGGGGGGAGTGTGGCTGGGCACATGGGGGCTGGCTGGCCAGGCTGGGTGCTTATGCCTGTTTGTGCCAGGGTACAGGCCTGGGCTCAAGGTGTCGGGCCTGACTTGAGTTTGCAGGGCTGGGGCTGGCACCTCTGCGTGTGGTTGAGAGAGGTCCCGTGGGCTAGGGCTGGGGTGGCACTTCCTGGGGCTCTGTCTCCAGTCGCTCCGTGGCACTGAGCATGCCTCGGGGGTCTTGCCCGCTGACCCCCTTCGCCAGCAGCAGGGAGGCTCTGGCCTGCAGCCCAGGAACAGAGCCTGGTGGTGCCCGCAAGCGAAGCTGGGATCCTGTAGGACTCTCCATATCTGCCCAGCCACGTGCCCGCTGCAGGCAGCTCCTTCCTGCTGGTCAGCGCCCGCCACGCCGCTGCTGAGCCTGTGGCCACCAGGTGTTAGTCCGGCCCGGGCCCTGGGCTGAGCAGAGAGGGGCAGCAGCTGGGTCGCTGTGTGTTGTGTTGTGCATTGATTGGTTGGTTCCACACTCACGCGTGCTGCTGGGAGAGGCTGGCAGCACGAACCTGAAATAAATCCAGCTCAAACCACGGTGTGTGGCAGCTGATTGGCTGGGGGCGGCCACGCTGTGCCCAGACAAGGGCCGGGGCAGCTGAAGGGTGACCCCCTCCCCGGGGGCAGCTCCCGGGGCCCTGTAGCCTGCCTGCTTAGATCAAGCGAGGGTATCTTCCGGCTGCACCCCGCTCCCCAGTAATCACCTGCAGAGGGTGTCTCCCCTTTGAAACAGCAGTTGGGAGCAGGGCGGCTGTGCTGCTTCCTGCTGGACACGGGGGGCCTGGGCTTCATGGTGGTTTTGCTCCCATTCCTCCGCCGGAGCCGGCTGCTGGTACTGCTGCCAGCATGGGCACAGCCTGCCGCTTGCTCCGGAGTGCAGGGTCACCGCAGCTGCTGCTGAGGATGGGCCTGGCTGGCCCCACCAGATTCAGAGACCTCCTGGACTAGGGCTGGAGGGACTGGGTGGACCCTTCAGCCAGTGTGTGGGGCTGTGCGGCCCCTGCCCTGTGCTCCAAGAAGTGAGGGCAGCCTGGGCTCTTGCTTGCCTGGAGCAGGCTTGGTGGGAGGGTGCTCGCTGCTTGCGCCTTGTCCGTGGCTCTTTGGAACTCCTCATGGGGTCCCTGCCCCAGGAGCTCCCCGGCCAACCCTGACACACCTGAGCTGGCCACGTGCCCTCCAGCTGTACGGCAAATGCAACAGGAGCTTCGGGACTTCCTGACAGGCTGAGTGGGCTGAATTCAGCAGAAGGGCTAGACATAGGGGAAGCCAGCCAGTGCCCCAGGGGGCCCAGATAGGGCGTGAGGCACTCAGTCTGGGTGGCTAACCAAAGAGATGGTTAAGGGTAACTTGGTCACAGTCTATAAGTACCTATACTGGGACCTGAACTTGGAGGAGGGTTTATACGAGTTGAAGCTAGGCCCGTTCAATATGGTGCTGTTGTTTGACAGCAGGGAAGAACTTCCCACTGGGATCCATTGGTGGGGGATTCACCATCACTGGGAAAATGTACAGCAGCGTGGGCTGTTTTCTAAAGCTCTGCTCTACCTGAGGCAGGAATTCAGCTAGGGAAGGCCGATGGCCTGTGCTATGCACTGGCTGACCCCAGTGGGCCCGTCTGGCCCCGGGATCCATGAGCCCGGTCCAGAGCCAATACAGAGAATCGCGTGGGATGGAGCCTCCCTGCTCCCAAGGGCACTGGAAGGGGGCCACAGATCTAGCTAGGCAAGCACATAATCAGTATGGAATGACTTCTCTCCCAGCAGCTGCTAGCTGTCCAAGCATCATGCCAAGGGCTCAGGACCAGTCTGCTGTCCGCAGGCTGTGTGTAATCTGTACAGACTCTCGGTTGCCAAGTCAAGCACTCAGAAGTTGGGAAATGCCAGTATTAAGTTACCTGCACACCCTTAACTCAGCCCCTTTGGGCATCTGCATTATGACTCACATGCTCATGTGCTGTCTTTTCCACAGGGCCTCGTCCCCTTCAGGTCGCGGGATGGGTGGCACTCACCTAACGAGCAGCGAGTCTCGTTGCGCAGTGTGTGACCCCTGCCACTATTCAACCCCTGTGCTGAAGCCAGAATGATTCATTTCCTTCCGAGCTTTTCTAGGATGCTCATCACTGAAAAGAAATTCCATTCAGTGGAATGGTACTGACCCCACATGAGTCATCGGCAGGGGCTGGACCCTTTAGATCCCCCCACTGACCTCGGCCACTTGAGCTAACAGAGTCACTGCTAGCAGTAGTAGGTTGTCATCCTCCCTGTGGACCACCACTAGCGGGGGATTAGACCACCTTTGCTGGTGGGTTTCACAGCTATTTGCTGACAGCAGAGGACTGGTGAGCTTCTTGTACCTGTTCCACCCACCCTCACCCCAAAGCCTGGCTGCTGCCCCATGCCCTTCCAGCTCCTCTTTCTTCCCCACCCTTAGTTCATTGGCCCAGCCCCATTCTCCTTGCCCAGCTGCTCCTAGTCTCCCTCTCCAGGCTTGCTGGCCATTTCCCAATTACCCCCTGGAAGAGGCCGGCTCACCCCTTAGAGGCTGGAGGGCTGGGGCTAGCCTACGGGGATTACAGACTAAGGGAGCCCGAGTTCAACCCGGGACTGCAATGGAGGGGGGAGCTGGGGCAGGTGAGGAATGGCTCTTGCAGGGTGGCCCCTGGGGTCAGGGGAGTTGTCCCAGGCCAAGCAGGGGCGAGACTGCAAAGGCCCCAGGCAGGAAGGCGCAGGAGGGGGAAGAGAAACCATGTGTAGACCAGGAACGGATACTGGTATTTTGAGGGCTAGTGGCAGTGTGGCTTGTATTACTAAATCCATGCCCCAAGGAGGAGTATTCTTGACCAAGAAAAAATCCTGAGTGAAGTTTTATTTTCACACTCAATAAGGGAAACTGAGGCAGGCTACTTGGACCATAATCCTAGGCCATGGGGGTGAGTATGGGAGGGGGCTGGCCCACTACACCCACCCTCGCAGTCTCTCCCCCTCTCCACACCTAGTCCTAATGTCCTTGTGCGGCCAGTTACAGCCGCCCCTCTCCCACATTGGCTGATCTACCTAGCCTCTTTGCCTGCCCCCACACTGGTTCCCAACCCCAGTATCCATCCCCGGGATCCTCGTCCAATGTCAGTCTCCATCTACCACCGCCCAGCCTCTTTGGCCAGCCAGTCCCAGTTCTCCTGCACCCCAGCTCCTTGTCAGATATATCTCTTTGCCCTGGACCTCCCTGCTAGTTTCTAGTCCCAGTCTCCTTGTGCAGCCAAGTTTCCCCCACACTACCCTGTCTGATCTCAGTATCAACTCCCAGTATTCCTCCCCACTTTCACCCCATTTTCCTCATTGGCTCCCAGTCTGCCCCACCTCCCCTCCCACTCCCCCTGGTCTGGCTTTTGTCTCCTCTGCATTGGAATCAGGTGCCTTCCTTCTCCCTGCTACTTGGATGCAGCCAGGGGAGGGCACTGAATGCACAGGAGAGACCGGCTCGCTGCTCAGATCCTGCCAGGGCCTGGTCTCCCTCCAGCCCAGAGCAGCCACTACAGGGAAAGTCCTGCTGAGTGACCCATAGCTGTGGGGTAGAGCAGGGCCAGGTGCTGTCTGGGCAGCACTAGGAGCGGTGAGGGAATGGAGCATGCTCAGTGGGGACAGAATCCTTGGTGCGTTTAGCTGCTAAACTCTAGCACGTTCCTAAGGAGCATGTGTGACCTGGGCTGGTTCGAAGCCTTGGAGCTTGGCCAGCTGGGGCAGATTTTCATAAGGCTGGCAAAAGCCTCCCCCCGCCCCTTGCCAACTTCCAATCCCTGCTCCAAGGCAGAGGGGCACTGCAGCTGCTCAGAAAGGCCACCCTCATTTTTTAACCTGGGCAAAACAACGTGTGTTTTCCCTTCGCCTCATGCTTGGAAATGCCTGAGCCGTTTTGGCTCCTTTGCCAGAAAGAAAAAGCTCAGCAGGAGGCAGGTACCCAGCATGGAAAGTCCCTCCCAAGTAGTTACCTGGCAATGTGATCAGCGACTGGACAGAGCGGCGTATAATGGGAAGGGGCGGGCAGCCTTCAGGCCAGGGGGCCCTGCCAGCCCGGCCTGTAATGAATATTTTGGAGGAGAGCTCAGGACCCCATTCTGCTGGGCAGAGTACATACATACGTAGTACGAGAGAGACCCTGCTTCAAAGAGCTTGCAGCCTATTCGACAAGGGGTGGGAGGGGAAACTGAGGCATGTGGTGGGGAAGTGACTTGGCCAAGGTCCCACAGCAGGCCTGTGCAGAGTTGGGCTCAGAACTCGGGTCTCCTGAGTCCCAGCTCAATGCGCTCTACCCATGGGTGAGGCTGCCTCTCCTGAGCCCTGCCCTTTCCCTGGGCATGAGGCGCGGGCGCTCATCCACGGAGGAGCATGGGTTTGTTTTTCCAGCTGTCTGAAGGGCTGAGCCTACCAAAGCTGCTCTGAACCCCAGTCTGTCTGGCATGGGGCCTCAGGCGCAGCGCTGGGTGTGGTGAGAGGCTTTGGGCTCTCGCCAGCTTTGCTCTCAAAGGACTAGTCCTTATGTGACCCTTCCCTCGATGAGGGTGGGGAAGGATGGTCCCTGGCGTGTTTTCTAGCAGTCACTACCCCCGGCAGTGCCAGGGCTGAGTACTGCAGGGGCGAGGTGGGAGCTTGGCTCCTGGCCCCCTCGGGTCCTTTGACAAACGCTTGACGTCATTCTCAATGGCTCTCCGTAGAAATGGAGCCTGCTCCCAGTAAGTGCCCTGGCGCTGGATGTGGTTCTTTGGTCCCGGGCTTTCCTCCTTGCCATGTCCTGTTTGAACTGTGTTCCAATGGGGCAGTGCAGGGATACAGAGAAAATGGGGTTTTACTGTTCAAAACTGACACTCTAAAATGCAGAGTTAAGGTGACGCTTCCCACCCCACCACCTTGACTCTGCCCCTCTGGTCCCTACCCTCAGGTGTCCCCTGCGGGGCTGGCAGGACCTTACCCCTCCCTCAGCCTGGTTGCCCTGGGTGTTCTGTGCCAAGCAGCAGCAAGCCCTGCACAGGGCACAGCGAGGGGCCGGTGGGCTGTGTGGACAGGGTGCTGAGCTGGAGCTGTGCTGGGCACAGAGAGGGTGGCAGGTCTGGTTGGGGTGGGCAAGGTGCTGTGATGTCCCCAGCTCCTATTGCCATCCCCACGGGGCAGAGTTAAGGGGGTGTGGTTACGTTGTGCAGAGAGACGGTTGAGAAGCTGCCCTTTTCCTGGCCCAGTGCCCCCCCATCGGGGTAGCACTCAGGGGGAGCACAGCTACTGTGTATTAGACTTTAAGGCCAGAAGGGACCATCATGATCATTGAGTCTGACTTCCTGCACATTGCAGGCCACAGAGCCTCACCCACCCACTGCTGTAATAGACCATAACCTCTGGCTGAGTTACTGAAGTCCTCAAATGGTGGTTTAAAGACTTCAAGTTGCAGAGAATCCTCCACTTACACTGCTCCCCTTGGAAGGCTGTTCCAGAACTTCACTCTGATGGTTAGAAACTTTTGTCTATTTTCATGCCTAAACTTACTGATGGCCAGTTTATAGCCATTTGTTCTTGTGTCCGCACTGGGACTTAACTTCGATAACTCCTCTCCCTCCCTCCTGTTTATCCCTCTGATGTGTTTATAGAGAGCAATTATATCTCCCCTCGGCCTTCGTCTGGTTACAGTAAACAAGCCAAGCTCTTTGAGTCTCCTCTCGAGAGGTGGGTTCTCTGTTCCTCTGCTCATCCTAGTAGCCCTTCTCTGCACCTGTTCCAGTCTGAATTCATCTTTCTTAAACGTGGGAGACCAGAACTGCACACAGTAGTCCAGTGCCTTGTACAGTGGTACTAACACTTCCCTGTCTCTACTGGAAATATCTCGCCTGATGCCTCCTAGGCCTGCATTAGCCTTTTCCACGGCTGCATCACACTGGCAGCTCAGTCATCCTGTGATCGGCCAATACACCCAGGTCTTCTCCTTCTCTGTCACTTCCAGGTGATAAATCTCCAGCTTATAACAAAAATTCTTGTTGTTAGTCCCTAAGTGCATGACCTTGGACTCTGCACTATTACATTTCATCCCATTTCTATTACTCCCATTTTCAAGGTCTTTCAGATCTTTTTGTATGGAATTCCCATCCTCTGTATTGGCAATACCTCCCAACGTTGTGTCAGCCACAGATTTTAGTAGCGCACTCCCACTTTTTGTGCCAAGGTCATTAATTAAGATATTAAATAAGATTGGTCCCAAGACAGGTCCTTGAGGAAATCCTCTAGTAACCTCCCTCCAGCCTGACAGTTCACCTTTCAGTATGACTGTTGAAATCTCCCTTTAACCAGTTCCTTATCCACCTTTCAATGCTCATATTCATCCCCATCTTCTCCAATTTAACTAATAATTTCCCATGTGGAACTGTATCCATTGCCTTACTGAAATCCACGTGGATTAGCTCTACTGCATTTCCGCTATCTAAAAAATCAGTTATCTTCTCAAAGAGAGAGATCATGTTGGTCTGGCATTATCTACCCTTTATAAAATCATATTGTATTTTATTCCAGTTATTATTTACCACTATGTCTTTAACTACCTTCTCTTTCAAAAATTGTTTCAAGACCTTGCATGCAATTGAGGTCAAACTGACAGGCCTGCAGTTTGGTCCACTACTAGATGGAAATGGGAGAATCATCCAGGATAATACAGAAAAGGCAGCAGAGGTGTTTAATAAATATTTCTGTTCTGTATCGGGGAAAAACATGATGTAGTCATATCATATGATAATGCTCTTTCTGTTCCACTAATATCTCAGGAGGATGTTAAACAGCAGCTATAAAGTTAGACGTTTTAAAATCAGCAGGTCCAGACAACTTGCATCGAAGAGTTTTAAAGGAGCTGGCTGAGGAGTTTGCTAGACTGTGACTGTTGTTTTGGAACACTAAGGAAGATTCAGAACACTGGAAGAAAGCGAACGTCGTGGGGTAAAGGGGATGACTGATCCTGGGCGAGATAATGGAGTGGCTGATACGGGACTCGATTAATAAAGAATTAAAGGAGTTTAAGATAATTTATGCCAATCAACTCGGGTTTATGGAAAGTAGATCCTGTCAGACTAAGTGGATATCTTTTTTGAGTAGATTACAAGTTTGGCTGATAAAGGTAATAGTGTTGATGTAAGCTAGTTAGACTTCTGTAAGGCCTTTGACTTGGTGCCACATGACATTTTGATTAATACAGCTAATTGTCAATGTCTACATCAGGGAACAAAGACTGTCGGCCACACTTACAGGATGGGGGCCTCTGTCCTGGGAAGCAGTGACGGGGGAAAATGTGGGGGTTGTGATGGACAATCAGCTGAACATGAGCTCCCAGTGGGGCACTGTGGCCAAAAGGGCTAATGTGATCCTGGGCTGTGTAAACAGGGATTTTGAGTAGGAGCCCAGAGGATCTATTGCCTCTGTATTTGGCACTGGTGTGATGGCTGCTTCCCTTCTCTGCAGACTGGGAAGGCGGGAGGGAGATGTGGCCATGGTTACTAATAGAAGTGAAGGGTACAGACATGTTAGCAGCAGCCTGTGGAAGCTCATATATCTCCGACTCCCAGCCCAGTGCACCTTCCCCTCGGCTCCCTTGTGAGGGAGGGTCTCTCTCTCCCCCTCTTTAGCCTGCTTGCAGCAGCCAAGCATACCAACGAAACAGACAGGCTCCATCCCTCTTGAGTTACCCAGTGTCGCACTAAATCTCAGCAGTTGTATCCTAGCAGCATCCCTTTTACAGGGATCTTGCTTATTGCTTTCTCCATCTGTGTGCAGAACAGCATTCTAAGGTGAATATTTTCAAATGCCAGTTTTGGAACGCTGCATCTCAAGAACACCTTGATCGAGTGGCCCCAAATTCCCCCCACAGACTCTACCCCAGGCCCCGAACTGGTACATCCATTTTCAAATAGATCTGACTCTGCCTGTGGATTTTCGATCCGTTTGAAGATTTGTCCTTAAGCAGAAATGCGGATGCAGCTTCACTTCCGAGGGGCTTGGTGTTGCTCCAGAAAGCACAGTAAGTAAAGGAGAGCAGGGCCAAGGGCCGTGTGCTATGACATGAAGAACAGGGAAACGGACACAATGGCATGAGACTAGCAGGCTCGGGCAAGAGGAAAGCTCCCAAGCTAACAATCCAGCCAAGGAACCCTCCTGCTCCGGGCCCTGGGGGATGGCCCCACAGCATCTTACCCAGCTCTATTTTCTAGGCTTTGTTTAAGCTCCCAAATTTGTAACCAGGCCTGAGGTAGCTTGGGTACTCATCACTCTGGGTAGGTAGCTCCGCACCCCGGTAAGAAGCCGGTGGCATGCTATGCTATTGAGAGGTGTGGTATAAAACCCAGCTTAGAGAGATCTAGTTGCTCCATCATGAAGATTGCAACAGCATTTCTCTTCAAAGCCCAATTTTCAAACTTCTCTGCATGCTTAGTCAGATCTGCTTGAAATCTGGCATGCCGGTTCAAGGCCCAGGGAAGCGTTTGTGGTGAAAAATTGGCAGCGTTGGGTCAAAAAGTTCTTGAGAGACCAATCCCCCCAATGACTTTTTGTTGTTTACCTTTTAAATTTCTTACAATGTTTTTTGCTCCAACATGGAAAATCTACTTGAAACCTACATCCCTGAGCTGCTCCTACTGAGATCTAAGTCTGGTACCCAGGAGGAGTGCCTAGCACTTTGGTTCTTATCCTCCAGAGCAGTGTATTGCACAGCTCCCCGCCTTATAAAGACTGACGGTGCAGACTCCAACTTTTAGTGCTGGGACTCACAGAAGCGATCACGGCAGCTGCCAGCGTTGCCAACTCTCATGATTCTGTCATGAGTCTCGTGATAATGACTGTTTTCCTTAAAGCCCCAGCTCCTGGAGTCAAATGGAGATGTGATTTCAACCTTCATTTTTAAAGAAAAAGTAAATGTCTAGCCCTTGTGGCTGTGGAGAGGGCTTCAAAATGTGACCCCCTAGTGTACCATAAAGGCTCAAAAAGCAGACAGCAAATAAAAACAACACCAGATCTGTTATTTTTACAGTATCAGAGGGGTAGCCGTGTTAGTCTGGATCTGCAGAAGCGACAAAGGGTCCTGTGGCACCTTATAGACTAACAGAGGTATTGAAGCATAAGCTTTCGTGGGTGAATACCCACTTCTTCGGATGCAAGCAGTGGAAATGTCCAGAGGCAGATATAAATGTATAAAAGTGGTTTGGGGATGAAGATGCGTGCTGTAGCCACCAATGAAACAGGCCACCACTTTAAAAACACCGCCCTGCTCCACAGACGGGCTGGGGGAGAGGAGTGCGTCGTGCATGGGGCGGACGTTTATAGGAGACACTTTGTGTTTACTCTCTGATGTTTGCAGTGATCTCGGACAGGCCAGCCAGGCAGGAAAGGGTGCCCGAGAGGGCCCAGAGCGGACTGTGGGGAGGAAAGGGTACTATCAGTTACTGCACTGAGCGGGGAATGGTGAGCACGAGGCAGTGATGGCCAGGGGGGTGCAGGGGCCACAATGAGGTTTTTGCTCCCAGGTGCAATGCCTTCGCACTTTTGCCCGGTGGATGCGTAGGTGGTGGTGGTGGGGACAAAGTCACGAATGGTGTGGAGAAAGTGGGCCATCAGCCAGAGCTGTTCCAGGGTGGGTGCTCAGGTCAAGCGCAGTCTTTTGCTCACTGGGAAATCTCTAGGAGGAGGTGAATGCAAATTCACACCCCCCCTCCAACTCCCTTGTTATGCAAAAACCCAAGCCTTGGAAGCTATGCCCTGGAGAAGGGACCATTGTCTAGTCCAGGGATCTCACACTCAAATCACCAGGAGGGCCACTAGTAAATTGGCCCGAGGGCTGCATCACTGAAACCTTTTCATACAATGATACAAAAGTATAGTCAACAATGAAAATCACGAAGAGTAATATAGTATTCTATTAAAAGTCAATGTATTAACTTTTTAAAAACTGTAATGCAAAGAGGGGTTTTAATAAAATATAAACACTCAGTAATGTTTGGAGCTTGGCTGCCAGTGGAGTTGGCGCGGGCCGCATGTGACCCGCGGGCCACGTTTTTGAGACCCCTTGTCTAGTCAGTACCTGTTCCCACAGTGCACAGATCAAAGGCCCAAGCTGTATAAAGGAAAAACTGACCTATTCAGGGGTGTACTTGTACAGTGACCCAGGCGTTGGCTAGGCTACGCCTACTGTACGGCGTGAACTAAGACACTGGAGATAACCGTACATTGTTAAACTTTATAAAGGACACCCCAGAAATTTGGCAAAAACACAAACAATACGAAGTAACATCAACTATTTGCTTAGGAAAAGAATCACCCATAAATGACCATCACACAAATGTAACTGTGACACTCTGAGCACCTTTCCCAGCCCTGTGGCAGGAAAGCTGGTCTCTCTCCCCAACAGTAGCTAGTCCAATAAAAGATATTCCCTCCCCCACCTTGTCTATCACAATAAAAGAAACCTGTCAACAAGGCGTTGTGGCACCCCAAGAAGGAATCGGCTCCTGCTCTCCTGGGCTGCAAAGTCCAGTTTTACACCTGCTGTCCCTCCTTCGTCTCTCTCTGGCCTGCACCTCTGTCCAGCGGTCCGCCCGCAAGCAACAGCTCCTCATCCGAAAGGCCACACCAGTTCCCCAGGCGCCCAACTGTATTTCCTCTGTCAGTGCCCCAATGAGCAACCTCCCTGGCGATATGCTTTGTGCTCCTCGGCCCTTCACAGTCCAGCTTCCTCTGGCTAAACCCCTTTTTAACCAGCACTACCTTCTTTTGCCTCCTTCTGTAACTGCCGTCCAGCATCCCCTTTGGGCAGTTCCTGAGCTTCCCCCCAGCTCCAGACGCCCTCTCGCCTTTCTCTCTCCCCTGGGCAGCATTCTGAGAAGCTGCTGGTCCTATCACCTGCCCCTCTTGGTGGAAAGTACAGTAGGTGCTAATGCTGGGGCCAGGGTTATTGCACGTATGCTGAGCTAAGGTGGTTATGAACGGGCAATCATTGGGAGAACCCCTGTGTGGCGTTTGAAGGACTGACTCCTACGCGAGCCCCTGGCGGAGCTGTGAGGACGTCTGGTAAGTGTTCCACCTTAGGCGTCAGTTCTCTGGTGGTTTGAATAGGTTTTCCCTGTAATGCTTTCACCGTCCGAATACGTGTGCTTGCTTAGAGAGCTGTGTTATAACTCACCCGTCGGTAACCATGCTGTTCCTAGCCTCGGCGGAGACAGCGGATGCAGACCCTGGGCCGTCTGGCTCACTGGGGTATCAGAAGATCCGTGCAGCCTGGACACACCCTGGCCAGGAGGGCACGAGATGCAGGCCTTGGTCCCAGGGTGGTGATGGCTGGGAGCCAGGAGCCCAGAATAGGTGCCCTCCAGAGAGCAAGTGGGGGCTGTTGCCCTGACCTGGCATTGGGCATGTGGGGAAGGGGGGTGGCCGGGCACTGAGTGCCGGTGTGTGTGTGGGGGTGTCGGTGCATCCAACCTGGGCAGGGTAAGTGGGGGGTGTCTGTCGCTTAGGGAGGGGCCCATGGGGGGGTCAGTTGCTAAGGGGAGGAGCTGGGATGGGGTGAGTCACTGGGGGCAGGGCCCCATGGGAGGAGGGGTGAGTTACCAAGGGGCAGGGCAGGACCCCACTGGGTCAGTCGCTAAGGGGTGGGGCCGGAGGTGGAGCCAGGGTGGGTGAGTTGCTAAGGGAGGGGCCGGAGAGGGGGGTCAATAGGTAAGGGACAGGGTTGGGGGTGGGGGTTAGTTGCTAAGGGAGGGATGGGGGAATGTGTTGCTAAGGGGAATGGCCAGAGGCTGGCCAGGGGGTGTCAGTTGCTAGGGGAGGAGCCAGGGTGACTATCAGTAGCGATGGGGTGGGGCCAGTCGCTAAGGGGTGGGGTGGGGTCAGTTGCTAGGGGAGGAGCCGGGCTGGGGTCAGTAGCTATGGGGTGGGGGTGGAGGGCGGGATCAGTAGCTAGGGGAGGAGCCGGGGCGGGGTCCAGTAGCCAAGGGGGAGGGTTCGGGGTGGGGTCAGTTGCTAGGGGAGGAGCCAGGCTGGGGTCAGTAGCTAGGGGAGGAGCCGGGGCGGGGGCCAATAGCCAAGGGGCAGGGTTGGGGGTGGGGTCAGTTGGTAGGGGAGGGACGAGGTCAGTCGCTAAGGGGCGGGGCCAGAGATCAGTTGCTAGGTGACGGCCCCGCGGTGGCGGTGGGGGAGGGGATCCACGTTCCAGAGGGGGTCGCGGCGCCTTCCCGGGGTCAGAGGTCGTGGCGCGGATCAGGGCGGTTTCCGGTGCGGACCCCCCCCCGCCGGAAGCCCCTCCCGTGTGTGGCGGGGCGGGGCCGGCGGGCGGAGCGCGGCGGCGGCATGGAGTGAGCACGGCGGCGGCGGGGACCCAGCGGGCTGCGATGGAGGCGGCGCGGGGGGTCTGGCTCCTGCTGCTGCTCGGTGAGTGCGGGGCGGCCGGGCCCAGCGCCCCCCCGAACCCGGCCCGGGTCACACGGGCCCCGGGGGGGCGGCTGGGCTGCGGGGCGTGGTGTGGGCCCCCTGTATGTGGGGCTGGCGGCGCGTCCCGGGGGCGGGGGTCTGGGCAGCCGGGGAGCGCAGCCCCCGCGGGGGGGTCCGGACCCGTACAGGGGCGGCCCGTTCTTCCACAGCCCCCCCCCGGTCTTCGGAGAAACCGACCCGCCCGCGGAGCGCGCTGGCTGCGAGCCGGGTCTCGCTAGGGGGGAGCCAGAGACTCGGGGAGGGGGGGCAGATAAGACCCCCCCCCCCCCCAGGCCTGAGCGCCCAGGCCCTGGGGCTTCATCCAGCGAGTCCTGCTGCCGGCTCAGGGACTTGGGTGCACAAGAGCCTGTCTCGGGCAAACCCAGGCGATGGATCCAGCCCAGCCCGTGGTGGGCTGTTCCCCTGGCTGGGCGCCTGTATTGTTCCCTTCTCGCTGGACATGAGGGGTAGCTCCCCCCCCCCCCCCCCGTTCCAGTCCCCAGCCGTCGGTTATGGGTTTGCTTGTTAGACTAAAGAACTTGTAATGATCCAGCAGCCTCTTAAACTGTGATCAAGTCGCCTTTGAACTTTCTCTTTGGTAAATGCAATTGACGGGGCTCTTTACGTTTCTCATTAGGAGGGGTGTTTTCTGGGCTGTGAATCCTTCTTGTGGCTCGTTTCAATTTTTCAGCATCCTTTTGGAAGTGTGGACACCAGAACTGGACACTGTGTTCCAGCCAGGGTGTTCTCTACCTCATGTACAGAGATAACACCTCCCTGTGCTGTTCTTTGTTCCCTGTTAGTTCATACATGCAAGGATCACCTTAACCCTTCTGGCCACTACATTGCTCCGGGAGCTCGTGGTCAGCTGGTTTCCACCAGTCCTTTTCAGTACCAGCTTTCCAAATGGTGTACTCTTGCCTGCTCATGTCCCTCTGTCACAGTCCTCCCCATTAATGCGGGATTCCTTCAGCTGAGGAGGAAGCATCAGGAGCACAGGAACTGCAAAGCAGTGAGAACCCATGTGCATGGAATGGTCCATAATAGCACGAGGCTAAAGACTGAAAGGAAGCCTTGTGGCCACTTGTGAAAAAGACTGTTGCTTTTTATCCACTTCACCAAGTGTTACTGCTTGATGCAGGATGGCTGCATGCCCTGTAAACAATAATGCCCTCTAGGGAACACCTTCATTTCAAGCTGTAACAACTTTAATACAAATCTTTTCGATCTTGCAATTTGGAACTTTGTTCTAAACTAGCAAGGTCTGACGTGAGAGTAGAGGGAGTTGGGTTTAGCTGGCATGTTTTTAGGATTTGAAATGTGTATTATGGTCAGGTAATCTGCCGTCTTGAATTTTGCCTGGTTGGATCCCTACCCTGACATGTCCTTGAGAGAAGTGACAGCATCTTGCCCTCCTTTAGCTTCTATGTAAAGTGTGATCTTTGCAAACCAGCAGCAAGTACTCCCTGGGTCAGAGGTGCTGTGCATAGCTCAGTAAGAGTCCTGTTGGCTGTGTGAATAGGAGTGCTGTGTCGGACTGAGATGGGCACAGAGAATGGGAGGGTAAGGTACTGGATATTCCCAGGTCCTGTTGCCATTTCCCCGAGGGCAGCAGTAAGGTGGTGTGATTGTGATGTGTAGGAAGTGTCACAGAGCTCTGCATTTTCTAACAATTTTGGTTTGCTTTTCCTTGTAAGGGGACCTTAACTCAGCATGTAAGTTTTGGGAAGGAAACTCTAATATTCTAGAAGGGCTTGAGGAGCACAGGGCTGTGTTGACTGCCAGCAAATTTAATTCCACACTGGCTAAGCTTTTTGCTTGTGATGCTTAGTTATAACCACAACCATAGTTTTGAAAGTGAGGAAATTAGAAGGCTGTTATTTGGGGGGGGGGGGGAAAGAGAAATCTAAGCATGAATCTGGAAATACTTAGCTTTATAAAGCATTCCTGGCAGAGTATTTCCAGACTCTTCAGTGCTTATGTTATTTGGATGACTCAGGCAGCATTTGTTTTTTTTTAATATCTACAGCGTTCTAATGTGTGAGTTAAGATGTCAAATTATTTATTTTAACACTCTGTGACATGTGCATTAAAGAGAGTGAATATATTTTTGGAGGGATGTGTTTCCAATACCAGTGATATAACGTATTTGTGCTTTCCAATGAGGCTTTGGCAGAGTTAATCACAAGAGTCCATTAAGGAAGTTAAGTAGTCCCAGGGTGAGAGGTAAAGTTCTGTCCTATTAGAAAGTGGCTATGAGAAATCAGAGGAATAAACGGCCAACTTTCACTGTAGAAAAAGGTTACCAGTGTGGTGCTCCAAAAGCCTGTACTAGGATCAGTGTGTAATAAATACATTAATTGCATAAAAATACCAGTGTTAAAAGCACATGAAAGTTGCAAAGTGAACATGCAAAAGTTAGGAAATGCCAGAATGAAGGTTGCCTGAGAGTCTTAACTTGGCCCCTTTGTGCATATGGATTATGATTCCGTCTTTAGTTACATGATCACATACTATTTGTTTCCACAGGACAGATTGCTCAGGGAATGACTTAGGGTTGTGCATTGTGTAGTGAATGAAACTTGCCTGTTAGGAGCTCTGCTTCATTTGTTGCAGAATTGGGAAGGTATGTGGTGAAGGAATCAGGGAACTGCAGGAAGAAAAAGGATGGCCGCATGGTGAAGACAAGTTGAATGCTGCCCTGGATTCTATCCCTGCCTCTGCCACAGAGTTTCTATATGATACTGGGCAAGTCACAAATGAAAACTTTCACAGATGGCCACTGAGTGAGTGTTCCTCAGAGTATCCATCTTGAGCCACTGGGGTCTGACTTGCGGAAGTGCTGAATGCTCACACTTCCAACTGAAAGCAATGGGAGCTGTGTTCTGAACGAATGCAGTGCTACGCAGTGCTATTCTGAAAAATCAGTGCCTAGGTGTGTCAAATTGGGCACCCGTGTTAGTGGAGACTTAGGACCTTAATCTCTCTCTGCCTCAGTTCTCCACCCGTATAATGGGGATAATTCGATCTCCTCTCATGGGTGTTGTGAAGCACTCAGATACTGTAGTGATGAGCCCCACAGAAAAGCCCTTGAGGAAACTAATCTGTATTCAGAGCAGGGTTTGAATAGTGTGTAATGAGAAGCACAGTCAGGAAAGTAACTGAAATATTTCCCTCCTGGACTGTATTTTCTAAATGGACAATCTGCCTAATTCTCAATTACTGAGGGACAATCTCCACTCACTGATATATTTTGCTTTTCACAACCAAATTTCCATACAACTTTTCATGAGTGATGTGCCCAAGTATTCGGATTCTAATATCTAAACTGTATTGTTAAATCTATTCACCTACATTTGGGTTATTGCTGATAATGTAGTCTATGTATCGTATGACTTTTTAAAACTAACTTTGTATTTGTGGATAATCTAAGCACTGTAGCCAGATGTACAGACACTCTTTCCCCAAACTATGTATTAGATAGGTTTTTTTTAACATTAGCTTTAATAAAATTTTTAAATCTGTTCTTATCAAATAAGGCATGGAGCCACTTAAGTCAGCACCATCCATCCTGTGTACCGAACAAGAAATTTGGCATGTGACCATTCAATTGAAGACTGTATCATAATATGTATGCACAAGACAGTATACCTAGGCAACCTGAATTCTGGCCTTTCCTAACTTTTGACTCTGAAAACTTAACGGGTTAACATTTTTTGTATGAAACCTCTTATTTTTTTTTAAACTTAAAAATTGAAGAAACAAATTTAGGATTCAGAAGAGGATTATGTTCATATGGAGGACAATATCTAGTTATATTAGGTAACTAATATATAATCCCTCCTGCTTCATAGCAGAAGCTAGGTTCTTACTTATAGGGGTAAGAAGAAACTTCCTCTGTGGACAGGTTATTCCACAGTTACCCAGTTGGAGAGTGTTCTTGTACCTTCCTCTAACTAAAGCATCAGGTAAAGACCACTGTTGGGGACAGGGCCAATGGGCCCTGCTCTGATCTGACAGTGCTTTTTTTTCCAAATTAATTGGTAATTAAGATCTGATGAAGACTCCAATCTGTAAAAATGGGAGCAACCAGATGTGAGCGGAGAGACCAGAAACTGGAGCCCTTGGCAATGTCAGGACTCCAGCAACCGCCAGTGCTTTTAAATGCTTCATAGGAAAAGTTTAGTAACCACCTCCTGTTGCTGGTTTTAAATGTTACTTTAAGAGCTGTTATTTACATTCTTCCAGTAAGTAGCTAATACAGTGTGGGGCCGCATTAAGTATCTGAAATATTTCAATACTATGCTCTTTCTTAAAGCAGGAAAGAGTGGCAAGAAGCCGCGCATGCAACAGGATAACTGCTACAAGAGTGCAGGGAAGATTCAGCTGGTATGATTAGTTACAGTGCGGCAACCTGAGCATTGTGGATGGAATACCAGAGGCGTGTCAACCTCCTCCTAGCCCTGGCCAAAATGGCCATCTATAAAACCAGGGAGAGGAGGTCTCTTGTGACTGTGTGGCCTATTTCCGATCCTCCGTCCACTCACGCATCTGGGCAGAGTTCCTCTGGGCGGCGTCCGCTGGCTACCTTGACGCCTTCGAGGAGCAGTGAGCGCTGTCCGGGGTTCTCTGCTCGGTGTCCCCGTCAGGTTCCCTTTGTTTAGCCCTGTGTCCTCACTCCCGTTCCTGATATCTCTTTAGTTGTCCCCCTAATTATTTGGAATCCCGGACCTGTGGATCCTCCCCTTAGGCTCAGGGGAGGTCCTTTAGCAGTGGGCGGGTTTCTGCCCATCCACTTCCTGGGTCCCAACACGACCAGAGGCTTTTGAAATAAATGAGCTGTTAAATTGAAAAGCAGCCCTTCTCCTGGCAGGAACTTGTACTGGGTTGAGACTTGCCTGCCCGAGTATTGCCTGCTTGTTAGTGCAAATTGCATTCTTTGTGTGGTGGTCCCATTGTTGTCTGGCAAAGTAGGGGCTGTGTCTTTATTTGATCAGTAAAGCACCCATCACACTTGTGGGCTCTGTACATATAGTAAAAAGGGTGACATTAAACCGGGCCACAGTTACCCACTGAAGCGCTCCCTCTGCTTAAATTTGTATTGATTTATCAAGTTTAGCAGGAGGAATTGAAAAGAATTACTAAGGATGCATGGTAGGCAGGTGCCTAAAACATTGTAACACAGTCCTCCTTGTGCTGTCCCCAAGCTTTATGCTTTGCAGAGACCTCTGTGTGCTTCATGAATACAAGTTACTTCACACATGGGACCTCAGAAAGCAGAGTCTTCATGTAGCTGATTTATTAGTGAAATGCAAGGCACACATTTATAATGCAGATATAGTATTCATGCAATGATAAGATTATCGAGTTAAAATCAGACAGGAAATATGGCAGTTAAGGCAACAGCTGCATTACCTTGATCCCATTAGACATACGGTGTGTTTTCAGGCATGTGTTCCATAGCATAACTAAGAATGTATTTATATATTTAACAAGAAATATAGTAATAGAAATTGCAGCTTTGTAGTGGGACGAAGTTAGTGTTACTGCTGGGACTCTAACTCTCGCATTTACTGGCTTTTTTGTGTCTTACCTGCGTGTTTAGCATTATATTGCCGTAGGATTTTTTTTGCATTTAATTTACTTGTTTGCATCAATCTTTAAGCCAGAAGGGACTATGGTGACCATCTAGTCTGACCGCGTGTGAAATATAGGCTGTAGAATTTCACCAAGTGATTCCCATGGCAAGCCCTTAACTCATAGTGAAGGCTGAGCTAGAGTTTACTCTGATTTCTAGCAAGGGTGAGTGCCTGTGGTGCAGATTGTGGCTTTATCTGGCCACACTAGGGGAGTGAACTGGGTCAGCTCTGCTGGTGGCTGTCATGGGGGCACATCCCTGGCATAGACAAGGCCTAGCTCTCCGTCCTTGAAATTGACTCAGTACCAGTCCCTGACTTGAGGCCCTGCTTCGGCTGGGGAGGGAGTACTTGTGATGTCACAAAGGGGAGGAGCTTCATTAGGCTCTGATAAGTCTTAGCTGAGTGTGCGGATAGAGATTCTATTTTTGATTAACAATTAATTAAAACCTGCTGAGTGGCAGTACAGGTTGGAGCGGTTCAGGTCCATCTACCCAAGCCCTTAACAACCTGGAAATAACAAGGGGGAAGACGTGTGCGTTCCTTGCCACCTTCACATCACCTACAGTGCTGTCAATAACACACTCCAGCGCTCCAGAAGGCTTTCATTTCCATCTCCCATAGATACCCAAAAGCAATACGTGCCCAGCTTCATCAAACATGTCCTGTCCAGCAAGGCATTAACAGATCAGCATGTCTGACTGTCACGTCTCATGTGTATTTGGAAAGTTCTTCTGCCTTAATGCTGCTGAGGTCACTGTTAAGGTTTTATGTGAGTCTTTACAGCTTCTGCTGAAAACCACGCTCTCGAGTTAAGAGCTGTCAGACTCCCATCCTCTGTGGATTGGTGACAGAGAGGCTCACCACACGGGTACTGACTTAACACCCACAGCCCTTGGGTGTAACCCGCTATGTGTTAGTCAGCAGTGGAACAGTGGTGATCATGAATCCTGAACCCTGTCCCTGGTTATGAGAGAGGGCTGTGGGTTATAGTAGTCACTCTGGAAGGCATTTGGTGCAGTGGATGTGACTGGAATTTGTCGTGTTTCTAACTCTAAGGATGGTTAGGCACTGGAACAGGTTACCACGGGGACCATGGAATTCCCAAAATTGGAGGTGTTTAAGAACAGGTTGGACCAAACACCTGTCAAGGATGGTCTAGGTTTAGTTGGTCCTGCCTCAGCGCACAGGGTCTTGTCTAGATGACGTCTTGAGATCTCTTCCAGCCCTGCCTTTGTATGATTCTATGTTAGAGACCTGGGTTGTGGGCCTGAAGTGATCTTGTATAAGCTCACTGCTAACTTCTTTTTAAAATGGTGTTCAGTGGTGTTTCTGGTGTGGCCATAGCCTAGTCAGCAGTAGAGGGAGTAAATTGCTTGGGAGTTTAAACAGAAGAGGTGAGATTTGAATACCTGGTTTGATGGTGTTTGTGCTGCTTGTCGTCAGATTCTGCGGGTTTGCTTTGCCACTGTGTCTCAGAAGTTGCAAGATGCTCTGTAGATGCTCTTGATGTATGAGTGATATTGTAGGTCTCATCAAACCATCATGAAAACTTAAAATAATGCTCGGTGTTTATTCTGTGTGATTTGACTTGTGCCATTAAAAACCTTTTCAACGAAAATCTCATTGAAAGTTGCTGTTAAATTGAACTCTGAGTAACACAACCTTAAGTATGGAGTTGGGACCAGCGCCTCCGTAATCCCATGGACTGGGGTATAAATTTAGGCCTGTGTACGACCCTCAGTTCGTCCCAGATCCCCCACTGTGATGTCAGTGGGAAGTTTGCCCAAACCTCAAGGATAGAATCTGGTCCTTACATATTGACTGCATTTTTAGTTACCATTATTTATTCAGCACCTGATTGTCTAACTTGGCAGTGCTTAGTAGGAAGCATTCTTGCCAGCATCACTGTTCGTCTGCCCTTTGCTTGTCCTTTGTCTCCTCTTTCCTTTACTCTGCATCTTCTTATTTTCTTCCTCACGGCCCCTTGCAATTACTATCCCTGTTCGTTTTCCTCCCGCTCCCTTCCTGTTTTCATCTGCTCGGATGCTCAGTGCTTTAGAGGTCTCACCCTAGTTAAATGAATGGGGTGGAGGGAGTTCCTGCCTTAGAGAAGAAGGATGGGGTGCTGGCCAGGGAGTGGGGAGACCCGAGTTCAGTTTCCTGCTCCACAGCAGGCTGCCTGTGTGATCTTAGACAAATCTCTGTGCCTTGGTCCCTGTTTGAGAGACGGGGACAATGGCGCAGCCCTCAGAGGTTGCGGTGGGTAAAGCATTCAAGGTTGAGATGCTCAGATGCTGTGGTGATCGGGGATGGAGAGACTGTTGCCACTCTGGGAGCCAGTATTTCAGCCTGTCTGTAGAGCTGGGAAATCAACGCTGATGTGGGGCACTTCGATCTCGCATTTTGAAGGCTTTCCATACAACTGGGAGGCATAGAAGCCGACCCTTTGAAATGAAAGCTCAGATTCTCTAGCCCCTGGACACGCCATGTGGCTCTCAGATTCGTGAATCCCTTCTTATTTAAATTTGTTTCTCCGGTGAAGCCATTCAGGGAAAACCCACCACAGATAAACATTTTGGGTAAAAAACAAAACCAGACCCCCACTGAACTTAAGTTCTACCCTGTGTTGTTTCAACAGCCAAAAGTGTGTGTCTACAGGGCAAACAAAGCCAAAAAGCCACCTTGTGACAGCGAATCTCAGAGCCCAGGCCAGCTGTCTCAGGCTTGCTCTATGGGACTAAAAATTGCAGTGCGGATGTTCCCACTTGGGCTGGAGCCCAGGCTCTGAGGCCCCCCCTCAGGCTCCAGCCCAAACATCTACACCGCGATTTTTAGCCCCTTAGCGCAGCCCAAGTCAGCTGGTACGGGCTCCAAGACTGTCTGCCTCAGGGGTTTTTCTGCAGTGTAGACGGACTGTTAGGTGATTCAGAGACTTCGACGAGGCTACCTTTCCTATGGGGCTCCCAGCCTGAACTCAGCCCTGATGCACCGAGTGGCAGACAGTAAGGAGGATGTGTGGGGAGTAAGGACCAGGGTCCCAGCATGATAACCATGCAGTCATTCAGGTCAAGGCTTGGGGGGTTCAAATATAAAAATAAGACCCAAGTTACAAGTAGTAAAATGACTTTTGTAGCCATCGCTGCAGATGAGCACTTCAGCAGGGACTTGGCGAGTGAGCTTGGCCTGTCGCCCGCGTGCTCCAGTTCTCCTGGCCTCCTGTTGATTTGGGTTTGTGTGTCCGCTCTATGGCTTCTCTCTCTCACAGGGAAAGCTCCATGGGATGAGCGTGGGGAGGGCACAGACAGACTGCTTTCCCTACTGGAATGTACAATGCCTAGCTAGCTGTTAGCATTGGCCAGTGAGCAGCAGTTCCTCCCCCAACTCCATCAACAGCTGTCTGCCATCCCCCAACGCCCTGCCAACCTGATGGAGCTGAGGGAGGCTGCCCGAGAAATGCAGCGAAACCGAGAAGCTCAGTAACGCGTTATAAAAAGCCTCTGCAACTCGCAATGCTGTGAGAGACCTCCAGGGTTAGGAATCGAACGCAGGTTTTGTGTCCTTCCCTGGAGGAGGCTTGCAGTGCCCCCTCCGTGTTCCCCTCTCCCCTTGGGCTGAGCATCTCTTCTCTTGCTGCTGCTCCCTCCTTCAGGCCAATGGAGCCTCCCTTTCCTGTTCTCTCCTTTCCTCCCCCCGGGCTCCCTTGCCATATCCAGAGCTAAACAGTGCCAATCACCTGACTGGGAAGTGCCTCTCTGGGCAGGTCCTGGACAAAGGAGCTACCTAATGAATAGGACCGTGGAACACTTCTTATGCCCAGTTGCCCCTTCCCTCCCTGCAGGTGTGTGATCCCAGGCACCCTTCTTTCCCTCTGCCAGGACGCAGTGGGAGTCTGCCCTACCTGCCAGTAGTTCCTGGCCTACTTCACAAGGCTCCTGCGCAGGCACTGGGGTGCCTAAGTGTTGTGTTACCCTCTCAAACAACTCGGAATGTTTGTTGCAAGACAATCAACTCCTTTAACGACTGCCTTTGGGAAGTATGCGCTCCGTGGCACTCTCTTCTCGCAAGACAATCAACTCCTTTAACGACTGCCTTTGGGAAGTATGCGCTCCGTGGCACTCTCTTCTCGGCTGTTCCTCGAAGAGGAAATACATTCATCTGCACTAGTCCCAGTCTGTTGATGCTGCAGAGCTCAGCGTTCGCATAAAGCTAAGCGTGTCGGAGGGGAGTAACGTTGCACAGCTGATGGAACGGTATTCAGCGCTCCAGCTTTACTCTGCATGTGTAAGGAGCTGTGATTGGGTGCTGCTATTGGACTGGAAATAACATGCAATTTGGAGGCGGCGTGCACAAAATGCAGCTTTTGTTTAACTAATTAGCACCGGAATTCACAGCATCTTGGGAATCTGGCTTTAGTGCTCAGAACCTGACAAAGCTCTGACTGGTAGCTCCTCATTCGCCTGGGTGGATTTTTAAGAACATAAGAACGGCCGTGCTGGGTCAGACCAATGGTCCAGCTAGCCCAGTGTCCTGTCTTCTGACAGTGGCCAATGCCAGGTGCCCCAGAGGGAACGAACAGAACAGAATTATTGTGTGATCCATCCCCTGTCGTCCAGTCTTCTGGCAGTCAGGGGCTTAGGGACACCCAGAGCATGAGGTTGCATCTCTGACAATCTTGGCTAATAAGGTCCATCCGTGGCTATCCTCCATGAATTTATCTAATTGGTTTTTGAACCCAGTTATACTTTTGGCTTTTCAGCGTGAGTTGGAGCTTTCCTGGCAAGGAGTTCCACAGGTTGACTGTGTTGTGTGCAGGAATACTTCCTTTTGTTTGTTTTAAACATGCTGCCTGTTAAATTAATTGGGTGACCCCTGGTTCATGTGTTACGTGAAGGAGTAAATAACACTTTCCTATTCACTTTCTCCAAATTATTAATGATTTTATAGACCTCTGTCATATCCCCCCCTTAGTCGTTGTCTCTTCCAAGCTGCACAGTCCCAGTCTTTTTAATCTCTCTTCATATAGAAGCTGCTCAATACCCCTAATCATTTTTGTTGCCTTTGCAGTTCTAATATCTTTGAGACTGGGTGACCAGAACTGCAGGCAATATTCAAGATGTGGGCGTACCATGGATTTTTATAGTGGCATTATGATATTTTCTGTTTTGTTATCTATCCCTTTCCTAATGGTTTTTAACATTGTTCGCTTTTTTGATTGCCGCTACATATTTAGCACGTGTTTCAGAGAACTATCCATGATAACTTCAAGATCTTTCTTGAGTGGTAACAGCTAATTTAGACCCCATCATTTTGTATGTGTAGTTGGGATTATGTTTTCCAATGTGCATTATTTTGCATTTATCAACATTGAATTTCATTTGCCATTTTGTTGCCCCATCATTTAGTGTTGTGAGATCCCTTTGTAACTCGTCACAGTCTGCTTTGGATTTAACTATCTTGAGCAATTTTGTATTGTCTGCAAATTTTGCCACCTCACTGTTTTACCCTGTTTTCCAGATCATTTATGAATATGTTGAACAGCCCTGGTCCCCATACAGATCCCTGGGGGACCCTGCTATTTACCTTTCTCCAATCTGAAAACGAACGATTTTTTCCTTCCTTTTAACCAGTTACTGATCCATGAGAGGACCTTACCTCTTATCCCACGACAGCTTACTTTGCTGAAGAGCCTTTGGTGAGGGACTTTGTCAAAGGCTTTTTGAAAATCCAAGTACACTATATCGATGAGGTATCCTTGTCCACCTGTTTGTTGATCATCCGCAAACAATTCTAGTAGATTAGTGAGGCGTGATTCCCCTTTACAAAAGCCGTGTTGTCTCTTCCCCAACAAACTTGCAAAATCTCTTGTAAACAGGCCTCAGTATTTCATCAACTTGCTCATAAATCTTGTTCTGTTGTAAGCACAGGCCCGCTGCATTTCCGGGCTGGGCTTTTTACCCTCATTTTGGGCCAAACGATACAATTATTGATGTTTCTGTGTTGCTCTGCTGAAGTTGTTTTAAATGTATTCTTTGTATTTGTCTGTGTGCTGCCTGCTCACTAACTCCAGTATTTGTGTGGTTGTCCCATGTGCACACTTGAAGCCATTGTAAATGTAGATCCAAACTTTAACTTTGTCTGGCGGCTTTAATAGGAAGGCTGACCTTAAATGTAGAATTTATTGGGTGATGTTCAGTCTCATAGGTCCCAGAGGGAGGGTTTCTCCATTGTTCCTTTCCTGTCACTCGACAGCAGTTGAGCGTGCTCAGTAAAGAGGGACTGTTGTTTTGGAGGAAGTGTTGGATGGATCCAATTTACACAGGTCATTTTACCTTGCCCTCTTTTAGTTACTGAAGCAACTTGTATCTGACCAGCCAGTCCATCCTCTTGGGTTAGATCTTGTAGTGAAGTTAGTCTTTCCCAGGATGGCTGACTCTGGCATTCCAGTTACGAGCTGACAAATATTGAAACACGCGGCTGAAATTACTAGCAAGGGAATTATGGGCCAAGTCAATTTCTTCTGTACATTTTCCAGTTTGCATCAGTGTGCAAGTCCTGCTCTTACCCATGTGGTGAATTGTCTGTTTGGTGGTGATGGCGCCCTGTAGGTGATTCATCCCACTTATCAGGATCATGGTTTGTTAAGGAAGCGACAAAGGGTCCTGTGGCACCTTATAGACTAACAGAGGTATTGGAGCATAAGCTTTCGTGGGTGAATACCCACTTCTTCGGATGCAAGCAGTGGATGCTTGCATCCGAAGAAGTGGGTATTCACCCACGAAAGCTTATGCTCCAATACCTCTGTTAGTCTATAAGGTGCCACAGGACCCTTTGTCGCTTCTACAGATCCAGACTAACACGGCTACCCCTCTGATACTTGGTTTGTTAAGGAGAGTTTTTTCCTAAATGTAATGTCTTGATACTGCTTAGCTGAATCCAGGCATTTCTTTGTTCTAACCCTACTCTCTGTTTTATATGACTTTTCTTGTTCATAGATTCCCAGGTCATTGAGATCCTATAGTCTGACCTTTTTGTATAAAATAGGCCAGAGAGTGGCCCTGAATTAATTCTTTGAGCAGATCTTTTAGAAAAACATCCAATATTGATTTTAAAGACATCAGGGGTGGAGACTCCACCATGACCCTTGGTAAATTGTTCCAATGGTTAATTACTCTCACTGTTAAAAATGTATACCTTATTTACAGTCTGTTTGTCTAGTTTCAACTTCCAGCCATTGGATTTTACCTTTCTCTGCTAGGCTGAGGACTCATTGTCAAAGGTGTTCTCTGTGAATGGTACAGACTTTGTACCAACCGTTTAAATGGTTAAGCTGAGCAAAAATCTCTCTGGGCTCTGAATAGCTATTTTGTTCACAACTCAGTTGCTGTGAAATTTAAAAAATAAATCAACTCCATACTCCTGGGGGCTGCTCTGAACTGATGAGACCCCACTTCTGGCTTTGCAGCAGCACTCAACTGACCACCATCCAAGAGCTGAGCTGTGGATTATACAAACAAGGAATTAGTCTGAGCAGCATTAAATCCCTCTTCAAAGCTGAATGCCTAGCTTCACCATGATGAGGAAGAATCAAAACCTGATGGTTCATAGAAACCTATCTGAAGAATGGATGTCGATGTAAGCATGTGAATTTCTTCCTACTGTAAATAAAGGGCTCTTTTATTTTTAGGGTTAAACACAACCCCCGTGAATTGAAGTAACATGCTGGGACACGCATTGAAGATCCAATGGAGGGAATCGTGTCTGAAGTTGGGAATTATGTTAATTTATTTAGGGATTTTAAAACAAATGAACAACTTCCATAATGTTGCATTTCACTCAACCTCTTTTTAGCCTTAAATTGTTTGCATTTTCAGTCAATTTTTTAAAACACAAACTAAAAAATATGTAAACCTGCCCATCAGATTGGCCTAGTTGTAAACAACTAAGAGCCGATTCAGGACCCTGCGTGTTGCAGCTTTCTAGGAATACACACCCTGATGTGGAGTCATGTCTTCCTCCTAGGTCTTGTGCAGCTTGGGTGTGAAGCCTTCTGGCACGTTTTGTGTGTCTGTCAGCTCAGCCCAGCCTGATCCTTGCTGGATAAAGCAGAGAATATGTAACATCCAGATCTCTGGGGTATTTCTTCAGGCGAATAAAGCTTCTCCTTCACTTATCAAAGCAGGCAGGCAGAAGGGGAAGACTGGGTCTCGGAGTGCTGGCTCTATACGTATCCGGATCTCGGTACGCCGGCTCTACATAGTACCATGTTGTGCATCCTTGGACCTCGCAGGTCACCAGTGTGTCAGAGCAGAGAGCCCAGTGGGCTTTTTATGGAGAAGTCTGAATAAGGGCCATAAAACATCTCCCCCCGCAGGGTCTGAATCAGAAACAATAATTCCTTATCCCCAGCTTGCTGTTCAGTTCTAGGAGCTAGATCCATTGGCGGCGGTTCTGGTTAACTTGGCGGGTAACTGATTTGTCCTCGCCTGTGTGATGATCTCACTGATTTGTCCTAGCCTGTGTGATGATCTCACCCCCAGAGATGGAGGCTTTGGTGGCCACTGCTCTGACCTCCAGGTTTCTGTACGAAAGCCTATTGGCTACTCCCTCCTTTGTTCAGTATTAGGCACCATGTACACACATACGTTTCACTGGCATGACGTGCGTTGCTAGAGTTAAACTGACGTGTCTTCGATTGATTGTATGCCTTGTGCCTCATTTGTGTGATTTGTTTGCATCTGAGCCCCTGCGCTGGTTGTAGAACGTGGCTGGAGGGGTCGGTGTTCCAGGGTTCCTGGCACTGCTCTCAGGCTTGCTGAATTTCTCATGCCAAGAGGCCAGAGGAACTGTGGGAAGAGGGGCTCAGACTCCCCCCGCGTTGTACAACAGAGCTCAGCTAGCTGCTAGTTCCAGTTCCAAACTAATCTCCGTCCGTGTGGAGGAGGCCCAGGGAGCCCTGCCCTGCAGCAGGAGTCTTGAGAATCGCTCAAGGACCCAGAGGTGGAATGGGCACAGTCTGCTGAAATGGATGGTATCATTCTGTGGAAGAAAACGAGCCTTCACTCTGCTTCTCTTTTCTCTGCTTCCACACTTCTCTGTGCTCCAGGGGAACAATGGCCCAGTGGCTATGGCATTAGCTTGGCACTCAGAAGACCTGGTTCAGTTCCCTGTTCCACACAGTGTGTGGACTCTGGGGCAGTAGGAGAAAGTTCAGGGCCCCATCCAGGCATAACTGACGACACCTTTCTTTAAATTGAGCTGAAAAGCAGCAAGATGTCAGTGATACACATTTAGTGGTGGAGCTGTACATGGCTTTTTCCTACTCCGCTTACAATTCATTTGCTACTTGAATTACTAAGATCAAAGCAGGACTCCACCAAGTACACGTGGGCATAAGTAAATACCCTGATCTTTAGCTCCAGCTCATGAATAAACACTCCTGCCTCTCTCAGCGTTTGAAGTCTAGCTCTTGGTGCTGGAATGTGAAATATTTCATGTTAGCAGTGGGCTTTGGGTATTCATAAACTCCACACAAATGCTCATTGAGCAGCAGACAGACCTGGTCACAAATGTGTTCTTTGTTGATACTGAATCTGCCACGTGTATTTGTAGAGAAATTCCACTGCAATTTTTGATGGTATGGCCAGGCTGTTTGTTTGTTTAGACCCTGAACCAGGTTCTCTTCTAAGAACTGCCGTGAGTGCTGATGCCAGTCTTGCTGGGTTCTCAGGCAGGGCGCACCTTCAGGCCTCTCCTTGGGCCTTTTGAACTTACTGATGATCCTCAGTCGTGATTTTCAGCTGTATAGAGGATTCCGGTCTAGGGGCCATTGCTTTTTTTGTATGCAGCCCCTTCATTTGTTTTATTGCTGGTGGATGGTCACTTGCAGCTCTCAGCCTGTCCCATAGGGTACTTCTGACTTGATGCGACTGTGCACATGAAGTGGAAAGCGAATGGGCTGCGGAGGGGAAGGCGGGTGTGTAACCCAAGGAAAGCCGGACAGGTGCGAGGATGAGAGATGGGATGGAGCAGGGAAGGTGGAGGGTAACCCAAGGTGATTTCAGAGGCACTGAGAGCTCTACTGTGAGATGGACGTGAGAGGGCTTCAGACTGAAGCTGGGAGAGTCCAGCTGAGGATATATGATCCTAGTCTTTTTTTAGGCATGACATTGAAATCTCACTGTTTCTCAGATGGGGCTTAATTACCATCTGCACAAAGGGCTGCCACCTTTCTAATTGCTGGTAACTGGACCCCTCCTAGGCCCTGCCCCGCACCCCACCCCTGCTCCGCCTCTTCTCCCAAGGCCCTGCCCCATCGATCACTCCTCTCCCTCCCCCTCCCTCTGTCGCTCGCTGCATCGTCTCCACCTCCCTCCCTACCCCACCCCTCAACTGAGCTCCCTCTGCTCTGGGTCTGGAATGGGAGCTTCTGCAGCCTGACAAGGGGCCTGGCTGCAGGTTGGAGGTGGCGCCAGGTGAGCAGGGGCTGGTGTGTGTGAATGACCCGGCGCTTCCCTGCAGTAACGGGGCTTTTGATGTCCAGTCAATACATGTGACCGGACACTGCCAGGTCTCCTTTTCGACCGGACCTTCTGGTCAAAAACTGGGCACCTGGCGACCCTAAATGGCACCTGAACACAGAAGCCAAAAACTGGACTGTTTAGGTAAACGCCGTGTGGTGGCAGCCCTATCCGCACAACACATCGGAAATGCAAAATAGCTAGTGGGGGTGCACAAACCTAGAGCATGCCAGCGCCGGGCAAGTTTTGGCTTCATTAGAGAACCAGGGTAGTAAAGCTGCTCAGAGTCCCCTGCAAAAGCTCTGGCCCCCAGTGGTTCCAGACAATAGCGTCAGAAGTTGAGAGACTGAGAGCGAAGAGGGCGGGTAGGTGAGGATGGGGTGGAAGCCGAGAGTAGATGATGGATGGTGTTGATGTACTACTGGCAGTTGGAAGTGTGGGAGCTTGTGAAGAAGGCAAAGTGTAGCTCAGCGCAGGTAAGGATTGGCTTTAACCCCCCCCCCCCCGCCAGGTCCGTGTCTCTGCGAGGCTGTGATCGGTGACTGTCTGTCGTATCGGGTGTCATGGAGTTACTGGTTTGGTGGCACCAGCTTGTTTACTTTTCCAGTTGGCTTAAGGCGTCTGTGGAGATTATTTAGTACAGTTCTGAGAACGCTCTCTATAGTGAAGTGCTGCACGCTTCAGGCACTAGCTAATCTTAAATGAGCAGCCCTCCCCGAGAGGAGAACGAAGGCAGGGTCATGGGGAATGCTTTGTAGCCTGGAGCATGTGAGTCACTATTCCTACTGCTTTAAGTCAAGGGGGAAGAGCAGGAAAGTAATTGCAGCCTTCCTCTTAGAGGAGGAATGTCACATAGAGCCAGTGTCTCACCTGGGCAGGGGGAGTGTTCCAAAGCGACATGGCAAGTCACCTGCTCCTCACCAGGAGGTGGGGCAAAGATTAGTCATGTGACCTGTTGCCATACTCCCCCAGAGCTGTGCTAAGCAAGGGCAGAGGGACTGCCCGGAGAGGCCACCAAAACCCAGTGAGCGTTTCAGAGTCGGGGGTAAACGTGGCGACGTTGATTGGGCATTCTGGCCAGCTGCTAATTATGAGGCCATTGCATTTCACTGGCCGTAACAGGCTTAGCTGCTGAAACCAACAGTCTACCCCTTGCTGTGACCCACCAGGCCGTAGATGTTGGGTATGGGAAAGACAGGTGAGACAGGCCTGGCCATTGGCCGGGGGCCAGTGCGGGCCTGGTCCCTCTGCTGGGCTTCTTTCTCAGCCTTTGTCCAGTATGAGAAGCCCCAAGTGACAGGACGTCTGCCTCTTTCCTTGGGAAGCTGCCCAATGCTCGTGCTGGGCAGTGCAGTGGTGAATGGCTGCAGGTCTCCTGCCCTGCTGGCTCGCAGGGGTTGGCTTTCACTTTAGTTCCAGGCAGCTTTTTAAATAGCAAAATACTCTGTTTTAAACCGTTGTCAGCCTGGTAATCCAGTGCATTGTGGGACAGTCTGGGAAGCAGGGTTCTTGGACGTCCATTTCGTGTATGTGGTGAGCGAAGTGCGATATACTTAGATCTCAAAAAGCAATGATTTCTCTACATCTTGGCGGTGTCAGCCTTGTGTGTATCCACCGCTTTCCCCATCTGCTCTCTGGAGGATCTGCTAGCGACACGTGGCCGCAGAGACCTTTTTCATAAAGGAAAGATAAAGGGGCAGCTGTGGCCGGTTCGTTACTGACACCATCGTTGCTCTGTTCCTGTTTTCCTCTCCCTGATGAGCAGCACTTAGGACAAGTGGTGGACTGGGGGGACGTAAAGCCAGGTTTTATGTCTCATGTCTAAGACTGATACCGAGGGCTTGTCTACACTACAAAATTAGGTTGACCTGTAGCCACCACAGCAATGAAATCGTCTGCTGTCCACCCTGCCCTCCTTCTGTCCTTGGTGTGCGTCCACACCCGGAGCACTTGCACAGACTGAAGTGGGGCACTGTGAGGCACTGATAGCTGCGCAGGGCTCCCAGCTGGCTCTCCCTTGCCCCCGGGGCTGACAGCGGGAGCCCCAAACTAAATGGGAAATAATAGAAGCCGTGAAACTGACAAGAACATCAGTTGCACTGCTGGTAGGCTCCCTGCTGTGAAATTGAGCCATGCTTGGGGCTCAGGGCTGGGGCACTCAGCCCTGGGGGCGGGTTCCCACTCTGAGCCCTGCATGGGGCTGACAGCCAACAGGCGATGTAAGTAACAGTGTCTACATCGGGGTGGCCAACCTGTGGCTCCGGAGCCACATGCGGCTCTTCAGGAGTTACTGTGCGGCTCCTTGTACAGGCACCGACTCCGGGGCTGGAGCTACAGGCACCAACTTTCCAATGTGCGGGGGAGGGGGGCTCACTGCTGAACCCCTGGCTCTGCCACAGGCCCTGCCCCCACTCCACCCCTTCCCACCCCCTCCCCTGCTGTGCCCTCCCTCCTCCCCTCTTCCCCCCCCAGAGCCTCCTGCACGCCATGGAACAGCTGATCAGGAGGGAAAGGGAGGCGCTGATTGGCGGGGCTGCTGATGGGGGGGCTGCTGACATTACTGTGGCTCTTTGGCAATGTACATTGGTAAATTCTGGCTCCTTCTCAGGCTCAGGTTGGCCACCCCTGGTCCACATGGACACTGGTTCACCCTAACTGCATCGACCTAAGGGCTACGCTTCTCATGGCGCAGTTATTAAGTTGATGTAGTCGACGACTTACATTGGTGGGAGCAATGTTGTAGTGTAGACACTTAGGTCGATGTAAGCTTACGTCGACCTAACTCCATAGAGTAGTCCAGGCCTTAAATTGCAGCTTTTATTTCACCCCACCTTGGCCATACAGGCCCACTTTACATGGGTCTCTGAACCAATCTGCAGACCCTTAGGAAGCGGTGAGGGTTGAAGGAAAAGAAGGCTAAGGGGCCATATTTTTGTATTGATACCAGTGGACGTTGTAAACAGATGAGTGACTTTTGCTGCTGCTGGCTAAAGCTTGAAAGGAAGCGCGCCATTGCCCATCAGCTCAAAGCTGGAGCGTGGTGCTTTCCGGCTGGCCATGCAGGAAGCACTGCTGTTACCCAGGAGAGCTGGCATTCCAGGTTAGGGTATCTGGTTTATTGAAAATGTTCAGCAGCTGTTGGGCACTTCATCTGGAAACATTGAGCCTTATTTTTGTGGAGCAGCCCTGGAATGTCTGTGCCCAGGGCAAGCAGCTGTGCTGCATACGTGCGTGCTGGGTGTCTCTAGGAAAAGGGATTGGTTAGGGTTCTCCACTTAGAATAATGGGCTGCCGTTTGCTTTGGCTTTAGGATGCTGACTCTACAAGAACAGGCTATCCGTTTGCGTTGGGATACCCAACCAATGCCCACCGTGGTGGCAACTCACCAATAGTCTGCGACTTGGCAGTGTCCACGCCTGGGAATCTGACTCCGGCATGGGCAGTCGCAGCTGCAAGGTTTCATCTTGATCAGTGCACTCTTCCCTGAGCATCTTGGCTCCCCTGCTTTACAATGGAGAACTGACACTTGCATTGTGAAGGGTTCTGTAGGCAGCTGTGGGGAGGCGTTGATCTGCCATTCCCCGTACTTGAGGATTTTGGAAGTTCCAAAATACGGCCTAATGCAGCTGAGTAGTAAGGTAGGAGTTGGTAGATACTCAAAGCCAGCCTCGGAAAGCATTTGGAATTGCAGCACTAACGTGTCCCTCAGAAACACAGGCTGTCTACGCTGCAGCTGTGTTGCCGGAGCACCGTACTATAGATGCTTCCTACTTTGGCGAAGGGGTTTTTTCCATCGCTGTAATGAGTCCACCGCTCTGAGGCGGTAGCAAGGTCGATGGAAGGGTTCATTAACAAAGGCTATGTTTACACTGCAGCTTATGTCGGCAACACTTACATCGCTCTGGGGTGTGAAACTTATGTCCCCCTGAGTGACGTACGTTTCACTGGCATAAGTGCTCGTGTGCACAGCACTATGTTGGCAAGAAAGCGTCTCCCACCGACGTGGCTACCGCCGGCCGGGGGGGTGGTTTAATTGTGTTGACGGGAGAGCTCTCTCCCGTCGCCTTCGAGCGGCTCCACAAGCCAGCTTGCAGAGGCACAGCTGCATCAGTACCACTGTGCGACTATAAGCTCGCTAGCGTGCACATGGCCAGACTGTCACTTCCCCATTGTAAAGCAGGGAAAACCAAGATGCACGGTGAAGGATGCACTGATCAGGATGGAAACTTGCTGGGTTAGGTTGGCTTAACATAGGAATGGCCACACTGGGTCAGACCAAACGTCCACCTAGCCCAGTATCCTGTCTTCCGACAGTGGCCAGTGCCAGGTGCCCCAGAGGGAATGAACAGAACAGGGAATCCTCAAGTGATCCATCCCCTGTCGCCCATTAACTACATCGCTCATGGGTGGGGGTGAGTTTTTCACATCCCTGAGAGATGTAAGTAGGTCGCTCTAAATTTGAAGTGTAGACCAAGCCATGGATTTCATACAGTCTTACTGTAAGCGGATAACTGTTAATGCACATCTCTAATATACTCCTATGTGGCATGCCGGTCAGTAAACACAGGCACTTTAACTTGATAGCATGATACAAACCAGCGTGGTAGTTTAGAGAGGCACACGCCAATTTACGAAGATGGTGCCATGGCACTATGAAGTGTGTCATGTATTGGTGTGTTCAGGTGCCACAGCAAGACTTCTTTCCCCATTTCACACACAATGTGTGGAATCATTGCATCCCTGCTTAGTAGTGTTTGATTCAACTTGACTATAAGCAGTCAACATGATTTAAGGATCAGTTTCTCCTGGCTTCCCTTGCCTGGTGATGCTGCTGAATCTGTGGCAGGTATTCAGGTATTAAAACCCAAGAGGAGTCGTCTGATAGTATCTTGACCACTTCTTTGTTTTACATAAGTCCTTGGCAGTAGGGGATAGATGTTCTGCACTGACATGCAGTTTTCTTTTAGCTTTGTTGCCCCACTCCCAACAGTTTGGGAAGATCTGAGAACACAAGTGGCCTTTGTTACAAAGGCATCAGTTTGAGTTGCAGTCAAGCCCTGAGTGCATATGCTTTTCATTGAGTGCTCGCTGTTCCAGCTTCATACTTCCACTCCCTGGGCCAGCTTTTTTCTAGGTCTAATGTGAAAATGTTTTCCCCGAGTTTACGAACAAAAAACGAGAACCCTTTAATTTAGCATTAAACGGCTCCCTGAGCCGTTATGGAAGTGTTCTCCCTGTCCTTGCACAGGGTAGGCTGATGCTCTTTTCTGTTTGAGAATTGAATGTTATGCCTGATCAATTCAAAATGTTTAGCACTTTATTCACAAGGTTTCAGAAAGCACCATGTATACGAGATCAGTGATTGCTCTTTGTATGCCTACACTGAGGCTTGATCAAACCTACTCTTACCAAAAGGAATGCGGATTACGATCTAAAAACAATCAGTTGGGGTGGATTCTGCCATGACTTTCAATACTGGTTCTTGAAAACAGTTTCTACTCTTGTGGCTTTGCTGCCTGGTGCAGACCTGGTTCGATTTGAAAGCAGTTTTCCACAATCATTTTTAAAAAGCTTTCTCGGTCTACACAGGTTTCTCTCTACTAGCAACATGATTTCCTGAAGCTGTTGTCTAGACTGGTCCTTGTAAAACAGCCTGGACCCTGAAATATATTGTGGATGGTACTTAAGTGACAAAGCAACCCTGGTGCTGATTTGAATGGAGTACACTGGGAGATGAGCCATGTATGGTAGAGGCGGATAAAGGGGAGCTGAGAGCTCTGTCTAGAAGCGAGGTTTTCCGAATTGCATCAGGAATGTGGTTGTGGAAGATATAACTGGGATTCCAGTTCCTACGGAGGGTGGCTGCTCGAATTGTGACGGTGAATGAGGAATGCTTGTCTCTGCAGACTGAAATGCACTGTACTGTGGTCTTTGGGTCATCATAAGAAGTTAGGGTGGAAGAGAGAGGCTGAGTTGTCTGTCTTCGGAAAGCAAGAAGTGAGTTGTTGGCATCTCTGGCCTATAAAGGGCTGGCGAACTGGTGGGCGGACATTGGGGCATATAAGAGAGTGTGTGGTGTGGGTTGAGAAAGTTGTAGCCCTTGTTGGAGATGTATACAGTGAACGGGGGGGGCAGTGTAAGTGGGCTTTTGGCCTGCCAGCTAGAGAGGGAATGATATCATGGCAGCTAGGAACCCTCGTCATGGACCAAGACCCCCTTACGCTAGGGACTGGACAAACCGAACCAAAGGATGGTCTCTGCCCCAGAGAGCTCACAGTCTAAGGTGGGCTTACGTTGCAGCGGGGGGGGGGGGGGGTGATTGCAGCGGCGCACACTAGCAATGCGAGTTTATACCCGGGGTGGGTTTGTACAGCCTGCACTGAAGCCCGTGCTGACCCATCTTCACTGCTAGTGGTACCTGAGCTAGCCAAGTTAAAGCCTACCTGAGCGGCCGTCGCGCCCTAAGACAATCGACACAGCCGACCAATGGGGGAAAACGAGAGAGAATTGGTGAGTCTGGTAGGCAGCGGGCTTGGTACGCCAGTGGCCTCTTCAGTTTCTATAAGCGTCATGGCAGAGGAGAGTTTCAAGGGGCAGCGTGAAGCCTTTTTAACATGAATGTGATATTTTACACACTTCAAGCGACTGAACTGTTGAGTGTATTTAAATCTCTTTATCCTCACTCGAATTCCAGGTACTAAAGTCTGACTCCGTTTAACTGGATTGTTTTAAAACTGTGAAACAGGAATGCCCCCAAGGATTTTGCACACGGACTTCAATGCAAAACCGATAGACTGCTGCTTTCAAGACACCTTTAGAGCTAGCAAATGGAATAACCATTGGATTAGTTCTGCTCCCTTTGTCATCGCTGCATCAAGGAGTTAGCTGCCCTGGAATCTATGTTCTTAGGTCTGAGTGAGACGGTGTATCTCGAAATTGGCTATAGTACAAATCCTATTGAGCCTAGAGTTCAAAATAATGAATTGCACAGATTGCTGTAATGGTGCTGGCAAATCAGATCCATTTTTCTCTGCCCAGTGGGGAAAACGAGACCTGAATCCAGTTACACTAAGGATGTGTCTGCACAGCAAGTGAAGTGTGATTGTAGAACAGGTAAGCCTACCCGCACCAACCGGGATCTGTCCACCACTGGGAACAAGGCTGCACATGGGGTGGCTGCCCAAGAACAATCAGTGCCTGTGCTAGCCCACTGGGGGCCCTAAGCAGGAATATTTATTGGGCTCCCCCCACAACACATACTGATAATTAATAGGGGGGCCCCTTTAGGGCCCCAAGCAGCTCAGCAATTGCTTAGTTTGCTTATACTTAGCTCCGGCTCTTGAGTACAATCCTGTGGGGACCCTGGTTATGTACTCTGGTTGTTAGCCCGCCTGCCTGTGCTTAATCACACCTTCATTTGCTGGTAGAGCTATCCAGAAGAGAAACCCACCCCCCTAAGCTTCATCAGCTGGGAATCTGCTCGTCATCGGCTAAGCATGGACTCTCTCCTCAAAGGTGAGTATAGACCCGTTAGCTACTGTAGCCAATCTTTCAGTTTGTAATTCACAGAGTGTCAGTCAGTGCTGTTGAAAGCAGAGTTATTGTAAAGCTAATGTGTAAGCCGCATACCCTATTCAAGATCCATCAGCAAACAGTCCTCTTGTTAGGGGTTGTTAGTCTCTTAAGAGTACAAAGAAATGCTTTGACTTCAAAACAAGCCGCTGTTGTAAGAGATGTCACAGTTAAAAGCCAATCCGGATCTGACTGGCCAGTGTCTTTGTTGCTTTCTACACTGTGTGTGTTGTACCTTCTTTGTGCTCTCTGGGTGTCTCTTCTCTAGGAAAAAGGGACATGTTCTTAACTTATGTGAAAACTGCAAATTGCCTTGTCTGCACTAGGGTGTTACCATGTGCCACTAATACAAGTTAAGGACACGACCTTTTTGCCTAGTGAAGGAAGAGCCTGAAAGACCTGGACTTGCACTAAAATTGTGATCAGCCCTCTGGCATGCTATGAAGAGTGCTCTGTTGAGAGAGCATCTGGGTTCATTGTAAAGTGAGCATCTCAAACTAGCCCTAAGGAGCATATGAGGTACGTGGTGTCAGAATTAAGCTAGAAAATAGCTTTACAATTTCAGGTTGTTTTAAGGGAGTAGTTTTTGTTGCTGAATTATATACGTTTGCTGAGAGCGGAGCAGAGTGAGGACAGTTAAGGCACCCGTATTGATTTTTCTGAGTTTCCTGCCTTCAGAACTCATTAAACATTCATGCGAGCAGGATGGGGTTAGCACTACAGAGGACGGGTCATTCAAATGTTTATTAAACTGCTGACTGCAGTGGAAAGGGGCCAGCTACGAAATATGAAAAATGTTTCCCCCAGCAGCTAAAGAGTTGTGCTAATCAGCTTAGGCCAAAGAAAATAGACATTTGTAATCAGTTACTTTTTCTTCATTCGCATTCCTGCTTTTCCTGTGACTTTTGGAACGGAGTCCTGACGAAACAGGCTAGTTACCAGGCGGAGGTGCAGTGTTTAAAGCATTCTGCATGCTCCGAAGTCCTTGAAGGGTATTGCTGAGGAGAGAGAAGGGGGCTGGGAGTGCTGAAAGGACTCTTCATGGGTGTGCCTCTGCTTAAGTTCCCAGAAACTTTCTGCCAGGCTCTGCACTTCATCCTGTGGGCCAAGGACAGTGGGTAAACTGGCTGCAGAGCCCCAGTCCGGAATGGGGGACTGAAGAGCTGTCTCTGGGATGGACAATAGCACAGCTTAGCGAGCGCGTTAGTCTGAGTGTTTCTTCTAAACGGGCTCAGGAAGGGAAGAGTGAGGATCTGTCCTCCGGGACATAGTCCTCCATAGTCCCACTCTTGTGCTGAGAGGAGAGGTTTCAACTTAGCTCCTGTGTGTCGTCTAAGACGGATGCAAGAAGTGACAGTAGCCGAGCTGGTAAGTAGTAATGACCACAAGGGTCAGCATCCTAGGGGCAGGGGCCTATTAACAAGTGACACTGGAGAAAGGGAGATTTCAGTAAAATGAAGAGCCTCCTGAAAAAGGCCCTGAGCTAAAAGTAAAAAGCAAAATCCTTTATCATGTGGCTTGAATGCTACTTGGAGGAAAAAAAAAAAAAAGTCCCACAAGACCTGCGTCTGACTGAGCTAAAGGGAAATAGGAAGGCAAGGAGTAAGCCAGTATGGTTACGTAGCAGGTTCCAGAGAAGGTGTTTAACCCAAACAGAAATCATTCAGAACTTGGAAATCTGACTCTAGTGAAGCCAATAAACAGATGCATAAATAACATGTATTATTGCTGAGAAGCTAATGGATTTCTTTGCCTCACTCTTCAATGCCTAGAAGATTGGAGAGATTCTTCTGCCACAACCTCTCGTTCCTGCTAACACAGATGAGGTGCTGTGAGGGACTGAGGTGACGGAAGAGGAGATGCTGGAGCAAATCGATCATTTTAAAGTGCAGTAAGTCACCTGGCCTCCCTGATCCGTCCCTGAGCTTTGACGGAGCTCAAGTGTGAATTAGCTGAACCGACCGACACCAAAAGTGTGCAATCTCATTAAAAACAGCCACTGTTCCAGAGGCCTGGAGGGTACCAAATGTACCTATATTGAAAAAGGGCACTAGGGGTGCTCTGGGGAATTACACCTATATGTGGCAGATTGATTGAAATGATCATTAAAAACAGAGCAACAAAATACCTGGAAGATGATGATATGACAGGGTCTAACCAATTCTGCAAAAATAGTGTCTCACTAATCTTAAGAGTTCTTTGCATGTGTCAGTACAGTACTGGATAAAGCAGAATAGGTTGTCACAGTTTATTTAGACTTCCTAAAGGCCTCGATAAGTTCCCACACAAGAGGCTACAAAAGAAGCTAAGCAGTTAAGGGAAGAGGCAAAGAATTTTCCAGGATCAATAACTGGGTAAGAGACAGAAAGCAATGAGTAGGATTAAATGGTCAGCTTTCATCATGGCAAAAAGTTGACACTTGTGACCTAAGGATCCACACTAATTCCTCTGTTACTTATTGGACTGGTAAGGGGAGTGAGATAGAGAGAGAGCAACATTTGCAGAGGACACATAGTTTGTTAGTCGGGACCAGAGAACTGTGAGGAACTTCAGAGAGACCTAACCAACCTGGGTGAATGGGCAGCACAGTGGTAAATGAAATACAATGTCAACAAATATGAAGAAATGGATATAAGAGGGAAAATGCAAACTACTTGTAAACCTGGCAGGGTTCTCAATTCCCCGCATCAACTCCCAAAAGGGAGCTGGGTGTCACTGGAGACAGCTCAGTGGAGACCCTTGTTCAATGCCCAGCTGAGATCAAAAAGCAAACATACTGGTGCATAAAGAATGTGATCATAGGCGCCGACTTCCCCACTTGCCCCTGGGTGCTCGACCTCCCCCCTACACTCTGCCCCCTCCCTGCCCCCACTCCACCCCTTTCCATGCTGCCTTGTCCCGCCCCCATTCCAACCCCTTCCCCAAAATTCCTGCCCCAACTCCGCCCCCTCCCTGCCCCATTCCAACCCTTTCCCAAATCCCCGCCCTGACCCCGCCTGTTCTGTGCCTCCTCCCCTGAGTGTGTCAAGTTCACGCTCCTCCTCCTCCCTCCCAGCACACCTGGGGGGAAGGGCTGGGAGGTAGGTGGAGGAGTGGGGACACGGCACGCTTGGGGGGGTGGGGGGAGAGAGAGAGAGAGAGCTTGGCTGCCAGTGGATGCAGAGCACCCATTAATTTTTCCCCATGGGTGCTCCAGCCCTGGAGCACCCATGGAGTCGGCGCCTATGAATGTGCTAGCATTAGCATATTCTTTGTACTATTCACTGTTCTATAAATCAGCTGTGAGGTCTCTTCTGGACACAGTGCAGTACTGACCACCCCAGTTCCAAATTGCGGGGAGGGATAGCTCAGTGGTTTGAGCATTGGCCTGCTAAACCCAGGGTTGTGAGTTCAATCCTTGAGGAGGCCATTTAGGGCTCTGGGGCAAAAATTGGGGATTGGTCCTGCTTTGAGCAGGGGGGCTGGACTAGATGACCTCCTAAGGTCCCTTCCAACCCTGATATTCTATGATTCTATGAAATGGTTATTGCAGAACTAGAGGGGTTCAGAGAAAAGCGACAAGAATGATCAGAGGCCTGGAAAGCTCTCCTGTAAATGCAGAGTGAAGAGGGAGGGGGGGGGGGGGGGGGAGAGAAATATGCTAAAACTATATGAAATTACACACAAACACCATTGCAAGAACATTCTTCAGATTGCAAAGTCAAGCACTCAGCAATTAGTGAATGCCACAAATAAGGTTGCCCGTGCAGCCTCAGTGCCCTTGTCCATATGCACTGTGATACTGTCTCTAATTACACAGTCAAGTCCAGGTTTTCTACAAGCCGGTGCTTCACTCAGTGCGCGGAGTGGATGGTGCTCACTTGCTGAGCAGCTAGTCAATATTTTGTTCTGTTCTTATTGTTCAGTGTGTGATCCCGGCCTCATTCACTGCTACTTTTTCGCCTCCGCTCTGAAGACAGAGTTATTAATTCCCTCACGGGCTTTTCTCTGGTGCTCATCACTCTTGCACTGAGTACGGCACAAACATGACTTAAGAGGAGGGGGCGTAGCCTCATTTTACAGATGGGGAACTGAGGTACAGAGCAAAAAAGGCTCATGAGAGAAGGGCAGCTGGCTGTCACTTTCAGGTCAGGGTGGGTTGGGCCAACTCATTCACAGGAGGGGCAGTAGAAGGAGGGAACAGAGCTGGCCCTGAGCTAGGCTTCTCTTCCTGCTCCCTTCCCTTCTAAGTGCATCTCCTCTGGACCCTGCCGAGGGATAAATAAGCAAAAGGGAGGGAGGAAAAAGCAGGAATGTGGAGAACAAAGCCGCCTTTGGCCTGCTGCTCGCTTTGTGCTGAGACCATGGTGGGTTTCAGAAGTACCTGTGGGGAGGGAGCAGAAGAGGAAGTAGAGAGACAGGGCCCATGGGGTTGGCTGGAGCCAAGACCTGGAGGACGGGGGGTTGGAGCGGGACCCAGAAAAAAGCTGGGGAACCAGTGACGATTTGGAGGGGTGGGAAGGGGTTGTGTTTGTGCAGCTGAGTGTACGTGAGAAGGTGGCAGCACAAGTCTGGAAAGCTGGGACATGGGGAGGCCCCAGAAGGAAGCTGTAATGTTGTTTAAATATGATGTAGGGTCACGGGAAAGTCCCAGCTGGGGTATTGAGAGCCTCAGGTCCCCGGGGGTGAGTATTCCTTCCCCAGAGCTGCCTGCGAGCGGCTCTGGAGACTGGTCACACCCCTGCAGGGCTCTGCTCACCTACCAACAAACAGTGTGTTCTGTCTGTGCACCCACTCCTCGCCTCCTATGAAATATCGGCAAGGTCCCCTCGGCCCCGCTTGTGCTGATCCTGTCTAGGCACTTTTAACCAAATGTGTGTCTGGACCAATCTGGTTGCTTTAATCAGAAGCTTCAGAAGTTGTTCCAGGAATCCTTGACTCTAAACTAAGAGCTTGGCAATGTGCCTACAGAAAATTACAGGGAGGTCTACAAAGTGTCTGTTCTATGGGAAAAGACGGAGTTATTTCCAGCTGCCGAGTGTTGTCCAAATGCATAACAAATCTCAATACTTCTCCTGCTTGTCAATTAGTGACTGAAATAGAAATGATTCATTCTCCAGATCTCCTGGTGGTCAAATGAGCTGATGCTCTAATGAGGGACGTGCTTGTTTTTCAGGAACGCTTGATTTAATATGAATTTCTATCACCGAGAATCAGTTATGCTCGGTTCCCCTGTTAATTGGTTCCTGGGCGCTCTATCAGACTGTACCGGGGCAAACATTCTGCCCATCTATTGATTTGTAAAAGCACTTCAGAAAGTGCCCTGTTTGCATATTCCTACTGCTACTCTAATGGCTTTTATCCATTTTTAGAGGGGCGGAAATGCAGTAATGTTTAGCAGTAGAGCATCCTTTTATTAAATATTGTATGAGCACAGGAAATACTAGCTTCTCTAGCTCTTCACTAATTTTATGGTGTTTAATATAGATTTTTAAATGTCTATAATAAAACAAACACAGATTTGAAGTTGCATGTCCCAACTTTCCCCTGTCCCTATAAGCAATCGATTGATACTGAAGGTAAGTTTTGAAAGGAGAGACCATTGGCTCTCTCTCCTGGCATCTCCAAGCCCACAGAGAGAGCTTGCTCCGTTTGAGGGGAAAGGTGGCACGCAGCTGTCTGACAAGTGGCACAAAGGTGGCTTTTCTGCTTGAGAGTTCAGTCAACAGCCTGGGCTGGGTTTGAGCTGAGTTACTCGGTGCTGCTCTTCTGGACGGTGGGTTTGGGAGCAGGCGGTCACTCCCCCGGAGACTGATTTATACTAACCCACTACAGAGATTGTCTAAAGCTGCGGTGCCCTTGGTAATAAATCCACGGATTATTGTAACCCTCCCTTGGTAACCGCCAGATAACCATATACTAGCACAGCATTTTACGGGGTCTCCCCTTCCTCAGAGGCATGGAGAAGAGGTGAGCCCTTGTGCCCTGGGCTAAAGGCTAGACATTTGGGCTCTTGGACCAGCAATGAGTGACTTTCTAAAGCGCAGGACACCTGCCCCTCCTTTCTTTTGTCTGCCTGGGGTTACTGGGGGTAGCCCAGGGAATTCCCGCCAGGTGAGCCGTACTGCTGTACCCAATCAATTGGCCAAAATTATAATTAAAAACAGAATTTTAAATGATATGATAGGGACAAACTAGCACAGCTTTTGCAACGCAAATCGTGTCTGACTTCTCTAGACAAAGATTCTAGCAGATTAGAGTGCGGGGAAAGGAGAACTACCTGCTCATTTATTTCGGCTTTCAAAACTGCTGTGACAGAGGCTAACCCCCAAATTGTACTGCTTTAACTAAGGTGTTTCCTCAATCAGTTTAAATGGATGAAAATAGATAGTCCAGGGCCAACGGACAAAGCAGTGTCATAGGTCAGAAAGAGGCTAAGGTAAATCAAAAGAGTAGGAGTCGTGGATCAGTTTTCATTGTGATAGGATATCACAGGGAGGGAGAGGCACTCTCGGTTAGGGAGGTTCTTGCTCATTCAAGGCTTTAAGTCATAGCTAGTTTCTTACACTCCACCTGGAGACCAGTAGGCAGCCGGTGTAGATCTCAAAGCATGGGGGTGTGTGTGATGGCTTCTGTGCAGGCTTCCATCTCCAGATGCCGATGGTGAAAAGCTGTCTGGGTTGCTGCTGTAATATGACCATCCCACTGTGGCTGGATTCTGGAGTCCTCCAGTTGTCAACTTTGGTGATCAAAGGGATTGCCTCCAGCTGTTTTCCTCCTGCCTCCATCCTCACCCCAGTGTAATCTTCAGCCAACTCACTCTTATCTGTGCCCAAATCTCAAGGAGATGCTGGCTGAGGCCTTGAGCTCCCCCCTCCCTCTCCCCTGCCTGAATCAGAGGAGACATACAGTGACTGGATGCTGATCAGCATAGTGAAAACTTCCTGCCCCCATATGCAGCTCCCTGCAGCACTCCACGCTGGAGAGCTCTGAAGGAAAAGGGACAATTCCCCACAATCACTTGTGATCTTTTGTGACCGAGTAGAGAGCGAGATGGATCTGACCTGAGGGAAAGGCTGCATTGGAAATGTGAGACTTTACCTGAGGCTGTAACATGAGCCAGGACGGGGGTTGGGAGGTGACACCTTTGGCTGGGAGTTTGGTGCTGGCTTGGGAGAGGAAGGGAGGGGGGCAGACAGGGTCTGGCCTCCCTGGCCCATGTGGAGCTGCGGGGCGAAATGCAGGGAGCCCCAGGCTGGGGTCTAAGCTCCCTGCCCCCCGGAAGGACCCGACTGAGGGGTCCTGGATGTACTGACAAGCTCTGGTTGGACTGTGTTCCTGGCATCTCTAATAAACCTTCTGTTCTACTGGCTGGCTGAGACTCCCAGTGAATCCGGGGAAGAGGGGTGCAGGGCCGGACTCCCCTATACTCCGTGACATCTTTCCAAGGCAAAAAGAACAGTTGCTGAAACACAACCCTGTCCACTCCTGCCAAGCTCTGCAGGCACATCGGAGCATCTTGTGATCAGTTCTCAAAAGCAGCTGATAGAACTAATAACTTCATGGACATCTGGACTGCATCAAGCCAGTGAACAGTGTATGGGGGGGGAACTTGCAATTATGTCTAGGGTAGTTTAGACCAGGGAAGATGTGAGGAGCATCAGTGGACCTCACTAATTGAGGAGAATGGGTAGCGTAATGGTGGGTGAAATTCAGTATTGACCAATGCAAAGCAGTGCAGATTAGAAATGTGTAAATTAGCTGCTACCACTCAAGAGAGGGATCTTGCAGTCATTGTGGGTAGATCTCTAAAAACATCCGCTCAATGTGCAGCGGCAGCCAAAAAAGCGACCAGTATGTTGGGAATCATTAAGAAAGGGATAGATAATAAGACACACTGCCTCTTGGTGGCCCTCTGGGCTTTCCCAGTCTGGCAGTTCCTATATGCCCTGTGCTACTCTTTCATAGTCAGTTGCTAGCTAGAGTGACCAACAGAGGGGACACCATGTTTGTGCAGCATACTGAGGCCTTTGGACGCTACCCCAATAGAAATGCTTAATAATGATAAACCCACATTGCCTTGGCCTTATCTGTTTGACCCTTAGCCAGCGAGCCCTTATCCAGACCCTGCAGGGGACTGGACAGCCGGAACCCACGTCTCTTCACTAGCCCTCTCACGCAGCTACACCCCTCAGACAAGAGGGGACCTGGTAGGACCCTGCCTGACAGCATGCGGATGCCCTTTAGGAAATCAGCAAGGTACCAGTGGAGAAACCCGTGGGCAGCCCCACATTTAGAGACCTATCGAAGCTCATTTCACGTGTGTCCAGACTGGAACTCAAACCTGGCGGAATGGACAGCTATTGATCCTCTCCATCACGTACGTGGACGTGAGGGTAGGTTGGGTGAGAGAATTCCCGCAGTTGGGCATCTTTCTTGAATATGGGTGCCCGGAACCATACACAGTGTTCCAGAGGGGGTCTCACCTGTGCCTTGTTTGGGAGCCTCCCAATATCCTGCTCTGTACGCGCTGCCAGCACTCTCTGGTGAGGAGGGAGTCCCTCCTCTAGAGTTCAAAGAAAGCCGGTCAGTAGTGTTGCTTGGGTGCTTCTGTTTGAATATTGCACTCGATGAGCTGTATCCTGTCGGTCAGAATTGGACGTTTCTGCCTCTCCCCTCTCTTCATCCAGTGAAAGCGTGGTCCCGGGTTCCCCAGGGAATTGGGGCAGGTGGCACTGACGGATGGGATCAGGGTCTTCCCAGATTTGTTGTAGAAAGGTTTTGTTTGATCTCCTGTGCTGCAGGGACCGAGGCCCAGATCCTCAAAGGTATTTCGATGCCTGCTTTCCATGAGGCAGCTAAATACCTTTGAGGATCTGAGTCCTAGCTCAGGCAAGGGAAAGAAACTGTGTGGTGTGGGGGAACTGTGAAAAGTGTCGTGAATTTCTCAAGAGGCGGGTGGCACATTTGGCTGCTTCTCTTCCTTCTGTGTCCCAAGCAGTTCCCGGGTTCAACAGTGTTTCTAGCCTCCAGCCTAGCATCCCATGCTGGAACTGCTACCAGCACCTAGTGTCTGTTGCGGATGGTGCTTCTTGCTTAAAAGTGGGACGTAGACTTTCTGTGGAGAGTGCTGCAATGTGTATCCTGCAACACAACCAGGGACAGGAAACAGGGCCTGGTGAATACTCCAGAGACTTGCAGGCATCCTAGCCTGGAGCTTAGCATAGGCCATTCACCAGCACCGTGTGCACGCTGGCAGTTGGTCTCAGAGTTTAGCAAGCATGGCTCTGCAAAACACTAGTCAGAGCAGCAACACGCTGTTCATTGCCTCCCCTAGCCCGGCGTTTTAGAAGCGACTGCCGTGGGTAAAAGCAGCCAGCTAGTTAATCTGGGAGCTGATCTCCCCTGGATTTTGACTTTGGTAAGCAGAGAAGGGGCAGTTGCTCTCAGCCAAGTTACAATAGAGCAGCTGTGTGCAGGAATTCAGTGGTGAATCCCTGCAGCTGTCACCGAGATCCAGAAGTCTCCTTTTGGAATCTCTTTTTCTCCAAGGCCCTGTAACCCTCTCTGAGGTGCAGCCAGATGGGTCCTTCTGGCTCCCCGTTAAGTCTGTCTGACCCTCGCAGTACATTTCCAGACGTTGTTAAATGAGAGGTACAGCTGGAAATACATGTCCAGGACTTCGGGGCGGGGGCAGAGAGAGCCGTAAAATAAAAGTCATTTCAAATCTGCATTTGCAAGGTGGGGAATTGAAAACAAAGGTTACGTTTACCACCCCAACCATGGAAGAGGTAGCCTTGTCCTGGCCTTCTCACCACGCCGCACCCTCTGTGTTTGACAAGTGTCACCGCTAATTGGCATGTTTAAATTCTCAATTTCCTGGATGGCTCAAGCAGGAACAGCTGGGTTATTTTAAACAGCAGAATGGGGTAGGGAATTGCCCTTTCCAGCTGCTTTATGATAGGTAGAGAGAGCCGGAATGGGTTTGGGATTCCACCTGGTTTTTATACTGTACTCTGTCCTGGCCTGTCCTGGAGTCTTGACCATAGATCTAGGCAAATGTCATTGTGAGGGTTGTGTAAAAGCTGCGGAAGGGAGTTTACCAGCTGAGTAAAGGATGTCTTTTGTTAAACTGATCCACCTAACAAAACTGATTCTCCAGCAGAACTAGGGAAGAGCACACTTTACTCTTGAGACTTTTCCAGTGAAAACAAGCAGGAGGTAGATAAAGAAGTGAGAATGAGCACACCATACTTAATACCTGGTTGCTGGCCTCGTTTAACCCTTGTGTGTGCTGGCACTTGGCCAACAGTTGCAGACACTTTAAACTCTCTTTCCTTTTTTTAATAAAGTCTTTATTATGTTCTTCCCAGCCAAAAAAAAAAGAGATGCCTTAAACTGTTGGAGTAGTTAACATAAGTATTGGAGATGCAATTGGCATTGCTACAGGATTGCTAAAGGCACTGGGCACACACAGGAAACAGCCCCTGCCTCTGAGCGCTCGCAGCATAAATCGAGGGTGGCAGACTTGTGCTGTGGTAAAGGCTGACTTGCCCTTTCAGTGAGTCTGTGGCTGGGCGTGTGAGCTTCCCTAGCAAGAGGCAGGTATTGCAGCCTTCTCCAAATGCCCGCTCGACTGGGCGGAGTTAAATATTGCATTCAAAGCCAGTAGAAGCCTTTTTAAAGAAAAAGTACACGCCCTCCCTGACTGTCCATGAATCCAGCTCCCTGTGCATTCCCACTGTGACCGGGCCCCCGCCATCTGTGAGTGTAACTCCTCCAAGTGCCACCCTGCCTTCTGGAGCACTGGGCTTCTCTTTCTCTCACCTTCGTTCCCTTGTGTGGTGAGGCGATAGGCGTGTCCACACTACGGGCGCTGCCGAGGCACCGTAGTGTAGACTCTTCCTGCCGCAACGGAAGGGGTTATTCCATGGCTGTCGTTAATCAGCGGTAGCTAGGTCGAGGGGAGAATTCTCCATTGACCTCTCTGCGGCTACATTGGGAGTTAGGCGCACCGTCGGTAAGTCGCCCTAAGTGTGCATTTTTCACCCCTGTGAGTGACGTGGCTAGGCCGACCAAAATGTTAAGTGTAGACCAGGGCTCGGGGGGGGGGGGGGGGGGAAGGAGAGGCTAGGAACTTGCATCCTCTTCAAGCCCGGGGAGTGGGGCTGTGGGGGCAGCTGCTGTGTGGGGAGCTCACTTGCCTGTGACCGATCAGTTCCTGGCACTGGGGTCTCTGGCCGGTGGCAGGCCATGTGTTTGACACCTCTGCTCTAAGTCAGCAAGCCCAAGGGTGGGGGGAAGGGTCCCCAGGAGGGGGTTGGCTGCTGGGGTGTGCCAGGTGTGCATGTACAGACCCACCCGGGTGTATGCCGTGTGCTCGGGGGGAGGGGTGTGGAAGAAAGGACAGCAGAAGATTAGTTAGCAGGCAGGACAAAGCAGCAGCCATTGAAGGGAGAGTGGGAGTGATGGAGCACAGGGGGCAGGCCGGGCAGAGTGCGGCTGGGGGTGAAGGGCCCTGGAGGGAGGGGACAAACAGCCACTCTGTAGCAGAGGAGAAACAAGAGGGAGGGGTGCCCTGGCTCTAGCTTTGCCCCCTTCTCCCCAGCGCCTGCTGGGCCCCTCCCTGGCTGCTGGGATGGTTCCAACCTGGGAGTTGCTCCTTTCCCTGGGGCCTCTTGGACGCGGCATCCCCAGAGGAAGGGGCTCTCTGCTGCGGGGACACTGCCCTGCCTGGTTTCCGTGGCCCAAACGCGTGGGTATGCAGCCCAGACCTCTTGGCCATGCTGTTTTCCCTGCTAAAAGAGCTGCCTGTTTTCCCAAGGGGTAACTAGCGTCTGTGAGCCATCTCAAGGGAAAAGCCCAGCAGAGACCAGGCACCTTAGTCGTTTTGTATCATCTGCAGATTTTTTTCCACCTCACTGTTTACCCCCTTTTCCAGATCATCTGTGGATATATTGAACAGCACTGGTCCCAGTACAGATCTCTGGGGGACCCTTCCACTGTGAAAAACTGACCATTTATTCTTACCCTGTTTCCTGTCTTCTAACCAAGTATCAGGGGGTAGCCATGTTAGTCTGTATCCACAAAAACAACAAGGAGTCCGGTGGCACCTTAAAGACTAATAGATTTAAATCTGTTAGTCTTTAAGGTGCCACCGGACTCCTTGTTTTTTTCTTGTTACTGATCCATGAGAAGACCTTCCCTCTTGAGTCTTATCCCATGACAGCTTACTTTGCTGAAGAGCCTTTGGTGAGAGACCTTGTCAAAGGCTTTTGGAAAGTCCAAGTACATTGTAATGATGGGATCACCCTTGTTCATGTGTTTGTTGACACCCTCAAAAAATCTAGTAGATTGGTGAGGCATGATTTCCCTTGACAAAAGCCAACATTTTTTCTTTTCCCCAACATATTGTGTTGTCTGTGTCTAATAATTGTGTTCTTAACTATAGTTTCAATCAATTTGGATGGCACGTGTGTGGGGAAATGGCTCTGTGGTTGCTGTGTAGATAAAGAGAAGGCTTCTTTCACCAGCACTGTATCCATGCCATTTTTTAAAGCCAGAGTTGACGGCTGTGTGCAAATTAGCCCACTAGATAATTTGCATAGAGTCTCACCTGGAGCTGCCCAAAACTCTGCAGCGGTGCTGAATGGAGATCTCATTACCTGCTTGGTAACTACGGTAATGGACGTTCTAGAGTGTATTCTGCTCCATCCGGAGAGGGCTGTTACTGGGACAGCTCCCACGGAAATGGATTGAGGGTGACAGTGAGTAGTAACGGCTTGGGAGAAAGCTGTGTGAGATACTGTATCTGGGAAATAGTATGTGATCATGTAATGAAAGACTGGTGTGGTGGTGATGTACAACACACCCAGGCAGCGATAGTCAGGCAATCCCCAAGGTAGCATGGCCTGTCCGAGTGTGAACTCTGCAGCCTTCAGGTCGCGTTACACAGGAGGGCCAGCTCTCCTGGAGTTAAGGCTGGGTGGGACATAGCTAGCATCTCACCTTTATAGTCGTGCAGAAAGCTGCAGTTCCACTGGGAGGTGGGTGAGTGTCACCCCCATGGGTCATGCTAGGGGCTGAGTATGGACATGGGAATTGCTGGCTGCCCAATCACCCACTCGGCCCATTAGCCTAGTCTGCTTCTCAGTGGCACCGATTTAAAAGCTGGAGAAGTGCAGCAGATGGTGAGCGACATTCTTTTTCTGAAGACTAGTAGCTGTTCCCGTCTCCCTTCATAGCCCCATTGGCCCCGTTGCTTGTCAGCTCTTTGTGCAGTTGTCTTATCTGTGAAGCATGGAGCTTGACATGGTTCCAGACCCGAACCCTAGTACTGGACCCAAGCAGCAGGGGGCTGCTGTGTCGGGGGGGGGGGGGGGGCTGCAAACGGACCCAGAGCGAGCCTGGAAATGGGAACGTCTCTTCCTGCCTCCTCCTTCCAAGGAGATGCAGCTGCATGTTTATTTGTTGTTGTGCATGTAGCTAAACCTTCCTTGCCTAATGCACATTATAAGACTCCAGGAAGTTACTGACCTGACAAGAACACCGAGGAAATAGCCCCTTTTAATCAGTGCAAAGCTTTTACAGCGACACACAATAGTCTCAAATTAGGTTACTCTTGGCCTAGTTTCACATGTGCCTGAGGACCAGCATCACACTGTATTCCCCAGAAGGCAGAGCTGATGTAGCTAAATGGGACTGCTGCTCAGTTTGAGGAAGTTGCTGTGCTCAGATTCACTGTTCATGCGCTTTTAGACTAGAGCTCTGGGCAGATGTACTTTTCAGCACGTACAGCTTTGCTGGTGATCACATGAAAAGAGTGGCGAAGGGTCCTGGCAGCAGATGGCTGCCGGTTCCTCTGACCATGCTTGTACGCTGCGCATGCTTTTGGTACATCCGCTCCTCCGCTGGCAGATCGCAAGGCAGCACAGCCAGCCGGATGAAACCATTGGATTGATTCACATGCATTGCATTCCTGCTTCCTGTCCCCTTTCTCTTCCCTTCTCTTTCCCTTTTGTCTTTGCAGCCTTGGAGCAGAAGTTTCCATGCTCCATCTGGCCACAGTTCTCATTTGCTGGAGGTAACCCCTGGGCTGCTTTATTGGCTTTGTTCTGATTGTCCCATTGTCTCCCCGTGAGGCAGTTCTGCATGAACAGGAGAGTGTTAACAATTGGCCAGAACTGTGCAGTTGTAAAATTGTGTCTGCGTGTCACTGTCGTTCCGTTCTGGGGTGTTCGCACTGTGCAGCGTCCGAGCTGGCTTTGAATAACCGAAAGCATTTTCAGCGCTCATCCTTTGGTGTGAACTAAAAGGAGACGACTTAATGGGCACATCCTGGTTTGATGTACGAGGTATCGACCTTGATTCACTTGGGTACAAACCCTGGTTTCTCTGCGGGCAAGTCATGTAGCTTTACCCTGTAGGCTCTGTGCTTTCTCAGCAGGCTAGCAACGCTCCACAGGGAGGTTCCGGGCCAGTATACTTCCTCACCGGCAGAAGGTACACGTCTGCCCTCTCGGGCTGTGGGAGGCTCCTGCGGAGAGTGAGGTGCTCTACTCTCTGACTGCTCTTTATGCAGCATCTTCCTCCACTTCCTCCATTTTCCTTTCTGGTGACTGTTTATTTCCTAAGATCATTGCAAAGTCCTTGTTTAAAACACAGGGTACATGTTATCCCATCTGGAATGTTCACTCTTCTTCTGGGGCCCTCACACCGATTCTGGTTTCACTTGGTATCCTGTCTTGTCTTTTCCTGTCACTGGTTTTTGTCTTGTCTCCTCGCCCCACTTTCAGGCTTATCCACGGCAGAGCTGAAACAGGACAGTGACCTCAAGAATCAGAGACCAAAAGCAAAATGACATGAGAACATAAGAACGGCCATACTGGGTCAGATCAAAGGTCCGTCTAGCCCAGTATCCTGTTTTCTGACAGTGGCCAATGCCAGGTGCCCCAGAGGGAATGAACAGAACAGGTAATCATCAAGTGATCCATCCCCTGTCGCCCATTTCCAGCTTCTGACAAACAGAGGCTATGGACACCATCCTTGTCCATCCTGGCTAATAGCCATTGATGGACCTATCCTCCATGAACTTATCTAGTTCTTTTTTGAAACCTGTTATAGTCCTGGCTTTCACAACATCCTCTGGCAAGGAGTTCCACAGGTTGACTGTGCATTGTGTGAAAAAATACTTCCTTTTGTTTGTTTTAAACAGCTGCCTATTAATGTCATTTGGTGACCCCTAGTTCGTGTGGTATGAGAAGGAGTAAATAACACTTCCTCATTTACTTTCTCCATACCGGTCATGATTTTATAGATATCTATCATATCGCCCCTTAGTCATCTCTTTTCCAAGCCGAACAGTCTCAGTCTTATTAATTTCTCCCCATATGGCAGCCACTCCATACCCTTTCTTAATGATTCCCAACATTCTATTCGCTTTTTTGACTGCCGCTGCACATTGAGTGGATGTTTTCAGAGAACTATCCACAATGACTCCAGCATCTTTCTTGAGTGGTAACAGCTAATTTAGACCCATCATTTGATATGTATAGTTGGGATTATATTTTCCAATGTGCATCACTTTGCATTTATCAACATTGAATTTCATCTGCTATTTTGTTGTGAGATCCTTTTGTAGCTCTTTGCAGTCTGCTTGGGACTTAACTACCTTGAGTAGTTTTGTATCATCTGCATATTTTGCCACCTCACTGTTTACCCCTTTTTCCAGATCATTTATGAATATTTTGAATAGGACTGGGCCCAGTACAGACCCCTGGGGGACACCACTATTTACCTCTCTCCATTCTGAAAACTGACCATTTATTCCCACCCTTTGTTTCCTATCTTTTAACCAGTTACCAATCCATGAGAGGACCTTCCCTCTTATCCCATGACTGCTTACTTTGCTTAAGAGCCTTTTGTGAGGGACCTTGTCAAAGGCTTTCTGAAAATCTAAATACACTGTATCCACTGGATCCCCCTTGTCCACATGCTTGTTGACCCCCTCAGAGAATTCTAGTAGATTGGTGAGGCCTGATTTCCCTTTACAAAAATCATGTTGACTTTTCCCCAACAAATTATGTTCATCTGTGTGTCTGATAATTCTGTTATTTACTGTAGTTTCAACCAGTCTGCCCAGTACTGAAGTCAGGCTTATCAGACTGTAATTGCCGGGGTCACCTCTGGAGCCCTTTTTAAAAATTGGCGTCACATTAGCTTGACATGCTGGCTGTAAATTTTGCCTTGCGGAGAGAGGAGCATGGGGCATCTGGATGTGCAGTGATCTCGCCAGACTGTCAGGTGCTGGAGGTAGCACGTCGGGCTACACATCACCTCCTCTGCTGCAGCTTGATTTGGTTTAGAAGTCATTGCAGAAGCCCTTGAAGAAGCTCCCTTTTATGCTAGGAGCAGAGCTCAAGTATCGGAGTTGTGAGTGCAGCAGAAATCTGCCGTGTGGTGGGGCTGGGTCAATTCCGAAGCAGCCCCTGTTTTGGGAAGGGGCACGTCGGCTGGGACTTTGTGAAGAGTCTGATGAAGTGTCCGCAGTGGCATTCTGTGTGCCCGGTGCATTGAACTACAAAAGCTTCTGCAAAAGCTGAACTGAGTCGGCTCAGAATCTCAGACCTCATGTGTGTCGGGTCAGGTGGCTTTGTCACATCCATTTGCTTCTTGAGGTTTGTGCTGCAAGAGAGTCCAAGCCTCCAGTGCTTCAACAGGTGATGTCACTCCAAGGTTCAGCGCAGTAGGTGGGCCTCGCTCCCAGGGTGCTCTGCGTGTGGAGATGTTCTCTGGAGACACCAGGCGAGTACCACCGAGAGCACTTTGAGGAGTCCAGTCCTCCTGAGAGTGGAGGCTGGGGGTGGACAGCCACAAGCCAGCGCCTGAAAGACTCACGGTTCCCCATCTTAGTGACATGGAAGCAAATGTTTGAAGAGAGTGCAAGGCTTCCAGCCTGGAAATGTTGGTCCTTTCCAGTCTTTCTTTGCTCATCTAAGAATCTGGACCAAACTCTGGTGGGACGGGCCGCCCTGTCACTCTTAAGCAGGTAGAGCATAAGTGTCTGCCTCAGAGGGACAAAATTAACTTTCTCGCAAGATCTTCCCATGAGATTGGCTGCTCCAGACCCTGCCAAAGTCAGCCGGGCAGATTGCTACTGTCTGGAAGTCGTAGGTTATTAAGAATGTGTCAGCTATTATCAGCCCTGTATTAGTATGTACCTGTTCCTCAGTTCTCTGCTCCCAGGAAGCCGAACGCATTCGCTGTCCTTCTCTGTAGCGGGTTGGAGGCCTGGAACTGGGTTAAGGTGGAAGCCAGTAATGAGAACAGCTGTCAGAGGAAGACACTCAGGCCTACATGCGGCAAGTCTTGGGATCTGCCGTGTGACAGAGAGAACCTTTTGAGGGGAGAGTAAGGCCACCCATGGGTCCCTGCAAGCTCTCAGCCCTTCTCTTGCCTTACCTGGGATGCTGAACCCTTAAGGAAGCTAGCTGTTTGTTCAGCAGAGCCCTAGCGGCCTGATTTCCATTTCTGTCACTGCCCCTTTGCATTGCTCTGCAACCACCCTGGTAACGTGCACCCGCTTCACACGGCCAGGTTAGTGTAAACGGGAAGCCAGCCCTAAAACTCTGCGCGTTCAGTGGCATCCCACTTCTGGGCCTCCCAGCATGCAGGGTGACCGTGCTCCGCTTCCAGGAGCTGGCTGTCGGAGAAGAAGAGCAGGATCATGCCTTGGGAATCTCTCTTCACTGCAGACACTCCTGCGCTCAAAGTACTGAAGACGCCTGCGGCTGAGTGTACCGGAGGCATCTCTGGGAGAGCGACAGCATCGACCTGGGAATGCTCGGCACCTCCTTTCCTGGGCTTGGCTGGCTTGGAGAGCACCGAGAGCAGGGCTGGGAGGCAGCCCACGCAGGAGCAGTGACATACACTTTCACGATGGAGGCCAGTTCTGCTCAGGCAGCTCCTCTTGTTGGCTGGTAGATCTGCAGAGGAGTTAGGCTCCTGAAGGGATATTTTTCTTAACCCTCCTCTTCTGCCTGCTCCAGCACACACGTTTGCAGGTGACGTGGTGGGGTTAGCAGCTCAAGCAGAGGATTGTCTGCCTGGAGCCAAGACACTGTCTGAACCCTCTCCCCCAAGCCTGGGGCAAGACGGCTCTTTGGCTGTGTTTGAAAGAGGGCTGCCTTTTCATGGGACACGAGCTGTGACTGTTCTGCTGCTGGAGGTTTCGCTGGGTGTGGGTCTGGGCTGTGAAATTATGCATTGCCCATTAAGATTGTCTGTCTGCCGCAATGAGCATCCCCAGCAAACGGGATCTCTTCAAGGAGTTTTGTTTAATTAGATGTTAACCCCCCGGTGACCTGTTCCTTTGCCTCCCTGCTTGGGGATGCCTGAGGAAAGCGTCAGGAGGATGTGGGGATTAGTCATCTCTGGTCAGCTTCAGGAATGGTAACAGCTTCACAAACCCTGTGTATATTGTGGTCCTCTCACCTTGTGGGCATCACACTAAGCCATCGGGTGGGTCCTGCATGCTGCCAACGTGGGAAAGGTTTTCTCTGATCATTCACGCTGTTGTGACTGGTCAGGGCTCTTGCAACTGTTCTCACCGGGCTGCCAGGCTCCGCTGTCGTGCCCAGGCTGCCGCACAGTGCAGCTGCTGGCCAGTTGGTCTGGGAGACACGTATAACCTCCCCTTCTTGTCTCCCTTTGGCTTTTCCCTTCGTTATGGTGGATTTGCTGTAATGTTACCTCCGTAGCTGTTGCCCTTAGGTTGCCGTCCTATGTTCTGCCGTGCAACATGCATCCGGAGACAGGAAGAGAGTCCCCTGCTCAGCAGGTTGTCTTGCGGACCAAGATGAGATGCGCAGGGAGACCAAGGATGCGGTTGGCTTAGATTGAAATGCTCTTCTGGAAGCATGTGAGATGGAGCTGGATTAGTCTCTGTGCTTTTGCAGAGGAAGTGAGTCTGTGGGAGAGAGCTGAATGGGGAAAGGGTCAGGGCTTGGCACACTGATTTTGGAGGTCACGCCACACATGGGGTGGCATTGTTACCTGCACACTCTAGGGCACCCCACCTTTACCCTTCCATAGGCTCCGGGTGTAATCTTCTGCGCATTTGTGGGGCCTTTTACCAGTGAACGAGCCTTACACAGTAATATCCTTAGCCTCTATTTATTAACAGTTACCAGACAGAATACAATGCGCACCACTCCCAGTAAGACAGATGAACTTTTCCTGGTGGCCAGTCAGGATTAGATCATCCTAGGCTCCTCCAGCTTCTGCACAGTATGGTTGGCAGGGTGTTGAGGTCTGGCAGCTCTGATCTTGGAGCTGTGTCCTGGAGTTCCTTTCGGACCCCAGTTTATATAGTTAAACTTGGGTCCTGCTTAGCTGTACCATAACCAATCATTGTAAACTGAAGTCCTACAAAACAGTATTTTTCACCAGTCCTAGCCCATTACAAAACAATTCTTTAACCAATCACATCCCACCATCTTAATTGATTTAAATATTGTAAAAAATTAGTTACACAACAGACAGAACCAGTTAAAGAACGAGACAGACCCTACAGAAGTGGGGACCGTAAAGGCCAAATGATAGAAGTAGAGATTTCACAATCACAACTGTTGATAAATGGTTTCTTGCCGGACAGAATGCTGTCAAAGTTTTCTTTAAAAATCTTAAGTTCTGTCTCTTTATCTGGTGGTGGTGGATACTATTAGGACAGGAGCCTTCCTAACAGCCCGATAAAATTTTTTTATTAAAGCTAATGTTAACCTGTGTACTTAGCAATTTTTTAAGAAAAGAGTGTCTGTACATCTGGGTATAGTGCTTAGATTATCAACAAATACAAAGTTTGTGTTTAAAAGTCATATGATACATATAGTGCATAATCAGCACTAGCCCAAATTTAGGTGAATAAATTTAAGAATACAGTTTAGATATTAGCATCTAAGCATTCGGGTACATCACTCATGAAAAGTTGTACAAAGTGGTTGTGGAAAGCAAAATATAGCAGTGAGTGAAGATTGGCCCTCAGTAATTGAGCATTAGGCAGGTTGTCCATTTAGAAAATACAATCCATGAGGGAAGTATTTCAGTTACTTTCCCCACTGCACTTCTCATCGGCACTCCAGCTCTTCCTTCCTGGTATTGCCGATGTCCGGTGATGTGTTCTATGTAGATGTCCCTCGACCATTTGATGGCGTCCGACACCACGAGTTGCTGTATCAGCCGAGCGTAGAGTTGATCGATTCCGCGTTCCCGCAACACTCGCTTGTTATTGGGGGTCCCATGCGCCCAAGGCTCCGACGATCAGCACGTCTGTCTGAATCTGGTAACCCTTAGCTCTCAAGGTGTCGGACCGAGGGGCGTATTTCTCCACCTTTCGAGCTCGGGTGTCGCAGAAGGCCGGGGTCCTGTTCTCGAAGGGCACTGTGACGTCCACCATGATGATCTTCTTCTGGTCGTCGTCCGAGATGACGCTATCCGGTCGCAGTTGGCTGTCGGTTCCGGGGACAGTGGCGTTCACGGCAACGTTCCCTATGGGTGACAGGATGGCTCTGACCGGACGATCTTGGATGCCGTTGTCGCAGCTGCCAGGCTCTGGAATGGGGCTTGCAGCTACACAGGATGTGGGGTAGTGTCTCGGCGTAGCTGCACTTCCTGCATCGCTTGTCCCGATTCCTGTGGCAGGAACATTGTTTTGATGCAACTTAGATGGAATGTGAGGATGTGACTCTCTGCTTCTTAGCTCATGGCTGCTGCTGCTTACTAAAGAGAAATGCCTCAGCCCTTACAGCATGGAAGAGTGCATGGAGAAGGGAGATGAACAGGTCCTGAGGGGTGGCTGGGGCAGAGAGCTCTGCAAGGCAAGCGCTAGTATCTCAGATTGCATCCGGGAGGGGGCTCCTGGAGGCTGCAATCCCTGCCCCACGGTTCCTGCAGGGATTTTATGTTCAGGTTGCTCTGTGTAACAGGATCAGCATTGAAATGCTCTTTGGAGGCCCTTGTTGCAGTTGGAGGGGGAGACGTCGGAATCTGAGTTATCAGGCAGCAGTGAAGGAGAGCATGTGTGAGCAGCGGCTGCGTGCTTTGTGATGTTAACCATGTGCAGTGGAGACTGCCTGTGCCTCCCTGCTGAGTGTGGTATTGAAGGAATTCCTCGAGGAACCCTTCGGGAGGCCAGCTGTTTCCATGGGTGGGTTGCCTCAGCCTTGTCTTCAGCGATCAGTTTACAGGCATGAAACTCTAATTGCTTTGTTCTCTTTTTATTGTCATAATTGGTTAGAAATTCAGTTTAAGGCTGCACAGCCGTTCCTCGGTACAGATCCTGGGCATGAGGCGGTAGAGAGACATGGAAAAACATTGGTTACAGCGTCTCTTAATGAGCAGCTTGGAAGAGACTGATGGGAACTAAGGGCTTGTTTACACTTTAACTGCTGCAGTGCTTCACTGGCCAGGATACCTAGCCGACAGGATGGCTTCTCCCGCCCGTGTAGGTCCTCCACGTCCTTGGGAGGGGATAGCCATGGGGATGGGAGAATTCTCCTGTTGACCTGTCTAAGCCAGGGGTTAGGCCAGTTTAACTGTCGCTCAGGGGGGTTGATTTCCACACCTGAGCGATGTTGTTATACCAACCTAACTCCCTGGTGTAGACCAGGCCTAAGACTGTTCGGTGGTCGTGGTTTTTGTTTTGAAGCCTGGCTTGAGGATGTAGCTGGCTTCTCAGCAGTACACTCCGAGCCTGTTTTAAAAAGCCACTGCCCACTGGGGCAGCCTGCCGGAGGAGCAGCCGAGCCAATACCTTGTGATGGAGATATCAGCCCCTTGCTCCAGCCCAGCTTCTCCTGCGTGCTGCCTTCCTCGGAGGGCTGGTGCTGTGATTGTGAGACGAGTGGAGGGAGCAGAGAGGTGACAGCAGTCTCCTTTGTCTACATATCCTCTTGGGGGATCTATGTGACTCTGGCCAGCATCACAGCGAATTCGTGTGGAGGAGACACCTGTTCTGAGTACTTGGAGTTTTACCAGTCCAACCCATTGAGAAGGGGGATTGAGTTTCAGGGCCGCCCTTTCTCTCTAGGTAGATGTGGCAAGTGATTTTAACATTCCAGTTATGTGACTCCTCTCGCCACCTCTCAGCAATACTAGTTATCTCAAATTTCATACATCAATGAGCATGTCTAATTCCTCTTGTTTAGCCAGGCTTCCTGCATTGCTGTACCGGTGATCAAAGAATTTCTTCTGGGTCCCTGGACACCTTGAGTCTGAGCCACAGGCTTGGGTTTGTCCTGTGTTTACCCCAGGACCCTGCTCCTAGTCTAATTCCTGCCTGGCCTGTCTGTCGCCCGGAAGATTGGTTTCTGGATTGGTGATGGAGCCGTCCATCTGGTGTAGCAGCCATTTCTCCCATGACTCATAGAATCTCAGGGTTGGAAGGGACCTCAGGAGGTCATCTAGTCCAACCCCCTGCTCAAAGCAGGACCAATCCCTTATTTTTGCCCCAGATCCCTAAATGGCCCCCTCAAGGATTGAACTCACAACCCTGGGTTTAGCAGGCCAATGCTCAAACCACTGAGCTATCTCTCCCCCCATGGTAGAGTTGTGTTGTGTTGTGATCCAGTGATAGCTGGCCATCGACTAGCCAGATCAGTATGTTTCTGGGTGCAGAGAAGACTTTTGTTCCTCTTTTTCCTCCTAAAGTTCTGGTTTGGATGCAGTGTACATCTTAAAAAGTTAGCCTGATGGGCTTTAAAGGAATTTCCAGATGTTGAGGTTGATTAGAACAGGCCAGCCTCATCCAGAAATTCTTCCCTGCCTTTAAAGTAGTTCCATATGGCCTGGATGGTTAAAATGTTTTATTGTCAACTCCACAAGTATGAGGGGCTTTCTAAACCGGAGACCCTCACGCTGAGCGGCATGGGGGCTGGAAATCATGTTGAGTTTCAAATCGCTCTCAATGTTTAGTTTGGCTCCCATCCCTGGACTAGCTGAGCGTCTCTCCATCCTGCTAAGCTGTAGAATAGGCCTAGCCCAGAGCAGGCTGTCACTCTCTGAGCGGTGTTCTTTACGTGGCTTGGGAGACTGCCTTTCCCAGCAAGGGTTCGTATTGTACTGGTAAGCATTTGAGGGATCTGCCGAACCTCCTAGCTTTCTGCACTCGCTTCCACAGCTTCCAGTAGTGAAAAATCAGGGAGGCGGGTTCACGGTTTTGTCGGCGGGGAGCTAACCTCGGGAGTTTTGTGCTCTTCCCTGTCCCATCATGCTGAAAATTAGCATCAAGAGAAGGAAGCTCATAATGCCCTGCTGACCGGTGCCAGGAAACACATGGTTCACTTGGCCATGAATGAGAGGTCTGTGCAGGGGCTGGGTGTTGGACTTGCTCAGAGGTGTCTGAAGCTCGGGGGCCTCGCAGTCTGGGAGGGCTGGGCGAAGGTAGGAGTCAGGAGAGCTGAAGTGGGGCACAGAAGTCTGCTTAAAACCTGTGGTTGAGACTGTGAAGAGGGCAGCGCTGAGGGTGAGTGAACGTTTCCTCCAGCTCTCCGCGCTGAGTGTGCTGGGCTGGGAGTCATGAGACCCGGGGTTTTGTCTGCTTTGGGCAGCCTGGGCAAGTCACGTCAATGCCCTCACCTGGGAAAATGGGGGATCTGCTCGTGGGAAGGTGGAGCAACTAATGTCTGAAGCTCTTCAGCCAGGAGGCGCTAGAGAGACGCGCTTAGTTATTGGGTTTAGCTGGGCCGAATCCTAGCACCTTTGCTCCTCGCCGAGGGGGTGGAGTACTGCACCCATTGTCTCAGCGCGACCGCTTGGGGCACCAGGATTGACGCTCACAGCCCTTCTGGAGGCTGGTTTGCAGCACGAGCTCATCCAGCACCACTACTACCTGACTGGCTCAGGGAGGAGGGGACTTTGCCTCTGCTGTCCCAGCAAGAGAGCGTCTGATCATGGGGACGGCTGCCCCAGCGTCGGTTAATTCATGTGTGTACAGGCCTCGGAGGCCTGTCAGTCATCAGACGTGCTGAGGAAAGTATTTCCAGGCCGGACCGGGCTCTGTGTTCTGGGATAGGTTTGGTGGTTTGGTTGAGCCTTCCAAGATGACCAGCTAACAGGTTGCGTTGCTGGTCGTTGAACTGAAAGCCCTCTCTTTACCCTGCCAGCGTCCCCAAAGCTGGAAACTCGGGGTGCGAAAGATGTTGGGGAGAGCCTTTCCCATCAATCAGGTGCCTGAATCGTTAACCTGGCTGCCCAGATTACAAACTGCTGCCGCCGCCCCCTCTTTGTTGGGGTTTTGTAATTGGTAAATGAGTCGGAAGCTGTATTCTGTGACTAGAAAGGTGTGGAAGTGTCTCTTAATCCTGTTCTTTAAGGATGCAAAGCTGAAAGGAGCCCTTTCTGTTCCTGCTTCTGTACTAAATCCCCCTTCAAACGGCAGCTTGGTGTGCTGTGGAAGTGCCGAGGCTCCGGTCAGGACTGGGGCCCTGTTCGGCTGGGCACCACACAAATGGCTCTGTCATTGCCTAAGGAGCTTACAGTCTGATTTGGTTTGTACGTATTGAAATGTCCCACCTTTGCCGGGATACATGGATTCAGGATCTCTGGGCCAGTGGTAAATGACTGGGTAGTACCGTGGGTCAGTTCCATGCGCAGGCCATGGCTCTGCGGTCGGCATTTTGTTTTCCCTGGTGTCTGAAGGCTGGTGCCTCTCTAATGTGACGTGACTTCACAGGCCATTACTGATCCTGAGCTCTTCCTGAGACTGAGATGTGCTGACACTTTGCAATTGGCTGGCTCCTGGGAAGATCTGACCCTGTTGAAATCCCAGGGCTGTTCACTGGTCGTTGATGGCTAAAGCGCTTTGGTGTCATTTGTAAAACTCAGACGCTGGTCCTGTTTAAGCTGCTGGTTCGCTGTGTGAAAACCGACATTGCACCACAAGATCTGTGCAAGCTCCTCAGTGCATCTCCAGAGAGCAGAGTGCAGGGGGCTGGCTCTCTCTGGGAACGACCTGGGGTTCAGTGGTGTCAGCTGTGGGGAAAAGTCTAGTCTCAAGAGGAGAGTCTGGCTGTAAATGTATTGGCTGATTCAGGGCCCAGAGCTCTGTGGTGTTAGCATCTCGGAAACAGGTTTTCTGTTTGAAAACATCTCTTTGCATTTGATGCTCTTTGCCATTCACCTGATTGTGTAAAGGAATTGTCCTACTTATGTCTCTTGCACTGTTGCTGTGTAAGATGTGCCCAAGGCAGGCACTGAACGTGCTTAAAATGGACCAGGTGGCAGCCAACCTTCTTTTTAATACACAAATGTGACTGCCTGCTGGACCCTGGACCCTCAGGTCACAAAGAATCATCATAAGATGGGACCTGTGGTCCCCGCCCCGCTGCACCTCTGCCAATCCATGGCTTCTTCATTACCAATGAATTTTTAATTTAAATCAGTTTTTTAAAATTTAAATTAAATATTTTTTAAAAAACTCTTATTTAACATTAAATTTGAAATTATGACAGCCTTGAAGGCCTTAACTTACTATAGTCTATTAAAATCATTTCAGCTGAATGCAAATAATATTCAAGCAATACACATTTGTTGTCCAAAGTTTTAAAGATAATCAAACCACTGAACTGCTGGAAGACACTGGCTCAGCACCTGCAATCCGAGTTTGAATAGGTAACCCAGGTTTTGACAGCACTGTGCAAATAGAGATTTTTTTTTCATTTCAGTTTATTCAGCTAGTTCGGTTCAATGGCTAGTTTTATTCCAAGCTAAGAAACTGATTGGGAATTGAAAAAGCAGGAAAGTTTGTTTTCCTCTTCCAATCTATGAATAAAAAGTAGGTGTGAGAGGATGAGATCGGTTAGTTCTAAATTCTTGAAGGACGTGGTGACCAGAACCAATCAGTTAAACTTGTTAACTACAAATAATATTTTCTTTATTTAATAAATCACTTGGTTTTAACATGTTTTGAAAAACATACTTATTTGTTCTTATATATCCAGCACATTTAAGGTTGTTTTATTTAAGGTTTATTTACTTTAAAATGCTGGTTTTGTGCATTTTTATTGAATTTGAATTTCCACCCAAATAGAGCATGACACAAATCATGAGTAAAAAAGCAAAAATCAACTAGTAAAAAAAGATTTTCTAATGTAATAAAAAATGTAAAATTAAGAAGCTGAATAAATATATGTTAAGCAATATACAATTGCTTAAATACATGTGTATAGCTATAGTATATCCTCCTGGTTAGCAAAATGAAACACCAAATTTAGTGTAAAGGTTCTATTTAATTGTAAATCAATGCGTTTGAATGGATATACCAATCAATAAGAATCGACCTTTCGTTAGGAAAATAAAAAGTATGAATGCCAAACAAGATTAAAATTAGCTATTTAAATCAAGGTTTCTTGCTTGCTGCTTTAACTCATGATGAAAATCGACGGACAATGAGTGGCCATGGGCCAGAGGCGCGTTGCTGAGGTAGTTCTACCTTTGACATTTCCAATAGAATAGGGGTTCTCAAACTGGGGGTCGTGACCCCTCAGGGGGTAGCGAGGTTATTACATAGGGGGTTGCGAGCTGTCAGCCTCCACCCCAAACCCCGCTTTGCCGCCAGCATTTATAATCGTGTTAAATATTTTTTTTAAGTGTTTTTAATTTATAAGGGGGGGTCACTCTCCTAGGTTTGCTGTGTGAAAGGGGTCACCAATACAAGAGTTTGAGAACCAAGTTGAGAAGTTTGGTGATCTGATGCTCTGTGAGCTTTTCTTGCACTAGAAGAGTTTTTCTTTCTTGCTGGTGTTGTCTGTGTCAAATCGGAAAGCAGTCACACTTGCTGGAATTGCTTCCTAAGCCGGGCTGCTGGAGCTAGTCCTGTGACTTGGGGAGGGTCCCATGTACGCTGAGCCCACCATATCTGCCCGCAGTAGAGCTCCTTAGAGAATCAGGCTCACATCGGTTTTCTCAACTAACGTCCAGGGTACGTTTATTTATGGAAAAGACATTTGTCTCAATGCTGTGGAGCCAGTTAGTCTCGGTTCTTCTCATACTAACCGTGAGGAATTAGCCAGCCACTGTGCCAGCGGCTGAGCTCCTCCTGTGAACCAGAGAATGGAGGGTGCCCTGTGCTCTGGGAGGAGACAGGCCTCTGTTGGCTTGTTGTGTGCTCTGCGTTCTGCAGCCTCCGCACAATGGCCGTTTTTCTAGTGCTTCGGATTTTCTCTTCTGCGCTGGGATTGGACTCACGTTAGCTGAACTCTGCACGTGGTCCCAGCCCGCCAGGGCGCACTGCGAGCCGGCACGGATTCTCTCTGCGTTGGAAGGCAGCAGCGGGACGGAAACGCTCTGGTGGTTAGGTCCAAGACGGGCTTGGGGCATCCGCTGAGCCTGTCCATTGCAGCTCGTGTGTGAAAGACTCTGTACTGTTGTGAACACACGGCTGTGCCCACTTCACCCCAAGCCCTGACTGCCCAGGCAGCTGGCTGAGAGACCAAGCTGTCTCGTCGCCCTGCAGCAGTGCAATGAGCACCTGGGAATGACAGGTAGCTTTCTAACCCTGCCTTCTGGGACGGACCACCTCCCCACCCCCCGGCTTGTCTGATGTGATGTGGGGAACGATTGCAGACAGTCAGCTAACAGAAGGAATGGGGTGACTTCCTGCTGCTCCCTGCCACACCTGTCCTGGCGTGAGAGGCAGCAGGCTGTTCCTGCTGCTCTTGGTACGGCTGCCGCTGTGCCTAGCGTCACTGCACACCTCCGAGTCTATCGATCTAGGGCACTTCTGGGGCTCCCACTGGCATAGTGCCTGAGCACCCGGCAGTCCCCCTGTACCTACCCTCACACCAGGGCCCGGCTGGTATTCCCTACCAAAATCACCCTCTATTTTGGTAAATGTCACCGCCATAGGATTTTTAAAATCTCGAATGTCATGGATTCAGATCTTTAGGTCTGAAATTTCATGGTGGTGTAGCACAGGGGCTCACAGCACCACGCAGGTTTGGCCCGGAGCCCATCTGTGTGCCTGGTCACAATGCCACTCGCTCAGATTTGGCCTGGCTGCTCCTTCATCATGACAGAGGGGCAGTTGGGCCAAAGCTGAATGGGGCCGAGTCCCTCTGTGCCAGGCTGCAATGCCCGGGACTCAGCCCCGCGGGACGGGCACAGCCGCTGCAGGGTGTATGCTTGGCTCCAGCTCGCTCTCCGGCCCTCTCACCCCGGGGTCTCCCGTCCGCACCAGGCCTGCGACCCATCTCGAACCTTTCTGGGTCGGCACCCACACGTTGGGAAACACTGGGCTAGACTCCCATCAGGCTCACCCCCAAGCAGGGTCGGGACTGCTCGGGGCTCGGATCAGAGATGTACAGGCTGCTGCAGGCGCTGGTTGGGAGTGACAGTCCTCTGAATCAGCCCTGAGCTCCGTGCTAGGCTGGTGGAGGTCTCCCGCAGGCGACATGCGTCCTCTGGGGACCTTCCAGGTTGGTTGCTTGCTGATTTAACTCACTGGGATTTAAATCAATCCCTCCTGGCGGGAAGAAGGCCCCAGTCAGCATCCAGACCTGTGCTGTGCTGGGCACTGCGCAAACGCAGAGGCAGGCACGGTCCCGAATAGTCTGACTAGTGACTGGCTGCTGCTCTCAGATGAAGTTACAGGTCAGCACAACGTCCGCGCCCATTCCAACCTGGCGTGTGTCTGGCTCCACTGAGCGGCCGGAGGAATTCCGGCACCACCCTCTGATTTGCTCTGTGTACGTGGTCACGTTAATAACGTTGTCCAAGTGGTATTGAAAAGTCCCCATTACTGCATCCCCTGCAGCTAGAAACGAGAGCTGGGGCGGTTCCCACGTGGCTGGATGTGACACCGAGTGTCTGGATGGGGTAGCTGATTCCTGAGTGCGGCTGCAGAGCCCCCCTGGTCCTTCTAGTGAGGAACTGTAGGTGAGGCGGTCCGTGGGAAGACAAAGGGGAGCCCCAGCTGTGCAGCAATGTCTGGCTTGTGGTCAGGCTGCATTCCCCAGCCATGTCACTGAGGAAGCGGGAGAGACGGTGATTTTCAGATTGTTTCAAGCTGTTGGCGATGGTTCAGATCAGGCGCAGCGGGAGGCCGGGGGGATGCTGCCTGGCACAGGAAGAGGGACCCCGGAGCGCCTGCAATGGGACCACTCGCTCTGCATTAGCTCAGCTGAGACACCCGATTAGCCGTGCTGGGGGCGGCCGAGGAGGAGTTGAGCAGTGGCTGTGAAAATAAGGGTTGTCTCTTATTTTGAGTCCAAGTCTTCCTGGTTTGTGCCTCTCCTTGGACGGCTGCCATGCGCAGAGCTTCTGGCCTAGTGAGCGTTTCGGAGAAGCTGGCTCGTTGCCCCGGTACCTGAGCCTCCGCTGCCGGCCCCACCTGCTCTCTGGTAACGTGCAGGCGTGACAGCAGCTGCTAGTGACCCGGCGGGCTGCCCTGGCCGGTGGGGTGGTCAGTGTCTGCAGAAATCGCCTTGTGGGTACTTGGTTCTACTGAACAATTCAAACAACTGCGGCTTTAGGGCCTGCTCCAGCTGCCTGATTAAACGTGGGCGCTGCCTGAAGTGATGTCCCAAGGGGTGGCACTGCCACTCGATGTACCCGTGCAGACAGGGGAAGCAGGGGTTAAAAGAGAAGACGTGGGCCGTAACATGTCAGCGTTCCCCTTCCTTCAGAGGCTCTGGCAGACTCCATGGAGCTCTTGCTTAGTTTCCTTGTGCCCTGCAGTATGGTGAGTTTAATGCTGCGGGGGAGAGCAGCCCTGTGAGGAGGAGGAAGCTGCAGTTAGAGTAGAGCCCGGAGCAGGAGGCGTATGGGGCTCTGTGTTCATGGACTGGGATGCCCTGAGTACGTGGCGGTGTTTCCCTGTTTTGTAAGCCCCCCGGTGCTGGCAGGGGGTGCTCCGGGAGAAGCCATGCGTGCGCGAGCAGCAGGCTTAGAGGAGTTCTCTGGAATGCTTTGCGGCGTCTGTTACTGCTTCCCTGCTCCCAGCCAAGCCCTGAACCCCAGCGCCGCGATGACTCACTGCTGGGTGTTTGGGGCTGAGGACAGTGGGGACCCCAGTCCTGCTCACCGCCAGGGGTACCTGCAGTATCCCCGCAGAGCCGGGGGCACCTGCCCTCTCCCTCTGGTGCCCATGCTCCGCTCCCTCCCCTCCTCGCACCCTCAGGGGCCGTGGGCCAGGCCGCAAGTGTGGCAGCCAGGAACTGGAGTGCTGCCAGGGGAGTCTCTGCAGTCGCTGTTAACATATCATGGCTGGGGGCTCTGACCTTCCTCCCAGGGCTTCAGTAACAGCAGCACCCTTCTCCCGTCACCAAGGGGCAGTTACGGTGGGAGAGCTGGTGGCTTGGCCCGGGTCACTTGGCAAGTCAGGTCAGTGGCAGGGCCTGGTCTCCTGACTGGCAGCCTGGTGCCCACCGTGTCCCCCTTTGAAGGCAACCAGCTGCTGCTCCACTGCCCCAGCTCCTCCTGACTCCCTCCCCGCGCTGCACTCTGCTGCAGCTGGCCATGGGGAGGCCAAGGCGAATGGCTCCAGCTGCCAGGAGCACTCTTGTGCCCTGAGAACTGGTTATGGCCGGTTCCAAGGAGCCAAGTCCCTTGACGCTGGCCAGTTTTCCGAGGGCTAACACAGGCTGGCCTGCTGCACGGTAACCCGCGGCCCCCAGTGCCCGAGGAGGCTGCCGGGACACAGGCTGCAATGTTAAGCGCCGGCTGCAGGGTTAGGGGCACTCAGCACTGGCTGCTCTTAACCCTGGCTGCAGGGCACGCAGACGTGCTTACTTGAGCTCACACCTTTGGGATCTGTCAGTCCCAACCTGGAGGCCTGGACAGGTCTCCCCTGGAATAAATCCACCCATTGGGTTTGGGGTCACTCCCATCCCACAACTCCGAGGGCATCAGGCCACAGTCTTGCTGCTGAGGGAAGCTCACCAAGGCCACGGCAGTGCGGGGGCATGGGAGAGAGGAGAGCGGGTGTCCTGGGAAGGTGATGGCCATGCAGTTGGCTGCTCCCCTCTCTCCTGGGGGAGCCAGGGTGGCACAGCAGATGCAGTTGGCCATTGATTTCTGGGCATGACTGCTCAGGTTTCCAAAGGCCCGGAAGCCGCTTTTCCATGTGGGGGAAGCTCTGCTCCCCAGGAACAGCCGAGCCCCCTGGTCCCATCTCTGCAGAAGCTTTTTGGCCTTTGCTGCGGGATTTGACTGTGTCCAGATCCGCCCCCGTCCTCACACCTCGCCATGTGCCAGCCTCACTTGGCCAGGTGCTGCTCCTGTATCACACCAAACAGCGTTAAATAAATAATTCCCAACACCAATGAACTCCTCGTTAGCCCAGGTGGTTACCAGCAGTCAGGGTGTTGTGGGTTGTCTCTGCTAGCTAGCAGGGGCGCCGACTCTGTGGGTGCTCCGGTGCTGGAGCACCCACGGAGAAAAATTGGTGGGTGCTCCGCACCCACCGGCAACTCCCCGCCCGCCCCGGACCCGCGGCAAACTTACCGGGCACCGGGAGATGTTGCGGGGCCCCGCCCCCGACGCTGGGCAACGTCGCCCGGCATCGGGGGCGGGGCCCCGCAACGTCGCCCGGGGGCGGGGCCGGAAGTCAGCCCCTGTGCTAGCCAGCTTGAGTCTGGGCCGGTAGACTGGTCTTGCAGTGGTTCTTATTAAGAGCTAATGCACAAGATGTTTCCATAGGAAGCCACCTGCATTCTTCTTTCTTGCCACTCTCCTGTTCAGGGTCGGTGACTTCTCTAGACTTTCAGCGCTCTGGACCGGAGCAAACGAAAAGACATTCGGGTTTGAACACAAGTCTCTTAATTCAGAACTCTGCCTAATGAGTCCCATGGACCCTCTGTGGCCTTGCTGCCTCCATGTGTGTCCCCAGAGGCTGGAGATCCTGGGAGCCCTCCTGTGTCAGAGGATTTGCTGAGGGAGGGGCCTGCTGTTGTCCAGTGGGGAATGTACCAGGCCTGAAATGGCAGAACTCACCAAGCACATGGTATAATTTCACTCTGAGCTACCAGCCACAGAACTAGATCTCCTTAACCTCAGCAGGGAGCCAGGTACCCAGGGCCCTCCCTCAGCTGTGTCACAGCTGGCTGAGGGCTCACTCAGTCGGATACAGTTTGTATCCACACCTATCTGCAGAAATCTTGTGAATCCTTTTTTGCCACCTGAGAGCGGGGTTTGTATTTCACTCCTCACTGTCCCATGGACTGAAGGGACAAGGCCCCTCACCTGGCTGCTTGAGACACAATGGCCCTGGCCCTCGACCTTCATTAACTAACTCCGCTGGAGGCTTGTACCTTTCAGTCAAACATATTTAAAGCGAAATACCCCCATTTATTTTACAGAGCGCCAGAACTGAAGGCTGGCTTCTCTGATCAGCCAGAAACTGTCCCAAAACACACTCCTCACACAAGAGGCCACAGAGAAATAGTTCGGGCCAAAAACAGATTTTTTAGTGGTTTTTTTGCATACCATGGGGGTGAGTTATTGTGGTACACACACATAATAATACTCTGTGTGTGTGTGTGTGTACACTGCTTTAACAGAGCTGTTTTAGCGCTTGTGTCCAGGGTGGTGTGGGCAGGCGTTGTTACGTTTCACTCATGAAATGCTTTGGAGCTCAGCCTTGACTTTTAGGTTGACTCCTAATTAAATTAATCAGCTTCTTCAGGGCTGTGTTTTTTCAAGCAGCCCTTTCGGTTGAAGTCAGAACAGTCGTGCTATTCATCCCGCAGTTTGCCTTGGAGCCGACGCTCAGCCCCGCTCTGACTTTCCGAGTGTCCGGATTGCCCAGGCCTGCCTTGCTGTCTGGGCTGTGCGGGGGAACAGTCTCCTCGAATCGCTCTGGTGGTGAGCTCACGTGCTGGGCGCTCATGGCAGAGCGCAGAGAGCCCGCTGTCCATTGGAGGGGATTCCGCTGGTCTGACCTTGGTCAGTGGGGGGACTCAAATGCTGCTTTTCCTCCGTGCAATTATAAAGGGCTTTGCTTGTCTGAGCTGCATTATCCCTGGCCTGTAGGGACTATCTGGGCGTGATTATTTAGACAGCCCCTCATGCGCAGGGTGCTTTACAGAGAGCTGAAATGGACACCCTGTGGGGCACTGAACGTGCAGTCTGCCTGACCTGCCCCACAAGAGGGGCCAGTGTTGGAGGGGGAGAGATGGAGCATGTGGGCTGCAGCTCTGGTACTAGACTTCTTCATTCCGCAGGAATCCAAAGCATCTCTCAGACCGTGTGCCGGGCACTGCACGTGGTTCGCTGGCTGGCTGTTCTGCGCCCGCAACGCGGCAGGCCAGTAAAGAACTGCGAGTCCGTGTAACGATGCCGTTAGGATGTGAGCAGGACACTAGTGTCCGGCCACCTGCCATGGAGTCTTTACTGCCCCGAGGAGTCAGGACTCCTCCACAGTGGCACCTCGGGCAGGGCAGCGCCCTAGTGCCACACTGAGGTGTTACGGGTTGACTTGAGGGAACCAACACCACCTCTGCAGCGCCCCGTTCGAGTGTGAGCAGGCTAGGCTGGGCTCAGCTGGAGAGAGGCCTATGGTGAGATGTCTGCTGCAGAAGGCCAAGGACTGCTCTCTCCAGCGCTATGCTCTGAAAGCCTCAGCAGAAGTCTCTTTGTGCAGAAACAAGCCCTGTGAAACTCCGTTTACCTTGCCACTGATACTGGTGGGTCTCTGTGTGGGGAGACACAACTATTTCCTTAGCAAGGGACTGAGCAGGTGGGCTCTGATGTCCTTTACAGAAGGCTTTAGTCAGGTCCCAGATCTGAAGCATTAATTTCTCTCTGTGACTAGTCCCACCCCTGCATCGTCTCCTTGTATTGCTGTTTATCAGCCACAGGGCAGCAGCCACAAGGATATGGCGTCAGATACAATTGTTCATTAAACCGGCGAAGACAAAGAAATGCCTGTGGGAAGGTTTCAAGTGCTAATTGTGTCACACCAAACTGAGTGCTAAGGAAATTATTCACAACACCCACAAAACTAGTGTTACTCCTCCTTAGCCAGCATTCAGGGTGTTGTGGGTTGTCTCCACTAGGAAGAGAAATTGATACGGGGGTCGTGTATTTCTTTGGTGCAATCCTGGTTATTTTGTTTCCTTGAACACAGTAGGAATCAAACAGGAGGCTGTTTCTTTGCTCACAATTCTAAGCCTCTTTCAGCCAGCACTCTGCCCAAAAAACCTTGCTCGACTTTTTCTCAGGGTCAGACTGCAAGAACGTCTCCTGTCTCCTGATTTTCTGCTTGCTTCTGGCTGCTGCTTAATCACAGACCCATGCAGCTCCATCAGACAAGACCCAGCCCCTGTATTTGCATTCAGTCTAATCTCTGGGCCCTGGCTTCCATTGTAATTGCTCCCTCATGTAGTCTGGATGGAGAGTAGCCAGCATGCCCATCAGCTGCAGTGACTAGATCAAAGCTCATTAACCAACTGTTAATGCATGTCCGCAGCGTCCGCGGGGACAGTTAGTCTGTGGTGGGCAAGTGAGGGGTAGCCACACCCCAGCTTTCTGTGAACTAAATGTCTGCGTAGGCAAGCCCCAAGTCTGGCTGCTGCTAGTTCACTCTCAAATTCAGACCCTGATGAGTCCTCGCCATGAGCCCTTAGAAAATCTGTATCCAGCTCCCGTGTCCACTCAAGTTCTGGCCCGATATTCTCATCGAAGGAGAGCACAAGTGTTGCTGCTCCTGTTCTGCATCCTGGTGCTAGAGTGCTTAATCCAGCATGTCACTAGGATCGACTTTGGCCCAACCGTTGTTTGCCTCCATTACCCCCCAGATATACTATAAAAACAGAGAACAAGCGTGTCGTTTCCCCTGGTTCACCGGAGAGATCCGGCCTCGGATACATCCTGGGTGTTTGTAAACTCCGTAGCTCATTTTCACACAGACACCCCCCCCCCCCCCCCCCCCGCTGTACAGACAGCAAGTGTATCCACCCTAGTACTCCTGTGTCCCATGCATAGTGCTTCAGAGAGGCCACAGTACAGATCAAGATGTCAGGCCAGGTTCGATGCATCACAAGTCACTCAGTAGCACTGTCGTTTTCCTCTCTGCAGGAACAAGAAGTGGTGCCGGCATAGCAGATGGGCTGCTGCATTGCACAGTGTAATAGCAGATTATATTGGGGTTTAGCTGGTCAGCTCTTGGTGTACGTGATGTGATTGCACTGCTAACTGAGGGCCTGGTGATGGTGATTCGGCCAGTTTCTTTTTGTGTTGCACAAGTTAATGATGGCTGCTTTATTGGTTTAAGAACTCTAGGTTTGAAATTAATTGCTTAATACTTTAATCCCCTGGTAAAACGAGGATGACGCATCCCTACATCAGATGTGAGCTTCGTACAAATTAATAGATCACAGTGAAAGTATTCAGGGCAAGGAGGGTGCTGGCATGAAAGTCAGGCTGCCCTGCTGTAATTGAACAGATCTCCTTGTGCACATCTGGCTTTTACGTGTAGCTCCCTACCAAAGAGGGACATTTCCAAGGCACTCGCCAGCACTGTGGCTTAGGTCACGGCCAGGACCCCGGGAACTTTCCTTCGGAGGCCCGTGGCAGCAGCCTGAGGGAAGGATTCTGCAGATTACTGCTGTGTCGTATCCCCCGCCCCCCTCTGTTCCTGTGCGCCTGTTCACCCGCCTGTTGTCTCATAAACCTGTTCTGTGACGTGTCTGTGCAGCACCTTGCCTGGGGACTACTTGACTACAAATGAATAACAACGTGCATGGAACTGTATGTACAGCGCAATGTCACTGTCTGCTGGTTGTCTGTTAGCCGTCGTCCCTTACCTACAGTGTCAGATAGCTAGTGCCCAGCGCCTGTCAGGGACATGGACCTTCCCAAGTGCAGCTTAACGAACGAGCGTGTGGTTCAGCTTGCTGGGCAGCCTTGGGAGATTTAGCCAGCTTGTGTTGTGGTGTTTGTATGACAGCTGCTGCGGGCTGATGGACAGGCTGTACCTCATTGTAGGGCACATGGGATGTGGCGGCTGACAGCGGAAACCCCCTTTGGACCGGCACTGGTGTTGTCCGGGGGACGCACCATCGAAAAGGCTGTTCTTGACGACACGCGCCCAAACCCAAGATTTCAGGCACTGGTTCATGGCAGTGGGCTTGCACTGTGGATCGTACCAGGCCTGGCGTGGGGGTCAGGGTCACTATACCCGCTTCATCCTATTCGATGCAAACTCCAGGGCTGATCAAAGTCAGCTGCTTGGCCCCTTTTGATGGGCAGGTGTTTGTGTCTCTACAGAAGGTCTAGGTCCTCCCGAGGCCTCGGTGCTGAGGCGTGATCTGAAGAAGGGCCCTGTGTGCGTTCTCCAAGCTGTGTACATACGAGTAGGCTGGCGCTCACTCCCCCTCTGGCCTGGCCAGACACACATGGCAGGGGTGCTGGTGCTGGGCCACGTTGGTGTCAGGCCTACACCAGCACCCGGACACAACGCCCGGTGACGTGGTCATGAGCCAGCCAAAAAGCTGGGCCATGGTCTGTCAAGATCCAGCCCGTCCCCAACACCCGCAAGCCATGGGATGGGCTGTCCCGCCACCTGGGCCAGCTTCCCTCTGCATGACATCGGGTTTGCTCCCCGGTACTTTCCTGTTGGCTTCTCTAGACGGGGAACCGCAGCTGGCAAAGGCTGCGGACAGCAAGGCCGGCCCGGCGAGGCTCTGGGAATCCAGCACGGGAGAAGCCCCCCCCTTAGCCCACGGTTTGGGTTGATCTCTCCCCGCTCGCATGACAGCGGAAGAGGCCAAATGCTGTATTTACCCACAAAACGTGTGATGCTTTTAGTGGCCTTGCTCCTTCTTTGGCACGTGCTTCCGGAAGGTTCTGGGCATCTTTGCCCTGTGCTCCCCTGCCCCCAGCTAATGGCATTGACAGGTGACCGCTCCCACATCCGCTTCCCGAGCAGTTCCAGAACAGCGAGCCCAAACCCGTCAGGCCACTGCGGTCCTTTCCATCCCCAGCACCTCTGGGCTCAGGCTCCAGACGGCGCTCCTCAAGGCACCGGGGGAGTGGGTGGGGGGGTGACAGCTCAAGCCCCCAGAGCACTTGGTATTGAACTGGCTTCAAATGCTACCCCGTGCCCCCAGCCCAACAGCAGCCGGGAGGGAGAGGGTGTTGATCCCCCAAAGGGACCTCCTTAGATCAGTCGGACTCCGCTGCCTTCTCGTGCTTCCTGTTAGTCCCCTGGCGCCAGCGTCTGCGAACGCTCGGTGTAGTGCGAAGGGGCTGAGCCCTTGTACCCAGGAGCGGGGCACGGAGTTAGGTCCCACAAAGCAGGGCTAGCTGCCCTCCCCATGCAGAGCTTGGCCGTCCCCGGCGCGCTGCTGCCTCGCTGTGGCAGAGGCCTCTGCGGGGTCTGCGCTAGCCTTTGCCACTGCGCTGCCCTGCTGCCGGTGTTCGAACGGCCGCGTCATCTTACCCTGCTGCGGTGGCAAAAGGCTGGCAGCCGCTGTGGGCTGCAGACCAGCTGGGGCAGTGGGGCCGGGATGTGACCGGCACAGAAAAGGTAGGGCCTAGTAGTGGATGGGAAGATGTGTGTGTCCTAAGGCCAGAGAGGAGCAGCTTGTGATCAAGGCCTGGGTGAGGTTTGGGTGGCAGTGGAAGGTCTGGTTTTACTCTGGGAGGGGCTGCTGTTTAAACAAACCCCGCATCTGATTCGAGGCCAGGATTGGAAATGGTGGCGTTCCCTTTGGATTGGGCTTCCCCGAGTCGGTGCAGGGCTCTCGGCTTTGTAACGGCTGGCTACCTGGGCGGATCGAGAGTGCTGAACGCGTCTGTGCCGCTTCCAGAGGCGTTGTGAGGAGAGCCAGGCCTCGGCCATCAGCCCGGGGCGCTCGGGATGGCCAAGGGTCTGGTTTGGATGCCTTGTAGTCCCAGCAAGCCAGACATGCAAGAGATTTTCCCCATTGCCTTTCCCAGCAAGGAGCAGACGCTCAGACGTGGAGCTCTGCAGTGGCTACGCAGTTCCGCCTGTCGGGCGCCCGTTAACCCTGTGGCAGTCCCAGCGCCCTGCCGAGCAGCCAGCCGCCCTGCCGGCCATGCTAACCAGGCAGTAGGGTTTAGTCTTTATTTTTTACTTTCAAATGTCCTCACCTGGGGTCTGAGCAGAGAGAATCGTGTTCTAAAGCTCCAGCCACGGCCGGATATGGACGTGACTCGGCACTGTGCACCAGGCTTCGTAGCCTTCACAGCCAATGTCCGTGGGGGTGGGGGCTCCTCCTGGCTGCCCTTCAGTTGAGCTAACAAATCCCAGGCTGGGTGGGGCAGGGAGGTGTGGTGCCCTCTGTCCCCAGGGGCTGAGGAGTCTCTTCTGGGGGATTTTCCTGTCCCTGGGCCGTTTTGGGATGCTGCGTCTGCCAGTGCAGGCCCTGGCAGGTGAGCGCGGCCCTTCGGCTGCTCTGGGAGGGTGCGGTGACCCGGCAGAGCAGCTCCTCTCCTCCCTTACCCGTGCGAGGCTCGTGCCGAGGGGGTTCTGGGAGGCGGAGCGCAGTGGTCGAGCGGGGCCAGCTGGAGATGAATGTTAAAATGTCCAGCTCCAGCACGTAGCCGCCAGGGCCCTGAGCTAAGGCGCTCCCTCCACGTTGGTGTCTGTGAAACCTTCTCTACAAGTCAGGTTTGCTTGGTTTGGGAACGTGATCTGCAGCCGTGCCCTCGCTGTCTGTGTGCATTCCCCTGTAACGGGCAGGACGCCCTCGCGGCTCCCAGGAAGCTGGGCCATTAGCCCGCTGTGGTATGAAGAGCTGTTTGTGCGGATGTTGTGCTCCTGGTGCGGGTCCAGGAGCTCGGAGCTGGGCTCTGGGTTCTGCTCATGTGGGCTGAGTGCAAGGAGCTGCAGCGTGGGTATCCCATGGTGACAGTGGAAGCACGCTGTGAGCCCCCCGGCTGGGCAGGGTTTGCAGTGGGAATGCGGATGGGAGGGGGCCCTGAGCCATCTCCGCCCCAGGAGTGTCCTACCCATCGTGCGTGGGCTCAGGAGGATCCCGCGGCACTGGCCCGGGCTCCCTGTGGAGCAGCAGTGGCTGTGGCAGGCCGTGTCACACTCCATCACAGCCCTGGCTTTGGCTCTCCATTTCCACGGGGGGGTGAGCTGTGGCCCAAGTGCAAGCTGAGCTGTCTGAGGTACCCATTGGGGGAGACACCTAGTGCGTTGGTTGCCTCTTCTCTCCAGAGCAGCGAGGCTTGGTGCGGACGCCTGGTTCTGAAAGGGGAAGGTGCTGGCCACCAGCATGGCCAATAGTGGCTCCCAGAGACATTATTGACTCGTTGGATGTGCAGTGCTTGTGTCGGCTGTGCTGCTTCCTCAAGGCTGGGCTGGCTAGCTGCGTTTTCTCCCTAGCCCCCACCCAGTGGGTCCCTGACCACCTTTAGGTAGGTGTGGAGTTTGTGGCTGGAATACAGGCAGGAATCCTGTTCCTGACGCCATTCCCCTGGCCGGAGCAGCTGTGGGAACACGCCGTCTTGGGCCCTTCGCTGTTCACCTCCATGTATGAAATACTCAACGTCTGCCTCGTGTTGAACGGCCCCCCAAGCTCCCGCTGCTTTGGCCTCGTTCCATGTGAGAGCGGGAGGCTGGGAACAGGATCGGGTAGCGAGCAGCAAAGGCTGAATTGCCCTTTGTCTGTTTCTCTTCCGATTGCCAGCTGGTCACCCGAGCGGTGTAGACAGGCAGCTGGCTGCAGACTCCTGGGTGGAAAGTTAGCCCGACCTTGCTAGGTGTATGTTCAACAATGCCTGGCATGGCCCCGGCCGGTTCTCCAGCCACCTGGCCCGTGCCTGGCCCGTGCTCCCCCTGACCTCGGTGGGGGTGCTGGGGAAGAACTGCTCAGCCTGCGTTTCCGGCCATTGACACGGCGTATCCGTTTCCTGTCGCGTGGCTCCCGCTGCGTGCACTGACACAACCCTCCCAGCAGCATCCACGTGGTTCTGATGGCTGGACCCTGTTCAGGCCGGGGTGGGGAGCAGGTGCTGCTAGGCACTGGGGTTCCGACACGCTCCCCTCTAGGGAAGGGGCTTTACAGTGACCGTTCCCCCAGCACCTGTTTGCAGATGGGCTTTGGTGGAGGGGGAGTGTCTCCCAAGCGTTGGAGCAGTGGCTATCATCAGCTGCAGGGACGCTCCCCTCTCCTCCCGCAGATGGGCCACCACCGCTTGTGTACACCTCAGGCTGGGGTGTCCGCACTGCTTGCCCAGCCCTAGCCGAGCCAGGCTGGGCTGAACAGCCCGCAGGAGAGAGCTTCCCCCGCTCCTGTGCGCCCTCCTGACACGGTACCCGAGGGGCCTGGGCAGTCTCCGAGCTCCGGGACTGCTTGGCAGGAGCCCCCCTTGGTCAGCCCTGAGCAATGGGCTTTGCCCCTTTCCCCGAAAGGCCCTCCCACAGGCTCGCAGACCCTCCCAGCTGGGCGATCTGGCCAGAGCTGGGCCTTCTGCTCCGCCTCGCCCATAGCTCTGTGCTCATCTCCTGGCGCTGGCTGTGACCTCGCAGGGCTTCAGCTGGGATTTGAACTGGTGCCATGGTGTTTTCTTGCCTAGCTGGGCAGTCGGGTATTTGCCTCTCCTCTGAGGTGCTTTGTTCTCTTCCCGTGGCCAAAGCTCCTGCTGGCTCCTGTCCCTCTGGGCCGCTCCTGTTTCAAACCAGGAGCTGTGTTTCTGGGTTAACCCCTTCCTCTCCCGGGCTGTGTAAGGCAGAGATGAAGCCGAGGTGTGGGTTGAAAACTGTCAGAGAGAGGGGACAGTTTTACTGAAGTGGGGGATCATTTGGGGAGAAAAGATGCTGGAGCGGAAAGCTCAGGAACAGAGCCGGTAACACACTTGTCTGCTCCTGAAATGTAACCTGTGAAATCTGGAACCTTGGCGAGCAGGTTAGCGTGTGCCAGGGCATTCGGAGCCTCCCAGTGCCCCGTGCGTGGCGCGGAGAGGGTGGCTTCTCCTTTGGCCTAGTTAATGTCCTGATTGCCATTCTGGGCACAGGGCTGCTCCCACGTAGGGCTGAGAAAACAACTGTGCCGCCTTTTCAGTGCGGGTTTTTTCTGGAAGTTGAGGCTCTGAGCATTCATGTTGAGGTGCATGTTTGTAACAGGGAGGGGAGTTAATCATCGGGCCAGCTTCTTTAGCAACATGGCAGATTCTCCACCACCTGGAGTTGGTAAATCCAGACTGTACCTCAGGCAGCAGCAATGGGCTCGGTGAAGGAATCACTAGGGGAGGTTCTGTGGCCTGTGTTAGGTAGGCAGTAAGCCAGCCTAGTCCCCTTTGACCTTTAAGTCTGACGGCTCCTGAGCCAGAGCGCCGCCGGCGGTTGCGTTGGCTAGCAGTGCCAGAGCGCCGCCGGCGGTTGCGTTGGCTAGCAGTGCCAGAGCGCCGCCGGCGGTTGCGTTGGCTAGCAGTGCCAGGCTGAAAGCTGTTTGCTCCGTGAGCTGGATTCAGAGTCCTTGGTTCACTCCGCAGGAGACGAGCCCCGGGAGGCAATTCAGCGGGTTCTCCAGGAAACAGACACGGGCTCCCTCACTCTGAGGATGAGGAGGAACCTGCTTGCTGAAAAACTGCCAAACAGAACACTTCAGAGTCACCGGGAAGGGCCTGAACTCTTCGACAAGCTCCTCGGAAGACAGGGTTGGATTTCCCCACCCTTCGAGGCCTTTGAACACCCGCCCCCACACAGCTAGCCAGCCCCCTGCTTTCCCTACCTTGCTCCATCTTCTTGTGGCTCACAGGGGGAAGTCAAGCTGCAGAGGCGGCCGTGGGCCCTTGGTTTCTTTGGCTGGGATTCAGCGGCTGGAAAGGAGAGTTACAGCCTCCGAGACCGGCCAGCTCTGGGTCAGGAGCAGCAGCCCGGACAGAGGAGCTGGCTGGAACGGCCTGGCACTGGCCTTTGCTGGTGGCGGAGAAGCTGTCCGGCTGGGCACATGCTGCTCTTCTGGTGCGCAGGCCAGCTAGTCCTCGGCTTTGGCACGCTGCGCGCCCCTCTCCGGCAGACTCCCTCGGGGCCCAGGCTCCGGAGAGGGCCGCTCTCTCCTCCGCCAGATCAAAGCATTATTGCTCTCCGGTAGGCTTCCTTCAAAGGGTACTGTTTGCTTACCTCCCCTCCCCTCCTCCGCTCAATCCCTGCCTTTGCAAAGGGCTCCGTGTGGGGGAGGATAGTGCCATAAACGGGACCCCGCTTGGGGCAGGGCTCCAGACTGAGCTTTGCAGAGGGGGCCACTGCGGGATCCAAGACAAGGTGCCTTCGGGGGGGATTCCCGGCTTCAGTGACTCTGACCCGCCGCCCAGCCCAGGGCTCTGCCCCGTCTCGGCCAGCGCCCCCTTGAGAGAGGGGAGTGTTTCCAGCACTCAGGGTGGTGTATGTGCCCTGCACTGTGTTCCCCAGCCTCAGGTGCCGTGTGTCCTGCAGAGCCGGACCTTGATGGGGAAGAGCCGTGAGAAACGTCCCCTCGGGCCGAGCTGCATCCTGGCGCTGGCTGGGTGGCTGCTCAGAGGCTGATGTTCACTTCGGCCGTCTCTCCTCTGGGCTGGAAGGGCTGTTCTGGCCTGGCACGAGCCAGCGCGGGGAGCCCTAGTGCCGACAGGGCAGTTTGCAGCTGACGCCCGAGTGTCTGGGTTTACCGCGACCTTCCGACTCACGGGGAAGCTCCTGTCGGCACTAGGGTTGTACCCAGGGTGGTTGTGGAGCAGATATTGGCTAACGGGGTAAAGTCCTAGGCTGGGCCTTCACTACAGAAGGGCAGGTGTTTAACGCCCCTTTGCTGGCCTGCTGAGCTGAAGCGCGGTGGGGGCGAGGACAAACCTGGGTGGGGATGGAGCCCGGACCTGTTTGGGCAGTGAAGTCACAGCCTGGTGAGTAGGGGGTCCTGGAGCCTGGGCTAGGCAGAGCAGCCCACAGAGGGCCCCCAGCACCTTTCTCCCCTTCACGTTAACCGAGCCGTTCTGCCCCCAGGCCAGTCTCAGCGCTCATGGGGAGCTGAGCTCTCTCGACAGTCTGGCCCCAGTTGTGGGTGCTGAGCCCTGGGAATGTGGGCCGGAGCTGTGGGGAGCCCCTGGCCTGGAGTGGGAGCACCCTCTTCCTGTCCTGCGGCCCTGTAAGCGTGGCAGCCCTCTCCAGGGTGCTGTGGGTCAGAATGCTCTGAGGCGGGGGTGTAGTGGAAGAAGCAGGCTGTGTTCCCAGTGTCTCTCACTGTTACTGCTCCCAGGGTGACCCCCGCACACTCCCAGTCCCGGATTCCCCCCTAAAATGTGTGTTCTGCATGTCCAGCCCTCTCTTGGGCAGCCCAGGTGTGTTAGGTCTGTTGCCCCTCTAAGGGGATCGGTACCCAGCAGTCTGTACCTCAGCTGGAGTTACCCACCCAGTTCACAACACGGCATCCGTTTTAATTAAAGAATAAAACGAGTGTCTTTAATTGCAAGGAGAGATCTGTTCGGGGGGCACAAGGAAAGAGGCACGAAAGTCAGAAATGGTTCCAAGAGAAGTAAAGATCAATTGCTTCCCCGTACTGAACTTCCCAAGCTGGGCTGGGCTGGGCTCGAGGTGAAGTCCCTCACCACGTGTCCAGTAACGCTGCTGACCAAACCCTGTGGCCAGGATCTGCTCCCAAAGCCCAACGGCCGTTTCTTTCCTGGTCTTAGGTGAACAGGAGAGAGATGGGTGGGTGGGGAGAAAGAACCGGGGGGTGGGGGTTTGCCCCTAACTTTTATAGTTCAGTCCCCCTTTGAAATGCATTGTCCTGAGGGTGACCCCTAGATAAAGGTCTTTCCCCCTGAGAGCCAGGAGACAAGGAGTCGGGTGGTGGGGGGAAGAGGTTCCATGCTGCTGTTTGCTAAGATCAGATCTGCTTGTTCCTGCCCCGTCCTTGCCAAAGAATGGCCACTGGGTAGTCGATGGCCCGTCAGCTTCGATGGCACCTGCCTGGCTGGGGCGACAACTTGTCCTTTGTCTTGGAGAAGCAGGTTTACCCCTCCCCAGACTTGCCTGGCAAATGCCCTTCAGGCCTGAGTTCGGCTTATGCTCAGAGCGTTACAGAGAACGTTGCTACAGCCCGTCACCGTGATGTTCTTAGCTGTCCAAAGATGCCTCCCCAGGTGCAGTTGTACAAGGATTATTGCAGTGGGGTGCAGGGTGTGAAGGCGGGGGGCGTTCTGTCACAGAGGGGCCCTAGAGAAATGGCTTGAGCCCCACGCACGCGCACTGACCGGGTCTACACTTAGAATTCACACACCCCTAGCTAGGTGCGGAAAGTTACGCTGCCCTCGACCCTGGTGTGGATGCGGCTGGGACGGCAGCAGAATTCTCCCACCAAACTCGCTATCCCCGCTCAGAGAGGCAGCTTAACTACAGTCACGGAAAAACCCCTTCCGGCGAAACGTCTACGTTGTGGCGCTGTAGCACCGGAGCTGTGCCGCCCGCCACCCAGGCATGGCCTGTAGCTCCCCAGGGCCTGCTGGGGCCCGTTTCACGCCATCTTCCCCTGCCTGAGAGCTGAGAGTCTGACCCCTTCCCCCCGTACGCTTCCAGCCCCATTTGATGTCTGAGCTGCACCCCTTCCCCAGGGTACCCCCTGGCTCCTCACATGACCTCCTTTCCTTCCTTCCTTTCAGCCGTGGGCACTCAGGGGCGGATCGTCTTCACCAAGGAGCCGTCCTCTCAGGACGCCTTGCACGGCCGCAGCGCCATCCTGCGCTGTGAGGTGGCGGAGCCGAGCGGCGTGGCATTCGAGTGGCTGCACAATGGGCTTTCCGTCCAGGACACCGAGCGCCGCTTCCAGGAGGGCAGCAACCTGCAGTTCACCGCCGTGGATCGGCAGCAGGATGCCGGGGACTTCCAGTGCGTGGCCAGGAGCACGGTCACGGGAGAGGAGGCCCGAACGGCCAACGCGTCTTTCAACATCAAGTGTGAGTATGAGAGCAGGGCCGGCGAGCCTGCCCCAGACCCCAGGGGTGGGCACATGGGAGCAGGTACAGCCCTCCCTCCTGCTGCCTTTTCCTTGCCAGGGCATCCCCTCAGCTGGTGTCCACTTTCCCGTAGAGCCCACTAACGGCCTGGCTCCTTCCTTTGACGTAAGCTGCGGAGGGGCACGCCCCACGGCCACTGGTCTCCAAGCCTGGCCCGGTCACCGCTCCCCTCTGCGGAGAGGCCCTGTGACCCAGTGAATCCTCAGGGATGTGGCCAGGGTCTGACGGGGGTGTGGGCAGGGCCAGGGTCTGACAGGGGTGTGGGCAGGGCCAGGGCCAGGATGTTCTTCCCTTGGAGCTGTCACTCTGAGCGAGGAGCTGGGCTGGACACAGAGTGGTTCCTGCAGGACCCAGCAGATGTCCCGTTGGGCCCCGTCTGACTCCTCAGGGGGTAAGTGGAAGCAGAGGGACTGACTGGGTTACGGGGGAGGATTTCGAGCTGGGAGCTGTGCCAGGCTGGGGGACTATGGGCTAGGGGGAGTGGGTGGGAGCCCTGGGCACTTTGAGCTGCCAAACTGGACCAAAGCCGAGGCAGGGATCTGCGGTGCCCACCCCCCGGGGAATACATGGGAGTTACCCTTCTCCTGCTCTCCGCCTTCCCTTCACCACCCTGGGCACACGCCTTCAGACATGGCTATTAGAAAAGAGCCCCCCTGTCACCATGCGATGGCGCTGCCCCCAACCGCCTGCCTGCCTGCTCGGTGGGAAGCTGGGCCCCAGTCCGGCAGCACTCCCACAGTGACACCGGCGTGGAGAGCTGCGAGCTGGAGTCGGTGCAGTGTCTGGAGTAATCTGATGCTGGCCAGTGGCCCTGAGCTCCGCCAGGCCTTAGCCCCACTCCTTTACCTCCAACAGTCGGTTTGCCGTGGGCCGCATGTCTCCATCTTCCACTGACTCCCCTAACCAGTGTTTGGTCCAGGCTATGCTGGACTTCACAGGCCTCGGCCCAATGTTTGAGCCCTTCTCCTGCACGGCGCTGCCCGTCAACACTAGAGAGACCAGAACGGCCATGCCGGGTCAATGGTCTAGCTAGCCCTGATTTAATTCCTTTATGAACCTAGTTATACTTTTGGCCTTCACAACATCCCCTGGCAGTGAGTTCCACAGGTTAACTGTGTGTTGTGTGAAGTAGTACGTCCTTCTTTTTGTTTTAAACCTGCTGCCTGTTCATTCCATTGGTTGACTCCTGGTTCTTGTGTGATGGGAAGAGGTAAATGACACTTCCCTATTCCCTTTCTCCACACCAGTCGTGATTTTATAGCCCTCTATCATATCCCCTTAGTCCTCTCTTTTCCAAGCTGAGACATCCCAGTCTCTTTCATCTCTCCTCAGACGGAAGCTGTTCGATCCCCCTGAAGGGTTTTATTGCCCTTCTCTGCACCGTTTCCAATTCTAATGGGTTTGTGATGAGCTGGGCGACCCTCGTGGTTTGGCTGAGCCCTCTGGGGGTGGCTGACAGGGTTGTCCCTCCCCCAGGTTCCCAGCGTAGCCCCCGGGCCAGGCATGGTCAGGCTGGGCCTGTGACCTCGGCTTGCATGTCTGCCTGGTTTTGATCTGCTCCATTGCCTGCTTCAAAGGCCCTTCGTGGATCTCTGCAAATGCCCTGTGAGCGTCAGGGACTACTCCCTGCTGCTGCCCCCCCAGGGGCTCAGAGCCCCAGGGTGCCACAGGCCAGGGCTGGAGACACTCCTGATGTGAGCGCTGGAGGTTGGGGGGTGTGGAGAGGCCCAGGCCCAGCTGGGATCAGCCAAAAATTGCTCGGGGCCGGTGCTGCACTGCACTGCACTGGGTGGAGGAGCGGAGCAGCTGGACCAAGCCCAGAGCCCCAAGAACCAGCTCGGACCCTCTGGGGCCCCACGTGCAGCCTGGGGTGGGTACCTGGGGCAGCACTGGAGCTAGTGGCTGAATATCAGTGCTGCCGCTGACAGGTGGCGGCGGTGGGGCGGGAAGGCCGGCGTGCTCCGAGCTGGCGCCGTGGCGGCGGCGGGGCGGGAAGGCCGGCGTGCTCCGAGCTGGCGCCGTGGCGGCGGCGGGGCGGGAAGGCCGGCGTGCTCCGAGCTGGCGCCGTGGCGGCGGCGGGGGGGGGAAGGCCGGCGTGCTCCGAGCTGGCGCCGTGGCGGCGGCGGGGGGGGAAGGCCGGCGTGCTCCGAGCTGGCGCCGTGGCGGCGGCGGGGGGGGAAGGCCGGCGTGCTCCGAGCTGGCGCCGTGGCGGCGGCGGGGGGGGAAGGCCGGCGTGCTCCGGGCTGGCGCCGCGGCGGGGCGGGAAGGCCGGCGTGCTCCGGGCTGGCGCCGTGGCGGCGGCGGGGCGGGAAGGCCGGCGTGCTCCGGGCTGGCGCCGTGGCGGCGGCGGGGCGGGAAGGCCGGCGTGCTCCGAGCTGGCGCCGTGGCGGGAAGGCCGGCGTGCTCCGAGCTGGCGCCGTGGCGGCGGCGGGGGGGGAAGGCCGGCGTGCTCCAGGCTGGCGCCGCGGCGGGGCGGGAAGGCCGGCGTGCTCCGGGCTGGCGCCGTGGCGGCGGCGGGGCGGGAAGGCCGGCGTGCTCCGGGCTGGCGCCGTGGCGGCGGCGGGGCGGGAAGGCCGGCGTGCTCCGGGCTGGCGCCGTGGCGGGAAGGCCGGCGTGCTCCGGGCTGGCGCCGTGGCGGGAAGGCCGGCGTGCTCCGGGCTGGCGCCGTGGCGGCGGCGGGGCGGGAAGGCCGGCGTGCTCCCGGCTGGCGCCGTGGCGGCGGCGGGGCGGGAAGGCCGGCGTGCTCCCGGCTGGCGCCGTGGCGGCGGCGGGGCGGGAAGGCAGGAACGTGTGGGGTGTGCACACTGCTCCCAGCAGTGGGTGCTGGAACTCTTTCCTTTTGCAGGGCTCGAAACGGGCGGCGTTGTCCTGAAGCACCCAGCAAGTGTGGCGGAGATCCAGCCCTCTGCTGCCGTGACGCTGCGCTGCCACATCGACGGCCATCCGCGGTAAGGAGCCACTCGCGTGTCGCCAGCATCCGGGCTAGGCTCTGCCTCGCCTTTCACCTTCTCTCTCTCTCTCTCTCTCTCTCTCTCTCTCTCCTGTGAAGAGCCACCAAAGCCTAGGGGGAAGGTGAGAGGCAGGAATAAGCGTCGGGGGAGAGAGCAAACCGCGGGAGCACAGTAAGGGCGGGCCTGGAGCTGCTCGGTGTGCTGCCGTCACCCCCGTCGCTGACCGGGGTCACTGTCTGCATGCGTCATGGCTTCCCGAGCTGTGTGTCTGTGTGTCCAGGCCAGCGGGGTGGAACGAAGGGTCAGCCGAGCGGGCCATTTCCCGGCTGCTTTCTCAGCGCATGTGCTCTTAGGCCCACTGCTGGCCGCCGCCCTGACGTGCCCGTCTGTCTCCTAGCCCAACGGGCCAGTGGTTCCGGGACGGCAGCCAGCTCCTGGACGACCGTAGCAGCTACTGGATCAGCAACAAGGAGCGGACGCTCACCCTAAAGAACGCCAGCCCCGAAGACAACGGTGTCTACTACTGCTGCGCGCGCAACGCCATGGGCATGGTGTGCAGCAGTGACAACTTCACACTGAATCTCATCGGTAAGGGGCACGCGGCCCACCCGGGCAGCAGGCACTCGCCCCACGGGCTGGGGGGCCCCGGGAGAGGGCTGGCCAGTGCTGTGTCAACTGCCTTGTCTTTGATGTTGCAGAAAATCAATGAGGCTGACACCTCCGATCTGCCGCCGCTGGGGAAGTGTCAGGCTGGTGTGATTTCCTCCGTCCCCCCAGGAGGGAGGGGAAATTGTCATTCCCAGGGGCCCTGCCTGAGCTAGGGCACGGAGCAAGCACCAGCCTGCATGGCCACATTTTAACCCCGGGACAGGCCCAGACTGGTGTTATAAATCCCCGCTGGGCAGGCAGCCCCAGGCCCCCAGCAGGTAGCCGGCGAGTTTGTTAGCCCTGCTCTGCACACAGCAGGTGCCGTTGTACCGGCATGTTACTCCTGTCCAGCCAGCGCAGCCGCAGTCGTACCGGGATAAAGGTGCCAGGGACCAGGATAGCGTAGTCCCCTTCCCGCCGGGGAATAGCTCCACCAGTGCCGGCGGCGTGAAAGCTGCATCCACCCAAGGGGCTGGGCTGCTTTGCCCCTCCCAGTCCAGGTGAAGCGATATGCCTTGGGTGTGGAGCCAAGGCCTTAGCCACCCCTCCTGTCCCTAGATTGGCGGGGCCTTGCAGAGGGGCAGCATGCCCAGAAGGGAGGTTTGTGCCATGTGGGAAGGGAGCAAGTCACACCCTGCCGTGTCACACAGGCCCCCTCTCCAGGGCTCCTTGGAAGGCTGGCTGGGCCTTCCCCCGCTCTGCCCGTGGCTGGGCTGCGGCAGCAGGCTGACGCTTGTGGCTCTGGTTGTGCTTTCCAGACTGGTCAGTGTTCCCGAAGGGGAGCCGGGGGCCAAAACCAAGGCGGGAAAGCCAGAAGCGAGGACGCAGCGGCCTCCCCAGGACGTGCCAGGACTGGAGTGCTAACGCCTGCTGGCGCGAGGGTCCCTGTCCTGGCAGGCTCTCTGGATGCCGCACCCCGCTCTGTGCGGGATTCCCGCCAGCCCCTTGGCCAGGCCTCCCTGTGTCTTGTGTCTCGTGGGAGATGAGCTGGCATTCGGGGGGAGAGGCGGGACCCCTAACGTTCCTGCGGTCTCCCCTGCCAGACGAGAGCTTCCCTCGCCCGGTGGTCATCCCGCAGGACCTGATCGTGAGTAAGAACGAAGAGGCCATGTTCCACTGCCAGTTCACGGCAGTGCCTCCTCCCACGCAGGAGTGGGTCTTCGATGACAGCGCTCCCATCACCAACAGGAGCCGGTAAGTGTCCCCCGCCCCCCCTGGGGAAAGGAAACCCGTCTCCCATTTCATTGGTGCTCCTGAGACCTGCAAGGCTGGAGGAGCCGGGAGCCCTGCGAGTGTGAGGGGATCCGTCCCTCTTCCCGCCCTTCCCAGCACCAGTCCAAGGGCCAGGCTCGTTCTGGGCGGGGTCCCAATTCCCATGAGGCGCGGTCTGGGCCAGTCACTTGCCAAGGGCTTGGAAGGGAAGCAGCAACCTTGTCTCCCCGGTTGAGCTGTGGGATGAGGGGAAGCAGTCTGGTTAGCTCTGATTTCTGGTTAGCTCCCGTCAGGAAGGAATCGGTCAATGCTGGCTTGGCCCAAGCCGCCCTTCGCCTGCGGTCATCGCGTCCGCGCTGCGCTTTGCATGGTCTTAACGACATCGGTTTAAAGACACCCCTGCAGTTAAACTGCTGCCAAGTCGTGGGTAAGCCAGGCCAGGCCTCAGTGTGGCTTGTTACTGTCGTTAAGGCACCTGCCTTGTGAACCATGATCCCTCTGTTCCCTCCCTTCCCTGAGCTGGCTCAGGCTGCTGCTGCTGGCCCTTGGCAGCACCCTGGGTTATGGGGCAGCTTGAGAGCTGGGCAGGGATGGCAGGGAATCGCCTGGTAGCCTGGGGGGCGTATCAGCGCTTGATTCAAGAGCTGAGGACATGGGCAGCCAGCCCCAGAGTGGCCGTGCACGATGGCACCGTGGCTGAGCAGAGACGTGCCCTGGGCATTGCTCTGCGCCAGCATCCCGCGTGAAGAGCTGAGGGTAAGAGGGAGCCATTTGCAGCACAGGGCAACAAGCCTGACCCGCCCTCCAAAGCCCAGGCATGGCGCTGGAGAGTCTCGGGCCCCCTCTGCTGGCCAAATGCAGACAGCTCTGTGTGTTCTGTGGAGCTCTGCACTCCCGGCAGGCCTGGCCTGGGTGTGCCTGATCTGTCCCATTGATACCCACCGGACAGATTGCTTACCAATCCCAAGCTGACACATTAACGCTGTCTGGGGGGTTCTAGGCCCCCGACCAGGCTGTGCTGTTAGCATTGCTGGGAATCCCGACGTGCACGGTTGGGAAGAAGCTTCTGAGTTTGCAATAGTTTTATTAACACCGGCAGCAAAATCACAAACTGTCCCACCCAGCGGGGAGCGGGGAGAGAGAGAGAATACAGAGTGACGGTCTGAGCAGCCATGAGCTCACACCGTCCCCTGCACAAAAACCCGCAGCGTCCTCCTCATCATCTCCCCGTGCACCCAGGCTGGGATATGGCTTTCCCAATGTGGGACGCTGGCGCCCCCGTGCCTAGTTCATATTCAGCAGGGTTCATCCCCTTTTCCTTATTTAAACTTCCACCCCACCCCCCCCACTAACGTCGGGGTGCCCATCTCCCATAGGTTACTAGGCCTTTTACCTCAAGCTTCTTAGCCTATACATCAGTTAGTTACTGTGGCATTGTGGTGGTCAGACACCTGCTGATGTTCCTGCACTGAGGAGATCTAAAGCGGATATCGGCTGGTATCCTGTGGTGACCGATCACTGTGTGCACCGCAGCACCCTAGCCCCGCCGGGCTGGCTCGCGATCCGGGCTTGCTCCTGGCCGACTGCTTATGCAAAGGCCGTTTCAGCCCTAGCCTCTGTTAGTTTCGCTATTGTGGCCCTGGCCTTGAGGCTTGTGGGCGCGTTGCATTGCTGCCTTTAACGGATACCCTGTGCCCCACCTCGCCGATACCTACAGGCTGTGGTGCTCGCAGCTGGCCCCACATGCCGAGGGGTGGCTGGGCCAAAACTGAGCAGCACTGCCACCTGGTGCGCCAGGTCACAGCACCCTGGGCAGGGAGCCGGCCCCGCAAGAGGGGAGACACTGGAGCTGCCGCCGCAGGGCGAGGCGTTCGTTGTGTTTTGGTTCAGCGTTCGTTTTATTCCCTGTTTCCCATTTGTGAAGGGCCCAGGCTCGATCGGCTTGCCCAGCATCCCAGCGGGAATTCACAAACCTGACGGGTCTTGCCCCCACGGAGCGGAGTGTAGCGGCCACAGGGCTGTCCGCAGCCAGCCTGGCCCCATGGCGCCGAGGGGTGGAAACCTTCTCGGAGCATCGGCTCCAGATCCCAGCTGTGACACCTCCAGCCCGCTGGAGCCCGGGGCCCAGAAAGGGCAGAGAAGACGCTAACACAGGGGAGGGCTAACGCAGCGTGGCGGGGCAGCAGGTTTCCTCGCTGGGTGGTGCTGAATGTGGCACCAAGGGGCTGAGTAGCTTGAGGGTCAGTTCTCACTAAAGGCCGCTCCCCTTCGTCAGGGAAGATCAGGGTGGGAAGGGACCTCAGGAGGTCACCTAGTCCCACCCTCTGCTCAAAGCAGGACCAATCCCCAACTGAATCATCCCAGCCAGGGCTTTGTCAAGCCGGGCCTTAAAACCTCTAAGGAGGGAGATTCCACCCCCCGTAGCCCCAGTGCCATGCGCCATCCCGAAACAGGGCCCGGCTCTGCGCCCGCTCAGGATGGGCGCGCACACAGCCAGCAGCAGCCTGCCTCAGGATTCCCTCACGGGCCTGGGGGCTCTTGGTCACACCCCCGGGCCTGTGTCCAGGACCACCTGCCCCGGAATTCCCCGAGCCGTCAGTCTCCTGCCCCCCCATCCCTCCTGTGGTGGGTAGCCGGGCCCGCCCCCCCATCCCCCGTGTCTCATGTTCCAGTGCCCAGGAGAGGGGGTGCAGGGAGGGGGCGCGCGACCACGGAGTGTGTTGCTGCGACAGGGCCGTGCTGCTGCTTTGCACGTCTGTCCCTCCTGTCTCAGCCCCTGGCTCCCTCTGTGCAGGACCACGGTGTTTGCCAATGGCTCCCTGCTGATAACCCAGGTGAGAGCGCGCAGCGCGGGGACCTACAGGTGCATTGGCCACGGGCAGAGAGGGAAACCCACCGTCCTGGAGGCAAGTCTGCGGCTGGCAGGTAAGGCCCCGCGTGGCTGGCCGGGTGCTGGGAGCCAGGCGGGCGCGGCGCTGCCTCTGCACGGTGTTTGGAGACGAGCCGTTCGTTCTCCAGGGCTGCCTGGCCATGGCAGAGCAGTCCTGTCCCACTGCCCGGCCAGGAGCTCTGCTCCGCTCCCTGGATCCCTGCCTGGATCTGTGCTGAGGCCCGGCGCCCGGGGCAGGAAGGCACAGGGCCTCGGGGCATGGCTGGGGGTAAGTCCCGTCTCCACCGGTTTCTCTCAGAGATCGAAGACATGGCGCCGTTCTCCCCGAAGGTTTTCATAGCGAGCCAGGAGCAGCGTGTGGCCTGCCCTGCCCCCCGCGGCGTGCCCCAGCCCCGCGTCTGGTGGGAGAGGAACGGCCTCCCAATACCCGCTAGCGGCAGGGTGCGCCAGGAGGCCGAGGAGCTGGTCTTCAGCAGCGTTACCGGGAGCGACGCCGGCACCTACACGTGCCACGCGGCAAACAAGGCCGGGGAGAAGAAGCAAGACCTCAGCGTCACCGTAGCGAGTAAGCCTCTTCTGCTGGGGGCGGCGGGTGCTGGGGATGGGCTGTGGGGTGCAGGGCAGGAGGCGGTGGGTGCTGGGGAGGAGGCAGTGGGTATGGGGTGCTGGGGAGGGGGCTGTGGGGTGCTGAGGCGGGGCGGTGGGTGCTGGGGAGGAGGCAGTGGGTATGGGGTGTTGGGGAGGGGGCTGTGGGGTGCTGAGGCGGGGCGGTGGGTGCTGGGGAGGAGGCGGGGTGTGCAAGGCAGGGGGGCCTGGGGAGGGGCGGTGGGTGGAGATGGCCGACGGGCAATGCCCCATGTGTCGCTGACTCTGGAGCGAAGGCCGAGCAAGTGCAGACTTGTAGCAGAGCCTCATCCAGCAGACAGCCCCGGGCGCCGCAGGGACAATACTGTCTTTGGGGTGGCCTCCGGCAGGTCTCCCCAGCCCGGGGGCAGTGCCCAGGTGTCCCCGTGGCTCTGGGAGGAGGTGGCGCCCACGTTACCATGCAGAGCTCCTGCTGCCCCGGACGTCAGGTCACCAGCAGTCAGAGTGGGGCGGGTGGGTGGGGCAGTGCCGAGGCCGACCCTGGTGCCAGAGCTCTCCAGGCCAGCCAGGGGCACTGCCAGGGTCCCAGTGTGGCTGAGGCGGGAGCCCAGGTAACGCTGTCCCCTCTTCCCCAGCGGTGCCCAGGTGGGTGGAGATGCCCAGGGACAGCCAGCTGGAGGAGGGCAAGCCGGGCTATCTCCACTGCCTCAGCAAGGCCTCCCTGAAACCCACCGTCACCTGGTACCGCAACGGCGTCTCCATCTCCGAGGTGAGCGTGGCGTGTCCAACCCCCAGGCGGCCCGGCCGCAGCTCCCGCTGGCCCGGCAGCCCTGAGACCAGCTCGTCCCCTGCCGTCTCCAGGCTCACACCGTGCTGCCCCGGCTGCATGGGGCAGCTCAAATCCCTGTCGTACTGAAATGAGCCTTGCCCAGAGCTAGGACTCCCTGACCCGCTGCATGTCTCCCCCGCCTGCCGCTGTCACCTCCTAGCGCCCTGGGCCCGTCCCCACTTCCCCTGCCTCTGCCCCCGTGTCTACCCCCTGCCCTGTAGCCTGCTCCAGCGGGCCGGGTCCCTGCTCCCTGGCCTGCTCCAGTGGGGCAGGTCCCAGCCTGAGCCCTGGTAGGGGGGGCGCCCCGGCAGAGCCTCAGCGCTGCCTGCGGACGTGGCTCAGGGCGGCCGAGCCAGCTGCGGGCTGTCCATGCGATGGGCCTGTGGGCCAGGGCAGGGCCGGCTGCATCCCCGGGTGGGGGAGGGCAGCAGGACTGATGCTGTTCTGGCTGGGCAGGACTCGCGCTTTGAGATCTCGGAGAACGGGACGCTGCGCATCAACAACGTGGAGGTGTACGACGGGACCGTGTACAAGTGTGTGAGCAGCACTCCGGCGGGGAGCATCGAGGGATATGCCCGCGTGCACGTCCTGGGTAGGCCCCCCCATGCCCCTGCTTGCGGGGAATTCCCTCCTCACACCCCTGGGCTGGAACACCAGCTGCTTTGGCTGTCTGCCTCGCGCCAGGCTCTGAGCCTCAGGCCTCTCACTCTGTGGCTGCTTGGCTCTTCCAGTGTGAGCCCTGCTCCTGTGTGTGTGTGTGTGTGTCACAGGGCCGGGTATCCCTGTGCCCCTACCCCTGTGTGTGGGTGTGCGTGCGCGTGCCGCAGGGCCAGGTATCCCTGTGCCCCTACCCCTGTGTGTGCGCGCAGCAGGGCTGGGTATCCCTGTGCCCCTACCCCTGTGTGTGTGCAGCAGGGCCGGGTATCCCTGTGCCCCTACCCCTGTGTGTGTGCAGCAGGGCCGGGTATCCCTGTGCCCCTACCCCTGTGTGTGGGTGTGCGTGCGCGTGCCGCAGGGCCAGGTATCCCTGTGCCCCTACCCCTGTGTGTGCGTGCAGCAGGGCTGGGTATCCAGGTGCCCCTACCCCTGTGTGTGTGCAGCAGGGCCGGGTATCCCTGTGCCCCTACCCCTGTGTGTGTGCAGCAGGGCCGGGTATCCCTGTGCCCCTACCCCTGTGTGTGTGCAGCAGGGCTGGGTATCCAGGTGCCCCTACCCCTGTGTGTGTGCAGCAGGGCCGGGTATCCCTGTGCCCCTGCCCCTGTGTGTGTGCAGCAGGGCCGGGTATCCCTGTGCCCCTACCCCTGTGTGTGTGCAGCAGGGCTGGGTATCCAGGCAGGGCCCCTGCTCCTTGTGTGCGTGCGCAGCAGTGCCTCTGCTCCCGGCACGTGTCTCCAGGCACGGCCCCCGGTGCCGGCGCGGGTAGGCAGTGGGCTCAGTTACACTCGGGGGTCCCTGGGCAAACGGCCCCGTCTGTGTTTGTTGCAGAGAAGCTGAAGTTCACGCCCCCCCCGCAGCCCCTGCAGTGCATGGAATTCGACAAGGAGGTCACCGTGTCCTGCTCGGCCACTGGCCGCGAGAAGCCCACCATCCGGTGGGTCAAAACAGGTGAGGGGTGGGGACGTGGTCTGTTTCCAGACTGCCTGGGGCTGGGATTCCCTGTGTGTGTGTGGGGGCGGGGGGGCTTCCCGGCATGGGGCGGGGGCTGGGCTCGGCACCAGGGATCGTTCAGGCCTACGGCCTGTGGCCTGGCCGTTTATCTTGGTGCCCCTTTGGGCACACGTGTTCTGCTTCGCCTGCGCCGCAGCGAGGGGGAGCCCAGGCCACAGCCGTGCTGGATACGTGCTGCCCGCGGTGCCCGGAGCCTCCCGCTACTTTGTGTGGCTGCGGCGTAACCCCCCGTTCCTGCCCTCCAGACGGGAGCAGCCTGCCGGCTCACGTCAGCCTCAGCGCCGGCGCCCTGCACTTCCGCAAGGTGAGCCGGAGTGACGCTGGTAACTACACCTGCATCGCCTCCAATGGCCCCCAGGGCGAGATCCGGGCCACGGTGCAGCTCACAGTGGCAGGTGAGTGCTGCGCGCCTCCCGGGTCGGTGAGGGGCACGGCCTGTCCTGCTGCCCTGGGCACCACCCCTTCGACACCCGCCCTGAGGAAGGGAGCGTGCTCTGGCCTCGGGCTCCCAGCACCATGGGCCCTTCGCACCTACTGGTGCTGCAAGGCCTGGCCTCCTGGTCAGCAGAGCTGCTGCAGCGTCTGTTCGGGCGAGAGTCCCCCCAAAACCCCGGTTGTTTGTGCAGCTCCCTGTCCCGCCCGCGGCTCTGCCGGCGGCACTGGGGAAATGCCACCCGCGGGGAGCTGTCCGGCCCCACGCTGACCCCTCCCCGGCCCCGGGGCAAGCCCCCCTGCTAGCGTTGGACAAGGGAGCCATCTGAGCGCTTCCCTGCACCGTTGGTGTCTCCTGGTTTGGGGCCCCGCCCCCGAGAGCTGGGCTGGGCCTGGCGCTGGGGGGTGGGGCAGTAGAAGTGCACGCGTTGGCGCTGAGCAGCTGTGACCTCTGTGTTCAGTTTACATCACCTTTAAGCTGGAGCCGGAGCCCACGACAGTGTACCAGGGGCACACAGCCGTGCTGCGGTGCCAGGCAGCAGGCGACCCGGTGCCACACATCCAGTGGAAGGGGAAGGAGAGGATTCTGGATCCCAGCAAGCTCTTACCCAGGTATGGAGCCCTCGCCCTGCCCCCCGGCCGCTGGAACCTGAGCTCTCCTGCCCTGTGCATGTGTGTGGCGCGTGAGGCTGGCTGCCTCCAACCCATCCTGGAACAGTGTTGGGGGGCCCAGCCTTCCGCACCCCTGGGCCGGGTCCCCGCCCTGGAGACCAGACCGATCCACTGGGGAATATTGGTCATTGGGCGGTTCCGTGCACTGCTCTGTGACTGGGAATCCCCTGCCCCCGGGAGCTGAGGCTTTAAGGCAAGGCCCAGGTATGGAGCGGGGCAGCCTGGGCCGAGACCGTTGAGCTCGTTGGCCGTGACGACTGAGAACCCTGCTCCAGCAGAGCTCACCAGCTGAGCCACTGAGGAGCACAGGAGTGGGGCCTCTTGCCAGGAGCAGGGCAGCCATTGGCACCAATCTCCGGGGAGCTTTCACCAGCAGCAGATCAGTGGACCCAAGGCAGAGGAGAGAGCACTGCCTGGGGGCAGCCAGCACCCTGCATGCCTGACCCAGCACATACCTCATTCACACCCTGGGGCTCTGCCCGCCCCGTCCTCCGCCGTCTCCGCACCCAGGCGGTGGTGAGAAACGCTCTCCTCTCCCAGCGGCGTCCGCCGCAGTGGGCAGTGCCGGAGGGGTCTGGCCGTGCTGATGTATGTGAGGTCCCAGACAGAGGTTCGGATGGCTCAGGCGTTCCGGGAGCGTGCCGGAAAGCCGCACAGGGGCAGAGCCGGGCTGTGTTGGAGGGCCGCGCTTTGCAGAGGGCCGGGTGACTGCTGGCTCTGTGCAGGCCAGGAGGCCCCTGGAGGAATACGGGGGTAGCGGAGCTATTTTGAGGTACACAGTATGGTTAATAGAAAATATTACGAAGAATTCTCACGTCTCCCTCCTGCCATCCCTGGCTGCACGGACCCGACAGGAAGCCGGGCCCTTGACCCCTGCTGTTCCCCTCTGCTCTGGCCTCCTGCACTGTGTCCCTTTGTGCAGTGCCTAGCACAAGGGACACCCCCTAAGCGCTGCTGGCGGGGGGGTGCCTGTCGTTCACAGGATCCAGATCATGCCCAACGGCTCCTTGGTGATCTACGACGTCACCACGGACGACTCCGGGAGGTACACGTGCATTGCTGGCAACAGCTGCAACATCAAACACCGCGACGCCATCCTCTACGTCGTAGGTAGGAGGCGCCCTCGTGCCCTTCTTGGGGACTCGGGCAGGAGCAGCTCAGCCCCGGCGGGGAGGCCTGGGAACAGCTGCTGGGGAAGGCAGGGCAGGCGTCTCCCCTCTGTGCAGTCGAGGGAGGATCTCCTGTTCCCGTCGCACCGTTCGGCCGCGCCAGCAGGTCACCGTTGCTGCACACGGCGCCGTGAGGGCAACATGGAGACAGCCAAGTGGGGTTTGGAGCTGGAGCACTGGGGCTTCAGGGGCAGTGGGTAGTCGGGCTCCCTGTGGCAGCACAGCTGAGGAATTGGGGTCAGGACTCACTCAGGGCAAAGAGCACCCCCCACTGAGTGTCCCGCCCGGCCAGGGGCTCCCTGGGGCTGCGTCCCGCCCGGCCAGGGGCTCCCTGGGGCTGCGTCCCGCCCGGCCAGGGGCTCCCCTGCACGCACTCACCCTCTGGGCCGCGTCCCGCCCGGCCAGGCCATGTATCGAGCTGTGCGTTGCACTGTCCTCTCACGCTGCGTCCCTTGCCCCCAGACAAGCCGGTCGCCGAAGGGGACGAAGGTCCCCACAGCCACACGCCCTACAAGATGATCCAGACCATCGGGCTGTCGGTCGGGGCGGCCGTCGCCTACATCATCATTGTGCTGGGCCTCATGTTCTACTGCAAGAAGCGGAGGAAGGCCAAGCGGCTGAAGAAGCCCCCGGAGGGCGAGGAGCCCGAGATGGAGTGTCTGAACGGTAAGGCCGTAGCTGCCAGCCGGGGCTTGGCCCAGGCTCCCCCAGTGCATCGGGAGCGGGGCTGGGGACCAACCGGGGCTGCCTCCGTTTCCGGCAGCACGGTGCGTGGGGCTGGGGTCCCAGGCTCTCCCAGGAGGCTGCGCTGGTGGCATTGGCCGTGCAGGTGCCAGGGGAGGCTGGCTGGGCTGCCCCACGGCTCCGCCGGCCAGTGGCTGGTTGTGCAGTGACCCAGCGAGCCCGGAGAGTTCCCCACAGTGTGTGGGTGCAGTGCCCTCTGGTGGGCACGGCAAGGCAGGGCCCCCTCTGTGGCTTTCCCTAGCCGTGGGGAGCGTGAGAACTGCCCCCCATGCCAAGGCATTGCCCTGCCCATCTCCCCCAGCCTGCACGTGCTGGGGGGCTGCGCTGGGCATGGCACGCTCGCTGTGCCAGCAGCCTGGGAAGTCAGGTGCTGGTTGGAGCGGTAAACGACGGTCTCCCAGGGGCCAGGCCGTTCGCTGACTGGAGAAGCCGGGGCCGCCCTGCAGGCCGTAAGGAACCTGGTGAGGGTTGCTGTAGTGCGGGGGGTGATGCTGGACCGCGGGGTGGTTTTGCCCAGCTTCGGTGTCAGGCTCCCAGGCCCATGGGCCCCGGCGTCGCAGGGGGCTGCTGAGCTCTGATGGTACGTCCAAGTCTTGCTCGGGTCTGAGTGTGGGGAGGGGCAGAGCCTCGCCTCCCACCATCTCCGAGTCCCATCTGCGGCACTGACCTGAGATCCTGGCCGGGTTTCCCGGCTGCCCACGCCGGGAAGCGACGGCCCCTGTTTCCCTCGCAGGTGGCGCTGTGCTGCAAAACGGGCAGACCACGGCCGAGATCCAGGAAGAAGTGGCCTTGACCAATCTGGGCAGTAGCTCCGGCGCTAGCAAGAGGCACAGTGCCACCGACAAGATGCACTTCCCCCGCGCCAATCTGCAGACCATCACGACGCTGGGTATGGGCAGTGGGGCTGGGTCCGGAACCAGGCTCAGCCAGGATGTGACGCTTCCCGGGCTGGCGCCTGCCGCCAGCCCGCGGGCGTCCTCCTGTGCCCAGCTGGGTGTTAACGCCTGGGCGTCGGCTTCTCAAGCACTCTCCTCTGGGTGCACCAGCCCTGCCTTTGCCCTGCGGCCTGCCTGTCCCCTGAGTCTCTTCCCAGTGTCCCCCTGTGGCGTCCAGCCCCTGATCACAGGATACCCACAGCAATCCCAGCTCCTCCCTGCCCACACGAACAGGGTCCCCAGCTCCCGCGTTTTCCCGTAGACACTGCTCCTGTGTCACACACAGCCCTCCAGTAAAGCGGAGAGTGACTGCAGCAAGGACAGAGATTCAACGAGAAACCAGCGTGAGCAATGGCCACAGATGGTTACATCCAAACCAGATCATACCGCGCAGTAGGCGTTGCCCTTACTAATAGTCCCCTGGCCTGATAGCTTCCACCCCCCAAAGTTCAGTCTTTGCCCCCCCCTCCACCCCCCCAGAGCTAGGCACCCAGTCTTTCCTGAAGCGTTAAATCCCCCCCACACACACAGCTTGCAGTGGTGATGGGAATCGAGACTTACAAGCTTCCAGCAGAGCCCTCACATGCTACCCTTCATGGATCAATGCCCCGGGAGCGGTGCATCAGGTGTAGTGAGTTTGTCAGGCCTGAGACAGGAGTTGCTTGTAAAGACTAGTGAGCCCTTTTGCGGCTGGCACCAGTGGGCCTCGCTCACACGGGCCCGGCTCTCAGCCCCCAGGGGCTGTAACCCTGAAGGGCTGTTTCCTCGTGCCATGTTCTGGTGTCCTGCAGTCAGCCACAGCAGCAGCACAATGGAGAAACCTGCCCGTGTGGCCTGGAGCCAGCCCCACCAGCATGCACGGAGCGTGACCCCCTGCGACAGAACACTGGGGATGAGAACTGCCCCCCGCCCCCACCTCGTGGGCACAGAAATACCCCCGGCTGGCCGGCCTACGGCCTGTTGCTCCTGATGCACCATCAGACTGTCTAGTCTGGCCCCTGGCAGCGCCGGCAATGCCCACTTGTACAACGTTCTGGGGCCCAGCCGCCTGGGCTCTCGGTAACGCCCTGCCACTCCCTTGCTGGGTCTCCGCAGACAGGAACACCGGTCAGAAGGGGGCGTTGGCCGTATCGCCGTACCTTTACCGCTAGCCTGGCTGCTTGCCCTAAACGTGTGGCTGTGACCCCCAGCCATACCCTGTGCGTGCAAGTGGCAGGGCAGTGTCCCAGGCTGGGAGGTACTGCCCCAGCGTGCTCACCCCAGAACCAGGGCTTGGAAAACCCCCAGGCTGGGCAAAGCCCTCGGATCTGCCATCCAGGCCTGGCCCCTTCTCTGCCAGATGGGCCTGCCTAACCACGGCAGCTGGGATGGAGGGGTTAGCTGCCCCCGGGGATGCCTTCAGCCCTCACGCAGCGACCGCCTGTCCCTGGCCACGTGCGAGCGGGTTAGACTGAACGATCGGTGACACGCTGGGAGTGTCGTGCGGGTGGCTCCTCGCACGCCCATCCCCGATTCATTATTTATTTTCTTCCTAGGGGAGTTTCCTTCTTTTGAACAGAAATTAGATAATGACGCGAGGGGGCATCCCGCTGCCCCTCCACCCGACTGGGTGCTGCAGAGGGAGGGCGTTCCCCCATGAGTGCCCGCCGAGCCCATGCCAGGCGGCTCCCACCCTGGGGACCAGCCGCCGGTCCCTGGCCTGCTGAACGGGCCGTTCTCCGAAGCGCCGTACAGGGAGGTGTGGGCAGCCCAGGCTGCGTCGTCTGTCGCTCAGTCCTGCTGGCCGCTTCGAGAGTAACGCTGGGTCAGCCCTCTCCCAGCTTAGCGTAGGAAACCAGGGCGGCAGCACGGCCTAGTGGGTAGGGTGCTGGCCTGGGACTCAGATGAGTCATCCCCTCTCTGTGCTCCGGCTCCCCTGCAGCAGGACAGGGTGATCCTGCACATGCCCCTCCGGCCGGTGACCCGCTGCCCTCTGCTTCCAGGGAAGGGCGAGTTCGGGGAGGTCTTCCTGGCCAAGGCGAAAGGCCTGGAGGAGAGCGAGGGCGAGGCGCTGGTGCTGGTGAAGAGCCTGCAGACCAGAGACGAGCAGCTGCAGCTGGACTTCCGGCGCGAGGCGGAGATGTTCGGCAAGCTGAGCCACCCCAACGTGGGGCGGCTGCTGGGCCTGTGCCGCGAGGCAGAGCCGCACTACATGATCCTGGAGTACGTGGATCTGGTAAGGGGCCCTGCTGGCCGGAGGCCGGAGCACGAGACCCTCCAGCGCCTCGGAGAAGAGCCAGGCCCGCAGGGGCCGGGCGGGGGAGGCTGGGTTTGTGGCCAGGCCCTTCACACCCTCCCCACCTCTGTCTAGAGGCCGTTTTGCCAGCTTTGCCCTGTGGGGTTCGAGGCAGGGCTCCTCCCCGGGATGGTCTGTCTGGGGCAGGGCACATGGTTACTGGTCCCCGACCCTGGGCTAGTGCCGAGCTGCCAGGGGTGCAGGGCAGGCAGACCTCTCCGAGGGCCAAGGCCCGGCTGGGGACCGGGAACCGCCCGGAGCCCCGGCTGGCCACACGGCCCATTGCGCGAGAGAGGCTGAGCTGGGGAAGGGGACGCTGGCCCCCAGCAGCCATGTGGGAATGGTCTAAAACCTGGGGCCGAGAGGACGCCGGTCTCTCCGGAGCCTTCGCTCCCCCTGCGCTGGGAGTGCCCAGGCCCCCTCGCTGGAGCGCTCGCCTGCTGCCCGGAGGGGGGTGAGCTCAGATCTCTGATGCAGACACAGCCCCCCAGTGCCCTGAGCCGCGCTGACACGGCGATTTCGGCCTTGCCAGGGGGATCTGAAGCAGTTCCTGAGGATCTCCAAGAGCAAAGACGAGACGCTCAAGCCTCAGCCCCTCAGCAACAAACACAAGGTAAGTGAGGGAGCACCGGTGACCCCCAGTGGGCTGAAAGGGCCAATCTGCCCGGCCGAGGGCCCCAATCCACCGCAGGACAGGCCCTGGAGCCTGCCTGGCCGAGGGCCCCGATCCTCCCCAGGACGGGCCCTGGAGCCTGCCCGGCCGAGGGCCCCGATCCACCGCAGGACGGGGCCTGGAGCCTGCCCGGCCGAGGGCCCTGATCCTCCCCAGAACAGGCCCTGGAGCCTGTCCCCTCGGGTACCAGCCCCGATCTGGCCCCTCGCAGGGCTGGGCCATGCTGCACTGGCTCTCTGGCGGGCATTGATGTCTCTCTCGTGGCAGGTGTCTGTCTGCAGCCAGGTGGCCCTGGGGATGGAGCATCTCTCCAACAGCCGGTTTGTGCACAAGGACCTGGCCGCCCGGAACTGCCTGATCAGCGCTCAGAGGCAGGTCAAGGTGTCGGCCCTGAGCCTCAGCAAGGACGTGTATAACAGGTACGTCAGGCCAGCCCCTGGCCGCCTGCCCGTGGGCTGCCCCGGGTGCTGCGCTCTCCGGCCTGACTGACCCCCCCCCCCCCCCCCCCCTCGCTGTGCAGTGAGTACTACCACTTCCGCCAAGCCTGGATCCCGCTGCGCTGGATGCCCCCGGAAGCCGTCCTGGAGGACGAGTTCTCCACCAAGTCAGACGTGTGGTCCTTCGGCGTCCTCCTGTGGGAGGTCTTCACGCACGGGGAGATGCCCCACGCCAAGCTGGTGGACGACGAAGTGCTAGCCGGTACGTGGGGCAGGGCTGGGCGGGGGGATAGGCTGGGCTGTTGCCTTTTCTCCCGCTCCTGAGAAGGCTGCTGGAGCAGCAGGTCCTGGCCAGTATCCGAGTGGGGCCCAGGGTGACCCCCGGCGATCCCTGTGCCCTCCCCAGACTGCTCAGTGCCTCGGCCCTGGCCGGCTTGCCAGACTCCCTGCACACAGGTGTGGCGAGCTGCAGGGGGCCGAGCGGTGGGGTGCTGTCACCCGCCCTGCCCCAGGGCTCTCCTGTCCCTCCCCGGGCCTTTGGCCAATGCCCCGCCCTGCCCCAGGGTTCTCCTCACCCCCCACCCCACCCCTGGGCCTTTGGCCAATGCCCCACCCTGCCCCTGGACTCTCCTGTCCCTCCCCCCCACAGGCCTTTGGCCAATGCCCCGCCCTGCCCCAGGGTTCTCCTCACCCCCCACCCCACCCCTGGGCCTTTGGCCAACGCCCCACCCTACCCCTGGACTCTCCTGTCCCTCCCCCCACAGGCCTTTGGCCAATGCCCCGCCCTGCCCCAGGGTTCTCCTCACCCCCCACCCCACCCCTGGGCCTTTGGCCAACGCCCCACCCTACCCCTGGACTCTCCTGTCCCTCCCCCCCACAGGCCTTTGGCCAATGCCCCGCCCTGCCCCAGGGTTCTCCTCACCCCCCACCCCACCCCTGGGCCTTTGGCCAATGCCCCACCCTACCCCTGGACTCTCCTGTCCCTCCCCAGGCCTTTGGCCAATGCCCCGCCCTGCCCCAGGGTTCTCCTCACCCTCCACCCCACCCCTGGGCCTTTGGCCAACGCCCCACCCTACCCCTGGACTCTCCTGTCCCTCCCCAGGCCTTTGGCCAATGCCCCGTCCTGCCTCAGGGCTCTCCTCACCCCCCACCCCACCCCTGGGCCTTTGGCCAATGCCCCACCCTGCCCCTGGACTCTCCTGTCCCTCCCCGGGCCTTTGGCCAATGCCCCGCCCTGCCCCAGGGTTCTCCTCACCCCCCACCCCACCCCCGGGCCTTTGGCCAATGCCCCACCCTGCCCCAGGGTTCTCCTCACCCCCCACCCCACCCCCGGGCCTTTGGCCAATGCCCCACCCTGCCCCTGGACTCTCCTGTCCCTCCCACCCACAGGCCTTTGGCCAATGCCCCACCCTGCCTAAGGGCTCTCCTCACGCCCCACCCCGGGCTTTTGCTATCCCTGCAGGTTTACAGGCGGGGAAGATGAAGCTGCCCCACCCCGAGGGCTGCCCTTCCAAGCTCTACAAGCTGATGCAGCGCTGCTGGGCCCCCAGCCCCAAGGAACGCCCCTCCTTCAGCGAGCTCGCCACCGCGCTGGGCGACAACCCGTCCGACAGCAGAGCCTGAGCGGGGAGCCGGGGGAGCCGGGCTCCACCATCGGACTGGGCCGAGTCAGAGCCCAGAGGGACCATGGCTTATCACAGCTGGACTGGGCGCTGGGGGGGGCCTCTCCCCGGCCTGCCGGCGTGGTGTCCCCCAGGCCCTACCTCGGCTCCCCACGGTGCTCCAGCCAGCCATTGTGTGCCAGCAGGGAACACTGGGGACCCCGGGCCACTTCCACAGCCCTGCCCTAAGCCCTCGCCACCCAGCACAGCCAGGCCCTGTCCCAGGGGGGCTGGGCTCCGCGTCCCTCAGCGCTGGGAGCCTGGCAAGAAACCCCCATTCGGCTGAGACGCGCTGTGCAATGCAGCCCTCCCCTCCCCCGCGCGCCCCTGCCAGCCTCTCCTTTGGGGCAGCCTGGCGCGGAGCTGTGGGCTACGTCCCTGCCCGCTGCCAGGCGAGGGGAGCCGTGCACGGCACGCACAGATCCTCTCCTGGAGTCGCCGAGGAACCTGTATTTATTGTGAGGTTCTGCTCCCCCGCCCCGCCCATCCGTGCTAGGCCCAGCGTGGCCCTGGGCAGCGAGCCGAGCGGCAGAACACCAAGTGCCTGGCATATGAAGGAGATTCTCACTCGCTTTCCTGACTATCCGATGCCTTCTTTTGTATGATTCCCCAGGGCGGCGCCCCTCTGCTCCCCGTGTGTCGCGCTGACCCCTCCCAGCCCAGAGCCCGGCCTTCCTTGGGTTGCGCGGGGCTGTCACAGCCAAGAGGTTTTTTACACGCTGCTCTCAATAAAGAATCCCTTTTTGTAGCTGCTGCTCTCAGCCTCCTTCCTCCCTGCCCCGGCGGTCGGCGCAGCCAGCTCTCCAGCGCCTCGCACCGGCGCCAGCCACGCAGCCCTGCTGGGCGAGGGGCACGGAGCGGGAGGGCGGCTGGCTGGCGTCCTTGCTGCTGGGCTGGCCTCCCGCCTCACCTGGGAGCAGGGCACGGAGCTGGCCGGGAACCAGGGTGCTCTGCAGGACGCATGAGCCGAAAGCCCAGGGGCTGGGTTTGTCTTTTCCAGGAAACATTTCATGCCAGCATTCTGGGTCGGGGAGCCAGTCCCCACCTGCAACCCCCAAACTCCCCCACCCCCACCCCTCTCGCCTTGCTCTGCACCCAGAGCCCCCTGGTGCTGGAGCTGCCCGCAGTGTGCCTGGCGGTCCCTGCGGCAGGTGGCACTGGCCCAGCATGTTCCCAACACCCCAGGCACTGGGGGTCCCGAGGCCAGGACTGCAGCACTAAGAGGAGAGGGGGCACCAGCCCCATGGGGATCTGCAAGGGGTTGAGCTCATGGGGCTCCCTGCGCTCAGGCATGGAGGCTTTTCTCTGGGCGATGGCAGGGGTAATGCCCAGGTACTGGGACATGGAGCATCCAAGCTGGGCAATGCCCCCTCCCCAAGAGATGGGTCTGTGGCCTCTGTCATCTCCATGCCTGGGCCATTCTGCTATCAAGGCCTTGCACTGCCTGTATCCCTGCCTGCCAGCCACAGGGTGCCACGGGGTCTGGTCCCGGTCACTATGCTCAGTACAAACAGGGAGACTCAGAGACTTTAAGGCTAGCAGGGACCATCATGGACATCCAGTCTGAGCTCCTGCACGTCGCAGGCCACAGAACCTCACCCACCCCCTGCTGGAGTAGGCCCCTAGCCTCTGGCTGAGTGACGGCCTCAGAGGCAGGCACATCTTCCTCCTCCCCCCCCCCCCCGTCCCCAATCGCCCAGGTCTCTGCCAATCTGCCCTGGGGGAGGATTCCTTCCTCACCCCAAATATGGGGATCAGTTAGACCCTGAGCATGTGGGCAAGTCCCACCAGCCAGCCACCGGAGAGAGAATTCTCTGTGGTAGCGCAGAGCCCTGCCCCCACTGGGCCATCTCCGGCTGGGGAAGATACTTGCTAACAGCAGTCGATGGGCCACATGCCATGGTAGGCAACGTCAGACCATCCCCTCCAGAGACTTGTCAAACTTAGTCCTGGCACCAGCTAGGCTTTTCCCTCACTGCTCCCCTGGGGAGGCTGCTCCAGAACTTCACCCCTCTGGTGATTAGAAAACCTTCGCCTCATTTCAAGCCTAAACTTGTTGATAGCCAGTTTATAGCCATCGGTTCTTGTGTCCGCATTGGCACTTAACTAACTCCTTTCCCTCCCTCGTGTTTATCCCTCTGATGTATTTATAGAGAGCAATCCTATCTCCCCTCAGCCTTCGTTTGGTTACAGTAAACAAGCCAAGCTCCTTAAGTCTCCTCTCATAAGGTCAGTTTTCCATTCCCTGATCATCCTAGTAGCCCTTCTCTGCACCTGTTCCAGTTTGCATCCATCTTTCTTAAACCAGGGAGACCAGAATTGCACCCGGTATTCCAGATGAGGTCTCTCAGTGCCTTGTACAATGGCAATAACACTTCCCTCTCTCTACTGGAAATACCTCACCTGATCCATCCTAGGATTACATTAGTCTTTTTCACAGCCGCATCACATTAACGGCTCATAGTCATCCTGTCATGGCCCAATACACTGAGGTCTTTCTCCTCCTCTCGCTTCCAACTGATACGTCCCCAGCTTATAGCAAATATTCATGTTGTTAGTCCCTAAGTGCTTGACCTTGCACTTTGCACTATTAAATTTCATCCCATTTCTCTTACTCCAGTTTTCAAAGTCCTCCAGATCTTCTTGTACGATATTCCAATCCTCCTCCGTATTGGCAATACCTCCCAACTTCTGTGTCCTCCGCAAATTTTATTAGCACACTCCTACTCTTTGTGCCAAGGTCACTAATGACAATGTTAAATAAGATTGGTCCCAAGAAGGTCCCTGAGGTCTGTTGTATTAATTTACAGGGATTAGATGGGCCAAGGGTGCTACATAACCCAGTCACTGTCCAGCACTGAACAGTGGTAAAAGTCTGATTCTATTTCATCCCAGGGCCTGGTTGGAGTTTAGCTGGAGCTGGTATGGGTGGGGATGTCACCTGGGTCCCTCTCTCTGACCTGGTCTCTCTGACCTGGTCAGGACATCTCTCAGGATGGGGATGCCAAAGGCCTGGGTTTCTAGGACATGGTGGGGGTGGCAGCCATGGGTGAAGCTTGGGGAGGGGCCAGGGAGCTGGGGCGAGCCAGGGCCGGTGGGCGACTGGGAAGGGCTGCAGAACTTGGTCATGGGATGCTCAGGCAGTCACCTTGCCTACGTTTTTTCTGCCCCCTTCTACGGCCAGGCAGCCCAGCCTCAGCGACTGTGACGTCTGCCCTCTCTCCCCCGGCCCATCTCCATGTGCTCCGTGCTGGTCTCTGCCAGTCTGCAGGTGTCTCCAGGCTCCAGCACGGCCTGGCGGGGAGGGACGAGAAGGGCGGGCGTTTGCCAGGGCCCCTGTGTGGCAGGCATGTTCGGCACTCGTTTCCATGGCAACACCATCACAGGATACACCAGGAACTGAGATTAAAGCATAATTTTAGCACCTGCTAAAGTAACAAAATTCCGCCCCTCGACTCTCAGCTGTTCCTGTAGGAACCAGAACTTCACATTTCCTGATATTCGTGCTCAGAATCAGACCTAGAAAACCAAGAGGCACGGGCTGGCTCGGGGGTGGATGGGGGGCAGGGAATGGGGCATTTCCTCTTCAGGGGGTGCTGGCTGCAGTCTGACCCCTGGGACGGAACCGCCTGGCTCAGGGAACGGGAGTCCAAGGGTTTGTGATCTGTGTCCATGTGGATACTGATTGGTCAGACTTGGTGCATGCAAAAATAATGGCTAGGCGTTGCCTCTCTGTTTGAGTGTAGGTTTGCTCTGCCGGAGATCATGTCCAGAAGCAAATGCTACAGGCCGACCATTTGGTGGTAATGCTGCCCCCAGTCCGCATTCGCTGGCATCACCCTGAATACCCGCAGGTTCCTTTAGATCATATCTTAGGTCTGGATAATTAGTCACTAACTTTTGGATCTGCTTGAAGGCCTCTTGCGGTTGGAATTCCCAACACTGTCTGTCATCCTTATCTGTCAGCCTCCTCAGGGGTCACTGACCCAGGAGGAGTGTGGGTCAGAGACCCTGGACAGAGAGTTAGCAAATCCCCTAAAGGGCTGAGTCTCTTGCTCATTTCGGGGGCAGGGCTTGTCTAGAATTGCTTGAACCTTCTCAGAGTCTGGGTTTAAGCCCTCTGCTGCTACAAGGTGTCCAAGATATGGGACAGCTGGTCAGATTGGTTCCTTACAAGGGTCCCGTATTTACTCCTCCTTCACCTGGAGAACTCCCTCTCGACTCCCTGTTAGCAGCCCTGTTCTTATGTGAGTTCCCCTCTAGGTGCTCTGTTGAGCAGGGCTATCATGTTACAACCACCATCCCCCATAGGGGAGTCTCCACAACCAAACACACAGAGATGTTTTCAGATTAACTTTAATTTTTTCAGCCTAAACTGCCTTGCGCTGACACACACGAGACTTTTTTTTAATGATCCTGGTATCACATTCCCCAGTCAGGCCCTCCGTGTCAGAGCTCTGCCCACCCGCCATAAGTCTGTCTGTCTGAGGGTTTTTTCTACCAGATCCCAGTCACACGCTGCTCTGTTATCAGTTAGCTCCTCTGAAGTTGCAAGATTCGCTCTTCAGCCTTAGCTCAGTGAAACTCTCCTATTGTTTCACCTTCTTTTGGTACTCTGTGTAAAAATGTATTGCATGGAGAACATTTCTCTGCAAATTTCTGTAATACGATTTCATAGTTAGCCAAACTATTAACCACATCAAGTGCTGCAGAACCAGCTATCGGAAGTTATTGTCATCCTTTTTGCAGCCCCGTCACTTGTAGAGTGAAGAACTGTTTAAATCTTCTCCAGTTGTTTTCCAAAGTTTCAGCTCAGGTGGAGCTTTTACCTGCTCTGTTCTTCCACTCAGACACTTTTCTTAGGCCGTGTCTACGCTACACATTTTACCGACGCAATTTACATCGGCATAAAGCCGTCAAAGTCGGTACATTGCTTGTGCACATGCATACTTGGCTCCTTGTGTCGGCCTGCGTGTACTCCCCAGGAGTGATCGATGTGCAGTGCACCATGGGTAGGTATCCCAGCATGCAACCCACCCCTGTCCAGTGCACTCTTATGGAAAGTTTTGGCAATGCAAGGTAGGGCAGAAATGAATCGCACAGGGGTGACTGGGAGCCAGGGGTCAACTCCCCAGCATACAATTGTCTCCATCCCATTATGTCACCTATATCCCTATTTTTCACACCTTTTACAACAAAAATCACAGGAGCCCCTGTGGCCCTCCTCACTATCTGCCACCTCCGCCAGAAGCCTGGAGCTGCACAGCTCTGCACTATTATGCACATTGCAAGCACAGGTGACCCTTCTAACCCTATGGTTCTATGACACACGACCCTCCAGTTTTTGGAGATCCGCCCAAAGAACCAGAGGAATGGGGATCATGACGATTCCTTGGAGGACAGATTGCTGTGGAACATCGCAAGAACCAAGGTAAGGTTGCTGGTGGCCATTCATGGAGCAGCTGCAGATGGTGGAGCGCTGCTTCGGGGCCTGAGAAACAAGCACTGATGGGTGGGATTGTATCGTAATGCAGGTTTGGGATGATGAGCAGCAGCTGCAGAACTTTCAGTTGTACAAACGCCTCCTTCCTGGATCTGTGTGCCGAACTCACTCCAACTTTCCAGCACAGGGACAGCAGCATGGGAGCTGCACTGACCGTGGAGACGCAAGTGGTGAGTGCACTGTGGAGACTTGCAATGCCGGATTGCTGCTGGTCAGTGGGAAATCAGTTTGGAGTTGGAAAATCCACTGTGGGGTATCGTCGTCATGCAAGTGTGCAAGGCCATTAATCATCTCCTGCTATGTGGGACTGTGACTCTCAGCAATGTATAGAACACAGTGGGTGGATCTGCAGCAGTGGGGCTCCCAAACTGCGGTGGAGCAATAGACCGCACACACGTCACTATTTTGGCACCAAATCACCTTGCCACAGAGGGCATCGACAGAAAGGGCTACATTCGATGGTCATGCAATTGTTGGTGATCGCTGGGGATGCTTCACCCACATCAACGTGGGAAGGTGCATGACACTCCCATCTTTAAGAACACAGGACTTTTCAAAAAGCTGCAAGCAGAGACTTTCTTTCCTAAGCAGCCAATTACCATTGGCGCTGTATAAATGCCAATAGTGATTCTGAGGGACCCTGGCTCATGAAGCCGTACACCTGCTACATTGACAGCACCAAGGAAAGATTCAGCTACCAGCTCAGCAGGTGCTGAATGACAACTGACTGTGCTTTTGGTAGATGAAGGGACGCTGGTGTGGTTTACTCACAAGACTGGATCTTAGTGAAAAAACATCCCATTGATTATAGCTGCCTGTTGTGTCCTGCATTATATCTGTGTGCAGCAAAGGGGAAAAGTTGCTGCTCGGGTGGAAGGGCTGTCTGATGAGTTTGAACGACCAGACACAAGGGCTATCAGAAGAGCTTACCCTGGGGCTATATGGCTCAGGAAGTCTTTGAAGGAGCACGTTACAAGTGAGCCCCAGGAATGTGTTGTGGTGGACTGTTCTCTTTCTGGCCCTGCTGTTTTAGGGCCAGTAAGGAATTGTGTGGTGATTGCTAGACATGTCGGAACAGTAAATTAATGGAATGGAACTTAACAAGGGGAAAGAACATGTCAATTTTAGCTACACATACAGCAACTGTGGCTTTCACGGGTCAGGGTATGGGAAGCTGTGGTTGTCCTGATTGTTCCCTGGGTGTCCACATTTCCATGGCTGGCCGGTAGCTGGGCCCACACAGCCGCTTCTCCCCACAGGCCCAGGAGCTCTAATATCTCCTGTCTGCTCCAGCCGGAGCACAGCTGGAGCATGGAGCCAGCATGGTTAGCAGGGCAGTTGCACACAACCATGGAGAGCTGCTAGGTGTGCTCACCACGCTGGACATTTCCAAAATGTAAAGGGGTGGCGGGGGAGGCTTCTGATCTTCGTGACCCTGGGCAGTGGAGTTCAGAATTGTGACCAGAGCGGTCACTGTCAGGCATTGTGGGACAGCAGCTGGAGGACTGTTAGGTATGACATAGTGATGACTCAGTGTCTGCACTTGTGCTGTGTCGACCTCAACACACTGACCATGGTTCAGCGCTGCTCAGAGAGGCATTACCATGTTGCTGCAAAGGGGCACTTGCCTGGGTGGGAGACATGGTAAAATTACACCTCCAGCTCCCTTGGACTTAGCTCCTTCCTGCTGCCTGAGCCACACATTGAGGCAGAGTCTCCATGAAATCGCTCTGTGTCGCAGACCCTGCCACTCCGAGCCATCAATACACACCTCATCCCCGGCAGGACCGCTGCTAGGGGGACCCATCCCCAGGAGAAATGACAAGAACCTCTCCCCAGCAATCATGCCTTGCCCATGGAGCTGCAGCACCTCGCGATCGGTATCTGGAAAATGGCTGGTGCGTCCACAGTCATTACGCTTTGTAGGTGAAATAGCGCTCTCTGTCTAATGCCAGCGCACTGTCCCCGGGGCTCGAAGTGCCAGGCCTGGGCCTGGACTACACACTCCCAGCTGGGAAGCTGCATAATGTTCATCATGCACAGTCCGAGGCTCCATCTAGGCTCTCATAGCACTCACACGGGGGTGGTAATGCTACTGCATGGCAGGGAGGTACCAAGCAACCCCATCCTGTCCAGATAGCCCATGAATGGTTCAGCTGCCTCTCCCTCTCCTTCAGCTCCTGCAAGGAGGGAGATGAGGGCATAGGGCCCTGGCAGGGGCTGTCCTTCCATGCACCCCAGCCAGGGCAGCAGCCTGCCCGCCTTCCAATCCAAGGGAACGGCTTGCAGAAGCCACGATTGGCCAGGATTCTGCCCGCAGCTCAGGGCTCTGAGCCTCCAGGATCCTCTGAACATCTTGGGCAACTCCTGAGGCAGGCAGGAGCGACTGCACCTTGCTCGGACCCTGTCTGTCAGCCGGAAGGCCGGCGCTCAGCTAGGGAAGGGCCTCTCGGCTCCACGCCGGGGCAGGTGCCTGCGCCCCGAGGGGTGAGGTGGTGAGCGGTTTGCTCCCCTCCAAGCCCATGATGATTTCTCCTACGGGGCCTGGCTGTTTCCCCCCAGGGAGTAGAGAGCAGCATGGAGCGAGGGGACAAGTTGAGGCCCCTGTCCTCTCCAGTGCCATGAGATCTATGGGCTTTCCACCAGCCCTGCCCACTGTGGGTCTTGTCCTGACTCCACTGCAGTCAGCGGGCTCTGGGCCAGGATCTCTGCTAGGACATGAATGCTGACATCTACCCGCCCCCCCCCAATACAGTCATGGTGAGGCCTCAGTGTATGGTGTTTCCCAGCTAACGCCAGGTACACCCCCCACACCTCCACTGGAAGGTCCAGCCCACATTGACACTCAAGCTTCAGCTTGGGTAAGACCGTGGGGATCAGACCTTGTGGCATCTGCCCCTTCCCCTCTGTGGGGCCCTCCAAAGGGCTTCCCTGGGTGAGCTGTTTGAAGCGGCGCTGTGCTCCCCAATTCAGTGTGCACTCATTCCCAAGCACGGCAGAGGGCTCCTTCTCCCCGGTGTTGGAGGGTTGGGGACCAGATGAGGCCATTCCTACCTGCCTCTCCTGCTGATCAGAAAAGAGATCTCCCCTACCCTTTCCTGGCTTCCCTCTCTCCTGCATGGGGTGAGGGAAAGGGAGATTACAGCTAGCAGCAGAGGAGGGTGGGGCAAAGAACTAGCTCAGAGATTAGATTCATGCTCCAATAACCCCTCAGTCAGCCTTGGCTGGATGCTTAGCCAGACTGGGGGGCTGTTCTCTCTTTCTCCAGGCAGGGAGTTGTTGACTCAAGAGGAACTCTAGCATGGATACAAGGGCTCTGTCCCAGGATGAGCTGGCCCTTTAAGAGGGTGACTTCAGCCTCACCTGTGCTGAGGTAGCCGGGCTCCCCAGGTGAAGGGAGGGTGGCCAGGGCACCTGTGATGGGAGCATGTGACCAAGAATCAGCCCTGCTGGGACGTGTAGAGGGCAGCCTGAGCTCAGGGCAGGAGGGCTGGGTGGGTCACTGTTGGCCCAGAGGCCAGCCTTAGCTCCCAGGCAGAGGGCCTGGGGAATGGGAACCAGCAACGAAGTCTGGGGGAAATGTGTGTGTGTCTTGGTGAGTGTGAGGGAGCTCAGACAGCCCCCTCCCTACAGCAGCTGTGAGTTATCCCGCTCCTGCTCCTAACATGAATGATACGTATGCAGGCTGTCCCCTCCTGCTGGGGCCCCGAGCTTAGGTTTTGTTCTGGAGCTTCCCACCCTATAGCACCTCTCCCCGGGGACACCCCTCCTCTCCCTGCCCCATGACTGACCGTGGGAAGCCAGCCCCTCCTATTCTTCCCCTTCCTGTGCAAGAAAAAGGAAGCAATAGGGGGATGACTGGTTCTGCTGAGTGGGGGAGGAATGGGACAGAGAGTTGGGGCCCCTACTTCCCTGTCCCAAAGATAGCTGCTATGGGCAAGGATGCTGGGGGCAAGGGAACGGGGCCCCCTTTTTTGCTGTCTTTAGCTGGTTGTAGGGTAACCACTTTCGTCTCAAAGAAATTAAAGCACCTTTGTGTGAAACACATGGGATAGGTGGGTTCTAGCTCCCCAACATTTTTAGGCATGATAGAAAGCCAGACCTTTGTATCGTGCTGTATAGACCTTGGCATAGGAACTGCCAGGTCAGGTCAGAGCCCAGGCCCAGCTACTCTGAGAGCCTGTCTCCACCCGTGGTCAGGCTCAGCTGCTTCACAGGAAGGTGGGAGAACCCTGAGAATGGACAACTTCAGAATAAGCTGCCCACCAGGGGCATTTCTCCCAGCCCCCATCAGTTTGTGGCTGCCTTCTGCCCTGAACTAAGAGGGTTTATAGCCCTTATTTTCATGTTGTCTATGGTGACTGTGGATGTTCTTGTGCATATCAATGGCCACTTGTTTGCTGAACCCAGCTATGCTCCTGGCCGTAATGATATCATGTGGTGGTGAGTTCCACAGGCTAATCAAATGTTAACCCTTGGCGTGACTTGCTGAAACGGGTGGGAGAGGTTGCTGGACAGCAGGCAGAGGAGGGCAGCGGCTGCTTTCAGCTCGGCTGGGGGCTCATGGCAGGTCCTTAGTAGTGGAAAGTGCCGGCCCAACCCCCTAGGCAACCACTGGGGTGGAGGTGTGAGCTGGGTGGCTCCCAAGGCCAGAAGTCTTCACCAGCCACTGGTGAGGATGGGCAATAAACTGGGCCCATCCCCTTCCGTCCGGATCCCAGCCCAGGGACTAGGAATAGCCCAGGGCAGAGGCCTGGCCTACAGCTCCCCAGCCCCGCTCCCCCTGGCCTGGCCTGGCCTACAGCTCCCCAGCCCCGCTCCCCCTGGCCTGGCCTACAGCTCCCCAGCCCCGCTCCCCCTGGCCTGGCCTGGCCTACAGCTCCCCAGCCCCGCTCCCCCTGGCCTGGCCTGGCCTACAGCTCCCCAGCCCCGCTCCGCCTGGCCTGGCCTGGCCTGGCCTACAGCTCCCCAGCCCCGCTCCCCCTGGCCTGGCCTGGCCTACAGCTCCCCAGCCCCGCTCCCCCTGGCCTGGCCTACAGCTCCCCAGCCCCGCTCCCCCTGGCCTGGCCTCCCCTGCAGCTCCCCAGCCCCGCTCCCCCTGGCCTGGCCTACAGCTCCCCAGCCCCGCTCCCCCTGGCCTAGCCTACAGCTCCCCAGCCCTGCTCCCCCTGGCCTGGCCTGCGCAGTCCCTGATCTCCACCCCCAGCCCGTCCTGCTCGACCCCAGCCTCTCCTCATTCTATTTCCGGCTTGTCCCTGCTCTGTCCCAGGCCAGGCCCGCGCTACCGCCCCGCAAGCGTTCACGGGACTCTGCCCCTTTAAGAGCCTCCCTCTTGCCTCGGCCCCTCCGGCTGACGTCGAGCGTGAGCGCAGCGCCCCAGGAATGTATGCAAATCAAGCCCCGCCCCTCTGGCCAATGGGACGCGCCGCTCGGGCCCCCCTTGCCCAATGCCGAGCGAGGCCCGCCGGAGGGCGGCCAATGGGCGGGAGGCTCCGGCTCGCACCATATAAGGAGCGGCTTCGCCATAAAAGGCAACATTGTATCGCTTTATATGGGGGGAAAGTGGCGCGCGGGCGGCGGGCCGGAGCGGATCCCTCTGTAGCGGGCGCGAGCGGGGCCAAGCCGGGAGGCGGAGGCGGGGGCCGGGCCGGAGCAGCTGGCGCGGGGCCCATGGCAGCGCCGGCCTGACCCGCCCTCGCTGTCCCTGCGCGGCTGGCTCGCTCTCCCTCCGCGGCACCATGTTACCCAGCCAGGCCGGGGCCGCCGGGGCCGGGAACGGCGCTGCCGCCCTGGCCCGCGGCGCCGTCATGGGCATGGCCCGGGCCGCCTCCGGCCGGCCGGGCTCCGGGGCGCCGCGCGGCGCGAACGGCGGGGGCCGGGGCCCCGGCAACGGCGCGGGGCTGGCCGGGGGCCGCTTCGAGCGGGACGCGGCGGCGGCGGCGGCCGGGCCGCTCTACAGCGGCAGCGAGGGCGACTCGGAGTCGGCGGAAGAGGACGAGCTGGGCAGCGGCGAGCGGCGCGGCATGAAGCGGAGCCTGGCGGACGTGGAGCTGGGGGTGGTGGTGGGGCCCGAGGCGGCGGCGGCGGCGGGCGCGGGCTACGGCGGGGTGAGCGGCGCCGTGAGCGGGGCCAAGCCCGGCAAGAAGACGCGGGGCCGGGTCAAGATCAAGATGGAATTTATCGATAACAAGCTGCGGCGCTACACCACGTTCAGCAAGCGGAAGACCGGCATCATGAAGAAGGTACCGGGCTCCGGGGGGGCTCGCAGCGCCCATGCGGAAGGTGGGGCCGGGCCTTTGCGGAAGGGGGGCTCCTGCAGCCGCCTGGCGGGGAGGAAGGTTCCCTCGTGGGGTCACACAGAGGGGGGGCGGCTCGGGACACTGGGGAGGGGGGCGAGGGAGCGTCTGGAGCAACGTGGGGGCCCAGGGTAGCCCCGCTGCGAGCGCCCAGGCCTGGAGCAGCCTTGGACCCGCGGCTTGCAAAGGTGCCGAGGGTCTCCCCCCCCCCTCCCCCGGGGAATATCCTCTCCTCCCCTCCTCCCCCCCCAGGGAGCCAGCCCCGGGTCAGATCGGGTTCCGGGCTAGGGAGGAGTGGCGAAGGGACAGCGGGGTGGCTCCCTTCACTGACAGCTGGGACTTGTCACCTCTCCCCCTTCTGAAGCAGGGACCAGAAAACAGCGCTCCCCCCTCTCCAAGGCTTTGCTGAGCGTGGTCTGGCGGGATAAGGTCCTGGTATGGCTTTAAACCTGCGTGGTAGCTGGACTGAGACTGGCTGGCTGGTGGTTGGGGTGTAAGGGGGTGCAGAGTGCACCCTTGGGGGATGGAGGCCAAGCCCAGGGTAGGATTAATAGGAGGGGATGGTTTTAGTGCACGCTGAAAATACTCCGATGAGAGATACTTGGGTGACCAGATACACTGATGAGCCAACTCTTGGGTGGCCCCTAGGCCCTACTGTAATCAACATGATTGATGGTGATCGAGTCTCCTCGCTCACGGAGACCAGTCATATCGCAGCTGGGATAAGTATTGGCCAGGTACTAAACTGCCAACATGCAGCGCCTAGGGAAATACAGGTGTTCAGTGTTGGTAACATTTCAGGGCTCCCCCTAGATGGTGAGGCGGGAAGGTGTTTTCAAAGGTGTCTAAATCCTGTTTACACACAAGGGGCTAAGTAGTATTCAAAACACTGTCTAAAAAGTATTCGCGGACACGCTGTAACTCGCCACCTCTTTTCCTGTTCTAGACCGGCTGTGCGCCCTGGGTTCAGCGCTAACGGAAACCTTTTGAAAAAGGGGGGGGTCTGTACCCCCGAGAGAGAGGGTCTTTACCCCGAGAGAGGGGGTCTGCTTGCCATACACTTACTAGTGCTCTACCCAATCTAAACGCTGACCGACCCAGCTGGGGAGAGCATTCTGGAGTCCTGACTGCTGCAGAGCTCATCTTGATATTTGGCCTAACTGGTCTCTTGGTGTGTCCGTAGGAGTGACCGGATGGAGTTTTATACTGCCCTAATCCCCTCCCTCAGAGTTTGCACCCCCCAACATACTGAGTTATGCTTTGCTGCCCCCCAAAGTGTTTGCCAAGCCACGCTGGAAGCATCTCTCGCTCCCCTCCTTGGAAGTCAGTCCCTCTTTCCCATAAATCCGCTTGCCGGTTTCCAAACTCTTGACGTAGTTCTGGTCCTGAAGTCCCGAACGGAACATGTTGTTCCAGATGCGTCTCTACCAGCGCTGCAGAGCAGGTCTGTTATCATCCTGCCTTCACTTGATGCTTTTACATGTGATCTGTCCTACTCCGCAGACTTGCTTCCTATCCTCACGAGATCTTGACTGTAGCAAGAGGGGAGAGAACAACCCAAAAATGCAGTATTGGTACTAAGGTGGTGGCCCAGCCTCTCTGGGAGAGGTACAGGGCAGGCTTTGGAAGATGGGCGGTTGCTCTGAACATAATGGTGTGACCTAAGGGATTTAGGAGCTGCCCATCCAAACTGAGGAGTGAAGCACAGAGTGGGTCCCCCTCCATCAGCTGTCTAGCATCTCCACTTGTGCACGTGGAGGTGTGGCCAGCCAAGAGTTAGAGAAGCTTTTTGAGCTGGGATGAGAAGCTCTATGACAACCCTGGTTGGCTAGCAACTCAAGGGCTCTGCCTAATGCAAGTCTACGGCCAGCCCCGGGAAGGTCATTGGTGAGCTGGTGTTACCGAACGGGTGTAAGGTCTCACCTGAGTACAGCCAGCCGGGCGAACAGTGTGCTGAGGGGCTGTGCTCCTTGGGACTCCAGCGTGAATCCCAATTTACAGACGATACTGGGAAACATCAGCTTGGGGCAAGGGCTCTTTAGCGTCATCTCCTCCGTCTCAAGGGCTGAGCGTAGCCAGTTGGGGTTTGAACGATGGGAAATGGGGGTAAGCAGGGACGTAGCAGGTTTGCCGAGGAGACACCGTTCTTTGGGCTAGTCGGGACCGGAGGTGCTTCGGAGAGCCCGAGGCAGGCTGGGAGAACAGGCAGCCCCATGGCAAACAGACTCCAGTGTCAGGAAATGCAAAGTAATGGACATTGGAGGGGGAAACTAACTGTCCAGGTTACTGGGCTCTACTATCAAGTGAGGAACAGGACCTGGGCATCGTTGTGGGGAGCTCTCAAAACTGTCAAAAAATCGGACCAGATAACTGAGGAATGGGCTGGAAGATGATGCCATTCTACGGGTCAGTGGTGCAGCCCCACGCGGGTACCATGGGTCGTTCTGCCACCGCTTCTCACCCAGGAGGTTAGAGAACTAGAGCAGTGGAGAGAATGGTCACGAGCCAGGAGGGCTCCTCTCTGGAGAGCGATTTGTTACCGTGGGAAGCAGATGGATTAGAGAGGATGTGATAAAAGTCGATAATGAGCGGGGCAGAGAAGGGAGACCCTTGGCTTACCCAGGTTCAAAAGGGGATTGGGCATCTCTATGGCTACCGCGAATACCCAGTGTGGTCACGGGAGATCCCTTCCAGAATTTTAAACCTTCTGCCTCAGGGCTTACGCCAGCCTCTGGATGTGACAGTTCCCTGCTGTGTGCTGATGTGTCCCGAGAAACAGTGTGTGCGCGGGGCGCCTCTGGGCTGGTACAATGTGATCCCTCCTGGCTAGAGGGGGAAGCTGGGAGAGGGTCCTGGCAGCGGATGGGGGCAGAGGGGCTGCCATGCTGTGCCGTGGGCGTTGGGGCTCACGAGACCTCTCTGGGAATCTCTGCGGGGCTGGTAACAAACCGGGAAGAATCTGGAGCCGCGGCAGGTGGCCCCTGAGAACAGGGATGTACCTTGCTGGGTGAGGAGGGTGGCCGGAGGCTGTCCCTTCGGAAGCCAGCCGCTTTGATTCTGTGGCACTGATGCATGCAGTCATGTTGCTGGGGATGGTCTGGGGTGGTGCACCGGACTGTTGAGCACTTTGACAGCACCCCCTTCTCCTTCCTGGCTGTGGCCGGTGCCAGCAGGTGCTCCTCCCTGCATGGGTCAATGGAAGCAGAGCCAGCTGCTGCCGTGCCCTCCTTGAAGTGCTGCTGAGCGGTGCCTTGCCCCCGTGGGTGCCTGGCCGGGACCCTGGCGCGGTCTCCTTCGGCTGTGACTGCTCCTCCCGGCTGGGGCTGTGCGGTATGTTGCTCTGTGCTGGGCAGCGTCCCTGGGGGGGGGGGGGGGGGTGGCTACCTCCTGCAGTACGGTGTTTCTTCCCCACTAGCCTGGTGTGGCGGTCGCGCCGGTGTGACTGACCTGCCTGGAACGGATTTGTCACCGCTCCTTGGGAGCCCCCGCCAGGGATTGCCCTGGTTTGACTGCTCCCTGGAGCTGTGGGTGCTTGTGGGCCTGGCCGTAGGGCTGAGACAGTGCTGCTGCCCCCCCGGGCAGGGGACCGGCGGGGCAGGCAGCTCCCCATTGCGGGCTGTGGGTGCTGGGGGTCGGGAAGGCGTCGTTCCTCTGGCTGTGACTGCACTAGTGGTTTTCTGTCCCCTTTCCTGAGTGCAGGCTGGCCACCGGGAGCTGCTCTGAGCATGGTGGGGAAGGCCAGGGGCCAGCCAGAGCTCCCCTCGGCTGGGTCCAGGCTAGCGCGAAGGCAGAGCTTAGCACCAGCCGCTGCGGTCCCTCCGGGGAAAACTCTGCCTGCCCCCGAGTGTTGCCAGTCTCACCCGGGGGGTGGGTGCGCCCACTAGGCCAGGCAGGCTGTCTGGCCGCAGGGGGGTGCCTGCCGTCCTTGCTCCGCATGCTGAGGTGGTGAGTTGAACTGTCCCTTGTCTGTCCCGCCCACTCCCTTCGGCAAAGGGTGGGCAGCCTGGGGGAGCAGGGGTCAGGGCTGGGCCTGGCTTGATGCTGCCGTGCCCTGGCAGGGTGCTGGTGCCACACACCGATGAGACTGGCTGGGGGAGCTGCAAACAGCAGCTGGGCCAGGGGAGTAACCCAGGCGCCTGGCAGCGTGGCTGGGAGCAGGGACATGCAGCTAGTGTGTTCGGGGGGGTCCCCCCCCGGATCCTCTGTGGGAGGGAGACACGTGCCGTACCCGGAGCAGCTGGACACGCAAGGGGGCGGTGGTCAGCAAACAACATGGGGCTCTGCCCTGTTCCTGCGCCGGCCTGGAGGAGGGGATGGGCCCCAGAAGCCGTGTCTGGGTTGTGCTGGGTTCGGTGCGACAGTCTCTGCCTATAAGCACTTCGTGTCTGGGATCAGTGTCGGGAGCTCACTTGCTCGTGGGACGCTGCGGCTGAGCGCTGCTGTGTCCCGCTGGCCCCTCGGCCCTGCCCTTGCCCCGCTGGCTGACATTCATGGCAGTGGGATTTGAGGTGCAGGGCGTGGAGGGACGTTCTCTCGGCCCCGCGATGGCAGGGCTGCATACGTGCTCGTTCCTGGGCCCCTCGTTAACAGGAACCAGCCCTGCCTCGGCTAGGAGAGATGCAGGCCAGAACCCCGCGGGTCACCGCAGGGCCAGAACCCTGCTTGCCTCCGGCCCCGGAGAATTGACAGGCAAGATGATCGATGGCAGACATCCCTGGCGGCCCCGGCCCCGTGCTGTTGGACTTTGGGGGTTCCCCAGGGGAAGTGCAGGGGGCCGTGCCCCGGTCTGCTGAAAATCAGACTGCCCCCCGCTGGGTGCTGGTCCTGCCCTGGGGGACAAGGGGCCGCTGGGGCTGACTGCCCTGCTCCCCCTCTGAGACTGCCGGAGCTCTGGCTTTGCTGGGCAGGGCGGATCTGCCGGCTGCCGCAGGGGGCTTGGCCAGGGGGCACTTGTGGCCCGGGGGGTCCGGCTGGCTTTCGTGGTGTGGGTGGGGGGGTTTGAAGCCAGGCAGCCCTGTGAAGCCTAGCGCTCCCCTGCTGGGGCTGTGCGCGGCCATGGCCTGGGGGCGTTGGCTCGTTGGTGGTTAGGGCTGGGTGGGGTGCCCGGGGCAGCCCAAAGGCCTTGTGGGGCTGGTGCTGCACAGACCATGGGAGAGACGGGCACTGCCCAAGAGCTTGGTATTAATCTGGGGGGGTGGGGGGGAGAAATGGGGGTGAGGTTTGGATGAGCTCTGCCCGTGGCAGCCGTGCCCTGGGGGTAGCTGCTGGGCAGAAGGGATTTGCCGGGGGCCAGGCCTCAGGCTGGGGGCGGGGGCGTGCAGGACACTGCGAAGGCGTTGGCAGGAGCAGGCAGGCTGGGGACATTGTGACGAGAGATAAGTGGGGTGGGGCGGTGCCGGGAAGGGCCCTGATGCGGAGGAAGCCGGGGGGTGGTTAGGGCAGAACAGCCGGCCTGGGAGATGATTTGGGGGGCAGCACTGAGATCCGTGTGACTGGCCTGGACGGGGGCGAGGCGGGGGCTGCCCGGCTGAGGTCAGCGGTGTATGGTTCGCAGGCGTGGGAGGAAGCACGGGGGCTGGCTGGAGATGGCGGAGGACTGGTCATGGCGGAGGGCTGGGGGGACTTTGGGGGTTCCAGTGGCACCTACAGACCTGGGCCCTGCTGGGGGACCCTGTTGTGCTGGGGACATAGCCCCAAGAAGCTGGGAAGGGGCGTGCCCCAGCTCACCCGGCTGGGCTGTGGCAGGGCCAGGTCTCCAGAGTCCCAGTCCTGTGCCCTGCCCATTAGCCGGGCTGCCTCGGGGGCAGCCCTGGGAGAGGGTGAGGGTGCCTAGAAGGGGCAGAGGCGGCCAGGGCACAGGGGGGAGGCAGAGGCAAGTAGCGCCGGCGTCTCCGGCGGGGGCAGGCCTGTGCCCCACGTTGGGTGTCCGTGACTGACCGGTGCGCGCTCCGCTGCCTTGCAGGCCTACGAGCTCTCCACCCTGACGGGCACCCAGGTGCTGCTGCTGGTTGCCAGCGAGACAGGCCACGTCTACACGTTTGCCACGCGGAAGCTGCAGCCCATGATCACCAGCGAGACGGGGAAGGCGCTGATCCAGACGTGCCTGAACTCCCCGGACTCGCCCCCCCGGTCCGACCCCACCACCGACCAGCGCATGAGCGCCACGGGCTTCGAGGAGACCGACCTCACCTACCAGGTGTCGGAGTCCGACAGCAGCGGCGAGACAAAGGTAACCCCCTCTCCTCCGCGTCCCGGCAGCCGGCCTGTTCTCTGCCCGGCGCGGGGTCCACCCTGCTGCAGGGATCCGCTCGACAGCTCCTCCCCTGTCACCCGTACTGGGGAGCCAACCTTGGGCTGCCTGCTCGATCTGGGGGGGCGCTCACCCCTGCAGTCCCCTGGCATAGTATCCTAGGGCCTAGTTTTCTGGCCTGGGTGCTGGACCCCCTCCTTCACTCCCTGGCCTGGCCCTGCCCCTGTGAGCTGGGTCCCCCTCCCTGTGGTGTGCCTCAGTTTCCCTGGGGGACGATTGGGTGGGAGCGGGAGCACCAGGCTCCAGGGGAGAGTTTCCCGGCCTGGGCTGTGATAAGCTCGGTGCTGCAGTCCTCTGTCCACCTTGGGCTCACTGGCTAGGAGCTACAGAGCTGCTCTCCCCTCGGCGGGGGCAGCTCTGAGAGGGCCGGGGGGTGGGTGACAGGTGTCGCTGCCCCTGCAGCCGCCCCCCCCCCCAGCCCCTCACCCTGTTATCTCTCCTTCGGCGTCGCCATGCTCTCGCTCTCATTGATAAAAATTTGATTCTGCCTCCATGGCCATATAAGGCCTGGTTTCCCTCGCCGGAGTCCCTGGCAGGGCCCCTCACATTCCTTATAAGCTGCAGCTGTCTCTTGCTTTGGTGCCGGGTTGGAAGGGGGCAGGGAGGACATGGGGAATGGAAACACTTGGCTGGCCCGGGCTATTCCTCCTCTGCTGGCTCGGGCTCTCGCTAGCCCTGCCGAGAGCATGGGGCCAGGGGCCTGCTTGCTGGCTGTGACCCTCCTGGCTTCACGAGCCCCCTGCTGGGAAAGGCTCTGTCGTGGGGGGCTGCAGCGGGGTGGGGGGGGGTGAGCCATCTGGGGACATGGCGGCTCTGGGCTGGGGCAGAGGCCCCAAGCCAGGGACCACGTGGGGCGGAGGGGGATGGGCAAGCCCAGGGCTTGCTTCCCCGGGGTGGCTGCCAGAGCCTGTCGCAGGGAGATTGCCACCCTCACCTTGGCACCAGTGTCCCCGCTCCCCCGGTACTGGTGGGGGTCTCGGGTCTGCGCTGTGTCTCTGCCAGCGGGTCAGAGACCAGGAACGGGGTGTGAGTCGCACCCAAGTGGCTTCTCCTGGCTGCGTGGTGGGAAGGAGCAGGCAGGCGGTGGGGCGCTGCAGACGGACAGGCCCTTATGCTGAAAGGCTGCGCTGGTCCGTGTGAGTGGCTGAGCCCCAGTGGGGCGGTGGGTTTGGTGTGGAAGCTGCCCTGCAAGGATGACTCCCTGCTCTACGCTGCATTGCACAGCCGGATTGGGGCACTGGGAGACTCCTGGGCCCCTCTCTGTGGCACGGGGGGTTGGAGGCAGCCTGCAGGGCTCTCTGGCCCCAGAGCCTCGGGCGCCTCCACAGGGGTGGGGGCGGGTACTAGCACTGTCCTAATCTGCAGCCGCCCTGTTTCCTGCTGTCCTGGCGGAGTTGGTGGTTCCTGGCTAGAACAGCCCCCCTGGGGGGTTCCAGGGCTCTCTGGACACGGACTACGGCCTGGAAAGGCAGAGGAATGGGGCAGCTGAGGGGGGGGACCCTGTTAAAACCTCCCACCCCCGTCCCCTGCAGCGGAGCCCCTGGTGTGGGTGGCCTGGGCCCCTGCCGGGCTGACAGGCTGAGGGGGGAAGGAAATGGGGCATTCGCTGGGATCTGCTAGCACTGGCAGTAAGGGGGGGCTGTGCTGGAGCCCATGGCGGAGGGGGGCAGAATGCAGCCTGTCGGCATGGCGACCAACCATCTGCAGCATGGGTCTCGCACCTCTGCTTGCTTTGTCTCACACCTCGTTTTCTGCAGCCGGGGATCCTTCCCCGCTCGGCCCCGGCCCCCCTTCTATCAGGCGTGTGGCGCTGAGTCTGAGGACCGGGTGTTACCTTATCACCCGGTCTTGTGATCTCATCGGACAGCTGGCTTGTTTCCCAAAGTCCTGTGTCCCACATGATCCTGTTGACTGCCATTAATTAAGCCTCCACCCTTTAATTCTCTGCTGATTGCTCCCAGTCCCAGCTTTGCCATGCGTCTGCCCGGGATTGATGCCAGGCTAACCAGCTTATAGTGACCTGGGTCGCCCAGTTTGCCCTGGTATAGTGTTGGCACAACATTAGGGGGTTTTGGGGCCGATTCTCTGACACTTCCAAGAGTTCCTGACCAATCGGAGATCCTGGGGTGCCGCTCAGGCCGGCTTCCCGCGGCAAGTGTGTGGGAGGTGCGTGAGCACCCAGTAACGGCTGCGCTCTTCCAGCCGCCGGCCCCTCGCTGCCTCGGTCGGGGGCCCAGCCTGAGTGCAGGTGGCAGTGGAGGCTGAGACGCTCTCGGGAGACAGGGGTGCTCTGTGGCAGCCAGCTCAATGCTGGTGGCTACGCAGACCCAGGGGAGGCCGATGGAGAGCCCCAGGCTGGAGTGTCCTGGGGCTCTCTGCAGTCACAGGCCCTCTAGGGAGCTCGGCTCCTTCTCAGCACCTGTCGGTGCTGGTGCTGGTGTGGCAGCGCCCTGGGAGGGGCGGTGTGGGCGAGCGCTGCGGTACGGGGCAGGAGGGTAGCGGAGCAGTGGCTGAGCCTCAGACGCGCTGGGCGGGCGTATTCAGGCCAGTGAGGCTGAGCACCGAAGTGCAGCAGGGAGTGGGGTCGGTTAGTGCGGCAGGGATCGGAGAGGCGGGCAGGGGCAGTGCCCTGGGGCGCTCAGGCTGGGGGGAGGGTGCTGGGACTCAGGCAGCTCCAGGAGTCTCTGGCTATCGGCTGGCTGACTGGGGCGGGGCCAGTCTCTGCAGCCTGACCGCTCCCTCCCCCGGGTGCCGGGCTGCGCTGTGGGGTGGTGGGGCCCTACTGCTCTCCCGCTTCGCTACCCTCCGTTCGTGCTGCCTCTGGTGGGGGGGAGACCGGCGAGAGTCCCTCGGATCCATTCGGCCGTTCTCCGGTGGTTAGAAAGCCTGAGCAAGGAGGGACGGTTACCACACTGGGCGTGTACTGAGCCTTGAGAAGAGAAGACTGGGCGGGGGGACCTGATAAATCGTGGAAGATGCCAAGGGCTGTTATAGGGAGGAGGGTGATCCGTTCTCCCTGCCTGTTGAAGGGAGGACAAGCAGTAACCGGCTTCGTGTGCCACGGGGAGATTTCAGTGAGATGTTAGGAAAACGTCCTGTCGGGTGGTTAAGCTCTGGGCCAGGCTGCCCCGGGAGGCAGTGCCATCCCCGTCACTGGGGGTCTCTAAGGCCAGGGTGGGCAAACCTCTGGCAGACATGCTCTGGGGTTCCTTGGCCCTGCCTCTGCACAGTCTCCCAGGCCTCTCCCCCGCCATGGGGAGCGTCTGGCCCAGCAGGGGCCTGTGCCCGGGCCGGTCTCCAAGCCCTGGGTGCTGGCGAGGAGCATGCTTCTGTTTGGGGGGGAAGAGGGGCGTCTGGGTTTAATCCCTCGCCTCTCTCTCCCAGCGCCGCTGTGCGTGCAGCACGTCCCAGCCCGTGCTGTGGGTTATGTTCTCCTTAGATCTCCTAAATTAAGCCTGATGGGGCCTGGCTGGCGCTTGGCCGGGGAGCGGGGGAGTCGTCCTGTTGGTGCATCTTCTCTACCTGGCAGATCCCTGGGCTGGCCTGTCGGAGAGGCCCGGAGCCAGGCACTGAGCGTGCGCTGCAGCCTTGTGTGTCCCGGGTGCTGCCAGCTATCTGAGGGCTCTGCTGCGTGGGCCTGGCTAGAGCAGCTGCCAGAGGGGGGCCGCCAGGCTACTGCTGAGCCCTGGGTGTCTGGGGCTTGGGGCCTGCCAGCAGCAGAGGGAAGGTCTGGCGTGGGCAGCCCCCTCCCCAGCAGGAACGTCCAGCCTGAGGCAGACCCTGAGGTCGAGGTGCTCCAGCAGCGTGCCAAGTCCTGTCCCTTGTGTCCGGCCCTCGGCCACCGCTGCCTGGGAGTGAGCTGAGAGCGCCTGCGCTTTGGCCGGGGGCCTGTAAGCGAGGCCCTGGCCGGGGGGGGCCGTGCTAGGCACCAGGCCGTTAGCGGCTCGGTAGCAGCTTCCAGGAACGGTGGCCAGCAGCTGCGATGTGTCCTGGGTTCCTGGTGCACGGATTCCCATGGCGTTCGCGGGGGCAGCGAGCAGGCCCGAGAGCCTCCCCCGAGTCCTGCGTGCAGTCTGAGCTCTGCTCCGGCTCCAGCACATCGCAGGCGGCCGTGCAGGAATTCCTGGCCGCAGGTGGTTGGGAAGCGTCCTCGCGTTAATTCCCCTGGGTGTTCGCAACGGGCGCCCCGTCTCTGGCCTGCTCTCCACCCTGGCATGCTGCCCGGGCCCCGCAGCGTGGCATAGGGCGCATGCCGGGGGCAGGCGCTGGGCGGGCTGCCCCCTCGCTCCTGGGGCGCTGCCCAGCATGGTGCCCCAGGCGGTGCATTCGATCCCCGCGGCTGTGGCAGGCCGCTGATGACCGAGCTGCGGCCCAGCCTGCCTGGGGCCCGCGCGGTGAAGCTGCTGAGGTTCGCAGTGCGAGGTCTGCTCCTCGCTGATGTGTCCCGGGACCAGCTCGGTGCCTTGAGCTACGCAGGCCCCCACAGGTGCCTCCCATCCCTGGCAGGGGGCTGCCCATCTACGCAGGTCCTGGTGCAGCTCACTGGCAGGAGATCGGTCTCAATCCAGCCGTGCCTGATGCTTACACACCCCACTGCGTGGTTCCCCTGGGACCGAGCCCTGCTCTCTGCCTTGGTTCTTCACCCCCCGCACCTTGGCTTAGCTCGCCACAGGCCGCCCCTCCCCTTTCCTCTCCTGCAGACTGGCTGCACTGGGGGTATGTGTGGGCCCAAGGGAAGGACACGGGCCTAGGGGACACCTCCAGGGTGGGTACGTAGCTGGGAGCGGGAGGTGTCACCCCCTCCTCCCCCCGAGGGAGCGGGCGGCTGCAGCCAGGGGCAGGGGGGCAGCCCCCGGTGCCAGCCAGCCTCCTGCGAGCGCTGGGGGCTGGGTCAGCCCGCTGTGGTCACTGCCCTGCGGGTTCCCTCCGAGCAGGTGGGGGCTGAGCACTCTGGCTTGAGTCGCTGGGGCCTGGCAGGGGCGAGCCAGCCGTCTCGTGTCTGTCCAGGCCGGGCTGCCAGTGCCCCATAGCCTCTCTGGGCCTCCGGCCCCGCCTGCTCAGTGGGCATGACAGCCCTCCCCTGCCCCACGGGGTTAGGAGGGGAAGTAGGGTAACGGTTGTGAGGCCTGTTAATTCCCTGCTAGCTCGGGCTCTCCGATGCCGTGCCCTGGGAAGGGGGGCACGGAGAGGGGGTGCTGAGCCTGCTTCTTGCTGCGGATGGGTGTGGGATGTGACCCTCCTAGCCCAGCTGCCCCACTGTCCCTGCCCTGGGGGTGTGTTGCCCCCCAGGGATGCTGCCACAGAGCAGGGTGGGCACACGCTGGTCCCCGCCCGCGGGGTGCCTGGGAGGCTCGCTAGCCATTGCTCCAGGCTCTGTGCCGGCAGTTGGTGGGGCTCCCCCAAGGGCCGAGCCTGGTTCTCTGCTGCTCTGGGGGGAGGTTGGCTCCCTATGGCGGTGAGTTGAGCCTGGCCTGCCCCCCTTTCCCCTGCTCGGGCAGGCCAGGCGCCACGTGTGTGCTGACAAAGGGAACAGCTGCAGCGGGCCGGGGGGCTGGAATGTGGCTGGGCAGCAGGTGTGGGGGAGAGGCCGGAGGTCCTGGAAGTGGCGTTGGTTTGGGGCTGGCCCCTCCCCAGCCTTGCGACTCTCCTGGGGCTCACGTCTCTCCCCTGCAGCGCTGGGGGGTGCACACACGAGGATGCAGACGGCAGCACGGCCTAGGCACAATGACGTAAGCGCGGCACCCAGCGCCCCGGCAGCTCAGAGCAGGGCCCCGCTGTCCAGAAGGGCGAGATGATTCTCGTGCTGCGTGCGGGACGTCAGACCTTGGATCTCTGGTGCCCCTTCTCCGGGACGCTTCCAGAGCCCCCCGCTGGCAGGGGCAGGCGGGCCATGCCCAGCACACGGCTGGGTGAGCCTTCCCGGAGCCGCAAGGGCAAGCTGGCCCCTTCCTCTGCAGCGCGGGGGCCGCTCGCTTGCCAGGATGACCTGGGTAGAGCTCACTGAGACCTTTCCCTGCCATTGCACCCTGGTACACCTGGGTCCATCCTGGTCTCTGCCTGGGGCGCGTGCCAGTCTAGGCTCCTGGGGTCTGTTCCAGCACGAGGCGCTGCTGCTTCCTCCTGGCCTTGGACTCCGTGATTCTCCAGTGGGGCGGGGACCTCGGGGTGAGCGTGCGGGAGCTCTGCCCCCCTCGGAATAACGTAGGGCCCGGCTTCTTGCTGCGCCATCCCCGGTTGCTCTGGACAGCCCCAGCTGGCTGCCCGCTTCCCCTGCCGCGCGGGACAGTGATGTGCAGCGTGCCGCCCGTGGGCCAGGGCGGAGCAGCGAGCGTAGGTCATGGAGGCTGCTCCAACTTGAACTGATCTGCTCTGGGCCCCGAGGGGCTGTGCATCCCCTGGGGTAGGCGGAGTGCAGTCTAGCCGGCCGCGTGTCCTGGGGGCTGCAGCGGGTGGGGAGGGGGTCGGAGCCAGGGATGCTCCCCGCACAAGGTGGCGGGAGGAGCAGGGGTTGGGAAGGGAAGGGTGTGGAGGCGGCGCTGGACGTCGATCTGTGTGCATGGGGCTTGAATCCTAGCCGCAGTGGCGAGCTCTCCGCAAAGCAGGGAACCTGCCTCCAAGGGCCTCGCGTGGCCCACAGCCTCTCTTCGGAAATAAATTTGCTTGGCCCCGATTCCCCCGCCCAGGAGGGCTGGGAACCACTGACCTGTGCCCAGCTGGGGACCCTGCAGGGCTGCCTTGGCCCGGAGCCCCTGGAGTGGGCAGCAGGGCACTGTGGGAATGAGGCTGCCTAGGCCAGCAGGCACAGCCCTGCCCCGGGGAGCGGCCAGGCTAGGCAGGGGGTCACGGGCTCGCCAGCCCCAATGCGTCAAATCCTGAGGCCAGCCCCTCCCCCTCCAACGCCATGAGACTTCCAATAATAAACGTTGAGTTCTCTCACTTTGTCCGGCTCTGTGGGGGCGCTGGCAGCTCTGTGCGTGTGCTCATGGGGGGGCGCTCGCAGACGGGGGGGCGCTGGCCGCTCGGTGTACCGTACGTCTAGGTTACTGGCACTCGAGTCAGCTGCCCCATGTCGGGGAGCCCTGGGCACGAGCGTCTGCCCTGCATTTGAACCCGAGGGAAGGATTTTCTGACCTGTGCTTGGCGCTAGGGCTCTAGTGTCCACACGGCCGTGCCTGGGCCTGAGTGAGACCAGCCGTATCCCGCCGTGCCGAGCACCCCCGCCCGGTCCACCCCTGCCCGTGGGAAGACTCGGCTGCCCTGTTCCCTGCCCGCGGACGCTGCTGGCGGCACTCGGGTGCCCACAGGAGCCCCGGAGTACAGCCGTTGTGTGCCGAGCGGCTCGGGGGGCTGTCCCAGCAGCAGTGTTGTGCTCTGCCCCGCTGGGCCGGGCACGCTGGCAGGACCCTGCCCGGGGGCCCTGTGCGGAGGATAACTAGGACATGAGTCTCCAGAGCCGTCCAGCTATTCAAATGAAACTTGGCAATTCTTAGTGTTTTGAAACGGGGAGCGCTGGGTTTGGAGTTTTTTTGGGGTCTTTGTTTTGAAGTTTAGTTTCAGAGAGAAAACACGCTCCCCCCTCCTTCCCCCCCCCCCCCCAGCTTGGCTACTGCAGAGCAGTGACATACATCCCTGGGGCTTGGGGTGCAGTGTGCCCTGCCCTCGCTGCACCCCAGGAGACACCAAGGGGTAGCGGGGGTCCCTAGAAGGCGGTGGGGGAGTTTGGGGGCTGGCTCCCTCTCACTGCCCTGATAAGAGCAGAGTAGGGACCGAGTGGCTGCCCTGTGGGAGGGGGGTGGGAGTGGGTGGACGGGTGGCGGCACCGTGGGAGCGGGCAGAGGGGAAGCCCCCCAGGTGGCGTGAGTTGTGGGCATTACTGACCGCGCGCACCCGTGGGTACGGTACCCAGGGTGCGCTGCTGGTGGTGACTGTATCAGGCAGTGGGGACGGCCCGGCCGGCCGGCTAGTATCGAATTGCTGGCTGATCCCCCTGGAAGCATCATCCGCAGGGCAGGCTGAGCGGCTGGGGTCACCCTCTCTTGTCCTCCCAGTGAGGGGCAGGGGCCGGTGACTTTCCGTGAGTGCCGCTCGCCCCCACTCCCAGCCCCCTCTGCGTGGGGACAGGAGACTGCCGCTGAGATAATGGAAAGGGAATTTGCCTGGCTCTGCTCCGTTATCACATGCTCGTTCTAATTCCGACTGCTGGGAATCTCAGCGCCCCGGCTAGCAGGGATCTGCCACCCAGCCCTCCCCTCCCCTGGGGGAGACAGGCAGGGCGCTCTGGATTGGCTGGGCCTGTCCAAAATGGGCTCCCTTCCCTTTTTTAGACGTGAGGCTGGCTGTGAATTCCTGCTCTCTGGCAGCACGACAGGCCGGCGGCGGGAGCTCTGTGCAGAGCTCCAAACACAAGGTCTGTAAGCCTTGGCAGCTGGGTGGCGCTGTGAGCCCGGGGAGGCTGGCGCCCCAGGGCTCATTGCTCCTCCCGACTGGTGCATGTGGGGGTTTGCTCCGGAGCCAGCTGAGAGCCATTCTGGAGCTGCCTGGGGGCCATGGCAGACAGGATCTCTTTCTGCCCAGCGTGGGCCCCTGTCAGATCTGGCTAATTTCCGGCCCCATCTTCGGTGCAGCTGATCTCAGGGCTCTTGTGTGGCAGTGATTCCTTTGCCTCCTGGATGGGGCTGGCCCCCCTGTCCGTCCCGCGTCTCTGGACTAAGAGCGGGACAGTTGGGGTTTCCGTTGAGTGTGGTTTGGTTGGTGATTGATTTTCCTCTTGCGGGCCGGCCGGCCTTGGAGCAAAGCTGGGTGTGTGGGGGAGACCCCTTTGCGTGCTGTGGTGCGGTGTGCCCGGGGGTGTGCCCGGAGCAGCAGGGTGTGCCTGGGGGGGGCACTGGTGGGGTGTGCCCGGAGCCCCTGGGGTATGCCCAGAGCAGCGGGGTGTGCCTGGGGGGGGGGTGTGTCCGGAGCCCCGGGGGTATGCCCAGAGCAGCGGGGTGTGCCTGTGGGGGGCACTGGTGGGGTGTGTCCAGAGCCCTGGGGGTATGCCCAGAGCAGCAGGGTGTGCCTGGGGGGGGCACTGGTGGGGTGTGTCCGGAGCCCCGGGGGTATGCCCAGAGCAGCGGGGTGTGCCTGGGGGGGGGGGGCACTGGTGGGGTGTGCCCGGAGACCCGGGGGTATGCCCAGAGCAGCGGGGTGTGCCTGGGGGGGGCACTGGTGGGGTGTGTCCGGAGCCCCGGGGGTATGCCCAGAGCAGCGGGGTGTGCCTGGGGGGGGGGCACTGGTGGGGTGTGTCCGGAGCCCCTGGGGTATGCCCAGAGCAGCGGGGTGTGCCTGGGGGGGGGCACTGGTGGGGTGTGCCCGAAGCCCCGGGGGTATGCCCAGAGCAGCGGGGTGTGCCTGGGGGGGGCACTGGTGGGGTGTGTCCAGAGCCCCGGGGGTATGCCCAGAGCAGCGGGGTGTGCCTGGGGGGGGCACTGGTGGGGTGTGTCCGGAGCCCCTGGGGTATGCCCAGAGCAGCGGGGTGTGCCTGGGGGGGGGCACTGGTGGGGTGTGCCCGAAGCCCCGGGGGTATGCCCAGAGCAGCGGGGTGTGCCTGGGGGGTGTGTGTCCGGAGCCCCGGGGGTATGCCCAGAGCAGCGGGGTGTGCCTGGGGGGGGGCACTGGTGGGGTGTGCCCGGAGCCCTGGGGGTATGCCCAGAGCAGCGGGGTGTGCCTGGGGGGGCACTGGTGGGGTGTGCCCGGAGCCCCTGGGGTATGCCCAGAGCAGCGGGGTGTGCCTGGGGGGGCACTGGTGGGGTGTGTCCGGAGCCCCGGGGGTATGCCCAGAGCAGCGGGGTATGCCTGGGGGGTGTGTGCCCGGAGCCCCTGGGGTATGCCCAGAGCAGCGGGGTGTGCATGGGGGGGGGGCACTGGTGGGGTGTGCCCGGAGCCCCGGGGGTATGCCCAGAGCAGCGGGGTGTGCCTGGGGGGGCACTGGTGGGGTGTGTCCGGAGCCCCGGGGGTATGCCCAGAGCAGCGGGGTATGCCTGGGGGGGGTGTGCCCGGAGCCCCTGGGGTATGCCCAGAGCAGCGGGGTGTGCCTGGGGGGGCACTGGTGGGGTGTGTCCGGAGCCCCGGGGGTATGCCCAGAGCAGCGGGGTGTGCCTGGGGGGGCACTGGTGGGGTGTGTCCGGAGCCCCGGGGGTATGCCCAGAGCAGCGGGGTGTGCCTGGGGGGGGCACTGGTGGGGTGTGTCCGGAGCCCCTGGGGTATGCCCAGAGCAGCAGGGTGTGCTTGGGGAGGGCACTGGTGGGGTGTGTCCAGAGCCCCGGGGGTATGCCCAGAGCAGTGGGGTGTGCCTGGGGGGGGCACTGGTGGGGTGTGCCCGGAGCCCCTGGGGTATGCCCAGAGCAGCGGGGTGTGCCTGGGGGGGGTGTGCCCGGAGCCCCGGGGGTATGCCCAGAGCAGCGGGGTGTGCCTGGGGGGGGCACTGGTGGGGTGTGCCCGGAGCCCCTGGGGTATGCCCAGAGCAGCGGGGTGTGCCTGGGGGGACGCTATGGCGGGGGGGTGCCACCATACTGTGGATTTTTGCTCCACGTGTTTCAGAGAGTTTGGACCGATCCCCTGATCTCACATGGGCATGCCCCTGGCTCCCAGTAGCTCCCGTTACCTGCTAGCCCGCGCAGCCCCTCACCCAGGGGTTTGGCAGAGGCCTGGTCTGGTTGCGGGTGGGGCGCGGATGGGGCTCAGGGCTCGGTTTGGTTTGGGGGTTTGGCAGAGCCCTGAGGTCTGGTTGGGGGTGGGGCGCGGATGGGGCTCAGGGCCCGGTTTGGTTTGGTTTGGTTTGGGGGTTTGGCAGAGGCCAGAGGCCTGGTCTGGTTGGGTGTGGGGCATAGATGGGGCTCAGGGCCCGGTTTGGTTTGGGGGTTTGGCAGAGGCCAGAGGCCTGGTCTGGTTGGGGGTGGGGCGCGGATGGGGCTCAGGGCCCGGCTTGGATGGGGGTTTGGCAGAGGCCAGAGGCCTGGTCTGGTTGGGGGTGGGGCACGGATGGGGCTCAGGGCCCGGTTTGGATGGGGGTTTGGCAAAGGCCAGAGGCCTGGTCTGGTTGGGGGTGGGGCGCGGATGGGGCTCAGGGCCCGGCTTGGCTCTCCCTCACCTGCCCATCTCTCGTAGGACTCGCTGAAGCCTGCATTCACAGTTACCAACTTGCCGGGGACGACGTCGACCATCCAGACCGTGCCCACCACCTCCACGTCCATGCAAGTCAGCAGCGGCCCCTCCTTCCCCATCACCAACTACCTAGCGCCAGTCTCTGCCAGCGTCAGCCCCAACACCGTCACCAGCGCCAACGGGACCGTGCTCAAAACCACGGGCACCAGCGCCGTGGCCTCCGGAGGACTCATGCAGCTTCCCAGCGGCTTCACGCTCATGCCAGGTCAGTGCGCTCCAGGGGCGGGGGGCTCTCGGGGAATGGGCGCCAGGCCGATCGGTTGTGGGTGAAGCCAACAGGGCTGCTTGACCCCCCGCAGTGCTCTCCGGACGCGGTCCCTGCTGCCAGGCCCTTGCCCCGGGGGCGAGCGGGGATGGGTTCTCGCTGCCTCCACGCCTGTGGTGGGGATTGCAGGGATCCCAGCTGGGCCGTGCGGCTGTGTCCAGGGCCGCCCCTAGGAGGAAGCTCAGCACACGCTCCGGGGCTGGAGGAGGTAAAAAGAGCTGGTTGTGATGAAGCCTTTCTTTCCCCCTCCTTTCGGCAGGTGCTCCGCTCCCTCCTGGGACCCCTACCATTCCTCTCACCCAGTTACAGCCGCACTCGCTGGCCCTCTCCAGCCAGCAGGGCCAGGCGGTCGCGGGCACAGCCGGACAGCTGCAGCAGGCACAGCCGACAGTCTTCCGCTTCCCCGCCACAGCCGGAGGGCAGATTGTGTCTCTGACAGGTCAGCGCTCGCTTCTCCTCGGCTTGCTCGTGGGAGGGAGGGTCCCGTGGCTGGGGGGAGCACGCCCCACGCCAGGCCGGAGGGCAGATTGTGTCTCTGACAGGTCAGCGCTCGCTTCTCCTCGGCTTGCTCGTGGGAGGGAGGGTCCCGTGGCTGGGGGGAGCACGCCCCACGCCAGGCCGGAGGGCAGATTGTGTCTCTGACAGGTCAGCGCTCGCTTCTCCTCGGCTTGCTCGTGGGAGGGAGGGTCCCGTGGGTGGGGGGAGCACGCCCCATGCCAGGCCGAAGGGCAGAAGAGGCTGAGCCCAGGGTGCTCTGGAGGGCAGCGCTTGCCTGCTGGCTGGCAGGGGGGCGGTATCCTAGACAGGCCCGGCGTGTGCTGCAGAGACGCGGTCAGTGCGGAATTGATCCGTCTAGCTGGGCTCACCCCACTCTGCAAGGCCTCCTGAGGCCTGGGGCTGGGCACAGCCTCTTGGCCAGAGCGGGACGTCAGCCCGGCAGACTGCACAGGCTGAGTTTGATCTTGGAGACGGGACCCCGGCAGCTGTGGAAGTTGGTGCAGAATCTCGGCAGATTGCAGGCCATCCAGGCGCCTTTCTCCAGCCCTGGCGGTGGTGCTGTGTTGGATTCGGGGAGCCGGGAGCGGTGGAGGGGAAGCCGATTGGCTCACTAGGGTGACTGAACCCTTTAAAAAAGAAGCAGGACAGTAACAGCTGCTCCACCAAAGGGGTGTTATAGGAGGTGATCTGCTAATGTGGCGTCAGGCTAGAGGCGGGGGGGAGGGGTGGCCCTGAACTCCCCTCTGCAGGTAATAGAAACGAGGAGCAGGAATATACTGAGGGGTTACAGAGCACCAAGTCCCCAGAGCACGCTGGACACGCCTGCAGGAGCTGAGCTGTCGACAAGATCGGTCTCATTTCAAATCCGCAGCCGAGAGCAGAAGGCTGTGGAACCTACCAGGCGGGGGCAGAAGGAGATCCCCGGCTGGGCGCTGAAGTTGATGAGTTCATACTGGCGATAGCCAGGGGGATTAGCCATTAGGAGTCGAGGTGGGACATCCAGCTAAAAGCCATGCTCCAGTGCCCCCCTGCGTTCCTGGGCGGGATGCAGGAATGCCCGAGTGACGTCCTCAGGCCTGGGCTGTGTTTACAGTTGTCCTTTGAGCTGTTTTAGCACCTCTGTGCTTTGAAACAGGGACATGGGAGTAGCCCTGGGGCTGGAGAGGTGCCTTTTGCTGCCCCGGTGACCATTCGCCCAGATTCAGTGGAGTTCTTCTTTGAAAATTCCCATTTGCACATGCCCCGGACAGGTTTGTTAGAGGCTCAACAACAAGAATCTCCAAACGTTCTGTCTGCTCTGAACATGCTCCGGCCCTGGGCTGAGCCGGGCTTTCCCTGGAATTGCTGGGGACCAGACTGAGCAGAGCTGGTCTCTCCTCTGCTCTCGGTGACCCCCCGCTAGTGCCCAGGCAGTCTGGAGAGGGAAGAGGAAGCAATTGCATTGCATTGCATTGACCCAAATGCAATTGGGTGAGGACAGGAATAGAGCAGGATAGCAGCAGAAGGGGACATGCTATAGAAGTGGTCAGGCTGTGGGGAGAAGGGGGGGCAGGGGCAGGAAGGGTCTGTGCCCACGAGAGCCCACATCCCTCCGGAGCCTGGTACCAAGCCCGGGATCCCCGCGTCCCAGCGCTCTTCTGCTGTCAGCCCCGCTGGCAAAGCGTGACTCTCTCCCTGGCGTAGAAGATAGTGGCCTACGACTGCTTCAGTTACTCGGTGAGCTCCAGTGATGGAGGTCTGTGCTGTGGGTCGAAAGGCTCTACCCCTGTAGGGGACCCAGGCGGGGCTCAGCGTGTTTCTGTTTTGCTTTTTAAAAACACCGGAAGTCCCATAAAACCCGCCGTGAAAAGAATGGGAGCGAAGCCGCGCCGCGCACTCCAGCCCTGCGGCAAAGCCTTCGTTACTTGGGCACGTGCTGGGTGGGGCCGCACGTCGAATGAGGACACAAGGAAATAGTGAATCGATTCGCCCAGGCCGCCCATTGTGCATGCACGAGGGCCGAGTTCTGGTGGCGTAGGCAGCTGGAGAGCCGGCATTTCCCGGCATCTTGACTTGGCGAGCTGAACATTGTGCCAGGGTTGGTGTGTGCCGGGGGGGTGGGGGGATGTGTGTCCTCGTGGTTCCAGAGAGAAGCCAGCCGCTAACTGGCAGGGTTCAGAGCATCCGTAGCTGCCCGTGTTTGGTGTCCTGCCCTCTCTCTGGACTAGCTGGTCCTGGCTCGTGTCGGAGACGGGACCCTGGGCTGCTCTGAGCCGGCCTGGTGACTGCTGTGCTCTGTACGTATCTAGCAAAAACCGTGCGCGGCTCCTTCGGGGCCCAGCAGGTTAGACTGGAGGCCTTGCGCTGTGTCCCACGGCTGCTCCCAGGAACATCAGGCTTCTCCTTTAGCATGCGGAGAGGCAGCTTCGTAGCTCGGTGTCCCTCCCGTCCAGGGCCTCAGCGAGCTTCCCCCGTTGGAGCAGAGAGAGCCCGGCGGAGGCTGACGGCGTGGGGCTGGCCTGTGGCCCTCGCCTGGCGTAGATCAGACGTGGCATCTGCACGTCGTTCGGCTAGTGCGTCTGTGCTGGGTGGTGGGTTCCGGCTCCGCGCGCCCCGGGCTGCAGCCCATGGCAGGAGGTTCCCAACCCCACCCCTGCTCTTTCCCTGATGGACGCAGGGGCTGGGGTTGCTGCCATGGGGCCTGGACCAGGAGCCTTTGAGGTAGCCTAGTGGGTAGAGTCCCAGTTGTGAGGGGGTGGGGGGGTTCCAGATCCTGCCGGGGTGGGGCACGGCAGGGGGCGGACCACACTGCTGCTGGCTGGGCTCCCCCTCGGCCTCTCTGTTGTCGGGGGTAGGTGAGGGCTGCGTGCCAAGTGGGGAGGGCAGTGAAGGAGAGGCCCCGCCGCGCTCCCTCTGCATGGCTGGCTCCGGGCAGTACCGCCGTGGGGAGTCGCGGCCGTCCGTCTCCAGCCTAGCCGGGGAGCAGGCAGAAATCCAGACGGGAGGGCTGGCGCGTGGTGCTTTGCCATCCGGTGCATGCAGAGAGCAGCCTCCGCCACTCCCCAGCAGGGGGCAGGTCTCTTCCCCTCACCGTGTGAACGTTCCCCGGCCCACGGAGTGGGGCCCGAACGCTCTGCTCCCCTTTGTCCTGCCCTGGCCGTGCAGGGTGGCAGCGGCTGGGGGAGCGCGCGGTGAAGGGCTCTCCTCTCTCCTCCCAGGCGGCACCGTGACGCAGCAGGTTCCCGTGCAGGCCATCCAGGTGCACCAGGCCCCACAGCAAACGTCTCCATCCAGCGACAGCAGCACCGACCTTGCCCAGACCTCTTCCAGTGGAACAGGTAACCTGCTCCTCGGTGACTGGCTCGCTGCCCCCAGCCACTAGGCCTGGCTGTGGTTCCCTGGCCGTGGAGGGCTGGTCTGCGCCCTGCTCAGGGTGTCAGGAAGTACGTCACAGAAAGTGTTGTAGCCAACACCAGGGAGTTTATTGTTCCTTGTCCGAACACAAAAAGAGATCACAGAACTCAAAATGACGGGTCTCTTAAGTCCAAGTGATTGTCACTTAATCCTATATATAATGGGCAAGCGGAATAAAATACAGACCAGTAATCTATGTTCTGGGTGCTTTAAAAGAGCCAAGTTCCCAAAGCTGTTTACGATCCATATCCGCTGGTAGGAAGACTTTTATCGGATCAATGTGAATGATCATTGGGAATCATTTAAGAACACATTGCTAGATGCCCCCAAAGTCTCAGCTCTTCGAGTGCTCATTCATGTCCATTCCAGTCAGGTGTGTGCACGACAGCTGGAAGATTTTCCCCCTAGCAGCATCCGTAGGGTCGGCCTGGGGACCCCCTGGAGTCGTGCCCTCATGGCGCCCAATATAGGGTCCTGCTGAGCTGCCACCCCCTCAGTTCCTTCTTGCCGCCAGTGACAGCTCGCTGGAACTTCCCTCGCTCTCACTTCTGCGAGCTCCTTTAGCGGTGTCCCGTTGTATTTTGTATGTAGTTAGTACTCTTTGTCTTAAGTTAGTAGTAGTAGGCTAAGTTTTCGTTGTGGGGGTCCCCTGCCATTGGGGCATGCCTCTGTTACTGGGGTTCGAACCAGGTGAAGTCTGCGGAAAGTTGATGCCAAAAAGTGACCCGTACACTTCTTGTTTGACGTGCCTTGGCGAGAGTCACCAAAAGGACAAGTGCCGCATTTGTAAAGGGTTTTGGCCAAGGATCGCGAGCAGAGACTCAGGCTTATCCTCATGGAGGCAGCCCTCCACCCGCAATCTAACCCCGGGTCAATGGAGTCCGTGCCGAGCGCCGCCTCCGTGTGCAGCGCACCGGCACCTCCAAAGGAGACTAAGGACTCCTGGCACTGACACGGTGCTGAACATAAGACTTCCGGTAGGTGCCAATCTGTATCCCTGGTGCCCCAGAAGAAAAAGAGCCCGGAGAGAGGGCGCTCTCCCCCTCCTAAGCCTAAGGAGACCGCGGCAGGGAGACCTCAGCCCACCCAGTCTACTTTGGGCCTGGCAGCTCCCAGGGGCTCGTCGACTCTTGCCCCGCAAGGGGCCAGTCGAGTCCAGCCCATTACTGCTCTCTGGACCGTCATGGCCGGGACAGTCGACTCCCCTCCACTCCAGAGACTTTTGAGGCAGCACGGGACCTTGTCCCTCCTTGGGGAAGGCGGAGCTGTCAGGAGAATAAGGCACCGGTGTCGGCCAGGCCACCTATTCCATCTAGGAGCAAGCCGGCGATGATGTCACGCCGCTCCCCGTCTCCGGCGCACCACTCCCCGGCGCCCACCATCCACAGGGGTGGGGAAGAACCACATCAGTCCCCAGAGGCCTGGCACCGCTTTTCGGCACCAGCCAGTATCACTCCTCCGTGGTCGTCTTTTTCGGAGTCCGAGGTGGAGTCCTATCGTTCGGATAGGTCCAGCAGCAGGAGGTCTAGATCTAGGCAACACTGCCAGCCTCCTCCGGCGCCGTGGCCACCTCAATGGCCACCACCAACTCAGTGGCCCTTGCGAACTCCCATGGCCTATCGTCGGGGTCCGAGCCAGGCGTCGAGATCCAGATTGGCGTTGATCATGTCGCATCCGTCGCCCTGTGCAGCAGTTGGCACCGGGTCCATCTCCGATGACCGCTCCCGCACTCCTGCCTGCCGCTTTGAGCTCCGCACAGACGATCCCGGCGCCGTCGGCACGCCAGCCCCATGAGCGCCGCGATCCCCTGGGCACCAGGGGCAGCCACCAGGGCCGTGGGCCGGTGTTTTCGTCCTCGTCCTCCCTAGATGAGGCTGTTGCGGGCACATCAACAAAGGGCAGTAAGGTCCTGCAATGGTTGTTGCGCAGGGTGGCCCAGAACCTGGGGATGCAGGCAGAGGAGGTGGTAGAGGATGCGGATCCCATGGTGGACGTCCCCGCCCCCTCTGGACCCTCGCGTATCGCGCTGCCACTTATTAAAACTAAAAGTGAAACCACAAATACTTTGTGGCAGACCCCGGCCTCCTTGTTCCCCACTGGGAAATGAAAGATGCTATTTCGTCCCCTCAAAGGGGTACGAGCACTTGTACACTCACCCGCCACCTGACTCCCTGGTGGTGGATGCTGCGAACCAAAGGGAGCGCCAGGGGTTCCAGGGACCCTCCCCTAAAAAACAGGAGGCCAAAAAGCTTGACTTATTTGGGAGGAAAGTCAACTCCACCGGTGGTCTGCAGCTCCAGATTGCAAACCAACAGGCCATCGTTCGCACATACTCCTCTAACTCCTGCGGAGCGATGGCCAAGTTTGCCGAGCTGCTGCTGCCAGACTCCCATTCCCAATGTAAGGCCTTGGTGGAGGAAGGCAAACTCATTTCTAGGGCCTCCTTGCAGGCGGCTCTTGATGGCATGGATGAGGCCACCCGTACCATGGCTATGGGGATGGCCATGAAGAGGTCCTCTTAGCTCCAGGTCTCTGGACTGCCTTGCGAAGCCCAACAGACCGTCCAGGACCTGCCCTTTCAAGGTCAGGCATTGTTTTCTGAAAAGACCGACCGAAGACCTCACAGTTTAAAAGACTCGAGGGCTACCCTCAAGTCCCTGGGGATACACCCCCCCCACCACACAATGCAGGCATTTCAGGACACAACCTCCGCTGTTTTACCAGCAAAACTGACGGGACAGTTTCCGGAGGAGGAATAGAAGCGGCAGGAAGAGGCCGCACCCATCCTCAGGCCAGGGCTCTGGCCAGGCCAGAAACAGGGCTTTTGAAGGCGCATACGAGGACGGCGTACCAGATCGAGAGCTGGATTTACCCCACCATATCTTCTCGTCCCAACTATCCCCTTTCTACCGTGCGTGGTCCTGTATCACTTTGGACCACTGGGTGCTCCGCACAGTAGAGAGGGGATACTCCATCCAATTCTGTGCCCTTCCGCCCCCCTTTTCCTGTCCCTCTTCAGGGAGCCCTCTCACGAGCAGCTCCTTACATAGGAGGTGCACTCGCTCCTCTCAGTAGGGGCAATGGAAGAGGTTCCTCAGGAGCAGAAGGGCAAGGGCTTCTATTCCCGGTATTTCCTAATACCGAAAGCCAAGGGTGGGCTCAGGTCCATCCTAGACCTGCGAGAACTCAACAAGTTTGTGAAGAAGCTCGAGTTCCACATGGTCTCTTCAGCCTCCATCATCCCGTCGCTGGATCCAGGAGACTGGTATGCCGCCCTTGACTTGAAGGACACGTTCTTTCACATTGCGATAACTCCAGCCCACAGACAATACCTCTGGCTTGTGGTGAACAGCACCCACTATCAGTTCACAGTCCTCCCGTTCGGTGTGTTAGCGGCACCTCGCATATTCACCAAGTGCCTGGCAGTCGTGGCCATGTTCCTGCGCAAGCAGCAGGTACAGGTGTTCCCGTACCTCCACGACTGGCTGATCCAGGGCTCAGGTAGAGAGGCAAGTCGCTTTCATAAGAGCGTCTTTCGATGAACTGGCACTGCGACTGAACGAGGGGAAATCAAAGCTGTCCCCGGTTCAGAGGATAGGCTCTGTAGGGGCGGTACTGAATTCGACACACGCCACGGTGTTCCTTCCAGAAGCGAGATTTCTAGCCCTGGGTTACATTATTCGAGGTCTCAGACAATTCCCCACCACCACAGCATGGAACTGCCTGAAACGTCTAGGGCACATGGCTGCGTGTATCTACGTAGTACAGCGTGCCAGGCTCAGACTTCGACCTCTTCAGCCATGGCTGGTGTCAGTGTATCGGCCAGCCCGGGACAGTCTGGACAGGATTGTAACCCTGCCTCGCCCGGTACTCGACTCCCTCCTGTGGTGGCTCGACCCACAGGTAGTATGTGCAAGGGTCCCCTTCACCAGCCCCCAGCCATCCCTCTCTCTAGTGACGGACGCGTCAGATTTAGGATGGGGGGTACCTTTAGGAGACCTCAAAACACAAGGCCTCTGGTCTCAGGTGGATCTCGCTCTACACATCAATGTCAGAGAGCTGAGAGCGGCGCGCCTGGCGTGCCAGACTTTCCGAGCCCACCTAGGAGAGAGATGTGCATCAGTCCTGACGGACAACACCACGGTGATGTTTTGTATCAACAAATGGGGGTGCACTTTCCTCTCCCCTGTGCCAGGAAGCCCTCATGCTGTGGGACTTCTGTGTAGAGCTCTCGATACACCTGCAAGCGTCGTACCTCCCTGGAGTACAGATCGAGCTGGCGGACAGTCTCAGCAGGTCCTTTAACGGCCAAGAGTGGTCCCTTCGCCCGGACGCAGTGAATTCAGTCTTCCCTCGGTGGGGCTTTCCCCAGATAGACCTGTTCACCATGCAACGCAACAGGAAGTGTCAGCAATTTTGCTCCTTCCCGAGTCACATCCCGGGCTCCATCGCAGACGCGTTCCTCCTCCCATGGGGAGGCCGTCTCCTCTGTGCGTTCCCGCCTGTCCTGCTCGTTCACAAGGTGCTCCTCAAGATACGGAGAGATCGAGCTCTGGTGATATTGATAGCTCCAGCCTGGCCCTGCCGGCACTGGTACACATTGGAAACACTGGTCACCCTGCCACGCTTCCCAGACCTAATAACACAAGATCCTGGCTGCCTCCAACACCCGAACCTCGAGTCACTCCACCTCATGGCATGGAAGCTCCATGGCTGAACCCGATGGAGCTTTCTTGCTCTGACCAAGTCAGACAAGTTCTCCTTGGCATCGGGAAACCCTCCACGAGAGCCACCTGCCTTGCCAAGTGGACGAGTTTTTCAGTCTGGTCAGCGCAGCAATGTTCGTCCCCGATGCGTGCCTCGATGCCACTTATACTGGACTCTCTCCTCCATCTCAAGCAGCAGGGGCTGTCCATGTCGTCAATAAGGGTTCACTTGGCCGCCATCTCCACCTTCCATCCAGGCGCAGAGGGACGCTCGGTCTTGGCGAATTGGATGGTAAGCCATTTCCTTAAAAGTCTCGATTGATTATACCCGCGGGGTCCGACAGTCAGTCCCGGCTTGGGACCTCAGTTGGGTCCTATCCAGACTCATGGGGCCGCCATTTGAGCCCTTGGTGACATGCACCCTGCTCTCTCTCATACAAGGTGGCATTTCAGGTGGCGATAACCTCAGCCAGGAGGTGTCTGAGCTCAGGGCCCTAACATCCGAGCCCCCGCTACACTGTGTTCCATAAAGACAAGGTTCCTGAACGTTGTCTCCCAGTTTCACATCAGCCAGGACATCTTCCTCCCGGTATTGTACCCTAAGCCGCGCTCCAGCGGCAGGGAGCAGAGGCTTCACTCCCTGGATGCCCGCAGGGCACTAGCCTTCTATAGCGAGAGAACGAAACCGTTCCGAAAGTCCGCCCAGTTATTCGTGGCGGACAGAATGGAAGGTCTGCCTATGTCGTCACAACGCATTTCATCATGGATCACGTCCTGCATCCGGGAGTGCTACAGCCTGGCTGGGGTGCCCGTGCCTCCAATCACCGCGCACCCCACCAGGGCTCAGGCCTCCTCGGCAGCATCCCTGGCGTAGGTTCCCACCCAGGAAATCCGCAGAGCAGCGACGTGTTCCTCCGTCCACACTTTCACCACGCACTATACGATTACCCAGCAGGCCAGAGACGATGGGGCCGTGCTCCAATCAGTGGACGACTCCAACCCCACCTCCTGAATTTCGGCTTGGGAGTCCTAGAATCCTAGAAGGGAGGTCACCTAGTCCAACCCCCTGCTCAAAGCAGGACCAGTCCCCAGCTAAATCACCTGATTGGAATTGACATGAACAAGCACTTGAAGAAAAACCTGTTACTCACCTCCTCGTAACCATTGTTCTTCGAGATGTGGTGTTCGTGTCCATTCCAATACCCGCCTTCCTACCCCTCTGTCGGAGCAGCTGGCAAGAAGGAACTGGGGAGTGGCGGGTCAGCAGGCCCCTATGTTGGGCACCATGAAGCCGCAACTCCTCGGGGCGCCCAGACTGACCCAATGGATGCTGCTAGGGGAGAAAATCTTCTGGCTGTTGTGCACGCGGCACCCACACACCTGATTGGAATGGACATGAACATCACCTCTCGAAGAACAACAGTTACGAGAAGGCGAGTAACCGTTTTTTCCCCAATCGGAGAAACGGGCCGGACTGGTTAAAATAACTGATCGGACTTAGATGAGAATGAAGGCAGCTGTTTAAAAAACATTATATTGTGATAGGTTTGGTCACAGAGACCCCCTTGGGACTGTCACCTGATGTGCTGGAATTACCTCTGAGCCCATTTTCCCTGCCAGCCTGGGACTCCAGAACCCTGTCTTGTTGAGCCAGACACGCCAGCCTGCTGCAACACAGACCCAGGGTCTGGGCCACGCCCCCAAAGCTGCAGACTTAACTGAAAACAGCTCAGCAGGTTACCTATCTCCGACACCCAGCTCCCAATGGGATCCAAACCGCAAATAAATCCTTTTTACTCTGTATAAAGCTTTTACAGGGTAAATTCATAAACTGTCTGCCCTCTATAACACTGATGGAGAGAGATGCACAGCTGTTTGCTCCCCCAGGTATCAATCACTTACTCTGGGTTTTTTAATAAACAAAAGTGATTTTATTACGTATAAAAAGTAGGATTTAAGTGGTTTCAGGTAATACTTTGTTCTGTCTGTTAAGTCACCAAGCAAAATAAAGCAAAAACACGGAAGTCTAAGCCTAATATATTAAGAAACTGATTACAGGTAATATCTCACCCTCAAAGATGTTCCAATAAGCTTCTTTCACAGACTAGACTCCTTCCTAGTCTGGGTCCAATCCTTTTGCCTGGTACAGTGTTTGTTAGTTCCAGCAGACATCTCAGGTGGTAAGCAGGGGCTTTCTCATGACTGGCAGCCCCTTCTGTCCTGCTCCACCCGCTTTTATAGCTTTGGCAGAAGGCGGGAATCTTTTGTCTCTGCTTGTCCCCACCCCAGCCTCATCAATGGAAAAGTACAAGGATTAAGATGGATTCCAATATCATGTGACATGGTCACATGTCACTGTAAAACCCCTAGTCTCCATTCTTCCTGGGTTGGCCTACATGTACACATGAAGGCTTGCAGGTAAATAAACCATTTACAACTAATTGTCCTAGTCAATGGGAGCCATCAAAATTCTAAACCACCATTAATGGCCCACACTTTGCATAATTACAATAGGACCTCTGAGTTATACTCCATATTTCTAGCTTCAGATCCAAGAATGATACATGTATACAAATAGGAGGAATATATTCAGTAGGTTATAACCTTTGTTATGATACCTTACAAGAGACCTTTTGCATAAAGCATATTCCAGTTAGATCATATTTACACTCATAAGCATATTTCCATAAAACATATGGAGTGCAACGTCACATATATATTTTTATTGATATGAAAAAGAAATTGAAGAAAGGGGAAGTTGATAGAAATGTATACAAATCAGAAATTAGGAATTGCAGAAAATTGGTAAGGGAAGCAAAGGGACACAGAGAAATCTGTAGCAGAGATAAGGACAATAAGGAGTTTTTAAAATATATTGGGAACAAAAGGAATCCTAACAATGGTATCCGTCCGTTACTAGATTGAAATGGTACAATTATCAAAAAATAACACAGAAAAGCCATAAGTGCTCAATAAATATTTCTGTTCAGCATTTGGGGAATAAACAGATCATATTATAGTCTCATCATATAGGGATTAACACACTTTCCATTTCATTAGTATCTGTGGAGGTATTAAATAGAAACTACTAAAGTCAAGACATTTTGAAATCAGCAGGTCCAGATAACTTGCATTTAAGAGTTTTAAAAGAGCTGGCAGAGAATTTGCTGGACCATTAATGTTGATTTCCAATAAGTCTTGGAGCCCTGGGAAATTTCCAGAAGATGGGAAGAAAGTGAATGTTGTGCCAGGGTTTAAAAAGGGTAAACGATAAGGCCCGGATAATTACAGGCCTGTCAGTCTGACATTGATCCCAAGCAAGATAATGAAGCAGCTGATACGGGACTCGATTAACAAAGAACTGAAGGAGGGTAATGTAATTAATGCCAATCAGCGTGGGTTATGGAAAACCGATCCTGTCAGACTAACTTGATACCTTTTTTTTTAAAATGAGATTTCAAGTTCGTTGATAAAGGTAATCATGTTGGCATAATATACTTAGACTGCTGTCTGGGGGTTGACTTGGTATCACATGGCATTTTGTTAAACTAGAATGATATAAAATTAACACAGCCAGTTTTTAATCCATGTCGTGTGTGCCAACTGATAGGTCTCAAAAATAACTGTAAACAGGGACTGCTCAAGCGGGTGTGTTTCCAATGGGTCCCACAGGGATTGTTTCTTGGCTCTAGGCTATTTAACATTTTTATCCAGGACCTGGAAGAAAACATACAATCATCCCTGATCAGAGTTTGCAGATAACACAACTTGAGGGAGGGGTAAATAATAAAGAGGACAGGTCACTGCCTCAGTGATCTAGATCGCTTGGTAAACTGGGCGCAAGCAAACAATGTGTGTTAACACGGCTAATTGTAAATGCGTATCTCTGGGAACAAAGACTGAAGGACACGCTTACAGGATAGGGGCCTCTGCCCTGGGAAGCTGCGACTCTGAAAAAAGTGGGGTGTGGTGGGTAAACAGCTGAACATGAGCCCCCCAGTGTGACGGTCTGGCCAAAAGAGCTCACGGGAGCCTGGGATGCAGGAGCAGAGAGGTTGCTTTATCTCTGTGTCTGGTGCTGGTGTGACCACTGCTGACATCTTGTGCCCACGGTTCAGGAAGGATGTTGATAAATTGGAGAGGGGTCAGAGAAGAGCCGCGAGAATGATTAAAGGATTAGAAAACCTGCCTCAGAGTGATTGAGCTCCTGGAGAGTCTCTCTTTAGCTTAACGAGAAGGTTAAGGGGTGACTTGATGACAATCTACCAGAGTCTTCACGGGGAACAAATATGTAACAATGGGCTTTTCAGTCTAGCAGACAAAGGTCTAACATGATCCAATGGCTGGAAGTTGAAGCCAGACAAATTCAGACTGGAAACGAGGCGAACGACTCACCCAGGGTGGTGCTGGATTCCCTATCACTGGCAATTCGTCAGTCATGTTGGGCTGTTTTTCTAAAAGCTCTGCTCTGGGCATGAGTGGGGGCCAGTCTCTGGCCTGTGCTCTCCAGGTGATCCCAATGGGCCCTCCTGGCTCTGGAATCCAGGGTCCCCAAACCCACAGACGCCGAGCTAAGGTCACACGTAGAAGAAATCCCAGTCTGGGAACGCCCGGCTGGTGCACCCAGCCAACCTGCCCTCTGCTCCGAGCGACAGCAGGAGCAGATTGTGACATCCCCGAAATCTAATGCAGGCAATTCACAGCTGGGCATGAATCCTCATGGGCCAGCTACTCCAGGGGTGCAGGGCAGGCCCTGCTGGGGCAGGGAGCGTGGGGGCAGCGCTTGTCCTGCCTAAGGAACGCTGTGGAGGGGCTCTGTGGGGACAGTGTGTGTGTGGGGGTGGGGGGGGCTGCAGGTCATGCTCTCCCTGGGGGAGCCCCTCCCGCTCCCCTGACTAACGCTCTGTTTTCCTGCCAGTGACGCTGCCAGCGACGATCATGACTTCGTCTGTGCCCACCACCGTGGGAGGCCACATGATGTACCCCAGCCCTCACGCCGTGATGTATGCGCCCACCTCAGGCCTGACGGACGGGGGGCTGACCGTCCTCAATGCCTTCTCCCAGGCATCCTCGGCAATGCAGGTCTCCCATGGGCAGGTCCAGGATCAGGGTAAGAGGGCTGCTCCCCGCGCTGTGCTCGGCTTCCCTTGTGCATCCTCCTCCCCTTTGCCCCCCAACCCTGTGTGCATCCAGCCCCCCGCCCTGCGGGCACAGAGGGGCGTTCCTGAGAACTTTGTAGGAAACGCAGTCTCTTGATTCTGGGTTTAAATGAATTAAAAAGCGGGACCATAAAGCAGCATCTCCGGATGATCCTCTGGGCGGGTGTTTGGCTGCGTGCGGATTGGCAGAGCTGGGCAAAGGGCGTTTCCTGCAGAGACACGTGGACGGTGAATGGGCCGTTACCTCATATGGTGCCCTGCAGAGAAACCCCAAGGACTTCCCCTTTTAAAAACGGCCACCTTCCCCATTGCTTCCGCTGGCAGGCAGTCTGCCCGTAGCAAACATGGCCCCTGTCTCCATTGCCCTGTTCCTCTCTTCCTGCTGGCAGCGGGGGGGTCGCCCTCTTCCCCAGCAGTGGGAGCTGGATGTGCTAAGAGCTGCCTGTGACCCCAGGGCCATTGAGAAGGGTGGGGGAGGGCAGCCATTTTGAAAGAGGGCAGCTGTTGAGTGGGGCTGGGTGAAGTGTTTTTTTACCTCAGCCTCTGCTGCAGAAGCATTCAGGCAAGCAGAGCAACGGCAAAAACTGACCCTCAGCCCTAAGAGATGTTGTCCAAACCCACCCATTGTCCCAGACCTGCTCGCCGGGGACGGGAGGTGTGGGGGGGAGCGTGGGGGCAGGGGTGGGATTTGGGGAGTACATGGAGGGCAGGCAGGATGGGGAAGGGGATTTGGGGGATGCGTGCAGTGGGACAGGAGGGGCATTTGGCGGGGGTGCGTGTGGGGGCATTTGGGGGTGAGAAGGGGATTTAGGGAGGGTGCGCAGGTGACATGGGGAACAGGAAGAAGCGGGATTTGGGGGTGCACGTGGGGGGAGGTGAGAAACAGGAGGTGAAGAGAGCTTGCGGGGGCACAGGCGACTTGGGGAGAACACTGGCTCCTTTGTGCTGCCTTGGTGATGGAGAGCAGCAGTAAGCCCTGGGGAGCTGGCCGGCACGTTGTGGCCTCTTGGTCTGGTGCAGAGTGGGGTGACGCAGCCGGTGCGCGTGGCCGAACCGCGCCTCAAGGGCTCGGCGGCCGGTGTTCCACGTGGCCCGGCCCGCCACGGCGTCCCGGGGCGGAGGATCTAAGCGCTTTCTCTGTGTGGCAGGTGGTGTCCCCCAGGTGTTCCTGACGGCCCCATCGGGCACCGTTCAGATTCCGGTCTCAGCCGTCCAGCTTCACCAGGTAGGCACGGAGCGGTTCGGGGAGTATCTTACCCACCCGGCCTCTCCCCCGCACCAGCCCTGCGGCTGCGTGCAGGCTGCTGCCCCTCCCCCTGGCCGCAGGGATCCCCAGGGGTCACTGGTAACGGGGGGTGTCCCTGCTGGAGGGAGGACCTGAGAGAAGGCACTGTTCCTGGTGAGCTCTGACCCTGGGACGGGAGGTGCTCTGGACGCAGTCAGCCTCTCCAGCCTGGGGGGAGACGGCAGCAGCCTAGGTGCTGAGCCACAGATGGGACCGGACCAGAGCCTGGGCCGCTTGTTGGCAGCACGGATGGGGGAGCTGCTCCTTCTCCCGGCTGTTAACAGCGCACCCTCGGGCCAGGGTTCCTCTTCCAGCCCCGAAGCCTTGCTCTGTGGACTGGGGAGGCCTGATGTTGGGCCCCCGTGCAATGGGTGGAGCTGTCAGGCTGGCTCTCCGGGTGGGCCCGGGGCCCTGGCTGCATCCTGGGGCGGCCCTAGAGCCACAGGCCCCGTGACACTCCCCGGGGCGCTCTCCTCCCTTCTCTCTCCAGATGGCTGTCATTGGCCAGCAGTCCAGCAGCAACTTGACAGAGCTGCAGGTGGTGAACTTGGACACGTCACATGGCGCCAAGAGTGACTGAGAGGCCCTGTGGTGCCCCGGCCCGGGAACTGCGGCAGCTGCTGCCAGCCGGGCGCTGTCGGTGGCCCGTGGGCTGCGGAGCGTCTTGCCGGCGCCGGGATCAGCCGCCATTCCCTCTCGTACGGACTGCGTCACTTATTTATTGTTGCCTTTTCACGTTTCCTTCACACGCACGCACGCACGGGGCGCGGGGTGGAGCTGAGCCGGGGCTGGGCTGCGTGTCCTGTGCTTTTCTCACTCCAGCCAAAGAAGCTCGGCCCGCGAGGGGAGGGCTCGCGCCGCCGTGTCAATAAACAGCCCGGGGTCTGCCCCGGCTCCTTGCTGTCCCACCGGGCATCTCCAGCTGCTGCTTGCCAGGAGTATTAGCCCCGAGCAGGCCACGGGCCCAGCGCCGCGACGGGAGCAGCCCCCGCCGAAGGAGCTCTCTTCCCAGGTCCAGTTCTCCCTTGTGCAAGGGAGGGGTAGGGCAGGTCCAGGCAGCATGGCCCAGCAGCGGGCTCCCTCCTGCAGATGGCAAGCTGCTCCGGGGGGTGCCCCAGGCTGAGCCTGCTCCCCCGCCAAGAGGGATGCCGGGGCGTCCGCATCTTCCCCAGCTGCTCTCCTGCCGGCAGGGTGGGCTGGACGGGACCTGCTCCTGCCCAGATGGCAGCCCAGGCGCCAGGCCCCATGGCAGAAAGCAGCCCCCCAGCGGTGGCAGTGCAGCCCCGTCTGCGAGATGCTGCTCTTGCCTGTAGCCCTGGCACTGCTGGGACAGAAGAAAGCGAGCTCCCGGCGCACTCACTACAGCCCCCCCCTGACCCCATGCAATGCCTCCTTGGCCTGGCGGGTCTCCCCGGGGGGCTGTGACGCTGTCCCAGCACCGGCGACGGGGAGCGGGGCCAGAGGGCTGCTGGGGGTTGATGCGGAGAGGAGCCAAGCTGGAAGCAAATTTGCATTTCCTGTGATAAACGTCTCTTGTTCCGTCTGGCCAAGGCAGTTGCTTTTGTGCCCCCTGGACACCAGCGAGCTGCCTGGGAGCAAGGTAACCTGGGCGCGGGTCCCTGCCCTTCCCAGAGAGCCCGGCAGCCCGTGGACGTAAATCATCTCCGTGGGACGCGCCGGGGGCCACCCTGTGCTCTCGTTCGGGTGCCGGGGCTGGGAAGACCCAGGGCTGTGGCAGCAGGATTGCTCTCTGTGCACCGCAGTACTGCCTCGCTTCGGCCGGCGGCGCTGTCTGCATCCAGGCACAGTTCCTGCCATGGCTTGTGCTTTCCAAAGCACCATTTCAGCATGGGATGGAGAAACCAACTGAAATGTTAGAGGGAAAATCAAAAGGGCAGCGCGGGTTCCTTCAGGCATCCGGGAGGGGAGGTGGGGCGCCCCAGAGGGACAGTGCTGCCCTCGGTAGGCGCTTTGGTGGTGCAGCCGCAGCAGGAGTAGGGGACGGCTCCGCTCGGAAGGAGCGTCTGTCCTGCTGGGGAGAGGAGAAGGTAGGTTGCAGTGAGCGGCTCTTTGCGGGGAGAGGAGGCTGCCGACTCCTTAGGGAACGAAGCAGCTACTGTAACTTTTTTAAATTAAAGACAAGAAGCCTTGAAAAAAAAAAAAGACTTTATTTTTCTAAGTGTTAAACTCCGTATTTATGTAATTCTCAAAGGAATTAAAGTCCAGCTCCTGTACAGTTTTCATGGGGTTTGTACCACGGTGGGGGGCGGGGGGTAGGGACAGGAAGGGGCCTTGCTTTTTGATTTGTATTGTAACCTTGGACATGGTTCCTCCAGCATTAGCGTTTAAGCTGCCCGCCCCGACGTGCCCACAAGTGCTAGGGGCCAGCTCAGCCGTTCCTGCCAGTTCGGAGCGCGCCTGCGTCCCTTGTACCAGTCTGGCCGCGCTGCTGCCCTGGATCGGCCTTCATGGCGGGCAGCAGTCCAGCCCCCGGAGAGCAGGGCAGGGCTGCTGGGCTGGGTGCAGGGAGTCTGTCCTCTGCTCCCTCCTCCTGGGCGGTGGGAAGTGGGGAGAGGCTGGCGCGAGGTGTCCGGTGTTGGCTGGGGGCTGCAATTGGAAGGGTGCCCTCAGAGCCGAGAAGGGGACAGGGCTTACGGGGGTGTCTGCCCCTGGCGCCCCGCTCCCCAAAGCTGCTGTCAGTCTGGGAAACAAGTGCCTCCAGCGATGTGTTTTGAGACAGCTTCGGGAGAAGTTTCCAATGTCCCTGCGAAGCCTTAATTCTCCCTGAGCTGGGCAAGAGACCAGCGCCTGGCGCTGGGCGGGCGAGATGCTGGAGTCTCAGGCTGCTGGCTCTCCTGTCCTCCCGGGGCCGTTCTCTGCTCTCAGTAACACTGGCAGACATGGCTCCCCCCCACCCCGCTGCTTTGAGGAGAGGGGTCGGCCTCTCGCCAGCCCTCGGGCTGTTCCCTGGGGAGCTGGGCAGGTCCCCTTGGGAGTGTGGACGTGCTAGGACCAGTTATTCCTCTTAGCGCTGGAGAGCTCCTCGGAGCCTTTCCTCCGAGCCAGGCTCTCCACTCCCTTCTGGCTCCAAGCAGCAGCTGACCCTTTGGGGGTGGGTGGGGAGTGCATAGAGCCCAGCTATGGCTCACGACAATATGCCCAGGTCTCTGTGAAATGGGGCCACTTTTCCAGGCAGGAATTTCCTCTTCGTGTTGCTAACCAGGACTCAGCCCAAGGCAGGGCAGGGGTCTGGAGCTGTTGTCTGGCCTCCCTCCGTGTGTGTCGTCCCCGTCCGTCCGTTCCCCCCCCCCCCCCTGCTTTTCTCGGGCTGGCGCTGTGAAACTGACCCCCTGGCCAGAGCTGGAATGAGTTGATCAAAGCCCCCGTGCACAGTCAGGAAGTACTCCCCCTGCCCTCCCAAGAAAATGCAGGTTAAACGCTAATGTTGCATTTTATTTAAAGTGCGGACTTGTCAGAACACTTGTGTATCAGGGATGAAATGGCATTTATTGTGTGGTGACCTTTTTAGTTCCTTTTATTGGTTGTTTTGGGGATTGTGTGTGCGAGCGTGTGCTTGGTTGGGTGTGTGCGTGCGTGCGTCCGTGTGTGTGGTGATTGTGTGTTTTGTTTTGTTTTTAAACGTTTCCAGGGTTGTGTTTCTGGAAGGATGTGGAAGTAATCACAGTACTATGTACAGAGCTTTCTTTTGTATTAAAAAATACTCTTTCAATAAATGTATCATTTGTGCACAGATTGGGTGGTCGTGAGTCTGCTTCTAGGCACTGGATGCTTAAAGGAGAACAACTCGGGCGAGGGGCTGAGACATGCACGGTATATGTCGTTCCCAGTTGTAAGTGACTTCACACAAGCAGAAATGGCTTGAGTATAAGTTAAATAAACAAATTGGGTGCCAAGGCCAGATGGCAAAGGCTCACTCGCTAGCACAGTCTTCTGAAAACCCCACTGCACCAGACTTGACAAGTGAACATTTGGGAAAAGGAAAGTTTAGGGTTTATAAAGCAGATCTTCAAATCACTGGCAATGTCCCTTGGGAGCAAGCTCTTGGGGCTTCTTGGATAGGGCTTGTGTATGGAATTTTTAATCGTTAACAAAACAAGGACATTCCGAGACAAACAGCCTCCTTGAAATGGAGTGAAGGCCGGGAGTATTAGTAACTTAAGAATTACAACCTGCCGGTTTACTCTTAGTAACCCAAGTGCCACGCACTCAGGGAATTCAGAGATGAGGCTGCAGTTTAAAGAAATCCAAACGTGTAATGCTCTGGGAAAGCACCATGAAGGCACCCAAATAACCTTGACTCTGCCCCCAAGTCAGGCCATTCAATAACGGTGCCATTATGACCAAGCTTTTTAGTGACTGAGGTTCCAGGTTAGACTAAACAGGTTTTTATGGAGACGCTAGGTGTTTTCCTGCCATGAGGTCACTACAGGGCAGAGATGCAAATTTCCTGACTTTTGAGTGCTGGCCTTTGCTCTCCATTCTAAATAGAGGAGTTTTGGGTATATAATTTCCAAGGGTCTGTTAAAAGAAACTCTAATGCCCTCACCCCACCATGATCCTGATTAAATCCAGTAGTGCTCAGTAGGGCAGCGCAGACCCTGCCCACAGGAGTTGAAAGATTAGTTGCAGTAGCTGCCGGCAGGTGTAGGCTGTTACTCTCTGTGGCCCAGCCACGGGGGGGAGGGGGAGTGTAGCGCACACTGAAACAGCGCGTTACATGGGCAGGAGTAGCCTTGTTTTAAAGACCGCACAGCTGAGTCTGTAGCCACACTGCCTCTCAGAAAGACGCTGCCATGGCTAAGTGGTTGAATCTCCCATATTAAACACCTGGGTTCTGTTCCCAGTGTGGCCAAGTGTGAGGGATACGAGCCACAGACGTTGCCTCAGGTTCACGCTCGGCCAAGACCACTCAGTAGGAAAGTTTGTGAATAAATAATTATCGATGCAGTCAGAAGACATGAGCTGTGGGATCGTAGTCCCCCATCTGGTGCACCTTCCCTGATCCCCACGGGTAGCTAGGTGGCTGAGGAGCCATTTTGTCCGTGTCCTGGCTGGAAGAGAGCCGTGTGGGATGGTGCTTGGGCAGCGCTCAGTGAATGGTCAGGGTTTTTGACAGCAGGCTGCAGTCAGCAAATCGCAGCTGGGAAATGACAATTTCCAGCTGCTCCTAATTGCCAGATCTGAACAGATTTACATGGGGCCAGCAAAAGGCACTTCCCTGACCCCAGAATGTCCCTCTTGCTGAACTATGGAGTCCTGCTGCATATCATGGAGGAACGAGAGGTCTTCAAAAAACAGTCTGAAGAAGTGTAGTGGAAAAGCGTAAGGTAACGAATATAGCAGTCACTACCACGCCATCCTACCGTTTTCTGGGTGGAGAACGAAAATGAATTCCTGAGCACGGCTTGTGGCACAGTGATTACACACACACTTTCTCAGCATGCTAACAGATACCACTAGAGTCACAATGCGAACAATTGCTACTTTCACGTAAAGACCAGAGCTTGTGTGTGAAAGTTAGGGTTATATTATTTTGTTCATTAGAAAAAGATTGCTAGTTGTATGTGCTTGCACACTACAGTGAGGAATGCAAGACACAGCTCACTGGGTCGCTAGACGGGATGGATGCTATTTAGAGCCCTGAGGAACCCCTAGAAGAGGAGTGGACAAAAGAAACACAAGGACTGGTCACAGAAGTAAGATGAAAACCAGGAAAGAGGGTATGAAAATCAAGGAGTAAATAGAATCGTAGAGCGCAATCAAGGGTAGTGGAGAAGTCAAGGAGGATGAGGACAAATTGCAGACTCAGATTTAGACACATCTCTGGAGATTTTGGGGAGAGCAGTTCCCATGGAGACTGCATTGGCTGGGTCCAAGTGTAAATAGAGGGGAGGAAGGCAATGGTCAGTCCTCTGTGAGGCCAGAGAGTGGAGGGAGACAGTGGGGCAGGTGGAGAGACCAGCAAGGTTAAGGGTAGGTTTTTCAGGATGGGGAAACACAGAGGGGACGGAGCTGGACAGACCAGGGCCCAGGTGGAGGATTGAAAGTGGAGAATAGGCCATTAACCTGACTCAGATCCCGTCAATAGTCTCTCTAAGAGCAAGGTCTCCCAAGGGCCCATGGAACAGCATGATGCCTTCAGATGCTGTTGTCCAACAACTTTCCACCCGTTCCCTATTTACTGTTGTGTTACACTGCCCTGAATCAGGGACCTCCGGGAGCTCAGTTCAGCCCCCATCCAGGTCCATGGGGGCTAGGGTGACCAGATGTCCCGATTTTATAGGGAGAGTCCCGATTTTGGGGTCTTTTTCTTATATAGGCTCCTATTACACCCCCCCCCCCGCCTCGATTTTTCACACTTGCTGTCTGGTCACCCTAATGGGGGCTGAGATGTTCGTGGGAGTGTGAACTGTAGACTTCTGTGTTTGCAGGATGGGGGATGACTTACAGAAATAAGGAGATTGAATACATTTTCCATTACAGAAGCGGGGAGAGGAGGGGGGAAATCACATGTTACTGAAAGGTCAAATTGAATGGTACAGGAATGTACACGTTTTTTAGGTATAGGATTCTTTGGGAGGGCTGAACCCTAAAGGCTCAGAAACTAACAGCCAATTAAAAAACCCATTTTAAAAATGTAATGACTTTTGAGTGAATAGCTAATGATGTGTGAATGCTTGTCCTTGTCGGTCTATCTTGGGGTTGAATATCTGTATTTAGCAAAAATTACAGTATGACTTTGTGCTCTTAAGGCCAGGTTTTTTTAAAGGTATTAATTTAGGCAACTAGTGGGATTTCAAAACCACCTAGTTACATTCAATCTTTAACTCATGTGAGCCCACAGAATAAAGTGTTTTCTTTTTTTCAGAACAGAGAACATCCATTGACAATTAAAAACTAAGTTGTGATATTGCAGTACAACCAGGAAATGTTACAGTAGGGGTAACAGTGGAAGTCTGGTATGCAGTGTAGTTGCGGGGGGGCGGATGGAGGGTGTCCCAGGTCCCAACGTGTCTCCTAAAGTTCCCAGTAACTATAAATATTTTCAGTGATTACAGACTATTAAACTCTACATGAAACAGCACCATGCCATCCAGCGGCACGATGTTAACACGGGGCAATGACTCAGTGCTAAAAGTAATAAACAGTTTAAAAGTAAACAATGTAAAGGGGTGAAATGCAGTTACAGTGACATACCAAAAAAACCCCAGACAGGCCAATTCAGGCAGCCAGAATCGCAGCTAAGTCTCTGCGCCTTTATGAGGCTTTACACTGACCAGGGATTCATTGCATGTGGTGTTGCTGTAGCAGCTCCCCATCTTCCCCATACAGCCCCCCAACCTTTCCCTGTTCAGCCCCCCATCTTCCCCATACAGCCGGGTCAGTCCCTGATATTAGAAGTGGGGGGGAGGGAATATATTTTATTGGACCAACTTCTGCTGGGGAGAGAGAGACGCTTTCTAGCTGACACACATTATTTGAAACAGTACAGAGCATAGGTGCTGAAAGTAGGGGTGCTTGGGGTGAGGGTGCGGGGGGGTGGCTGCTGCACCCCCTGGCTTGAAATGGTTTCCATCATATCCAGGGTTTACAGTTTGCTTCAAGGGCTCTCTGCACCCCAACTATAAAAATTGTTCCAGCTCCCCTGCTACAAAAATGAATGACTATGGTCATTGGGGGGCTGTATGGGGAAGATGGGGGGCTGAACAGGGAAAGGTTGGGGGGCTGCACATGAAATGTTGGGGGGCTGTATGGGGAAGATGGGGGGGCCGCACAGGGAAAGGTTGGGGGGCTGTATGGGGAAGACGGGGGGGCCGCACAGGGAAAGGTTGGGGGGCTGTATGGGGAAGACGGGGGGCTGCACGGTAAAGGTTGGGGGGCTGTATGGGGAAGACGGGGGGGCTGCACAGGGAAAGGTTGGGGGGCAGCATGGGAAAGGTTGGGGGATGTATGGGGAATATGGGGGGCTGCACGGAAAGGTTGGGGGGCTGTATGGGGAAGATGGGGGGCTGCACAGGAAAGGTTGGGGGGCTGTATGGGGAAGATGGGGGGCTGAACAGGAAAGGTTGGGGGCTGTATGGGGAAGATGGGGGGCTGCACAGGAAATGTTGGGGGGCTGTATGGGGAAGATGGGGGGTTGCAAGGAAATGTTGGGGGGCTGTATGGGGAAGATGGGGGGCTGAACAGGGAAAGGTTGGGGGCTGTATGGGGAAGACGGGGCTGCACAGGAAAGGTTGGGGGGCTGTATGGGGAGGATGGGGGGCTGCACAGGAAATGGGGGGCTGTATGGGGAAGATGGGGGGCTGCACGGAAAGGTTGGGGGGCTGTATGGGGAAGATGGGGGGCTGCACAGGAAAGGTTGGGGGGCTGCACAGGAAAGGTTGGGGGGCTGTATGGGGAAGATGGGGGGCTGCACAGGAAAGGTTGGGGGGCTGTATGGGGAAGATGGGGGGCTGCACAGGAAAGGTTGGGGGGCTGTATGGGGAAGATTTCTCTGCAGCTCCAGGCATCCCATGGGCCAGGGAGAAGCGGCTGGGGCTGCCCTGCCCCTCGCAGAGCACAGTCCCGGGCGGGGCTGGCACGAGCCGCCCCCTGCAGGCAGAGGGCACCAGCCCCTCGGCTCCCCATCCACGGCAAGCAGCTGCCCCGGCTACCCCAGCGCCCGCCTTGTCCCTCGCTCCGACCCGTAAGCGAGGCGCGCGCCGCGCATGCGCAGCAGTACCCGGAAGCGGAGCGCGGCCGAGGCGAGGACGGGAGCGCGGCGCTGACTGGACAGGTGCCGGGCTCGGGGCGGCGGGAAGCGGGGGGACGCGGCTGGGGGCCGGGCCCAGGGCTGCGGGCTGCCGGGGGGCGGGTCCGGCCGGGCCGCGCGCTCTGGGGGGTCCGGGCCGGTAGCCCGGCTGCGGCGGGGCGGGGCCGAGCCGGGCCGGGCACCGCACAGGGCCTGGGCTGCGGCGAGCGGACGGAGCCCCCGCAGGCCCAGGCAGGACGCGGGGCGGGGCGGGGCGGGGCGGGGCGGGAGGAGCCGCCGGGGGCAGCCCGCGGGCAGGGTGGGGCGCCCGGCACGCTGCGGAGCCAGGAGCTGGGGGGGGGGGGCGCGGATGGTGCTGGCCCGAGGGGCTCCTCTGGAGGGGCCGCCCCGCGGGAAGGGGGGGCGGGGCAGAGCCGGAGCGGGCTCGGGGCCCTGGGAAGGGAGTTCCCCGCCTCTGGCCGGGTGAGCGGCGGCGGGAGGGAGCTGGGATTGCCGGGGCGGGGGGTGACTTCTCTCCGGGCGGGGAGGGGAGGAGGGTTGACGGCAATGGCCGTGGCAGGGTAATGTCTTGTGCAACAGCCCTTCTAGCTCCTTTCCCCACAGAGAGAAACCCCCCCCTGTCTGCCACGTGGACTCCATTAGCTACTCTCTCAGTGTAAATGCATGTAACCCAGCATCATGAATAGTACAGAGATTGGTGCTTTACATGCAGCCTCGTCACCAGGATCTTGGAGAACAGTGCTACGCACAGCGCATGTCATTAGGACCTCTGTTGATACTGATAGGAAGTTTCCTGCTGACAGGCTGGTCGCTGGCCCCCAGCCATAAATAGGGCTGCAAGCCAGAGTGGCCTTGAAATGCAGAAATGGCAACAGAAAAGCAAATTAAGTTTCTTGGTCCGCATGTGCCAAGGTATCATGTCCATGGTTCTTGCCTTGATGTGAGGTGATAGTTCCTTAGTCTGGCTCTGGTTAACCTTCCCGTTCAGTACCAAGAAAACTCAGACAGTTTGCATGCAGCTCAGGGACTGACTGGGTGAGTGGGAATTGATTTATTCAGTGAGATTAATTTACAGTATGTGTATTGAACCTGGGAAATCCTGTTAATGACTTTTCCCCTTGGGGAATGATGGCGGATGTTGAGCTATTTGCTGTACAAACACAGTGAGGGGCAGTCTCTGACCTAAAGAGCTTACAGTCCAAATGCACAAGACAGATCAAGTGTGGGAGGAAAAAAAAAAAAGGTGGTGACTTGCCTAAGGTGACACAGCGGGTCAGTGGCAGGGCTGGGGGCAGAACCCGGGTCTCAGGCCAGTGTCCTCTCCATTTGACTGTGCTGCTTCCTGTGGGATGGGCTAGCCGGGCTTTCCCGCTGCTGGGATGGCTTTGCCAGGGATTTGGCTCCCCGAGTAACCCAGGGCTGGGCCCCAGGCTCAGGAGATTTAGGTTTGCATGTGGAGCTCTTGCTCATCTCCTGGCGGGGATGTTGCCTACAGAGCTCTGATCTGGGGCGCAGAATGCCAGGAGGCCTGACATGCAGAGTTCTCCATCTCTAGTCCCCTCTCCTACCAGCTGGGTCCCAGAGGCTCTTCCCTGGAGAGTCTCTCCCTGAGCACTGGACCAGGGTTCCTAGGTAGACCATAACCTGCTCCTGCCTCTCTGTCTCTCTGCGCAGACATTCCCCGTCATGGTGGGCGAGAGGAGGAATGGAAACCTGCTTGTGCACCTGGGGCCCACGCTGCAGGCCCATCCCGAGGAGCTGATCCGGCAGCGCCGGGGCCACGATGGCCACACCGAGTACCTGATTCGCTGGAGCATCCTCAGCTTGGAGGAGGGCCCAGGGAGCAGCACCAATGCCTCTTCGGCAGAGAGCAAAGCGGAGAACATCCTGATGTGGATGTCGGCAGAGGAGGTTTATGCCAACTGCCCGACGCTGCTGGGCAAGAGGAAGCCTGAGGGGCAGCGGGTGAAGGAGGAGAAAGCGCCCAGCACATTCCCTCCGGACGTCACGCTGGACGAGGCCTCGCTGCTGGAGATGAAGGCTGACGTCAGGAACCTGGTGCAGCGGGCTGGCCGGCAGATGGCCGGGCCCACGGGCCCGGAGTCCTCCATCCTCAACACCATCCACGTGCTGAGCGCCTACGCCAGCATTGGCTCGCTGACGGGCGTCTTTAAGGAGACTGGGGCCCTGGACCTGCTGATGAAGATGCTGTGTAATGAGGAGAAGCAAATCCGTCGCAGCGCCGGCAAGATGCTGAGGGCCCTGGCTTCACATGACGCAGGTGAGATCTCCTGGCCAGGAGCCCCAGAGAAGGGTTAGGCCGGTCCCAGCTGCTGAGCATGGTGTACTCGGGGGATCCTGGAGCTCTCTGGGAAGGGGAAAAGATTGAAGCTGCGTTCTCCCAGGCAGCAGGATCTTCTTGGGGACCCTGTTCTCTTCTGGGTGGCTGGGGAGGAGTTGGGGCTGGGTACTCTGAGAATCTGACTGGCTGGTGAGGGCTTGACTTGCTCATCTCAAGGTTGCCAAGCAGAATGTAGAAATCAGAGGCCTGAATGTGTTTCAAAGGAGGGAGAAGTCCCGTAATTGATCTCCACACGCTGTGGCTAAAAAAATATTGGTGCAGATCTATGCAAATTCTGTAGAGCTGTCCAGGATGTGCTTGTTTACATCACCACTCCCACTAAACCTTGCCCTCTTGATATACAGGTATGTGTCTCTCTTCTGTGTCTGGGAAGCCGCCTTGCTGCTGCCCGGTTAGCAGCAGGGAGTGGTTGCTCATAGCTGGGACAGAACTGGGTGGACACAGCCTTGGTGAGGTTGTTCCGGGGCTTGCAACTGCATGACAGGGAATGGGCCTGGTATGGAGAGGCCCAGGGTGGTGAGCGATGGAGTTGGGGAAAAGCACATGGGTGTCCTTCAACTCAGTTCAGGGAGAGTTTATTAGTGTAACAAGCTCTGTCAGTGTAAGATGTAGCCAGACCCCTCAGATCTAACCTGGCTCCCATTGATATCAGTGGAAACAAGTGTGGGTCTTTAATTAGCCACTTTGGGGGATTTTGCAGTGTGCTTGAATTGAGATCTCCCCTCCGTCCTGCGCTGTCCAATGCTGGTGCTGCATCAGACCATCTCAAATCCTTCCATCTGCCAATATGATATCTGAACAGCTTAAAAAAGCCTGACTTTTCTACCACGCCAAAGGGGTGACCCCACAAAGAGGGGTCATACCTGTCATCTGCCTTTGCTGTCTTGGGTTATTAGTGAGCAAAGACATTCTTCATGTGCTGAGCCCTTCCTCACCAGCTGCAGGAAGTGCCAAGCGTGGCACGTGGCAGCCCCAAAGGAGACGGGCCCGTCAATACAGGGTGATAAAATCCCGACATCACCTGGAAGGCGACCTGCAAAGGGTTTTAAAAAAACACGTTTGTTCCTTTTTGGTTGTCTCTGATATCAAAAGGGGCCTGAAAGGGCTTTTTCCAAACCCAGGGGTTTTCTGTGGCTTGTTTTATTTTCTCCTTATGATACGCGCGAGGAGTGTACATTTTGTGTTTTCCGGAGGATGTGCTGGGTGTCTGAGGGCTTGTGTAGGGTGAGCGCTCTCAACTCAGAGGCATGGGCGTTGAATCTTCAGCAGGCGGGGGTCTCCGCTATGCTCCTTGTCATTCAAGTGAGACGTTTTCAGGGAGCTTTAATAGCGATGCTGTTTCCCTATCCCGACTGCTGCAGTTTTCACTCCCGAGTCCCCATTTCACTCATTCTCCAGTCAGTCCCATAACTGACAGGGCTCAGCTCCCTAATGCCACACCTGAGGCTGTTTTGGGACAGAGGAACAGAAGGGTCAGGCTTCTTTCACCGTCAGAAAGCAGCAAAACAAAAGCACAAGCTTTTTATTTTACTTTGCAGGGTCACAGGCAGTGTGGGCGGGTGCTCCCAGTCCATAGCTGCAATCTAGCTTTCGTTGATTGCTTGTTGTTTCGTTTGTTGTTTCACTTTGTGGGGTGGGGGCCAGTAAACTCCATGGCTCTCATTGACTCTTCTCCCTGCACGGGGACTTGGCCTCTTGCTGTGGGAAAAGCCTGGGGTACTACAGGCCCTGGGCTCTCTCCCGTGCAGTAATAGCCCCACATTTTGGTTGGTGGTTTAGTGGCCTGGTGATGGTTGGAAGGGTCTGTCGGGGGTGTCAGATTTCAGTCATCCTAGGTGGTCATGGGGGTGTTGTTTGGCTTTGTGTGGCCGATTCCCCTTTCTGGAGCAGAGATGCTCCTGAGGGGCAGGTGGGAGGGAAAGCATTCAGCTGGTGTGTGTCGCGGCTGCAGGGAGTCGGGCCTACGTTCTCCTGTCCCTGAGCCAGCAGGACGGCATTGAGCAGCACATGGACTTCGACAGTCGCTACACCCTCCTAGAGCTGTTTGCGGAGACCACGTCCTCCGAAGAGCACTGCATGTCCTTCGAGGGGATCCATCTGCCCCAGGTACCCGCAGGGCTGGCTAGCTCGGGGGGAGGGGCACAGGAGCAGGGGGCTTCGGAGGCCTGTCTGGTATGGAGATGGACGGTGTGGTGACGGGAGAGAGCTCAGAGGCCGGTTCGGGATGGGGAAGGGGAGGGATGGCTCAGGGTGGGGGGGACGTTGTGGGGAGGGTTGGCTCAGAGGCCTGTTGAAGGTGGGTGGTGAAGCCCTAGGACGGGTGGGCAGGCAGGGGGGCGGTTGGGTCTGGCTGGGGAGCTCTCGTACTGCGGCTCTGACGCCGGGTCTGTTGCAGATCCCCGGGAAGCTGCTGTTCTCGCTGGTGAAGCGCTATCTGTGCGTCACCTCTCTCGTGGACAAGCTCAACAGCAGCTCGGAGCTGGGCGGGGAGCGGCAGGACTGCGCCGTGCCCTGCGCCCACGTCGGGGAGAGGAGCCGCACGCAGCGGGAGTTCGAGTTCAGCATGGCCATGGCCAATCTCATCTCCGAGCTGGTGCGGGTGATGGGCTGGGACCGCAGCCAGAGGATGGAGCTGCTGTCCCTGCAGGAGGGGCAGCCGCGGGTCGTCCGCTCCATCTTCCAGCCCAAGGCTCCCGCCTGCGCCGCCGTCCAGGTGCCTCTGGTCACGCCAAAGCCCTCGCCGCGCAAAAAGCAGGGCCCCGGGTTCTTGACTTTGTCCGACTTCGCCAGGCGCAGCAGCTACGTGGAGTACGTGCAGGAGAGCCTCAAGCCGGGGATGATGGTGCGCATGCTGGAGGACTACGAGGAGATCAGTGCTGGGGACGAGGGCGAGTTCCGCCAGAGCAATAACGGGATGCCCCCCGTGCAGGTGAGTGCCCGAGGAGGAGGGTGAAACACTGCGAGTGGCATCACTTCCCATCCTTCCTGCCCCTGAGAGCTCCGGGCCCAGGTGTGTTTGGCTTGGACTCTCTGTAGCTGGCTTCCTTTGATCCGCAAACAGGCTGTGGTCCCCTGGCCGGGGGTGAACAGGTTCTTCATCCACACGCTTCCCGTTTAGGAGAGCCGGCCGCAAGTGAGAGTCCGGTCTGGGGGGCTCCCTTCGCGCTGTGTGTGCGCGGAGCAGTGTGTGCTTGGTGCAAGGACAGAGCCCACCTGGAAGAGGGGCCCACGGCCTGGTTTACCTTCTGCACCGCCGGAGTTGCTTGCTAAATTCCAGTTACGTGCCCTTGTGTGGCCTCACTGCCCTCAGCTCATGCCCTGACGCCTGTGCCAGCCCAGTACAGGCTAATCGCGTTGCACAGGCGTCCTTATTGAGGGCGTTGTTTGACGACGATGGTTGGGTCCCCTGGTACACGTTCACACGGGGGACCTATGACCACAAAGGGCTGTTCCCTTGAGTGGTCGGCTGGGCTGGGCCGGGCCCACCACCTCTCCTCTGTGGATGGGCTCAGCCCCCCCGCTCTTTGTCTTCAGCCAGGTCCAAAGGGAGGACTTGGTTCCTCTCCGCGCGCTGCTGAATCTGTGGATTTGAGGGACCTGCTGTTGATATTGCCCCAGCAGAGTTTGGCTGGTGGGACAGCAGCAAGGGCTCCCCAGAGTCCCTGTGGGGATGCTGTTGGCAGAGGGACCCCAGAGCGGGGGGGGGGGGGGGGGGGAAATGAGGACCAGGGCGGGCACGGCTCCTCCGCCGCACTGTGGCCCTGCCCTCCAAGTTGAGTAGCAAGGAGTCCCTTCGTCCCCCTGAAGAGGCAGGGCCAGCAGCACAGGGTCCCTTCTCTCCCTGCCCGCTGGACTGGCAGGGGTGGCAGCCAGGGTGCCTCTGCGGGAGTGGGTGAACTGGGTCCCATTGCACTCTGCTTGGAGCCTGCTGCTGGGGTGGTGTTGTGGGCAGGGGGAGAGCAGTGGGGCTGGCATTTGCCCCCCTTAGAATGTGTGGAGCAAAAGCTCTCTGCAGATACAGGCAGGTGTTGCGGCATCAGTCCCACTCGGGTCAAGCTGTGAATGCTGGAAAGATTTTAAAAGGAGAGCTGAGGATTGTGCTTTAATCACATGACTCCTGGAGCTGGTGCCCTTGGCACGGGCCTACAATTCCTCTGCCTTATTCTGTCCCTGCTTGGAGCTTTTGTTTCAGGCTGTCCCTGCACGGGTTACACTCAAGTCATGTCTTTGAGCTTTTCTTCCCAACCACAAGGGCTAGGTGCTAACTCTTTTCCAGATCAGGGTTTGACTGTGCTGTCACTGTGTGGTCCATGAGCCAGGGATCTAGGCACTTGCTTGCTGTGTGTCTGCCTTAGTGGAGTCAGAGGAGAACAAAGTCAGATGCAGTGTTGGTCTCACTCATTCTCTGCCGTTTGAAGCGGGGTGGGGGGTGTTGGGAGAGGAAGGCTGGCGCCCTCGCTCTGCTCCTTAGAGGAGGAAGCCAGGTTCGGGGAGTGGGGGAGGAAGGAGTGACTGCAGTGTTGGGGGAAGTCCAGGTTTCAATGAGAGCTGGGAGTTACGGGGAGCCAGGGGCCTGAATGGATGTGATCTGTCGGGAGATTGACCACACTGTACCCCTGTTAAATAGGGGACAGAATAGCCAGCACCTAATGCTTGTTCCTTCAGACTGTGGGGGCTGGGAGTGCAGAAGATTTTCACCTGGGCCAGTGGGTGTTGGGAAACTTTGAGCCTTGAGCACACCCGCTTCCGTTCCATGCTTCTCCATGGATCTCCTGGCCACGCTCCCTACCAGACTCTCCCTTTTCCCTGCCATAGATCGGTCGGCTCTCTCCACCCTGTGCAACGACTGCCCCGTGGGGTATGTGCTTATTCGTGATGTTCATTGCTCTGCTTGCCATCTGGGGTTTGTTTGAACGTTTCATGTATCTGTCTTGTGCTGTAGCATTGTACGCTCACCTGTCAGCTGGGCAGACCATAATACCTCACACCCAGCATTGCGTTTACAGTCTAGCCCTCCCTGTCCCAGACTGCACTTGTAATCAATATTCTGTGGCCACTCTTCACGCTTCCTTTTCCCATCCAGTTCCGCAGTGGTTTCCCTCTCTGAGGCCACGTCCTCACTTGGCCTTGGACCATATTGAGGAACAGTGTTTGGATGTGGTTCCAGTTAGCAAGAGTTCACTTGACTGGCCCAGCCCTGTTCCGGTGTTCTGGCATAGGTCCCGGTGTCGACTAGAATGTGTTGCAAAGCATGGTGTGTCTGCAGCCAAACAGAGTTAGTGAGCAGTGCTTAAACGTGCTTTCCACTGTGTTTAGGAACCAAAAGCCATGGGAGATGGTGTCATGCTGTCTGGAGTGGCTCACGAGGGAGACTAGCAACCTCAGGGCACAAACCCCAAACTGGTTGAGAGTTGTGTAATTAGATTTCACCACTCAAGTAACAAGTGTAAAGTTCGCAGGTACTGTAGCCAATAAACAATCTTAGGGCAGGCCTACACTTAAAACGCTGCCCTGGCGCGGCTGTGCCGCAGTAGTGCTTAAGTGAAGATGCTTCTACACCAACGGGAGAGCTTCTCCCGTCGGTGTCGTTAATCCACCTCTGTGAGTGGCGATAGCTGTGTCAACGGGAGAAACCCTCCTGTCGACATCGCGCTGTCTACACGGGGGGATAAGCTGGTGTTACTATGTCGCTCAGGGTGTGGAGTTTTCACACCTCCGAATGACGTAATTAGACTGATCTAGGTCTGTAGTGTAGACCTGGTCTAGAGATGTAAAGAAAAGAAATGAGGGTTATTTACAAGGTTAAAACGGGAAACATGCGCACAAATGAGTTACAGTCTTAGAGTTAAAAAGGTACTGTCGGCTTCTATCATAAGGAGCTGTGTGTGTCCCCAGGCCAAGCAGCATGGGGATCTCTTGTTTATGCTTAGAAATCTTTGCCTCTTACAGTCCAGACAACACAAAAGGACCCCAATCCCTTCTGGTCAGAGGTTTTCATCACCACCTCCCTAGAGTCCAAGCTGATGGGATGAGTGCTTCTGAACGTAACCTCTTTGTGGGTGTGTGCGGGGAGCAATGGACAAAGTCATTGTTCCACAATGGCCCAGTTGGATTCAGTAGGCCTTTCTGCTGGGCAGAAGAGAACACCTGCTGTAGGAATCCAGCGTTTGGCACTAGGTGGCGTTTTTTCCCTGTTTAGTGCGTTACGGCGTTTCAGAACAAGCGTTTTACAGTTGCAGAGCAAACACTGAAGTATTGCCTTATAGCATGAGATACAGATAGTAAAATTCATCCTGCAAGCATTCCGTGAAGTCTAATCACGTTCCTATAACTCTAATATCTGTTTGAACTATACTAGCCCGCAGGTGAGCCAGACCAGTTTCCAGCTCTGCATTTGTCAGTGTTCAGTGAGGCCTTGGCATGAGCTGGCACCTGGTCTGCCAGCGTCACAGAGGGGGCTTTAGAATCCTGCCCAGATGTGGCCACAGCTCCTCTCTGTGATCCTGTGCTGTTACCCACTCGACCCTACTCCATCCTCTCTGCTTTCTTTTCCTGTGCTTAAAACGTGGTGCCACCATGGCCTTTCTCTTCCCTCCTTCGTCAGTGCCCAACTTCCTCCAGAGCTCTGGCCTTCCCCAGACCAGCGCTCTGCTTTGCCTAGCCCATTACGCTGCCTTCCTTGGCTGCCTGCACTGCCCTCCCAACCCTGCTGGTCAGCTTCACTGAAACCATCTCCTCCCGGGAGATAGAGCCCGAGCGATTGCGTGTGGCCAAGACAAGCAAGGCTAGATTTAAAAACCATCCTACCCCAGTCAGCGGCCTCTGACTCAGCAGCGTCCAGTCCTCCAGACCCCCCCACATGAAAAGAGCAACTATCCGGCGTGTGTGCAGCATCCTCCACAGATGTGCAGTGGGCTGCCTGGCTGCCCCAGGCATGGTCGGTCTTGGTGCAGCGAGCCGTGCCACGCCTGAGCCTGAGAAGCTGGCTTTGGGAGCCCAGAGTCGGGTAGCCGCTCATCTGGCCTGGCAATGGTATAAGAGTTCCTGGTAATGGCCGTGGCTCTGTCTTGTTCTTCCTGCCACTGGTGGGACCAGCTGGTTGGAGAGTGTGCCGTAGTGTCCAGATAAGATGTCTGCTGTGCAGTTGATGGCTGGGTGCATCCCAATTTATTTAGAGTTGAAACTGTAAAAACGATGTTTCTGCAAGGCTTCTAGGCACCCTCCCTCACTGGTTATACAATAGAGTGAAATCCAGCAGCATTCCCACAGCAGCTCAGCCAGCCAGTGCCTACAGAAACTTACCTCCACCCCCGATTGCTGTGGGACGCATGTCCTCTGCCCTCTCCAGAAGCCATGTCAAACAGGGGTCTTTGGAACTCGACCAGAAAGTCACCAAATCTGAGCTATTTTGGATCAAGGCGGGAAGCAAATTCCAGAGTGTGGCAGGGAGAAGGCCCTGCCAGCCATAATGGCCACTTTAACAAACAAAGTAGTCCTCTCCCTCGCCATTGCTCCTTCCTTCCTGACACCCTCACTTCTCCGTTCTGTGGCCTGACCTCACTTGATCAGTTGCTGTAGACTGTCTAGAGCAGAGCCCTCATTTGCCAGGTTTGGAACTGTCACTGCATGGACTTGCTTCTTCCTGCTCAGAGCCCTTCTTTACCCACCAGCCATTCAATTTCCATCCTCCACACCAAAATTCTCTCACTGGAGGTCCCCTTTTTCTTCCAGGCCCTTTACTCTGCATAGAAATCTATCATCCCATTGCGCCTGCCCACTTCTCCTGTTCACACGAGTATAACAGACTCTCAGTCCTTAAGTTAAAACTGGAGGATTGCTGGCACGCCAATCATTTCTCTGTCCTCCAGCCTGGAGGACAGGGCAGCTCTAGTGATCTAGGAGTTCTCCCCCTGTTTTCAGCTAGTTCCTTTCACAACCGATCATGAAAATCTTTTCTTGTGTGCCCAGGTCTGTGCTTTGTCTGATGTTATTTGTGAAGGGTTTTTTCCCCTAAGGTCTTTAAGAAGTTCCTAGACTCTGACTCATCCTCCTTTTGTTATCTTTCTTCATAAGAGTTTTTAAAAGTCTGCTGCCTAGGAGGGCTGAGATTGTAAGTGTGAAGAAGGCTCTGTACTTTCAGAACTGTGTTCAGACTTGCAGACATGATGCCAGCTTCGTCAAAGCACTATCCTGTGCTTGCAAACTTGGCTGGTACCGATCTCTGTTGAGAGCGGAGGCCTTCACTTGGCTTGAAAGACGTTGGTTTTGACTCTGCTACAATGGGACAAGCTGGAGAGTGTCTGCAGAGTATGTACAGCAGAAAATGTCCCTAGTTGTGCACTTGGTATTAGGTGTGCACTCTCTCTCTCTCTCTCTCTCTCTCTCTCTCTCTCTCTCTCTCTCTCTCTCTCTCTCACACACACACACACACACACACACACACACACACACACACACACACACACACACACCTGTAGTAGGAGAGCAGCTTTTAAATTCTATAAGCTGAGGCTGTGTCTACACTGCAGCTAAGAGCATGCTTCCTGGCACTGGCTAGCAATAAAAATTGCCAGGTTGCATGGGCAGTGGCTTAGACTAGCCGTCCGTGAACGTGCCTAGGAGGTTGGGTGGCTTTGCACTCGGCAGCTGAGCTGCTGCCCCGCTATCCCTGGCTATGCTGCTGTTTGTGGTGTCCTGGCTCGAGCAGAGCTGGTGTGAGTCTGTTGGCCTGTGCTGGGAAGCTCACTCCCAGTTGCAGTGTAGACATACCCTGAATAACTCAAGAGCAAGGAGTTTCCAAGCAGCACAAGCAAAGCTACTAGAATTTTTGTAAGTAGTTCCTGATGCTGTTTTTAAAAAAGAACCTAGGAAACAGATACAAAAGAACTTGTTAATGCAGTATTAAGTTTCCCATTTAAAATCAGGAAAGGCAAAGGTTCCAATATCAATATTGACTAAGCCACATTGTGTGTCCTGGATACCCCAGAATGTGCCCACGTTTATACAGCTTAGTGGGTGAGATGGTGGCGGGCGTATTCCCTTCTCTATTTATAGCACGTGGGCATTGGGGAAGTGGCCGCTCTGATCACACAGGTCTGTTTCACCCACAGGTTTTGTGGCAATCTACAGGCCGGACTTACTGGGTGCACTGGCACATGGTGGAGATTATTGGTGCTGGAGAGCAGCCTGAAGAAGAAGCTGCCCAGGAAAAGGTTTCCAGTCTGACAGAGAACTTGAAACTAACCACAGGTGAGGTTATGTGCACTGTATGTACAGGTATCAGAGGGGTAGCTGTGTTAGTCTGGATCTGTAGAAGCGACAGAGTCCTGTGGCACCTTATAGACTAACAGACGTATTGGAGCATAAGCTTTCGTGGGTGAATACCCACTTCTTCCACTGCTTGCAGTGGAAATGTCCAGGGGCAGGTATAAATATGCAGGGAAGTGTCAGGCTAGAGATAACGAGGTTAGTTCAATCAGGGAGGGTGAGGCCCTCTTCTAGCAGTTGAGGTGTGAACACCAAGGGAGGAGAAACTGCTCTTGTAGTTTGCTAGCCATTCATAGTCTTTGTTTAATCCTCCTGAGCTGATGGTGTCAAATTTGCAAATGAACTGAAGTTCGACAGTTTCTCTTTGAAGTCTGGTCCTGAAGTTTTTTTTCTGCAGGATGGCTACCTGTAAATCTGCTATTGTGTGTCCAGGGAGATTGAAGTGTTCTCCTACAGGTTTTTGTATATTGCCATTCCTAATATCTGATTTGTGTCCATATATCCATTTCCACTACATTCATCTGAAGAAGTGGGTATTCACCCACGAAAGCTTATGCTCCAATACGTCTGTTAGTCTATAAGGTGCCACAGGACTCTCTGTCGCTTCTGTATGTACATGTGCATTCTCTGCCTATTGCTCCCACGCGCTTTGAGGCTGGTCACGTTTCCTTTCCAGTATGGAGTGACTTACATTTCTTCTAGGGATTTTCCTAAAGAGAAAAGTCATTGTGCGTGTGCTGTATGAGGACTGACAGCTTGTCGGTCAGTGATGTGATGTAGAGCTGCATGGGACACATGTTCAGGTGACAATAGGTGTAAAATGTCATTTAATACATTGGCATTACTCCAGAATAGGCACATAAGCTCTAGTTAGAATTAAACTGAACTAACTGCTAAAACCAGCATGTTATGATATTTTGGCACTTGCTGAAAATGAAACCACCTGAAATTTGGTGCATATAAAATCAAGAGGAATGAATAAAACAACGTAGGTTCATACGTTTTAAAAGCACTGGTGTGCTTTTTTGGGAGTTTGATAGGCTAAGGTTTTAAAAGCTGTTTAGTAATTGTGGGTGTCTGCATTTCTGGGGGTTCATCTTGAAACACCTTAAAAGGTCTGGTTTTTCAAGGCAGGGTACTCAACAATTTCTGAAAATCACATCCTTTTAAGGTGTCTTAAGTTGAACACCCCAAAATCGAGGCACCCAAATGTTGTCACTTTAGAAAATCTTTTTCATACTTCATCTAGTCTGATCTCCTGCGTAACACAGGACAGAGAATTGCCCCAGTAATTCCTGCATGAAACCCAACAACTTGTTGTTGAACTAGGATGTATCTTTTAGACAGACATCCAGTCTTGATGTAAAGACTCCAAGTGGCAGAGAGTAAGCTGTTTCAGTGGTCAGTCACCCACTTTGTTAGAAAAGCGTGCTTCTATTTCCCATTTGGCTTTCTTCATCGCTGGCCTTCAGCCGCTGGACCTTGTGATGTTGCTGTCCGTTAAGCTTTGCCTGAACACTAGCTTGCTTTGGCTTAATTCAAAACTGGTTTAGTTCAACAGCTGCAATCCCCTGGAGGGATGTTCTTATTTCAGTTTACACATGGTTTAATTCAGTTTAGCTTGTATCTATTCCTAATCAAATCAGTTTACCTGAAATAAACTGGAAAAGTGTGTCCCCACAGCTTTGGTAATGGTTTACATACATTTGTTTAAAATCACACCTTTATCCTGTGCGACTCTGCATGTAGGTGACCACTCTAGCCAGCAGCTCTGGTGCTCTGACGCCAGGTAAACAGACATCCACCCCTCCGCCTGTAAAGCCCTGGGAACTTTGAAACTCCCCTTCCTGTTTTCTTGGCAAGTGCTCACGTATCATCTGGCCAGGTGACAATGGCTGCTCCAGGGAGCCAAGGATCCCCTGCTTGGAGCAATGCTGAGCTACTGGAGCTGATCAGTGTTTGGGGAGAGGGGGCTGTGCAGGGACCCAGGATGCCCCGCAGTCACCCCCCACCCCCTCCCACAAGACCTATCATCAAAATGGAGAGAGCTGCACGATGGGATAGCTGCCCTCAGTGCGCTGCTCTCATCCGCGATGGCAGTGCTGCAAATGTAAACACTCTCTGACGCCTGTGGAAGTGAGTGAGTACCCACACCAGCGCTTCCCTGTCGCCGGTGAAACGGACAGCACAGAAACTCTGCAAGTGTAGACATAGCCTCAGCTCTTTAAGAGTCGTGCATGTTTTCCAAACCGTTGATCATTCTCATGGCTCTTCTCTGACCTCTTTATTTTTGCAACATCCTTCTTAACATGTGGATGCTGGAACTGGACATGGTATTCTAGTAACGATTCATAGCAGCATTTAAGGCCAGAAGGGAACCACTAGATCATCTAGTCCCAGGACTCTCAACCGTTGCAGACTACTGGACCCCTTACAGGAGTCTGATTTGTCTTGTGTACCCCCAGTTTCACCTCACTTGAAAACTACTTGCTTATAAAATCAGACATAGAAATACAAAAGTGTCACAGCCACACTAGTACTGAAAAATTGCTGACTTTCTCATTTTTACCATAGAATTGTTAAAATAAATCAACTGGAAGATAAATATTGTACTTGCGTTTCAGTGTATATTAGATTGAGCAGTATAAACAAGTCATTGTATGAAATTTTAGTTTGTACTGACTTCGCTAGTGCTTTTTCGGTAGCCTGTTGTAAAACTAGGCAAATATCTAGATGAGTAGATGTAACCCCTGGAAGACCCTGCGTACCCCCGTCTGAGAACCACTGCTCTAGTCTGACCTCCTGTGTAACACAGGCCAGAGAATTTCACCAAGTTGACCCCAATATTGAGTTTAATAGATCGAGTTTGGCTAAAGCAACTTCCAGAAAGGGATCCTGTCTTGCTTTGAGGAGATGGAGAATCTATTACTTCCCTTGGTAGTATGTTCTATGGGTTGATCATCCTCACTGTTTAAAATCTGGGCCTTAAAACTTGGACACCAGAACTGGACACCATATTCCAGCATCAGTCTCATTAGGGCTGTATATGGAGTCAAATCATGGGATCACTTTAGCCCTTTTTGGCCCAGCGTTGCACTGGGAGCTCACATCAAGGGGGCCGAGTTAAGGTTGCGCAATGAACCTTAATTCTCGTGTTTCCTAACTTCTGAGTGCTTGGCTTTATGATGTGTTCAGTTCTGTTGTGTGTAAATTGCTAGGTTTTTAAACCTAGATTGAAAGGCAAGCCGCAAATGCTATTGTCTCCTATAGTATTCACAACTTTGAAAGGGAATTGTTTTGATTTTTAGGTGCTTAATAAAAGATTGACATTGTTATTAATTATTCATAGTATCCTAGTGCCTAGGAGCCCAGCGGGGGACCAGTTTTGTCATGATGGTTGCCACAGGGACTAAGCATTGTCTATACACTCAAGTCGTGCTGCTTTAACTATACTGACAGAGTTCAATTGCTACGATCCCTGGTGTGGATGCAGTTATACCAGGATAAACATGTTTATACCGATACTGCTTATTCCTGCCTGGGAAGAGGACCAAGCTGTACCAGTAAAATGGTCTAACTATATTGGTAGAAATCCCCCCCCCCACACACACACTTCTCTCCACCAGTCTAAAATCTGGGCCTAGATCAGGCCTACACAAAACTAAGATCTCTGAGTACTCAAACCTCAAGCCACATCTGTTCACTACTGTGCCTCTGAGCCCAGGACCCTCACCCCAGTTAGTACAACAATGAACAAATGGGGCCGTTTCTGCTTGCAGTTTGGGTGTGCGTGAAATCTCTCTGCCTGGATACTTGTACAGCCCTGTCACCGTTGTTCCTGAGCACCAAAAGCATGTGCTTCTACTGAGCAAATGTTTGTTCTCTTCAGGTCCTTCTTTATTTTTCAGTCCTGACTGGCGTTCTCCACTCCCCCGAGCGGAGCGGAGCCTGACGGTTAAGATGCTGCTTTACTCCCTTCTTCCAGATGTTAGGGAAGCTGTGAACTCAGACTTACTCCTGATCTCCACAGTACCCGCTAGATGCCCCCCATTTCCTGCCCCCTTTCCTTATTGACAGTCCTGGAGCCAATGCTCAGTCTTTGCGATGGTCTCATGTCCCCAAAATGCCATGGATTGAACTGAGCAGACAGCTCTGACTAGTGAGCTCAGATTTCAGTTGGTTTAAATGGAAATCCTTTTATTTAAAATCCCTGCTGGATCTCCCTTCTCCATCGCTTCGCGACTCTAAGCAGGAAGGTGTGGTTGGTCCTGACAGCCAGCCAGTGTTCTCTGCTCTTGCTCACATGCGCTTGCTCTGTTTGCCAGTAGATGGCAGACTGGGAATCCGGCCAGCCTGTTAAGAGACTGAATTCTCTTTGACTCCTGGCCCTTGGCTGCCTGACGAGCCCAGGCCAGCTTGTCCTGGCTCTGCAGCAGGGTAACTGTCCTGCTGATCGGTGTCAGAGTGGTAGCCGTGTTAGTTTGTATCAGCAAAAACAACGAGGAGTCCTTGGGGCACCTTAGAGACTAACACATTTATCTGGGCACTGATGAAGTGGGTTCTAGCCCACGAAAGCTTATGCCCAAATAAATGTGTTAGTCTCTAAGGTGCCCCAAGGACTCCTCGTTGTTTGTCCTGCTGAGGCGCTCAGGGTTTGTGTCTTTGCCTTGCTGTGCCCCCCTGCAGTGACCCAGACGTTTTACTGCAAGCCCCTGGGGGGGCTGTACTCCCTGCCCTACCTGACGGACCGATCGAGCGAGGACTCCGAGGCCCTGAGCCGGGCCGAGTGGTGGGAGCTGCTCTTCTTCGTGAAGAAGCTAGAACCGCCTGAGCAGCAGGAGATCGCCCAGCTCGTCTGGCAGCACCAGGAGGAGCAGGTGTGGGAGGGTGGTGCAGGCGAGGGAGAAGGACCTGGGAGGAATTAGGGAACTGGGAGGTGAGAGATACCATGGAGCGAAGTGGGGGAACAGGTGGGAGGGGAGTGGGGGGAGATGGAAGTGGATGGGGGCAGCAGGGATAGAGTGGAACTGGGGAGCCTTGGGAAGAGCGGAGCAGACTGGGAGGGGAGATTGAACCAGGGGAGCAGATGGGGATGGTGGGGGGGCAAGGGAGGAGGGGACTACGGAGTGCGGATGGAACAGGAGGGAACGAAAGAGGAGACCAGCTCTGCCCAGGCCCAGGTAGAGACACTGTGTCCAACAGACTCCGGCTGGGCGGGTCACAGGCCTGGGGAGATGCTGTCAGCAGCCACTGGGACGTCGATTGTAGGACAAGAGAATTGGGCTTGTTTGGTTCTGGCTGGCCTGGGTATATACCGGTTAGACTAGTCCAGTGTCGGGTTGGTTCTGGCTGGCCTGGGGACATCCCGGTGTCAGTTCGGTTCTGGCTGGCCTGGGGACATCCCGGTGTCAGGTCGGTTCTGGCTGGCCTGGGGACATCCCGGTGTCAGGTCGGTTCTGGCTGGCCTGGGGATATCCCGGTTGGACTAACCCGGTGTCAGGTCGGTTCTGGCTGGCCTGGGGATATCCCGGATGGACTAGCCCAGTGTCAGGTCGGTTCTGGCTGGCCTGGGGATACCCCGGTTGGACTAACCCGGTGCCGGGTCGGTTCTGGCTGGCTGGGGGATATCCCAGTTGGACTAGTCCGGTGTCGGTTCTTGCTGGCCTTGGACTAACCCGGTGCCGGGTCGGTTCCGGCTGGCTGGGGACATGGGGCTGCTGGGGATTAACTCAGGCCCTGCATTTCCAGCTGTCGGAGCTGGATGAAGAAGCCCTGATCCAGCTGTCGGTGCCGGTGGAGCTGGCCCAGAAAGTGCTGCAGGTGCTGAGCAATCAGTGCCAGGGCTGCACCCTGAGTGACCTGCACAGCTCCCGTGTCTACAGCAAGTACTTCCTCTGCCCCGTGGGGGCGCAGCCGGGCGGCCTGGGGCCGGACGCAGCCCCCTCGGAGTGCGCCGAGTCCCTGGTGTCCAAGAAACCAAAGAAAGACCCGCCTGCTCCCAGAGTGCCTGCCCCGCCCCCCCCGGAGAAATCCGACTGCCAGCTGTTCGGCGAGCTGCTGCGAGCGGAGGGGCTGCCCTGCCCGGAGATGGTGGAGGAGAAAGCCAAGGGTACGTGCCGGCCGGGGAGGGAGCCGCCCGCGGCAGTGGCTGGGTGCTGGGCTCTAGCTAAAGCGGGTCCCTGCTGGCCAAGGGGGGTCTGGGCAGGGGAGAGCCAGCGATTGGCTCGGGGAGGGGTGGGGAAGAGGGGGGGATCCCTAGGGAGGGCTCGTGGGGCAGGCTCGGGTTGACGGGTGTTTTGGTCCCGGGCAGTGCTGTGCAGTGTGAAGGGCTCGGGGAAGAAGAGCTCGTTGGAGAGGATTGCAGAGGTGGTGGAACTGATCCAGAGGTCCAGCTCCGAGGTGGGGCTGCAGCTAGCCGGGCTCAGGTTCATTATCAAGACCCTGGAGGAGGAGGCCGGGCGAGAGCGGCAGGTCATCAAACCCGAGGGCGGACTCACCATCAGGTCAGTTCTCCAGTGGGTCCTCTGGGCCTGCCCAGACCTGGAGATGGCAGGCCGGTGCCTCCCTGGAGAGACGGGGCAGAAAACCAGCTGCTCCTGTGTCTCTGTCTGTCTCTGGCATGGGCATTGCCCATGGGTTATGTCTACATTAGAGCAGTGCCAGGGGATGCCAGTCAGGCTGGGTGCCTGGGCTGCGCTCACGATCCTGGCTCCAGACGCTTACGGTCCAGCTACAGCAACATAGAAAGGATTGGGGGGGGTGGGGGGTGGGCAACAGATCCATGTCCCCAATTGTACGGCCGGCAGGGACCATTGTGATTGGCTGGTCTGAGCCTGTGTATCGCGCAGGCCAGAGAGCGTCACCCCATGACTCCTGCATGGGACTGGAGTCTCCTGGGAAAGTGGCACCATGGAGCCCAGTAAGTGGAGGGTGAGCTGCAGGGTGGGCCTTTGGGCAGATGGCCCCTCCCAGCATAGTGGTCGTAAGCGGTGGAAGACTTGCCCCATCCCTGGGAAGCTGTTCCCATGGCCGGTCACCCTCCCTGGTAAACAGGTGTCTGATTTCGCGTTTGAGCTTCGCCGCGGCTCTCCTTCCACCTCTGTCTGCTGGATCAAAGAGCCCCCGTGTCAGCAATGTTCCCCCCAGGCAGGTGCCTACAGACTGCGAGCAGGTCTCCTCACCCTTCGTCCGAGGAGCTGCCTGGATCCGGCTTCTTAGTCGCTCGTCGTAAGGCAGGTTTCCCAGCCCCGGGTGCTTGCAGCTCGTTTCTGACCCCGTCCGGTTTCCCTGTGCCAAGTGCGGACACCGGCCAACCAAGGGGCGGCTGGATCTTCTGGGGGGAAACACCAGTGCTAACGGGCCCGTTAGTGTAGCAGAGATGGGCAGGACCAGAACCTGTGGCAGGAGCTGAAGCCAGGCACGTGCCTGTGAGACGCAAGGCCCAGATGTTTACCAGGGAGGGTGATGAGCTGGAACAAACTCCCAGGACAGGGGTGGATTCTCCCCCTCTGGATAGCTGGGAATCGAACCTGGCTGCCCTGCTGGGACTCCTGTGAGGGTCTGGGGAGTGGGAGACGCGGTGGGGCCAGGAGGGGGTGGGAGGCCCATGGGGGCCGGTGGATCTGGTTTCTGGGCCAGAGGTGACCTGGCGCCACACAGCAGGTCAGTGCCCGGTTGCCCACGCCCGGCTCCTGACCCGTCCGCCATTGCTCCGCGCAGGGAGAAGCTGGTGAAGATGCTGGTGGAGCTGCTGACCAACCAGGTGAAGGAGAAGCTGCTGGTGGTGCTGGCGCTGCGCCTGCTCTGTGTGCTGATGGCCAAGTACGACTGGCGCGTGCTCTTCGCCACGGAGGGCGGGGTGCGTGCCGTGCTGGCCTGCATGCAGGAGTACGCCCCCTCGGCGCTGGTCCAGCAGGCCGGCCTGGCGGTGAGTGTGCCGGCGGCCGCGGGGCCGGGCGTCTGTCGGGGAGAGACGTGCGGCTCGCGGGGGAGGGGGTGGCTGTAGTGGGCCCGGGGGGGAGCTGTGGCAGAGGGCAGGATGGGGTGGCCGGGGCCGGGATCCCAGGGGGAGGCCAGGGTGCATTGGGCAGCCGTGTGTTCTCGGCCTAGGGCTGGCGCTGCCGGCTCTCCTCCCTGACCGGCTCCCTTGGCCTGCCAGGCTCTGAAGGTGCTGGTGGGCGCCGGGACCTGCGAGCTGCTGGGTGCCAGCGAGAAGCCCTATCCCCTGAACCACGCTGACGCCCAGATGATGTGGGAGATCTTCGCCAGCATCGGCTCCGCCTCCAGCAAGGACTCGGACAGCCTGCTCTGCGCCCTCCCTGCCGCCATCCGCACCATGCAGGGCACCGCTGGGTATGGGGGGCTGAGCGGGGTCCTTTCTGTGGGGGCAGCTCCCTGGAGGCTCTGGGGGGGGGCCCTTGCTGGCAGGTGGTGCCGTCGCCCCACAGACCTGTTGGGGAGGGGCAGGGGCCGGTGCCCGCGGGCTCTCACCCTGGCGCTCTGTCCCGCAGGGCCTCGTCGGCCGTGCAGAACGGCCTGCTGGTGGCCGGCCTGCTGATCGACAGCCACCGGGGCCTGGCCGAGCAGCTGGTGAGCTGTGACATCCACTCGGCCCTGCAGAGCTGCTGCCAGGGGGGCCAGGACCCCGCCGCCCCCAGCCACGCCAGCGAGACGCTGGCCCAGATCGCGCTCAGCCGCCTGGCGGAGCACAAGCTCCCCACCAACCTGGAGACGGCAGGTATGGAGCCCCCCCACCCCCCCACTCCGCAGCAGCCCCTGGCTGAGAGCCTGGGGACGGCAGGTACACAGCACTGCCCCATATACACAGCCCCCACCCCCCACAGCCCGTGTCTGAGAGCCTGGGGATGGCAGGTACAAAGCCCCCTGCCCCACTACAGCCCCTCCTTGAGATCCGGGGGACGCAGGTATGGAGCCCCGAGCCCCCCCCCCACCTCCGCAGCCCCTCCCCCCCACAGCTCCTGTCTGAGAGCCTGGGGACGGCAGGTACACAGCACTGCCCCACATACACAGCCCCCACCCCCCACAGCCCGTGTCTGAGAGCCTGGGGACGGCAGGTATGGAGCCCCCTACCCACTCCTGCAGCCCCTGCCCCGCACAGCCCCTGCCTGAGAGCCTGGGGACGGGGGTACAGGGCACCTGGCGTCCCCACCCTGCCTGCGAGCGTGCAGCCCCAGCCCCGGCCCCACGGCTCTCTCCCTGTGGCAGAGGCGGGCTCAGGCCTGGATCTGAAGGACATGGACGTGCAGACTCTGCTGGGCCGCCTGCAGGAGGGCAGCCTGTCCAAGGAGCTGGTGCTGGCCCTGGAGCGCTGCCTCTGCGACGAGGCCGGCCCCGAGAGCGAGGGGGCCGAGGCCCTGCGGGGCCGCCAGCACTTCCTGCTGCTGCTGCGCAGCCTGGAGCAGCTGGGGGCCGAGAAGGCCGTGCAGCTGGGGACCCTCCGGTGAGTGGGGGGGCGCGGCCGGGTCCTCGGGGACATGGGGAGGGGGCGGGGTCCTCGGGTGACACGGGAAGGGGGCGGGGTCCTCGGTGACTTGGGGAGGGGCCGGGGTCCTCGGGTGACACGGGAAGGGGGCGGGGTCCTCGGGGACATGGGGAGGGGCGGGGTCCTCGGGTGACACTGGGCGAGGGGGACCTTGGCCGGGGATCCCTGGGTTGTACCGTGAGAGTGTGGCTGGGATGTCCCACATGGGAATGGGAGCCAGCGCGGGGGACGTCTGGTTGGGGCTGTCCTAGGGGTGGATTGAGGCAGAGTTAGTTGATGCTATCCTGGGGGGTGGTTGATTGGGGCTGTCCTGGGAGTGGGCATGGCTATTTTGGGGGGTCAGGTTTGATTGGCTGTCCTGGTGGTGTTTTGGGGGGTCAGGGTTGGTTGTGGGGCATCCTGGGGGTGTTTTGGGGGGTCAGGGTTGGTTGGGGGCATCCTGGGGGTGTTTTGGGGGGTCAGGGTTGGTTGGGGGTATCCTGGGGGTGTTTTGGGGGGTCAGGGTTGGTTGGGGGTCTCCTGGGGGGTGTTTTGGGGGATCAGGGTTCGTTGGGGGTCTCCTGGGTGGTTTTAGGGGGGTCAGGGTTGATTGGGGCTGTCCTGGGTGGTGTTTTAGGGGGTCAGGGTTGGTTGGGGCTATCCTGGGTGGTGTTTTAGGGGGGTGAGGGTTGATTGGGGCTGTCTGGGGGTGTTTTGGGGGGTCAGGGTTGGTTGGGGCTCTCCTGGGGGCTGTTTTGGGGGTCAGGGTAGGTTGGGGCTATCCTGGGGATGTTTTGGGGGGTCAGGGTTGGTTGGGGCTATCCTGGGGGGTGTTTTGGGGGGTCAGGGTTGGTTGGGGCTATCCTGGGGGGTGTTTTGGGGGGGTCAGGGTTGGTTGGGGCTATCCTGGGGGGTGTTTTGGGGGGGTCAGGGTTGGTTGGGGCTATCCTGGGGGGTGTTTTGGGGGGGTCAGGGTTGGTTGGGGCTATCCTGGGGGGTGTTTATGGGTGTCAGGGTTGATTGGGGCTGTCCGGGGTAGGGGTATGTGTAGTCAGTTGGGGTTCCCCAAGGTGGGGGTTGGGGCTGTCCCAAGGGTGAGGGTGGTGGGGGGCTGCCATGGGGGGCGGGGGCAGGCATGGCAGTGAGAGTGGCCCGTGCGGCCAGGGGGCCGGGCACACGGGGGGCTCGGGGCACTGGCAGCCGCTGGCCCCTCCCCTCAGGCCCCACTTTCCCCCGTCTCGTGCAGGATTTTGAACAAGCTCCTGGACAGTTACCAGGAGGAGGCGCTGCCCTGGCACGAGTGCATCGAGCCCTGTCTGTCCTCCATGAGCGCCCCCAGCAACGAGCGGGAGGTGAGGGGGCGCAGGGGGGCCCTGCCTACCTGTCGGGGGGGGGGGGGGGGAGTCCGGGAGCAGGACGCGGGGGTGCGGAGGGGCTCCTAGCTCAGCCCCAGTTAGGGGCTCGCGGCAGGAATTGCTGGTGAAGTCTCTGCCTGGTGCCTTGGCTCGTTACAGCCCTGATCTGCGCCTGTCCTGTCCCGGGGGAGCTGGGCCTGTGGCCCCCCGGCATCAGCCCTTTACCCAGCGCCCCCCGGCCAGGGATGAGGCCTCTCTCTGTTCTGTCAGGGCCATGCCTGGAGCCTCCAGCCCGCACACAGTGGGAGCTGAGAGCCGCCTTGCCCCAGGGAGCTGAGCTCCCCAGACACCAGATGGGCGGGGGGAGGAGGGCGACTGGCCCAGGGAGCTGAGCTCCCCATAGACCAGGCGGGCGGAGGGCGACTGGCCCAGGGAGCTGAGCTCCCCATAGACCAGGCGGGCGGAGGGTGACTGGCCCAGGGAGCTGAGCTCCCCATAGACTGGGGGGGCGGAGGGCGACTGGCCCCAGGGAGCTGAGCTCCCCAGAGACCAGACGGGCGGAGGGTAACTTCCCCAGGGAGCTGCGCTCCCCATAGACCCGGGGGGTGGAGGGCGACTGGCCCAGGGAGAGCGGGGACTAGCCCCAGCCCCCTGGCAGGTCAGTGGCACAGGCAGGACTAGAAGCAGGTCTCCTGGCTCCCAGGCCGCTGCCCCAACCCCCAGGTCGCGCTGCTCCCTCTGCAGGCCGTGCAGGAATTCGTTCGCTTCCTCCACCGCCTGGCCACCACCAACAAGGACTGTGCCGTGGTGATGTGCCGCCTGGGCACCAAGGAGGCCCTGTCCAAAGCCCTGGACAAGCACAACTCCAACCTGCTGCTGGGCCCGGAGCTGCGGGACCTGGTGGCCGACTGTGAGAAATACGCCAGCCTCTATCAGAAGCTGACGACCAGCATCCTGGCCGGCTGCATCCAGGTGAGCCGGGGCACGTGCTCGGTGTGGGGTGTGTCCTGACCCCGCCCAGGTGGACGGGGGCTCTGCCGTGGGGGAGACCTCCCCCCACCGCCTGGGGCGGTCTGCCTGATGGGTGGGTGGAACCTCTGCAGCATGCCGGGGCGCTGATCCGGGGCGAGAGCATTGGGGGGTCCCCGGCGCTAGCATTGGGGGGCTGGGTGTCTCTGCAGGGAGGGGAGGGAGGAGGGCAGGTTGTTTGTCAGAGGTGGGCGGGGGGGGAGGGGGGTTTGGTGGTCTCTGCAGGGGGTGGCCTGGCGGGAGGAGGTCGTGACTTTCCCCAGGGTGCAGCCTGGGCTTCTGGGTCCCCTTAGCTCTCCCGCCTGGGATGCCTTTCCCACGGCTTTGCTGGGGGCAGCAACCCGGCCAGGCTCTGCTCACTGCCAGCCCCAGAGTCACTCCCAGCTGGGTACGTGCGGCTGTGCCCAGCCGTCCATGAATTACATACAGGGCGACACCCGCAGGCCCCGCTCCCCAGAAATGTCTCTGGCACTGCACCGAACCCTCCGGGGCAGCGTAAGCTCCTCACTAGTCATCCAGCCCTGGGAGTGATTCTGTGCCAGCCTGTGTTCCCTCAAGTAGAGGTTTCCCAAACCCACTGGGTTAGCTAGAGCATGAACCAAGTTTATTCACCAGAGAAGGGGGGATTTTGAGCGATCACAGGTGGGAAGGCAGAACAGTCAGGATTGGTCACAAAAGGAAGAAAAGGAGAAACAGGCAAGTGAATTCCTAAACTTTACCAGGACTAATAGGTTTAAAAGCAAAAGAAGGAGTTTTTCTCACCAGCAGCTGCAATACATTTCACAGGCTGCATCTTTTCCCAGCCTGGGACACTCGCCCCTTTGTTCAGTTCCTCGTGCGTCGTCATTGTCATGAGCAGAGAGATGGACGGAGGAGAGGGGTGGCTGGGGACATTTTTCTCCCTTCTTATACTCCCGCCCTTTGTGCTGGCAAAATCCTTGCTGGGTCATGGGGTCAGGCAGTGCTATTGTGTACATGAGCTTCAAACTGCCCTCCTGATGAACTGTAACTTTCTTGTTTCCCTTCCCTCCCCCCCAGCTGGTGAATGTCGGATTTTGTACTTGGTTGCTCTTTGGCACTTTGCTGGCGTGCTAGGGTGTCTTTGTCTCTGAAAAATTAGTTTGTGGGCGTTACCCAAAATGGCAGCATATTTCAGTAACAATCATGCAGTAAAATCTCGTAGCTTTACACACATCTTAACAGGACAATGATGTTCAGCAGTTTATGAATTTTCAAATGATACCTCACAAGGCGTACCTTGTACAAAATATAACATCACCATATACAAGTAGTGAACATGGGGTACAGGGTGTCATGTGGGATACAGGGTGTCAGAGGTTGGTGGTCTCTGGAAGGGGTGACCAGGGAGTGGTCTGCGGGCGGGGGGAGGGGTTGGTGGTCTCTGGAAGGGTGTGGGTAGGGAGGGGGGTGGTGGTTTGTGAAGTGGGGGGAGTGGCCGTGGGGCAGAGGCTCTCTCTGGACCCAGTTCACTCAGCTCCTCCCACCCCACCCGTGGGGCTGCATTCCTCGGGGGCTTGTTGCTGCCCAGGGGCCAGCGATCATGAAGTGGGGGAGGCCTGCCAGGTGGCTCCCCGCATTGACGCTTTGTGCCCCCCTCTCTTCCAGATGGTGCTGGGTCAGATTGAGGAGCACAGACGGAGTCACCAGCCCATCAACATCCCCTTCTTCGACGTCTTCCTGCGCAACCTCTGCCAGGGTCAGTGCTGGGGGGGTTGCCCGGGGCCCCTCTGCCCAAGCCGGGCCCCCGCCCCGGGGGCCCCCCAGCTCCCTTCAGCACTGTCCCCTCTCCCTGCAGGCTCCAGCGTGGAAGTGAAGGAGGACAAGTGCTGGGAGAAGCTGGAGGTTTCCTCTAACCCTCACCGAGCCAACAAGCTGACGGACAGGAACCCGAAGACGTACTGGGAGTCCAACGGCAGCACCGGCTCGCACTACATCAACATCTCCATGCACCGTGGCGTGGTGGTCAGGTGGGGCGGGGGCTGGGGGTACTGGCCCACGGGGGGGTTTGGCTGTGTGCGCCAGGTGGAAAGGAGCGCTTCCCGGGGATGGGGGAGGGATCAGGTGAGCGTGGGGGGGTTTTGGGGTGGGGTAAGCATTGGGCGAGGGGTGGTAGGGTGCCTGAGGTGGCACAGGGGTGTTCCCGGGGATGAGGGTGGGATCGGGGAGGGGGTTGGGCCCGGGTAACGATTTGGCGAGGGGTGGCAGGGTGCCCGTGGGGGCACAGGCGTGTTCCCGGGGATGGGGATGGGATCGGGGGGGCTTTGGGGTGGGGTAAGGTTTGGGCGAGGTGTGGCAGGGTGCCCGTGGGGGCACAGGGGTGTTCCCGGGGATGCGGATGGGATTGGGGGGGCTTTGGGGTGGGGTAAGGTTTGGGCGAGGGGTGGCAGGGTGCCCGAGATGGCACAGGGGGGCTGCACATGCTGGTTCCCTGGCTCAGGCTGGGCTGGGTTCCCTTTCCAGTAGCCAGCCGTGCAGGGTTCTTGTCTGTGTCCCCGGGCGCCATGTGCCCTGCTGGGATGGCTGTAGGCACGGTGGGCCCAGTGCAGTGCCAGGTGCAGTCCCCCTGGAGCTGGGCCCGGGAGCTCAGGGGCTCCCGTTAGGAGCGGCGGCCATGCCAGGCTCTGAGCCCGCTGGCGGACGTGCCCCTCGGGGCGGGCACCCAAGGCTCAGGCTGGAGCCCAGCCCCAGACATGGGCCGGTGCCGATGCTGTGGCTCTCCCTGGCTGCAGGCAGATGAGCCTGGTGGTGGCCAGCGAGGATTCCAGTTACATGCCAGCCCGGATCGTGGTCATGGGAGGAGAGAACCCGGCCAGCATCAGCACCGAGCTCAATACGGTGAGTGTGGCCCAGGCCGCTCCGGACAGGAGAGGGGGCGCTGCAGGGTGTGGGGGGCCTGTGGCTTGGGGGCTCCCTAGCAGGGCGGGCTCAGGCTGAGAGCTTCGCACCTGCCAGCGCCCACCTCTGCTGTTCAGTGGCCGTAGAGGAGGGACTGAGAGGAGCCGGGGAGCCGCCTTCCAGCCCCCAGGGGAGTGCTGAGTCCCAGGAGGTCACTGGGGAGGGGGTGGGGTGGGCGGGGCAGACAGACCTGCACGTTCCTAGTGGGAGCAGCACGTCCGTCCGTGCCGGTGCGCGGGGCACTGGGCCTGTGCTGACCGTGACGGCCTGGCACCAGCTCTCGGCACAGCCGGGCTGTTCCTTAAAGCCGCGGCTCCTGGGGGCAGGTGATTCCATGAGAATCCCACCTGTCACTTCCCGAGTGAGGCTTCAGCCCCAGCTGCAGAGAAAAGCTGGAAATTGGGACACCCCCTCCCCCCCCCCCCCCAGCTCCAAACCCAGTGGATGGGCCTGATCTGGGCACTGGGGTTGGCCGTGCTGGGAACCTGCTCGGCTGGCTGCGTGTGGATGCAGCAGGGTCGGTGACAGCCCCCTGGGCACTGGGAGCTGGGCGTGACGCTGGCTCAGTAGCACCACTCGGGCTGGTCTCTCCGGCCGCTCCCGGCAGGTTGACGGCAGCTCCTGAGCGCAGTGGGTCTCCCAGGGGCTGGTCTCCTGGGACGGGGCAGCAGGGAGTGGTGGAGAGGTCTGGTGTGTGTCACTGCTCCAGCAGAGCCCTGGTTTCTGTGATCTCCCCAGTTGTGGCTGGGCGGGGCCCTGGGGCTGCCTGACGGAGCGGCAGAGGCTTTGCTGGCCAGTCCTGTCCCCGCTGGGGGGCCGCCACTTACGTCCCAGCTGCCGGTCGTCTCCTCGCCCCGTCCCTTTGGGGCCCGTGTCCCTGCACGCCGCTAACCCCACGGCTTCGCCTCACTTAGCTCTGGGGGCTGGGCCTGGACAACACTCCCGTGGGGCAGGGGCGGGATCTCTCGCGGGCTCGCCATCTCCGTGTCCTGACGGCCTGCGGCTCCCCGTCCCCCCAGGTGAACGTCATGCCCTCGGCCAGCAGAGTGATCCTCCTGGAGAACCTGACCCGCTTCTGGCCCATCATCCAGATCAAGATCAAGCGCTGTCAGCAGGTGGGTGCGCTGGCGGGCCCCTTGTGACGGGTTCGGTCACAGAGACCCCCCGGGGACTGTCCCCTGACGAGCTGGAATTACCTCTGAGCCCGTTTTCCCTGCCAGCCTGGGACTCCAGAGCCCTGCCTCGTTGAGCCAGACACGCCAGCCGGCTGCATCCAGACCCAGGGTCTGGGCCACGCCCCCAAAGCTGCAGACTTAACTGAAAACAGCTCAGCAGGTCACCTGTCTCCAGCACTCAGATGCCCAGCTCCCAATGGGATCCAACCCCCAAATAAATCCGCTTTACTCTGTATAAAGCTTATCCAGGGTAAACTTTCAAACTGTCTGCCCTCTATAGCACTGAGAGAGAGAGATGCGCAGCTGTTTGCTCCCCCAGGTAGTAATCACTTACTCTGGGTTTATCAATAAACAAAAGTGATTTTATTAAGTATAAAAAGTAGGATTGAAGTGGTTTCAATTAATATCAGACAGAACAAAGTAAGTCACCAAGCAAAATAACGTAAAAATACGCAAGTCTGAGCCTAATACATTAAGAAACTGATTACAGGTAATATCTCACCCTCAGAGATGTTCCAATAAGCTTCTTTCACAGACTAGACTCCTTCCTAGTCTGGGTCCAGTCCTTTCGTCTGGTACAGTCCTTGTTCTTTCCAGCAGACATCTCAGGGGGTAAGCAGGGGCTTTCTCATGACTGGCAGCCCTCTTTGTCCTGCTCCACCCCCTTTTATAGCTTTGGCACAAGCCGGAATCTTTTGTCTCTCTGGGTCCCCACTCCTCCTTCTAAATGGAAAACTACCAGATTTAAAATGGATTCCAGTATCAGGTGACATGGTCACATGTCACTGTAAGATCCCTAGTCTCCATTCCCCATGGGCTGGCCCACAGGAATGCAGGAAGGTTTTCAGGTAAATAAACCATTTACAACCAATTGTCCTAGTCAATGGAGGCATCACGATTCCAAACCACCATTAATGGCCCACACTTTGCATAATTACAGTAGGAGCTCAGAGTTATACTTCATATTTCTAGCTTCAGATCCAAGAATGCTCCATGCATACAGGTTGGAGGAATATATACAGTGGGTTATAACCTTTGTTATGACACCTTACAAGAGACCGTTTGCATGAAGCATATTCCCGTTACGTCATAGTCACACTCATAAGCATATTTCCATAACACATATGGGGTGCAGCGTCACGCCCCCCATCTCTGTGTGCGGCCGAGCCGGCCCCTGGCCTCCCTCGCCCCCCGCAGGGGCTCTGTGGGCAGCGAGAGGCCTGGCCCAGGGGCGCCCCACGGGGAGTCGCTCAGTCAGTTCCAGGCCTGTCAGGCCCGCCTCTAACTGGGGAGGTTTGTGCCCGGTGCAGGGCGGCATTGACACGCGGGTGCGTGGCATCGAGATCCTGGGGCCCAAGCCCACCTTCTGGCCCATCTTCAAGGAGCAGCTGTGCCGGCGAACGTACCTGTTCTACACCACCCAGGCGCACACGTGGTGCCAGGAGATCGCGGACGAGCGCATGCAGCTGCTGCAGCTCTTCAGCAGGTGAGGCCGGTACCCGGGGTACCCCCAGCGCTGACCAGAGCCCCGGGCAGTGCCCTGCCCCGTGTGTGTCTGTACCCGGGTTCCCCCCAGCGCTGACCAGAGCCCCGGGCAGTGCCCAGCCCTGTGTGTGTCTGTACCCGGGTTCCCCCCAGCGCTGACCAGAGCCCCGGGCAGTGCCCAGCCCCGTGTGTGTCTGTACCCGGGTTCTCCCCCCAGCGCTGACCAGAGCCCCGGGCAGTGCCCTGCCCCGTGTGTGTCTGTACCTGGGTTCTCCCCCCAGCGCTGACCAGAGCCCCGGGCAGTGCCCTGCCCCGTGTGTGTCTGTACCTGGGTTCTCCCCCCAGCGCTGACCAGAGCCCCGGGCAGTGCCCTGCCCCGTGTGTGTCTGTACCCGGGGTACCCCCAGCGCTGACCAGAGCCCTGGGCAGTGCCCTGCCCTGTGTGTGTCTGTACCCGGGTTCCCCCCAGCGCTGACCAGAGCCCCGGGCAGTGCCCTGCCCCGTGTGTGTCTGTACCCGGGGTCCCCCCAGCGCTGACCAGAGCCCCGGGCAGTGCCCTGCCCTGTGTGTGTCTGTACCCGGGTTCCCCCCAGCGCTGACCAGAGCCCCGGGCAGTGCCCTGCCCCATGTGTGTGTCTGTACCCGGGTTCCCCCCAGCGCTGACCAGAGCCCCGGGCAGTGCCCTGCCCCGTGTGTGTCTGTACCCGGGTTCTCCCCCCAGCGCTGACCAGAGCCCCGGGCAGTGCCCTGCCCTGTGTGTGTCTGTACCCGGGTTCTCCCCCCAGCGCTGACCAGAGCCCCGGGCAGTGCCCAGCCCCGTGTGTGTCTGTACCCAGGGTCCCCCCAGCGCTGACCAGAGCCCCGGGCAGTGCCCTGCCCCGTGTGTGTCTGTACCTGGGTTCTCCCCCCAGCGCTGACCAGAGCCCCGGGCAGTGCCCTGCCCTGTGTGTGTCTGTACCCGGGTTCCCCCCAGCGCTGACCAGAGCCCCGGGCAGTGCCCTGCCCCGTGTGTGTCTGTACCCGGGGTACCCCCAGCGCTGACCAGAGCCCCGGGCAGTGCCCTGCCCTGTGTGTGTCTGTACCCGGGTTCCCCCCAGCGCTGACCAGAGCCCCGGGCAGTGCCCTGCCCCATGTGTGTGTCTGTACCCGGGTTCCCCCCAGCGCTGACCAGAGCCCCGGGCAGTGCCCTGCCCTGTGTGTGTCTGTACCCGGGTTCTCCCCCCAGCGCTGACCAGAGCCCCGGGCAGTGCCCTGCCCCGAGTGTGTCTGTACCCGGGGTCCCCCCAGCGCTGACCAGAGCCCCGGGCAGTGCCCTGCCCCGTGTGTGTCTGTACCCGGATTCCCCCCAGCGCTGACCAGAGCCCCGGGCAGTGCCCTGCCCCGTGTGTGTCTGTACCCGGGTTCTCCCCCCAGCGCTGACCAGAGCCCCGGGCAGTGCCCTGCCCCGTGTGTGTCTGTACCCGGGGTCCCCCCAGCGCTGACCAGAGCCCTGGGCAGTGCCCAGCCCTGTGTGTGTCTGTACCCGGGTTCCCCCCAGCACTGACCAGAGCATCGGGCACTGCCCTGTGTGTGTCTGTACCCGGGTTTCCCCCGCAGCACTGACCAGAGCCCCGGGCAGTGCCCTGCCCCATGTGTGTCTGTACCCGGGGTCCCCCCAGCGCTGATCAGAGCCCTGGGCAGTGCCCAGCCCTGTGTGTGTCTGTACCCAGGATCTGCCCCCCCACGCCCTGGCAGGGCACCAGGGCCCCCCCAGTGACTTTCCCGGGTGTCTCTGCTGTTGCAGGCTGAACTGCGCCCTGCGGCACGAGCAGGTGTTCGCCGATCGCTTCCTTCCCGATGACGAGGCGGCCCAGGCGCTGGGCAGGACGTGCTGGGAGGCCCTAATCAATCCCTTGGTGCAGAGCATCACCAGCCCAGGTACCGGTTCCCCTGCCCAGCTCCCCCCTGCCCCCAGCCTGCCCGGCCCAGCCGGCTCAGCCTCCCCCTCTGGCCTTGCAGATCCCAGCGGCGTCAGCCCCCTGGCCTGGCTCCTGAGCGAGTATCTGGAGAACCTGGAGCCGGCTCGACGCGCCAAGAGCCGCGCCACCATCTTCAACTCCCGCGTGCGGCGCCTGAGCCACCTGCTGGTGCACGTAGACCCTGGCAGCCCGGAGCCCGAGGAGCTGAGAGCCCCGGTCAAAGCCAGTAAGGGGCGCCCCCTGCGGGGCTGTGGGGCCAGGCAGGGAGTGGGGCTGGGGGAGGAGGCCCTGGGGTGCTGCCCGGGGCTGAGAGGGGTCCCTACGGGTTCGGACTCTCCGGGCCGGGCACTGGCGCTGCCCCTCGGCGCGACCCTTTGTGTGCCCGAGGCCCGCAGGCGGGTTGCCTGGGAGAGCTCTGCGGGGCTGGCGGGCAGCACTGGGGGGGAACCCCCCTGACGTGGGGGCCTAGCCCAGCACTCAGGTCCGTGGGCCTGGTGCCCACAGGCAGATGCCAGCCGCCCCTCTGCAAAGGCCAGCGCTGTTGTGGGGGGCAGGACCCCGGCTGGGCGTGGCTACTCCACTGCCTGGGGTCTGCGTACTGGGGTGCCCGGCACTGGCTGGCCCCAATGCGCCCCGAGCTCTAGGCTTGGCCCCTGCACGCCCCACCACTCAGTGACCCTGTGGGGCTGAGCCGAGCCCACCCGCGCAGGGAGCTCTGGGCCACCCCTGCCGATTGCCAGCAAACTGCCCTCCCCGTGGGGGCGCTGGGAGGGTCGGGCCCAGCCCATGCCCCACAGGCGGCTTTGGGGTCGGGGAGGCTGCTAGTGCTGGCGCTGCCCCCGTCGCTGCCCTCACGCCGCCCTCCCTTGGCAGACGGGAAGAACGGGAAGAACAAGGAGACGAGCTCTGGGGCCGCCAAGGTATCGGGGAAGAAGCCCAGCAGCATGATGGGGATTACGCAGTGCTGGAGGGGCGTGGTGCAGCAGCAGGTGTGTGCGGGGGGGAGGGGGTGACGCGGGAGGGGGCGTGGTAGGGGGAGGGAGGTGTTGTGCTGTGTGTGTATCTGAGGCCCATCCCCCTCCCCACCCTGCGTGGGGGTAGCAGGGCCCCCGTCCACCTCTGTCTCTGCAGCTCCTGCCCCCAGCCCATGAAGCCCGTGGGACACTAGATGCGGAGGGTCCTACCCACGCCTGGCCCGTCCTGTCCCCCTGGGACCCTCCCCACCCTCGGGGCTGCCCCCATGCCCGGCCCACCCTGTACCCCCTGGGGCTGGCCACCCCATCCCCCTGGGGCGCTCCCCGTGCCTGTCATGTCCCATTCCCCCCGCTGCACACCCATCCCGCCCCCCACAGACACCTGTCCCCTCCCTGTGCCCAGCCCACCCTGTTCCCCCTGGGGCTGGCCACCCCATCCCCCTGGGGCGCTCCCCGTGCCTGTCATGTCCCATTCCCCCCCCTGCACACCCATCCCGCCCGCCACAGACAGCTGTCCTGGCCTGTCCCCTCCCTGCCCCCAGCCCAGCCTGTACCTCCCCAAGGCTCCCCCCCCCGGCCTGTCCCCTCCCCGCTGGCCGTTAACCTGTGCCTCCTGCCCCGCCCAGGTGAAGCGGTTCCTGGAGTCGGCGTGGCAGGGGCCGGACTTCGTGGAGCGGTACTGCCGCCTCTACCTGGGCTTGCGCAGTGCCATGGAGGAGCTGTTCGGGCAGCAGACGGCATTCGCGCTGGCCCTGCGCCAGGGCTTCTCCGGGGGCCTGCTGCAGCTCTCCTTCCTGACGGCCATGCACGTGAGCAGGGGCTCGGTCCCGGGGGTGGGGGCCCAGCAGAGCTGCCAGGCTGGTCGGCCTGGTGCCAGCCCGCCGGGCTGAAGGCTGCAGAGGCTGCCTGTGCCCCAGTGGGGCTGAGCCCCGGCCCCTGGGCCGCAGCTCGACAGGGCAGCCCCCCGGCGTGGGCTCTGCGCAGCCCACGCTCCTGCCTCCACGGGTGGGGTGGGGTGACCCCTGGGAATGACCCCAGCTCCTAGGGAGTGGCCCCTCCCCTCTCCAGAGCATGACCCCTCTGCAGGACTGGTCCCTCCCCCAGAGCCCCCATCACCCCTCTCCATGTGAGTGTCCCCCGAGCCGCCATGGGGACTCCCTGCCGTGGGGAGCCGCCCCGAGCAGGCCCCTGGCAGCTGGCGTTCTGCCCCGCAGGTGAGCGAGCAGTTTGCTCGCTACGTCGACCAGCGGATCCAGGAGAGCCAGACGGACGCGGCCAACGTGGAGTCGCTGCCCCGGCTGCAGCGGAGCCTGGAGCCCATCCTCTTCCTCTCCGGCCTGGAGCTCGCCAACACCTTCGAGCACTTCTACCGGTGAGGGGCCCCAGCCGGGGGGAGTGGGGAGCTGGGCCCCACGCCCGGCCTGGGCTGTCTTGGGCCTGGTTTGTCATGGGGGCTCTGGCTCAGCTCCCCAAAGTCCAGAGCCTGTCCCCGCAGGCCGTGGCTTGCAGGGGGTGGGAAGGGGGGTCTCTCGGAGGCTGCGGCAGCTGCCCTGCCAGGGCCGCGCACCAGGCACCGAATGCAGGGGGGAGCCGGGCACTGCAGGAGCCCACAGGCTGGGTCAGGCCAGGCCCCGGGCTCCACGGCCGGCCGGGACGCCCTGCTCCAGGCCCCAGCAAAGGCATGGAGGGTCCCGGGGGGTGGCTGCGGGTCTATGCCGGGGAGGGAGTCGGGGGCTCCGGGCCCCGCCCTGACGCTGGCGGCCGTTGCAGGTATTACCTGGGCGACCGGCTCCTGGCCCAGGGGAACGTGTGGCTGGAACGGGCCGTCGTGGAGCAGATCGGGCTCTGCTTCCCCAATCGCTTCCCCCAGCAGATGCTGAAGAGCCTGAGCGAGTCGGAGGAGCTGCAGCAGCAATTCCACCTCTTCCAGCTGCAGCAGCTCGACAAGCGCCTGCTGGAGCTGGACGCGGGCCAGGAGGACGAGGTGAGTCCCCAGGGGGGCGGGGTCTGTGCGGTGCCCCTCCCTTCCCGGGGGGGGCGGGGTCTGTGCGGTGCCCCTCCCTTCCCGGGGGGGGGCGGGGTCTGTGCGGTGCCCCTCCCTTCCCGGGGGGGGCGGGGTCTGCGCGGTGCCCCTCCCTTCCCGGGGGGGCGGGGTCTGCGCGGTGCCCCCTCCCTTCCCGGGGGCGGGGTCTGCGCGGTGCCCCCTCCCTTCCCGGGGGGGCGGGGTCTGTGCGGTGCCCCTCCCTTCCCGGGGGGGGCGGGGTCTGTGCGGTGCCCCTCCCTTCCCGGGGGGGCGGGGTCTGTGCGGTGCCCCCTCCCTTCCCGGGGAGGGGGGTCTGCGCGGTGCCCCCTCCCTTCCCGGGTGGGCTGGGTGTGCGCGGTGCCCCCTCCCTTCCCGGGGGGGCGGGGTCTGTGCGGTGCCCCCTCCCTTCCCGGGGGGGCGGGGTCTGTGCGGTGCCCCTCCCTTCCTGGGGGGCGGGGTCTGTGCGGTGCCCCCTCCCTTCCCAGGCGGGCTGGGGGGATGCGGTGAGCTCCCAGGCAGGGTGGGGCAGGGTCTGTGCAGACGAGCCCCGGGCGGAGCCTGACCCCTGCTCCCGCCCCCAGGCAATGGAGGAGGAGCCGGCCTCGCTGGAGGAGGAGCCGGAGGTGAAGGTGCTGGCCCTGTCCCCGCGCTGCTGGACCGTCTCTCCGCTCTGCTACCTGGAGGATCCCAGCAGGTGTTTCCCGCGGCCCCTCGGGGGCTACTTGGCGCGGTTTGCCGACTTCTACACCAACAGTGAGTCTGGGCGCTGGGCGTGGGGCCGACTGGGCCCCATGGTGGGGAGCGACGTGTGACTGGAGAGGGGGCACCGGGGGAGGGTGGGGAACAACGGGGGCCAGGCCGGCGAGCAGTGGGGGGCGCTACAGCCCCGTCTGGGGGCATGTGACTGGGATGGGGGGCGCAGGCCTGGCTGGCTGGGGGCCCCCGTGGGCCCGGCGCTTTGGGGGCTCTGCTGTGACTGGCTGCGTCTCTTGCAGGTCAGAGCCGCTTTGGCCTGGAGCACACGAAGCCGCGGCGCTTGCAGTGGACGTGGCTGGGCCACGCGGAGCTCCAGTTCGCGGGCAGCACCACCCTGCACGTCTCCACCCTGCAGATGTACATCCTGCTGGGCTTCAACAGCGCCCAGGTGGGACCCCCGAACCCCCCCCCCCCCCGGCCTCCTGGAGCTGCCCCCAGTTCCGCCCCCCCCCGCCCCCCGGGCGCAGACCCCTCCTGTCCTCGCCGCACAGGGAGAACTTCCCCCAGCTCCTCCGGATGGGGCAGACACCCCCAGTACTCCCCCTGCGCAGACACCCCCCTCCCTCTGTCCCACCACCCCTGAGCCCCCCAACTCTTCTCCACAGCCCTGGTGCCTGCCCCCCCGGGGCCCAGGAGCCGCTGAGAAGCAGCCGCTGTGTCCCCCGCGTGGCTTGTGCCAGTGGAATCGGTGCTGTTTTCTCCCCTTTGCCCGTCATCCCCCCCCAGTCCAGCACTACAGCCCCTCGGCTGGCCCCCTGGATGGCCCCTCCTCCACAGTCCCCAGGACCTCGCCCCATTACCCCAGCCCCTGGGCCGGGGTCCCAAGACACCTGGCCCGGTTGGTCTGTCCCGGCCCCCGGAGCTGTCGCCCCATCGCCATGGCGCTGCCTCTGCGTATTCACTTCCTGTCTCCTTTGCTCCGCAGGAAGTTGCTGTGGAGACCCTGGCCCAGGCCACGGGGCTGTCTCCCGTCCTGCTGAGCCATGCGCTGAAACCTCTGACAGGAGAGGCCGGGATCCTGACCCAGAGCCTGCCTCAGGGGGGTGCGTCTGGGGGCAGCGGGGAGGGGCAGTGCCCGGGTGGGGGGCAGGTTGAGCTCTGTCTCTGGGTGGTCCCTGAACAGGGGGACCACAGATGGGGAGGGAGCCCCGGAGCCCCTGTGCTGGGCCTGGTGGGGGTGTGGGGAGGGTTGGCCAGGCAGGGCTGGTTCCAGGGAGCATGGGGCTTGTCTGTGAGCCGGACGGGGGCTTGTGTCTGGAGGGGCCAGTCCCCAAGCAGGGCTGGGGGCGTGGGAGAACTGGGCTGGTGTGTGTGGAGGGGCTGGTCCCCAAGCAGGGCTGGGGGGGGTGTTGGATGGGAAGGGCTGGGGCTGGTCCCCAAGCCGTGCTGGAGGAGCCGCTCCCTGGGCCTGGCTGATCGCGGCTGTGTTGGTCCCAGGCGTCCTGCGGCTGAACGAGGTGGCCCTGGCGCGAGCGGCCGGCCAGCGCCTGCGGCTGCTCCCCAGGCAGACGTACCTGAACGTGGAGGATGACGAGGGAAGCACCCTGGAGAGGAAGAGGAACATCATCTGCTGCCTCCTCATCCAGATCCTGAAAGGGGAGAAGGAGCTGCACATCGATAACCTGGTGTTCAGGGTACGGGGTCCTGGCAGGAGAGCGGCCGCGCGGCTCGGCGCCCCGGCAGCCTCGGGGTAACTCTGCCCTCTCCCCCGCAGGTGATCGACGCCTGTCAGAAATGGGAGTCTGGCCCCGCCCTGAAGTTCCTCAGCTTCTGCTGCAGCAGCACGGACGTGCTGTCCTGCATCCTGCACCTGCTGAGCCAGGGCTACCTGCGGCGCCAGGAGGACAACCCCCAGCTGCTGGAGTACGTCTCCACGGAGCCCACGACCCCTCACCGGGGCCAGGCCCAGGTCACATTCCGGAGCACAGAGTGCCGGATGGGGCAGGACAAGGGCTGCAAGTTTCCCCCGTTCAGGTAGGGGAGCGTCTCAGGCGGGGCTGGAGGGGGCCGTCACGGGCGCTCTCCAGACTGGTGACGGGCATTTGCTCTGTGCCAGGCTGGATGCCCGTGGAGTCGGCCCAGAGGAGGTCCTGATGGAGACCCTGCTGCTGCCTATGGGGCGCACCCTGAGTCAGGATGAGGTGCAGGTGCTCATGAACCAGACTGTGCAGCAGGTCCTGGACACCCTGAGTATCTCCGCCGATAGAGCCCAGCACCTGCTCATTCACTGCAAGTGGAATGTGGACCTGCTGATCCAGCGCTACACCGAGGACCCCGAGCTGCTGCTGATTTCCTCAGGGCTGCAAGTGCAGAACCCCCAGGCACCCCCGAGCCCCATCACCCACTGTCCGGTGTGCGTGAGCCAGCTGTGCCCGGACGACAGCCGTCCCACCCTCTGCTGCATGCACTACTGCTGCAAGGTGAGGGGCTGGGGGCTGGCAGCGTCTGTGACGGTGAGGGGAGGGCCCTGCTCCCAGGAGGAGGGATGCAGCTGTCAGGGGAGGGACCCGGGGCACACCCTCGCCCCGCGTTCCCTGGCTTCCTCGTCTTCCTGGGCTCGCTCCCCTTTTTCAGGTGTGGCATAATCCTGGTGCCACTCCGCCTGCAAGGCAAATTCCTGAGTTTGTCTGGAGCTGGGGGCCGACCCCTGACGAAGGGAGGGGGCTCATCAGGAGGGTCTGTGCCCTGGGGCGGGCATGAGATGTACTCTCTAGATCTGATCTTGTTCCCCCTCCCCAGTCCTGCTGGAATAAATACCTGACGACTTGCATCGAGCAGAACCTGGTTCTAAACTGCACCTGTCCCATCCCTGACTGCCCTGCGCAGCCCACCACGGACTTCATCCGCTCCATCATCTCCTCCCAGGAGGTCATTGCCAAGGTGGGTGAGGTCACTGCCGGGCATGGGGCCATGTCTAGTCCACCCTGAGCAGGTGTGTCAGGGGACACGCTTTGTTTCTAGGCAACCGCCGTTTCCCCTCCCTGTCTTGGAGAGTGGTGGGGCCAAGAGCTACCCAGGAGAAACCTGGTGCCTTTGAATGAATGTATCCTCCTATGTGCCGACTGGCTGTTCGTTCCCTTGGCCTCCCTCATGCTCTTCGCACTTCCCTCCATGCTCTCCTCTCTCCCTTTGCGCCCCTCTGCCTCCGTTCCTGTTGCTCTATGTATCTAATCCCCTTCCAACCCAAACCAGAAACCAACCGCGAGAGAACGATGGCACTCCCTGTGCAGAAAAGGAAATAGCTCCTCTCCCCCAGCGCACATCAAGCCAACCAGTACGTGGCTAGAGTGTCTCTGCGTTACGAACGGGAGCCCCCAATTCTCAGATGCCCCCTCTGCCTAGTTTCCCCTTGGTCCAAGACTCCTCTGCTGACGTCCTTTGGCACCGTGGTTCTACAAGCAGCTATACCTTCTTCTTGAGTAGTGTCCCAATGGGTGCGCCACTTCAGGTGTGCGTCCGTCCTATGCGCCTTAGATTGGAGATCACCGCTTTAGGTAGCAGTGCCGGTTGGGTCCGCGCATGGACTCTACTCTGCCTCATGCTCTGCACCATGGCTACGTAGAGCTCCATGGGAGAACCACCCTCACTTCCTTCTCAGACGAGACTGAGCCTCAGCAATGTCCCAGTTGAGCTGAGCTCAGCTGTACTTTTTTGTTTTGTTTCTCCTAACGTTACTTAGCTTAGTTAGCTACAGTAGTGAAATCGTCACACAAACCACAAGATTTGTTGTAAGGCCCGTTGTCCTTTCGGTTTTTTCCCTGAGGGGAACTTTAGAGTGCTGGCAGGTATGACCAGCTCTCTGGGTTTTAAACATTGCCTTTCATGCCAGGATGCTCTCCCAGTGAGTGGCGGGCACTCCTGGTGTGTCTGTTGCCGGGGGGAGTCACATGTCCCCCCCCCCCCCCCCCCCAAAATGTAATTTTTGCTTGGCTGTAAAATTGAGACAGAGAACCAGGAGATTAAATTGCGCTTCCGTCTGGCTTCTGACTCAAGCCACTGGACCACCCCCCATGCACCAGTCTCCAAGCAAGTCAACCATGTCAGCACAACTCTCCTCTAGAGCTTCTAAGAGGAAGACTCACGAATCCTCTCAAAAAGACACTAGGAAACAGAGCTCGGGTTCCCCCGGTAGGGAATCTATCTCAAAGAAACCTTGATCACCGATCAAGACAACTGCTTCGACACCCACTGGTTCCGACTCTGTACCCATGAGGCTGCAGTTTTCTCAGGTACTGTGAGCACCATTAACGCCAAAGAATGTAAGGGTCCCAGCTCTGGGAGGTGGTTGGTACCATCAGGGTTTGAGGTGAGAAGAAGACTAAGTTGGTACCAGTAGAATCAGCCAAGCCTTTGGTACCACCGTAGACCAGACTGTCATCTAGCAGACACTTCTTGGAGCTCATAAAGATTACGGCACTGCCAGCTCCCTTTCCCACAGTAACATCTGCCCAGGCTGCTGTCTTGGTACCAACCACTTGGGTACTGCAGGAGTTTAGATTTTCATGAGACCTTGTGGCAACAGAGATGGCTGACTCCCCTTTGCTTGGTACCAATCTGTTCCAAGGGCCTCTAGATCCCTGGACGTTCAACCAGTACCAATGGAGTCACCACCTTTTTCTACCAGTGCTCTTTCAAGAGACTGTCTAAAGCTGGAAATAGACTCTCCTGAACTGAGTTGCACCCCTCTACGATTCTGTATTGGTGAAGGAACCAAGGGCCAGCTTACCTCTTTATGCCCTGGGGTGGGGGGACGTGAGGTCCTTAGGGTGCAGGCATGGCCCCAGCGAACATTGCTGGCCGAAGTACTCTGTTCATCTGAAAGAACCACCGTTCCTGTAAGGGAAGTAACATTCCTGCTGGAACTTGGTTCGCTCTAGGCGTGTCAAAGAGAAGCCATTCAGCCCTGATGTACAAGGGGGTCTCCTTGTTGCAGAAGTAGAACACTGCCCAGCAATAAGTGCCACTTGCTTTCTGCCTTTGTATCCAGACTCCTATCTGCCTCCCTCTGCCTGGGCATTGAGCCAACCGCCCTGGGCAGTTGGGTCTGTCCCGTTCATAGCCTGTGGCGCTCATGGGTAGAGTGGCTGCTGCCGAATGTCTGTTTCATCTGTCCTTGGTGCTTTGGGTTGTGTTCTCTCTGCAACTGTCCTCTCTGTGCTGGACCCTGCTCTGATTCCCTAGAGCTTTCAAGCCAGCACCTCCCCCCAGCACCAAACACGCTGGGGTTTTTAATGATGCCATCCTGAAGAGAAGCCTTCGCCCATTCCCCTCTCCAGCTTTCCAACTCCGTTTTTTCTTTCCCTGAGAGAATTTGACAGGACCATCCCTGGTCTCAAGACAGACGGCTTCTCTCCAGGATGGCATCATTAAAAACCCCGGCGTGTTTGGTGCTGGGGGGAGGTGCTGGCTTGAAAGCTCTAGGGAATCAAGTCTTTTGGTCTCAGAAGCTGTCCAGCATGGCTGGTGACATGACATGTTTTCCACATGTGCTGCTCTTCACCAGTGCGCCTCTTCCTAGCCGGGAGAGTGGTTCATTCGACCCTGGGCTCCTCTGCTCAGATGGCCAGGCTACATGAGCTGGGCAGATGGTTTTGACGACGTGTCGCATAGGGCACTAACTGATGGCCATAGCCTGTTCCTTCTGCGCTGGGGTGCCCTAGAGGGGAAACCCGTGGCCCTTTCCCCTGAGCCAGCCAGCCCTTTGGGGATCTTCTGCTGGCTTGACCTCCCTGTTGAATTACGCCCAAGCCTTTGTTACACTCCATCCTCCACTTGGCCCCGGTGTCCTTTCTTCTACACCTGACTCTCAAGCAGTGTCTCTACAGCTGCTTAATCCTTCTCCTGTATCTGCAGTAAGTGTGTGAATATTGCAAGATCCCTCGGGGCTATATCGTTTCCCACCCTTGCAAACCTAGTCCGCACCATGGTGAGTATTGTGCATGGCCCTTACTCCAGAGAAACCTACCTATTGTGGCAGAATGAGAGCAGAACTGTCGTGTGCTCCATGGCTGCCCTGCCAGCAGTTCTGGGGCCTTTGCCAGGGAGCATGTTGCTTTCTATTTGTATGAGGGTAGGGGCCCCTTGGTGCTGAGCCAGGTGTGAGACAGGGATGTCCCGGCGAGCTTACGACAATCGAAACAGACACGACAGATGCAGGGTGGGAGAAAGGAAGCATCATTGTCCCTGGTTTACGGCTGGGGTCTGAGCCGCAGAGGAGGGAAGTGACGTGCCCATGGTCATGCAGTGAGTTGGTGGCAGAAGTGGGAATTGAACCCACAGCTCGTGAGTCCCAGTCAGTGCCTGAACCACAAGATCATCCTTCCTCCTCATGCACCCCGCCCTCGTTTTTCTCTCTCCAGTACGAGAAAGCTCTCCTGAGAGGCTACGTGGAGTGCTGCTCCAACCTGACCTGGTGCACTAACCCCCAGGGCTGCGATCAGGTCCTTTGCAAGGAGGGACTCGGCTGCGGAGAGGCCTGCTCCAAGTGCTGCTGGATATCCTGCTTCAACTGCAACTTCCCAGAGGTACTGAGGTTTGCTCGGCCGCGGGCCTGTCTTCACGCCGGCTCGCTACTGCCCTCCCACTCCCCTGTAACTCATGCTCTGTCCCTTGCAGGCTCATTACCCGGCCAGCTGCAGCCACATGTCCCAGTGGATGGATGACGGTGGGTACTATGAAGGGATGACGGTGGAAGCCCAGAGCAAACACCTGGCCAAACTCATCTCTAAGCGCTGCCCAAGCTGCCAGGCTCAGATAGAGAAAAACGAGGGCTGTCTACAGTGAGTATCTTTCCTCATTTGGGGGCTGGGCCAGGAGGAGAGGGGAGGGATCCAGGCAGGTTTCTGGGGCACTTAAGAACATAAGAACAGCCACACTGGGTCAGACCAATGGTCCATCTAGCCCAGTGTCCTGTCTTCCGACAGTGGCCAATGGCAGGTGCCCCAAAGGGAATGAACAGAACAGGGAATCATCAAGTGATCCATCCCCCGTCGCCCATTCCCAGCTTCTGGCAAACAGTGGATAGGGACACCATTCCTGCCCATCCTGGCTGATATTTCTGAAATCCTCCATGAATTTCTTGAGTTTCTGTTTTTTCTGGTCCTGGCTTGGCTTCAAGGAGATGAGCGTCTGTGCTGTTGTCTTGTTACCCAGTTGGACTGCTGAGCTGCTCTGGTTCATGGGCTTTGCGGATCCCAGGTCCTTGATGGCCAGAATGAAATCCCCCTGATGGCTCTGCAGTGCTGTACGTGGTATAAGTCGGTGGGTCTTGGTCTGTTTTTCAGTGGACAGTTGCCCACCTCACCACTACAACTGGGACATGGCCTGGTCTGCATGCTGGAGCACAGGAGATGCTCAGGTCTCCCGGTGACTTGCTCCAGATCAGCCACATTCTGTGCTTGCTTGTCCTTCTGAATGATGGGGAGAGCAAGTGGCTTATACAGTAGGTGGGGTCATTGATGTCTGAGCAGAGAGGATGAAACTTCCCATGGGAAGAGCGAAAGGTGCCATGCGGTAACTGCACCCGTGAAGGATGTTGAAGGGTTAAAGTGCCCTGTCTTGATAGCTGAAGTGCTGAGGATCCCCTGTCCAGGCCATGCGATCTCGAGCGAGCAGCCTTGGGCGACGGGTTTGCAAGGCAGAGTGCTGAGGGAGACCGTGAAGCAGTGAGATTTGTGAGTGACATAGGCCCCAGAGAGCTGCTTCTGTGGACAGGGCAGCGCTTTGAGGTTCTGCAGGATAGAGTTGCTCACGCCATTTTTTACCACCCCGTCCAAAGCTCTGTGTTCATTACAAATTACATGAAGAAAACGCCCGACTCCACTTCACCGATTTCTGCTCCAAACGGGAAACCGACCCACGGAGCCCGGAAATCGTCAGCACTGCTAGGCACTGGGGTGACAGGTGTTCTCCTTCCACTACTGTCAGTGCAGATCCCTGCTCTGTGCACTGCCCAAAGCATGGAGCCCTCTGGAGAGCTTTGACCTTTGGGGACCATGTGGCCTTTGCCTGGAGCTGTGGAGCACTCCATGGTAAGCTATTTCCCTGCCTCCCTTGGTTCCTTCCCACACCAGACCAGCAAGCTGAAACTTCCCCTTTTTTCTCAACTTTTTACTCGTTGGATACGTCTTGTGTGCTCCTTAATTAGCTTCAGCATAAACTGTTAGCACAGCGATAGAACTAGTATGTGGAGTAGGTATGTTTTTAGGAGTTCAGTGTTTCTTGATTCTGACTCACCCGCCCTCTCTAGCCTCTTTGAGGTAGTTTTGGTGTTTTTGCTGTAGGGGCAAAGAAGGAAAACTCCAGGTTTCAGGACTGTTTTTCTTGCAGGGACAAGAAGTCCATAATAGACCCCCTGTTGTTTAATTCAGGGCCATGCGGCTAGGAACAAAGAATGTAGATCCCCATACAGCACTGGGGGACTGGAAAGCAAAGAGTCTGGAAAGGACTTGAGGGTCATGGAGGAAATCAACCATACACGTGCTCCTAGCGTGATGCTGTGGCAAAAAATCTCTGGGTCCTTCCATGTATAAATGGGAACACAGAGAAGGAGTAGGGAGGTGGCATCATATGTGACTAGGGGGCTTTTGAGACCATTCCTGGAAGCTGTCCGTTGTCCATTTCTGGTGTCCACACTTTAAAACCAAAGAGCTGCCAGAGCTATTTGAGGCCTGGAAAACCTGTCTTCCAGTGAGAGATGAAAGCAGCTCAGTCTGTGTGTAGGGGCTTAGTGGAGAAGAGAGAGAGCCTACAAGTACCTGCCTGCAGAGACCATTTCTGATGCTAGCGGGTTCTTTAATTCAGCAGAAGAAGGCGCAAGATCCAGTGGCTGGACGTTGAAGCTCAAAGCAAAACATTCAAATGGGAGATAAAGCATCTTTTTTTTGTGGGTAGTTAACCCTTGGAACCAAGGGCTGGATTCTCCATCACTTGGCATCGTGCCATCAAGATTGGGTGTCTTCTAGAAGTCATGCTCTAGCCCCGCCACAGGTCAGGGGGCAAAGCTATTCTTTGAGAGTCGGTGCATTCTCACTCGCGAGAATGGTGCTCTGCCCTGGTCCCTTGAGTCTGCAGTGTCCATTGGATTGCACACGCTCTTTAGTGGCATTGAACGTTCAACACCCAACATTACTTGAGCGTAAGCAGCCCTCAGCTGCCTCAGTTCCTTCGCAGCCGCTGCAGAGAGCTCAGAAAACCCGTCCCGGATAAATAAACCTGCCAGTCCCCTGAGGGGAGCTTTTAGTGGCTTTGCCGTGGTTCCACACTGAGGGCTGGAACTGAGCTCCCTGAGGGGTTCAGAGGACATGCTACTTGTCCAGCCCTTGAAGCCTGATGCATGTGTTGGGAGCATGGTATGTCCGAGGGAAGTGCACTCCCTGGTATACTCTGTCTGCTGAGCATTTGCTTCTGGAGTGTCGTGAGAGAGACCCTGGGGCTTCAGCCATATTGTACCAACAGGGTGCTGAAAGGTTTGTGCTCCGAATAATACCCAGGACAACCCTCATCAACTCCTAGACCCACTGTGACTAAGTGGGCAAAGCTAATGCCTCTGCATTCAGAAGGGGTTCCAGTGTGGATTTTCTAACTCCTTGATATTGTCTCTCAAGGCCCATTCCTTCCTCTGGCTTCAGCGGACAGCCTGGTTATTGAAAGGAAAGCCTTAGCAATGCTCCATCAATCTGCCAGAGTCATCCAGACTTTGCTAGCCCCCAAGAGAGCCTCAGCTTGAGAGGCATACTCTTCCATCTGGTCCAGGGTCAGCGGCTGGTGCCAAGAGCATGGGGCGGACCCCAAGAAACTGGGGATTTCAGCCATTTTGGACGTTCTCCAGGAAGGCCTAGACAAGGGCCTTCAATCCAGCACCACAGCTCACCAAGTTTCTGCTTTCAGGAGCATCTTTTTTTATGGGGTCTGCAGGATCCTTGGCAGAGAACCCCCAGACTGCCAGGTTCCTCAGAGCGGTCAGGCCAGTCTTCCCAAAATGGGATCTGCTGCAGTGTTTGAAGGCTCTAACAGCCCCTGACATCAGTGTTCATAAAAATCAGTTTTCTTGTCGCTATCCCATCTGCTAGATGGGTATCAGAGCTGGCGTCTTTGTCTGTGCAGGAAACAGGGTGGTGCTGAGAACTAGAGTCCTTTCTTCATGAAGTAAATTCTCCCTTCTGTAGTTCCCAAGAAGCCGTCCGTCCTTCGTTCAGTCTGAAACCGCAAGATCTGGTAAAGGAGTGGCACATCCCAGAGCTCAGGAAAGTGGTGGAAATCTACATCAACGGCATGGAATCCACAGCGAGGTCAGGTGTCCTGTTTGTGTCCTTCCAATCTAAATGTCAAGGACTCAATTTCCAAGTCGTCCATCGCTAGGTGGCTTCGGCTCTGTATCGTTGAGGCATACAAGGCATCAGAAGCTCGGCTCTGGAGGGTATCAGCACACTTCACGAGAGCTCTAGCTGCCTCGTGGGTGGAATGAACGAGATTTTCCGCATCGAAGATTTGCAGAGCAGCCGGCATCTTCATCAGTCACGAGAAGGTGGACTTTCTGTCCTCAGCAGAGGCCTCCTTTGGCAGGCAGGTGCTGCAGGCGGTGGCCCAAAAATTATGTTGCCCTTTGAGCAATTCTTACAAAATAGGGTGGTCCCCTTTTCCCCCCCTCTTCTGTCTCATTGCTGGATTTCTTTCCTTCCCCTCCCAACCTCCGTTCACTGCTTGCTACTTCCCTGACGTCTCAGAATTGTGGGAGATGCTGGGCTGCAGAATGGAAGTTGTTGTTTTTTCTTTTTTTACTGATAACCTCCTTTCTGCTGGCAGCATCTCCGACAGTTCCACCCACCCTAGACGGGGTTGTGCCAAAGGGTCAGGTATTTTCTTTGTGCTGGATCATTCCGATGCAGGCCGTATGCCGGTTTTCCAGAGCTGCTCTGCTCCCGTGGAAGTTGCGGATCTCTTTCTACGAGTTCTGGACAGCTTTGGAATGACTCATCTGGCAGCAAGCAAGAGCAGGGGGGTGGCCAGAGCTTGTGATGCTGCTACTTTGTGTGAACAGCAGCGCGGAGAGGACCAGACTAAGTGTCGTGGAGTTGAGAGACGCTGCTAGCGGAACGGAGATTATCGTTACGAAATCTTCCAATTCCTTGTCCTCCTTCCCCTCCACTGCCCGTGCTGCTTTGTTACACTCTTTCGCTTCAGTCTAAACGGTAAACTCCTTGGGACAGGGTCCATCTCTGTCTTTGTACAGCACCCAGCACCCTGGGTTCCCTGATCTTGACTGGGGCCTCTGAGCAACTGTGATAGAATAACAATAACCGTGGTTTGTGTGTGAGGGAAGCGTGCAGAGCTGCGCCCGTGAGACTCAGCAGCCCCCATACGCCAGCACGGCAGCCACATTCCAGTGCCCAGGGACTGGGCGGGTGTCTGCAGGGATGGGGACTGTTTGCTACTGCACCTTGCATCAGGCCAACTCCAGCTCCCCTTCTCTCTTCTTCCTGTGCAGCATGACCTGTGCCAAATGCAACCATGGATTTTGCTGGCGTTGTCTCAAGCCCTGGAAGCCAACGCACAAGGATTATTACAATTGCTCTGCCATGGTGAGTGTTTGCTGCGTGTGGGCAGTTTGGATACTCCTTGGGGTGAGGAGAAACTTCGGGACTCTGGGGGATCTCCTCTCGTGCTTGGCCTTGGTGTGGAGCCGGGCTGTGGCATTTGGTGGTTGTGGGCTGTGCGTGTTGTGGCCCTCCTGTGTTGACCCCCATGGAGAAATCTCCGGGTAATTGCTGCCTTTCCCTGCAGGTGAGCAAAGCAGCTCGGCAGGAGAAGCGTTTCCAGGACTACAATGAGAGGTGCACTTTCCATCATCAAGCAAGGGTAAGGGCTCCTCCTCCCACACTCCGGGCACGGGCCCTGCCTCCTAACCCCAGGCGCCCATGGCAGGCGATTCAGAATCCAGTGTGGCTGGAGTTGAGGACTGGGCTGCAGACCTGTGTGGAGGAGAGTTGAGCGTGTCACCTTCCCCCGTGGCGTGTGATAAAATTCTCTTGCAGTATGCGCCTCTCTGCCGACTCTGATTGGGAGCCTGGCTTTTGGATTCCGCACGCTGAGCGTGGGGATGAGGCTGGTGGGGGTGGCAGAGAACAAGTCCGGTCCAATAAGGACGTGTAGACTTCTGTGCAGACCACTGGTAGGGGATAGAAGCTGCTGGAACTTTGCTGCCACTGCTCCTCAAAGACCTTGCCAAGGAAAAGGACAGGATCGGCCTGGTAGAGCCTGCCATGGAGCAATGTCTAAGCTCTTGGGGCATTAGCTCTTCATTAGATTATACCAGCTGTGAGGGGAGGGAGTCAGTTTTCACAGGTGGTCAGCCAGGCATTCCCCAGCAATTCTAGGTGCAGATTCCATCACAGCAGCTGAGATGGAGACTGGTGTTGCTCGGAGGCACCTCGGTCTCAGCAAGGCACAGTTGGTCACAAGCTCTTTGCATTGAGCAGACTCACCGAACAGAATAGCTGGGCTGGCGCTGTGTTCGTAACAGAGGGACGAGGCAGAAACCTCTCTGAACCGGGGAGCTCAGTCCTTTGTAGAGAAGAGGAGGGGAGGCTGAGCCCTTTTGGTTGGGGGAGTGATCTGGAGCCGATGGAGGGTGAAATTGGGAGATGACTTCGCTCTTGGTGGTTGTAGGAATTTGCTATGAACCTGAGAAACAGAGTTTCTGCCATCAGCGAGGTGCCGCAGATTCGGACCTTGACCTTCGTTGTGGATGCCTGCAAAGTCCTGGAACAGGCGCGGAAGGTAAGTGCGTGAGGAGTGGGAGACTGGTCGGCTTTATTTCGGGGTATTACAGCAGTGCTCAGTGACCCCGGCTGAGAAGGGGGCCCCGTGGCACCATACAAGCACATACTAAGAGAGAGTCCCTGCCCCAAAGAGCTTGCAGGCCAAATAGCTAAAATGGACACAGGCTTGGAGGGGGAACGAAGGCACAGAGAGGGGAGTGATTGGTCCAGGGTCACGCAGCAGGGCCAGGACTAGAACCCAGGTCTCCTGAGTCCTGGTTGGTGTTTTAACCACTAGTCCATGCTGCCTCTCCAGGCTGATCTGTCATTGAGCCATAGACACCAGAGAGGGGAAAATCCTATTAAATTACCTAGTCCATGCCCTGGTGTCAGTGCAGGGGTGTACCTAATAGCCTTCACCCGGGCTTTGCCTTGTCCACTTGGAAATGTCCCAAATGATGGAACTTCCCCAACCTCCCTTGGGAGACCTTTCTAGAAGCTAACACGTCTCACTGTCAGGACGTTTCTCCTGATGTTCAGTCTGTAATTCTCCTTGCTTCATTCTACCTCAGAATTCCTAAATCCACTCCCTCCTTGGGATCCACCTCTCCCGTATCTGGAGACTGGTGCCATGTTCTCAGGTTAGGCGTCGGCTATGCCAGACATATGGAGCCCTTTGAATTTTGCCGTGCAATCCCTCTAGCCCCCAGATAATTTCTGTGACTCCTTCTGCGCTGCCTCCCGCTAGTTTCGGTAGGTCGGGAATGTGCCCAGAAAAATGCAGCGGTCCAGATGTGGACTCTTATTTCCCTGCTCCATGACGTGATGCCCTGCCTTGCTGCAAAGCTGTAGGTGATTGGCTGCGCCAAAAAATTAAAAATTCTACCCATAATATTTTAATAGCATGCAAAATTCTGCATATTTTATTTGTCAAAATAACACAATATAATTTCACCAGTTTCAATTATTTTTGGTCATTTATTTCAAAATACCTGTCAGCAAGTATGTCTGTAACACTACAGACAACAAAAAAGATTCAGGAAATGTTTTTTAACAAATAGATTCCTTACTAGGCATGTTAATACAGAACTCTGAGTAATAATTCATTTAAACTACAATACAGAATCATATTTCCCACACTCCTCAGAAGCAAAGGCTTGGGTGAGTCAGGGGTAATGTAGGATCTAAAGGAGAGGGAAGTAAATTTCTGGGAAAGAGCCTAGGTGTGAACTTGGAGGGTTGTTGGGTATGGGTGGGAAAAGTATGGAACAGGGTTTTTGCGGGGCGGGGAGGGATTGTTAGGCAGCTCCCCCCCCATGCAGACCTGGCTGAACCCTAGCTTCTCCCATTCAGTCAGGCACATCTGCCCCTGTCCCCATGTGTTCCTGCACCCCCATGTGTCCTTGTACCCCCTGTCCACATGTGTCCCTCCACCCCCACTCAGACCATGTGGCCCTGTACCCCCTCCCCTGTCCCTAGGTGTCTCTGTGTCCCCACCCAGCCACCCCATGTCCCCATGTAGCTTTGCACTTCCTCCCCCATCACCATGTGACCCTGCACCTCCACTCCCATTCAGTCCCTGCCCCAGTCTGTCCTTCCCCACTAGCCCTTATGAGCCCCTGTCTGACACCCCCCCCAGCACCCCACATTGTCTGTCTCCACATAGCCCCTGTCTCCTAACCTGGCCCACTGCGAAGAAGGCGGTCTCTTTCTCTTCCCTCGCTGGCAGGGAGCTGCTGCTTTCCATCGCCACAGCACTCTCTGGTGGGCAAAAGGTGGAACTGCAGCAACATTTTGACAGAACCTTTTTTCTGCACAAAAAATGAAAAATATGCGGGGCTCATTAATTATGCATGCGCACAGTAGCACAGAATTCCCCCAGGAGTAAAGAACACCTCTGTGCATCTCTGCTCTGAGCTCTCAGGAAGGGTAACAGGCCCTGTGGCAGCTCTTCTGTGCTCCTCTTCTGTTTACTTCCAATCCTGCTCTAAAAGTCGGTACCTCCTTTGTTTCCTGCACTCGCCTGGTGCCACCCACGTTCAGCATGGTTTTTCAGAAATATTTCAGTGGTTGGTTAGCTGTTTCCCGCAGGTCTAAACTGGCGAACATGTCTGTGTTCATGCTTTCCTGATAGAGAAGGCAATTTACCCGGCACCTGAGCCCTTGGGTAGCATCACATTGTTCAAACTAATCTTGTCTGTCATGTATAAATGGCAGCTGAGTGTGTATGCCATTAATGCTCCTGTTCTTCCTCTCCCTGTTACTGTGCCTGTCTTCAGTTCTTCTCTCAGGGCCTCAACAGCACCCTTGAGTGTAGTGAACCCTGCTTCACGATTGTTATCTATGCATAACAATCCGAGAGTGGCTCCTTCTGGCCCCGTCTCCTGGTCGGTGTTTGGAAACCAGCCTCCCCTGGGCTCGTCTCAATCTGGGACTGTATTTTTGATAGTCATTTAATTGGTCGGTGAGCCCCGGGGAAAGGAATGTACCCCTGAGACTGGCTGAACAGAGCCGGCATCTGGGCAGTGCTCCCTGGGCCTGGGAAATACCTACAACTTTCAACCCTGAAAGTCATAAAGGGCAGTCTAATGCTAGAGAGAGTGGATTGGAAACCTGGCTGCCTGGCATGGACACTTTCCAGTCACTCCTAGTAAACCATAAACTCCCTGCTTTGATCCAGCGTCCTCTGAGGATGGAGGAGTTCTACAACGATCCTGCTCTTCTTAGCTAGACAGGGCTCTGCAGCTCGCTGTCATGATGGCACATGCAGCCACCTCCCGTCAGAGAGGAGAGCACGGCCGCCGTTAGGGAGCTGGCTCTAGATGTGAGCTGGGTGTGAAGATGAGGGTTCATGCTGCTTGCTCTCCATCTGGCTTGGCTACCTTCAGGTGCCGGTCAAGCCCTGCTATCATTCTGTTCTGTTCCCAGTTCCTGTCCCTCTGTCATCGCTGTAGCATGTGCAACCACCATAGAAACCAGCGTCTGCTTGTCACACACGTGTAGCTCTCCTGGCCTCGGGGCTTAAGGAGCACCACTGACCGGGTTCTCCCGTGGACGTCTGTGGAACCTGCAAGAGGCGTTTGCGATAGGAAATGCCCGTGGGAACGTGTTTGTGTTGAGATGCAACCCTACGAAGCCCCACTCGCCCTCTCCTGCCTGCTGCCAGGCTGAGTTTTCTTACACTCCCACCTCAGCTAGTTCCTGCCTTGATTTAACTCAGCGCGTCCATGAATCTCGTGACTGTGCACACGTCTAGTTTGGGCGTCCCAGCGAGCCTGGGCGTGTGCCTTGCTCGGCGCCGTTTGTGCCATCCCTGACCGCTCTTTGCTCACCCTGTGGTGCCAGTTCACGTGCTGTCTGCACTTTGACGTTGGACGGGTACCCCTGGGTCCGAGCTGGGACCGCCAAAGGCCACCCAGCGCGCTGCAGCTTAGAGCCCCTGGCTGTCCTGTCCGTGCCGGCCCTGGGCGCTGACAGCAGGCTCTGTGCTCTTCCAGGTGCTGGCTTACTCCGCAGTCTACAGTTACTACAACCAGGACACCGAGAAGATGGATGTAATGGAGCAGCAGACCGAGAACCTGGAACTACACACCAATGCTCTGCAGATCCTTCTGGGTGAGGGGATGGCGCTGCTGCGCAGTGAGGGAAGCGGGCTCTGTCCTGGGATTGGGTTGGAGGTGTCCATCCAGGAGCTGCTCTGGCCTGGTTCTGCTTAGCTTATCTGACTGGTTCCAGTGCAAAGGGATCCGACGCAGATTTTTAGCAGGGAGGGTAATTAACCACTGGGGCAGTTTACCGAGGGGTGGCCTGGATTCTCTGTCCGTGGTTGGCTGGGTTTCTAAGGGAGCTGCTCTAGTTCAAACAGGAGTTTGTGCCCTGTGCTATACAGGAGGTCAGACTCCAGCACAGTGGTTCCTTCTGGCCGTGGGTACCTGGGAATCGAATCTGGCTGCTGGCAAGCCAAGGCAGAGCAAGAGGGAGTCTCCATCACTTCCTCCTGCCCAGCCCTGCCCAAAGGAAAGCTGCTGCGAGCAGGCCGGGACCCGGTCACTCGGCTCTCGCTTCTGGTGACAGGTCCCTGCGTAGGGCTGCTGGGTAACGCTGCCTCTCTTGTGTTCCAGAGGAGACGCTGCTGCAGTGTCAAGACCTGGCCTCCTCCGTTCGGCTGCTCAAAGCCGAGCATTTTAACACGGGCCTGGAGCTGGTGCGCAGGATCCAGGAGCGGCTCCTCGCCATCCTGCAGCACTCCACTCAGGTACCAGCTGCAGGGGGGACGGGAGGGGAGGGCAGGCCTTGTCCCCTGAGCTGTGCCATGGAGTGTGAGTGGGCCGGCAGGTGGTGAAGCCTTGTCCAAGTCCCCACATCCGTCTCCGGCTCTGACTGCTCTTCCCTCCCGGCAGGATTTCCGCGTCGGCTTCCAGGCCCGGCCAGGCTCGGACCAGAGGGAGATGAAGTCAAATGTGCCTAATGCAGCCCCGCCTTACAAAGAGTGAGTTTCCTTCGTGGGGGGACCCTGGGGAGGGAGGGGAGGAGCGGGATGCTGGTGTTTCCGACTGAGCTCAGTGAGATGCAGAAGTGTTGCCTCTTTTCCCTGGAGCATCTGCTGCAGGCCCCAATGTCAGAGACACCCAGGTCTGATCCAGTCTGCCCATTGCTATGAGCCTATGGACCCAAGCTGGTGGATCTGGGGCTAAGCGAAAGGCAGCCAGAGTGGGTCTCCCCACTTCCGAGGGCAGGGTTTTGAATTCTTTCCAGAGTCCTGGGCTCTAGCCATCGCCAGAGCTGGGGTGTCAGACTTTGTGATCAGTGGCCCCATCAGGCCTGGCAGGAGACAGGCTGTCCCGGGAGCAGCCTGGCTGTCCCGATGCAGAGGGCCCTGATCACCCGACTCCTAGGGGACTGACAGCTGCAGTGCTTCTCGGGCTGGGGAGCCAGGCAGCACCCCCGATGGCCCATGGATGCGGGTGGAGGGGAAGGACCCCGGGCCCGTCTCTGAGCTCAGTTCTGCATCCCAGACCTGCCTGGCTTAGGCAGGAAACGCTTGGCGTGCACCGACTCTTTGTTGCTTCTGCGCAGGCTGAAGTTCGACGGGGCGTCCGACTCCCCTGACACAGACGAGGGGGCCAAAGAGGAGGAGGAGGAAGATGAGGAGTATGTCCCAGAGTGGCAGGAGGAGTACGATGACGAAGACCTTGATGACGACAACTTTTCCTATGACGATGAATCGGAGAATCTAGAGCGCGATTCCTTCTTCTTTGACGACGAGGACGAAGCTTATGACTAGAGGTGACCCCCGAGCCCATCTTAGAGCCTAACGTGACCACCTCTCCTCTGCCAGCCAGCTCTGACACACACCGCCACGCCCTGCTCTGCCCCAGCCATGGTCGGGGCTGGTCGTTAGTTTCCAATAAAGGGAAGTTTCCTTTTAGGGCTGGTTGCTCCGTGACTCTGTTGAACTTGCTTGGCCACTGCCCCTGGGCCCAGGTCCCACAATGCCCTTACCAGCCCTGGCAAGAGGGGATTACCTGTTACCTCTGCTCCTTTTCCAGCGCATACCCCCGCAGCATACGGCAGGCCCCAGTGGATCTCCGCAGAGCAGCATCTGGCAGCCTGCAATGGGTTTCCTTGAAGGCCTGGCCCCTGGGGAGGGTGGACAGACCCAGTCGGGTGTGTGAAGGAAGGTGCTTTGTGCAGGGTCCCATCCTTTCTCCAGTAACAGTGTGTTCCCACCTGCCTGGCTCCTACCGTCTCAGCCCGGCACGCCAGGAACTAGCATCTCCCAGCCTGGGGAAAGGGGGGGTGGATCCCACATGCTGGCTCCTGGTGCCTGCAGTGCCTCTGGAAGTAACGTGTCTGCCCCGCTGGCCCTGGGTGAACTCCGTGAGGGAGAAGTTCAGAGTGTGGGGCTGCTCCCCTCCGCTGCCCTGCATCGGCCGGAATGGTGGCAGGCCTGGCAGGGCAGTGCACACGGCAACAGTGTCAAGGGGGAGTGGGGACGGTTCTCAAACTAAGTGTCCAAACTGAAGCCAAAGTGCCCCTCTGGAGCTGGCTGGGGGCTGGGCGCGGCCACCCCGGCCCGGCCTGGCGGTGTGTGTTTTGGGCCTGGAGGGGCGCCTTGACTGTAACTGCAGTTTTGCTCATTTGTCATTGGAGCTGTGGCCTTCTCTCGCGTAAAGCGGGGGTCCTGTGGGAAGGCAGGCAGCTGGCCAGGCCGTATAGATAGTATAAATATATATATATATATATGTGCAGAAGCTGTCGTTCACAGATTATGCTTTATCTTTCTGGAAAAGAAAAACCTTACAGATACAACTTCCGTTTATGAAATAAACGGCTTTTCTTCTAGCACCGGCCTCCGTGTCCTCCTGTGGGGCTGGGGGGTAGTGGGGACTCCCAGAAGAGCCCGGCCCATACATCAGAACAACCTGACATGGCCCTGTTGCTTCTCGAAGGTGCCCCGTTTTACGGAGAGGCAGTGGCTCGGCCACGGTCATCCAGGGGGCTAGTGGTGGAACGAGGAGAAAACCCGTCTCCTGACTCTTGTCTCCAGGCCCTGGACCATGCTGGGTGCTCTGAGCCATAGTCAGAGCCGGCCTCTGTCCAGCCAGGCAGTAGCTGGGAACTGGTCAGGATACGGCAAAGAATCCCCACCCCCGCTGGTCCATGTGGGAAAGAAATGACTTCTCAGCGGGAATCTGCCCCGTGGCCCAGGTAATGCACCAGCTCGCTCTAGATGTTCCTGTCCATTTGGCTTGCGATCCCGCTGCACTCCTGTGTGTCCCTGGGCCACTGATTTGGGGCCACCTCTTCCCTATAGGGACGGGCCTGTGCTGGTTAGTGTCAGTGCCAGCAGGTGGTGGGCCCACCCTCTGCTCTGCATTCTGGGTCATTCTGAGAACAGAGACCCCCGGGGGACCCTGGAGCCCGGCAGCCTCATTCTCCCCCCCCCTCTCTGTGTGTCTCAAGCGTTCCACTCCCGGCTGTGAACACTGGCCCTGCCCAATCCAGAGTGTGCACGATCCCGGTGCCCCTTCACTCTCACACGCCATATTAACTGGTCAGCCCTTGTGCACCGTCTGGAATAGCTGATGGTGAAAATACTGATGTCGTCTGTCTCCTAGAGTAGCTGACTCGTTTTCTGTATGCGCTCATGTAGAAGCAACTGGGAAGATGGAAAGAATCCTTTCCAGGCCCGTGGGAAATGCCTCTCCAAGATTTACCAGCCACTAGCTCATGAGATGCAGCTTTTACCTGGTACCAGCTAGTGTCCCAGAGCTGGATCGGAGACAGGAAAGCTGATGCCCCGTTTCAGATTGAGCTGAAAGTGATGGAGATGGAATGTACCCGTGTTCCCACCCTACACACGACTGTCATTCCTGTATCAGGCATGTCTTGTGAGGCATCATTTGAAAACTCACCCTGGGCTGGTCAGTATCGTCCTGGTAAAATAAGCGTGGCACTGCTGTATGTCAAGTTATAAGATTCCCCTGCATGGTGTTATACATTCATGTTCCAAATCTCACAGTCCTGCCCAGACGGAGGTTGGCAGATAGGTCTGTCCTAAACAAAGGATTGTGTATTCTGCTTAATTTGCATTTAAGTGTTAAACAGAGTCATCAAGCAGGAAGGGAAACAAAAGATGCTCAAACAGGTGACAAGACCCCAGCAGGGAACATCTTTCCCCATAGACTCTTTGTCTCTTGGTGCCCAGCTGAAATGTTTTTCAGGAGAGGGCCGGAAACTATCAAACCAGCCAAAGGCTGCTTGTGACGGACCTCGGGCCAGGAGAGGAGCCTGCCCTACCTGCAGTGGGGGCAAGGCAACGTCTCGTCTTTCAGTCCCCGCTCGGCTCTCGCAGTAAGCCAGGTGCTGACTGCTGCTGTCTTTGCACACTAGTGAGGTGAGGCAGAGTCACTAGTGGGCTGTCGCCTACCTTCCTTCTCCGGCCTGACAGCACAAGGCCTATATAGCTTGTTAAAGCCGCCAGGTCTTGCTGTAGTTGGGGGTCTCAGCCGTCTCCTTCCACCATGGCCACTTAACCTCTGGGCCCCGTCCCATCCTAGGCCCCACCTGGGCTCTGGCGTGTGGAGGTTCTGAGCTTACCTGAGAAGGGTGCATGGGGAGACAAGTGGTGCCAACTTTCCAGCTGCCAGGGGTCCAGCTCTGAGGCTCCCCATTGAAACCTGGATCTCCATGGGGGTCCCTGAGAGGAACAAAGTCTGGGGTCAGACAGTTGGAGACTGAAGCAGCAGTCCCAGCAGCGCTGAAACCCAGGCTGCCTGTGTGGGGAGGGTGACCCTGCGGGAGAGCCTGGGGGGCTGTCTGCACCTTCCCTGGGCACAGGCAATGCAGCGGTACCGGTCCCCTACAAGGCTCAGACAGGACAGAAGGTGCCTTCCCCTCTCCCCAACCTGCATCTTCCCCTCCCTTTTGTTACTCTGATCGCATGTGAAATAAGACATCTGCTCTGTGAACCCCTCCCAAGAGTTCCCTGGCCCTGGAAGTCCATGTGCAGGTATCACATTGGTAAGGTACCACATGCTGGACCTGTCGCTAGCTCACGTTAAGGTGGGTAACCCGCCATCTGTCTCAGCACCTCAGCCAGGGGAACAGGACGAGGCAGCAGGGAACTGCATGTTCTCTGCCGGGACACTAATGTGGTGGCTGCAAGAGAGGCAGCAGGTCCAGGGACCTTCTTATCCAGTTTGCATGGAAACCAACCCCCTGCTCAATCATATGGTCTTCACGCTGTCAGCCAGACTCTTCTGTGCATGTTTGTATCTAGGGCATCACCACTGGGGCCTGCTTAGCCCTCCGGCTGCGTTCACCTCTCCTCGGAACGGAGTGTCTGGCTGTGTGGTTTGGAAAAGACGTTTCACGTCCGAAAAAGGGACACTTAAAACACTACTCGTCACTGGCCACTAGTCGCTCCTGGAACAGTAGCAGAGTGTGTTCCTATTGTCCTCGCCAGGGAGCAGCATTGCCTGTTTCGCTGCACAGAAGGGCTTCGCTGTGGGACCCTTTGCCCACCACGGCAACATCTTATACCTGTAGGCACCAGCTGGTCCTGCAGCTGCTGCCCCCGGGAACATGGGCATGTCGAGGAAAGACTGAGCACAAGAGCAGACGGACAGGCAGGTTCAATATGAAGGAGTGGCAGTGGTGCGGTGACCAGGTGGTGGGGGGCTGAGTGTTACCCCCTGCTCCCCGAACACGGTCGCTGTGCTGGTTGGGGTTGTTCAGTGTGGAAGTGGCTCTGCTGGGCAGTACGTACGGTCCTGAGAGGAGACAGTCGCAGCATGCCCAGCTAAATATCCGCTGACAGGAGGCCCTTTCTCATCAGGGCGGGTGGGAGGGCGGGACAAAAGCCCCTAATGGGGCGTGGAAACCTGTCAAAAATGCATGGTGATGAGTGCTATCGAGGCCATTACTACTTGGATTTCATCACTGAGCAGGGCAGACAAAGAAATGCTTTCTAGTGCAAATCAGCCTGCAGCACTACTGGTAGAATGCGTTGGGTCTTGGGAGACCTGGGTTCTAGTCCCAGCTCTGCTCCTCGGCCAATCATGCCTCTCCCTGTGCCTCAGTTTCTGCATCTGCAAAATGGGCATACTGACCTCCTTTGTAAAGTGCCTTGAGATCTACTGCAGGAAAAGCGGCATGATGGTGTTACTATTAATGAGAAGCTTTATAGGAGAAGTGGTTGTGAACACTTCCCAGTGCTAAAAAGAGTTGTACTCACTTTTCAAATGGCCAAGCCAGGGCAGGCAAACCGCATAGTACAGCCTGCCCCTATTTCTGAATGTGGTGGTAGGCCTGATCTATTGACTGCTCATAGGGATGAGCTGGAATTGGGTTACTTAGAACAAATGGTGTATTCAATAGGCGAGGAGGTGCTCTCAAGTCTAGGTGTTGGATGCTGGCCCTACCTGAGGTCTTTGGTTTTGTTAGCTTTTTATTACATTCTTAATGCGTTAGGGAGATTGTCATTCAATTGTAAAGTGTGGGGGGTTTTTAAGAAAAAAAGTCCGTGCACGTTTCTCCTGTTTTTTGGGGCTTGCATAACTTGGATTCAGTTTTGAAGTACAGTTAAAATCCATGCGGGGTTTGTGTCATGAGCTTCCCTCTTTTTTCCTCTCTCCTTCTCTCTCTTTCCGTTACCAGCCATCGCCCACAGAGGACACATTCCGAGAGTAAAACGGATTGCAGAGCCCATGAGGGCCTGACCACCTTCAGCCCTGTAGAGGGCAGCGTCTGCAAGTTCAAACAGGCAAAGCTGTTAGTAGTAGCGGCTACGGGTGTATAAGTTGCAGGGCTGGCTGAAAAATTTCAAGTCATGATTTTTGCAACATATTTGTGAAAAATGTGTCCTACCTGATGAATTCTAAGGAGCAGCTGACTACTCCTGAGTGGAAACCGAGACCATCCCTGGCAGGTGTTTGTCCAGCCTGTTCTTGCAGGTGAAGATTAGCTAGTGTGAGTTGTATACACACAGCATCTAGTTTGTAACATGTCAGTTAAAACATCTTCCATGCTGCGGAACCGAATCGTGGGCACGTGCTAAATACCAAAACTAACTTGTCTCGTAATGACAGAAGCTAGGGTGGCACTTGGGAAAAGATGAGTCACCTGCAAACTCCTTACAGCCCTGTCTGGGGCGGAGAACTGCAGACGCCATTTCTCTCCAACCCCTAGACTGAGCTGTTCTCCCACACACGCCCCCCCCCCACACACACACCCCGAATGAGCCTGGTTTTCTTGAGGACAGAGTTGAAGTTCTCCCCAAGGAACGTGTTAGCGATGTCCCCAGGAAATAGTATCCCCAGTCAAATGTTGCTTGTCTTAAAAGAAGATGGTTTATGGCCAAACCAAGGCAATGAAGGCTGTGAAAAGTGTCCAGTGACCAGACCACAGGTCCTCGATCCATCTCTTTTTTGTGGACAAAACAAAAAAATGGTCATCAAGGTTATTGTATTTGATATAGGTTCTTATACGGTGCTCATCACTGGTGTATCTGAACACCCAGGGCCGGCTCCAGGCACCAGCCAACCAAGCACGTGCTTGGGGCAGCACCTTCGGGTGGGGCAGCACTCAGGGGTTTTGTTGTTTTGTAAAAAAGACCCAACACTCTTCCGCGGTGGCGCTCTTGGGAGGGGTGCGCTCGGTGAGGCGGCATGGGTATCCATTACAAAGCGGTTAGTTCTACTTTTCCCATTTCTTCCAGCCCATCTGCGAGGACACTAACAACGCGGGGCCCGTGCGGAGGCCAGCTAGGATTCCAATAGCATTATCTGCGTGCCAGCAGGCACAGGGCTGTCAGCTGCATGGGGTGAGCTCGTTGAAATAGCGCAGCAGCAAACTGTCCACAGCGGAGTGACTAATAGGAGACGCCTTTGCTCTGCTGAGCAGCTTGTGAGCTAGCAAGGCACGTTTTCTCATGGCAGCACAGGAGAACATCCGAATGGCTCTGCTGGGTCAGACCAAAGGTCCATCTAGCCCTGTGTCCAGCGCCAGATGCTTCAGAGGGAATGAACAGAACAGAGCAATTATCAAATGATCCATCCCCTGTCGTCCACTCAGCTTCTGGCAGTTAGAGGTTTAGGGAAACACAGAGCATGGGGTTGCATCCCTGACCATCTTGGGTAATAGCCACTGATGGACCATCCTCCAGGAACTTATCTCATTCTTGTGTTTGTTTTAAACCTGCTGTCTATTAACATCATTGGGTGACCCCTTGAGCCTGTGTTACGTGAAGGGGTAAATAACACTTCCCCATTCACTTTCTCCACTCCCTTTCTGATTGTATAGACCTCTCTCGTATCCCTCCTCCTCGTCTCCCAAGATCAACAGTCCCAGTCTTTCTAATCTCTCCTCATACGGAAGCTGTACCGTACCCCTGATCATTTTGATTGCCCTTCTCAGTAACTTTTCCAATTCTAATATTTTCTGAGATGGGATGACCAGAACTGCACATAATATTCAAGATGTGGGTACACCATGGATTTATATAGTGACATTATGATATTTTCTGTCGTCTTAGCTATCTTTTTCTTAATGGTTCCTCACATTCTGTTTGCTTTTTTGCCTGCCGCTGCACACTGAGTGGATGTTTTCAGAGAACTATCCACAATGACTCCAAGATCTTTGCGTGGTAACAGCTAATTTAGACCCCATCATTTTGTATGTATAGTTGGGATTATGTTTTCCAAGGTGCATTACTTTTCACTTATCAACATTGAATTTCATCTGCCATTTTGTTGCCCACTCACCCCATTTTGTGAGATCCCTTTGTAACTCTTTGCAGTCAGCTTTGGATTTAACTATCTTGAGTAGTTTTGTATTGTCTGCAAACTTTGCCACCTCACTATTTACCCCCTTTCCTAAATCATTTGATATGTTTAACAGCACAGGTCCAGTACAGATCCTTGGGGGACCATTATTTACCTCTTTCCATTGTGAAAACTGACCATTTATTCCTACCCTTTGTTTCCTGTCTTTTAACCAGTTACTGATCCACAGGAGAACCTCCCCTCTTAGCCCATGACTGCCTACTTTACTTAAGAACCTTTGGTATGAGACCTTGTCAAACCAAGGCTTTCTGAAAGTCTAAGTACACTATATCAACTGGATCACTCTTGTCCACATGCTTGTTGAGGCCCTCAGAGAATTCTACTAGACTGGTGAGGCATGATTTCCCTTGACAAAAGACGTGTTGACTCTTCCCCAACAAATCGTGCTCCTCTATGTGCCTGATAATTCTGTTCTTAACGATAGTTTCAACCTATTTGCCTGGTACTGAAGTTAGACCTACCAGCCCATAATTTCCAGTATTGCCTTTGGAGCCTTTTTAAAAAAAATAGACATTACATTAGTTTACCCTCCAAGCATCTGGTACAGAGGCTAATTTAAGCAATAGGTTAAGTATCCCAATTAGTAGTTTTGCAGTTTCACATTTGAATTTCTTCAGAACTCTTGGGTGAATCCCATCTGGTCTTGGTGACTTATTACTGTTAAATTTATCAATTTGTTCCAAAAGCACCTCTACTGACACCTCAATCCAGGACAGTTCCTCAGATTTGTCACCTACAAATAGTGGCTCAGTGTGGGAATCTCCCTCACACTCTCGGCAGTGAAGACTGATGCGCAGAATTCATTTAGCTTCTCCGCAACAGCCTTGTCTTCTTTGACTACTCCTTTAGTATCTTGATTGTCCAGTGACCCCGCTGATTGTTTGGCAGGCTTCCTGCTTCTGTCTGACTTAAAAAATATTTGCTGTTTAGTTTCTGTCTCTTGCTAGCTGCTCTTCAAATTCTTTTTTGGAGCTACCTACTTATATTTTTAATTTGACTTGCCAGAGTTTGTGCCTTTCTATTTTCCTCAGTAGGATTTGACTTCCAATTTGTAAAGGATGCCTTTTTGCCTCTAACCACTTCTTTTACTCTGCTGTTTAGCGATGGCGACATGTCTTTGGTCCTCTTACTGTTGTTTTAATTTGGGAGTGTACAATTAGTTTGTGCCTCTATTATGGTGTTTTAAAATAGTTTCCATGCAGCTTGCAGACGTTTCACTCTTTTGACGGTTCTTTTTAATTTCAGTTTAACTCGCTTCCTCATTTTTGCGCAGTCCCCCTTTTTAAAGTTAAATGCTATTGTGGTGGGTTTCTTTGGTATTTTCTCCCCACAAAGATTTTAAATTTAATTTTATTATGGTCGTTATTACCAAGACGTTCAGCTCTATTCACCTCTTGGACAACATCCTGTGCTCCACGTAAATCAAAAATGGCCTCTGCCCTTGTCGGTTCCAAGACTAGCTGCTCCAAGAAACAGTCATTAATAGTGTCTAGAAATTTGATCTCTGCCTCCCATCTGGAGGTGACATGTTCCCAGTCAATATGGAGATCGTTGAAATCTCCCATTATTTATTGGGCTTTCTGTTTTTGTAGTCTCTCTAAGCTCCCTGAGCATTTCACAGTCACCATCACCATCCTGGTCAGATGGTGGATGGTATATTCCTACTGCTAGACTCTTATTGTTCAAGCACGGAATTTCTATCCATAAAGATTCTATGGTGCTGTTTGAGTGACTTACGATTTTTACTGTATTTGACTCTCCGCTTTCTTTCACATATAGTTCCACTCCCCCACCACCATGACCTATTCTGTCATTCCTATTTATTTTATACTGTGTCCCATTGATTATCCTTTTTTCACCAAGTTTCCGTGATGCCTATTATATCGATATCCTCATTTAATACCAGGCACTCAAGTTCACCCATCTTAGCATTTATACTTCTAGAATTTTGTATAGAAGCACTTTTATAAAATTTGTCAGTATTTGTCTGCCTTCATGTGATGTAATTGTGAATGGAACTCTTTTTCATTTGACTGTTTCTCTTCAGTTCCTGCCTGTACTTTGTCAACTTCTATTCTCGCCTCTTTACTAGGCTATCGAGTATCCTGGTTTAATAAATCCTCCCCTAAGGGATGTCTGTGTCCAAACCTTGTGCTTCTAAGAATCTCTTTACATTTCATTTTCCTCGTTATAACTCCTCAGCCTCACCCTAGGAAATTCCTCTACAGAAGTCACTACCAGGGGCACAGTCCCCTGGAGCTCCAATGCAGCACAAACAGACCATGATCATCCCATCCCCGAGACCATGGGGAAGTGACATCCCTTCCATTAAGCCTCACAAACACAAGGGGCTGCAACTCGGTGGAAACAGCAGAGAGAGCTCATCAGAAATAAGTTCCCAATGTTGTGTCTCAAACTAACCAGCTGCTGCAGCCACTCCTTTCCCAGCAAGACCACCCTCAGGAGCCCCAGGGGACCCCTTCCCGTGGGGAGGTGATGCAGCAGTGGGAAAGGGAGGCATCAAAAGCTGTTACTGAAAGGCAATTTCTTCTACTTCCCCCATTTCTTCCATTAAGAACAATGGCCCTGGTCTGTTGTAACTTGCCTGTTATGACATTCCCTTACATACAAGCTGAATTGATCCTGCTTGCCTGGAGGCTGTTTTCAGCATTTCAGACTAGGGACGGGCCTCTAGCCAAATCCCTGACCCAAATACCCCCAAACCTTGGATGTGGGATTGCATATTTCTAACGATACTTGAGGTACATTTTTGCACCCACAAACTTTGCCTAGGTCCCTTTTTCACAGCTAATCTGTCTTCCTAATGGCTTTAAAATCTCATGTCTCCTTCGCCAATCGAACTTGCAGAGAACAAAGCACCGAAACAAATATTGAGCTTTTAAATTAATTATACTGATACATTAGACACAGTTAGGGGTAACTTGGGTCTTATCTCCCTTATTTAAAGCATCTGGATGTTAGGTGATGAACTCTAGTGGAGGGATTTGTTAGTCCAATCTAGTTTTTTATCTGAAAAATTAAAGCATTACTATTCCCATTTTAATTCTAACTGATTTACGTGTAAAGGCTCAGAAAATTCATTCTTTACCGAAAGAGTAAGTGCTGTAATTTTGGGGAGTACATGCTTGAATTTTTATACAAAAATGGAGAGGTTGAATCCCAGCTTTCAATGCAAAACAAAACTGTCTAATCATAGTGTCGAGTATCAGGGGGTAGCCGGGTTAGTCTGTATCCACAAAAACAACAAGGAGTCCAGTGGCACCTTAAAGACTAACAGATTTATTTGGGCGTAAGATTTTGTGGGTAAAAAACCCCCTTCTTCAGATGCATGGAATGAAAATTACAGATGCCGGCATCGTTATACTGACACATGAAGAGAAGGGAGTTACCTCATACATGGAGAACCAGTGTTGACAGGGCCAATACAATCAGGGTAGATGTAGTTCACTCCCAATAATTGATGAGAAGGTGTCAATTCCAGGAGAGGCAAAGCTGCTTCTGTAATGAGCCAAACACTCCCAGTCCCTATTCAAGCCCAAATTAACGGTGTTAAATTTGCAAATGAATTGTAGTTCTGCAGTTTCTCTTTGAAGTCTGTTTCTGAAATGTTTTTGTTCAAGTATGGCTACTTTTAAATCGGTTATAGAATGTCCAGGAAGATTGAAGTGTTCTCCTACTGGCTTTTCTATGTTACCATTCCTGATGTCCGATTTGTGTCCATTTATTCTTTTACGTAGAGACTGTCTGGTTTCGCCAATGTACATGGCAGAAGGGCATTGCTGGCACATGATGGCATATATCACATTAGTAGATGTGCAGGTGAATGGGTCCGTGATGGTGTGGCTGATGTGGTTGGGTCCTATGATAGTGTCGCTGGAGTAGATATGGGGACAGAGTACGCAACGAGGTTTGTTACAGGGTTTGGTTCCTGGGTTAGTGTTTCTGTGGAGTGGTGTGTAGTTGCTGGTGAGTATTTGCTTCAGGTTGTGGGGCCTGTCTGTAAGCGAGGACTGGCCTGCCTCCCAAGGTCTATGAGAGTGAGGGATAGGGACTAAGAGTGGCTGGCGCATTACAGAAGCAACTTTTCCTCTCCTGGGGTTTCTGATTCATAAACTTTCCTCTACGTAAAGTGAGAAGGGGCTGAAAACATGACACATTTACAAAGCTGGAGAGGAAGTTCCGAGGAAGCTTGCAGGCAGGATCGCAAAGGATTACATTGATTGACTTCACTGAGCAGGAGACAGGAAATCCCATGCAATGAGAGATGGGGAAAACTGGAGCAGTAGTTAGAGGCAGGATGAGGTTAAGGGTTATTTTTTTCAGGATGGAGAGGGGAAGAAGCCAGGTCAATGAGGGGCTGAGGGAGGAGATGGCCATGGGGGGCAATGGATTTACGTAGCAGGAAGGGATGGGGTCACTGGGGCAGATGGAGGAGTTAGAGATGCAGAAGACCTTGAGGTCAGTGACAGGGAGAAGGCACAGACAATGTAGGGGAGGAGGGGATAAGGACGGGTAAGGGAGCTCAGCAAGAAACTGCCGCCAGCTCTGACCCTGGTGATTCCAGGACTCTGCTCCCACAGAGAGAGAAAATGGAGTTGTTTCTCTCCTGGCACATCTGCATGTCCATCTCCCCCATGGCTGAGTCCACAGCTACAGGGGCATGGGCGTGCAGGGGCTGTGCACAACATGTGCACATACAGCGGCAGGGTTCACATCTGCAGCTGTCCGGGAGAGGTGCACATCTCCAAAGGCATTTGCGTGCAAGGGCCTTGTGCAAGGACTGCGTGCACTCTGCAGATGCATGCGAGTGTGGGGGCTGTGTACACAACTGGAGGGGGTGTATGGGGGAGGTGCGCATCAGCTGCAGGTGGATGGAGTTGCAGGGGCTGTGTGCACAACTCCAGGTGCATGGGGAGCTGTGCAAATCTGCAGGTGCCTGGTGTGTGTGTGTGTGTGTGGGGGGGGGAGGCGTGTACACGTCTGCAGGTGCGTGGGGGGTTGCAGGGGCTGTGCAAATTGCAGGTGGCTGGCGTGTGTGTGGGGGGGCTGTGTACACAGCTGCAGGTTTACTGGGGGGCGGTGTGGCCAGGTGCGTGTGGGGGGGGGGGGGCGGGGCGGTGTGCCCAGCTGCAGGTGGCGCATGGGGGCGCGAGCGGGGGCCGCGCGCGCGCGCGCGCGCACACCCCGGCAGCCGGGGCCGGCCGCGGCGCAGTGCGCGCGGAGGCTGCAGGGGCGGGGCGGGCCGGGCGGGGCGGCGCCGCGGGTGATGTCAGGCCGATGCTGCTGGAGCCGCGCGCGGTGCATTGTGGGCGAATCCCGCTGCCTGCGCCGCCTCCTGCCGCCGCGGATCCCCAGGCCGGCGCGGGAGGATGCTCCCGGGGGGGGGCCCGCAGCCGCAGCAGCAGCGCCCGGGGCAGGCGGCGGCGCGGAGCCCGGCGGGGCCGCAGTGAGGGCCGCGGGGGGATGCGCCGGCCGGAGAACGGGGCGGCGGCGGGGACCAGGTGAGAGCCGAGGGGGCCGGGCCGGGCCGAGCCGGGGGAAGGGGGCGCTGCCAGCCGGGGGAAGGGGGCACTGCGGGCCGAGGCGCCTCAGCTCGGGGCGCCCGGGGCACTGTGGGAGTTGTAGTTTCGCCCTGCTCCCAGGGTGCGCTCTGGGCGGGGCCGGCCCGGCGCGAGGACTCGTCCTCCCAGCACGCCCCGGGGCAGGGCGGGACAGGGCGGAGTGAGAGGCGGCGCAGCCAATGAGGAGCGGGGACGGACCGACCGCCGGCCAGGCCCCTTGGGATCCTAAACGTGTCTGAAGCGGCTATGTTGGAGGGGGCGGGGCCAGGCGCGGAGCGGGCGGGGGCTAGAGAGGAGGGATACAGGCTTCGCACCTCGCCTGGCTGTCAGCACGAGAAAGTGGGGAGGGCGGGTCCCCGGGGGCTGCAGCTGGGAGGGGGTATTTCTGAGGGGGGAGCTGGGAGGGGGTAACCCCCTTGGAGGAGCGGGGTTCCCTGGGGGTGACGCTGGGAGGGGGTAACCCCTGCGCAGGAGCGGGGTTCCCTGGGGGTGATGCTGGGAGGGGGTAACCCCTGCGCAGGAGCGGGGTTCCCTGGGGGTGATGCTGGGAGGGGGTAACCCCTGCGCAGGAGCGGGGTTCCCTGGGGGTGATGCTGGGAGGGGGTAACCCCTGCGCAGGAGCGGGGTTCCCTGGGGGCGACGCTGGGAGGGGGTAACCCCATTGGAGGAGCGGAGTTTCCTGGGGGGTGACGCTGGGAGGGGGTAACCCCTGCGCAGGAGCGGGGTTCCCTGGGGGCAACGCTGGGAGGGGGTAACCCCTGCGCAGGAGCGGGGTTCCCTGGAGGTGACGCTGGGAGGGGGTAATCCTTGCGCAGGAGTGGGATTCCCCCGGGGACGACGCTGGGCTAGAGTATCCTGAGGTAGGAGCCAGTTCCCCTGGTGGTGTAGCTGGGAGAGGGTATCCTCTGTGCTGTGGCAGGGCTCCCTGGGAGATTAAGGTTGGGAAGGGGTATCCCTGATGGGTTCCTCTGGGGTCACAGCTGGGAGGGCATATCCTGAGGCAGGAGCCAGTTTCCTTAGTGTTGTAGCTGTGGGGAGCAGTGGATTACACTGGGGCTTAGCTGGGTGTATCTGGAGGAGCATCACTGGCGTGGGACTCACGGGAGTGGGTTCTGTTGGAGAGTAGCTTGGAGGAGAATAGGTTCCCTGGGGCTTTAGGGAGAGGGGTATTCATGGGGGAGGAAAGCTGGTCAGCATGCAATGTAGCTGGAAGAGAATATCCCCATGGGACGGGGACAGGATTCCCATGGGGCATAGCTGGGAGGGACGTATTCCCAAGAATGGGAGCGGGTACCTTTGGGCCGTTGCTGGAAGGGAGTCCCTGGGGAAAGTTGAGTGGGTTCCCTGGGTGTTGTAGCTGGGAGGGAATATTTGTGGGAGGGGGCACCTTCCTGTGGAGGCATAGCTGGGAGGTTTTTCCCTGTGGGATGTGAATGGATTCCCCTGGGCTGGTAGATAAGGGTATTCGATGATGGTGGTGGGGAGGAGATCCAGGGGGAGTAGCTGGGATGGGGTATCTCAAGAAGGAGGAGAAGGAGATTTCTCTGGGATGTAGCTGAGTGGGGAATGGTTGTCCTGTGGTATAGCTGGGAACCAGCTTCCTCCCTCTCTCCCCCACCAGCAGATTCCTATTCCTGTAGGGTAGTAGCTGGACGGGGTGTATCTCTGGGGAAGGTGGGGCAGTGTCCCACTTATGATGAATATGGGAGGAGTTATCCCCCGAGGCAGGGGAGGAGGTGGTTCCGTTCGGGATGGTATCTGTGTGGATGGTAACCGTGGGGGTTCTATTGGGAGTGTGTTTGGGAGGGAGGAGTTCCCGCCACCAAGGAAGCTGCTGCTTCTTGAGGATCCCTAGGCTGGTGTCTCTTGTTGTGGGAGCATTGTATCCTCTTTATAGACTTGCGCTTGATGCCCTTTCAGTGGGTGTTGACGGAGCCCATTGCTGGCCTTTGAGCCCATGTATGGCAGTATAGAAGGCTTGAGGCCTGTGGGACTAGTCAATATGGAGAAGCAGCTACTTCGTTCCCCTGGTTTGGATCGGGCCCCGTGGGTCCTGCTGCGTTGTGCCCGCAGGGCTTGGCGCTGTCACTGGCAGCACATGGATCACAGTAGGGAGCCTGGAAGCCTCGTCACTGAGCATAGCTATGAGGAGATCATCACCAGTCCAGCATGGAGGCCTCTGCCCTGTTGCTTGGGGCCGAGGATTCTGGGGGAAGTTGGATTCTGCTGGAGAAGTGTTGCCACTCCCTTCTCGGTGACCAGGAGCAGTGTGAGAGGCTGGGTGTTTGCTAGGCAGGTGGGTGGAATGCCCTCGGTGTGTTCGTGGCATTTGGTCGGGCTCTGGCATCATGGAAGGGCTTGCCCAGAGTTCTCAACTAGCTTTTACCAGCTGGCAAGATCCCTCAGTCCTTTCAGAGGTTCCTTCTGTGTCATCAGTCTGATGCTAGACGGGGTGGCGTGGGGCTTCGCTCTGTGCTGGTGAGGCCTCTTGGGGTTTTCTTTTCTTAGGGAAGTATAATTAGAGCTCTGCACGGCTTGTGATGCTTGGGTGTGATGCTGGCAGTCTGGGTTAGCTAACTTTCTGAGGAGTGGGATTTTTTTCCTTTTCTGGGCTGTAATAGGCTTTCCGGTTCCCCTTCAGAGGTTTTTCATAGGTTTTTATGACTTACGTACATGAGCTCAGCTATCGAAGAAGGTCTTAGTCACACAGAAAGAGAGGTGGTCTTTCACGTAACCTAGTTCAGCGAGAGCTCTGGTGATTAGCGCCATGACCTTGAATTGGACCAGTGCTTAGTGGGGAGCCAGTGTACTGATGGAAGCACTGGGGCGATATGCTCCTGTCTGCCAATGTTTCTGAGCAACTGTAGACCAGTTGAATTTTTTTCAGGGTTTGCTTACTCATTACGGTGTTTTACTCAGTACAGTGTTTTGCAGTGAACCAGCCTGGCTGTAATTTATATGCTCCTTATTCATTAATTTCCCCAGGCTTGAAATGGGAAGTTTAGGCAATTTGGTAAATAGAAGGAAAGGTCATCTAGTTTCACTGCAGCACATGTGAGTGCCTTTGCATTCTCTGTTAAAGTGCTACCTTTCTGTGTCTGGCTACAAACTCCTCACTGGATCACAATGGAGATTCTTGAGCCTCCTACAATAACGCTGCTTTAGGGAACTTGGTGTCTTTTTTTTTTTCCCCCCCGCTTGAAACATGACAATGGGACGTGTTACACCTGGGGTAGGATGCACTATGTCGTGCTGTCGCCACGCTAATAGCTATAAGTCCTGCACATAAAGAGCAGACCTAAAATATGCATCACTGCTGTCTTCGGTAGTTATTACTGTCATTAGATAACAAAAATGATAAATTCTGATCTCCTTTAGAGTGTCTATGTTAGGGGCCTTGTTTGAGCTTCTGTCCCTGTGGATCTCTTCCTCGGTGCACTGGTCCAATGCACAAAAGATGGGAATCTTTTGGGCAAAGTGTCTGTCGGGACTGACTCTGCCCTGCGTGGTGGAATCAACCCCTTCAGATTTTAAGTCATTTCTGTTGTGTGACGGTTTCATTCTCCTTATGGATGGGCATAGTTGGTGTCTCTTCTGCTTGGGTGAGAGCCATCTCTCAGAGTGATGTTTGGTTTGTCTGTCGTTTCCCACCAGGTCTTGTCCCAGGGACACTTGGCTAAATTCTTCCCCTTGGAACAGTCCGTGAGAGGCGCATTGGATCCCATAGGATGGCTTTCTGACTCATAATTGACTCTCTTCCCAGAGGTCCCATTCAGTTAGTGCCCCTGGGAGTAGGGACCATTCTCCTAAACTCCCATGAGTGCGCATAGCCCTCCCTGCTGGCCAGCCTCAGTCCCCTAAACTGAGTTTGGCACCAGCCAGGAGTTTGGCACTAAAGCATGGTATCACCTCTGTACTGAGGCAGGGCAGAATGGACCTCCACTGCAAGGAAGACTCTCGGTGCCAACTGACCTTCCCGGAACGGGAGAGGCCAGAGGAACCCAAGAAGTGCCATAGGCCTTCTGTCTCTTTCAGGTATTCAGCCCTTGGGCCAAGCCATGCCAAGCAGGCTAAAGAGGCTGAAACCTTGAGTTACCCAGCTCTGAAGCGAACCAAATTTACCCTGGCTCTGAAGCCTGGTACTGAGGAACTATCCCTGGTGCTGAAGCTGCTGGTACTAGAGTTGGCTCAGATAAAGGAACCCTTAACAGTCCCAGGAGAGTTGCTGCTGTGTGCTCCTGCTTCAGATTATCACACAGTGCCCTTGGCACTGACTCCAGCACAAATGCTGAAGGTACCACAGGCCCCTGCACTGGTACTGACACACTTCCCACCCTCCCTTAAAGAGCTCAGTTCCAGCTTTAGAGCATGAGTACTCCTCCTCCTTGTTCCCTGCCCATCCTTGTTCCCTTGAATGAAACCCTCTCCAGTTCCTCTTGACTCTCTTCTCCCTGACCTAGGTCAACCTTCTGATCTCCAACCCCTGATAGAGCCCCCCCAAACTACCTGTTACATAGTCCGCTACTCCATGGCAGTCCTCTCTGTGGGTCCACCTCCCCAACGGCTTCTATTACTTTGTATGGCTCTTGCCATCTGGCTCAGAGCTTGCTTTCTGCTGTAGGCACCTGCACCATTGCTTGATCCCCTGCCTGGAATTTCCAAACCTTTGCTTGACAATTGTAATAGGTCTGTTGGCCCCCTGTGCTTTTTCCATGTGTTCTCGCGCTGGGGGGGTAATTTGGGCTACTCTGTCCTGCATCTGCATTGCATATTCAATGATGTTACTTCCCTGGGTAGGCTGTTCTTCTCAGCCCTCCTTGGCAGTGTCTAATATGCTGTGGGAGTGGTGACCATATAGCCGCTCGAAGGGGGAAAACCTGGTGGAAGCCGGAGGAACCTCCCTTATAGCAAATATCAGGTAGTTAGCAAAGTATCCTGATTTCTCCTGTCTTGACTCACTACTTTCCATATCATAGAATCATAGAATATCAGGGTTGGAAGGGACCTTAGTAGGTCATCTAGTCCAACCCCCTGCTCAAAGCAGGACCAATCCCCAATTTTTGCCCCAGATCCCCAAATGGCCCCCTCAAGGATTGAACTCACAACCCTGGGTTTAGCAGGCCAATGCTCAAACCACTGAGCTATCCCTCCCCCCATGCTCTTCAGTGTTCTGTTAAAGCATTTGACGAGGCCATCAGTCTGTGGATGTTTACTGAGGTTTGTAGGGCCTGTATTTAGAGCATTGCACACAGATCTTCCATCAGTTTTGACATGAAGGGGATCCTGTGATCTGTCAGAATCTCCTTGGGTATTCCTACCTAGAAAAAAAATTGGATGAACTCCTTTGCTATCATCTTGGACATTGTGTTTTACAGAGTATGGCCTCCAGTTACCGTGTAGCATAGTCCAGAACCACAAGCGCACTTTGAGCTCAGGCCCACTTCCCCAGTGGGCCTCTCAGGTCCATTGCTATCCTCTCAAATGGACTTCAGTCATCAGTAGGGGTACTGAAGAGGTCCTTAAGTGAGGTTGTGGGCTGTGCAGTTGGCATTTTGGGCAGGAGGCCCAATAGCATCAGACCTCCAGATAGACTTCTGGCCTAAAGAACCTTTATAGGATTCTATCTAGGGTTTTATCCATTCCTCAGTGTCCCCCAAACAAATGATTATGGGCTAGGTCTAATAATGCCCTTTGGTGTCCCGTCTGGCTTTCAAGATATCAAGAGAGGGAGATTCCATCACTTCCCTTGGGAGTTTGTTCCAATGATTAATTACTTTCACTGTTAACATTTGTGCCTAATTTTTAATGTGTTTTGTCTGGCTTCATCTTTCAGCCATTGGTTCATTACACCTTTCTCTGTTTAGATTAAAGACCCATTTAGTCCCTAGTATTTTCTCCCAATGAAGGTATTAATACACTGTAATTAAGTCACGTTTTGATCTTATTGATGATCTGAACAGACTGAACTCTTTAAGCCTCTCACTTCAGCCCTTGAATAATTTTTGTGGCTCTTTGCTGCACCCTCTCCAGTTGTTCAACATCCTTTTCAAAATGTGGATACCAGAACTATGCTCAGTATTCCAGTATCAGTCTCACCGATGCTGTATACAGAGATTAAATCACCTCCAATCTCTTACTCACTATTCCCCTGTTTATTTTGCCTCAGTATCACACTGGGAGCTAATATTGAGTTGCTTATTCATAATGAGCCCTAAATCCTTTTCAGAATCACTGCTTTCCAGGATACAGTTCCCTATTCTGAATGTATGCCATGCGTTCCTTGTTCCTAGATGTATGACTTTGCGTTTGGCTGGGTTGGTGGGATGACTCTGACCTCTGCTTGGATGAGGTGGCGATTATTCCAGGAGAGTGGCGTGTTGGTAACATCTCCAATGTCCATGTCTGGGCTAAAGATCCGATCCAGCAGAGGCACCGACTTTCTAATGTGTCGGGAGGTGCTTGACCCTTGCTCTGTCCCAGGCCCCGCCCCCACTCCCCCCCGTCCCCCAATGTCCCATCCCGCCTCTTCCTGCCTATTCCACCCCTCCCGCAAGCGGCCCTGCCCTCGCTCCTCCCCCTCCCTCCCAGCGCCTCCTGCACATTGCTGAACTGCTGATCTGCGGCGGCTGGGAGGCGCTGGGAGGGAGGGGGAGGATCTGATCGGGGGGCTGCTGATGGGTGCTCAGCACTCACCATTTTTTTCCTGTGGGCGCTCCAACCCCGGAGAACCCACGGAGTCGGCGCCTATGTTAGCCAGCATGTGTCTGGCTGCATGTATGGGTCCAGGAACTGTCTGGAGAATCCAGTGGTTTCTGTGTGGACTGTGAGAACATGTGCTGCTGTACCATTTGTATTGTCTATGTCGGGGATGAGCTCGTCGAGGGCCAGAAACCTGGGGGACTCTAGGACCATCATGGGCAGCAGCTCTGTCTGTTCTTCCAGGAAGTTGACAGAGTTTCCATCTGGACGTCTCTTCACCACAAGGAGTCCTAGGTTTCACCTGTCCTTCCCCTCACAGATGCACTTGAATGTTTTGTTTTCTGGGGTTGTCTTCTACCTCAGAGGCTGGAAGGGAACTGGGTGGCTATGGTCTGTCTGGGCTTTTGGCATGCAGAGCATTCTGTGGGGCTAGCAGTACTAGAGAGGTGGCATTGGACCAGATCTCAGTGATGCATGCAAGGAGTGAGGACAGGTGCTTCATCCGAAATGAAATCGTGGAAGGTGCAGGCTTGTTGAGGACTGGTCTTGCATTCGGCAGCAGAAACTTCAGTCTGTCTTCGTCTTCTTGATTTTACTGATCAAGGAACTGGCTTTGAGAGTGTTTGGATTCATCCTAGTGTGCAGTGCTTTTGGAGGACGTCTCTTCAACCCAGTGATAGTCAGGAGTTGGGAGAGTGGGAGGTATTTGGGTCACAGGCCTCGTGGTTAACCTCTCTGTTGCTGTAGTATCTGCTGTCTATCTAAGTTCTTTCAGGTTAGTCGCCAGACTATAAGGCCACATTTGAGGTTTTTCTAAGGGTGACTGAAGATTTGTTAAATTTCAGGAAGTCAAAGCTTATATGGAATCTGGATTTCTTCTCTGCAGCATGAAGTTTTTAGGGAGCTGTCTGGTGATTGATTTTTGATTTCTTTCAGAGTATTGACATTTTAGGTGTGAGCACAGATATTTAGTAGAGTGAGAGGTCTTTTTAGCTTTGCTGTTTATTTTTATGAACGAGATGAGATGATTATTTCTCCAGCTGGACCGGAGGAAGCAATTCTGCTTGCAGAAAGATATTCAAAATGCTATTGTGTAACAAACTTACTCTGGCACTATTAAACAGAATGAGGCTATGCTCTGGATAATTAGCCAAGTTTGGGTTAAATCATCTTGCAAAATTCTCGTGAACATTTGCTAACCCAGGTACAAAATCTCTTTTTTATTACTTTACTATAATTACAATTAAAATGAAAACCTTAAATCCTATTTCTCTGGCAAGTAAAAATCTTACTTTAGATAGTAACATGACATGCTTTATTGGAGGCTTTTTCACCCAATTGAATTTTGTGCATCTCTGCTCTTTAATAGGGGTACTTTGAGGATTGTGTCACCCACTAGAGATACCACAGATAAAATGCCAAAATGCATCCGCAGGATGAAACAGTGAATTGGCCATCAGCAACAAACTGCATGAAAACTAAATGAAGTGAAATTATGTTCAAGGGGCTTTTCTGTCAGTGGAGGTGTAAATGAAAAGGCCCTGTGTGATGCTTTGAAAGATTCGATGGCATAATTAGAAGATACATGCTTGAGTCATAGAGCTTTCTGAACTTCTTTTGGTATGTTTTTTGTGTCTGGTCAGTTTTTCATAGATTTAGGGATGGAAAATAGACTTATCTGCATAGGGTCTTATATCGTACTTATTGCAATCTGCCAAGTTTTTGTTTGTACTCAGATCTGTTTTGTATCAGCTACAGACTGGATGTCCAAACTTGGTAACATAGAGATCTGCACATAATTTGCATATGCATATAGGTATTTACTATTAACAAATGCACACAAATAGCTATAATGTTTAGTCCTACTTCTAGATTAATAGAAGTTGTTTGTAGGCTGACATGTGAGGATAGTGACCTGGGGAGGGTAACTCGGAAGGCATTTTTGGGGGCCAGACAACGTTGCCCTCCTAGGGCCCTGGGTTGGAGCCTGGTGGAGCAGGTGGGCCCAGGCTCCCCTACCACCAGCCCTACTACAAGAGGGACATAGGCCTGCCTGCCTGCCCCACCGCGCCTCTGACTAACAGAGAAACTGGTCTGCAAACCCTGGCCACAGGGAGCTGGCGTCAAGGACACTAAGCAATAGGCCACCTGACCCCTGAGGACTCTGGTACATGGCCCCAACCCACAACATCTGCACTGGGTGTGGGAGTGGGACTTAAAAGGAGCTCATGTGGGATCCAGTAAAGACTTCAGTTAGGTAGGGCTGGGACTGCCAGGAAGGACAGAAATGAGGGAAGCTGCAGCAGGCTTGAGGGAGCAGCTACAGGTGAATGCTGCAGGGAGGAAAACTGGCTGCCGCAGGGCATAAAGAAACCGAATCCAGCTCCAGGAAGATGGTTGGGGACTCCTGACTCAAGGGGTTTGTCTACATGGGATCAAGAAGGTGTAAAATCCTGCTCAAGGAGGTGTACCTGCGCTAGCTTTTATCGAGCTAGCACGCTAAAAATAGCAGTGTAGCCACCATGGCGCGAGCAGTGGGAGGGGCTAGCTGCACTGAGTATGTACCTAGTCTCTTGGACTGGTGCATGCTAGCTCCAGTCACCTCTCACATCGCCGTGGCTACACTCCATTTTTAGCGCACTCTCTCTATCAGAGCTAGCATGGATATGTCTCCTCAAGCTGGAATGTACACCTTCAAGCATCAGGAGAGACGTAGCCAAGGAGAGAAAGAGAGAGAGACTGAATTGAACCCAGCTCTAGGAAGGAGGCCTGGGGATTCCTGACTTAAGGAGAGAGAGACAATGAACTGGGGTTGGGATCTGGAGGGCCAGTGTGTGTAAGGACTAAATAAACTGGACCCCAGAAAGGGAGTGTTTTAATGACTGTTGGACTGTGATGTTGCGTTATTGAGAAGCCCGGGGAGGAAAGGGAAACTGAAGCAAGGCACCACAGAGCCACTCCTGGCCATCTGGAGCCTCTTGGGAGGTGGCTGGCTCTGTTACCTGGGAGGTGGCTGGCCCTGGTCCAGTATTCAATATCTTTATCAATGATCTGGAAGAAAATATTAAATCAGTTCTGAAAGTTTGCAAATGACACTAAGCCTGGTAATAACTAGAGATGGGGCCAGGTCACTTATGCAGAGTGCTTGAAAAGCTGGGAGTGAACCAACATGAGTTTTAATACAGCCTGATGCAAGGTCATACATCTAGGAACAAATAACGCAGGTCACACGTGCAGGATGCAGGACTGTATCCTGGAAAATAGCAGTTTTAGAGGTGATTCTAGTCTAGTCTATTCTGGTTTATTCTATTCTGTACAGGTTCTTCTGCCACCCTCATGACCGCAGTACTGGAGTGCTTTCCAGTGGTGCATCAGCAACATGACCGAGCACTGTCATGTGTGGCTAACTAGTAGAAGATGGGCTCCCAATGTGATCTCTGGATATATAAATGGGAATATTGAATAGGAGTAAGGAAATGGTATTTCCTCCACGTGTAGCACTGGTGGGACTATTGCTGGATATTGTGTTCAGCTCAGGTGTCCACACTCTGAAAAGGATGTTGAAAAATAGGAGTCGGTCCAGAGAAGAGCAATGTGTCAGGATTTGGAGAGCCTCCCTTACTGCAGAATGCTGAGCTCAGTCTATTTAGTGTATCCACGAGAAGATGAAAAGGTGACTTGATCAAGTCTGTAAGTACTTACATGGGAAGGAGAACTCTGATAGCACAGGGCTATTTAATCTAGCACACAGAGGCATAATGGTGCAGGTCTAGAACCCAAGGGTACAGGTCTAGAACCTGGAACTATGGGGGCCCTGGACTGCTGACACCCTTTTGTCACTATCAAGGGAGATGAGTGAAGCAGCCTCTCATTAAACCTGAATGGTCAGGCCCCACAGGGAGTGCTGTCAGGGCATCCAAGACCTGTGGCTTCCTGGCTCACACCTGCTTCTTAAGCTAGGCAGTGAGCTGAGTGGCTGTCTGAGCAATTGTGAAGACTTCCTATTGCTGCCACATTGGCCCTTGCTCTTGCCTGGCGCCTGCAATCCAGATCCAACCCTGTCCTGATTCCCGACCTGTTCCTCATTCCTAGCTCCTGCCCTGTGCCTGATCCCTGCTGCTCTTTGGTTCCTGCCGTTTCACCTTGCTCCTGACCATCAGCTACCAATCGTGGCTCTGACCCTGGCTCCGATTCTCAGCTTTGGTTTTTGGTCCTGACTCTGGTGCAACTCCCTGGCTCTAGTAGTTGGCCGTTGACTCTAGCTCTGATCCCGGCTTCTGTGCCCTGACCTGGATGCCTGCTCTGCTCGCTAGACCTGAGGCTTGTTCTGGCCACTATGCCAGACCACCTACATCCCAGTTCCTGATCCAACAACTGCAAGCTGGAGCTTAACAAATTCAAACGAGAACGAAATGTACATTTTTAGCAGGGAGGACGATTAGCCACTGGAACAATTTAGTAAAGGTTCATGGTGGAGTCTCCATCACTGGCAATTTTGAAATCAAGATTGGATGTATTTCTGAAAGATCGAGTCTAGCACAATGACAAGTTACTGGGCTCAATGTGGAAATCACTGGGTGAAATCCTCTGGCCTGTGCTGTGCAGGACGTCAGACAGGTTATCATCATGGGCCCTTCTAGTCTTGAAATCTGTGTTCCATGAAAATCTGCCCCTGGAAGCTGTGCAGCCCTGGTTTACATGCTGATGTAGGTGGTGCGGTAAAGTGTAACAGAAGAGAGGTTCTTTCTCAAGACAGGCTTTTTTCAATCTGGTAACTTGCTTCTTGCTTCTCTCTGCTCTGGCCAGGGAAACTATATTAGCATCTCTTGAGTGCACAGGCTTCAAGCATGCTACAGAGGCGCTAACATTATTTTCCTGGCCTAACTGCTTTACAAAACCAAGTCTTGTCTACACGGGGAACGTTACAGATATTTCCCACTAGGGCTAAGTGTGGTCCAGTGGAACAGTTGGGAGTTCCCGTGGGTACTGTTATGTAGAGTTCTTAGTGTACAGCTGGCCGATAGAATCTATAGCTTGGTTCACTGAAGGAACCTTCTTGGCAGAGAGACTGGACACAACTTTTCTACAGCCTATAAGTGCTGGTCGCTGTCTGGCAGGGAGGGTGATACTTGGCCCTCCTGCCTCTGGTAAGCTGCATATGCTACCACTGCTGCCTTTTGGGCCCTGCAAACCATTCTGAGGGACTTTATCTTTGAGACCTGAGTTGGATCTCCCACATGCTCATGTCAGTCACAAGAGGCCCAAGAATGTTTCTTTTAAAGGAAAAGGACTAACACTGATATCTTTTGGTGATTTTTTTTCAGGATAACTTTTCCTCTTGTTCTTTCTTTCTCTTTTTTAGCTTGCTGTCCATCCTTATTGCTTCCGCCTCCTCCTCCTCCTCATTAGTTCTGGTTTAGTTTGTTATCGGTATTTCTGTGGCACAATTGCTCAATCTCTGAGTGGCTGATGTTAATACAGTCTCTGGCTGTATGAAGTTGGGGTGTTTAGCTGTAGGGGATGCCTCTCTCCAAATCACCATAGGGATTTTGCTTATTTGTGAATGATGGTTTGCAGAGCAAACCCTGCAGAGACGCAAACCAACTTCCCACCAGGTTGGCACATGCTCTGTTTGGATCGGTGGGCCATACCCTGGCCTGTCTATGGCCCATTTATTCTGCTCTGCTGGCACAAAGGGGCCGTAAAGCTGTCTTGACCAGCCCTGTGAGGATTTCTTCCCCAAAGGGGGAATCCCTTGGGGAGTTGGAGCAGTGGTAGTGGCTCTGTGCCCCTCCTGGCTCCTGCTGTATGAGGTGTGGCTGGGGAAAACGGCATGTCCACAGCACCATGGCACTCTGGCTATCCCCAGAACAGCCTCTGAGGCTGAACAGCCTCAGGGAGCATAGGGCAACCAGCCATAGGGAGCATAGGGCAACCAGCATAAGTCTTTTCTCAGTTGTGCTGGGGGCCAAACTGGGTCCAGCTGGCTCCAGAATTGGGGAGCCACAAAGTGGTGTAAAGCCACCTTTGCCACGCCTTGCCTCCAGCTATGTTCTTGCGCTGAGCGCAGGCCAGGCTTCGCAGAGGAGAGGGCCCTGCATCTCCAGCTCGCAAGGGTTGCTTTTGTTATGGTCACACCGTTGTGAATTCTTAATGACTTCGTTCAGACCTTCCAGATATCCCCCGGATCTGTCAGCCTGACCTTAGATGTTCCAGAAAGTGTCGGAATGCTGTGTATCATTGATGCAGGGTTTCTAAGCCAGTGGTCCCCAGACTTTTTTTATCTACCCCCCCTCCGCCCCCCTGTATCTTGTCTGCACTCCCCCCGGAAGCCAGGGGTGGGAGTGGGGCCGTGGTTGGGGCGGGGCCAGAGCAGAGCTGGGGGCAGAGCAGGACTGGGTGGCACTACCTTCCCCCCCCCCGCCCGCCCCCCGTAGCGGCTGGTCCATGCCCCACCGTGCCCCCCGAATGTTTCTCCACGCCCCCCCTAGGGAGGTGCGCCCCACAGTTTGGGAACCACTGTTCTAAGGCATGGAAAATGACCTCCCCATAGGCCAATGAGACGAGTACATTCCAGAGCAGGGGAACCCAAGCTGCTTAAACAGCATCCACCAGAGCAGAAATAAAGTAATAAAGAAATATTTGTGACTAAAAGCAGCCATTTGTCACCTTTCCGGCTCCTGCTGTCAGAGATGCCGTAATAGCACGACTGGTTATTTTGTAATTGCTGTGTTCACTTGTTGCAGAAGGGATGCTATACGGTTGAAACGCATTAGGGTCAGTGTACTTTATTGATCAGCTCGTTGTTTCCTGCACTATCATACCATGCTCATTACATGCTCTTCACATTTTTCCTGTGATATTCTTGGGCTGTTGGGCAGCTGTGGGATTTTTGTATGCAGAGACTTTAGCATGGTTTTAATACTTTTAAAACTGATATTGTTGAATGTTAAAAGTAGAAACATCTCCTTGGAAGTACATGCGGGGCTTAATCCTGAGCGATACTGAGCATTGTCAGTTCCCGTTGACGTTTGTGGATCCCAATATATGCTGGTTGATCACCTATGGGGTCTTGATTTCTGACTGCCCACGAACCTTTTTGTTGTTTTTTTCCTATTTTGCCCCTGTCCTTTCAGTTTCTGTGCAGCCCTGTCCCAGTGCAGTTGGCTTCACAGTGCATTTTAGGTGGATTTACGTAGAGGAAAGGCTTTGAGTCATGCTTTAATTCTCTTTACAACTCTCTTCTCTTCCTCTCCTTCAAGTTTTAAGGGGGAGACTACATTCCAGAAATCCGCTCATCTCACTTCTGTAGATACACAACCAGGTTTGTGCTTTTTGTCTTGCCTCTTGTAAAAGCTGTAGTTCTCGTGGGTTTTTTAAAACACTACTAGGACCTAATATTAAGATGGATCCTTCCTTTCTTGGGGAAACTTTGGTAAAGTGGAAAGGATCCTGGGGTCCAACAGCCTAAATAAACATTGCCTGTTCTAACTTTTCTAATTTATAGGCTTCCAGGGGTGAGGATGTGCCCTGAAATAAAAAGGGATATTGCAGTTCTTCAGCAGTGAGCTTAACACACTTAAGTGTTTCCAGGACCTTTGGTAAAATGGTGAGAGACAGACTTCCATAGCTTCGTTCTGCTGTACGAAGACAAAAGTGCATTTGATGAGATTTCAGACTGTTACTGTTTACTTCTTGGCTGTCTCTGAGCAAATGCTGCTGCAGCGAACCTGAACGGAATGATACTTAATATAGGAGAGCGGTCTGTTGTACAACACAGAGATTTCAACAAGGAAACTTGTGTGTTTAAAGTTTTTATTTTGTCAGCATTGAGATCCCATAACATTTGTTTAAGCAGTTTTAGGGGGAAAAACAATCTGAAAATGTTACTTCAAATGAAGGGCTCATTTTAAGTGTCCAGTGCATCTAATCAGACTGCCTATACAATACTTCCCAACTGGTTGGGCATTAGTTGGTCTATAATCGCTACAGAGTGCAGGGATTCCTGCTAGTTATTTACTGATGAGGGGATATGCACTATACCTCTTAGCATGCCCACCTATAGAAAAACTGCCACATCGTCTGATTGCCATAGTACTCCTATTGGAAAATCATTCTCTCCAAGGCTTTTTATCTGAGCTTCTTTCCTGCTGCCTATCCCAGACTGCCTGCCTGTTGGAGCCGCGTCTCTCTGTGTGTGGATTTCCAAATCCATACACAGAGTCATTAGCTGCTGCTGGTTTGTAGTAATCGTCTTAGTTTTCTTGAAACTCTATCTGAAAAGTAGGACCACAGCATTAGCACTTGAGTGCTATTATCTAGTGCGAGATGGATGTAATGTAAGAGGAGCGTCTAGACAGAAATGTACTTCAGATCTTATTGAGCCTGTAATGCCCAGGGCAGCAGGAGAAGCACTGTAGCTTGATTGGGCATAAGTAAAATCAAGCAAAGTTTCTGAAAGATGAGGTTCTGCAATACATGCTGGAGGAGGCATGGTGAGGTTGGAGATGGGTGGATTCTACCCTTCTTCAGGCTGGAGTTGCTCAAGGAACAGGGTTTACCCTCTCATGCGCTCGTTTTTTTCTCACCATCCTACTTTCCATTCTGGTCACCAGGAAAATGATCACGCAATAAATATCCTAACACTGGATTTGAATGCAACATCTCTCCCAGCCTTGGCATCTCTTTGTGGGAGTAAAATAGTCACTTCCCGACAAGGTGGTTCTTTCCCAGGGGGACCCTTCCTTCTTGGAACAGGGAGGCAGGAAGTTCTGTCTTTTTTTGTGGACAACATGCAATACAATATCGTGATTTTTATGTAGTGTCATCATGTCTTTCATATACACTCCAAATGCCCCCAAATGCTTGAGCGAGTTCATGCCTTAGTCACTGTTCGAACCCTGCATTTCTCTGAGGGTGAAATTCACCCTGGGTGGAGGCCCAGCACAAGGCCTATGTACTGTTCACGTCTTACTTCAGCCATGTTTTAAAGAGATGCCAGCACATCCCTCGGCCCGCCCCGCTTCCCGCAGCCCCCATTGGCCTGGAACGGCGAACCGCGGCCAGTAGGGGCTGTGATCGGCCGAACCTGCGGACCTGGCGGGTAAACAAACCGGCCCGGCCCGCCATGGGGCTTACCCTGGCGGGCCACGGGCCAAAGGTTACGGATCCCTGGTCTAACTGATCACCATATTTGGGGTCAGGAAAGAATCCTCCCCCAGGTCAGATTGGTAGAGACCCTGGGGGGTTTCACCTTCCTCTGAAGTGTGGGGCATGAGTCACTTGCTGGTTTGAACTAGAGTAAATAGTGGATTCTCTGTAACTTGAAGTTTTTAAATCAAGATTTGAGGACTTCAGGTTATGGGCCTATTACAGCAGTGGGTGGGTGAGGGTCTGTGGCCTGCAATGTGCAGGAGGTCAGACTATGATTATGATGGTTGCTTCTGGCCTTAAACTCAGTGAGCCTGAGACTACAGAGTTACTGTCTGTCTCTTGGCCCAATGACTATTTACATATGTATCCACCTCCTCCACCTGGATTTTGAATGGGAACTGATCTGGTAGGCAGCTTCTGAGCATGCCTCCTGGATCAGGCCCCACATGCCACTTCAGCGGCCAAATGCCTACCTCCCCCCAGTTCATGAATGGCTCTGGGGCTTAAGCAGGAGATAGGCATCGGGCAGTCTAGAGTGACCCAGCAGTGCACATGCCCAGAGGCAGAGGGTACTTCTACCCTGAACTTAGGCCCACGTGAGTTTAGGCACCCGCAGGTTTTAGCAGGAGTTTTGGGGATCGCAGTAGAGCCAAAACTGGGATTCCAGCATCTAAACCCCAGATGTAGGTGCCTATGTCTGGGGTTTAGACACCTAAGTAGTTTTTTAATCTCACCCCTACTCCCTTCCCACTGTTCTGTGTTGCTGCCACCCTTCCGAGGCCCAGATCCTCCGCGCCCTTTGCACTTCCTGAGTGCAGGGCCCACAGTGTACTGTGCCTGTCCCCTGTAAGTTGTGCTGCTGCCCAATCATGCACCTTATAAGGCTGCAGGAGGGATCCTCTCTCTTGTGCCGCTCTAAGAGATGTGCAGTGAATAAGGGAAGGGTGCCGCAGGCATCACTCCACCCCTGGGGTGCATGCTGGGCTGCGTTCATACCTGGAGTAACTTCATTCGGTCCAGTCGCGGTCCACCAACTCCGCATTAGGCTCTCACACTGCAGCACTCCCAGACATGCTGGCTGGGGAGAAGGAGCCTGGGATGGAGCCCAGACTGCCTCCAGCAGTGCAGAGCACTAGCACTAGTCCATGAAGCAGGCCTCTTGCTGGTTCTCTTTGAACAGAACTGAAACTTGGCCTGATGTCCACTGCCCTTTCCGGGATGTCGGAAGAGCTGCTGCTGTTCCGTAGTTGACTCTTTGTGGGTCCCTGCATCCATGAGAAACTCCACACCCCTTTGGCAGCACGTTCTTCTGCTACACTTTTAAAATATTTGTTTTGCTTCTCTCCTCTGTTTAATGATTGGTTTGTAGTCTAGTTTATATCTTTGGGTTGAGTGGTTTGCAGTCTCCTTTCCCAGTGGCATACAGTTGCCCTCTTTTTCTCCTAATCCTTTCCTGCATTCCTTGCATGTATTGTCTCTTTGTTTTAGTGCACGACTCTCTCTCCTTTGAGATGCTAGTTGCATTTTTATTTGGTGATCCTTCCTGTGGCATCTTCGCATCCTGCCCACTGTGTGGCACTAACTCCATCTGCAGAACTCACACATGCACGTCAGACCACCGGTCTGAGCCTTCCAGTGGCCCTTGGGGAAGACCACCTCTTTTCTCTGATACACAGCTCACTATTTTCTGATTATTATTCCAGCCTGAAGAAGTCTAATGGTTGAATGACCAACTCTAACCTTATTTTCTTATTCAGCATGTATGTTGTTAACTGTGTTTGATCTCTGCAGAAGAACTTGTTTTATATCCGGAAAAGGAATATGGGCTCTATACCTGGGAAAAGGGGGCAGAGCTACCAAGAAAACTGTGACTCAAAGGATTGTGGGCTCTGGCTAGCTCTGAGCCCAGAAAATAGCCTATAGCGGCAGGCGAGATAACTACTAAGGCTCCTTTAAATGAGCAAGATTAGTAATATTTTGAAGCTGAGAGTCACCTTTATGGAGGGATTCTAACCAAAAAATTCAAGAACAAAACTGACTACAGAATCAGGTAATCTGGAGCTCATGGATGCGTAAGAGCACCTCGCCCTGGAGACAGGGAGAGAAAGGAGGGGGAAGGGAAAGTTGATATTGTATCTGTCTCTGTGCTTGAATTTAACATTTTTAGCAAGGCTTGTTTGTTACAAGGACTAATCTATATGTGGCTGAAACCCCTTATAACTGTCCCCTTCTTCTCTGCCTGGCTGTTAGCGGTGTTTTTGACCCTGGCACTCTAGAGGCTGCCCTAGCCCCCTTTGGCTTCCAGAACATAGTACCTGGCAAGTCTTGGTGATGGGAGTGTTGTATACGGTCAGCTGGAAACCAAAATAACAGAAAATGAATCAGCTGCTCTGTTAAAGCAAGATCTTTTTTTTTTTTGGCCTGGTACAATTACGGCTCTTTCTTCGTTGTTCCCACCCTGATACTCAGGCTGTATGCAAGGATTTGGCATTGGCCCATCTTTGAGTTGCTGGCTATGAGGCCCAAGAGTGCTGGGACCCTGCATGGTATAGCCAGTAACTTGTCATCTCTTCAGTTGGTGCTGTGGACTTGGGGCATGGTTGCTTCTGCCAGGTTTGTGCATGGAGAGAGCTGAGGAGTTTGTAAAGCAGGCTGTTGCTTGCTGCACTCCGAGGTGAGTTTGCCTTCTTCCCAGAGATGCTGTTTCTGATTTGCTCTAAACCAGAGCTGTTGAGATGTAGTTTCACCAGCAACAACCGCCTGCAATGACCTGCACTAACTCTTTCCTTTTCTCCCTTTTGTTTTTCTTCCCAGATAAATGGCTCATTTAAATTGGGAGCTACTAAAATACTTTCTGGCTGGCAAATGCAGTGCCTAGTAGCAGCTATCAGGGAGGAACCAAACATGAGTGGGGGAGGGGAACAGGTCGACATTCTGCCGGCCAACTACGTGGTCAAGGACCGTTGGAAAGTGGTGAGTAGCTCTGACTCTGAATTTCCATTACTGGCCCAAAAGGCTCTTCTCTGTGATGGTGTAAAAGTGCTTCTTGCTGGTCCCAGGACTGATCAGACGGCACTGATGGGGGAATCTGGGTCAGGGCATGTCAATCAGACAATGAAAGAAAGTGGTAAATATTACACCAGTTTTTTTAGATGGCTGATGTTTTAGTAGAGCAAACCTGTCAGGGATTTCTAGGTAGGATGAATTGCTGCAGGTGACTTCATTAGAAAATCTCTCAGACTCTGAGATACTACATTGCCAGTTTTCAAGTCCTTGCTCTAGAGCCCAGAGGTACTAGAATGTTTCAATCAAATGTTTTTAATCCTGTTTTAACACTGGCAAACACAATGTATTTTACCTTAACCCCATCCTCAGAAACAGCAGATCCAATATAGGTGAAACTTTCCAAAATCAGTCAGCTGAAGGTAGACGTTCGGCAAGGAAAATATTGGCTTGAACAGTTTGTTTCTCAAAGTTATAAGCAGCTGAACACAGGGTCTCATAATGGAAAGTGTCATTCAGCCTTAACTATGGACATTGCTCCCAGCTCTGCCTATAATAAATGGATGAGCCGAGGAAGTTGTACTGTCCCTGTCAGCAATAATTGACTCTGGTGGTTGTAGAAATAATAATACTCAGCGTTTAAACTGCTGTACTCGTACGAATCCTTTGAGGTTAGTAAATATTACCTCCAGTTTACCATTCAGGAAGCTGAGGCTGAAGGAAGTGACGTGCCTTCCTCAAAGCCATAGAAAGAGGTGATGGGAACTTTGGAGCTTCTGATTCCCAGCTCTGGGCTCTAAACGCTGGACCACACACAAGCTGAGCTGTGCACGGAGGGCCCAGAGATTGGCATAGCATGCAGGTTTATTTGGCAGTCCTGTGTTCACATGGGACACAAGCTTTACAATCTCTAGTAAATCTCATAGATGCGCGCGTACACGTTTATCTGTATGAAACCCCTTAGCAGCCTTAGCTTGTCCCTACTGGATGTAATGCATGAATATTGCTTGCAATTAATCCCAAAGCTTTGTTGAGCTCACTGGAAATGTTCAACAGCTGCCTAAGCATGGGGCATGGAATTAATCATGTACTGTTCTTGTGTTGTGGAAGGTGCCTTGTTGCAGAAATACCTATTTAAATGAAGAAGAAATTAACTGAATGTCTTTCAGGAAGGGAGGCTAACCTACTCCGGTGCTGTGTTAATTGTTTCCCCTCTCACCCTTTGCCTGTCTTGTCTGTTTAGATTGTAAACTCTTAAGGGCAGGGATTGTCTCTTACCAGTATGTGTTTGTACAGTGCCTGGCACAATGGGGCTCTGATCTCACATGGGATCTCTGGGCACTACCATAATATGAAATATAAATACAAAAAAGAGAAATTAAGTGGGCTAGAGTCTATGTTGTAGATGTGGCTTTCTTTTGAGGTTGTGGTCATATACTTGTAGAGTTTGCTGGAAGAAGTGTAATTAGTAGCTGTCCTTGATTTTCCTCCGCATTGTTTAATACTGCTTCAGAACATCCCATCTACAGGTTAGGGCACTGATAGTTGATGATCTCCATGTGTCCTGTGTCCTGAGGCAGCTGGTAGGCAGATGGCACGTGCCACAAGGTTTCACTATGCCTAGCCACTGGCAAGTGAGTGAACTGGGTTCATTTCTTTTGTAAAGCTCTTCTGTCTGCGTTACTTGTGGTCAGACCATGACACCAAGATACATTGAGTGACAGAATCTTGCTGCTCTTTATGATTACCGTTTGGATGGGAGGAAAGAAAACTTTAAAAAGAATGTGAAGGACAGCATGGCATTCCTGCTATTCAAAGGAATGCATTCAAAGTTATCTTGCTGTGGGGTGTGTTGGGGTACTAGCTTCTCTAAGTACTTAGCACTTATCATTTCCAGGGCCTAGTGCACCCAAATATTGCACTGGTTTAGCTAAAATCAGTTTTTAATCTGATTTACTTAAGCTGGTGCAGCCCCTTGCCTGAATGAATTTAAATCGGTTTACAACTGGTTTATAGCTAGGCTTGGAAGGATTAGATATGTATCGATAAAATGTTGATAAATGTCAGTTTCACTGTATAGCCACAAACTGACAAAATATTTCCATTGATAATTGAAATTTACAGATAGGCAAACAAAAAGAAAAATGCTGCTTAAGAACTTAGTTTGATTTAAGGATATTGACTTAGTATGTTTTGACATGTTATGTTGACAATTTGTGTTTTAATGGTTATAAAGCTTTAACATTTTGAATATCAACAACTACTGTCATTAAATAATTGTCTGACGTCCCCCCTATAATTTCCTGCAACTGTGAAAACTTAAATTGATAAGAATAGAGGGGAAATGCTTAAACCACATAATTTTGGGTGAATTTGAAAATTTGAATAGATAAAAAAAATGCTTAAAAATAAATTGATATTATCCATCAAAACTATTTAAAAAATCAGATTCTGCCAAACCGTCCTATAGTGATTTGGTGCTACATTAATATAGGTCAGTTGTAAACCGAGTTAAGACTGAGTAAATGTCACCTTGGAGCATGATGCAGAGATAAAATTTCTACACACCATCAATGACTGCTTCTTGGAACAGCTAGTCCTGGAACCCACAAGCGGGGAGACAATTCTTGTTTTAGTCCTAAATGGAGCACAAGATCTGGTCCAAGAGGTAACTATAGCTGAACCACTCAGTAATAGTGACTGTAATGTAGGGGGGATAATACCAACCCCCTCCCAAAAACACCCAACTGCAGTGATATTTCATTTCAAAAGGGGAACTACACAAAATGAGGGGCTATTTAAAAACACCATAATAGAGGCTCAGTTAAATGTGTACCCAAATCAGAAAAAACAATAAGAAGAGTAAAAGAATGCCACCATGGCTAAACAGCAGAGTAGTGGAGGCTGTTAGAGGCAAAAAGGCATCCTTTAAAATTTGGAAGAGACATCCTAATGAGGATAATAGAAAGGTGCCTCACCAAAGGCTCTAAGGAAACCAGACGACTATAGGATAAGAGGGAAATTTCTCTCATGTAACTGGTTCAAAGATTAGAAACAAAGGGTAGGGATAAATGGTCAGTTTTCACAATTAAATGGAGAGAGGCAAACAGGGGGGTCCCCCAAAGATCCATACTGGGACCTGTGTTGTACAGCATATTCATTATCTGGAATAGGGAGTGAACAGAGAAGTGGCAACATTGGAGATGATACAAAATTATTCAAGATAGTTAAGTCCAAAGCTGACTGTGAAGAGTTACAAAGGGATCTCACAAAACTGGGTGACTGGGCCACAAAACAGCAGATGGAAATTCAACACTGATAAGTGCAGTGTAAGGCATGTTGGAAAAAATAATTCCAACTACACATATGTAATGATGGATTTTAAATTAGCTGTTACCACCCAAGAAGGAGATCTTGGATTCACTGTGGATAGTTCTCTGAAAACTTCAACTCAGTACACCACAGCAGTCAAAGAGACAACCAGGATGTTAGGAACTGTTAGGAAAGGGATAGCAAACATCAGAATGCCAGTATATAAATCCATGGTGTGCCCACGCCCTGGATACTGTATCCAGTTCTGGTTGCCCATCTCAGACAGGATAAAGTAAAACTGGAAAAGACAGTGGGGAGACCGCATGAGCTGGTGAAAAAGTGCTCAGCACTAGGACAGCATGGCGAGGAATGTGGCAACTCTGACCATTGTAGCAGTGTGTGCAAGAGCAGAGCAGAGTCCCAGAAAGATTCTGTCAGACTTGTACAAGAGGGGCGGGAGGTGGCACGTCAAGCAGCGTAAGGTGACATCCACTGGATATCTGCTCACAGCAGAGGGACTGAAAGCAGATCCCAACAGAGACATGCCAGCTGCAGTGGATGTGAAAGGGGCGCAGCACTTCACAGGAAGGATACATTGTCTGTCTGTGTTCTGTCACACCCGGCTGCGGAACCAGAACCCAGACGTCTGCTCGCAAGGCAGGATGTGTTGTAGGACTGGGCAGATCCCCAGCAGCAAGTATTGACACACAGAAACAAATGATAATGGATGCTCCTGTCCTGAGTACAACTGTAGTAACCCTCACCCTGGCACTAGCACCTGCTTCAGCCGTGATGCAGCAGCACAGAATGCTGTCCTGGGGAGAGAGACGGCCAGTGGGAGGCAGCTCGAGCTGAGGTGGGCTTAGAATCCACCCGAAGGGGCAGTTGAGGAAGGAGAAGATGCTGAGCTAGTGGATGAACCGGACCCTGGTTAAGAGGTGAGGTGATAGAAGAAAAGTGGGGGACTGGGAACTGAGAAGGAGAAAAAGAAGGAAAATAGGAAAGGTTTCAGATCAGAAGAAGCAGAAAAAAAGTAGACCTGGGTATGTGAGCAGACACTTATTAGAGAAGGGAAGTAAAATCTACAGATGTACCGGTGAGAGGGTATCAAAGAAAAAAAATGAGAGGAAATCAAATTGGTGAAAAGGGAGCTAATCAGAAAGCTGTGTTAGATGAAAACCGATCCTGAAAATAGTAAACAAGAAGCCCACCCACAAAGGACCTAAGCATAGAGAATGACTGTTTGGACATCTATTGATGGAATACAGTTCAAAGGTGCCTAATGGACAAGTGAGGGCCCACTTGATAAGGAAACCCACTTGTGAATAAACTCCGTGAAAAGAGATACAGCCACAGAAACACTGAATCAAAGGAGCACTTCAGGCTGAAGAGAAGCAAAGGACAGGACAGCAAGAGTAGCGCTAGACTTCCAGCCAAGGAGAGAAAAAGTTGATTCTTCTCTGAAGTGGCGCAGTATGTTGTAGCGTAATCTCTCTTGTTCTTGATAATAAAAGTGCATTTGGTACTAACTGTATAGCATGTACAAGTTCACAAAAGTTAATGTGTTGGTATCCTGTAGTTTTATTATTAGAAGTAGTAAGTGTTTCGTAATATTCTATATTATTTATGCTCCTGGTACAATGTTGGGGTTTTTCCTTATAAAGTTCTAAAGATTTTAAATCATCCTTTTTTTGCTTTGGTTTGCCTCTTCCTCTCCTCACAGTTAGCTTAGCCTAGCTGTGTCCCCATGCTGCCAGCCAGCAGGTCACTGACACTCCAGTGTGATGCATCGGAGAACGGATTGGGTGTAGGTCTTTGACAAGAGCAGCCGGTTGCTTTATATCACTGTCCCGTAACAAATAGTACACTGGTAATTCCATGGTAAATACCTGACTCCTGTGATGCATCCAGGTAATTAACAAATCCTGTTTGTTCTCCTTTGGGCGCTCTGGGCTCCGACCCTAAACATGGGCTTCAAGCTGTGACCTGACTCCTGGTGGACTACAAAGATCATTGACAACAAAGGCAATGATTGCTGAGGGCTTCTAGGTGTCCTTGGCAGGATATGGGGAATGTTGCTGCTGATGGGGGTGGATAGGATCTTCTGCTAGATCAGTGCCGGAGAGAAAAGCTTTTCAGAAGAAATGGCAATGAACTCGGGGAAAAGAGCTGGAGGGATTATGTACAGGATGGGTGAGACCGTTGCTCAGAGCTTTATGAATAAAAACGAACTCCAGATTTAGGGAACAAATCTAGAAATTATTTAACCTTTCAGGATCCCTTTGATAGCACCAGAATCCTCTAGGCAGCATCCAAACCCAGCTCTTTGGTTAAGTTGGAGCATTAATCGCTTCTTTTAAACATGATACTTTTCTCTATAATAAGATTCCAGGAGAGTCACTCTGAAGCCACGAATGTCTGTAGAGTCAGTGTGAAGTGATGGAAATTGCTACGCGCATGGCTGAGAGCTCTTTTTGTTCAGAATATCACTAGATTCAATCACCAGTGGGATTCGTGGTCTGTTACTGGCCAGCTTTTAAGATCTCAGCCATTTTGACTTTACGAATTGCACACATGCTGAATACAGCTACAGTAAGCTATGTATCAAGGCCATGCCAAGAGTCCTAGATAGCCGAGGTAACTCAGCCAATCGTCATCTTTACTGTACAGATAATTTGCATGCAACAGTTTCATTGGTTGTATGAGGGAGACTGCACAGATGGGGGATTACTTGGCCCAACTGCAACATCCAGGTGACTGCGCAGGGTTTCAGCTACTAGTTATTATTTGTATGACTCTATTGCCTGGGGCCTACTCATAAACCAGGGGCCCATTGTGCCATTTATCTCTGTCGTTAAACCCTTCATGTCTCACCACACACCACTGCTCTGTTGCACTGGTCTCCTGGTTTTCATTTCTGTGCTTCATTGTAGCTGCCATCTATTATCCTTCAGACTTAACTCTCATGCAGTATGTGTGTGTACAAGTTAATATACTAAAGGGAGTTAGTAAAACCCAAGGCATGAAGGTCTTAGCACACTTTGCCTGTGGATATGCAGAAAACCCTTCTCCTGATCATAGGAACGTAGGAATGGCCAGATAGGACCAGGCCAGGAGTTCACGTTGGCTAGGGTCTCATCTTTGTCAGTGGCCAGCGCCAACTGCTTCAGGGGAAGGTGGAAGAACTGTTCAATAGGCTCTGTGATTGGGGTGTCCACCTCACACAAGCCCTGAGCAGGTTATTGTGGGCCAGAAGGGGCCAGTTAACTTTAGATTCTTTTCCTGGAGGGGAAGCAGGGATAGACAGGGCCTAATGGCAAGTGCATCCCAGCTGGGGGAGAAACTGGGCTAAGAGTATAGAACAGGAGATGAGCACAAGAACGGGCCTCAGGGGCAGCTCTTCGGTCACTCTCCAGGGAGAAAGGGAGTGGCTAGGGACAAGAAGTTCTGGAGAGGAGAGTAAACCCTGGGATTTAGCCCTGAACTAGAAGCCGAGAGGGGGAAGTAGCCGCTGAGAGCAGACGAATCTCAGGCTTGTAATCCCAGAGGTGTGCCAGGAGCTAGAGAAGGGAGGTAGGAAGGAGCCCAGAGAAAACACCAACAGGATCTGAGATTGAGCATATTGTGGTTGCTAGACACAAGATCCCTGGGCTGGAACCTGGAGTGGTGGGTGGGCCCAGGTTCCCCTCCAGCCCTGTGGCACTGGCCCAGAAGACTGGCTGATGGCATATGGCCAGCCTGTCCAGTGGGACTCTGACACCCCAGAAGGGGAAGGCTAAATAGGATGAAGAAAGGTGCATGCGTGTCCCAGAGTAAGAGAGGGGCTGCTGTGGAAACAACAGACAGAAAGGGGCGCTAGATGGGCTGAGAGCTAATCCTCAGACCCAGTCACAAGGAGGTGGCCCAGCAGTGAGTGTACCCCATTACAGGCAGTTAAGAGACAGCCTGCCCCTGGAAAAGCTCCTGCTAACCCTCAATAGTTAAAAGTTGACTCGTGCCCTGAAATGTGAGGTGTTTTTTAAATCTTTTCTTCCTGTTAATTTTCTAGTGGTGTTTACTATGAGAATGCTGGAGATTCTTGATATCCGTACCAATGTCCAATCTCCTTTTGAATCCTGCTAGGCTCTTGGCCTCAACAGCATCCTGTGGCAGTGAGTTCCACAGACTTGTTCCACATTGCGGGGAAAAAGTATTTCCTTTCATCGGTTTTGAATTTGCTACTTTCCTTTTCACTGAAGTTCTCTTTTTCCTGTTCTATGAGACAACAAGCTCTGTCTATCTCCCTTCCCTCGGCCAGTCATTTCTTTATATACAGTTCATCTCTTTCCTATGGTGAACTGTCCCATTGTTTCTTGGTCTGAGACAGTAGCGTAGCCAGTGGGGAGCAGGGGGAGCGGCTGCTCCCCCTGTGAGAAGTGGCGCCTTAAAAAGCGCCGCCTGAGCCCCGCTGCCTGAGCTGTGCTCAGGTGGCTCTTTAAAGGGCCTGCGGGTGGCTCCCCGCAGCGGCAGGAGCCGCGGGCCTTTTAAAGTGCTGCCCGAGCCCGGCTCCGGCAGTGGGGCTCGTGCGGCCCTTTAAACGGCCTGCGGCTCCCCGAGCCCCACTGCCAGAGCCGGGCTCGGCAGAGCTTCGCAAGGAATGAAACGGGGTGCTGCCAGAGCCGGGCTGGGGGGTGGTGCCACCACGGGCCTTTTAAAGCGCCGCCGGAGCCCCGCTGCCAGAGCTTTAAATGGCCTGCGGCTCCCGGAGCCCCGCTGCCGGAGCTCGGGCAGCGCTTTAAAGGGCCCAGGGCTCTGCAGCAGCTGGAAGAGCCGCGGGCCTTTTAAATCCCCACCCAAGCCCCGCTGCCGGAGCCGGGCTCCGACGGTGCTTAAAAAGGCCCGGGGCTTCGGGCCCTTTAAAGCGGGGCCAGGTGAGTACAGGGGGAGGCACCTTTTTATAGCACCACTCCCCATGCTCCGGCCCTGCCTACGCTACTGGTCTGAGAGCATTCTTGTTGCCCTTCACTGGACCCCCTGTGATGCTGCTACATACTGGATTTCAGCAGTGACTCAAGATACCTGCTGCAAGCTTGTGCAGTTCTCATACTCTGAGCGACGTGGTTGCAGTGACCCTCCTTACAATTGTCTTGCCTGGCACGGAATTCACATACGACATTAAGTAGAGGAGAGGGGAAATCTGGAAAGGAGTGTGTGCTTAAGAACTTTGTTTTTGTTAAGTATAATTAAAACTTTGTCCTCATACACTGATCGTTCAAAGTTAGCCGACTTTGACAGACTCTGTTACATAAGCAAACCTGCTAACATGGCGAGCTAATTGCTGGGGACATGATGTGCGTGAGAGGAAGAGCCTTTGCAGCCTCTCTGGATGGTGCTAATTATAGAGACAACTAGGTGGATGAGGTAATAATATCTTTTATTGGACTAACGTCTGTTGGTGAGAGAGACAAGCTTTCTTTCTAGCCGCGGGTTAGGTTTTTTTAAGGTTTGGGAAAGGTACTCCCAGCATCACACCTAACTGTAAGGTGGAACAGATTTAGTATAAGTAGTTCGCACCTATTGTAAGGGAACATTCAAGATAGAACGGCCTGTTAACACCTCTGCAGTGATAGGACAAAAGCAGGGGAGTAGTGGGTTACACATTGTTCTAATAAACCATAAAGCCAGTGTCTCTGTTCAATCCGCAATGGGTAGTGTCTAGCATAGTTATGAATGAAGGCCATGTCTACACTGCGTAGACAGTGCAGCTGGAAGGTACGCAGTGTAGCTGCTCTTCACTGGCAGGAGAGAGCTCTCCTGCCGAAAAAATAGAATGAGGGGCAGTAGCTTTGTCTGCAGGAGAGCGTCTCCCGCCGACAAAGCGCTGGCCACACTGGCTCTTTCCGCTGGTAAAACTTTTGGGTTTTTTCACACCCCTGACAGACAAAAGTTTTTCCAATGAAAGTGCAGTGTAAACCTTAAACTCCCAGGCTGGTCTTTGGAACGTGTTGTGCAGGTTTCCTTTGAGGATGAGGACTGATAAGTCCGCTATAGAGTGATCGCTCTGTGAAAAGTGTTCACCCTTCGGTGACAGAGCATGTTTCCCGTGTGAGTTCATTTGAGAGCGTCGTGATTGTCTGATCCAATAGAATAAATTACCTCACCCACCTTGTCTCTCTAATACCCTGGGACCGAGACAGCTACACCTGCACTGGTCTAATTATGTCACTCTCCATGGCTGATGTTCTTCCTCCATAACTCTCTCTGCCCCTTTACCCATGTTGCCCCCTATCCATGGAACAGACACTATCCTCATCACATCCCTCCCTGAAACTCAGCAGAAGTGAGTCAATAAAGATGTTTACCTATTTTTTGGTTTATTTAACAAGCTCAAACCTGCTGCGCATATGCCTGGCTCAGTGCCCGTGTAAACCCTGGCCTCCTTGCCCATTGGTTGATTCTGCCTTCCTGCTGTTGTGCCTAAAATGAGGTTGTCAGCATGGGGCAGGGAGCATGAGTTTATCTGCACTGTGGTGCTTCCAGCACACTTTGGGTTCTATGAAAGAAAGAAATCATAATGATTATGTGGCTGTAGCCTGCAACGTTGTGTTGGTAGCTGATGCCTGACTTCTGCTTCAGCAGATGGTCAGGAAGCTGCTTCTCTCTTTACCCTCAGCAAACTTGCTGACTGCAGCCAGAAGCCTTCTTTTGCCTACCAGTCAACTTCTCCATCAGACACCCTCACCTGTTCGCCCATGCCGTATGACCTACACGGGAAAAAACTCCCAAACAAAACGGGAACAGCCACCGTTCTCCTTCTTCACATCCCTCTGTAAGCCTGACCTGGGCTGGTCTGCCTGCAGAACCCAGCCTGCCGAGCATCCACAGGCAGGGGGTGGGCTGTCACTACTGTTCACTGTGAGCAACAGGCTGGTTTCACTCTTTCCTCCTCTTTCCCCACCCATCTGCTCGTTGTATTCATCAGTGTTGTTAGCTTTCTGGACACCACCCGAATACAAATAATAATTGCACACAGAAAACGGATCAAAGAGTGTGAAGGTCATAAAGTCAAGTGCTTAAATGTTAGGAAACGCCAGTATTAGGGTTTCCTGTGCAACCGAATTTGCCCGACATGGGCATATGTGTCATGATATGGCCTTTAGTCGTCACTGTAGTATCTGAGGGCTTCACAAAGATCAATTGATTTATCTTTCCAACACTGGGGAGATGAAGGGGTGGTGTTATTGAATAGGAAACTGACACACACAGAGATTAAAGTCAAAAGTGTCCACTCATTTTTGGTGCCCAATTTGAAACCCATAGGATCTGATTTTTCAGAGTACTTAACATTATATAGCACTTGATGTGTTCAAAGCATAGCTCTGGGTGAATTCAGTGCAGCTGTGAGTGCTTAGTGTTCCTGCAAATCAAACCCCAGGGTTTTAAGTCAGACACCCAGAGAATGAGGGACACACAACTAGTGGCCACGTGTGAAACATCGAAGTGACTTTCCCGGCATCACACAGGAACTCTGTGGCATTGGCAAGGATAGACTCCAGTTCTCCAGGGCAGCATTCAGTTGCCTTAACCATGAGGCCATTCTTTCACTTCCTGCAATCCCCTCCCTCAGTCATTGCATATTTTCCAGCTTCTTCAGCATTTGAGGCTGGGGCCTTAAAGACAACAGCCCCAAGTCATCCCCAGAGCAGGTCTGTTCTGTGCACTGAATGAGGCAGGGATCTTGTGGAAAATACAGTATGTGATCACGTAACTACAAATGGTATATAATGCATACGTACAAGGGGGCCATGACATTTCCTAACTTTTGAGTGCTTGACTTTGCAACCTTAGTTTTCTTTCAATATAGTTTTCTGTATGTAATTTCCTAGGTTTAAAAAAAGCAAATTCCATCATGTGGAATCATATTGCTATCCATGTGGTTCATCAGCAGGGTTGTAACCTTTAGATGCACCATACAGACATCTGCCACTTGAGCTAATGACATAACTGGAGCAATGGAAGGTTGTCATCCTCTGCGCATACCAGCCACTAGAGCGGGATGGGATACATGCTTTGCCTGTTGGTTTCACAGAGATTTGCTGACAGCAGAGGAATGCTGAGACTTAGGAATCCTGGGTTCCATTCCAGGCTCTGTAAGGGAGTGTGCTCTGCTGGTCACAGACTCTTCTACCCGTTGGCCCCCAAAGTCTGTGCCAGTCCTGTTTTTTTACCCCGGCTTCTCATGTGAGACTCTCCATCCCTAGCTCTTGATCCCCATCTCCTTGCCCAGACAGTCCCAGTCTTCCCACATCAGCTCCCAGTCCCCTCCTGCTCTAGCTTACAGTCCCAGTCTCCCCCCAGCTCCTTGTCTAAACCTACTCCCTTTGCCTCCTCCTCCCTGGTCCAGCTTATCTGGGGAAGTTTCAGCCCAAATAGTTAAAGTTATAAGCAAATGAAAACGGTCTTATAGTGGACAGTGTTGCCTCCATAACAAACATTCAGCTGTAGTCAGACCATGGTCTCTAACATGATCTTGTCGGTTTCCACCTTTGTCTTTCTTAATAATTCCAGTTAAAATCGTCTTCGTTTACAAGTCATTTGTCTGCCAGCACCGCAGCCTAGGGTGCAGATTTCAAATATGGCAGACCCAAGTCTTAGTCACTCAGCCAGGCTGCTCTTCAGAGCGAATGTGCCCAAACCATGTGATTGAGTTATTGTGCCATGCTGGGGTTTACCCAGACCAGCGAGGGGTCCTGTCACCACCTGCCTGATAACGTCGAGTGCCTTATTGCTGTGCTGCTGTGGCTCAGAGCCCTGACACCAGGAGCCAGCCCACAAGCATAAAGGTTTCGCTGGGTTTCCATCAGCTCTGTTCCTCTTTGCGGGATGACCTCAGCTACGTCCTCCAGTCCCAAGTCCCCCCGAATCTGTCTCCCCACGTTCTTAACTACCAGACACTTGGAATTTTCCCTTCTGGTTCAGCACCCCCGAAGGGGTGCCCCAATTATCAGCTCACTCCAGGGAACACAGTTTGCATACCAGAGACCTGCTTGGGGTAAAAATAAATGAAGGTTTATTTAATAGAAAAAATCACAGAATAGAAGATGAACTCATCAGAGGAAGCAAACATTTACAAGTTACACAGGAAATACACAGAGACGCAATCTCAGGCTTTCACACATCTGTGTTGGCTCAATTCCCTTTTCTGTAAGTTATCGGGTGCCTCTGATCAGTTTCCCGGCATGCTCTCTGTATTGGAGGGGATCTAGCATTCCAATATAGCTGGTGTCCTCAGTTTCTGGATAAAAATGCTCAACCCAAGCCTGTTTTTAAAAGTTTTTTCTCTTTTTTTTCCCCCCCCTCTCCCCCCCTCCCTTTTCTCCTGGCATAAAGTCTCATGGTTATTGGAGGGGGAAACTCCCTCCTTTCTCTGTTTTCCAAGACTTGGGTTTTGCTTTTCTTATCAATGTCTTTCCATGAACTTTAATGGTCCAATATTGTGTTTTTCTGGCTGGACAAGGGATGGGTATTGTGTAAACAACTAGCCTGGAAGGTGCTCCCCCTCGGCCTGATTACTTCACCCCCTTTTGTGAGTCAAAGCTGTACTCGCACCGCAGTTACAATTACAAATCTCTAGACATGCAGATATTCATAGCCATGACCTGTATGCATATCTCCTACTGACCATCAAGTTCGGAGCATGACAGGCTCTCCTAAAACACCGGACTTGACATATCAAGTATCAGAGGGGGAGCCGTGTTAGTCTGGATTTGTAGAAGCGACAAAGGGTCCTGTGGCACCTTATAGACTAACAGAGACTTGACATATTTATACACAATCACATGGTATAAGCCAGTTGATTCAGGTGCTTGTTCTTTGGGGTTCAGAACCCCTCTTTTCCCCTTAGGATGTCTGGACCATAAGTAAGAGACAGAGCTCAGAATTCCTAGTCTCCAACATCCTAATGCTATTTACATAGACAGAGAGAGAGATGTCGTAACCCCCCCCAGCAAAGTCCTCTAGACTCACAGGCTAGTTCTTAGGTAGTAGTGAGGATGTGAAGCTTCAGGCCCTGCTGATGACCCATCTTAGGGGGTTCCTCAGAGCTGTACACGATAGAATTGTTTCTCCAGTTTTCTTTTTTGTAAAACGGTTTATTTAATGCTCTCAGTGCCGTTCCTACTGCTAAAATGAACAGGACAGTGGTGTAAGTAGACTCCCACAAGGAGGAACTGTGGGCACCGAACCCAGTTGCACCAGCTTGATAAGCATGTTTGAGCCACAGGGTACTGGAGCCCAGGGCCCAGCTGAGATTGGGGGAGTTGCATAATTCAACCCAGGGAGGCAACAGCCTGAGGGGCCCCCGAACTGAGGCCAGGGAGAGGAGCCGTGAGCACCATCCTTTTACCTCCAGCTCCTAACCCATCCGGCCGCAGGGATAGTCATGTTGATAGTTTATGTTGATGTCGGCACAGTGTCCAGGGTTGCTTTACATTTCACCTCCTGCTGGTAACTACTGGTTCCAGCCTGGTGGCCTCCTAAGAGTGCAGCATGCTGAATTAACGCCCTGAGCCAGCAGAGCAGTGTCAGGAAGAAGCTCTCTAGTCCTGTCCTCTGTCCCTCTCCCCACCCCCAACTGATTCAAGGAGCAAGGCTGACCAGCTCTGGGGACTGGTAGGGAACTAAAGAGAAAAGATCTTGAGTGGCTTTCTCCCCAAGCTAGTCCATCATAAGAAGCTGGTGGTTTTCAGGCTGTGCCTGTAACTGATGCATGTTGAAGCTTAGATTTCTTTAGCACTGTGTTTAAACTCAGCCGGAATTGCTTCAGATCCTGATGTGATTAATGGTGCTCTTGTTTTTCTACCCAAAGACCTTGAAACCTTCATTTAGTCAGAGATACAGGCTGCAGGTAGTGCTTGGACATTGCTGCACCTTTGATGGAGAGTGGCTGAGAGCTTTCTGAAATCGGAAGCTGAAATGGATCCTTTAAAATACCTCCCCAGACAGCTTTTGTCATAAATATGAAGGGAAGGGGGAGAGGGTCTGATGCAGTGCTATAAAATCCTCTTTCCAGTAAAGGGTTAAGAAATGCAGGTAGCCAGACTGACACCTGACCTGGCTGGCATCTGACCAATAAGGGGACAAGATACTTTCAAACTTTGGGAGGGGGGAAGGTTTTTGTGTGTGTCTTTGTCTGAGTCAGAGTGATCTTGGAAGACAGAAAGAACCTACAGAAAATCCGCCTCCTCACCAATACTCACTTTTCTAAAGTAAGTTTAGATAGCATAGCGAGTAGATTTCTGTTTATTTTGCTTGGTACATTCCCTGCGGGAGAGGGAGGGGTTATTCCTGTTTTTCTGTAACTTTAAGGTTTTGTCCAGAGGGGGGAATCTCTCTGAGTGCCCTGTAAAATAGTTACCATCCGGATTTTACAGAGATGATTTTACCTTCTTTGTTGTTAATAAAATCCTTCTTTTAAGAAGCTGACTGTTTTCTATGGTTTTTAAAAACCCAGGGGGTGGGTTTTTAGATCACTGTGTAACCAATTGGTTAGAAGATTATCCCCAAGCTTCCCAGGACAGGGGGGTATGGGCTTGAGAGGATATTTTTTGGGGGGAAGGGACTTCAAGTGGTCCCCTTTCCTGGATTCCTGTTTAGAACACTTGATGGTGGCAGTGGAAGAAGCATTTCTCAGGGTGCAGGGAATTTTGTGCCTTGGGGGTTTTAACCTAAGCTGGTAAAAATAAGCTTAGGGGCTCTTCATGCGGGTCCCCACATCTTTACCCTAGAGTTTAGAGTGGGGAGGGAACCCAGACAGCTTTGCATCTTGTAGAATACAGCCCTGGTTGGAGTGGGTATTCAGTTCCTTTTATACTTGGGATCGGCTGAGTGAGATGCAGACGTCAGTGGTCTAGGCTGCTGGAGACTTTAATCCCAGGCACTTTCCTCGAGTTTTTGTGTAGAGATGGGAAAGAAAATGAAGCTGTTAATCTGTCACACATTCGATACATAGAGACAGGTTGGGGACAATACTAATTCCCTTGAACAATCTTTTCCTTGAATTTTAAGCACAAATGGATTTCCCTTATGCTGCTGCTGCCTTGTCTCACAATAATCATATCAGGCCATGAAGTGCAAGAATGATTCTGGCAGCTCTCGCAGGGACCTTGCTGACCTAAAGGACATTGTCAGTTGCTTTTTAATGTATGTATTTTTTTAACCATCTGTTGTTTGTGAAACTCTCCCTTCCTTTCTTCTGCTCCAGATTGTTTTCCCTTCTTTGTCTTTGGATCTTGCTGTGGTTCTGGCCAGGGCCTCCTGAGCCATTTTGCTTCTCTCTGTATGCCGGGGGTGTCAAACTCATGCGGTGAAGAGGGCTCAATTCCCTGTTAACTTACGGTCTGTAGGGTTGCCAGCTGTCTAATTGCACAAACCCAAACACCATTGCCCTGCCCCTTCCCCAAGGCCACGCCCCTTCCTGCCCCTTCTCCGAGGCCCCACCCTCACTCACTCCAACCCCCTTCCCTCCCTCCCTCACTCTCCCCCACCCTCACTCATTTTCACTGGGCTGGGGCAGGAGGTTGGGTGTGAGAGGAGGTGCAGGCTCTGGGCTTGGAGGCTCGGGCCGAGGCGTTTGGAGCGTGGGAGGGGGCTCTGGGCTGAGCCTAGGGCAGCGGGTTTGGGTGCGGGAGGGGGTGAGGGACGGGCTCGGGGATGGAGTTTGAGTGTGGGAAGGGGTCAGGGAGGCAGCGCTTACCTCGGGCGGCGCCTGAAAGCGACCAGCACATCCCTCTAGCAGCGGCTCCTAGGCGGAGGGGCCAGGGGTCTCCGCGCGCTGCCTCTGCCTGCAGGCTCCGCCCCCGCAGCTCCCATTGGCCGCAGTTCCCGGCCAATGGGAGATGTGGAGTCGGTGCTCGAGGCGGGGGTAGCACGCGGAGACCCCCTCTGCTCCCTTCCCAGGGACCGCAGATATGTGCTGGCTGGTTCCGGGAGCGGCGTGGGCCCAGGGCAGGGAGGGAGCCTGCCTTAGCCCTGCTGCGCCACCCGACTTTTAGCACCTAAAATCTCCCGGTTTGGCGTCAGTAGCCTCTGGGAGATAGGACCTGGTTCCGGGAGACTCCTGGCGAAATCAGGAGGGTTGGCAACCCTAACAGTCTGTGAAGCACAGTATGAATTCAGGATTTCACCCCCCTTGTTCCACAGAGGACACCCCCAAGTACCTCCCACCCCACCCCTGTTCCAACATGAGATTTTCACAAAGATCCGGGGAGAATACAGTCTCTGGAGTAAACTTCGTTACTTATTATTCAGCACTTTATTGTCCTACTCAGGGGAAGTATCCTGCCCGTTTGGTCGTCGCTGTCTTAGCTGTTTGCTTTTCCTTTGCCATCCTCCTCTCTGTTTCTCTCCCCCTTTCCTGGCTGTGTCTCCTCTGCATCCATTTCCCTTCAGCAACTCCTAATTCCCCCCCACACACACACAGACGCACCAGGGGCTTCCCTCCTCCCCCCTTCTCCAGGGCCTCTCTAAAATGATCAGCAATTAGTGAAGGCTGATCATCAAGTGTCTTCATTAGGCTCTAGCGTTAACACTCCAGCGAGATTAATGGAAGGGCTGAATTGTTCATGCCTCTTAGAGTTCTTGTTCCAGGTTTTCCACAGGCCCAGTCAGACATCACTGTATTGGGGACTCTCAGGTCACATGTGGAAGGTTTGCTTTGCAGGAGGACTAGAAGTACATGCAGACCCGATGCTTTACAGCCTCTGCCTACACAGTAGGACCAAGACATGCTGATATTTGCTCAGGGAACCTACTTCTGTGCTAGTGAGCAGCTGTCTCTCCTGGCTGCATCTCCTCTGTCTAGATAGAAAGACCCAGGGTTAGCTACTTATAGGGGCACATGCATCTTTGACACCTTTTGGTTTATTTGATACTGTTTTTTTTTATATCCTGTTAAAATCTTGAAAATAAAACTTTCCCTCCTCACTGACTGCTTTTTTCCAGTTCTGACCAGCCCTGGTTTTGTTATTGTGTGTTGAATGGGGCAGCACCTCACTTTGTGTAACTCCATTTATTCTGTATATTGTTTTGGCACCAGCACTGTACGTAGTGGGTTACGGCTAACTGCTGCTCTGCAGGTATTCAGTGGAGGACACAGCAGTGGCATTGGGATGTTTTCTATTAGTGCTTTGTCAGAAAGGACTTTAAATAAATACCTTCAGTGCAACAAAATTGTTGATGCAACAATAAGGTTGAGATGTTATGCACACCCAAGTTAGAAAATTAAAAAATACGTTTCCTTTAGCAGGCATAAACTGGCCCCTTGTGCACTGTACAAAATGTTTTGTATTACTGCATAGGGTGAAGACTTAAAGGTGACCTACAATGAGGAAGGAATTATTGTTGTCCTTTTTTTCTTCTGTATGCTTTTTTCTGCAAGTTTTTTGCATAGTAAATGTAGGTCTTGGCTAACCTGCTTTTGCCAGAAGACTAGGGATAATTGGAGAACTAGCATGGTCATGATATCGCAGAGAGCGAGGAAGTGAAATCTGAGCAATCGGAGGGAAAGATTTTCAGTTACCCTTCAAATGCTTTTTATGTATTTAGTCGCTATCTAATAGAATAATATAAGTAAACAATGGGGAAGAGTGATGTCTTTGTTAAAGATCCAGCAGCCTGTCAACTCAGAGCAAGGTCCCTGTCCAGTTGTCTGGTCCTACAAGGAGATGTCCAGCACAGACAGGGAGGGCAAGACTTGAGAGTCCTGATATTTCCAAAGCAGATACAAACTGAAAAACAAACAAACAAAAACCGAATCCCATGAACCCCAACTCCCTTTCAGGGCTTTTCTACTCATTTTAAAGAAACAAAACGGGCCTTAACCCAAATTATGTTCTCCTTTGCAGATTACCCATCAAAGAGAACAAAATAAGGGGTGTTTTCAAAAATTCTTTTTCATCTCTGCCAGTTCCATGGGGCTCAACCATGCAATTTTTACTTATCACCCCTTTGAATGGAAGCCCTGTCTGAGTAAGGATGGCAGGATTGGGCCCGTAGGGAGGAAGAGCTGAAAGGAAAAGGAAATGCAATTTTATTTTGCTTATGGTCTTTCATACAAACTGTCTTTCCAGGTGCTCTACATGCTACAACATTAAATAGAAATGCCTGGCAGAGAGCAATGGAAAGGGACTGTCACTGGAGAGTAAGTCCGTGTTCAGCACAGCTTTGAAATGAGGCAGAGAGGCAGTTCTAGCCCTCCCATGAATGCTGACACAGGATCCACACTACACGTCTGATGTCAGCATTGCTGGCAGGGCTGGGACCGGCTGGGTAGAGAGCTGTACGTGGAAGAGATATCAAGTGGAACCAGAGAAAAGGAGGCCGAGCCGATGAAAGAGATCAGAAAAGGAGGGCAGGGAGCTGGCAGCAGTGTGTTTACATTTGCAGTGGTGATAATGAACGCACTGGTGTGTACGTTGCTTTAGCACCCAGGGCACCTGGGTGGTTTTTTTCCTGCTTATTGTCATTCTGCTGGGAACAGCAGAATCCCTTAATGATGCAAGGAAATGACTTAAGTGACCGAGGTAGTGCAAGGTTCCCTATGCCCATGTGCCATGGAGGGAGCACCTTTAGGATGCAGCTAGTTCTGTCCCTATCATAGTCAGTATTTTGAGCTCTTTCTGGGCTGGGTTGTCTCAGCAATTTTTATGTCCATGGGGAATTCTCCATAAAAACCGATAGGGAGATATGGCCCTTGGGGACGCCAACAGCTTATTATGATGGCTGTAGTTTAAAACCTCCCCAAAAGGTAATATTGGGACTCAGTTGAGAGTCTCAGCTTCTTCCTTCAGTAGCGAAAACGAGATCACAGTTATTCTTTGCTACAGCATGTGGATAAAAGTGAAATCTGCCTGTGGTCGCCGTCAGAGCAAGGAGATCAAACATATGGCCACAGGCTGTGTCCCGTCGGCTTGATGTGTTTGTGACCCACTGTCCCAGGTTTCTCTCTAGTCTCAAAGCATGCACTGCCTTGCCCAGTCTTTTTTCAGGAGGTGTATTTTCTTAACAGAGGTTAGCAAACAAACAGAAAAACCTTCCACGTGTGAACCAAAATCAATGCAGAGAGGTTTTACTGCATGTGCAGATATGTTGAAATGATGACTGAGATCTGGACACCTCCCTCCGCCCCACTAATGTTGTTGGCATGTCCACAATGACACTTCAGTGTTGACACTAGGGTGACCAGACAGCAAATGTGAAAAATCGGGACGGGGTGGGGGTGGGGGTAATAGGAGCCTATATAAGAAAAAGACCCAAAACTTGGGACTGTCCCTATAAAATTGGGACATCTGGTCACCCTAGTTGACACGAACGATTTCATTGCTGGTCATTATAGTGGATGGAGTGGAGAAGGGAGTACAAATTAAGCCTGGTAGCCATCAGAGGAGTGAGGCTCTGGAGCAGCCTCCCCCTAGGAGGAGTGGAGGCAAACCACCTAACCAGCATTAAGATGGCTCTTGATAACTTATGGACGGGGTTATCTGACGGGGCTGCCTACGAGAGCAGGGACTGGACTGGTGATTGCTGGCAGGATAGTAGTACTGTGACTTTTTAACGCTTGGCATCCAGGGCAGAGCTCAGAGCATTGGGAGTGAGCGTGAGGGTGTCCAGCAGCAGAATGGGTTGGTTCTTGTTGCAGGCTGAAATACAAACTCTACCCAGACAGCAGTGAGGTTGCTTGGGTTTTATTCTTGTGACTGGCAATGCTAATGATCGCTCGGAATGAACAGCGTCAGGATTTAAAGGGCCTGTTTCAAAGGAGCCATGGGGCGTATTTTTCAAGGGTTGTACGTCACCAGGCCTTGTTTCTACAGAGATGCCTTCCTCTCCCATTACTGTCTGTGAAACAAGGAAGCAGCACTGATGGCTAGACCCGTTAGCGCTTCTCCCCTTAGTGATGTCTAACAAGACAAGGCTGGCTAGAGAGGGAAAAGATTCTCCTGTCTAGGATCTTATCCATTTATTCTGCCAGGAGAGAGTGGCCAAAGTGCAGGACACAAACTTGGACAATGGAGTTTATGCCTTCCCTCATCTTATAAAGTACAGAAGAATGAGAATAACATGCGGAGTCATGATATCTTGGGTGCTGTTCCCCATTCTGCCACTGACTTACTAGGTAGTCTCAGGCAAGTCATTTAGCCCCTGAAAGCCTGCCTTAGTTTCCCCATCTGTAAAATGAGGATACCATGAACCTTCCTGCCAAGGAATTGGTGAGATTAAATCAGATAGTCTTGGGAAGTGTGATATATGTGTTAAGTATTATTAATATGGGATGTGGCCTAGGAAGGCTGATCCCAGCATGCCCTGCTCCCTCTTGATCCTCACACTTTCAGTGATGGTGTTGGAGAGCTAGGGGAGCTCCCGTGAGAACAGCTATTTCCTTTCCATTGAGTAGAGGGGAGCTGAAAGGAACTGGCAGTCCCAGGCCAGATGGTTCTCATTGGAGTCTGAGTCCCATCTGCTAGTAATGTTGGTGTTATGTATTGCTCCAGTGTATGGCCTGCAAATTGCCTTCTCTTCACCATGTCCAGGGAAAATGGGGGTATCCCCAGATGTTGAATGGATGGGGCCATGGGCAGCTGGCATAAGTTAGAGCAGCTTTAAGTCTGTTCTTACTTGTGCTGGGGTCTGACCTGACACAAATCAGCCCTAGATTGAGTGAGCGCAAAGATGGCTAAAAGCCACCTTTTCCTTCCCCACTCTTGCACATAACAGACAGACTGGGAAGTTACCTTCCTGGGCAGCGAACGGGTGGTGTTGGGGACCGTGGGTCTTGAACCCAGGTCCACAGGACTCTTAGGAGCAATACGCTTCAATCTGCTACCTGCTAACAGCTGCTAAAGACAGCAGCTGAACCTCGACAGAGGACTCCAGTCCTGGCACGAGATTGGCAGAATGCTGGGGGTCCTGACTGGTCCACAGCTTCCATATAAACCCAGCACAGGAACAGGAAGTTGTCCATACAGCTAGGATCTGCTTTGCTCTGGGAGAACTATGTTGCTTGTGCTCCTGATCCCCTGGCTTGACTCCCTTGTATCCCAACCTGGCCTGATGCGACGCTGGTTGTCATTAAGAACGTAAAAATGGCCATACTGGGTCAGACCAAAGGTCCATCTAGCCCAGTGTCCTGTCTTCCGACAGTGGCCAATGCCAGGTGCCCCAGAGGGAATGAACGGAACAGGGAATCATCAAGTGACCCATCCTTTGTGGCCCATTCCCAGCTTCTGGCAAATGGAAACCACAGTTCTGTGGTTCAGCTCTCAAGTTTGTCTCCTGGTTCTGATCTCCTGTTAGCCTGCCTCCAGGCACTCAATTCTCGGTTTGTCCTCTGACCTCCTGGTATCCGACCTGGCCTGATTCTCCTAACTCCTGCTTTGACCACTAGCTCAGACCACCCATGTCCTGACTGTGACAGGTGGTCACGTCGTAGACATCCTGGGGAGGAGGCCCAGGACCTCCCTGTGCAGCGAAGAGGCTGGTGCCCTGCTCCTTCCTGCTGTGTGTTGGTAAATGGACAGACGTGGTCTCACTCATTTGTGCTAAGCCCTGCTTTTGTGTTCTGTTTAGCTAAAGAAGATTGGTGGTGGTGGTTTCGGCGAGATTTATGAGGCAATGGATCTCCTGACCCGTGAGAACGTGGCCCTGAAAGTGGAGTCAGCCCAGCAGCCCAAACAGGTCCTCAAGATGGAGGTGGCTGTCCTGAAGAAGCTGCAAGGTAAGATGGAAATGAGCTGGTAACCAACTGCTCTCTCCTCCAGCAGCTGTGTGTGATTTTACACTTGCCCTGCCATGGCTAGGGTTGGAGGCCAAGTTTGCTCATACTCTCTCTAACCTTCTCCGTCAGCCTAGCTTAGAGTGTGTTTGTGACATTCAACTTTTCAGCACAGAGCTCTGTTAACGCTCTGCATAGCATTGGGCTTCCGGAGTCTGAGACCTCTTCCACTCGGATTATCCAGAGCACCTTGTCCAGTCCTGGGAGAACATTTCCTCCAGGTCTCTGGAATCCAGACTTGTCACCGAGGTTTCTTTATAGGCATTTCATGACGCTATACCTGAGGTGAGCAGGCTCAGGTGTGGCAGGGTGGGTTAGGGTGAACCACAAATCCAAAGTACATAATTATAAATCTGATTATATACCTAATCTAAAACAGACTAACACATGGCGGGCTCCTACCTTCCCCCACTGCCTCTGGCTGGGCAGGCACCCCAGGAAAGCCCAAGACCCTCTGGCCCGGGGCACTGGCCAGGAGGAGCCGAGCCCTGCGTGTGCCAAAGCCCTGCATGGTACTGGGACGGGGAAGCCTCTCTGCCCCTCAGTTAATCTCTGGAGTGGCAGGAAGCGATTTCCAACCTGTCCATGCACCGAACCTACAGCTTCACAGCAGCCCTCCGGGCAGGGGTTTAGCACCCTCTTCACCCCTCACCCCTTGGGTCCTGCCCCCAGGGAGCATAGGGCTGCTCTGTCACCTAGGCACCCTCCCTGCTGAGCCACTCTCTGGCCGGATTCACTGAAGTCCCTGCAGTCAGGTTCCCTGGGCCCTGGTGCACAATGCATTGGGCTTAACCCCTTCTTGCCCACGCTATAGCCGAGGTGGCGGGGGGGGACAGGAGGCGGCTGGGTCATGTCAGTGGCCAGCAGCAGCCTGGAGGTGTTATCTGCCTTTCGATGCTGTGTGGGCAGGAAAGAACAAGCTGCTTCCAGCCACAGGGGAGCGAGGGGGGAAGAGATGAGCTCTGCAAAGACTCAGGCCAGGTCATCCCTCCCCCGCCTGCAGCTGGAAGCAGCTCCCATCCCTTCCCTCCCGCACAGTGCCGAAAGGCTGCTGCTGGCCACATTCTGGTGTGAACCCTGGCAGAAATCTGGGGAGCGGGGGCATATGACCCTGCGTGCCCCCACACGTGTTGCCTCGGGAAGATGTGGCGTCAGGTACTGGGAGAGGTGGGTCCGTCGCAGGCATGGAGGGCGAAGAGTGACTGGCAGGGAGGGGAGGGTCGGTTGGTCGGTCATGCCCCCCGCCCCCCAGCTTCCCAGCATCTCAACTGTACTGTGGGATTTGTAGACTGTGCCCCCCTCAGAGTGAACCCACATGCCGGCGACCCTGTCTGTAAGACATGATACCTGTTAGTGCCTCTCAGGTTCAAACAGCAGAACAAGTCTTGGGCTTTCCAGACCTTGTCATTACTTTGCAACAATATTTGAGGAGGCAAAACAAACTCCTTCCGCACCATACAGGCTGCAGTGACTTCACATTTAATTTCATGGTATTGGACTCTTGTTAATTTCCTTATCTTGAACCAACTGGTGTCATCTCTCGTGTACTAGCTTTTTAACTTTTCTGTGGCAATAAAAGAGGGCACGTTTTCTTGCTCCATATTACTTAAGGCTGGTTTTACTTTGTATAGCATATGTCCCCCATACTGCACGTTATTATTGGAGCACAGTGATTTAATCCTGTACTTCCTTACAAGCAATTACAATATCATGTATATTATATACAGATAACAAAGCTTAACGAATTCTTGGTTTTGCTTATTCAGTGGCTGTGAGGCTTTTGCGGCTATCTTCTGTTGAAATGCTTGGTCACATTCCCACAGCATCTGCTTGGTTTCAGAGTGACATATCAATTGGAAACAGTCCAGTTCTTGTGCCAGTCTTATTAAGTTTCTTTTGTTGTAGTTGCTGCTCCCCCTTGGAAGTTTTACACCATTCTAAAGTAGACATTTGTATTCAGAAAGTCCTTTCAACAGTTCTTAATCATATGGCCCCAACCGTCAGTGAGCACAATCCTTTAGGTAACTGCTAATTGGTAAAATTCAATAACACTGACACATCATGAAATTGAACATTTCTGTACAATATTTCCCCCTGTAGATTTTAACCCTGAACTCTGGACCTGTTTGCAGTCTAAGACACTTTAATCTTTTTTGTTTTGTTTGTTTGTTTTGACTTGCAAATCTCTACCATATAGTTCTTGTCTTTATTCCCGTAGCAGCATTTATTTTACACCACAGTTAAACAAAACCTTTGAATACAATTTTCAACAGGAAATGTTGCCATATTTGTGAATGGGCAGGGCATTATTCGAAGTTGCTGCATCATCCATAATTAATAACCTGTTGAAAGAAAACAGAATTTGGGTGGCACTTTCCAATGGTGGTTGGGCTTCACTGCTTATATCTATGGATTTTCCTTGGCGCTGGGCTAGTTTCTCCTTTCAAAGCACACAGCCATCTGAAAAAGAAAACACAACCTGTCAGAGCTCCTCTTTGGAGCCCTTGTAGGATTTGAATTAAGTAACATGTTCACATTTCTTTTACCCCTCTCACTGTATACACTGCACGTTCCATAGGAATGCATATTGCTTTCATAAGTAACTTCCATTTTTCACTTGCCATAACATTATATTAGCAGTCAATTTAATTATATATGTAATATATTATTAATATTTTTTCTGCCACTTGTTCAGCTGTTGCTTTATTACTGAAAAAGGGATCCAGCATCTGTCCTTGTTCTGGCCACCCTTTGAGTCCCTATTTTCATTTACTAATTTATAGTTAATATTTATAACCTAATTTAAAAAAAAAGTTTAAATCTTGTAAAAGCATTGAGGTGCCCAACATGTCAACGAACAAAGTTAAGGCTTCCAGGAGATGTTGGCTGCTGCCCAAACAGAGTTTGGGTCAGCTTTGCAACTCTGAATGAAAGATTTGGCTAGATTTGTAGTGGAATCTTTTAAAAGCCAATTTATTTCATGCTTACATTTTACATTTCCTTTTGAAACAGGTTTTGTAAAAATATTCTGCAGTCCCTTGCTGTGCTGCAAACAGTTTGAGACCAAATACATATTTTAAATGTGCTCAGCTTAGCCTTGCCAGCTGAGCCTCTGAACCTTCTTCTTTCCTAAAATGGTTTTACGCTCCTGATGTCTTCCCTTTGTACATGGCAAGTGATGAGCAGATACCACATTGAAGTTGCTCATATTTCTAAACTGCAATTTGATTTTTATATTTAAGCTTTGCACAGGTGAACTCTTTCGGCCTGGGCTCTGATAATTGCTGTATCCTAGCCACGGTTTATTTTACTGCCAATTTTATTCCCTTATTTTCCTTCCATGTCTCAGCTAATTGTAACACTTCACATTTTTCTTTTTCTGACTGGCAGTATTTCTGTTTTAACTTACTACGTGTTTTCCCCTCCCCCCCTTTACAATCTGTTGTTTGAGCTGATCAGCGCCCCTTGTGTTGCTCTGAATTATTTTCCTACACAACTGTACCCAGGTTACATTCACACTAGTACACTCAAAAGCAGTGAAGCCATATAGAAATCCCTATTTCGTTTTTAGTGATTTTGACTAAATCGTCCATAGTCAAATGATCTGGTCTGTCTGCCTGCAGCAGTCATTTATACTTTATTATTTACAGACCATTACTTTGAGAAACGGGTTCATTTTCCTTCAGAGTGGCTGTTAAAGGCTCCTGGGGACAAAACATAGCAGTAATCACCACCTGATCCCCTTGTATCACTTGACTGAGGGTTCCACCAGTCGTGACTATCCAGAGTACTGACAAAACTGGGTTTTATTATTAAACCAAGCTTTTAACACTTCTATTTCCACTTTGTAACACCTCCACAACCCCAACAGTTTAGTTCCCTCCGAGCTATGCAGTGTTAAATTGTGCAAACCCTCCTTTATAACTGCCCATACCTTTTCCTTAAATCACTTACCTATCTCCCAAAGTGACATGTTTCTCAGCCCATTTTGCTTGCTGGCTTTGAGCTTATCTTTGTGGGTTTTTTGCACTTATTCTTTAGCTACAATTACTGTTCCTCCATGGTTGTCCATGGGTCTTATTCTTTAAAGCTCCAGTGACATTCAAGAGACCTTTGCTGTGTCCTGCCAGTAATTCTTTTCCATAGATATCCAAATCACCATCCTCTATTTCTCTTACGTCACGGAATTTTTCTTAGGAGAGAACATGATTTTTTTCTTATTTTTTTTAAATGTTGCTCCACTTACTGGAGTTCCTTTTTTCCACCCGGTCCCAGTCTTCTGTCACTTTTCTGGGGAGTCCAAAGGGTCTGCCCTGGGATTTAATCCAACCCTCCAGTGAGGTACTGGCTTCCTCATACTTTAACCCTTTTAGGGTTGCTGTCTAACACTAAGGGGTGTATTACCAGACGAGGAGATCCCAGGTTTACTCTGGACTCATCACTGAAGGTATTTTACCTGCTGTAGACAAGTGGATCCTGGGTTCGGGCACCAAAATGTTGGATTTCCTCAGACGTTTTCCACTCGGTTTATCCAGAGTGCCTCGTCCAGTTCTGGGAGAACATTTCCTGCAGTTCTCTGGAATCCAAACACTCGCCTGCTGACCAAACCCATGCTGAGGAGTGGAGGGAATTCCAGGTGCTACTGTCCACTTGAGCATGAGAGGAACGAAACCGGACCGCACCAAGGGCAATGTTAGGGAACTGGGCAGAGAACGGGTAACTGGCTGATGTAGGTGGCCTTCTCAGAGGTGCGAGGCTTGGCTAGCGTGGAGGAAGGTTTTGGATTCAGACTATTGCAGCCTGCTCTGATGGCAGGGGACTCTCTGTATTATACTGAGTCCATTTAAAGAGATGGAGCCGGAGTCTCATTTAGACTAAGATTGCTTTACAACGCTAGTCTGGCAAGGTAAACCAGCTTCTTAGGTGGCAAATGAGCAGAGTTGGTAAGTCAGAAGGGGCTGATAGGAGGTTTCTGTTAGCTCAGATACAGCATCAGTTCCACTATACACATTAAACTGGAAATGGAGTTGTTTGCCCCAGGGCTGATAGGGAGAGGAAGGTGAGAGTGAATGTACGAATGTGTGTTTGCATACAGAGAAGAGAGGACTGGGGGTCGAGGTGGAAGGGCTGTCCTGCTTCTCATAAAGATTTACCAGGCCGGTGAAACACAATTTGGTACCAAAGGGTTCGGGGGAGAAGTACTTTGGGTAAGGACAAGAGCAATGAACCATCAGTGGTGTCGGCTACAGACTGCGATGTCCAGGGAAGGGGGGAATGAGGAATTCTGAACCAGCTTCCAAGGACCTCAGTGTGGTGTACAGCGATCACTTGGAGCTTAAGGAGCTTGCAAGAGCTTCTGCTTTACTCCACTTCCATCTGGCTGTGCAGGACAATAACAAGAGCTTCCTTGTGTCCCGCCCAGACTCTATCCGGGAAGCTCAGCCCTTCACGTCGCAGTTTCCAATATCACGTCTTCCCTTGCCAGCCCAGACTCAGTAACCGTGACCCTTAAAAACCAAAACGAACACACCACCCAGTTACAAATATTGATAACCTCCCTAATCACTAAACTCACCACCAGTGTTCAGTTAGACTTTGCTCTTTTGTTAAACGCTCTAGCTCAGAGGTTTTCAAACATTTTGTATTGGTGAGCCCTTTCACACAGCAAGCCTCTGAATGTGACCCCCCCTTATAAACTAAAAAGGGGGGTTAATTTAATTTAATGGGGGCTTGTGGCTATCTGCCCCAAGGAGCTGAGAGCTCGCAACCCATGTAACCACCTTGTGACCCCCCTGAGGGGTCACGCTCCCCAAGTTTGAGAACCCCTGCATGAGTGTGTCTGCAACCATTGTATCGCTCAGGTGTGTTTTCAGTTTGCAAATCATACCTTTGTAGCAGAAAAAATAATCTCTGAGAATACAGAGGATAGGATGGGATGGGATGGGGGTGGGAGAGTGAGTGAGGGAATTACTCTTTAGCCTGGTAGGGCTAGCCCATACACCTATGAGGCGGGAATCCCAGGGCCCAGTCTCCCTGCTCCAGTGTCTCGCTAATTCAGGGGTGGTCAACCTGAGCCTGAGAAGGAGCCAGAATTTACCAATGTACATTGCCAAAGAGCCACAGTAATACGTCAGCAGCCCCCCATCAGCTTGCCGCCTCCCCATTCCCAGGGCCTCCCACCCACCAGCAGCCCCGCCCATGGGTGTCTCCCCCTCCCTCCCCGCACCTCCTGATCAGCTGTTTTGTGGCGTGCAGGAGGCTCTGGGGTGGGGGCAGGGAGCTATGCTGCTAAGTGGCAGGGCTTCAAAGCTGGGGCAGAGGCACAGTGCCTGGAGCACACACCCCTATGCCCCTGGCACCTCCTCCAAAGTCTGCTGGGTTTGGGGGTGGAGCTGTTGCCATGTTGGCAGGGAGGGGAGCCATCCACCACTCCTCACCTCCTGACCGAACAATCCTAAGGAAAGACCTTGAAATGCCTTCCAGATCCCAGTCCCTCTTCCACAGCTTCTCCTAGGAGAAGGGCAGGCTGGCCTCTAGGTAGCTCTCTGGTAACAAATACAACTAAACACAGTGATCCCAAAAATAGAGAGAGTCCAGCCAGAGGAGGCGCCACCCTGGGCCGCTAAGGAGAGTCTGACTGATCATGTCATGGTGATAAGAAAGCTTGTAGCAACCATCCCAGGCTGGGTGAGGTCTACATAGTCTAATGGCATGGGCTCACAGAGCTCAGCAGTGCAAGAGTCTGAGATTTCAGTACAGTCAATGATAAGGAATTAAACCCAGAGTCCGATTCTGCCCTTAGATATGCATTTGCAATGGCCCTGAAGCTAGCAGGGGAGAGGTGAATATGTCTAGCTGGGCAGGCAGCTGTTACTTACCACAGTGCAGCGGGGGGCAGTATGAAAAGCAATCTATGGGAAAGAGGGCTGAGAAATTCTAAGAGACACGGGGGGCAAGCAGCGGCCGGTGTGGTGTCATGAGGGACTGGGCAGGGGAAATAAAGGGGAAGGAAAGGAAGCAAACCGAATAAAGAGCCAATTAAGGCTTGAGAGGGAAAGAGAAAGGTCAGTGAACAAGGCAGGCTGAAATGGTGCTGACAGAGGGCTTACAGGGACTAAGAAGGGCTTTCACAAATAAATCCGGGGGAGAAAGCACTCTGGTAAATGAACAGGGATGTGAAATTCAGCGCTGTAATGTGGCGGAACTACATTTTTTTTCCAAGATTTCTTTGCAACAAGAAAAGTAATCAAGAGATTTGGACAATTGTGAATGAATGAAGATGTGGTGATTGAGTTATTGATACAAAGCAGGGAGGGAAATCCCTCAATACTCATGTGAGCATGAGTCACCCCATCAGGACATGCATGCCAGGGAATTGGCTAAGAGATGTGCTGAGGCACGGACTGTTATTTCTGACAGTTATGTGGGGAAACACCAAAGGCTTGGAAAACAGCCCGTGTGGTCCTGATCTTCACCAATGGACACAGGGCAAGCCTGGTAGGTCTTCTCTGGGACGTCTAACTGGCAAATCAATCTAACAAATAGGAAGGGACGGAAGAGTAGTAAATAATGGAATCATAGCAAGCAGCATGGGTTTATGAATAACAAGTCATGCCAGACAAACTTGACTATACATTTTAATGTACAGCTGTAATGTCTATAGCTAGCTCCTTTCATGCAAGCCTCATCCCCAAATGCTTTAGAGAGTTAAGTGGTATCGTGACAAAGGTACAGGGAAAAGCAGTGCTGAGGGAGAGGGAAATGAAGAGGCCTTTGTGGTGGGTGTTTCACTGGGAGTTGTTGGGATGGTGCAGGGTTCCAGATAACCTGAGAAGGCTCTTTCTCCCACCTTGGCACAGTGACGTGAAGGGTCGGGGGGATAGGAAGGGGCTAAGACTGGAAGGGAGTAAGTTGTAGCAGGTTGGTGGATTGTTTTAGAAAGATTTTAGATTGTGCCCTAGCCCTGTGTTCACTTCCTCACACTACTGTATTAATCTTTGTACACAGTATGCCTTGTAAGGCAACATTTGAAAACTCACAATTGGCTGGTCAGTATCATCCTGGTAAAATGCGTGCGGCAACGTTTGTGACAGGTTGGATCACAGAAACCCCCTTGGGGCTGACAATTGATGTGCCAAGACTACTTCTGCCCCTGCTTTTCCTGCCAGCTTGGAACTCCAGAGCCCTGCCTGGTTGTGCCAGACACGCTGGCCGGCCACAAACACAGACCCAGGTCTGAACCACGTCCCACAAACTGCAGGCTTAACTGAAAGCAGCTTAAGAAGTGTTCCTGTCTTTAACACTCAGATGCCCAACTCCCAATGGGGTCCAAACCCCAAATAAATCCGTTTTACCCTGTATAAAGCTTATACAGGGTAAACTCATAAATTGTTCACCCTCTATAACACTGATAGAGAGATATGCACAGCTGTTTTTCCCCCCACCCCCAGTATTAATGCATGCTCTTTTAAGATACAAAACCAATCAGGTTCTTAAAAAAGTTAAATTTTATTAAAAACAAAAAGAAAAAAAATACATCTGGAATTTAGGCTTTTGCTAGGTTTTAAAAGAGCAGTTCCAAAAATTAAGCACCCAAAATAGCTTTCTTGGTGGTTCAGCTTAAAGGTTACAAGCAACAAAAGCATCTGGGGTTAGCACAGAGGAGTCCACAAGCCTTACAGAAAATAAAAGAAATAAACCTGATTGCGTCTATCTAAACATTCCCTGTCCCAATGAGTCCTTCTAGGTATGGAAGATGATTTTTCAATCCAGACTAATGAGTAATGTGTCAACCCTGCCCTGTAACCTGGGGTACCCTTTACCATCCCTCGCTGCTCACAAACACTCCCAGTCCCAGTCTATTTGGGGTAACCAGTCGTTACCATATTATTCCTTTAAAGGAAAAACAGATTTAGTATATCCATACTGTCCAGGAGAGGGCTGGGCAGTACAGGACATATGCTCCTGGGGGAAAATCTGGGACTGGGAGTGTTTGGGGTCATTTTTAAGGCTGGTAAGAGCCAAGGTGTGGCTGGCGGGCTGCAGCACACCGAGACCTAGCTGGGAGTGACTGACAGGTTGGAGGCTATTTGTGAGCAGCGAGGCATGGTAAAGGGTACCCCAGGCTTCACAGGACCAGGCTTCTGCCCGGCGAAGATTAGTCGGTGTCAGACACAGATGGCAATCAGCCATGGGTAGGGGAGGGCATGGAGAAGTCTGGAGTTGCAAAGGGAAGGGTCACCTCTTGTGCCCTCCTTGCTAGTTCCTTTCCCCCCATGTGCACAGAGCCTGGCTCTGGGGATTGAGTCAGGGTGAGTTCCCGGGACCGGGGAATGGTCACAGTGATGCTGCCCCCCCAGAGTTTGTGGTGGGTGCCTATAACGAAGGAAAGGAAGAAGCAGAGGTTTCTTTTTCTCATTTGGCAGGAAGGCCCCTGTGACTACGAGAGGAGTTGTCTTGCCTCATTTCCTGAGCCTCTGCACCTGCTTTGGAATGCTGGCTGCTCGGTGTCATGATACTTGGGTGTCACTTTCCAGAGCAAATGGGACACTTATAAAATGGCAGCATTTGTTATGGAAAGTTACAATACTGAGTCCCTCGGGGCATTCCTGCAGGGGCAGAGTTAAGGTTGTTTGGGGGGTGTTGTGTGAGAAGCGTTACTTTAACTCTGTTTCCTGACTTTCTTAAGTGTCTGGGGTTTGTTGTTGTAATGTTAATGCTCTGTTTGGGGTTTGCACATGGCTTGAGGAGCTGGGACCCTCGTCCATGTGTCTCGAGTACCTGTGCCTTAATCTGACCCTGGTGGTAGCAATCTTCACTTCACTTTAGCTATATGCCGTGTGTAAACCCAATGGATTTATCCCCTTTGCCCTTCTCTGCTCCTGCGGGGAGGAGCTGCTGTAAACTGTTGGATCAAGCACTATGCTGTATGCTGAGCCGTTACTGGGTGGGGCCTGCTGCAGTGGAGACAGTCACTTTAAGAAGATCCCTTTGTAAAATGTCACTCTGTCATCCTTTGTGCAGTGATAACGAAAGCGTCTGACCCTCGCTGGGCCTGTGGCTCGGGGATTCTGAGGGGGTGTTGCTCAGGGCTCCGGGCTTGCTCGGTAGGAAGAGGTGGGATGGATGCTCAGCGAGAGCCAGGGGTAGGAGCGTACATGTGTGTGGTGCCGTGTGTGCTGGGCTCCCTGTCCGGTAGTGCTGCTGCAGACTGCAGCTATGTGAAGCGGGCAGCCATGTGTGCTTCTCCTTGACCTCGCTCCGCAGGACGCCTGCTCCCGTATTTACAAGCTCGCAGAGTTCACTGTGGCATTCCCCCTGTCCGTGCCTTTGGCTCAGTTTAACAATCTCATTACGTAGGCCTCTGATTAGTTTTACTCTGCAGTGCAGGGATCTGCTGCATATTGAACAGCTGTGTGAGGTGCAGACTGTCTGTCATAGCCATGCTGTGGTCTGATTGCATCATGATCTGATCACAGCAGGCACCGAGCGGTGGTGCATTGCCTGTTCCCTGCTCACTGCAGTGGGGGGCAGAGGTGGGGATGCCCTGACACAGAAGGGCCCGTCCGCGGTTTGCCCGTTTGTTCCCAGATAGCTGTCCGGTTGCCATTCGCGGTGCCGCTCCCTGGTGTACCTGTGTTGCTTTCATTAGTGGAGAATGCTGCAGTCTGGGCTCCATGAAATTCCGTTCTCATCCCTTTGCAGAGGCTTTTTGTGTGGCCGAATAACTCTGGGTTCTAACCAAGCGTGTGCTGCATGTCCCTGGTGTCGAAGGGGGTGGGTGAGGGATGGATGGAAGGGGATTCAGAATGAGCCGTGCTCAACTCGCTCCGTTTGCTGTGGTCTGCCATGCTCTGTTTGGGAGTTGGCAGTTACCTTCTCTGCCAGGCAAATGGTTCAGGTCCCGCCCCATGACCGATGCACTCTGACGAAACAAAGGCACCTGCTGACTTTCTGGGGCCATCTTCCCTTCTGCTCTAAAATGTGCTTGGCTCCTCTCCTGCTCTGATCTCCAGGGTGGGGTCTTTCTCCCCAGCCTCAGAGGACAGCACGACAGTCTCCTTGACTGGACGTCATCTTCCTGGCCACGGAGAGAGACGATCCTGGGGTCCCCAACTAAGCTCCCTCTAAGCTGCGCGACTGTACAGCAGGCTACTAAGGGCCATGCAGATGGGGAGAGGCGCCCCTTCCCGTCTCAGAGCTGCCACAGCTGGGATGAGGCGCTTCTCCCCGTACCCTGGGCTGCTGCGGTGAGAGAGGGCTGGGGGGAGTCCTCTCTCCCTGCCACAGCCCTGGGCAGCCTGCACCCCAAACCCCTCATCCCCCCCACACCCCAACCCTCTGCCCCACCCCTGAACCCCCTCATCCCCAGCCCCACCCCACAGCCTGCACCCCCAGCTGGAGCCCTCACCCCCCCATCCCAACCTTCTGGCCCTGAGCTCCCTCCCGCACCCCAAACCCCTCATCCCTGGCCCCACCCCAGAGCTTACACCTGCAGCCAGAGCCCTCACCCCCCCACCCCAACCCTCTGCCCTAGCCCCCTCCCACACTCCGAACCCCTCAGCCCCACCCCCACCACACATCACCTTCATATTGGTGCACATAAAATTCATTCCGCACCTGGATCTAAAAAATTAGGGGGAACATTGGTCCCCACCAGGGCTGTATTCGTGCTGCTCTGGAAGTCTGATAGTCTGATGGGCACCATAGTTGCCCACATCCCAAGCCATGTCTGCTGTAGCCCTTGCTCCCACCAAGCACACAGCAGGCTGACCGGCCAGGCACTGGTGCCGTGCCTTTCCTAGGGGCTTCTCCTGTACAGAAAACATTCTGTCTAGCTAGTGCCTGCTGGCGTTGAAAAGTGAGAAGAAGCTAATAAGACAGAAAATATCATATATCCTGTATATAAATCCACGGTATGGCCACATCTTGAATACTGCATGCAGATGTGGTCGTCCCATCTCAAAAAAGATCTATTGGAATTGGAAAAGGTTCAGAAAAGGGCAACAAAAATGAGTAGGGGTATGGAACAGCTTCCGTACGAGGAGAGATTAATAAGACTGGGATTTTCAGCTTGGAAAAGAGACGACTAAGGGGGGATATGATTGAGATCTATAAAATCATGCCCAGTGTGGAGAAAATAATTGAGGAAGTGTTATTTACTCCTTCTCATAACACACGAACTAGGGTTCACCAAATGACATTAATAGGCAGCAGGTTTAAAACAAAAGGAAATATTTCTTCACATAACACACAGTCAGTCTGTGGAACTCTTTGCCAGAGGATGTTGTGAAGGCCAAGACTATAACAGGGTTCAGAAAAGAACTAGATAAATGTATGGAGGATAGGTCCATTAATGGCTGTTAGCCAGGATGGGCAGGGATGGTGTCCCTCGCCTCTGTTTGCCAGAAGCTGGGAATGAGTGACAGGGGTCGGGTGGGTGGCTAGCAGCTTTGGCCTTGAAGGTTTCATTTGGAGTATTTACTATTCTAATTCTAGCTGTCGTTCTTGTTAGACCAGTGTCCTGTTCCTGTTTGACTCCTGCTGAGCTCTTGGCTTCAGTGGTATCCTGTGGCTGTGAGTTCCAGAGGCTAAGTACATGGGGTGGGAAATTTGAGACTCTTCAGTTTCATTGACGGCCCAATCAACCTTCCCTAATATCATTCCTCTTTCTTACTATGTAAACCTCTGTTGGGTTTACACTTATTCCTCTTGTAAGGTAAACGGTCCAGTCTTTTCAGGCTGACTAGATGTTGGCTGTGAAGCTCTTTCTCTGCAGAAGCTGGGTCTGGTTTCTTATATTATATTCTGTGTGTTTGTATTTCCCTGCAGGGAAAGACCATGTTTGCAGATTTATCGGCTGTGGAAGGAATGAGAAATTTAATTACGTGGTCATGCAGCTTCAGGTGAGTTCTTCTGTTCCCTGCTCAGAGACACCTGGGCTTTGCCGTTGTTCCCAGTCAGCAAGAGGGTGAGGATGAGTTGGGGTGGAGGCTGGCTGGATGAGGGAGGGGAAGCTTTTCATGACTTCTGCCTGTCAGATCCCTGTGTGTCTCAGCATGAGACTCTCCCCTTCTGTATAGTCAGCACCTTCAAGAGCCTGTGGAGCCACTGGGGCTCTGTGTGGGGCCCGTGGCAAAAGCAGCTGTTCCGCACAACAGTCCTTCGCAGGTGAAGAGATTAAATCACTGGCTGGGATTGCTGCGAGGGGAGAGACAGCTGATGGAAGGCCTCATATGTGGAGGGGGCGAGGGAATAACCAGTGAATGGAGATTTAAAGCAACACCTTCATCTTGGTAGTGAGCCAGTTTCAAACAATGAGTTAAAAGCAGATTTCTATTTGACGCCTGCCCCAGAGTGTCTCTCGGCCAGTGTTGGGGGTTTTACTATCACCTTTGCCTGTCGATTATTATTTATTGTATTGTTTGTGTGACAGTAGCACCCAGAACCGCCGACTGTCATCAGGGCTCCATTATGCTTGGTGCTGTATAGTCATAAAATAAAAGGCCCTCTCTGCTCGAGAGAGTTTACAACCGAACCAGGCATGATGTGACGGATGGGTGCAGAACACTGTGGACGGAAGGTGAGGGTGACGGTAACAAGTAATAGGAAGTCAAAGTCTCATCTACTAGCCAAGGGTACAGTTTCTCTCATTCACTTACATTACTACATTTAAATGAAATTAAATAATCTTTATATAATCTTTAAATTAAATAATACAAGTGAATGAGAGAGACGGGTAGATCACTGTCCGAGCAGCTGCCTAGCCAGCAATGTTAGACAGCTTTCCAGGGGGCATTGCAGCAGAGGTGGGCGAAGAAGGGAACTGAAGGTTAGAGGAAGTGGCTGTGTGAATTAATTAGGGGATTCCATGCGTATGGGGCAGCATGGAAGAGGTGCCAAGGTACTTGGAGGCGGGGGGAGAGCAGAGAAGCAAGTGATGGCGGCTGCCATGGTTGATGGAGCAAAGAGGATGTGCAACAGGCTGCTGAGATGTGCCATACACCAAGTACTGTCAAATACCCAGAGCAAGCAAGCTTGCAGATAGAAAAGTAGCGTTTCCACCAGCCCCTTGAAGGGATCTTATGTTGTATAGCTAAAGATACCAGGTAAATGCTATTCAGAGAGAATTTGTGACTTTTTTGTTATCTTGACCATGCCCCTTTAAAATAAGCTTCTCGTTCTTTTAAAGTGTACTTCTTACCTGAGGGCTTGTCCCCTGTGTCTTCCTCTTGGTGCCTCTTCTGTCTAGGGGAATCTTGCAACACTCAGAATGCAGTGGGTGCAAGGCCTTTCCAAAAGGACAGTGAAATCCATGGAGGCCAGGCTGAAAATGTACCTCCTTGGCTGCTCCATGTGCCCCATTGGACCCTCCTGGAACAGCTGTCAACAGGTTCTGAAGAGTGAGCTTAAAAAACCAGCAACTTCTAACTTCACTTGTCTGTTCCTGCGACCCTCCAGGGTCGTTTCTGCTGCTTTTAGCGACAGCAGTTTTAATCTTCTAACCCGTGCTAGCCCTGCAGAGCTAACACAGCCGAACCAGAGTAAATGCGGCCTGAGCTCCTCAACAGAATTCTCTTAAGATGTAATTGCAAGACCTGATTCTGCCCCACTTACACCTGCACAAGCCCCTGAAGACACCGGGGCATGGGGTAACTGAGGACAAAATGTGCCTGCTGGTGACTTTCAGTGCACAGGCTGAGTTTGTAGGGCTGGCTGCTAGAAAAACCTGCTTTTTTCACTTGTAAACGGAGGCAATTTTCTATGGAGTCATTAGACACACAAACCCGTGGATGCCGTTTTCACAGTGTCACTTGACAGTGCGGTTTTAGTACCAGAAGTTTGTCCATTGCTCGTCAAAATCAACTCTCCTGCGGCTGCTCCAGCACTGCCTTCTCACTGCCTCTTCTGGGACGCCAAATTCCCTGGCACTGCAGGGGACTTTTTCATTGGACCAGCAATATGCAGGCTCTCATTCTGACTGTTGCTACTTTGGAGCATTGGCTGGGACTCATCTGTTCCTTGCAGCTGCTTCTCGACCAGTTCGGTGTTGCTGATTTAATCAGGGCACTTCAGTTTCACTGCTGCCTCCCAGACTTTTGCAAAGCTTCAGAGCTGCGCCTGTTTTCTAGCTTCCTTTGAGGCAGTCATGGACCACCGTGGCTTTCCATGCCCCTGGGTAGCTTTACTGACCCGAGACCATGCCTTTGTCTCCCTCACCTGCCATGGGAGGATTGTGGATGCAACAAGGCAGCCTTCGATGTGTGCAGTTGTTTGTTTTTTTCTTAAAAAGATCCCCCCATGATTCCAGTAGCATAAAATAAGGACATGAGAGGCCCCAGAAACAACATCCTGGTAACCGGACAGCTCTGGCTGCACTCCACAAAGCCAGAACGTTCAGAGTGGATAAAAGAGCTGTGCTCCCTGTTCTTAACTCTCACAGGCAGAGAAAAAGAAAAGGCTAAAAAGCCAGGTGCAGCCAAACCCTTAATATTTCCTTAGTGACTTGGTTCTGGAGAGGGGCTTGGATGGAGACCCCTGGTGTTTCATTGGGAGTGATCTCTAGGGTGCCTGTATGCACAGGTCCCCAGCAAGTACCTGCAATCCTTTATAGCCTTTGTGAACTTGACTTGACTCATCCTTTCTATGTCCGTGACATTTCATAGGTTTCTGCAGGGGTAAAGATAAAAGGGTTCTGTAATATAGTGTTATCAGCATGCCACAAATAATTCCTGGGTTTATTGTAGGTCCTCTGAATGTTTGCAATAACACAATTTGGCCGTCTGCCAAAGGAACTCTTTTCCTAGGTGCTTTTGATCAGTCGATAGCCTTCCCTGATGTTGAAGATTACCAGGAGTGTGCTTCATCAAAAGAATGACACATCTCAAAATCCATTTTCTGTTTGCGGGTCAAAAAAGGCATAGGCAGAGTTCAGAAGACAGGGATAAACAGAACCCTGTGATTTGGATACGTAGTCCATCTTTAGCTTTCATTAAATTGTCTTTAGAGCTATTCATGAGGGTTAGAACAGAGCCTCTGAAAGACCTGTGGCTTTATATCTGTAAAAAAGCTCATATAATGACAGTACATAACAGGAGAGGAAGCAGCTACAAAGGGTTCTGAGAGGGAAATTTCATACTTAGTGTAGCATTCCCAGAGCAAAAATACATCTCAAAGATGATACGTATGCCCCTAAACTCTACCTTAGCCAGCAAGTGAGAGGATGTAACTTTCCAGAGAGCAATTGTATCTGTCCCAAATCAAAACAGCAACAAGTAGTCAGTTGCACCTAGTATATTTCAACTCCTAAAAACATGGTTTACTTTATTAGGCAGTTTACGTTGCAATCTTTCGTCGCCTTCGGTCTTTTTCAAGTACAGTGTCTACTCCCAATCCACTTCTGGTCTAACACTCCCCCTGCGTTGCGGACTTGCAGAGAACTCTGTCTATGTCGGCGCTGACTCAGGTAGCGTAACCGTGGTTTGGACAAAGGGATGAGACAACATCAGCCATCAGGGCTCAACTGGAAAATTAAAATCTAGTTACCAGCTAAAGAGCAGGTGTCCCAAAGGAGCGTGGCTGCAGTTCAAATCCGCACCCTTCCCTGGCTCCTAGAACCCTGAGGAGGTTTTGGCTGGGAAGCTGTGCTCCTGTAGAGCCTCTGCCTTGCGGTGCACTCATTGATATTTGAATTTTTGCCATGGGAGCCCTGAAAAGGCATGCAGCAGTGTGTTTGCTATGGGGCACTCCTGGACTGCCAGTACCACAGTGAGGAGACACAATCAATTGACAGAGTTGCCAACTCTTGGGATTTTATCAAGTCACACAATAGCTGCTGTTTTTTTCACTGATTTCTTGTGAATTGCCGCCCTGATTAAAAAATGGACACATATCTCACTACGGTCCGTGGGACTGAAGTTAGGGCATGCTCTAAGTCAAAATAGCTGCCACATCCCTGTGCAGTTTATAGATGGAAGTGATGCGACCCCTAGTAAAGATGGCCACTATCTCCCATAGGTTCAGTGGGATTGAAGCCAGCCTTCCCTTTGGGAAGATGGCCAGCTCCTGGATTCTGTGGTTAGGAAATTGCGAAGAGGCAGGAGAATATGGCATGCAGGAGGGAGACTTAGGAGGTGGAAGGGATCTTGGGAAGAGACAGAAGGGTATGGAGGTTAGAGGGAGAGTGGGGCCATAAAGAGGAAGATTGGGTGTAGGAGGGGGAATGATAAAGGTGCAGAGGAGTGTGGGGCAGAGCAGGAGAGTGTGAGGGGTAGAAGATGTAGGGGCAAGTAAATGAGGAGGGTCAGGGGGAATAGGATGTTGTGGGGGAGGATATGAGTGAGGCAGGACACTGGTTGGAGCAGGGAAGGCGTCTGGGTGGAGGATAGGGGGTAGGGATGGGGTTGGGGGATAGGATGACCGGGATATGAGAAGGGAAGGATAGTCGTTTCTGAGTGTGCGGTGAGGGTGAATTGTGAACCTGAAATGATCACGTACAAAGTGGGAATGGTGGCATGTCCCGGCAGCACTGAGAGCATGGCGTGCTTCCTTCTTGTTTGAAAACCTCGTGACTTTTAAGCCCATCTTATGATTTTTTCCCCTGGGGTCTGACTCGTGATTTTTAACCACTCGGGGCTGGATTTGCTGTTGATAAAAAGGCAAAGGTTAGAAATGTGGGTGATAAACAGTGAGACTGAGCCAGGAATCGTGCACCTAATCTCTGAGGGAAACAATCCTGAATGCAGGTAACAGTCAAAGCTGGGAAGCAGGAATGCTGGTGGGGAGGAGCTTGCGCTGCATTATGGCAGGGAAAGGGTAATGGGGAGTTTAGGTTGCATGCGCAGAGGACCAGGTCACAGAACAGAAAGAGGCAAAACCAGACACCAATCCTGCAGCCTGGCAGCACGTTCCTGAAACTGGGGCCTGGGGCAATGCCAGCAAGCCAGGCTGCCGTGCCTGCTCCACACTGCTGCACCAGCTGTCCTCCCTGTGGGGGAATGTCTAATCTCCCCAGACTCAGCATGCCTGTCGACACAGGGGACATACATTTATGGGCAGAAGGGACCATTCTGGTCAGCTAGTCTGGACACAGGCAGGGACCGTAGATTTGCTGCAAAGAGTGGCTTGGAGGCAGATCTGCAGTTTGCCATGTCTGTGCTGGGATTTTACAGCACATTGGTGATGCCATCTGAAAACCGCTGTTTCTCCTAGTCTGGACATGGTCATGGAGTGAAGGTGGGGGACGCGGTTCGGGGGACATGACTGTGGTGGAGAGGGAAAGTGAGGGATGTGGACGGGGGGATGTGACTGCAGTGGAGTGGGACATGGATGTGGGGATGTGACTTTGGTGGAGTGAAGGGAATTTATCACTGGGTGCGGAGTGAAGGGGAGGTGAGTCTATAAGAGGAAAGGAGAGGGACTGCATGAATGAAGGCAGGGCAGAGGGGGGAAGGGCGGAGTGGGAAAGCCTGTGCATGTGATTTCTGGCAGTTACCTATTCAACACACACAAGAAGAAAGCACATCATTTCGGGGGGCTCATTGCGGCCTGTTACCTGGATCTCACCAGTGTGCTTACATGAATATAATCGAGTGGTCGTAGTTCAGTATTCGGCTAACTGGTAGCCTTTACTTAGACTCAGAAATGAACTAAGGTAGAGGTTAAATTACCACTTACTCATGGAAAAAAATAATCTCTCCAGGAAAAATCTCACTCTAGCAACTCTGTATCTGGCCCGCTTCTCAATACAAGAGCATTGCTAGGCCTGGACTTGCATGAAAATGCTTACATGAAGTTCACAGCCAGAGGACTGGGTGTCTTGGAGGGGACTCCTAATGGAATTGGTTCCAAAAGGCGTTAACAGCCAACGGGTGCTTGGCTCATTGACCACCCTTGTGACTGGCTGACTCTCTGACCTTTCTGTTGAGCTTCCAGCCAAGGGCTGACTAGGTCGGGACACTGAAATGGGAACCAGCTGTATTCAGCTCTCTATCATAGGGGCTGTGTGTCTGTGTGAAGCCTGCCATGCTACTGTCCTTCCCAGGCCTGTTTTGAGGATAAATAAATGGGGTTCTTCGGCTTCCAGAGCTGTCAGTCTGGCACCTTTTATCAGCAAGTAATTCACTGGAAAATGAAATCGAAGAAATAACGCAAACCTAGGTGTGCGCACATCTCTGATCGGGTGGGAAGTGTGTGTGTGTTCAGCCTTGGCACTGTAAAGCATTCTCTGGGTGTGGATTAAATGCAGCAAATGGTGTGTGTGAGATGCTGGGGTACACGCCGTATTAATTGTTTCAGGGCCGGAACCTTGCAGACCTCAGAAGAAGCCAGCCTCGGGGGACATTTACGCTGAGCACAACCCTGCGATTGGGCAAGCAGATCCTAGAATCCATAGAAGCCATTCACTCTGTGGGATTCCTGCACCGGGATATCAAGCCGGTAGGTAGTTTTCAAAGAGTTTCTCTGCTTTAAGATTAAGTCAACAGTCATCCCGGTGGCAGGGACGGTGGGCAGTCTTGGCAGAGGCAACTGTGTTGCCCCAGTCGACATGCGAGAGAGTAGAGTGACGTATTCCCCAGCCACCCCTCTGCTAGAAGAGGCCACTCCACAGTGGGTCTGTGACTCTGGTATCATGCTGCCCCCCAATCCGATCAGATTCTGGATTCAGGCTGCCTCCAAGTATTCCTCTGGAATCAGCCCATCACTGCTAAGCAGCTGTTACATAGGTTCAGAAAGGGCAGCCTTCCGTGTGCCCCATCACTTTGATAAAGGTCACGGCAGGCGTTTGTCTTTGCTAAAGAAAACCCCCTTTCCGGAGCCATATTTCACAAGCAGGGGTATCTGCATGTCCTGGCAAACAGGCTAGAGGTGCAGGGAACCCCGTGTTGGCTTCTGGGGAGTTCTCTGTGCTGAGCGCAGGCGGAAGGCGAAAATAGCCTGGTTCCTCTGCCCAGGGAGGAGTGACGCCCCACCCAGAGTCAGGGTCAGCCCTCTTCTCAGGGCTTCAGCGGGTAACCCACATTCCCTATCCACCCTCCCTTCCCCTAACCTGGGGCCTTCTTCAGGGCTGTCGGTTCCCTACAGGTTTCTACGCTACAGACCACTTGCCTGAGAGTCAGAGCCTGCTCCAGGGCCTCCTCTAGGAGCTAAGCTGCTTCCTGTAGCTCTCTCCACCTTGACCTAGGGACCTCCTACCAGGGCCTCTCCGCTCCTGGCCGCTTTCTCCCTAGCAGATCCATCTCAGCTGGGAGGTGTGGTAGGGCCGAATTCTCAGCTGGTGTAGGTCAGTGTCCCGCCATTGACTTGCTGTGCCTGTTTACTCCAGCTGAGAATCAGACCCAGCATGGCAGAATTATGTGCAGGATAGCGTGCGCTAGTAACTATAACATGAAGAAGAACGGCAAGTACTTTCTGCCCATAGTAACCCCAGCTTGAGAGGGGATGCTCCTTGTTCACTACAGAGCTCAGGAGGTGAGTATAAATATTTCCCATAGCTGCTGAAGTTTTGGTGAGATAACACACACTCTGGTTTTATGGTTATTATCTGGATAATCCGTAGCCACCTGTCTTCAAACTGAATTCTAGGTGGGGGAGTCTGGAACCCCCTTCACTGCAGGGTTGCATCTCTATTCCTTGGGACACACTTTGAGCCTCTGACTTTCTTTGCCTGGGGGAACCAAACATGTTAGCAAATAAACTGGGAACTCATGGTGCTGCCTTGACGTACACTGTGTTCCTCCCTGAGGCATCTCTCGGTGGGGCGGTCGGCAGAGTTCTGAGTTTTGTGTGATAATAGCTGCTGCTATCCAAACTGATTATTTTATTCTTTTCCTTTTGGCCAGTCCAACTTTTCCATGGGTCGCCTGCCTTCAACCTACAGGAAATGCTACATGTTAGACTTTGGTCTGGCCCGGCAGTACACCAACACCAACGGCGAAGTCCGGCCAGTAAGTGACACCTTTTCCAACTCTGCTTCCACTCAGGCAAGGAAAGGGGTTTTGTTGTTTTGTTTTGTTATGACGTGTATTGGGACTGCTTCTCGGGCTGGGTGGGGGTGGGGAGGGGTTGTGTGTGAGCTGGGAATGGAGGAATCTTGCTATTGTCTGAGAAATGTGGTTTTTTTCCATGCTAACAGTTTTCCACAATGTGCTCGGGCCAAGAGCTGTCTGAGCTGGTGGCCTCCCTCCCCCCACAGTTGAACAATCCCATTCATGTCTTTGTCCGGCCTAGTCTGGGGAATGGAGCTGGGCATGTTCTTTAGAGCTGTTTGATCGCATGGCAGCGGGTGTCTGAAGAGGACGTTGCTCTCCCAATACACTGGGCGGGATGTGGTTCACCAAGGTGCTGGGCTGTCACCACTGCCAGGAGCATTGTTCCTTCCCCGGCCTGGCTTTGTCTCTGTGCCCCCTTTCAGATTTCTGAGTCGAGGCCTGAGGGTGGGGGGAAGGGGAAGTAACTTGCTCTCCTCTATGTGTGTGTGTGTGTCGCATCCAGCCCTCTTGCTCAGTGATGCATTGTTTGGGCTCAGAGCAAGCTCCAGAGATGTACGTCCCACCTAGCTCCCGTGAAGCTGCAGGCTGAGCACTCCTGGCTTTGCCATGGAATAGGTTGCTCACCGCTCCCAGGACCAGGCCTTAGCGAGCTCCAATAATCTGTTTGGCTGGCCGCCCAGTGTGGTACCTTTTGGCTCCAGAGCCTCTTATAGCCGTACGCTCTCTGGAAGCCGCGCTGCCTCTCCACAGAACCCCAGCCTAACTCATCCTGAAAGTCCCAGGCTTTGGCCCAAAGCGCTTCTACCCTGAAGGTGGGCTGGAGCCTGCTGGGCTGAGAGCCTGAAAGCCTGACAGCCCAAGCTCTGGTTCAGTGAGTGGCTTCCCCACTGCTTAGGGCCAGTCTGGCTAAGCAGACTGTGGGCAGCAGCTAGGTCCCGCCGGTCACTGCTGCAGAGAAGGCAGAACTGGGGCAGTTGTAAGGATGCTCCTCCTTTATCTGATACACCCCCTGGCTCCAACCCATGTCCTGCCTGGCGGGGGGCTCCAGCAGCCCCTATGGACTCTGCATTCAGGAGGTTCTATTAGGGGTGTGTGTGTGGGGCATTATCAAGTGTAGAAATCTACACAGAGACTTCCCTCATGGTATTCATTGTTATAGCCTGTACCAGTGCTGGTGTCGTCAATAAAGTGTGTCAGAAAATCAAACCAAAGCCGCACAGAATAAAGTCCTGTTTAGCGTAAGGTACAGTTATGGCTGAGCCCCGTCCAATTGCCAGGGAGTCAGCCTTGGTATGAACACACTGGGCTTGCTCCAGTCTGATAGCTGTTGTATGTTTATCGTGGGTCTCTGCACCATGGTGGCTGTACTGATATTTGAGCAGGGCTGGACATTCCCCTGGGAACAAGACTATCCAGAGTTAGCACAGCGAATGTTACCACTGCTTCTGGAAAGGAGATCAGTCATCCTGCTTCAGGGCTTACGCCAATTTCTAACCATTAGAGACCAGGATGAGACCTTCCTGGGGCGAAATTATCCTGTTCCTGTGGGGCTTCTTGCACCTTCCAGTTTGGTTTAGGATATCGCATTGCCACCCATCTCCATAGTATCTGGTCATCTTCCATGTAAAACCAATAGCAACAGCGAAGTCCCCGGGGGCCTCCATGGAGACTCTGGCACTTCTCCTTTTTTGGGGTCAAAGCTATGCTTGGATAGGAGGTTTGGGGTGGTTGGCTGATTAACTTGTTATTGTGGGGGAGTTTGGGTTGATGGGACATTGCTGAGGGTGGCCACTGTCTGAGACAGAAGAGTGACTTCATGGAGCTCAGGTCTGATCCGATCTGACAACTCCTCTGTTTCGTTTCACTGACAGCCACCATTTTCAGATACAAGCTCTCAATTTTTCTGACCCCCTGCCCCCTGAGATCACAGCACTTCAAGGGCCCCATGAGGTGGTGAAGTGTCACCTCGCCTCACATGGTCTTTTCCAGCCAACCACTTAATGAGACTGACATCTGTCTGTGTGTTCTGTCCCCCTATGAAAGCTTTGGCTGTCTTCTTCTCAAGTCAGTCATTCTGCTTTGGTCCCACCCTCACCATGCACACCAACTCACCCAAGCAGCCCTTGCACCCCACTCTCTAACTGCCCAAGTTGGCCACCAGGAAGGAAATCGTCTTGTGAACCGAATAGCAGCAACACCACACTGGCTCTGCGGAGAGGCTGTGCCAGCGAGATGCTCTGAGCTGGAACATGACTCTAAGGCATGTCCATTCTGGGGCCTGCCTGCCTTCACTGAGACCCCATTAATAACCACAGGCAGCCCCTAACACACGCAGACAAACTGATAAGAGCTTGCATTATTCTATTATAATCCCATTGAATTAGACTGATTTTTCCCAAATCCCCCTCTGTCCAAAATTCTTGACTGAGAGTGAGTTGGTGTAGTTTCCAGGAAGGCTTCACCCTTCTGCCCCTCTCCTTAGAGGTTACGGGGTTCATGTCTCCTTGGAGGTGCCTGTAGGAAGTTACCGAGACAGCAGGAAACACAACAAACACAGGATTGAATGGCTAAAAACCAGAGGAGATGGAATGAAAACAAAAGACAGGGTTTGCATAACCCCAGTAGACTGACACTCCTCCTATGTGAATCAGAGACAGCCTTTTCTGCTTTGAGGAAAACAAGGAAAGGGAACAGCCATGTGCCTTGACAACTGTCCCATCTCAGGCCACTAGTGCAATAATTGGGTGTCAAAACCAGTTCCTCAGTGTAAATTTCATAATCCAGTGCTTGAAACTAGGCTGTGCCAGACAGGATGCAGGAGGAAGTATCGGAGAGCCTGGTGCTGGGGAATGACAAGAAAGGAAATGGAGACCAATATTTATATAGTGTTTAGTATTTTATGTTCATCATACGGCCCCCCCAGCATCACGGTGGGCCGTGGAAGGGGAGTTAAATGGAAGTTTACTACACTATTCTTTCTTTCTGTGAATGGAGAGGGTCCTCAGAACACTTACGCTGGTTAGACTGCAAATCTCTTGGGGTTCCCCTTTATCCTGAATAAAACCAAACCTTAGCTAAGCTTCCCCCGGAGCTGCCTGTTTCCAGAGTCTTCCTGCAAGATGTCCAAGCCCTCTCCTGCTTTGGAGACTCTCCACCTTTCAGCCACCAGAACTGGAGCTAGTGAGACCCAGCTGCTATGACTATGTGACTGCCAGGGCGAGTCAGCAGAATAGCCTGCATTTTCCTGCCGAGTTCTAGAACCCGCCGTCCTGTCACATGCCCCTTAAACAACATCAGCACAGGTAGCTATTTTCAGCAAAATGCACTGCGTACACACTAACGACGTACCCGAAGGGCCTTTTGCTCTTAGACCTGGCAAGACTGATTGTAGCTCAGCTTCCAAAGGTGCGTGCCAGGAGTACAGCACTCAACTTAACTTCTCAAAATGCTGGAAAGGTTGTTTTAAAGTGAGATGACTGAGAGGTAAAGAGAGAGAACCCACAGCAAGAACTATGTGGCAAAATGGCTTTTACGTTATTAAAAAAAGAGAGAGACTGTGACGGGTTCAGTCACAGAGATCCCCTTGGGACTGTCATCTGATGTGCTGCAATTACTTCTGAGCCTGCTTCTGGGCCTCAATTTCCTTCTCTTAATTCCATCTGCCTTTTGTGTTCATTTTCCTTCTCAGCAATCTGCAACCTGTGCAGTTCTAGCTTCTTCTGAGCTTCACTCTCATCTCATTTTGCTTACTTTTCTGTCCTTATTTCCCTTACCTGAAATAAGCAAACGGAAAATAACAAACCAGTAACCACTTTGTGTGTTCTCCAGCCACCACACTTAAAACTTACTGAAAATCACTACCAGCGTCTCAAAGCAATCAGCTGTGCACAGATCCTGAAGACTGCGCCACTGTGATGGGTTCAGTCACAGAGATCCCCTTGGGACTGTCACCCGGTGTGCTGAAATTACCTCTGAGCCCGTTTTCCCTGCCAGCCTGGGACTCCAGAACCCTGCCTTGTTGAACCAGACATGCTAGCCTGCTGCATCTAGACCCAGGGTCTGGGCCATGCCCCAAAGCTGCAGACTTAACTGAAAACAGCTCAGCAGGTTGCCTATCTCTAGCACCCAGTTCCCAATGGAATCCAAAGCCCAAATAAATCCGCTTTACTCTGTATAAAGCTTATGCAGGGTAAATTCATAAATTGTCTGCCCTCTGTAACGTTGATAGAGAGATATGCACAGCTTTTTGCTCCCCCAGGTATTAATCACTTACTCTGGGTTTATTAATAAACAAAAGTGATTTTATTAAGTATAAAAGGTAGGATTGAAGTGGTTTCAAGTAATAACAGATAGAACAAAGTAAGTCACCAAGCAAAATAAAGCAAAAACACACAAGTCTAAGCCTAATACATTAAGAAACTGATTACAGGTAATATCTCACCCTCAGAACTGTTCCAATAAGCTTCTTTCACAGACTAGACGCCTTTCTAGTCTGGGCCCAATCCTTTCCCCTGGTACAGTCCTTCTTAGTTCCAGCCAGACATCTCAGGTGGTAAGCAGGGGTTTTCTTATGACTGGCTGCCTCTTTTGTCCTCCTCCACTCCCTTTTATAGCTTTGGCACATGGTGGGAATCTTTTGTCTCTCTGGGTCCCCACCCCTCCTTCTAAATGGAAAAGTACCAGATTTAAGATGGATTCCAGTACCAGGTGACATGGTTACATGTCACTGTAAGACCCCTAGTCTCCATTCCTCCTGGGTTGGCCCACACATATACAGGAAGGTTTGCAGGTAAATAAACCATTTACAACCAATTGTCCTAATCAACGGGAGCCATCACGATTCCAAATCACCATTAATGGCCCACACTTTGCTTAATTACAATAGGACATCAGAGTTATACTTCATATTTCTAGCTTCAGATACAAGAATGATACAGGCATTCAAGTAGGAGGACTATATTCAGTAGGTTATAACCTTTGTTATGATACCTTACATGAGACCTTTTGCATAAAGCATATTCCAGTTACATCATATTCACACTCATAAGTATATTTCCATAAAACATATGGCATGCAACATCACAGAGACTATTTTTGAGCGAATAGGAAACAAATGATGGACAGAAGAATACAGCGTGTTCAGTGTCGGGCAATCCGTGTGGATAACCACATCTCTAATTTTATGAAGGAAGTTCCAGGCATGGTTTGAGGCCTGGGTGCATGCAGAATTCTGGCCAGGGACCAATGAAACAGTGGAGGGATTACACTGCCTCACAGTGAGAGACCGACAACTCAGGGCTTGTACACGCTACCACTTATGTCGGTATAACTGATGTCGCTCAGGGGTGGGAGTAAACCACCCCCCTGAGCGACGTAAGTTACACCGAACCAAGCGCCAGCGTGGACAGCATTATGGTTTGATGGGATAACATGATCTTGGCAATTAATTGATGTTTGACTATCAGTAGTAAATAGGCCCAATGGTCAGCGATGGGGTGTTAGAAGTTACTACAAAGAACTTTTTCCTGGGTGTCTGGCTGGTGAGTCTTGCCCACATGCTCAGGGTTCAGCTGATCGCCATATTTGGGGTCGGGAAGCAATTTTCCTCCAGGGTAGATTGGCAGAGGCCCTGGAGGTTTTTCGCCTTCCTCTGCAGCATGGGGCATGGGTCACTTACTGGAGGATTTTCTGCATCTTGAAGTATTTAAACCATGATTTGAGGACTTCAATAGCTGAGACATAGGTGAGCGTATTATTGCAGGAGTGGGTGGGTGAGATTCTGTGGCCTGCCTTCTGCAGGAGGTCAGACTAGATGATCATAATGGTCCCTTCTGACCTTGAAGTCTGAGTCTATGTCGGCAGGAGAGCCCAAAGCAGGCAGTGAATATACAGACAAGAGGCATAGCAGAATGGAGAACACAGACTCACTTGTGTAAAGGAGCCAGCCTGTCCTTATTAGGCATTTGTGTCTCATGTCGGGGCCCTCAGAGTGTTCTCGGTTTGTGGATAATAATACACTAGCCCTTGATGACTCCTTCAGTTTTGATGTGGGTTGTCACATCAGCATTTCTGCCAAGTGCTCCCCCTCCTCAGGAATCTGGGCTTCATATAATGCTCATGTCCTGTAGCTGCTTTTGAACCCAAAGCGCTCCTGTCCTTGCAGGTGCTTTTCTCCAGGATGCACCCCTGCCCTCCCAGGCAGCCAAGTCCTGATTTCGATTTGCAGGCCTGTAGTCCTAAAATGGCCAGGCGGATCTATTTTTTAATTTCCTTCTGCCTTCAGCTCTTCAGGGTCACAGTTCAGCCTGGAGTCAATAGTGACGTCCTAGCTAAAATCCTCTAAAAAGAGGAAGACCTACAGGAGATGCTAATGCCAGCTAAATGGGGGTGGTGTGGACAGCCCAGCATACTGTCATTACTGTTACCTAACATGATTTGTAAGTAAACTCTGGGAGAGAAGCTTTGCAGTTATTTAGCATGCGGGTTTTCAAGGCTGAATTCGCACTCTGTGCGCTCTCTCTAGGAACCTGGCTCAGTACTGTCAGCAATTGTGTTCAGTTGTGCCTGGTGCCTACGTCCCTTTTAATATAACCGCAACAAGCTGTGGATTCTTTTCATTTTCAAAAATATTCATTGAAGTTTTTCCAAATGAGCTGTTATGTCACCAGCTCAGTGCAGTCATTTATTGGCCACCAAGGGAAAGGTGGTCTTTTTTCTGGGCTGTAGCTCTCCTGTTTGTCTGAACTGGCAATGTGCTATTGTGCTCTGCAAGCTACCCTGGTTTTTTTTGCTTAGTCAGCTGCAGTCCATTGATTAGATCTGTCTCCTTGTGATTCAGACTGCACTGCAGTAGTTTCCAGTGCCTTGCTGAGGATACTATATGCATGTGCGAGTGACGGTCTGTCTGTGCAGAAGGGGAAAGCATCTTAGGCAGACGGTACATAGCCTCTTTAGATGAACATGGTCAGTGTTGCAGGACAGGGTAACTAAGAAGATTTTAATTTTCTGAGATTAGTTTTCAGTCTAAATCTATGCTTGCACTTTGGTGCAAACTGTTAAAAAGAGCCTTTTGTTACTGCAGTGAAAAGCAGACTAGAAATGCACCTAGGTAAAGAAGAAATGGTATTTCCTACAACTGGAGCAGATTTTCTTTCACTTGGCAAGAATGAACTGTAGAGAGAGACTGTGCATAGAATATATTGTATCCTCCCTCAGACCTGAAATACTTAAATCCAAGCCCAGTGGGTCTATGCTGCCCACCTTTCACCTGAGACATATCGTATGTCAAAGAGTTAGGTTAGACATCGGTATTAGTGATTGTATTGTAGTAGCATCAGTCAGACTCAGGGGGACCCTCGTTTTGCTGGGTACTGCACATGACACTCATAAAAGACACTGTCCCTACCCTGAGAATTTCACAGTCTAAAGAAATTAAAACAGACAAAGGGCACGGGAAAGGGACGCAAAATCCAGGCACAATGCAGGGAGTGATGGGCACGGGGTTTGGTAATTTCAGGACTTTTTCAAAAAAAAAGTTTGTATTCACACTACAAAAGCGTAGGATTTTGTGGGGGAGTGGGTTGGTACTAGGGATGATGTGGAGGAGAGGAAGAGATTATTATAGTTTTATCTGTAGCAATGTTGAATAACTGGACACATGGCAATTGTAAAACTCTACCTCCGAGGGGACAAGTTAAAGTGCAGGAGTAAAGCAGTGTGGGGGAGTTGAATAGTGCACATACAGCTACAACAGTAAGCCCAAACCGATGTAAATAAACATTGTATTCTAACAAAGGTTATGTTCATAGCAAGATGTGTTTGGTTTGTACCCTGCTGCTGTTGGATACATCACAGCTTCCATGTCACCATGAGTTTAAAAGGTAGAATTGTGAATCATGTTGGAGAACTTGAAGGGTAAGCTAAATTGGGGGCAGGAGCGGTCTTTTTGTTCTGTGTTTGTACAGTGCCTAGCACAGTGGGGTCCTGGATGCTACTGCACCACACATAACAACCTAAGTAGATTCATTGCATTCACTTCCAGTTGATTTTATCGAATCAAATGCAGTAATACCTCCCTGTGTCAAATTTGTCACAGAGCTTATTGAATTGTTTATTAGTGCTGATTTATAATGTAAGCCCGTGTCTCCGATCTTACATGCTTTGAAAACAGACAACACAATAATTCACAGTCTATGTACCATATAATGGACAGTGCAAACGAGCTGTCGTGTTTGTCCTCATAGTGGTGAACCCTTAATAATCCCTTCTACGGCCACACTCTGACCTTCACCATACTCCCGTCCCAACTCCCGTGCAGAGCCCCGAGGCCGCAAGTGTATGGCGCTAGCAAGCCTGTGGTCGCAAGGAGGGTGGAGATAGGGTCTCTGGCCCAGCGAGATGGTGGGGGCTGGAAGTGGCGCATGTGACCTGATGAGGAGGGGCAAGGCAGCAGCTGGCAGCGTGGAGGGGTTTTCAGCAGCGGGGGAGCAGAGCTGGGGGTTGGATTGGGTGAGGAAGGCAGAGTTGATTTGTCTGTGGGAGGGGGAGGAGCCCCAGGGGTTTGATTTGGTCAATTTATTTTATTTTAATTTATTTCATCTGAGGGGAAGAATCAGAAATATTTTAAAATTTAAATCAGATTTTTATTTGTCTCAGGGAGGGCAGGACACAGCGCTTTGGGCACCAACCACCGCTGCTCTGCGTTTTATGCCTTGTGTTAGAAATGGCGAGTGAGGAGAAGCTGGTCTCGGGAGAGACCCCAATCCCTCTGGCGGAGAGCTCCTGGTGCTTGACAGGCAGTTCACAAGTTATGGGTCCTTGTCCCAAAGGGCTGGCCATGTCAGTGAGCTCCCGCACAGCCAGAGACACTCCTGCCAGTGCTGGGGAGTGGGCGTGGGGGCTGACAGCGGCAGCTGAGGAGGAGACGTGTGCATTGGGAGGGATGCAATATTGCTTTGATTTTTAATTCATTTCGATTTAATTTTTCTCCATTTTGTGTTTTTTTATCATGGTTTTCTTTGGGTTTCTCTCTGTTTTACAGTTCTTTTGGGCTCTTCTTTTGAGGCTGTGTTTGATGCGTTGGCTTCCCATCCGCTGCTCGTAACCATCTCTGCCATGAGTTGTGAGTGAGCCATCACCATGCTTCTGGGTTTCATTTTGTTTTGTGCTTTCGTTCTCGATGGAGTTCAGAATTAAGTCTGTTTTCGTTTTCCCTTCATGATATGTTTCTGTTTTTCAGCAGGATTGTGAGATCCACCTAATCTGATGCAGAAGCCCAAAGCTCTTGGGGTTTTGGCCTCGGGGGCGCTTGGGCACTCTGGGGGTTCCAGTCTCGGGGACCGGGTTGTCACTCTCAGGGGTCTGGTGTCAGGGGCAGGGCTTTCCATCCTGGGTATTGTTGCATTTTGAGTCTGGTTTTCCTTATTAGTTCCTTCCCAACTCCATATGAGGATAAAAGATGCTGCTGTCATCAAGGGTTGTACAAAACACTGCCCCTTTAAAGGGGCATCACTAAATCTCAGGGACAGAGAGTTTGTCTCTGATGGGTCCCTCAGCACAATGGCAGCAGAGACCAGGAGATCAGTGCCCCTCACCCCAGGTCACCGGGGCAGCTGGCCTGTCGCACGGATCGAAATCAGAAGTTCCGATTATTTAGTTTAAGTTGCTTTATTTACTTGTTTGTTTAATTAAGCTTCACTTCCCTTTGCTTCCTGTCCCACCTTTTCCGGTAAGCCCTTACAACCAGGACCTATTGCCAAGCGCTGGCAGAGAGCTGTGGGACTCCCAAATTCTCCAGGGGCCCTGGCCATGTTTCCCTGGAAATCCCTTCTGGGTTTCTGTCCTGTGTACACACTTTGGAGGAGAAAGGTTCTCCTTGTTGAGTCTGAAGTGTAAATATCAGAATTTAGTAACATCTGCAAAAAGCTCCTGTCACAAGTGAAGAGAAGTCACCATTTCATAGAGGTCATTGGACTAATCTGAGATTCCACTTCCAAGTTTTGTTAATTATTTTTCTCTAAAATAAAAGTCTGCCCTGCCTTTTCCAGCGGATGACACCCCCGCCTTGTATTCGCTACATTAAAACCTTATTTCCCTGCCGTGAGATTGGCTTTACAGATCTCTTCTCCTGGAGTTCCTTGTTGAATCGTAACTGACCAGTACCTAAAGAAGTCAGATGTGAGGAGTGTCCATCACAGACCACTATAGCCTGGGGCATTTGTCTGGGATTGTAGCTTACATCCCTATTCAATCCCTGGGGCCTTTATCAGTAAGAACCTCCCTCCAGGCTCTTCCCCTTGAATGTACGTTGACAGAGGGTGTGGGATGCACACCATCTCCCTACCACGCATCTTCAGTTTTGACTTCATTGACCCCAGATTTGGCTCAGGTATGAACATCTTCCTCGGTGCCATCAGAGGAGCTGGAAAAGAGTTTGCTGGCACCGTCTGGCATTGCGAAGGGGCTGGAGAAGCTCTACCAGGCCTGGGGACTTTGAGGCGGCTTCTAACCTCTACTAGAAGCAATACAGCTTAAGTGCTTAGTGCTGTGTCAGTGAATTCCACATATACCTCGTTCACTTGGTTGTTCTAAATGTATAGAGATGAACACCTATCCAGTAGACTAGGATCATTCCCCTGTAGGGTGCGAATCTAATACAGTCCCCCAAAATAAAGCTCCTTATAAACAAAGCTGTACATTTCCTCTGGGGTGCTTTGTATTTTTATTAAGGCTGCGAGTTTGTCACAGAGGTCACGGATTCCATGACTTTCCTGGACCTCCGGGACTTGAGCAGCTCAGATAGCCCCTGGGCCAGCCGCACCGTGACCTGTCCATGACTTTTACTAAAAATACCCGTGACTAAAACTTAGCCTTACTTATTGTCTGTACTCGGGCACTTATCCCCAATGTGCTAGGCATGTCTACACAGGGAGAAAGACACATCCTTTCGCCTGAACAACAGAATGTATAGAAATCCTAAAGTGTACAAAATGAATCAAATATTTTAAAATTTAAATCAGTTATTTATTTACCATTTGCTAGTTCTTTATTGTCTTCTTCTTTGATAGTTTTAAATGGCTAAAGTGGATATTTTATACTTTTGTCTTCAATTAGAATTTCCTAATTGTTTGTAGCATTTCAGAGTTTACATGGAATTTTTTCTACTAAGAAATTTCACACTTAAAAAAAGTCAAGTCCTAGGGCTTTTTTAACGTCTTTTGTATCTGAAACACAAAGTTGATAAGCAAATGGCCTGTGGTATTTTTGCAAGCAGCAGCACCACCTTCTCATCCCTCGAATATCCACAAGTCAAGAAAACCGAAAGGCTTTGACTAGACCATACTCTTCCTTCAGGGTTTGCAACTGATGGCCATTTCTTGAATAAAGTGTTTCAGGAGGAGAAAAATTTGTATTTTCACCACCTGTCTGGAGAGCGCATGTGTCTTGAGTACAGATGGGAGGTGTGATGTTCATAGCAAACCTATTGTATATGGGACAGCAACTACTGAAGGAGGGATTGTTTGTGTGTGACATGCTAGACATCTCCAGTTGCTCCCGTTCTTCCAAACATCTGACCACCATTGCTAGTGATACAATCAAAATAAGTGGGAGAACACTAAGTGCCAGGCGATCGGTTTTGTGATAGACAATGCAGCCAACGAAGCTAAGAGGAGTAGGGGAGCCTTGCAAGAAGAAGATGACCTTGGTGAGTAAAGTCTGGCTGTTCTGCACATACTCTACAATTCCTGCTAGAAGACTTGGAAGTAAAGACTGGCAAGGACCATGGTATTGAAGGCCAGTCTGATCCTGCGATGTGATGCGTGAGTCTGGATCCCTGTACCAGTGTGGAGCCCCATTGACTTTTGTAGGGTTAGCCGTGTGGATTCAATTGCAGGAGCAGGGGCTGTGTGATGAGCTCTTGCACAATAACCATTTTGCAAAGACAAGCGTAGAGATGGCCATGTGTTTGTGATGCCTTAAGAAGAAAAGTGGGATCTGCATTTGCAGATTGCCTAGAAGCTTGTTTCAGAATGGCCCAAATTAATGAAAATCTGTGAAGAGCAGAGACAGGATATAGTGTCTGTTTGCCAGAAAGTAACAAATATTGGCCAGCTTATGAAATATTCCTGTGTGTGCCCGCTTCCACTCACAATTTAGGGATCAACACTTGCTCTTGAATACATCGAAGAGGATTATGCTGGTAGTTGAGTTGCAACTACAGTAATTCAACTGCAGGCCAAATCTACATTTTGGAAAGTCATGTTCTCCAATGAAATATTGAAAACTGTAACAGCTGCTCACAGGTGGAAGTCTCAAGTAAATGCTCTGGGAGGAACAAGGCCTGATCATGAAAGCAGCATCACAGCTGTTAATTGCTACAGCTTCTTTTGTTGGTGCTGAATGAGTATTTTCATCACTCGGGCTGGTGTGCTCCAGGATTAACAAACCTCAGGGAACAGGTGTGGCGTTCATGTTGGTTTTCCTTCTCAAGCATTTTAATTCCGAAAGCCTTGCTATCACCCTAAGTGAATTGGAATAATGGGACTCGGTGGCATAATAGACTTGTGACTTTTGATCATGGATTTTAGTTATGGTTTCAAATGCTGCATTATACATTCAGTATGGATAAATCAATAACAGTGTTTGCGAGAATACATGTATAAAAAACTTCACCATTTTGAACTTTGATAATGTATTGAAAAGCTAGGCAGATACTCAGTGTTAACACTGAAGTAAATTTGTGGTGAGAAAAATCCAAATAGGCATTAAGAGAACATTTTAATATAAAAATACAGTCTTGGGTCCTGATCCTGCAAGTACTTATATATGCTTAACTTTAAGAATAGGAGTAAACCCAGTGAAGTCAGTGGTACTATTCACATGAGTAAAATTACTCATGCCCTTAAGTGTTCATAGACTCGGGGTCATAATTTTTCAATATTTTGTTTTTTGCCTACCTCAGTTTTGTGAAATTCAAATAAGATTCCCTACCAGCAGCAACATCGGAGAAACCCAGCATTGATCATTCCGTTCATGTTAAATTTTAATCAGAAATGACAGTAGCTCAGATTTTGGGGTTGGGTTGAGATTTGGTAACACGGATTTCAATCAGATTATTCAAATCAAGGTTTGAATGCCTGCACCCTGCTGAACAGCTGATAGTCTGAGATGACAAACTGCAGGCAGAGGGAAGCAGTCAAGGATACACAAACATGTATGAACTCCACCTAAGTGCCCGTCACCCAATCCATCCCTGAGCCTGGAGGACTCTCACATTCTTCCCCGGCTTTAGGCCCCACTCTCACAGCTCTGCAATTCTAGCCCCTCTCCAGGCTGGCCAGGAGGACGGAATAGAATCCCCTTCAGAGCAGTCAGCACGGAAGGGAAGTTTGTATTGAGGTACGCAACTGAGTCCTCAGTTTGCGAGTGATGGGAGAATTGAACTGGCATCTCCTTGCTCTGCTGCTGAGTGCTCTGACTTCTAAGCACCTGGGCCTGTCTGGGTTTTTTAGGGTGGGATTTTCAAAAGCACTTACCATGGGCTGAACTCTGAGCCCATTTGGGCCATTGCCAGCTTCCCCCGGTCTAACTCTGCACCCATTACTTTTGAAAATCCCACCCTTACCCATAATTTTTTTTACATCTGAAAAGCTCCCCATAATCACTTGCCATGTTTTATTATTCTACATAGAATGAGTTCAGAATGATCACGTCTTCCACAGGTGAAGTTGTGCAGAGCTGAGAGATCAGTGGAAGCAGCGCTCTCAGCCCCGTCAGCAGTGGGAATAACTTCCTGAGATGGATGGAAGGAGCAGTGCTGACTTGGTCTCAAGACAGCTCTATCCATCTCCTGGGTGGGGAAGGGCATTTGAGGGGTGAGAGTAAAGAAAGGGAGAACAAAGGCTCCAAGAAGGACTCGGAGGAGCCTGGGAAAATAGGTGAACATCAGAAGGTTTTCCACTTGTTAACTCTTAACGTGTAGCTTCCATGTAGCTTCCATGTTGGTGCATGTTCAGAGGTAGGGGAGAGTTTTTGACAGCACCTGCCTTGGGGGTGGGGACTAGGTAGGAGCTGGTAAGTTCCTGTCTAGGCACTCAGATATCATGGTGATGGGAGCCATACAAGTACCTGGAGAGATGAAATGAGTGAGTGTGAGCACTGGAAGCAGGGCAGGACTGAGATATTAAAGATAAATGTGACCTAGTGGCTCCAGTGCAGTCCATCATGTAGGGGCCAGAGCAGGATGCTCTAGCGTGTGGTCCCATCGAGTGTTCCAGTGGGGCCTGCTTGTCTTCAGGAGATGGAGGCAGCTGGCAGGTAGCGTTGGGTGGGGTATGATAGGGGTTTGCAGGAGGGTTGTGCATGGGAAGAGGGATTGAATTGCCTGCGGGGAGGTAACAGGAAGGATCAGCGCCTGCATCTATCCAGCGGCAGAATCAGAATAGCAACCCACTGGGCTGGCCCTCAGGCACTGCCTTGGGTTTAGCTTTCCCACACTGCCCCATTATCAGTTTGTACTCAAAGGAAGGATTGCTCTGGGCTCCTGCACTCGCTTTCTGCTCAGACTGAAATTTGGTTATGAAGGTACAAACCTGGGTGATGCTGACAGCTTTGCTGCCCGGAGCGACTTTACTAATCACTTTCCCCTTAGCGCAGAAGGAGTTTTTCAGGGAAGTGTAGGACTGAGGCACGTGTGGTCTGTTTACGTGGCCACTTGATCGCAGGGAAGGCCGTTAAGAAGAGATCTGCGGCTCTCAGGTTTGTATGGCCCCCGGGTAGAGCTGGGAAGTCGTTAGGAGTTTGCTGCACTCTGGCTTCTCCAACACCCTGCTTTGTTTCTGAGATTATTTATTGTCTCCCATCAGCCTCGCAATGTTGCTGGGTTTCGGGGAACGGTCCGCTATGCTTCAGTGAACGCACACAAAAACCGAGTGAGTATCTCCATTTCTTAGGGGTTAAAAGAGAAGGGTTTTTTTCACCCCTGCTGCCACGAAGGGTATGTCGACACTACAATAAAAGCTCAGCGGCATGGCCATGGCTGGCCCGAGGCAGCTGACTCTGGCTGTGGGGCTCAAAACTGCAGTGTAGACATTTGGCTCAGGCTGGAGTGCAGACTTTGAAACCCCACGAGGGTGGGTGTATGGCAGTGCCCAGCTCGAACCGACCGCCTACACTGCACTTTTTAGCCCAGCATCACGAACCTGAGTCAGTTTGCCCGGGCTCTGAGACTCGATGCTGTGGGGTTTTTATTGCCGTGTAGACACAGAGTAGCTCTGTAGCTGCGGGAGGGGTCGGCTGGTGTGAGCTGCTTGTTGCCTACAGCAAGTTGATGTGTCAAATAACGCTAGTGGAGGTGGAAGGCTATTGACTGTATGTGTAAAAATATGAGCTCGTCATTGGCTTTTCTCCAACTGCCTGTCTAATATTTGTCAGTTACCATATTTGCTGCTGCTATTAAGAAAAAATAAAATACAAAATACAAGAGAAACAGGAAGCCATGTCCCTGTTCAGCTCTTTGCCATGGGCCCAGGGCCCCAGCAGCACGCTGGCCGTGGCAAGGCTGTGGCTCATGGCAGCCTAGCCCTGGCGACATGGGTGACTCAGAACGAATCCTAGATTTTTTCCTCCGAAGAGGAACGTTACTTCTGCAACATATTTGGCCTATTTCGCCCCAGTCTCCCCAGATGTCTGGTCTTCCCCCTCTCATCCCATATTTGTAAATATGTAAGCTTTGTTTCCTGTGTGTATGGTAAAGTTCTTCTGATGTTTAGACTATGGAACTAAAGTTCCTGCCAGAAGAAAAGGTTTTATGAGCTCTGGCCCTTCACTCCCTTCTGCCCGATCTCATCCTTCCCTCCAGCCTCTTTGCATCCCACGTGATGTGGCTTTTAGGAGGAGATTTGGAAATGCAAATGTGTAATTACTGTAAGCGGTAAAACACTGATACAGCACTTTTAATCTTCACTGGGCTTCCCAGATGGCTAATTAGCCCCAACGGTTCTCCCTGGAAATAGGCAGATCAGTGTTATCCTCTCTTACAAATTGGGATGCTGACACCCAAGAGGCTAAGTGGCTAGCTCAAGGTCACAGAAGGAGTCAGTGTCAGCAATGGGATTCATAATCAGGCGTCTAGGCCAGGAGTTGCATTGTGTTCTGCAGATCCCCAGCAAATGGCCTGCAGACCGCTGCATTAGAGCATGCTTCCCTCCAGACCTTTATTTCTAGATCCACGGCTAGTTTCTGTTGTGCGTGATGAGTAAGGCTAAGATTCAGTCACGGGTATTTTTAGTAAAAGTCATGGACAGGTCACGGGCAATACACAAAAATTCACGGCCCATAACCTGTTCATGACTTTTATTATAAATCCCCCTGAGTCAATCTTAGCCGCTCTGGGGGCCCTCCGGAAGCCAATGGGTGGTCCCTGCTCTTGCTGTGGGGGCTGACTACCCCCAGCCACCCGCTGCTCCAAGGGCCCCTGGGCTACTGCTCCGATGGCCTCCGCAATGGCCTCTGGGGCCACCCCCGGAATCGCTGCTGTTCTGGCGACCTCCGGGGCCAGCCACACCGGCCACTGCTTGGGCGGTCCCGGGGCCAGCTGCTGGGGCGGCCCTGGGGTCAACTGCACCGGCCGCTGTAGCTGCAGAAGTCATGGAGGCCTGGAAAGTCATGGAATCTGTTACCGACTCAGCTGTATTGATGAGTCGTGCGTCTAACGGTGGCCATTTTCAGCCCCCAGTGCTGAAAGCAGTGGGTAGGGATTTCTTTAGACAGTGAAGTCCCCTTAGTGGTTAACATTTGAGTTCCCATCAAACAGGGTAGATTGATCCCCCTGGATTATAGTTATCCTCCAGGGAATTCTCCTCTCAACGCTTATTACAGCTGGAGCTGGCAGTGCTGTCTGTAGCTAAGTTTGCCTGACACATTCTGTTACAAGACCCTGGTTCCAGTTATTTGTGCCTTTGCTAGAGTAATTGTTTGGGCTGAAATTTTTCATGGCTGCCTCAGTCTGAGCTTTGGAGCAAGGACTTGAAATTTGGCAGAGCGGGCCTCCTGGGTGTCAAAAATGTGCCCCTTGCCATCCTTGTGCAGATCTGTCTAAATTTGGCCTCATTCAGGATGACGTGCTCCCAGGGTGGATGGTGCTGTGGGGGTGGATTAGGGCTGTGTCTGTCAGACCACTGCCCTACGTGTTGCAGAAGTTGGAACGTAGGTGGTGAGTGGAGCAGTTGAATGCCATGCTGGACTCTATCCCTGTGTTCTGGGTACACGCTTGGGGTCAGATTTGCATGAGTGCTGAGCGCTCCCAGCTGAAGTCACTGGGAGGGGAGCAGTGCTTGAATACATAAATCATAGAATATCAGGGTTGGAAGGGACCTCAGGAGGTCATCTAGTCCAACCCCCTGCTCAAAGCAGGACCAGTCCCCAACTAAATCATCCCAGCCAGGGCTTTGTCAAGCCTGACCTTAAAAACCTCTAAGGATGGAGATTCCACCACCTCCCTAGGTAACCCATTCCAGTGCTTTACCACCCTCCTAGTGAAATAGTGTTTCCTAATATCCAACCTAGCCCTCCCCCACTGCAACTTGAGACCATTACTCCTCGTTCTGTCATCTGCCACCACTGAGAACAGCCGAGCTCCATCCTCTTTGGAACCCCCTTTCAGGTAGTTGAAAGCAGCTATCAAATCCCCCCTCATTCTTCTCTTCTGCAGACTAAATAAGCCCAGTTCCCTCAGCCTCTCCTCGTAAATCATGTGCTCCAGCCCCCTAATCATTTTCATTGCCCTCCGCTGGACTCTTTCCAATAAAGTACTGTGTAATGCGAAATACTCTGACCCATCAGCCCTAGGCATCTCATACTGGGCACCCAAAATTAATGGGCACATTTGACAATTTTGGCTTTAACCCCCATGCCTCAGTTCCTGCTCTGTAAAATGAGGATAACCCTGCCTCACCTCCAGGGAGATGTGAGGGTAAACGCATTCACCGTTTGGGAAGCGCTTAGTTACTGTAGTATTGAGCGTCACAGACAAGCCCCTGAGGGAATTAATTCTGCATTCAGAGCAAGGTTTGAATAGTGTGGGGTGAACAAGGGTGGGACCCACACACTGAACAATGGGGATAAAAAGACATATTGAACAGCTTCCCATGCAGTGAGCATCATCCGTTCTGTGCACTGACTGAGGCAGGGTCCTGTAGAAAAAATACTCTGTGATTGTGTAACTGCATGCATACGCACAAGGGGAGCAAGTTAAGCTTGCATGGACAACCTTATTTCCTGAGGTCTGGGCGCTTGACTGTACAACCTGAATAGTATTTACCCTAGTTTCTGGAAGTGGCCTGAGAATGGAAGTGACACATTCCCAAGGTGGTGTTCACTCCACTTGACACGCAGTGGTGGCTCTGCACATCCGCATGTGTGCCATCTCCCACACAGCAGGAAAGATGCTGTTTGGCTGTTAGGGCTTGCAGCCTCGTGTTTGCTTTACTTTGTCTTCCTTTTCTCCAGGAGATGGGTCGACATGATGACCTGTGGTCCCTCTTTTACATGTTAGTGGAGTTTGCAGTTGGTCAGCTTCCATGGCGCAAGATCAAAGATAAGGTAGGAAACATGGTGACTGAGGTGTAGTGGGTGACGGGGGGTAAACTCTGTCCAGCAGCTGTTCCACTCCCCTTTCCTGCACCTCAGCATAGACCAGAGGCTGTTTTCTAGGGCTTTTCAGAAAGTATTGGGCAGAGGCTGTTGCACTGAAACCTTGGGTGTAGGTGTCAGGAACAACTTTCCGCCTGTCTCAAAGAGAGCACACCACCCACAGTTGCTGAGCAAACTAGCATTTACGTTGAATGCACACTCCACCTCGCTGTAGCAATTCTTGGAAGGCTCTTAAGTCGCATGCAAACCAAGGCTGCTAGCTCATAAATCTACCAGTGTGCTCCCACAGTGCTTCCTCACGCTTCCCTAGCTACGTTCATGGGACAAAAGCTGGCTTGTGACTTCAGCATCGCCGGGTAGGATTTTGGCTCTACTTTAGCGCACACACACATGCTTCCTTTCCCCCACTCTGATCTCCTTTCGGAGATGATTTTCTCAGTCTGTAATGTGGCCTAAAATGCAGTGTGTGTCACCTGGATTGCTTCCGAACTGGGAATGAATGGTGCCGTCTCAGCTTGTCTGCTGTCACCGACCACCTCAGCCCTGTCTGCAGGCCCATTGTGTCTGTCCTGGGGTGATGAGCTGACTGGTTCCTTCCCGCCAGCCAGCTTCCCAGGAAGTGCTAAATGGGAGCATTGGCCAGTGAGTCAGATGGAGTCTGTGGGAGTAAAACAGAGCATCCAGCTGTTCCTGAAAGATCCCCCTGGGGGAGAGAAGAGCCAGAGAGCGGCTGCCCCTACTTCCAGGAGTCTCCACTGAAGGGGCAGCTCCCAAGAGGAGTCCAAGCTTCCCTGCATGAGCAGATCACTTTGCTAGGGAGTTGTGCGTAAGCAAGACCCTGAGGGCCCCTGCAGGGTCTGTGCTGCCCACTGCAGATGGGCTAAGGCTGAGGGGTTAGGAGCGTGCAGCCAGGAGAGTGATGGTGAGATCTGGTGTATTTCCCTTTCCACAGGAGCAAGTTGGCATGATCAAAGAGAAGTACGAACATCGAATGCTGCTAAAACACATGCCGTCTGAATTCCACCTCTTCCTGGACCACATTGCGAACCTGGACTACTTCACCAAGCCCGATTATCAGGTAAGAGACTGGCCTTGTGGAGGGCCTGCTGCATGTCATTGGGGAGGGCTGCTCTGATTTCACAGGTGGAGAGGCTATTCCTGTGAAGCTGGAGGGAGGCAGGGCCATAGGGTGGTTTGTCACTTCCGAGTTCTTTCCTCTCTCCCCACAGCCCACTGAACAGAAAGCCTTGACCTCTGAGGCACACAGACCCATTGCCATGAACCTTGGTGGCCTGAGAGCTGTTTGGACTTTGTCAGCAGTCTTTTAAAGGCAATTAAAACATCCCTCCTACGTGGCATAGTAACAGTCGGGCTTGTAGGGTGAACAATCACCCTCTTGGAAAATCCAGGTTATGTTCTTCAAGCAGCTGTGTCTGAGCTAAGCATGTTCACACATCTGCTGCCAGTAGCTGGCCACTCTGCATATGCCTGAGTCCCATGGGCCCTGCCGGCAGAATGAGCCCCACTGCAGTTGTGCACACATCTGGTCCCAGGCTCTAGGGATGCGGCAGCAAACCAGCTGGAGGGTTTAATCAAAACAAGGTTAAAAACGTGCACACTTTCTTCTCCTAGCTTTGAAGACGTTTTAGGCAGCCAGTGGGGACAGGGACAGCCCTGGGAAGCAATGTCCGATGCTCTCCCTGTAACATTCATTTCCTGTTCTTGGCACCATTCTTAGGGAAAACTCATCTGTCACTTAGGCCTTGGCTACATGGGAAAGTTGCACCAGTTTAACTTAAATCGCTTTTGAAGCTTATTTAATTAAACCAATGCAAACCCCTCGGTTTAGCTTCATCCTGCTCCCAACCAGCTTAAGCTAAACCAGAAAAGGCCACTTGGTATAGAAATGAGCGCAGCCCACAGGGCATTGCACCAATTTCACTGGTTTAAATTCAGTTTAAATTCAGGTTTAAATTCAAGTTAAATTGGTTTAAATTCAGGTTAAATTGGTGCAACTTGCCCATGTGGACAGAGCACAGCGAGGGGCCGGTGGGCTGTGTGGACGGGGTGTGGAGCTGTGCTGGGCACAGAGAGGGTGGCAGGTCTGGTTGGGGTGGGCAAGGTGCTGTGCTGTCCCCAGTTCCCATTGCCATCCCCACAGGGGCACAGTAAAGGGGGTGTGGTTGCGTTGTGCAGAGAGGGTTGAGGGACCGCCCTTTCCCCGGCCTAGTGCTCCCCCATCAGGATAGAACTCAGGGGAGCACAGCACCAGGCGGGCAGGCTGCGGCAGAGCCCAGGCCAAACCCCAGGTGTCCAGGCCTCCATCCAGTGCCTTACAGAGACCATCCTTCCCCCTCCTGCAGCTACTGTCTCACTCCCTGCACTGAGCTGCCATCATGGGTGACTCCTTGCTAGGGCAATTCAGCATTGTGTCTCACCGGCTGTGGGCAGCAGAGCGAAAGCCATGCATTCAGCCCCTTTGCTTCCAAAGGCAGGGCAGCTGAGTGACTGCGCCTTGGACTGCTGTACGGGAGACCTGGGGTCTCGGCCCAGCTCCGTCAGCAGGCACGGTTTCTTTTCTGTGTGAGCAACTTCTCAGGTCCCTGAGCTGAGAATGAGGGATTTCCCCCCGGGAGGGGAGGGCTGTAAGGTCTTGGTTAATATGAAGTATACAGCAGTACTAACGCCAGTCAGCAGAAGAGAAGACTTGCACTCATATCTGTCTAGCTCCTAGGCCAGGTCACCTTCCCCTAGGCGACTGGATAGTTTGTATGGAAGGGCTCTCTCCCAAGGGTCTGTACTCAGTGCTGGTGTTCCATGCATTGCTCTCCGCAGCCCGCCGTGCCACTCCAGAGAATCACCTACAATGTCCAGTAACTTTGGAACGATCAAGTTCTGGAGCTGGTTCTTGCTGCTAAGCACTAGATCTCAGCTGGGGCATCCCCATGATATTAGCTTTAAGTGGCTCTTACCCATTATTTCCCCCTGTCTCCGCTCAAAAAAGCATGATAAAAAGTTGCAATTTGTAAAAGAGGTCATGTTTGGCAGTGCGGTGTCTCATGAGACACTTTACCAAATGACCCCAAATGTGCCCCATAAACTCCCCCTGGGGCCCTAACTGGGCATTCGATCTGAGCGGGGACGTGGCTTTTAGAACAGGCTGAAAGTTCAGCTTTCAAGAGACAGGCTGATAGAACCTTAGCTACGGTACAGCTATGCGAAGCCCTGTGATACAGGAGAAAGAGGTACCAACTGGAGCTGGTCAGAAGATTTTCATCAAAAGTTTTCTGGCAGAAAATGTTTGACAAATGCAGAATGTTTAATAAAATCATTTCCTCTGTGTTTGGGGGAGGGAGAGAAATAAAAAAAATAGCTTCCAAAAGTTTTGTTTTGGAAAATGTTTGAAATTTAGTTTCAAAACAAAAATTTCAATTTGAAATGTATTTTGTGTTGTGTTTTTCACTTTTATACTATTTCTAGCTAGTATTTGACATTGTCTCATGACATATAGTAGTAATGCATAAGATGACATAGCATGTTATCATATGACGGGGCATGTCATATTATACACTTTTACCAGTAATGTCATTTTATGATGTTAGTCATCATATAGTTAAAGTACTCTATTCTATTTTTATACTTTCAACAAGAAAGGAAGGTAAGCACTGGGTATTGTAATAAGAGGAGCAGCTGTTTTCAAGCTCCTAGAGAAATGATTCCAGGGTAATACCAGAAAATTGAAAACAGCTGCTCCTCTAATTAGCACACTCAGTGTTTATCTCATTTTCTAGATCCAAGTGTCAGTGTCAGATTGTTTCATTACAACACAAACAGGAGACACTTGGAGCTAGATTAGAAAATAAGGAGGTTTCAATGTGTACTAGTAGCAGCTGTCCTTAATGCTTTTTTAAAATTAAATAAAACAAAAACAAAATAGTATATTTTGACTATTCTATTATGTAATGATGTGATGTCACATGCACTACTGCTGATGTCATGAAATTATGTAAAATTTTTCAAATAAAAATGAAAAAAAAATCAAAATTTGTTTTGAAACAAAATTTTGAAATTTTTCTGAAATTAAATTTTCAAAACTGAATTATATCAGAATTTCCATTTCACAGGAATTTTAAAAAATATATTTTTTTGTTCCGATTCTGAACTAAAACAAATTTCAAAATGTCAGAAATCCCCCTGAAATGGAAATTGTGAGTTTGGACAAGCTCAGTGTTTCAGGCATTCTTTAACACAGCTGTCAGCTGTTACGATGCAGATCCTATACCTCCCTCCTTGTTACTATGTTTATTCTTCTAGCTGATCATGTCGGTGTTTGAGAACAGCATGAAGGAACGAGGCATTACTGAGAACGAGGCCTTCGACTGGGAGAAAGCTGGAACGGACATTTTATTGTCTACAAGCACCTCCACGCCACCCCAGCAGAACACCAGGCAGACAGCAGCCATGTTTGGGTGAGTGTTATGGTTACACCTGTCACGCTGTCAGCAGGCGCTGGGCCAAGGGAGAGTCACTGGAAGGGACACAGGCCACGATTGCCCTGGACAATAGGATTAGGTACAGAAGCATTGTTCGTTTGGCTGTAGAGATGAAGTGTGTATAATACGGTATGCCTAAGTCACTGGATCGCACCTGGATCCTGAGCATTTGTCTTGCTGTTCTCTTCTTGTATGTTCTACTGGGAATGTTCCCCTGGTTACGCTGTTACATTGGGGGGGTGCTGCACATGACGTCGTGCGTGGCACTAGCCGTTGTACCAGTGCACATTGCACAGTCCCTGGTGCTTGCTGGCGGGGTCCACGTGCCAGTGCATGTTACACGGTCCCTGGTGCTCGCCGGAGGGGGCCGTGTGCTGATACACATTATGTGGTATCTGGCTTTCTCCAGTCTGGTCCGGGTCCCTGGGACAAAGAGCTATTCAGATATTTTAAAATGGCCTAGAAAAACTCCTCCGAGGGGAGATTGAAAAGATTGGGATTGCCTGTTTTAGCGAGGTGGCGAATCAGAGGGGCCGTGACAACAGTCGATAGAGCAATGAAGGGCTCCGAAAAGGGAGAGTTGGACTTTCTCTTCTCCTCGCCTCACAGCGCTAGGATAGGGGACAGTCAGGGAAATTGAGAGGTGGCAAATTCATGACAGATCAAAGGAAATGGTTTTTCACAGAACGTGTGATTAACCTCGAACTCCTCATCACAGGAAGTCGCAAAGGCTGGGAGCTTGTCAGACGATGAAAGAGATTGGATGTTTATATGGGTGGCAAGAATATCTAGCATTCTAATAGCGAGTGCTAACACATTTTGGCAGGGATATTAAATCTTGTATTCCAGGGTTTAAGCCAATCTCTACCTGTTAGAGATCCAGGGTAAAACCTAACGTGGGGGTAGATTAACTCACATCTGCCCCTTCAGAATCCCTTCGCCTTCTGCTGGATCATCTGTAGCGACCCATGTCCAAGACAGGAGACTGGAGTAGGTGGACCCTGCGTCGGTCCGGTCTAACACTTGCTTTGAATAGACATGTGTGGGTGGGATGTTTAGAATCTTCTGCGTGGTTTAGCAGCACAATCCAAGGGGAGGCAACTGGAATTTTCTCTGAAGTCGCCGAGGTGCTTGTGAGAGTCCTGGCATAACTGGATGACGCGCATGGGTAGGATAACATGGGTAAGGTTTATGGAGCCCCATCGACTTGGGGCTAGGTGGACTCTTCCCCTACAGCAGGCTATTCCCTGATTCTCCATTCTGGGGAGTCCAGCACCTTCTCTGAAGCAGGGGTTCTCAGCCTGGAGGTTGTGACCCCCAAGGGGTCATCTATAGGTCTGGGGACACCCTTCCTTTGTTTGTGGCTAGAGGGGAAGAGGTTCGTGAACTTGTTGGGGCATGAGCTGCTGGCCTGGGAAAGGTTGCGACCCCTGATGCAGCCAGCCTGGCAGCTCCTACATATGGCGTGGGGTGCTGAGGAAGGTCCATGGTGCAGGATATATAAGGGTTCTGGTTCTCTATGTGATCAGAGTTGTTGTCCTGTCTTGATGTCCCCCGTAGGGTGGTTAACGTCACTCCAGTTCCTGGGGATTTGCTGCGTGAGAACACTGAAGATGTCCTACAGGGTGAACACTTGAGCGACCAAGAGAATGCTCCTCCGATCCTGCCAGGCCGGCCGGTGGAAGGGCTGGGCCAGGCTCCTAACATTGCCTTCAACGAGACCGAGGTTTGGGAAGAGACGGACGTGAACCGCAACAAACTCAGGATAAGCATCAGCAAAGTAAGGAACCTTCCTCGTGTCCAGTAGTGAGATGTGCATGCCCAACTCACGCCGTAGATTTAAATCCAGAAGGGACCACTGTGACCGTCTAGTCTGACCTCCTGTATAACCCAGGCCAGAGAACCTCACACCGTGTGCGCTGCACTAAGGGAATTCTTTCTCCCTGCTACAGGGGAGTGATGTTGTCTAGCCCAAAAACTTGTGGTTGAACTAGTGTGTCTTTGAGACATCCCACCTCGCTATAAAGACTCCAAGCTTTGGAAGATTTGCCCCATCCCTTGGGAAGCTGCTTTAGTATGAGACAACTTCTTCCCGCGTCGGTACTTATAAACCAAGATCAAATCACCTCTTTATCGTCTCTTGGATAAGCTACATAGATTGAGCTCCATAAGTTTCTCACTGCTAGGCAGGTTTTCCACACCTCAAATCATCCTTGTAGCTCTTCTCTGAATTACACTTCGGATTTTTCAGCATCCCTTTTGATGTGTAGGAACTGGAAATGGGCACAGTACCTAGCAATGGTCTCACCAGTGACTTATACAGAGGTAATATCACCTCCCTACTCCCACTCAATATTCTTTCATATTAGCCTTATGCCACAGCATTGCACTGGGAGCTCATGTCCACTTGGTTTTCCCCAGGATCCCGCAGACCTTTAATCACTGCTTTCCCAGACAGAGCCCCCATCCAGTCAGTGTGACTTGCATTCATTGCTTCTAGATGAATGACCTTGAATTTGGTTGTTTAAAAACACATATTACTTGATTGCTGCCATCTCATTAAGTGGTCCAGATCACGTGTCAGTGACCTGTTCCCATCCTGATTTACCAACCCAGCAATCTTTCATCATCTGTTCATCACCAAGGCTTTTACATGTTCTTCCCGATCATTAATAAAAATGCCAAATATTTTTGGACCAAGAACCAGTTCCTGCAGGACCCCACTAGAAACACTCTCATTGGATGATGATTCCACATTAAGAGTTAGGTTTGAGATCAGTCAGCCAGTTTGTAACCCATTTCACATGTGCCATACTGATTTTTAGTGCTAATTTTTTAATCAGAGTGTCATGTGGTACTAAGTCCAAGGATATAATGTCAGTGTGGTTATCTTTATCAACTGGACTTGTGATCTTGTCAAAGAATGATATCAAGTTCATTTGACAAGTCCTGTTTTCCATGAAGGCCGGAGGGATAGCTCAGTGGTTTGAGCATTGGCCTCCTAAACCCAGGGTTGTGAGTTCAATCCTTGAGGGGGCCATTTAGGGATCTGGGGCAAAAATTGGGGATTGGTCCTGCTTTGAGCAGGGGGTTGGACTAGATGACCTCCTAAGGTCCCTTCCAACCCTGATATTCTATGATTGACATGGATTATATTCCCATCCTTTAGGTCTTTGTGGATTGATACTCAGATCAACCTTTTCATGGCTCTGACTGGAATCAATGGCAGGCTAACCGGCCTGTTGCTACCTGGGTCATTCCATGCATGGCTTTTATATATTGCCACAGCATTAGCTTTCTTCCAGGCCTCTGGAGCTACTTAGTATTCTAGGATTTATTAAAAATGAATATCACTAGTCTGGAGAGCGTCTCAGCCACCTCATTTAAAACTCTTGGATGCAAGTACTGTAGACTGGCACGTTCCCTTTAGAGACTGGTGTGTAGTGGAGACAGGATCATACACTAGAATGGGGAAGCTGTGTTTCCATCATGTCTTACATTCTTACGTCCATAATGTGGAAACCATATTCCACGAAAATCTGTAACTCCTGGTTCCAAAAGTCACCTCAGCTTTTTCTGTTCTTCAGAGCCACCAAATATACTGCAGCTTCTCATTCGGGCCTGAGACACCCTTAGAGTCCCTGGCACAGAAAATCCACTTGGTGGTTTTCCTTGTGGGTGCTCATTTTGGCTCATGCAGGAGTTATGTCATATTGTTAGTGTTGGAGCAAGTGCTGCTGGTCTCATTTCCCTCTCTGGTCTGCTCCAGTTGGCAGCCATAGACATTCCTTCCCAATGGTTCCTTTTGCTTGTCATTCTCTGTACTCCCCCTGGATGGTACATACAAGGTACTGTGCCTGGAAAACTCGGGTTCCCCTATCATGCCAGTCTGATTTCCTTCAGCGAGAGATGTGAGTTACACCAGGAGCCTTCATGTCAAAGGGGGCATTCAGACCTCCTTTCCGCACAGTAACGGTACATCTTGACAGTGCTGAATGCCAGGACACTGGTGAGCCATGCCATAAGGTCACCCACAGATAAGAGAGTCCTCTTCAGGAGCCACAGTCTGACCGGGGTGCCCTTCCGTCTGTCTGAAAGTGCTGCTGTTTCTTGCCAGTTTCCAGGAGAAGCAGTTGAGGATCTCCTGCAGGTGCCGAGCACCTGGAACTCCCAGGGACTTCAACAGAAATTGTGGTTGCTTGGCACCGAAACTCAGGCCTCTCCTTTTCTTTCTGTCAGAGAACATAGGAACGGCCACACTGGGTCAGACCAAAGGCCCATCTAGCCCAGTGTCCTGTCTGCCGACAGTGGCCAGTGCCAGCTGCCCCAGAGGGAATGAACAGAACAGGGAATCGTCAGGTGACCCATCCCATTCCAGAGGCTGTAGCTAAATGCCGCATGTTTTCAGATAAAAGCACACAGCAGCAGGGCTGCAGCTAATCCCGCTTTGCCGATGAGTCCCGGTCAGCCCTGGGCAGGAGGAGCTGCTGCTGCTCAGTATAAGGAAGCTCCCAGCGGTGTCGCTGCTGCGTCTCCGTCCCAGCCTCCTGTGCTGCTTCAGCACCAGACTGAACGCGGTGGCAGCGTCTGAAGCTCTCCTTTCTCCATCGCTGTCCTGCATCACTGCTGACACCACCACCATCCTCCTGGGCACCCTGTCCTGCAGCCCTGGGGCTGCTCTGACTCTCCCCCCACCCCCCGTTCAGGCAGCAGCCAGACCTTGCCACTGTTTCCACATCTCTCAGATCCAACCCTTTCTCTCTCTCCCAGCTCCGCCCTTCACTACTGCAGCCACCTGCCTCTGGCCTCCCTGCTCCCTTCCAGTCTATGCAAAACCCTGGGCTGAGATCTGCTTCTCGGTCAGCTGTTACTCTGACCAAAGCCTCCCATTGGCCTCCCTTTCTCTGCTGCATCAGGCTCCTTGGCCTACAGCCCTTCACAACTCTACCCCTCCCTGCTTAACTGCTCTTGTGTCTTACCGAGGTGCCCACCTCCCTGCGTCAGCCAAGGATGCCAGTGCTCTGCTTCTCTCACAAACACCTTCACGCGTTCTTCCTCGCCACCTCTTGTGCAGAGAGCTGCCTCCTGGACTAGCCCACGAAATCACTGCCCTCTCCTCCAGAGCTGCTTCTCCTGTGATTGCTGCAGGAAATCGCCAGCTGCTCCTGGGCAGATGCTCAGCAGAGATGGGGGGAGGGGGTTTCGTTATTTAGCTATTCGTTTCGCACACAGTCTAAATGATTTCTATCCCCTGGCATGTGTCCACGGTCAGGCCTGCTCTGCACACAGTGTGTACCACTATGGGGCTGATTTTTCATTGATGGAGCATACCAGTCCCACCTCAACTGTGAACGCAGTTATGCTGCTAAAAAGGTGCCTTATCCCAATCTGGCTTATTCCCGTTCCGCTACAGAAATAGCTGCACCAGTATAAAACACCATTACCCGGTGTAGCCGCATCCACTCTAGGGGGGGCATTTTCTGCTGTACAGTCACGGCAGTACGACCTTCGTACTCCCCTTGTCCTCCCTCCCCACTTCCCTCCTGCTTGTCACACTCACCTCTTGTGGGGCAGGGACCGTCTCCCGCTGCCAGCACAACAGGGCCCAGGTCAGGCGTGGGCCCCTGAGCACTGCCAGAAGACAAGGGACTACGTAACACCCAGCAGCCCTGGCACAGGAGCAGGCTCCGGGCAGCCACGCCAGGGTCCCGGGCAGGTGGTGTGACAGAGATGATTCTCCCTTGCCCACCTCCGTTCCCTTAGCGGCTGCAAGAGGTTTTTTTAAAAAGCAAGTTCACTCCAACCACACGAATAGGTTAGGTTGAGGAGGTGCATGAAGCTCAGCCAGAAAAGACCCTCTTATTCTGAAGAGGGTCCACACACGGTGTTATTCCAAGACAGCTGTTCTGCATTAAATTCACAGCCTCCCTTCATGTGGAATAGCTTTTGTGTGTTGACAAGCCCCTGCGTTCCTCTGAGCACAGCCAGCACAGGCCGTGAGAGGACAGCGGTGACTGTATTGAACTGGAAGGAAGAGACAGGAGAGATTCGAACCCAGAGCGAGCATCCCAGCTGGTGGGCCGCGCTGGGTTCTCCCCCGTGTCTGCCATCAGCTCCTTGACGTTCTCTGTGTTTTCCCTCATACAGACCCAGTGCATGGTGGAAGAGGAACAAAGAAGTGGTGTCTGCCCCAGCTCCCCGATACGGGCGCCTCCAGACTCCCCTACCACTCAAGTGCGCTCTCTGAGATACCGTCGTGTGAACAGCCCTGAGTCGGAGCGCCTGTCCACTGCCGATGGCAAAGCAGATCTACACGAGAGAAGGTTTGCTCGCACACGACAGCGTCTCTTTCTGCTATGCCCTGGCAAATGAAGGGCAAGCGAGCCCAGTGGCCTCCTGCCCTGCAGGGGTGTGGCTGGATTTGTTACATGTTGTAAAGTATTTTTCTTCAGCCCCAGTTTGTCTCTCGCTTTCAGTACCGTTATTGGCATGACAGGCTAGGCAGGGGCTGCCTACGTAGGCTCCTCCTCGTCTTCGCCCCTCTATAAAACCGCCAAGTCTCTCTCGTGAAGCCTAGAGATGTTTGTGCAGAGGACGCCTGGCTGGTTTGCTAGCAGGCATCTTGCTGTCATTGAGAAACAAGCCCGGATGATGCCAGCTCTTTTACTCTCAGCACGCTGCCGCTCCCCCAGATGGAAACTCAGCGGGTCCGAAGGGCTGGCAATCTAGGGCTATGCCATTCTTGAGAGTCACAGTAGGAGGATGGCTTCCGGGGGAGAAGTTAGAAGCTCTGGGATGGCAGGACAGGTGTGCAGAGGGGTTGCTGGGGGGTTGGCAAGAGGAAGTGGGGATCAGGGTCAGTCGCTGGTGGGGGCAGGGAGTTGCAGCTGGAAGGGCAGGAGGTTTGTTAGCGGGAGGCAAAGGTGAGTCCAGCAGCTGGAGAGTGTTCACAGCACATGGATGGCAGCAGGAGGGAGGTGAGAGTGGCCCACTATCCACACAAATATGCCCCAGCACCCTGAGAGTTAAATGGGACGCACCTAGACTGGGGTTTACCTGGCTGTCCCTGAACATGCTCGTTTCACCAGTTCACCTCCTGGCTGTGGGAGCACGGAGAAGCACGCGTGTGTGTGCGCACACAGCGCACCAGGATCTGGAGAGCAAGCCCTGACTTCAACCGTGGCAGCAGAGAGAAACAGCCTGCCTCTAGCAAGCCAGTACCAATGCACCTTCCTCCGCATTTGCCAATACCCAGCGTCATAAATCCCTCAGTACAGCAGAAGTCTGAATGACTGCCGCAGCCCACAATCGCTCCAGAGCAATCAACTTCATCGGTACTGTCGACTTCCCCTGCAAGGGACCCACCTAAGCAGATCCCCACCTCAACCTCAATCAGTAGGCAGTGCCACTGCGAGCACAAGCTCAGGATTCAAGGCTAAGATTTCCAAGCCTAAGGAGTCAGCTTCCCGTGAGAGTAAGGGGCACTCTCTCAAGGATAGAGACAGACCTTTTTCCAAGGCTGCCCTGTAGAAAAGAGATCCCTCCCCGACTCCTTCGAAGCTGAGAGGCCCACGTAAACCACCTTCGCAAGAGAAAGTGGCGTGAAGGAGAACAGCTCCGTCAGTCCTGGTGCTGGTTCCGACGTGCACACCTAAAGACAGACATCCACTGTTGTTCCCTTCGACATCCAGATCAGATGGTGATATTGTCACTGCCCCAGAGGGATCCATCTTCTACAGTGACCAGGGAAGCACCGGGTCCAAGAGTCCCTTCAACTGACCCACTCCGCACACCAGGGCAGTGTGAGACCTACATCTCTCCAGAGGACATTTTTGCTCTCCCTTCCCCCCTCCTTTCGGGTATGTCTTTATTCAGAGACATCGTTACTCCAGAGGAGTACCCAGAGCCTCTCTCCTCTCCCACCCATGAGCCTGGGCACACAACCATCAGTACCATCAGTTCCGCCCGTGGTTCAGCATCCAGCTCTTTCATCCAGTGAGTCGGAGGTTCCTGTTTCTACCCTACCACACAGAAACAGGCCTAGATAGAAGCCCTAGGAGGTCGGGGTTCTGTCTTCTGACCAGATATGACTTTCCAAGAGACAGGTGCCCTTGGGTGGTCCTCAGCTGGCTGATCCCTCGTACTAGCGTTATTGGGGCCCTTGGAGTCCCTGTTCTAGGCCTGGAATCAGAACATGAGCGTTATTTGCCATCTCCTGGCCAACACTAACTAGCTCCGTCGGCATATACAGGAGAGAAAGTTGAACCAGGTCCAAAGGTTCCGGCAGCAGTTTCGTCCCCTTTGGCAGATGAGTTGGTTACTCCATCTTCACCATGTCTGCCTGACGACTACAGGCAATATCAAGAGCTCCTACAAAGGGTGGCATTTGAGCTCCAGATACAGCTTGAATAGGCTCAGGACGCTCAATATAGATTGCTGGACATCCTGCAACCCTCAGGTCCCAGTCAAGTGGCGCTCCTGATCATGGATCCAGCTGCAACAGTGTGGCACCACTCCTGCTTCTTGCGCTCCCACCCTGAAGAGGGCTGAGAAGCGCTACTTGGTTTCATCTAAGGGGGCTGAGTTTCTATTCTTTCATCCACTGCCCATCTCTGATGCTACAGGCAGCCACCGAAAGCCACCAGGCTGCAAGGCTTCAAAACTATACCCTTGGACAAGGTGCCAGACAGCTTGACCTCCTAGGGAGAAAGGTCTCTTCTGTCTCTTTCCAGTTTAGAATTTCAATTTATCAGACTCTTCTAGCTAAATATGACTTGTTGGCCCGAGGGCCACGTCGGGGTTGCAAAACTGTATGGAGGGCCGGGTAGGGAAGGCTGTGCCTCCCCAAACAGCCTGGCCCCTGCCCCCTATCTGCCCCCTCCCACTTCCCGCCTCCTGACTGCCCCCCTCAGAACTCCTGACCCATCCAACCCACCCCTGCTCCTTGTCCCTTGACCGCCCCCTCCCGGGACCCACCGCCCCTAAAAGCCCCACCGGGACCCCACACCCTATCCTACCTCCCCTGCTCTCTGTCCCCTGACTGCCCCGACCCCTGTCCACACTCCCGCCCCCTGACAGGCCCCCTGGGACTCCCACGCCTATCCAACCCCTCCGTTCCCCGTCCCCTGACTGCCCCCGGGACCTCCTGCCCCTTATCCAACCCTTCTGCTCCCTGCCCCCTTACCATGCCGCTCATAGTGGCAGGAGCTCACAGCCCCGCCCGAGCCAGCCACGCTGCTTGGCAGGAGCAGCAGGCCAGAGCGCTGGCGGCGCGGCAAGGTGAGGCTGCAGAGGAGGGGGGACAGCAGGGGAAGGGCCGGGGGCTAGTCTCCCCGGCCGGGAGCTCAAGGGTCAGGCAGGACGGTTCCTTGGGCCGGATGTGGCCTGCGGGCCATAGTTTGCCCACCTCTGCCCTAGAGAGATGCAGAGTACCATTCAATATCTGCCCTTGATACAGCTAACAGATTCAATGAAGATGGATGAATCTCTACGTTCTCTCAAGGACAACTCCTTGTTCTCTGGGTATCTGTACCCCTGCCCCGAAGAGGAAGCATCACAATTAGGGGTATAGTATAAGACCACCTCCTCAACCATTTTACCACCAATGCTCCCAGGAACCACCATGCACATGACAGATTATAGAGGCCCAGGTACTCAGCTCCCATGACATCCTCTGCCACACCTCACTCTAACCCACAGCCAAAAAATTACTTATGATGGGACCCTCAGGACCAGCATCCCTTTATTGATGCCACATCATCCCGCCACTTAGTTTTTTGGAGGCTGCCTTACCCGATTTGCCCTCAGCTGGAGGGCTTTAACAATAGACAAACGAGTGCTGGAAATGATTCACTATTCACTAATTGATCAAGTTACTATCCACCCCTACCCACAAAATCCCTTCCTGGGCCCTTTTCAGGGATCAGCCTCCTGGGGAAATGCTGCATCGAGAAGTAGGCTCCCTTCTCCACCAGGGAGCTGAGCCATAGGAAGAATTCCACCTCAGCATCAAGGGAAAGCATTCTGCCCCCCTTACTTCTAGTCCCCCAAAAAGAGTGGGGGATGGAGACAGATTCTTGACCTACACAGACTAAATATATTAATCCGAAAATTAAAATTCTGCCGTGTCACATTGGCATCAATAATTCCCTCTCTGGAAGAGGCACATGGTTTGTGGCTCTCAATGTGGAAGACGCATACTTTCACATGCATATTCACCCAGGCCACAGAAGGTTCCTCAGGTTGGTCAAGACCATTATCAATTCAGAGTACTTCCATTTGGGCTAGCTATGGCATCCAGGTTCTTGACAAAGGACTTTTCAGTGGTGGCAGAGGGTTGACTGTCTTCCCATACCTCGACGACTGGCTTCTGACAGGCAGATCATACAAGGAAGTCCAATTGGCAACCCGATTCCTCCTCAATCTACTACCTTCCCTGGGAATTTGTGTCAGCCACAAAAAGTCCACTTTCATCCCCCGCACTAAGTCCATACATTTCATAGAAGTGACCTTGGACTTGACTGCAGCAAGAGCCTATCTATCTAACAAAAGATTCCATGCCAAGGAGACCCCATAAACCAAGTCACCCTCAGATCGTGGACTGCAGTCAAAGCTTGCTTCTCCTTCCTTGGCCACAAGGCCTCATGCACGCACATGATGTCATTTGCCAGGTTCCATCTCTATTGCTGGAAAACCTGGCTTCAGTCAGTCTACTCACCAGTTTGCTCACCAGAAAAAGTCAGCATCATTGCCAAAGTAATAGTTCTGTCCAGCGTTCTAGCCTCTTGTCTGGCGGACAAAGCCCGTAGAAAGTTCGAGTGGGGACTCCTTTCCTCACACCTACATCCTAAAGGGACTTCTTATATCCTTCCCACCATTGGTGAAGCCAACCCCTCAATGGGTCCTCAACCTCATTCACCCAGACCGCCCGTCGAACCTTTAGCCACATGCTCTGTGTCCCACCTCTCGGTGAAAGTTGCCTTCCTAGTTGCCATCACATCAGCCAGAAGAGTCAGTGAACTAGGAGCACTCATGGCAGACCTACCATATATACCTTTCCTAAAGGAAAGATCTCTCTTCACCCTCCGCCTGGAATTCATCCCTAAAGTAGTTTCAGAGTTGCACATGAGAGAAAGAACCCACTTACCGAATTTTTTTTCCAGAACTGCATGAGTCTGATAAGGAAAGGCTGCTTCAGTCTCTAGATGTCTGAAGAGTGCGAGCCTTTTATCTACAAAGAACAAAAGTACTTAGAAAGACGCCTAGACTTTGTGTGTCAATAGCAGAGAAATCAAGGGGTCAAGCTCTATTTGCACAGAGACTTTCTAAATGGATCTCTGGCTGCATTATCCTTTGCTACCAACTAGCTCGCATCCCTTTCCTGGAGGGAGTGAGGTCTCATTCCATCAGAGCGCAAGCAACCTCTGCTGCATGTCTGAGAGACGTACCTCTGCTGGAGATATGTCGGGCAGCTACCTGGAGCTCCTTGCTCATTACGCTTTGCTCCAGTCTTCTACTACAGACACAGCTGTGGGGACAGCAGTATTACAGTCAGCCATCACTTCTGTGTCCTTGCACCCACCTTATGTTTGACTATTGCTGGCAAATCTCCCATGTGTGAACTAGACATAGGGACCAACGGACACTGCTACCAAAAATCTCCTGACTCAGGCTCATGGTGTGCCTGCGTACTCACATGTGGAAGATGGATAGGGACCACACATCTTGAAGAACCTCCAGTTACAGATAAGTAACCTCCCTTTACTTGCCTGGCGCAGTAACTGGAGTTCTTTGAGATGTGTGCCCCTGTGGGTGCTCCACTACCCACCCTACTTTCCCTCTGCCTTAGAGTTTCCTCTGAAGGGCTTTGCGGTGGAGAAGGAACTGAGGGCAGTTCACCCGTGCAGCACTCTATAGCCTCGATGTGGGGCATGAGGATGTGTAGGGCGCATATGCGGGCCAAAGGAGCACTGCTACTGAAAATCTCTGCTCAAAGGTGCATGGGGCGCATGCGCACCTGAAGTCAAACCCTCATAGACTTTAAGGCCAGAAGGGACCATCGTGATCGTCTAGTCTGACCTCCGGCACATTGCAGGCCACAGAACCTTGCCCACCCACTGCTGTAATAGACCATAACCTCTGGCTGAGTTACTTAAGTCCTCAAATCATGGGTTTAAAGACTTCAAGTGACAGAGAATCCTCCATTAATAGGCTGACCATACGTACCATTTTAAACGGGACAGTACCGTTTTTTTCATATTTCCCGACCGTCCCGTCGTTTTAATATAAATGTCAATTTTGTCCCGTTTTTAATAAACTATATATAGTTTTTATTTTTTTGTAAAAAACTGAACGCTGGCTTGTTGCGGCTGCCCCTCGTCTCCCCGCCGAGCTGCTGAGCGGGGAGACGAGGGGCAGCTTGTTGCGGCTGCCCCTCGTCTCCCCGCCGAGCTGCTGAGCGGGGAGACGAGGGGCGGCTTGTTGCGGCTGTCCCTTGTCTCCCCGTCCCGTTTTTGCAATCCAAATGTCCCGTTTTTGTCTCAAGGAAATATGGTCAGCCTATCCATTAACACTAGTTTAAATCTGCAAGTGACCTGTGCCCCATGGTGCAGAGGAAGGCAAAAAAAAAACCTCCCAGGATTTCTGCCAATCTGAACTGGGGGAAAATTCCTTCCTGACCCCAAATATGGCAATCAGTTAGACCCTGAGCACGTGGGCATGACCTGCCAGGCAGATATCTGGGAAAGAATTCTCTGTAGTAACTCAGAGCCCTCCCCATCCAGTGTCCCGTCTTCAGTAGGTGTGAATTTTTGCTACTGGCAGTTGCCGACGGACCACATGCCATTGTAGACAGTCCCATCAGATCATCCCCTTCATAAACTTATCAAGCTCAGTCTTGAAGCCAGTTAGGTTTTTTTGCCCCACTGCTCCTCTGGGAAGGCTGTAAAAAAACTCTGATATGAAATGAGCATCCAGTATTCCCTCTGTCTTCAAGGCAGTTTTGTAGTCTGGGTTAGAGGACTGGTCATCAGGTTACAGGAAGCATGGTGCCAGGAAACTACAGTGCTAGTGTAAACGAGCTGACCAGAAGGAGAGCGGCCTGAAGGGGTGTTTCCCAGTGGTGTGTAACTCCCATATTCTCCTTGTAGTCATTTAAAAGGAAAAGACATGAAGTTGGCCCTAATCGGAGGGGATTTTTTTATATCATTGTAGGTTCTAGTTACATGTTTTGGGTTAAGCTAGTTATATATTGCTTGGGTGTACGGCAGAGGATTGGGAAGGGATCACATGGGTTTTCTGAGAGACCACGTGGGTTTTGTGTTGGCTCCTAATGTCCTTGTGATCCTAAATCTCGCTTTCTAAGGGTTCTTTGTCTTGTTTTCAGATCTCGCGTGGACTTACCTTGTTCCCCTTCCCGGCTGGTGTGTTCCTCCCAACCAGCACAGATGCTGTCCATCGACACTGGCCAAGTAGACCGTCAGGCGAGCGGCAGGATGGATGTGTCTGCTTCCGTGGAGCACGAGGCCCTCAGCAATGCTTTCCGCTCTGTGCCGCTGGCGGAGGAGGAGGACTTTGATAGCAAGGAGTGGGTTATCATTGATAAAGAGACGGAGCTGAAGGACTTTCACCCGGGTGCTGAGCCGAGCACTTCTGGAACGACAGACGAAGAGCCCGAGGAGCTTAGGCCGATTGAAGAGGGCGAGGAGAGGAGGCGATTGGGAGCAGAAGCTGCAGTCCGGCCAAAGGTCCATGAAGGGAGACCATGGGGCATGCAGCCTGTGACTGAGGAGGACAGTTCACACAGGCATGAAGGACACTGTCAAACGGTATCTGACAGCAAACCTGAACAGCAACCAGGAAGCCCGGCCCAGTTATCGTTACACTCAGCACCAGCTCTCCGACAGCGCAGACGAGAGTCCGAACCGATTGGTCCTCAGAGACAGGTAAGACGTGCAAATGAACCGCAGCTCACCCACTGCGCTGGTCTCCTTCTCTGCCCTGTACCCTCTTTGTCTAGCTTAGGAAAGGTGCCATCTGGGCAAGCCCCTGCTACACTAGAGAATTTTGCTGATCCCGGCACTGGTGCCTTTGTAAACTCGCCCTGTCCAGGCTGACACGTCAGAGGCGCTCCCGGGACTGGTCAGATCACACCAGTGCTCAGCGTGTCTTGTGATCATCTCCACCTGCTCTGAGCCGTGTCAGGGCAACGGTGGGCGGAGGGCGAGGCACTCATCATGGCAGCAGGGTGCGTCCGTGAGAGCAGGCAGGGTCATCTCTCAGTCCTCCGCGCTGGATCTAGGCAGGCCAGAGGGCAGCAGCGGCGGTGCTCAGACGGTCTCGGATCTGAGCCTTTGCCGGCTTGGGGCAGGCCCCGGCGGGGGCGGGTCACAAAACAGCTCTTTGAAAATGAAACTCGGTTAAGAACACGGAAGTGTGTACGTGTCAGTCAGGAACTCCCCTCCCCCTGGTCTGAACAAACGCACACCTGCAGACATACCCACACGTGTCTGCATGCACACACACACCGCAAAGCGGACACCCAGACCCATGGTGGTGGTTAGGGGTGGGTTGTTTGCAGGCATGCTCAGTAAGTGCTCTGTGTCTCCCAGACGTTCAGGGAAGGGCAGTCCTCACGCCAGGGAGAGTACAATGCTAGGAACGGATGTGAGCTTCTGCCAGGGGCTGGTATTTGCGTGGCCGTGAGGCCCCCCAAGCAGCAAACTGACCCTGGGACGCTCCCAAAGACATGCCCAGGACACAGTAAGGCCACGCCTCGCCCCATGGGACCCTCCCTTGGGCCAGCGAGCAGTCCCAGGTGGCCCATCTCCTCTCATCACCTCGAGGCCCTGCGCGGTGCAGAGTCTTCCGGGCTGTAGGTGTGGAGCAGCCGGCTGCCAGGACATCTGCATGCCACTGTGTGGGGCTGTAGCCACTGTGGGCGGGCTAGAACCACCGGAAACAATCACCGGACAAACGGCCTGCAGGGTGACAGGGCCAGGCGCACCTCTGGGTTCTGTCCTACCTAGAACCTGTGTCAGCTGTAAGGCCCCACCAGGGGTCAGAGATGTGCAGCAGATACACAGAGCCCTGGGAACGCCCTGTCTGCCGTGCCTCTGCTCCCGGGAGCTGGGCCTGCAGTTATGGGCGAGGGGTCGCCAGGAACAGAGACAGCAGTGGCAGGAGACATGGAGATAATGGGCTTGTGGGCAACTTGCTGCTAATGTGCCAGGTGGCCCCCGTCTCTGGCGGGCTGTCAGATGCAGTCTTCTCCCATATTCCTTGTGCACCAAATCACCCCTTCCTAGCTTCTCCCTGAGTGCCCGGGCTTGGATCCAGGTGTGTGGCCTCTCAGCGTGGCCGGCCCATGCCAGGTTGGGTTGAATGGTTGGTTTTTCCTCTAATTTACAACCAGGCTTAGTTCCTACAGCTGCCTCTCAGTGCACAGCACAGCTGGGAGGGGGGAGCGTGCACTGGGCAGTCACTCAGCCATCTACGGACTCCTGTGTGAGAAGTGAATGGGTGGGGAGGAGGAAGGCCGCTGGGAGGAAAGCTCTCCGAGCCAGCCCGGTGGTGGAGGAAAGGAGCTGTGGAGAGCCAGAGTAGAGCTAAGGGCCTCGACCCCTGCATGCTTTTATCCAGCCCTCGCTCAGCAACATCTGGTGGGACTTGGCTTGTGCCGGCCTGGCAGCCGGCTGTTCTAACAGCCCCAGTAGCGCTTGGTGGGTGGAGGGGCTCTGTCCGTGCCTGCGTGCCAGGAGCTAACTCAGGGGAGAACTCCGGGAATCCTGCGGGTCTGTTAAAGCTCTGACCAGACAACGTGCGTGCGAGTGAATCGTGCTGAGCCGTGCAGGGTGTCTGTGGAGGTGCCACTCACTGCAGTACCGGCTGGCGACAGCCACAGCTGTTATTGTGTAGATACAGGACCCACTCCTGGTCCCTCTGAACTCCATTGGACCTCTGTGAGCCTGGCCTCCAGTTCTGTTTGGTACTTACACGTGAGCTTAGCTGCAATCCTGTCTCCTTACAGCAGTACCTTCCTGGAGTTATCCATGTATCTATCGAGCTACCGTCCTGTCCCAGCATCTCCCAGGTGCTGGAGAGGATGGCGGTCTCTCACTCCTCCTCACCAAGGGGATTAGACTGCCCTTGTGAATGACCGAATCTATTAGAGTGTGGTTGCTGCGTGTGTGTGTGAGAGAGAGAGTGCACACAAATGCTACTTTGTGTGTTTCTGTGCCTGGCTTTCTGTTACTGAAGCAGGAAGGAGCCTTTATCCAACCCAGATAACAGAGTCCAAAAGTAAAAATGTCTCAAAGCAGCAGGTTAAATTCACGGACAGTGACTACAGCCTTCCAGTTGCTGCCCGGGATGGAAACACAAAGGCATGTGCGCTCCGGGATTTTGGCTGCCGGTCCCCTCTGAAACCTTTGCACACTTTGGCATTCCTTGTAGCACGTTCCTCATTCTTGCCAGCATGCCAGGCGCTGTACAGGAAGCAGATAAAAACTGTCCGTGCCTGAGGAACTGACACAGAGAGGAGAAGACACTCTGCATAGCCTGTGGCGCTGTTAGCTATTCTTCTTCATCTTCATCTTCCCCAGATACACGTCACTGAGTTGGAGAAGGATTTTTCCTGACCTATGTCTCTGGTCTCATGGCAGAATTGATTCTTTAGGGCAGGTTGGAATGGACAAGAGGCCTGGTGCCCTAGGACGGGGAGTTTGGTCTGTGCACAAGGAGCATGATGGAAGGAGGCACAAAGCCATGGGTAGGGGAAGGAAGAAGTGGGATAAAACCATTGACAGCACAAAGAGCACAAGGTAGGATGTGACAGGAGGTGCAGGCAGAGCTGAGCATCGCCTAGATGGAGAGGATGAGCTGCTGAGGGGGTGTCATGGGAGGGATTCAAAGAGCAGAGTGATGAGGGAATTGGGGTGGGGGAGGAAGCTGCAGTAATCACAGTGGGATACACCCAGGGCAGGGACATGTCTGAGCTGCTAGGATGGGAGGGAAGGGTCAGATTCCTGTGTGCGTCCTGGAGGAAGAAACAGCAAAGCTAGTAACAGCTAGGGTGGGAGGGAGGAGCTGAATATGCTGTTAAGTTCCTGGCCCTGCGAGATGGCGAGGAGAGTGGTGGGGACACGGCCGAGGAGAGGGGCAGAAACGGGGAGTAGGTTGTGGAGGATAAGGAGCCCTGTTTTGGCCGTGGTGAGTGTAGCCTGGCCGAGGGCTACTCAGGTGTGGTCAGAGAGACAGGGGCACAGGGCTGGGCAGAGGCAAACTCGTGGGTGGTTGAGTCCTCAGCACTGATATGGTACCATGGCTGAATCTATGCAAGCAGATGAGGCCACTCCAGAGTGAGACGTGTAGCTAGAAGATCAGGGGACCAAGGACAAAGCGAGAGGGAGCAGAGACAGAGCCTACTAAAGGGATGCTGGAAGTGCTGTCGAAGAGGTGAGAGGAGAACCAAGAGACAGCAGAGCCATGAACTAGGGTGATTAGATGGGACAGTCCCGATATTTGGGGCATTTTCTTCGATAGGCACCTATTGCCCCCCCCCGATTTTTCACACTTGCTGTCTGGTCACCCTACCATGAACGCACTGCGCCGTGTTGTGTGCACTGTTATAGCAGCCAACCTTCACCCTAGAGGTGGCTGCAGTCAAGCACTTGACAGGTGGGAAGTGCCAGGTTTATGGTGGTTTGTGCAACCTTAATTCTGCCCCTTTGTGTGCCTATGCTGTGCACTGAGTTAGGCATGGTCTCGGGGGGAAATAGAGCGTGCTCATGTCACTAAAGGCCGTCTCCTAGTGCGTGCACACAAGGGGGCAGAACTGAGATTGCACGGGCAGCTCTATATCTGGCATGTCATGAGTTTCAAGTGCTTGGCCCTGCAGCCTGGCTAACATTCTTCTGATATCCCCCTTTCCTGGGATGTCCTGGGTTATCTGTACAGGGTAAAAATAAACCCCCTCGTATGCACCTGTAACAGGGCAGGGTTTGAGCCCCAGTCCCTGAGGCCTCAGCACAGGCTGCTGTCAGTGGCGCTACGGGGCTAGCGGCATGAGACGGCTGCTTTCCCAGGAGGAGGATGGGCCTCTGGTGCCCCGTGGTGTGTCTGGCGCATAGTCAAGAGGATCCCAGTGCAGCGGTGAGAGACTCTTGCCCCACATGATGGCACCAGAGTGAGGTATGGACTGTTGGGGCCATGTGCTGGATCCAGAGAGATGGCTGGAGGGAGCCCTGCTCAGCTCTCTCTTCCCTCGGGATTGGGGGACTTCCTGCCCCTTGTGGTGCTCTCAGAGTGGGGCATGGGCTGCTGCGGCCCCGGGCTAAGTCCAGTGTGGTCAGGGGCAGGGGAACATGGAACGGGTCTCTCCCTCCCACCCCTGCCTGATAGCTCCCAGTGTGTGCTAGGCATCCTAAATACCGGAGCCCCTGCTGGCTTCCCATATGGTCCATACATATCTATATAGACAGACTGCACACACTCACGAATCATGTCACCACTGAAATGCAGCCACAGCCAGGGCAGTGAAACGGGAAAGCCGTTTAACATGCCTGGAAACAGCAGGCATCGGTTTAGGACAGGAAGTGAAGGGATACCATGGGCAGCTAGAACTGCAGGGGGAAGTGAGGATGGGGGAATATAATTACCCTAGTTGGAGCTGTGTCCGGACCGTGGGGTGCACCCAGCTCTTGTGAAATGTGTCGCAAGCCCTGTAATGACAACACAGAAAAGAGAGGAACAAGGGAAATGGTGGGTAATCCTGTGCAGGCAGGAAGAGACTTGGGTAGGGGCTTCTCTTGTGAGCTGGACTCTGCTCATTCCCCTGCTTTCCGGTGGATTTTGCTTGGTGAGTTATTTTCAGATGTTCGTCAACGCATTCAACATGCCTAGTCAGCCAGCCCCTTCGCCTGCTGTCTCTGCCCAGACCCCAAGAGATTGACCTTCTTTCTGTTCACTTGCACCGAGCTGAGCTAGCCAGATAGGCTTCACTGCAAACCGTGGCCACGGGGCAGAGGCGAGAGCAGGCCCCACCAGGGCTGGAGCGGCCACTGGGGTGCCTCCTCCCCCTCCTGTCCCTCTGCCCCCCATTCAGAACGAGTGTCCACGGCCTCTGCCATGGGCCGCTCTTCGCTTGTCCGCCTCAGTAGGTTTGATAAAGACTTTTCCTGCAGAGCCTCTGCTACAGCTGTCCTGTTTCTTGGCTAGTCCTGCAGCCGTTTGAGTTTGCCTGTGGCCGTCGGGCTGGGGACGTCATGCCTGGTGCATCGTTGAGAACTGTGAGCCAGGGCTAAACCATGTAGAAAAAGCAACTTTTGAACAGCATGCCTGGTGAACAGTGCTGAGGAGCAGATGTGTGGCTGGTGCCGGGGGAGAGGGGGCTCATGGCTCCAACCCCCGGGCTGCTGGGCCCAGCTCAGGTCACATGGAGTTTCTATACAGTCCTCAGGGCTGCCTGAACTTGTGCCTTCGGGCGATCGCAGCAGCTCAGAGCAGCCAGGGCACGGGAATGTCCTGACTAGGCCTCCTCCTGCCTCTGGGGGCGCCTACCCAAAGGGCTTCCTGCTCCTAAGGGAGGTGCAGAGCCAGCTCTCCACTCCCACAATGGACCTCCCGTGGCAGGGCTGTTCCTGGGACTCGTGGACTTTGGCACACTGCTTGGGCTGGCACAAAGGGGCCGTGGCACAGAGGTGATTCCCCTGGGCTTCCTCGGTGGGTAGCAAAGGTAGTAACGAGGTGGGTTGCTGCTGGGCGTTGGGGTCTGGGAGCGAATTCCCATTTCTAGACCCAGATGTGTGAGTCTCCTGGCACTTACATGCTTTACACCCACCAGAGTCACAGCTTGGAAAGCAGGGGGGCCCCAGCCCAAGTGCATGGGGAACCCCAGTGCTCACAGCCAGTCCCAGCTCTCAGGATGCCACAGAATTAACCAACACTGACAGTGCTCCACAGTTGCTCACTATGGGTCTCCTCCGCACCAGAGTAAGCTCCCATCCGCTCCCTGATGCTAATCCCCAGAGACAGCCTGGGAGAACAGGCGACTAACCGTTTGCCCTAAAGCACCCCAAATCTGGGCTCTGCCAAACCGCAGCTAAGGAACCCTCCCCCAGACCACCCTGCCTCTCTCCCTTTCCACTGAGAGATCATTGCTGAGCGATCACTGGACTGTGATGACCATAACCACTGTGGCATCGCGTAGGGAAGGGGGTGTCTCTCAGGTTGCCAGGACCTCAGTCATTTAGGGCTTTATTGATCACAACCAGCACCTTAAACGTCACCAAGAAATCATCTGGTATCCAGGCAAACTGTGGGCTGCCCAGGAGTCCCCTCTGCAGAGCCTGTACACCGCATTTGGCACTAGCTTCAATAGCAGCAATCAAAGCTTGCTGGGACTAAGAAGTGGATAAAGGGCCACGCTTCCAGAAAAGCCAGGCTGCTCCCTCGTTAGACACAGCTGAGAAGCTTGTGGCAGCTACTGCCCCGTGGAGATCTTGAAATGGGGTGACTCTGAAAGTACCGAAGGGCAGCGCAATCCATCCGTTGGGGGTGCTGAGAGAACCCTGGCCACTTCCGCTTACTTCTCCCTCCTATAGGTATTACAACTGTCCTGGTTAGCCTGGGCTCCTTTGGGCACGGAGTTATTCCACCAGCAGGGTCAGACATCAGCTAGGACTGTGTGCCACCAGCATACGGAAGACCTCACGTGAACCTTCTTGAGAACCCCATCCGCATGTTAACCAGAGCGGGGACAAGACACAACCTTCTGGGGCTTTGCTAGGTCTGCAAGCATGGCACACACCGCACGCGCAGTACCACTGAAGACAGCTGGTAGTCTGGAAAGGACTGGCATGGACCCGTTTATCTTCATCCGCCAAGGAAGTTATCAGCTAATGCCCGAGCAGAGTTCCTGTACTACACCCAGCGCTACCACCCAACTCTATGTGGGGGTATGAATGTTGGAGTATGGAGTATGCTGAGGGGATTACAAACCGGGGTTAGCTCAGGGACTCTCTCTGCAGCCTCTGCCTATGGATGCTGGTGGAACAGGACTGGTGCATAAATAATGATGCCCACACCTTGAACACTGCGTGCAGATGTGGTCACCCCATCTCAAAAAAGATCTATTGGAATTGGAAAAGGTTCAGAAAAGGGCAACAAAAATGATTAGGGGTATGGATCGGCTGCAGTATGAGGAGAGATTAATAAGACTGGGACTCTTCAGCTTGGAAAAGAGACGACTAAGGGGGGGATATGATTGAGATCTATAAAATCATGACTGGTGCGGAGAAAGTAAATGAGGAAGTGTTATTTACTCCTCATAACACAAGAACTAGGTAGCACCAAATGATATTAATAGGCAACAGATTTAAAACAAACCAAAGGAAGTATTTCTTCACACAACGCACAGTCAACATGTGGAACTCTTTGCCAGAGGATGTTGTGAAGGCCAAGACTATAATGGTTCAGAAAGCACTAGATAAGTTCATGGAGGATACGTCCATCAATGGCTATTAGCCAGGATGGGCAGGGATGGTGTCCCTTGCCTCTGTTTGCCAGAAGCTGGAAACGGGTGACAAGGGATGGATCATTTGATGATTCCCTGTTCTGTTCATTCCCTCTGGGGCACCTGGCACCGGCCACTGTCAGAAGACGGGATACTGGGCTAGATGGACCTTTGGTCTGACCCAGTGTGGCTGTTCGTATGTTGCTTTTCTTTTTCAAGTTCGTTTTCTGGAGAGTTTGTTCTTCTGGGTGTGGTTGAGAGCCGAACGTGGTGTGTGCACTACCTGCAGAGCAGGGGTAGTGCCTCTTTGCCCCCTCCCCTCCACACTGCACCCTCGTGATTCCTAAAAGTCCCCTGACCCTACCTCATGCTCTCACTGTTCTGCAGTGTCACTCTTGTGTCATGCAGCAGGTGCCTGGGAAGTGGGGTGTCTGAAGCAGGCGTGTGGGGGTGCTGACTTTCTGGCTGAGTTGCTGCGACTGGTTCTGTACTGTCGAGCGTAGGTTTGAGCACCTTGTAGTGAACACCCACTTGCTGGTGGGTTTTTTCATTTTTAGCTGCCTGTGTGGGCTCATTGGAATCTCTGGATTCCCCGCTCTGGACCAACATTCATGGGAGACTAACATTGAGTCCCCAAAGAAAAACACCCAGGGCTGACTCCGAGCCCTGGTGCTGCCCCGTCTGGAACCTCAGTGTGGCCTCGCTGAAGAGGCTGGGTGGTGCTTGTGCCGTATCTGTGATCCACCGTGTCTGGCAGTGCGCAGCTCCGAGCGCCGAATCTAGCCAGAGCAAATCCCCTTTACTGCTAATGCTCCAAAGCTCCCCAGCCCTCTCCCATCGACAGAGCTTTCGACGGGTCCTGGGGGTAGCCTGGGTGAGAGCAGTCGCAGCACCAGGACCATGCTGCTTTCCCTACTTTTGCCTTCTGCGTGGCCTGGCCTGACTGACTCATGCAGCCAGGGGCTGCAGCCCCAAGTGATTCTGTCCACCGTGCATGGAGAGGTGCAGGGGCTGAGCAGGACTTTCCCTGCATCGCTCCTCCCAGAGTCTGGGGGCCCCTGCGGCTGAGGGACCAGAACTGTGGGCAGGGAGTCAAAGCTCCCCCTGCTGGCACCCCGGCAGTATGGAGGAGGGAGCTGTCTTGCCAGAACAGAGGGGGGAGAGAGGCTAAGGGTGACGGGCAGGTGGGGGGGGGGGGTCTCGGCAGGGGGGCAGGGCCTGGCGGAGGTCAACAGGGGGCAGGGACAGAAGGGGACAGGTTGGAAGAGGGCTGGGCAGAAGGGGGCAGGCAGGGAGGGGGCTGGGCACTACTAAGGGAACAGAGCAGAAGAAGGAGAATAGGGTGCAGGGGCAAAATGGAGGAGGCTGCCTCAGACTCTCCTGCCCCTGCCCTCCTTCCCCTGCTCCAAAAGACCCTAGGTGCTCTGTCCCCCACAGCCTGCCCCTCTGGTCCCTAATATCTTCTGGGTCCCCAGTCACCCCGGGTCCCACAGTCCCCTGCTGCTACTGGCTGGTGCCTTCACTCATGCCTGCCCCTCCCCACTGCCCCGGGGCACACCATGGGGGCCTAGGGAGCCATTCCCCACTGGTGAGAGCTGCGCCGTGCTGTGCAGAGCGTGCTCAGTAGATTGGAAGCGGGACGTACCCACGCTGCTCCAACTTGTGTAAGTGCCACCAAGCTGGACTAATGTCACCGAGTGGAGTGGAGAGGCTGACAGCTGTGTCTGGGTGTGTGCCAGCTTCCCCCCAAATCAGGGGCAAGCTGGGTGTGTAGAGCCAGCCTCAGGCCTGAGCGCGCGCACACACACACACACACACACACACACACACACACACACACACACACACACACACACACACACACACACACACACACACACACACACACACACACACACACACACACACACACACACACACACACACACACACACACACCCCGGAGAGAATATCGCTCCCAAGAGATCATGCCGGTGAGAAGAGGCTCTTTGGATTCTGGGCTCCATACGTGGAACCAAATGGCCTTTGCAGTAGGAGGGTCAGGGAAGAAAGACAGCAATGTGCATAAAGTACAGCTCATTTACGTGTGTTAACTAGAGCTCCGGCTCATGACAATCCAGACCTACAGTTCAGTAGCAGTTACCCAACTACGTTCCTTTGAGCCATACCATAGCCTGCTGGATTCTGCCTTCTCCCTGCCCCTCCGTGAGAGGCATACTGCACACAGGTCTGCCCGGAACAGAATTATATGGCAAGCCTAAGCACCAGGTAACAGGCAGTGAGAGCCCGTGTCTAACAGATATCAACAGGACGAGGTAGGAGCGCCTTCCCATCCATTAACACCGGCATAAATTCCATAAACGTATTGAGTCCTTGGTTCCTCAGTGCTTTGGCGGTAGAGTTCAGACATTAGTAGTCATCCAATTAAAGGAGACCCTGCTTTACTCCCCAGACAATCCCAGCCCACCCCAAAAGGCAGCCATACCTCGCCATGCGTGGTGGGTATAGAAGGGTACCTCGGACACCTTTTATGGGCTGGAGGGAGGAGTCGCTGGGCGAGGGTCCTTGGCCTGTGATATGCAGGAGGTCAGACCGGATGATCTAATGGTCCCCTGAAAAGCACTTATAGCCCTAAACACACTCCATTGCTGGCAGGGAAGGGACTCTGAGTCTGCCAAGCACAGAAAGCAGGAGTCGGAGCACGAGGGTGAGTTGAACCAAATGAAGGACGTGCCCAGTCATCTGAACTTTTACAGCAGGTACCCAAGCGGGAGATTGGCTCCTGGGTGAGAAAGTGCAGGTGCTGGCTGGGATTTGTCGGTTGGCATATAGATAAGGTCCCGTCCTCAGGAACTGACCATGTAACTACCAAAGGGTTGTGGGAGGGGAACACTGGAAGGCCATGTGATAGGTGGATTTGCTCAGCCGCTGTCTACGTGTGTGTGTTTGTATCAGGAGGACAGGCTTGGTGTAGACAAGATGCAGTTGAACTTCCCCACCAAGTCACGATACCCTCCCACACTCCTTTGCTCAGACTGTACTGTCAGCTCTCCTTGGGAGCGCCGAGTCCTCCTCTGAGACGTGTCTGTCCAGGAGGGGCATGAAGGAGGATAGGATAGAGCCTTTCCTGGGAAGGATGCTGCTTTGGGGGAAAGGTTCCTCCTGGCCGCCGGAGGCCTGACGGCTCTGTGAGTGGACTTGAGAGACAAGCATGCTCCTCGGGGCTCAGGCAGGCAGCTGTGGAAAGGGGAGGAGCGGGTTAGCATTCCCAAGTCCCCTGAAGAACCTGGGAACGTGGCCGGAAAGCCTCCATTTCCCTCAGCCCATAGGGAAGGCTGGGCACTGTTCCTGAAGGAGTGTTGGTTTCCTTAGCAGTCAGTGGTGCGCTGGGGTCCCTCCACCATAAACCAACATATCGTCATGGGTGAGTGGGGGCAGAGGGGCATGTGGGGCAGGAAGAGGCCTGTTGAGGGTGGACTGGGACAGGGTGGAGCGACGGCGAACTCGAGTGTATCTTAGAGCCCTCAGGCTCCTGGCCTGCCCAGGGTTGGAGAAGGGGCTTACAGCTCCCTCCTCCCTGGGCTCCACTCTAGACAGGCCCTGTAACGTCCTTTGAGAACTAGCTGCAGCGGTCACTCCGCACTGACTGCCTTTCAAGCCGCCCCTGATTCTCCACGTGCCCAGGGTCAGTGCCCCAAGCTTGCGCCTGTTGGGGCGAAGGGCGGAGGTGGCACGCTGTGATTTCAGCGGCATAGGCAAGAGAAAGGACTGATCAGTCCACTCACAGGAGGGTTTCTTTGCGAATCCCAGGGGCGAGCCGTCGACCCCCTGGAAGGAGCCTGCCGCCAGACCTGTCTAGTCAGGGGGTGTGATGGTATCAGCTGTGAGGGTGTCCTCTGTCTTAGCGGAGAGTTTCCACCAGTGCCCAGCGGCTGGCTGGTACCTGTGCGTAAGGTGTCTGAATGGCCTAGCTGCAGTGCCAAGATGAATGATGCAGAGAAGCAGGTGATGGAGGTGGCTTGAGGAGCCGGTGCCTGGCAGCTGGGGCAGGGGACCGGTGTGCCGGAGTCCTACGCCCCCCACTCTCCGTCACGCTCCCACGTCACTGGGGCAGGCAGGACGGCCCCGCTCCCCTGATGCAATCTCAGTGCAGGTGTTAGCTGTCCCGTAGGGTTTCCAGGCGGCCTGACACAGGTTACAAATGCAGAGCAGTCGGTAAGGTCAGCCTAGAACGAAAGCGTTTGCCGCCCGCCAGCGAAGATGTCTGCAGCATGCACAGCGCAAACCAGGAGCGAGTCAAGTCTTTGCCTGACACCTTTTCCTCCACTCTTCTTGGTCTTTTTCAGTTGGAGGAGGACAGGCATTCTCAGCACTCCCTCCCGAGGTACAGCCCCCTCAGAAGACTGGCGTCCTCCGTTTTCTCCTCCTCAGCCCTGGAGACAGAACACTACCCTCAGCTCGGTGGCACTTTCATACAGCGCAGCCGGTCAGCGGAGAGCAGCCCCGTGCGCATGCCTCACCGCAGGCACATGCCCCTCACTGCAGGAAACCACAGACTCATGCCTTCTGTCCTTCGCATTTCCAGGTCCCAGCTCCAGCAGGTGTGGGCCCGCTTCACCCATAAAACATAGCCCGTACGGAGGAGCAGCAGCCTCCGTAATGCAATAATAACGCCCACCTCCCCACAGTGCGTCACCACTGAACGCAATACTGAACCCCAGACAACATGGCCTAAGGTACTGTAACTTCCAACGCCCCCTCCGCCAGACCCAGGCAAGAGAAAACCCAGACTGAGAACACCTGCCTCTCCAGATATCCAACACGCCGGACGAGGCTGCATCCCGGCTGAAGATGGATGGGAATAGCCTCGGTGAACATGTCACGTATGAGAGGGCTGGCTCCAGAGCTCCTCAGCTGGGCTCCGGGGTGGTATCGTGCAACCACGGGGTTGTGAGTTCACGGCTGCCTCACTGAACACACGCACACGCCAAACACGTTTTCAGGTTAGGTCCGGAGTGGAGAGGCAGTGCAGGTTCGGAGAGCGCCCACTCTCCAGTAAAATCCAGGTCAGGTTTGTCGTCATTAGTCTGTTACCCTGGGCCAAATCTGAGGGCCGTCTGACTCGGCCTGGATTCAGATAGAGCCCCCCTGGACGTTTGGCTGAGTGAGTCCCTCAGGATTTGTCTCTCTCTGTGGAGTCCTGGTCACCGTTTCTCTGTTGCTCTGAAATCCCAGAACGTTTGTTGCAGTCTGTTTTTCACGCGGTGACTGCACCTTTCTGTCCCCTGTGACTGTGTCTGGTGTGTGACAGTGAGCCTGTTTGTCTGTTCTCCTACAGCTGCTCCAAACCTACCTGCGTTGCCCCGGGAATGCTGCCAAGTGTCGTGGGCTAGTAAGGGTTTCCTTACCAGTCCAGCTGTAGATCGCTGTGTTGAAAAATCCCTGAAGCTTCAGGCACCTCTGGCTTTTCATAGGCGAACCAGCACAGCCACCTTGCCTTGCCTTGTCCATTCTTGTGATAGCTCTGATTTTGCTTTGGTGTTTTTCGGCAATGAACTGGTGAGCATCCTGAGTCCCAGGATAGCTGTTCTCAGCTGTCACGTGAGGAAAAGAGGAAAGTAACTTCCAGGAATTCTAAGTATTATTTTGCTGCTTCTCTAGAGACTGCTGCCTGGCACACGCTCCTGGTGCCCCAGGAGAGCCAATATCCCAAGGCATGCCTGTTGTCTTTCTCTTACTAATTAGATCAGGTTTCATGTGGGACTTGGACCTTAGCACCCGCTGCACAGAGCCCCAGGAGACCCCGTCCAAAACAATGCCTGGAGTCTGAGGGGCTCTGATTGAAATTGTCACCAGCACCCTGGTGTCATCTGTCAATGTTCTCTGGGGAATATTGTGCCTCCCAGTGTAGCTGCAGTGTAAGGACAAGCTTGGATTACAGCCCACTGTAGCTAAGTGAATGCAGTATTTATCTTCTCTTGAACTGAGCCTTTGGCCTGTTCTTCTGAGAGAAGATGGGTCGTGACGCTGCAAGTGAGTGCTGGTCTGTAAAAGGAGAGGGGCACTGGTGAGGCTTAGGGGTTTAGAGGGATGTGAGCCCAGAGGAGAGGACTCTGGAGAAGGAACAGAGCCCAGGGTGCTGACGACAAAATTCTGGGGAGCTCAGACAGCCGAGAATGTGCTGGTGTGAGCAGGCAGGACAGAGCTGGGGGTTAAGAGAGATGCTGAGTTCTAATACCGACCTTGTACTGCATCAGGGGGCTGTTTCAGACTGAATCACCAGGAATGCTTCCTTCTCAGTTGTGGTCCATGCATGTCCTCCCAGGCATCCTCCATTCATCTCTTTGGATTTGTGATGTATGCAGCCTTTGTGTGGTAGTTCAGAAATGTCAGCTGCAGTTTGGGGTTTAGTCCTATCATCAGAAAGGCATTGGTCACTGCCAGAGTGGGGAAACCAGACTAGATGGACCAATGTTCTCATTCAATTTGGCAACTCCTATGTTGCTAGGTGTAGAAACCAGGGGAGAACAAGCTTTCTTTCCCCTCGAGAATAATGTTCTGGGAGATGGTTTCTGAAGGACTGATCAACTCTGATTTTTTTTTCTTTGTATGTTCATAACATTTGCTTTTACTGGACAGCATGTTCTTGAGTGTACAGCATTTACTAAAGCTACGCATGTGAAAATCAGCTGCACTGGAGAACTTGCACCCAAGAGTTTTAAAGGAGTTGGCCAAAGAGCTGTCCAGACGACTGATGTTAATTTTTAAAAGTCTTGGGAAATTCGAGTAGTTCCAGAGGATTGGAAGAACCCAATGTTCTGCCAGTTAATAAATGAGATGGCTGGCATAATTACAAGCCTTTCATTATCAGGGCTGGATTAATCTTTTATGGGCCCGGCGCCATAACATATTTGTGGGCCCCCATGGGGGCAAAGGAGCATGGTGTGGGGAGGTCAGTCCCCAGAGCAAGGGGCCGGCCAGGGGCATTGGAGCACAGCATGGCAGGGCCAGCCCCGCTCTGCCCAGCCCTGTGCTGCCAGGATGCCCCTTCTCGGGGGTGGGCCCATGCCGTGCCACACAGCCCCCAACTCCCTGTGCCCAGCGTCCCCCGGAACTGCTATGCCCAGCAGCCCCCCACATAGACCCTCCACCACAAATGCACAGCGGCCTGCACACCCCCACCCCCTGCTCAGCACCCCCCACACACAGCCGCACCACCACTGCCCAATGCATTTCCTCACAGCCCCCCACTCAGACCCCTCACTGCCCAGCATCCCAACACACAGACCTCCCCCACCGCCCCCCAAGAGACCCCCCCCCCACTGCCTAGCACCCAAAACACACAAACCTCCCCCACTGGCCAGCAGCCCCCCCACACACCTCCAGAGACCCACTCCCTCACCCCCTGCCCCCTGGCCACACTCTGGCCCTGCTGGAAGGTGACGGTGTCCGCCAGGCTGAGCCAGCAGCGTGGCCGGAGCCGATCCAGCGCCAGGGCAGGGAATCACTCCGGGCTCTCAGGAGTGGCGCGATTAGCCAGGCCAGGGTCTGTCCCCGCCCTGGCCGGACTCCCTCAGGACCCACTTGCCTGGAGATGGGGTGACCATACGTCCCCGTTTGGCCAGGTCCCTTTTGAAGCTCTGTCCTGGCCAGCCTGACTTTTTGGACAAAAACGGGCATTTATCCCGTTTGCTCTTCCCAAGTGATCAGCTGGCCAAGAGCAAACGAACAAAGGCCCAGTTTACCAAAAAAGTCCAGTGTGCCCCCGCTAGCGGGGCGTGGAAGAAAGTGGGGGGGGGGGGCGGGGTGGTGACGTGAGGTGTCGGGCAGCAGGCCTGTGCTAGACAGGAGGTCAGAATGGTCCTTTCTGGTCCTAAAAGCATAGATACTGACTAGGCAGGTGCTAACTGGGGGGCTCTTGCTACTACAGGGACATGGGGTGCGGTTTGGGGTTTGTTTTGTCTGGTTATTATTTATTCACATACTCACCAAAGCACGTGGGGTCCCCAATTGTAGGGAGAGAGGAGTGTAGAGATGGCGGCCACCACGAAGTTTCAAGTAGCTCCTTTTTCCGTTTGATCGTTAGAGGAGTCTAAAAAACATCCCGACCCCCATGTGAGAGTGCACGTCCATAACGTCTTCCAGGTTAGTGTGTGGAAGCGGTTCTCAGACTGAGGGTCGGGACCCCAAAGTGGGTCGCGGCCCGTTTTAATGGGGTCACTAAGGCTGGCTTAAACCTGCAGGGGTCCGGGGCCAAAGCTGAAGCCCAAGGGCTTCATCCCTGGGCAGCGAGGCTCACATGACAGGTCTCCCGCCCAGGGCTGAATCCCTTGGGCTTTGGCCCCTCTGCCTGGGGCGGCGGGGCTCAGGTGGGCTCAGGTTTCGGTCTCCCCTCCTGGGGTCATGTAGTAATTTTTGTTGTCAGAAGGGGGTCGCGGTGCAATGAAGTTTGAGAGCCCTGGTGTATTGTAATCACAGATGCAATTGTCAAATATTAAACTTCAAACCTCAGAAAAACTTGATGTGCGGCCAGGGTGCGTGTGAGGAGTTTGTTGTCCTAGTCAGATTTTCCCAGGTGCCTGATCATTCCGAGACGTAACTCACTGGCTGCAGCCTCCACACCAGTGCAAGAAAACTCACTCTTTGTGAAGTCAGACTCGGGTGCCTTCTATCTGTGTGCGTGAGCAATGTTTAGGAACGGGAGCCAGGGGTGCTTGTTTCCTGAATGATCGGCGTTCTGTTGTTGTTGGCCTGTGCCCCGTTCTGCACGGCACATGTTCCCTGTCGGTATTTACCGCTCTTATTCAAAATAAGCCCCACTACCGTTGTGAGGACACAGTGGGGTAGGATCCAGTGCAGATCAAATTGTATGTATCTGCAAAAGCGCTCCTCTCCTATAACCTGATTTCCATGTGTGGGCTGGGCCCCCTCAGTTCCTTCTTTTCTATGCCCAACACCAATAGTCTTCCATCCCTTCGTCCCATAGCAAAGAGCTGATGAGACCTTGACTTTTAACTCCTCTCTGTGAAAATGTTGCTATAAATGCTTGAGTGAAGCTAATTTAGGAAGCTCTAGGCAAAGGCCTCCAATCTCCCTCCTCCATTGTCTGGATCACACCATCCTTGGTGAGTCATTAGCCCTCGTTTGAGTTAGTGCATTAGTCTCCTTCAAAGACCTTATAGACAGAGCGCAAGGAAAAGCTCTGAGCGCTGTCATGGGAAGCTCTCTCCCAGCTGTGCGTGCTGCAGTTAGACCAACTGCAGCATGCACAGAGGCTTGGCAAGGAAGAGACTGTCAGCCCTTCTTCTGCAAATGTGGCCCGCTTTGGTTTCTTCCTCCCACTTTTGTAGTCGTCTTCTGCCCAGGCTGCGTGGTGTATAAGCCGGGGGCTGTGCTGCTGCCCCACTGCTTTCATCCCTTGCCCAAGTCCCTTTTAGCTGCACGGCTGAGAGGGTGCGGGAGAGGAGCCCGTTGTGGTAGAGAGGTGAATGGCACCCCCCCACACACAACGAGCGTCTCTCACTCTGTCACCCTTCCCTGCCCGCAGGGCAGGACCAAACGACATGGTGATGCCCTAGGCTGCTGCCAGGGGTGTTCTGAAAGGGGCAGGCCTGCGTGGGGCAGGGGAGGGCCGGGCCCCCTGGATATGGTGAGTTCTAGAGGCAGCTGCAGCCTTCCTCCCAGCATCCCCTTAAAGCTGTCTCTCCTGGTGGGGGGGGGCACCAGGCCAGAGGCATCTGCCTAGCCTCGCCCTGCTGCCAGCCTAGCTTAGGCACCACCAGGGCAGTGCCTTGCCCATGACCAGAGGGATGGGCGAGGCATTTTCCTGCCAAGCTGACACTAGTCGAAAGAGTCAGACAGATCCCTCTGGATATAGCTATGGACCCAGGCATAGACTGGAGGGTTATTTGCCTTCTGGTTTGTGAACTTGGTGTCCATGGTGGGTGTGAGTAATTCAGGGTCAAAATTCAATCTGAAATGCACATGCAAAAATGCAGCCTCCACACTAGCTGCAGGGCAGGGCTCCCCTTCCCTTCTCCGAACCACTGGGGTGGGGAGCTGGTGTTCAAACCCTCTCCCTTATCACTGGCCTGTTTCCCTCCCTAGCCTGCTCAGTCTCCTCCCCAGATGACATTCCCTCCTCGGTGCTCCCTGGTTTCCTGTCCTTACCCCACAGATTCACCAGACCCTGCACAGTTCTTATCTGCTATCCCCACATCCCCCTGCATCCCCTCAGTCTGCCCCTACCCCCACATTCCCCTACACCCCCTCAGCCTGTCTCCTGCCCCCCACGTTCCCCTACACCCCCTCAGCCTGTCTCCTGCCCCCCATGTTCCCCTGCACACCTCAGAGACCGAGTTTGGGGGTGGGGGTCTAGGAGACTTTGCAAACTCGCTCCCCTCCCTTGCTGAAGTGGAGGGGCTCTGTTTAAATGGCATTTTCGCAGCTGGCACCTTGCTGGGGAGGAACGTCTCTTCACACTGCTGGGGGCGTGGGGGGGACAGCTCCTCCGAGCCACTTCACTGCTTTGCTGACACTGCCCACGCATTGCAGTGTCGCTGCAGCTGCAGAGTGATGGGGTTCCTGGCGCTGAGCTGATTCGAAGGCCTGTTAATAATTCTCCTCATTTCAAAGGGCGCTCAGTTGTGACAGCTCTGATACAGGAAACGGTGTTTGCTCTGTGCTCCAAACTATCCAAACCACTTCATCCAAAGGGTTCCCTGGGGGCAGTGCCCGACTCTGTTCCCCTGCGCTGCCATGTGCTGGTGGCCTGGAGGATTTGGCCTATTGTCTTTGGCTGCACAGAGCAGTTGTCTGGCAGGACATGGCCGTGGCATGAGAGCCAGGGGCCTTTGTTTCAGAGCTGAGGCTTTCTGGTTAGACTAGGGGCAAGAAGTGACCCTCAGCACTTTAGCCTTTTCTCCATTGCACGGGTTTCCTAAGGGAACCGGGGTGCTGGGACCGGGGCACTGCACTTTTCAGACAGTTTGTAGCAGAGCAAAGCCATTTAGAGACGGGGAACTGGAGAGCTCGTCCTGTCTGATTGACAGGTAGTTCTCAGAGCTCCAGAGAGAAATTGGAAGCCTTTCAATTGTCTGAGCTTTAAAAAGCCAATTTCAGAATGTATTCAGTAATAGTAGAGTGTTTTACCTTTTGGTAGCACACCCCATCCCAAATGATCCCAAAGCACTTTGCAAAGTGTATCGATATGTAATAGGAATCACTTCTTCTCCCATTGAAATGCCCGCATCCCAGGAGATCCTGACCTAAGAACGAATTTGACACTGCAGGGAGAATTTCAGGCTCATACCTGGACTATCCCAAAAAGCGTCGTGGGCTTTCACTGGTTGCAAGTGATCAGGATCGCCGGTGTGTGTCTCATACAGAAATGCACTACCCTGAATCTAGAGCCATGATCTTGGGGAAAGGAATGAGTGAAAGAAGAAATCATTTATATTTCAGATTCTTTGCTGTTAAACAGCTGAATACTAAATAGGCAACCCACCAGCGTCTCTGAAACTAGCACTGAAATCAATGCCATGTCTTTTCCCCCTGCAGGCTGCATTGTCATTTTCTGACGTGCTTCCTCTGCATATTATTAGCACTTAGTTCACTTTGACGTGTGTGTCCTGCGTTTAAGTGCTCCGTGGTGGCACAAGAGGGTAGGTTTCTATTGCTGTCATGCTTTTTCTGCTAGATAATATGAGGTGCAGTGGAGAGCCTTGACCTGCCCCAATCAGATCTTTACCTTGAGCTGAGGCACTTTCTAAGTAGCTTGCACTGCGTAGCTGAGAGCCCACTTATCCTAGTGCATTCACGTGGAAATCTCTTCGGTGGTCAGTGAGTCTGTGGAGATCATTGCTGGCCAAACTCTAGCATTGCTCAGGGGGAAGAGACAGAGCTGCCTGCCAGGGTGCGTCTGTGCTGCCAGAAAAACCCTGCAGCTGCAAGTCTCAGCGCCTGAGTCAGCTGACCCCGGTTTGTGCAGTGGGGCTGAAAATGGCCGTGGAGATGTTCCCGCTGGGGCTGGGGCCCAGGCAGGAATGTCTACCCTGGAGCATGAGCCCCGATCAGTTGCCCTGGGCTCTGAGACTCGCTGCAGCGGGAGTGGGGTTTTGCGGTGTAGACGTGCCTCGAGAGGCTTGCTGATAAAAGCGGGTTTGTGTTTTCTCCCGAACAAGCTCTGAAGCCCTGAAAATCCCTAAACGCCTCTTTCTGTTTCTAGTAAACAAACAACCCCAAATACTTCTCAACTTGAAAACATGGGGTGCCTTTCTTCCTAGCTTGGCTGCCCTCCATCTGCCCTCCCTCCACACACGGATAGGCGGGTACGTCCGGGTCCCTGGAGAGGCTGGCCAATATAAGCCAAATATGCCCCCCCCTTCTCACCCTTGCCCCCATGGTGATGGTGGGTTTTTTTGCTGGAGCTTCCATTGCTGATTGTGTGGCAGTCTGCTGTGTCTATGAGGCCTGCATGGAGTGTGGTGGGCCAGGCCTATCACAGGCATAGCCCAGGCTTCCTGTTCTGGCCGTGTCAGTGGGCCTGTGTGCATCAATGCAAGTACCCCAAGGGCTATTGCAAAGGAAGAACCTCAGTGAAACAAAGGGCCATACCCTTGTCATGTCTGGTTTGAGTGGATTATCTGGCCCTATGTGTGTGTGCAGGTTAGAGCAAAGGGCCTGGAGCCTTGTCAATCCCAGGTTTAGTACCGTGTCTCACAGCACATCTTCTGGTTCCACTCACCTGCCGCTGTTTTCCAGTGACAGAATGCTGTGATGGGAAGGGGCTGCTGTCACTTGTGACCGGTTGGGGTTGAGTCCATGAGAATGTTTGTTGTGTACTGTTCAATTATTATATACAAAGAGTAAAGGCTGATCGGTGTGCCAGTTCCTTCCCTTGCTGCATTCTCGTACCCCGTGCTCTTTGTCTGGGTCACTGTAACGTAGAGATCTGCATTGGCAGTTCCACACGACAGCACAAAGATTCATTTATAGGAAATGTTTCTAACTCTCACTTGATGTATTGAAATTCCTTCTTTGTACCACAAAACCCATTGTGGGAAATGATCTTACAATGAATGTACATTTTTTTAACAAGCTGCTAAACCACGTAAGGTGGGGGTGAAACCAACCTCCACGCTACATTCACCTGCATGTACCTGAACATTCAGAGAGAAACTCGCTCTGTGTTGGGAGGTTTCATTTTTTTAGTATGCAAGACATTTCATGGCTCCTGTCACCCAGCAAACCTGACTTATATCTCCTAGAGCTTCCTCATCATCAGCTTCATCACAAGTGCAGGTGACAGGCCGACATGAACCACGCTCATTGCAAAAGCTGGTCCATGCTCCCAGGTGAATAAAGGGGATGCTCATGGGATGCCTGCCCCTTCAGCTTGGTCCTTCCTGAGAAAACCACGTCAGGCTCCTGTCCAGCGCTGTAATTCACGGGCTGTTACTGCTTGGGGAAGGGATTGGCCTTGCAGGCTTTTTCCTTCTTCCTCTTTCTTGCTGCTATCAAGTTGCTTTCGCAATTGGGGACTAGAACAAGTTTTGCGTTGTTTTCCTTCCACTTTGCTCACCGTTTCCTAGGTCTCTCGGGGAAAGTGAAAACAGTCCTTCCGCGTCGGTGCATCTCCTCAAGCAAAGAGCTGGAGGCAGACTCTCCCAGGGATGGTAATCGCGGGAGAAGTAGGGAGTTCTGTGGCAGGGGCATTAGCTTCACAGGTCTAGCACGTCTTGCCAAGATGTTGAGAAAGGGGTGTGAGGCAAACACGAAGAGCGCACACAGTGAGAGGCAGGGCACGCAGGTAGCACAGTGTGGCGTATGCACCTCTAAAGATCAACAGAAGGACAGTGTAGCTTCCGGTGGGAAGACACTGGGAAAGGAGATCATCTCCATGAGACTGGTGCTGCCGAATCTGGGAATAACAGGCGTCTGCAGACTAGTGTCGCAGTTCTACGGGATTGTATTCGGTGAGGGCACCTGCTCCGTGTTACCTCCTGGGGCAGCTGGCTTGGAAGGAAAGCTGCTTCAGGCACTCAGAGTTTGCCTTTCCCCCTCGCTGTAGTAAATTCTGCCAAGTCTCCCAGTCCCCAGTGAGCTCAGTCGCTGCTGGCAGAGCATAATGTCACTTCCAGGATATGCTGAGGCCCCGACAGGATCCAGTTGAAAGCTGTTACAGGGAAGACTGGACTAACACTCTTGCTGTCTATTTGCTATCTGCATTCCTCAGGACTAAGGCCTCTTCCCGTTCCCAACGCAGTGCTCTGAGTCGCGCTGGGAACTTGCTTTCTGTTCTTGGACCTTCCAACTCCCATGAAAAAACTCAGGGACCAGCATATCCTTCCTCTGCATTATCTCCCACAGCCCATGGCTCATTGCTGCGCTTCTGTCGCTGCAAAGCCACCTCGAGTTCAGATCATACATTCACTGCAAGACGGCGAAGGTGCAGGGGTGCGTGTCTGTAGTTGTCGTTTCTGTTTCAAGCAGACAGAATTCAATGATGCCGCTGTACTTATGGCATGCGGTTAGCCTGGACATAGTGGTGCAGAGTGTGGATGAGCTTCCTGGTTTGCTGTGGAAAGTTCAGCTTGGGGGTCTTGTGTTTACAGAAGGAGCTGGTTCTTGAGAAAGTCCCCTTTATGCAACCCTCCAGGCTAGTGTCTTCTTGGAAGCATGTTAGACAGACTCACGTGGGTCTGACAGCAGGTCTCGCCTGTCGCTGTATTTAGAGAAGTTCTGGAAGCGCATCTCGGGGGGAACTGCCTGCTGTAGCTTAAAAGGTAACGAGGGATTGGTTTGGAAGGACCAAGTTGTCTGAAGGGGTCCAAAGCTTTTTTCCCCCTGAGCCTTTTTATTCTTCCTGTGTCTAATCCCTTTAGAGCCTAAGGTAAACCCCTCAGCCGTTTTGTACTGCAATAACACTGTATTATATGCTTGCACTATTCTCCTGAGCAGACCAAGCATGCAAGAAACAAAGTTAAAGCTTTTTTTCAGAAGAAAAGCACTGTATTATTGTGTATATAGAGATCCCGAGAGAGAATTTGAATTCTAACTCCTGTATAAAAGCATGCACTGAATACCTGTATGTAGAACACGCTGTAAATGCTGCCGAGTACTGTAAGATCCTACACTTGAAACCACCACAAATGAGCAACTTCATCTAAAAAACAAAACAGAAGCTGTGCAATGGATTCTGTGCCTTTTTTAACTCCATGTATGTTAATCCAGACAATCGGAAAAAAGCTTGTATACTACCAAAACCTTATTAAAGAATCAAAGGCACAACCCTGGTGATGGTGTTTTCTTTCACCCCCTTCTCCTTTAAATCTGTTGGAAGAGCCTTCTGCGATGTGTCAGCTGACCCTTAGCAACAAGTGGAAGAGCTCAGTTGTTAGCCAGACAGGGCTTACCCCTTTTCAAGAGCTTCTCTGTGAACCCCAGGTAAGCTGGGCTGGACTGTCTCCCAGCTGAGCTCACTGTTTTTTCCCAATAGGCTCAAATGATCAGACCTCGTTGGTTTCCAAGGATGCAGTGCTGACCGCTGTTTGCGTTGCTGCTGCTGCAGAGTTGTCAATGCTCCAGCATTAGCTGCAGGAGCAGAGAATGCAGCCTGCTGATTCCGCAGAGCTCGAGTTACTCATCACGAAAGACCACACGCTGGATAATCAAAAAACTTGCTTTGTATTTGAAACATCTCCAAACCATCTCCACCACCTGCCAAAAGGTCTTGCTAGCCTGATACAAGAAAGGAGTATTAATAGTCTACACAGAGGATAAGAGCGTTCTTTTCCTCTGGCTAGCGGCTCCTATCCCATAGCTGAAGTGAATGCAGTCTGTCCTATAAAGTTGCAGGCTGCGGGTTCATAACGTGGCGGGGGAGGGGAGGGTTGATACAAAACTCCATTGTGTTTTCGTGGGTTAAACAAGTTCCTAACTTGGCATGTTTCTCTGAAAGACTGTGTGTTAATGTGTTTGAGACTTGTCTGCTCTATTAGAGAGCCACGTTCTGTCCCAGCTCTGTATAAAGTGACCTCTTGTAAGCTCCATTACCTGTGGAAGGGGTGGATGTGAAATTATCCCCGAGGTGGAGGCCGTGATAAGCACTGTGAAGTGACCAGAATCACGGCAGCCATCGGGGACAGAGCTGGGGCTGGAAGGAACGCGTGGTCTCTGGGCTTGCAGTGCAATGTGAGAGTCCAGCCCTCTGATTTTGCCTCGAAGGCTGGAATTTTTTGGACCATTGTGAGATTGCCCGCAGCAGGGGCTGTGTCACGTGTGGTGACTTCGTTGTGCGCAGTGTGTGTCTGGGCAGTGGGGGGGAGGGGATTACGCAGCTCTATGGCTTTACACTGTATTTCCTAGCTTTGTCTGGCTTTGAGTCCCTTAGCCGCCTCATCTGTCCCTCACAAAGCGTTTCTGAAAGATTGAATTCCCCGTGGTTTCCAACGGTTTAAATCAAAGAGATTGAAAGGAGGGTACGGCCTGTGGCCCCGGGGAGACTCGGCCAGGCTTCTCCCCCACACCGGGGAATCCTCCCCGCACAGAATCTCTGGCATGGGGAGCTTTCTGGAGCTCAGCAGAGGCAGGAGGAGGCATAACAAAGACAGCCCTGCACCCTGGCAATTCTTTATTGCTGTACTGCCCAAAGGGACTCTGGCAGCAGGGGGTGCAAGCCAGGGCAGCCTCCAGGCTGCTCTAATCTACGTCTGGGGCTGATCCATCCTCCTTCGGCCCCAGCAGCGAGAAGGTGCAAAGCCTCCCCTCCCAGTCCCAATCCTGAGCCCCTTCTCCCCCCCACCGTACTGTAGAAAATCCAGACTCTTTCAATTCCATCACCCTTCTTTGCCGAGGAGACCGGGGCTCCCTGGTTCAGGTGCCGCCGGGCTGCGATATGTTTCGCAGAGCGGCGGAGATGCTGTGCTGTGCGTGAGCTCTGAGGAGTTCTGATGAAAAGGTGAGACTCCCCAGGCTGAAAATCTGGAAGAAGGGATTTTTGGAAACACTGTAACTCAACAGCTGCTGTTGGAAGCAAAAGTGTCTTTGAAAATTCAAACAAGCTCAGATTTCTCATTCCAAGTAGTTTTTCTCAAAACAATAGAACTCAAAGATTGCAATGGTCCCATTGAAACAGAGCTGAAAAATGGCAGTGGTCCCATTGAAAGGAACCTTTGGTGCAATCTCTGGCCTGGTCTGCACTTAAGGGTGAGCTTGACGTAGCTACATTGATCAGGAGTATGAAAAACCCGGTCTCTGGTAACAACCTCCCCCCCCCCCCCCCCCAGTGTAGACACAGCGGTGTGGATGGAAGAATGCTTCTCTCAACGTGGCTAGGGTCCCTTGGGGAGGGGCTGTAGGCTGTGTCTATCCTACAGGGCTATGCCAGCATAGCTACGCTGGTATAGTCATGGTAGTGTAGACGTATCCGGAACCACGGAGCGGCCATCAGCACCTCCCGCCTAGAGCAGGCTGCCTCCCTAGATCTCAGAGAGCTTTGCAAAGGTGGGTCAGTATCATTAGCCCTGCTTTCGAGATGGGGAGTGAGAACTGAGCCACCCAGGGTGCCAGAGGCAGGTTTTGGTCCTGTGCTGTGTCCAGGCTGTTACTAACGCCCCTCCCAGCCAAGTTACATGGTGCGTTCAGCCCAGGCAGTGGTGCTGGAACACTTTGAATAGTGGGGATGCTGAAAGCCCAGCCCCCTTCCCCTGTCCTCCCCTGCCCGGAGCTAGGGCCGGGAGGAGGACCGTGTGTCCGGGACGGGGAGGACCTGGACAGGGGTAAGGGCTGCAGCACCCCCTGCACCCCTGTTCCTGCGCCTATGAGCCCAGGCTGGCTGGGGGGTGGGTTAGAGCTTGGGTGCTGCCTTCACGCAGCCTGGAACCCACCTGCTTTGCAGTGAGGGGACAGGCTAACTCACTCGAGTGCCAGTAGTCCTCCAGTGCCTTCCCACCATCCCCGGTGCACCCAGGCACACGGGAGAGAATTGCAGAGGCGCTCAGCTGTCTGCAGCCCTAAGAGCCATGGGATTGCTCCCGAAAGTCCTAGCACCACACCCGGGGGAGCACGGCACCAGTGCGGAACGGTAACTCGGGTGGGGCTTTGCAGTGTGGGTGCCCTGCCCTGGACTAGGCTAACCTGGCTGCTCAGAGCTGGGGGGGGGGGGTGCGAAGACCCAAGTTAACGCTGCAGTGAAGAGACCCCCCTCAGACCACGATTCCTTTGGGATGTCTTTCTTTTAACAAGTTCAGGGAGTGTGAGTAACACAGGTAAGGCCATGGGTGTGCTGAAAGGACGTCTCACCACACTGGCCTGCGACCAGTTCTCTTTGGGCCAGGTTTACTGGCAGCTGATGCTGAGCACCGTTTCTTTTGGCCCACTTCTCTCGCTGTCAGATGTTTGTACTTCTTGGGGTTCTCTGCAGCGGGCATTTGAAAGGGCACCCAGCCTCGGGCCGCCCAGAACCGCGAGGTGAGCCAGCTGTAGAAGGTTTCATACCCCACCCTGGCAGTCCGCTCTTGCAAGGGAAGCCATCTCTCGACTGCAGTCAGGGTGGGGAGTCAGGGGAGGGGCAGGAGTTGAATGTGCCGGGTAAGAGGAAGGTCCCGGTCTGGAGAGGACACTGCCCATACTGTGCGGTGTGACTGTAGGCCACACATGCAGCCAGACCCACGAGGAAGCAGGGGTTCAATGAAAGGGCTGCAGCCTGGCTCACCAACAGCAAGGCCGAGCAGCTCCAGAGAGGTGTACCCCGCTCCAGAGAGGTGTACCCCACTCCAGAGAGGTGTACCCAGCTCTCTTCGACCAGAAGGCTGGTGGCCATGATGCAGGCCTTTGAGAGCAAAGGCAGAGGTTTAAAGAGGGAGCTGGGGGATCGTCCAGCCAACGGAAGGGAAGGGGATGATCGTCCGCCACTCCCACCACCCACCCCCGGCTCAGAGGCAATGGAACGGGGCTGGAGCAGGACGACGTCCACAGAGATGTTGCTGGGAACAGCGTCGCTTCCCTGTGGGGAACCCAACGCCCCGGGCAGGCTGCCAGGGCTCCTGCACTGAGGCCCTGATGCACGGCCCCGCAAAGTCACTGGGAAGAGCCCTGGTGAATGCCGTTTGCCCTGCAGGCCCCGTGCTCGGGAGAGCCAGCTTCAGCAAGCGAATGGCACACAGCCGGGGGCTGCAGAGCCGGCCCGGGAACACATCTGCAGGAACATCCTCAGGCAGCACATCTGCCTGGGTGCATCGCCCCGCGCAGGGCGCGCAGTTCAGCAGCCGAGGCTGATTTGACTAAGCGGCGATGTGCAAGGGAGAGGGAGACGGGTCCGCGTGCACAGGGGTGCGCTAGAGTTGCCCTACAATTGGGCCAGCCCGCAGAGCCTGGGGCCTGGGAAATAAAGCAGAAGTGACCCAGAGAGTCCAGAGGGCACTGGCGGTGCCAGTCTGCACCGTAGCCCACACCACAGAAAAGAGGGCAGCCCAGGCCAGAGCAGGGGGGGTAGATGGGGAAAAAGGAGGAGGCAAAGTCAAAAGAGAAATGAGGCCAAAGCTTTTCCTGGGTAATGAAAATGGACATGGTTGAGAGGCGCACAGCGCGCGCCGGAGGCGCCACATGGCTGCGCTGGGAGTGGCTTCCCTGCGGCCTGGAACCAACTCGGAGTCTGCTGCCGATGTCTCCGGTGCACAAAAGGGCGAAGGGTGTTGACGTTCAAGGCACGGTTATTTATCCTGTGCAGAACCGCTGCCTGTTTGCCGATTCCCAGCGCAGCTTGGCCAGGAATTTGAGATTGTATTGTTCTGGACACCTGTCCCTGTAAAACAGCCAGGAGAGATCCTTGACTCTAGCTTGCTGAATGCAACTGGCTATTGCAGGTGCTTTCCAATGATTTAAACCGGGGTGTGTCAAAAAAAATCAAAGCTTACACACCAAAGCCCTCAGGGAGTGTTAACAGTAAAGCCTAACGAAGACCCCTGACGTGTCAGCCTTCGCTAATTGCTGATCGTTTTCGCTAGGGACTAGGGAAGGGAGGAGGAGGAGCCCATGGTGTGAGGGAACTAGGAGTCACCGATGGGAAGGGGGCGCAGATAAGACAGCCAGGGGAGGGGGAGAGGAGGATGGGGATGGAAAAGCAAAAGGCCACGACACGGGGCCCTAACTGAGTGTGACAATAAGGTGCCGAACGCAAATAATAACTAAGCTGACCAGAGAGGCCATATTCTCCCTTTGCTCTTTGTGCAAACCTCACGTTGGAACCGGGGGTGGGGGGGCGAGGGGGTGTCCTCTATGGAATGAAGGGTGGGTGCAGTCCTAAATTTATTCAGACTGAACAGCAGCCCGGCTACAGAACGAGTTTGATGCCCTCGGTGACACTGGCGAGCAGGCCTACAGGAGACAAGGAAATGGTTTTGGAGGGTTGCTTTGCCTCTCACCTGAGCTTGGCACATGTGCCCTGCGCTAGGGAAGGCTGGTTCATGGGCATGAAGAGAGACACATGCCACGTGCCCCTTCCCACCATTGTTGGTGTTGTGAGATTGATGCCCTTGCTCTTCTGGATACTAAGTGTTTTCTTTTTCACATCTATCTTGTTCCAGATGTTTACACCGAACCCTTTTGAAATGAATGGTCTGCCCAAGGCAGTGCCTTTAAATTTGCCTTATCAAGACTTTAAAAGGGATGTGTCAGATGCTAGGGAAAAGCCGAGGATCCTCCAGCGGATAAAGAGGGTCGACTTCTCAAACATTGTCTTGACCGCTCCTTGCAAGCCACCGGAGCCGCGTCTGGAAATGAATGGGGAGTGTGAGGAGGAAGAGGAGGAGGAGGACGAAGAGGAAGAGGAGGAGGAGGAGGAGGAGGAGGAAGCTGGTTATTTGGGAGAAGAGATTGACATGCACAGTAGCTCCAGCAGCGACGTGAGTCAGAAAAGCACAGAGCGCAGTCAGGAAGGGGCGCCATCCACGCTGCTGGCTGATGATCAGAAGGAGTCCAAGGGCCGAGCTTCCGTGGCCGATGGCGATTTAGAACTGGAGGAAGGCTCTAAAACGCTGGTGTTGTTTTCCCCTGGTGACATGAAGAAGTCTCCACTCACCACCGACTTGGCGCCCGATGTCGATCTGGGAACACTGGCTGCTTTAACGCCTCAGAGCGAGAGGCCCCAGCCCCTCGGCAGCCAGTTGGATGTGTCGGAGCCGGGGACCTTGTCCTCCATCCTGAAGTCAGAACCAAAGCCTCCAGCAGCAGTTTCCACGGCTTCCTCCCCCTTTACCAAAGTTGAGCGCACCTTCGTTCACATTGCCGAGAAGACCCATCTGAACGTCATGTCTTCCGGCGGCCAGCTGGCGAGGCATGAGGAGTACTGCCCTCCCGGCCAACTGGAGGAGATCATCCGTGAGGAGGAGCTGGAGGAGAACCTGGGGCTGGTAGAAAATGGGAGTGCGAATTCTGGTTTAGAAGGGGGAGAGATGGAGAGCTGCGCGCTCTCGGTCAATCACATCGAAACCTCCTCGGAGACGGCGGGGGAGCCGCCGACGCTTCCCAACGGCGTGGCCCAGCCCCCGGAGGAGATGCTGGAGCTTCAAGGCAAAGCTGCACTGGCATTGGAGTTGGGAGAAACTGGCCAGGTGGTTTCAGGAGAGCCTAGCTTAGAAAAGACCATTCTGGCGACCGAGCGCCTTACGCAAGCCGAGGCTCTCCTGGGAACGGCGAAGCAGGGCCCTAGGAAGCCTCTGAGTGCCAGATACAGAAGCCGGATTCCCATCCTATTCTCCGAGGAGGACACCGGCTCAGACCTGTCGGCCTCGCTCTCGGCCAAAGAGAGGCTTCACAAGAGGGCCAAGCAGCCCGACTTGGTTCGCCTAGTGATGGAGAGAAGGCAAAGCCGCCTCCTCAGACTGGCCTCCGGGGCCTCCTCCTCAGCCTCCTCCAGCGACGAGCGGAGACGTGCCTCGGAGACCCTCTCGGCCACCGGCTCCGAGGAGGACACCCATGACTCAGACGACTCCGTCCCGAGGAGGACGGGGGAGGGGAAGGCATCCCACCCGGGAAGGGAAGGGAAAACTTTAAGCACAAAGAGCAGAATCCCTCGGCCCGTCGTGCCTGCGAGGACGTCGCCAGCAGCAGTGAAGTTTGGGAGCCCAGCAGCACCAGGCAGCTCGCCGCTCGATGCAGCTCTCACCGCCAGGTCAGTCACCGGCATGGCCCTCGCTCCTCGCTGTGCGGGTCTCCCATCCACTGTTCCCTCGGCCTGGACATGGGGTGCCCATCCCCACCAACCCCCCCGTTCCCTCGGCCTGGCCGTGGGGTTCCCCTCCACACAACCCCCATTCCCTCAGCGTGGCCGTGGGATGCCCCACATCCCCTGTTCGCTCAGCCCGGACATGGGGTTCCCCTCCACACAACCCCGTTCCCTCGGCCTGGCCGTGGGGTTCCCCTCCACACAACCCCCCGTTCCCTCGGCCTGGCCGCGGGGTTCCCCTCCACACAACCCCCCGTTCCCTCGGCCTGGCCGCGGGGTTCCCCTCCACACAACCCCCCGTTCCCTCGGCCTGGCCGTGGGGTTCCCCTCCACACAACCCCCGTTCCCTCAGCGTGGCCGTGGGATGCCCCACATCCCCTGTTCGCTCAGCCCGGACATGGGGTTCCCCTCCACACAACCCCGTTCCCTCGGCCTGGCCGCGGGGTTCCCCTTCACACAACCCCATTCCCTCGGCCTGGCCACGGGGTTCCCCTCCACACAACCCCCCGTTCCCTCGGCCTGGCCACGGGGTTCCCCTCCACACAACCCCCCGTTCCCTCGGCCTGGCCGCGGGGTTCCCCTCCACACAACCCCCCGTTCCCTCGGCCTGGCCGCGGGGTTCCCCTCCACACAACCCCCCGTTCCCTCGGCCTGGCCGCGGGGTTCCCCTCCACACAACCCCCCGTTCCCTCGGCCTGGCCGCGGGGTTCCCCTCCACACAACCCCCCGTTCCCTCGGCCTGGCCGCGGGGTTCCCCTCCACACAACCCCCCGTTCCCTCGGCCTGGCCGCGGGGTTCCCCTCCACACAACCCCCGTTCCCTCAGCGTGGCCGTGGGATGCCCCACATCCCCTGTTCGCTCAGTCCGGACATGGGGTTCCCCTCCACACAACCCTGTTCCCTCGGCCTGGCCGCGGGGTTCCCCTCCACACAACCCCCGTTCCCTCGGCCTGGCCGCGGGGTTCCCCTCCACACAACCCCCCGTTCCCTCGGCCTGGCCACGGGGTTCCCCTCCACACAACCCCCTGTTCCTTCAGCCTGGCCGTGGGGTTCCCCTCCACACAACCCCCTGTTCCCTCAGCCTGGCCATGGGGTTCCCCTCCACACAACCCCCCATTCCCTCGGCCGTGGGGTGCCCCACATCCCCTGTTCACTCAGCCTGGACATGGGGTGCCCATCCCCACCAACCCCTTGTTCCCTCGGCCTGACCATGGGGTTTCCCCCCCCACAATCCCCCGTTCCCTTGGCCTGGCTGTTGGGTTCCCCACATCCCCCGTTCCCTCGGCCTGGCCACGGGGTTCCCCTCCACACAACCCCCCGTTCCCTCGGCCTGGCCGCGGGGTTCCCCTCCACACAACCCCCCGTTCCCTCGGCCTGGCCGCGGGGTTCCCCTCCACACAACACCCCGTTCCCTCGGCCTGGCCGTGGGGTTCCCCTCCACACAACCCCCGTTCCCTCAGCGTGGCCGTGGGATGCCCCACATCCCCTGTTCGCTCAGTCCGGACATGGGGTTCCCCTCCACACAACCCTGTTCCCTCGGCCTGGCTGTGGGGTTCCCCTCCACACAACCCCCGTTCCCTCGGCCTGGCCGCGGGGTTCCCCTCCACACAACCCCCCGTTCCCTCGGCCTGGCCACGGGGTTCCCCTCCACACAACCCCCTGTTCCTTCAGCCTGGCCGTGGGGTTCCCCTCCACACAACCCCCTGTTCCCTCAGCCTGGCCATGGGGTTCCCCTCCACACAACCCCCCATTCCCTCGGCCGTGGGGTGCCCCACATCCCCTGTTCACTCAGCCTGGACATGGGGTGCCCATCCCCACCAACCCCTTGTTCCCTCGGCCTGACCATGGGGTTTCCCCCCCCACAATCCCCCGTTCCCTTGGCCTGGCTGTTGGGTTCCCCACATCCCCTGTTCTCTCGGCCTGGCTGTAGGGTTCCCCCCCACACCAACCCCCCATTCCCTCGGCCTTGCCGTGGGGGGAACCAACTCCCCACCAACTCCACGTTCTCTTGGCCTGGCTGTAGGGTGTCCTTCCACCAAACCTCCTTTCTCTCAGCCTGGCCGTGGGGTTCCCCCCATCAATCCCCCGTTTCCTTGGCCTGGCCAGGGGGTCTCCCCCACCAGCCTCCCCATTTGCTCAGCCTGGCCATGGGTGCCCCCCACCAGTCCCCCGTTTGCTCGGCCTGGCCTTGGGGTTCCCGTCTCCACTTGTCTCTCTTCACATGTTCCCGTGTCTGTTCAGGGCAAACCCAGCTGTGTTTAGCTCTCAGCTCCCAGCAGCCTGGGCCGGCCCTGGAGCCCTGTGGTGGTGGGGCGGGGGGGAGGCCTGCCTATGTAGGGTTGCCAGGTGTCCGGTTTTCGACCGATCGGCGCTGCTGATCCGGTAGGCGACGTGCGGCTCCCAGGATCAGCTGCCAGGTCCCTGCAGCCCCTAGACGCATGGGTGGCCAGGGAGGCTCTGAACGCTGCCCCTTCCAGAGGGCCGGCTCTGCAGCTCCCATTGGCCAGGAACCGCAACCAGTGGGAGCTGAGGGGGTGGCGGGTGCGAGGGCAGCGTGCGGAGCCCCCCAGGCCGCCCATGCGCCTAGGGACTGCAGGGACCTGGCAGTCGCTTCCCGAGAGCCATGGTAAGAGCTGCTGGGCCCCGCACCCCAACCCCCTCCCCAGCCTCCTCCTACACCCCAAACCCCCACAGCCTGCACCCCCAGCCCAGAGCCCACACCCCCCCACACTCACCCCTGGCCCACCCTGCAACCCTCTCCCACACTCTGAACCCCTCATCCCTGGCCCCACCCCACAGCCCGCACCCCCACCCACACCCCAGCCCTCTGCCCCAGCCCAGTGAGAGTGCGTGAGGGTGGGGGAGAGCAAGCGGAGGAGGGAGGGGGGATGGAGCAAGCGGGGATAGGGCCTCGGAGGAGGGGTCTCGAGGCAGGGGGCGAGGCAGAGGTGTTCGGTTTTGTGGGATTAGAAAGTTGGCAACCTGATGCCTGTAGTCACTAGAGGGCCACACCTGCGAGGTCCCAGCACTCCCCTTGGGGGCCTGGAGCCTGGCCCGGAGCCCCAGACCCTGTGCTGGGCGCGGCCGCGGGGAGAGACCAGACAGGACACATGGGGCCGCGCCCTCGTCTCTGATCAGCGCTGGGCTGGTGCCCAAAGCGCCAGGGGGCTGGGCCCTGCTTTGCGGGCTGGGTCTGCCCAGGGACCTGGCAGCCTTAGTAGAAGCGGACAGACACCAAGCGCGGCAGCCTGGACGCAGATGGCTCTTGTCATCTCACGAGCAAGGGTTGGCTTTGCTGCCTGCTCATCCCGCCCCCAGCCCGTTTCTCCCACCCACCCCCTGGCCTGGCTCCCTGCCCCCGTCCCGGCCCATATTTCCTACCCATTCCCCATCCCATCTTCCTTCCCAGCCCCACCGGCCCGTTTCTCCCACCCACCCCCTGGCCTGGCTCCCTGCCCCCGTCCCGACCCATATTTCCTACCCATTCCCCATCCCATCTTCCTTCCCAGCCCCACCGGCCCGTTTCTCCCACCCACCCCCTGGCCTGGCTCCCTGCCCCCGTCCCGACCCATATTTCCTACCCATTCCCCATCCCATCTTCCGCCCCACCGGCCCGTTTCTCCCACCCACCCCCTGGCCTGGCTCCCCCACCTGCCTCTCAGCCCATTTTCCCACCCACCTACCCCGCGGTCCATCTCCGCATCTGCCCCTGGGCCTGGCCATGAGACGCTAGCTGGTTTCCTGCCGGGTTTTCCTGATCCCCTCCGTGGCTATTAACCCTGCAGCCGGCCCGGCCCCCGGAGCTGCTCGCCGTTAGGCCAGAGGCAGTTCAGGAGCGAAATGCCAGCGTGCGGATCGGGTCCCCGCTCCGGGCCGCAGAGACACGGCCCATGTGCCTCTGGCCTCCCTGTGCGCTAGCACTGACTCCGTACGGAGACCACACGGGCCAGTGAGAGCGCCAGGCTGCCAGGGGCTTGCCTAGCACTAGCCCAGAGCCTTGAGTAACCCCCCTCATCTCCCCTCCCTTCCCCTCCCCTCTCCTCTCTCTCCCTGCAGGCTTCAGAGGACAGCTGGGACTGTGCCCAGCGACTCCCCACTGAAACAGCTCCACAACCGGCTCCCTTCCTCCCCGAGTCCGGCGCCGCCTCCTCCCCCGTGGAGCTGTGCTCCCCCCTGGAGCCCCGGCCTGCCCCCGCGTAACCTCAGTGCTTCCCCCAAAAGCCAGTCACTGTCCCGACGGGAGAGTCCGTCGCCCTCCCGGCAGCATAGGCCAGGGGCTGCCCTGCAGCGAGGTCAACCGGCTCCCCGCCCTCACCCCAGAGTCCTGGTGCAGGGGCTGCTGGGCGAGCCCCCGGCCTCCCCCGGCCTGGCCAGGAAAGGACAAAGAGGGAAAACCCAGACTCAGCGCCCAGCAACCAAAGGAAGGCAAGTGTCTGTGGAAGGCAAGGCTACGGCCAGATAATGATCTTCTGCCGCCAACCCGTCAGGCTGGCTAGTGTACGCCGCGCTGCCGCAGCCCCGCCTCGCCTGCCGGACCCACGGGCGGCTCGCAGCCAGCCCCACCTCAGCGCTTCACTCCCGCCCACGCCCACGCCGGCTGGAGCCAGCTGCCCCGGGCCGGAGCGCACGCTTGCTATTGCAAACCACCACGCCGAGCCTCAGGCAGCCTGGCTAGTGCCTGGCCCCCCAGCTCCCCTGTCTCCAGCTCCGTTAGCAATACCAGAGTCTCCAGCACAGCGCGCTGCCACGGGAGCATTAGAGAGCAGCAGGCGAAGTCCGTGGAGAGGTGACGGGCAGGGGTGCTGGGCCCAGTGGGAGGAGAGGGCTTGGGGACTGTAGGGAGCTGACCCCCCGCTGTACTTGCACTGACTGGTTACAACCCACCTCCTGCCCAGCGAGCCAGGGCTCGCCGCTCGCTTAGCAAAGCGAGCTGAGCCAGGCGGCGAGGAGCTGCGGGCATCGCTTGGCGGGCAGGCTGGGAAGGGTGCTGTTGGCCCGGGGCTCTGGCTGGACGTTACAAGCGGCTCCAGCAAGCCGGGGAGTGCAGGGAGCCCCAGGGCCATGCCCCAGGCCCAGCTGTCTGTTGTGGCAGGTGCGTATGTGTGACCAACCCCAGGCTGCACTGACACCTTGCCAGGGGCTCAAGGGCTAGGGGGGCAGATTGCAGCCCCCTCCATCGTGGCTAGCAACCTGTGCCCCATGGAGACGACCAGTCCCTACAGCTTTTCCTGCTGGCGGCAGCCGCAGCTCCAGCCTAAAGAGGGGGGTGTCACTGAAAGCCTTTCGTATGGGTGCCCCCGCCCCTACACTCTGGGTGCTTTGGGGGGTGGGGCTGCACAGTGGCTTTAACATTGCAGGGAGGAGGGATGAGGGGGTGTGTGTGAGACTGTTGTGTCCTACAGCCAGGCTTTGCAGCCAGAGATGGGTGAGCACATTCCTGCTGCCCGGGGCAGGTGAGGTTTATGGTGTTCTCCTCCTGCGCTCTCAGCTCGTGGCCGCGCTGCGGGAGCACACACCAGGCGAATGTAGTGGCAGGGTCATCTTGAGGCCCCCGCTCTGGCTGGCCTGTGCTCCCTGCAGCCCCTCCCCCCCAGCTCTCACTTTCAAACCCTTGCAGCCTTCAGGGCGGGGCAGCACCGCTCGAAAAACACGAGCCACGTGTGACCAGTGTGTGCCTGGATCTGCAGCGAGCCTGAGCCAAGCGCTGAGGGGCAAAATGCTGCATGCAGCGCTAGGCCCCACTGCTGTGGGGAGCCGACCGGCACCGCCCGACAGCCGCAGAGGAATGATGAGGACAGGGCTGGCCTCCAGCGCACTCTGGCTCGCAGGGTCAGTGAGCTCACTGGGCAAACAAACCAGCCCCAGGCAAGGTCATAGTCCAAGAATGGAGCTCGCCCTTCGGGGTGGAGGTGAGGGGGGGTCACGTAGGGCTAAGCGGGGGAATATCAAATAGGCACAGGGGTGGGCTTACCTCTGCCTTAGCAGGGTCGCCAACACTTGCAATTTGAGTGTCTGTCTCCTACTAGTCGCTGTTTTCCTTGAAGCCTCTGTTGCCAGAGTCGTGCAAATCGCAGCGGCCAGATTGTTTTAAGACGATCTCTAGCCCGCCTGGGATCAGACACAAACGTAACACTAACCCAGCGGCTGCTACAGGCCACGCCCCGCAGGCAAAGGGAAAGCCCCACACCGATTTTTTTTTTTTTTTTAATGTGGAGCCAATCCCTTGCGGCCGGGCGGGAGTGTGGGGGCGGGGAGGGGGTCGTAGCTCCTGCTTTTAGGATGCGTGGGCTTTATGACAGGGCCTCAGGGAGCCCAGAACTGGCCCCTGTGGCCCAGTCTGGGGGCCCCACGGCCGTGAGATGTTACACCTTGGCAAAGGGGCCGCAAAGCCCCACACGCATGTTTAAATGGCTGGAAACGCCCCCACCAGCACCAGGACGGAGCAGCAGGCAGCCCAGGTCTCCATCAAGCCAGTGACCTAGCAAAGGCTTCTGCAGCCTGCGGGTATGGGGCTCCGCCAGCTTGGCCCACGGCTGCCACAGCAAAAGGCACGTGGCCAGTGTGTGGGGTGGGGGCGAGCACAGTGCCGGGGCAGCTACCTGCTGAGGTGAGGGGGGACGGAGCCAGCTGACGTGTGCCAACGCCTGTGAGCAGCCGTGGGGCAGCGGCACGCAGCAGCAGCCGGGCATTGTAAGGGTCAGTGGCTTGGGCCCAGCTTCGCTGGCCTGGCTCTCACGCCGGGGCCAGACGCCTGGCTGGGAGGCCAGCAGGTGGCTGGGGTCAGGAGCACGTTGCTAGTCACACGCTGGCTGCTCTGGGGACATGCTCTGACACCGCCATAAACGGGGGCAAACTCGCTGCCTCGGGCCGTGACACCTCCCCGTGACGCCAAGGGCCGCTGGCTGGGGCCCTGAGCCTGGGTCCGTCTCCCACTGTTTTCTGCCCTATGTTGCTTTTCAAGTACATGCCCAGGGCTGGGTGCAGGTGGGACACCCCCCCCCCCCCACACCTAGCCTTGCTCTGATTTAGTTCATCTGGTGCAGTCAAACTGTGCACCCCCCAGCGTGGCCACCCGGGTTTTGGTGGGGGGACCAGGTTTATGTTAACCCACAGTAAGCTGGTCTAAGCAACTCCAGCTAAACTGCAATAAGCCCCCTTACCCGGGGGTGGGCACCTCGGGGCTTGCACTGATGTAACTAAAGGGGGGGGGTTGCATTTACACCTTTAGCCCCGTGCAATGGCTCGCTGTAGACACCCCCCGCCAGGCACAAACAACACAGTACAGGCAGGTTTGACGCAGGTGCTGGGTGTCTGCACCCCCTTATTGACTCAGATGCCCCCCGTTGGGAGCAGAGCAGGCTGCTGGGCTTAGCTCGCCTGCAGGGGGCCCACCTGCACTACAGCCAGAGCTGGGTCCTCTCTGCAGCCCCCCCCACCCACCCCAACCTCTCCAGCTTTGGGGCCTAGCCTCAATGACGCCCCTCGCCGGCCAGGAGCTGCCCTGGCACCATCCCCTTGGGGAGGGGGAGCAGCGAGTGGGCCCAGCCTGCAGGGGAGTGGGGCTGCCCCCAGGACACTAGCTGCCGTGTGTAACAGGGGGGAGGGCGTCATGGCCGCTGGAGCAGGAGGAACCACACACCACATCCCTCGTGCCCACAGCTGGCGAGCTTTACAGGTGCTAACTGTGTCTACACAGCGCTAGCTGGCCGCTGCTTTCTATGTGCACCGTGTCACCCCCTCCTCCCGTACAAAGCCTGGGGCTAGTTCCCCCCACCGCCCAGCGATGGTCTCTGCACCCGTGTGGGGGCTGTGGCTAAGGGCCGGTAGGGCACCGTGGCCCCCACCTTGTGTGCACTATTCATTGTGTCTTTCCCAACCTCCCTCCTTCTAGCAGCTTTCCTCCTGGAGGGGGCTGCCCATTCAGTCCCTCGTGCTGTCTCGCCTGCTGGGGGGGTTAGGGGCTGTCAGACCCCACGGCCCTTTCTGGGTTAGCCCCTCTCCAGCCTGCCCCTGCAGCCAGCACTGCCTTAGGCAAGGTGTGTGAGTGTGTGTGTGGGGGGGGGTGCGTGCAGAAATAATAAGGATTGTGTCCTCCCTTTTGTTCACACAGCTGTAAATAAAGTCACAGGCTGTACATTAACGCACCCACGGCGCAGAGCCGGGAGAGAGGCTGCCGCTGAATTCCTGGCTCTGCCCTTGGGAACTCAGACCTTTCCCAACAGGACTGGAGGTGAAAGTGCTGCCCGTGGCGACCCCGAGCTGGGAGAGCCGCGCCCACTGGGGGACAGCACGGTGCTCACTGCCCGAGACTGGGGATCTTGCCCTGCCGTCTGTGCTGTCACTTACACCATGCAAAATGGGTTTGAAACACTCCTCCTGCTTACACCCACTTTGCACTGGAGTAAGTGGCTGCAGGAAGAGGCCTGGCAGGCCCCATCTTCCTCTAGTGCAGGCAGGGAGCAGACATGGGGTTCGGGGGGTGGGGGGGTGAGGCACAGCCAGGGAAACAGTATCTTTGGAACCAGGCGTCACTGCCCCGGTGCTGTATTAGGTGCCCTGGGCAGGTTAGTGCTGAAACGCCGGCACCTTCGTCGAGCTCTGTCTAAAGCGATGGCACATGGCTCTTACCTGCAGACGCTACACCTGGAGCAACTCTCTATTTCCTTCTTCTCTGACTCAGCCAAGCAAAGTGTTCTGCCCAGGCGACAGGACGCCAGCTGCCCGGTCCTGTCTGCCTGGCACTGCTACTGGGGCCCACGGCTCCGCCTCCATCCGTTCTGCGCATTCTCTAGGAAAGCCACTCTAGAATGTTTACACATTGCAACTAGAATGTACAACTACCACCAAGGAAGTCGAAGCTGGTCTAACTGCATGGCAAATGTCTCAGCCATCCAGCCTGGCATGCGTCACAGAGACCTGGCTGTGTACAAATCCACCTGCCAACCGCCGGCTCATGTCCTGGACCAGCTGATGATGCATCAGACACAGCTGTCATTAGATTTATTCTGAAAAGGGGATTGTCGATCATGCCATTAAAAGCCTGCCTCTCTTTTCATTGGTGTCTTCTGCCGTTTATTTGGTTTCATCTAGGTGATGTGCTGTTAGAGAACGACGCCCATCTCTTCTGACAGCAGAAAGGAACCTCTAGCACAATCCCCTTACATAAAAGTTACAGCTGTTTCAAACTGAGCCCAGTGTGGTTTCCCATTCCTTCAGGCAGGGCCACCAAATGGCAACCTACCCCCACTGCATCATCCCCAAGTGCCCCAGAAAGCTCAACGGTATCTGATTCCTCTCAGCTCAGCAAGGTCTCCACAAAGCTCTGATCTCCTCTCCATATTGCACTCGGCCCCGACCAGAGCATTCCCTGATTCCCATGCTTTGCTCAATAGCCCCACCCCCTACCTATGGTGCCTCTCCTTAATCCCTGCAGGCTCAGCCTTGGGTGAGATAAGGGCTCTCAGGCCCTGGCTGCGATTTGAGAAATCTACTCCTTGGATGGCATGATTTGGGATTTGTCTGCACAACAGTTCTGCTTACAATTCTCGCTCAAGGGGTACTGTGTTTGCGCTTCCTGCTTTTTCAGTGTTTGTACTGCTACGCCCTCACTAGTTATCCCTCCATTGAAAACAGCTGGGCTATGTCCACACTAGAACTTTTGTCGGTATAACTTATGTCGCTTTGGGGTGTGCAAAAACCACCCATGAGTGACGCAAGTTACACCGACAGACGCGCCCGTGTGGACAGCGCTGTGTCGGTGGGAGACGCCTGCTCTAGTTAGTGCTTAATGAGAGCAGGTGGTGCACGTGGAGGAAGGAATGAAGCCTGAAGATCGCACCGTCTTGGCTCTCTGCTTACACGCTGATCATCAAGGAGCTTCTGTAGCAGCTTTGCCCCCACCCTGGTAAATCCTCATTTATGTCCATGGTATGCACACGGGGAGTTAGAAAGAACAACAAATACTCTTGCTGGAAGGTTGCAAAGTAACATGACTTTATTTCTTAGAATCCAGGAATCTAACACAACCGAATACAGAGAGACAAAGCAGGCTGCTCCCTAAGGCACAGCTCACCCTATCTTGCTCCAGATTAGCTCGTTTGCAGACTGACTGCTGAGGACCCTGGGCACATGCTTCTCTCAGAGCCCCCTAGCCCAAAAGCAGGAATCTCCTCCCCCACACACTCAAGGTGACAGCTTGTAATGTAACAGTTTTCAATACCCCACACCCATCACTGAATAAATCCTGTAGCAGGTAGTGGTGTTGGTCCTGAAAGGTCATCGAGTCCAGTACCCTGCCTTCACTAGCAGGACCAAGTACTGTCCCCTGACAGATTTTTTCCCCAGATCCCTAAATGGCCCCCTCAAGGATTGAACTCACAACCCTGAGTTTAGCAGACCAATGCTCAAACCACTGAGCTATCCCTCCCCCCCGAGAGCAGGATCTGGTGCACTCATTTCACATTTACCTGGCAGAAATGTGGATCATGAAGACAAGACAAGACACGACACATCGTTCAGTAGCACCTTACTGGATCTGGGGTCACTAGGTCTTCACCTCTGTGCTGGTATTCTCCTGGTGTGGGTACAGCCTTGGGGTCACCAAGACTTCTCAGAAGTACAGTGTATAGGGGTTCTTGAACACCACACAGGTGGCCACTTCCGGCAGCCCTGACGAGCCCTACTTCATTGCTATATTATTCTGTATATGGCATTAGTGCCTGAGGGCAACAGTCAGAATTAGAGCCCCATTCTGCTTGGTGCTGTACAAATGTATAGGAAGACAGAGCCTTTGCCGCAAAGAGTTTGTGATCTCCCCTATAGAAACCTAACCAGGAAACGTACAAGATCCTGTTGTTAACTCAGCATCACTTCTTTACCTGAGTTTCCACAGAGAAACTGCAGCGGTTTTGACGTGCTTGGTCAGATACTATTATAGATGCTAGCAAAGCAAGCCGCCTGAGCGACTTCTGGTAAATAATCTGCTGAAGACCAGGACAGTGAGAACAGTATAATCCCCGAGTCAGCAACGAGAATGTGAGAGAGCTCACGCTATGAGCTACATGTCCCCATCCCCTTCTGGGAGTGTATCCTCTCGGCACTCTGTCCCTTGTGGAGGCATTGGGACAGCCATCCTGATTTTCTCAGAATCCACTGGTCCAACCACAGGTAGGCAGATTGGTAGGTATGGACACAGCCTAGCTGACACACCGTTCTGCTGGTGAGGAAAAACCCAGTTATATTTATAGGGTAAAACCTTGACCCTACTGAAGTCGCTCATTGCCCGAGAAATGTTTCCGTCACGGAGATTTGTAAGGCTGCCACATGGAGTTCTGTTCATCTAAAAATACAGAGCACTACAAGTGATTGGGACCGTCGCCTCTTCGAGCAGCGTAGCACAAGATGAGACCTTCCACCCAATTCTTCGCTCTGCTTCATGCCGAGCCAGGGCAGAGAGGGAAGGGGGATGTTTGGCAGAGAGAGAGAGAAAGTTATTTAGGCTCTGCTAGAGCACTGTAACCTAGGGCTCCAAGAAGCATCAGGTTTGAAACTCCGAGCGGGCCTGGTGCTACCGGCTGAACTGTAGGCAGGGCTGGCATAGCCCTTGCTCCTCGATGCCGATAAATCGAGTGCCATACATGTTACTTTGTCATTTCTTTCAGTCAAGAATGAATGATGGGGACTGTCCACTCTGTGTGAGCCCTCAGAGCCCAGAATGTGTTTGGAAGGACGAGGTGCTGCTGCTCCATTGGCATTGACAAACACTGCCCGGCACTCACCAGCGCTGTGTTTCCGGTGCCCGCTCTCTAACGCCGGGTGGCTGCAATGCCGTGGTCTTCTAGCTGTAAAGCACTTTGGGATGAAAGGGGCTGTGGAAATGTAAGCTGCCCCAGTGCCCTTAATGGGGCCAGGCTAAATCAGGCATCTTCTTTAGTGGGACAGCTCCCAGGAAACTGAGTTAGTCACATAACAGCAAAGGGTAATGGCTGCAGCTTAGCTGTGACAGTGCTCACACAGAGTTCTCCTGAAAGGTGACCGGTGCCCTTTTCCCCAACATAGAAAATAGCCAAAAACCCGCTCTCCTCCCTACCCCAACAAGCTTCTTTACTTTAGAAATAGCAAGCATCTTCACTGCCTTTGTCATGGGACTCCTTCGAAGATCAGCACTGGGATGGCCAGGCTCTCAGCCACTAACTGAAGGGCCAGAGGCCTGAATCTATCAATCATGACTGGGGTGGAGAAAGTAAATAAGGAAGTGTTATTTACTCCTTCTCATAACACAAGAACTAGGGGTCACTCAATGAAATTAATAGGCAGCAGGTTTAAAACAAACAAAAGGAAGTATTTCTTCACATGATGCAGTCAACCTGTGGAACTCCTTGCCAGAGGATGTTTTGAAGGCCAAGACTATAACAGGGTTCAAAAAAGAACTAGGTAAGTTCATGGAGGATAGATCCAGCAATGGCTGTTAGCCAGGATAGGCAGGGATGGTGTCCATAGCCTCTGTTTGCCAGAAGCTGGGAATGGGCGACAGGGGATGGATCATTTGACGATTCTCTGTTCTGTTCATTCCCTCTGGGACATCTGGCATTGGCCACTGTCGGAAGACAGGATACGGGGCTGGATGGACCTCTGCTCTGATCCAGTGTGGCCGTTCTTATGTTCTCCCAGTTATTGGGCAGGGCTGAGTTAAATGGATGTTAACAAAAAACAAAATTTTAAGGAGTCTAAATCCCTCCCCATTGCAATCACTCAAGTTTCCCTCTCTTAGTAGCCATGGCGGCCATCCTCCCATATTGTCCTTCAGCAAACGGCTATGCTCAGAGGTTACCTTGTTCTAAGCGGTGTCAAACCGTATCTCAGCTTCTGTTTAAAGCCACACCGAGCAGTTTTTAGCGGTCCCACATCTCTCTAGCAGTATTCCAACCCCGGGCAATAACTCCATGGGGGCACTGGTCCTCAGCTCTGTTTTCTCCTCTCCTGATTGGATGTTCTGTGACTTTTCAATGCATCTAAAGAGCAGAGTCTGACACAAGAAGTCCTGTTTAACCACAGAACACAAACCAAAGTGGCCGTGCCAGCCTCCCCATCCTGCTCAACCATCTTCCTCAACCCTCTTGCAAAAGGGCCAGTTCCAGACATGAGGGGGGGGTTCATTCTCGCTACGGATGGTGCCAAATGAGATTTGTTACATGGCTTCCTATTGACAAAGAAACAGATGGCAGCCACTAGGAAGGTATTTCCCATGGAGCACTGAACGGCCATTGCTGGAAACATCTTTGTTCGATTGAAGTAAGCACTGCAGAGGTGAAGGCTTTGTTCATGATCAGTCCCAGGTGCTCCAGGTCCCTGGCTCCATCACCCTGCCCCTCCGCCCAAGGGTTTGGCTAGAAAGCTTCTACAGCTTTGAAACAATCAACTTCTTTTCAGCTGGTCTCCAGTGCACATGAGCAGGGTGATTTCCTGGCCCGTAGCAGAGTTTCACAGTCCCGCTGATTACCATCCAGAGGTGGATCAATGGCAGTGAAGGCCTGGGGGGAAATACTCCAGCCCTTCTGGGAAGAGAAGGGTGTAAGTGTATTGGAGCAGCTTTGCCCTTCGAAAGCTGGTGTATTTTGGACAGCCAGGCAAGCAGCTGTTCAGGAGGAAGAGCCCGGCGCCTTTAGAGATTTAATAAGGGATGACAGCAGGACACAGTCTCTAGCACAACGGCCATTTACTGAAATCAGTTGAAAAGGTAAAGGTCCCATCTCTCTCCTGGCTGGCTGGGGAATTGTGGGCGAATGGAAAGTCTCCTCTGACTTCAGCAGGCTTTGGATGTAGCCGTGTGTACGCAAGTCCCAGCTCCTTGAGAGAGACACCCTAGAACAGTGGTCCCCAGACGGTGGGGCACGGCCCTCTACCGGGGTGAAGAGGAATGCTCCGGGGGGGTGCGCGGCAGGGACCGGGCCAGCCCCCATGGGAGGTGGGGAGCGAGCACCACCCAACCCAGCTCCGCCCCCAGCCACAGCTCTGCTCCGCCCCCTGCCTGGCTCCGCCCTCATTCCCTCTTTACCCCCAGGCCAGCTCTGCCTCCTCCCCCGTCCCCAGTTCTGCCCCCAACTCTGCCTTCAGCCCAAGCTCCTCAGCTGAGGCAGCCTTGGCAGTGCAGTAATGGGTGAGGGGCATGAACAGATTCCATTACTTGGGGGGTGAGAGCACAACAGGAAACGTTTGGGCACCACTGCCCTATAACAATCGTGGAGTAACACCACTACTCCAGGGCAGGATACGAAATCGTAGTGGGATTGGTCAGAGCCAGGTTCAGACAAACACAAACATTCAGATCAATGAAGGAGGGGCAGACCAGCTCTTGCACACTGATGAGTGACCAACACACTTCGTTTTAAAGACAATCAACTAGTTTAATGACCAACTTATGTACCAGTCCTTAAATTGAGCTCATTTAATATCTGCCGTATCCTAAAATGATTGATACGTGCAGATGTCAGACTCAACAGCTGGTGAAGGTGGAATTCTTGGCCAAGTCGTTTACACTGAATTTAGAAAAGTTCTGGGCAGCCTGACCAGGTAACGCGCTCGCTCTCTCTCTCTACACCCAGAGAATTATGTTGCTCCAAGGGCAAGCTGCACAGCACGTGATTCCTGGATCTTCCTAACAAAAGTCAGTTAAAAGTGCTATCCCGGAAAAAATATAGAACACTGACAAAAATGAGACTAGATAAAACACTCCCAGCACGTCACAGAATTCTTTTTTTTTTTTTAAACAAATTCTACACTTTTCTTCTCTGATTTGGAGTTTTCTATTACTACGAGACTCACCAGCTTCCCATTCCTTAGTTTGTTCTGGGAGCCCGTTCATGTTTGGCAGAAGCCGTTTTGCTTAGGTTTATTTCTTTGACTCTTTTCCGAACGGCCCATTTACCAACGTAGCTCTACCAGGATCAGTGCCACACTCGGACAGTACAAAACCATCGCGGTACCAGAATCCATTTCCGAGCAGTAGTTAGCAGTGGGTCTTTATAAAAGTGCTTCTCAGATTACTGTGTGGTCACAAGCTTTACAATCATACTAATGATACGGGATCCTCGCGGGCACGTGCATAAATCCATGCTGGGAGTCTTGATCTTATCCTGGAGTAACTGGTCTAGTTCACAGCGCAGTTCTTTCACCAGCTCTGCCACCTGAAGCAAACAGGGAACCCCACCCCCACAAATATCATGAAATAACTTCTCCCCTGTACTCTCCATCTGCGTGTTGCAGAAGCAGAGCAAGGTTTGAAGCACTCCCAATCTTGCTCGCTGGTTTCATTACCTGGTGGGAGGCGGCTGCGAAACGAATCCATCCGTCATCAAGTGAAATGACAAACTCTCCGCGTTGCAGCTGCACGTGGACCTGCCCCCCTCCAAACAAGACCAGCGGGTACACCGACACCATGCTGCAGTCGCGGATGAACACACGGCTGGTTTTGATCTTCTCATGGTACACCAAGTAGGGGCTGTCAAAGTGCCGCGTCTGGAACAGTCAGTGCCAGAGGGTTGCAGTCAGTTAGGAGTAAGGATGGTGATTAGTGTCCCTGAGCGCACATGGTCATTCCTTAATTGACTGATTCCCCATTCCCTTGCAGCTTACGGGCTTGTCACTGCCCTGTGCATAGAAACCAGCATATACGATTTATTTGTATTGTACAAAACAACCTTCAATGTTTTAGACACAAACTTCTCTTAGCAAAACATATTTCACACTTAAAACTACAGGATTTATTCAACCGAGGGATTAACTGTAGTTACTGAATTAAACTGATTATTTCACAGCAGCCTGGGAACATTTTCAATATGCCTAAGTAAAAGTGACCCGCACTTCAGTTCTTACTCGCTTAAGTCTCTTGAAAAAGATCCAGTCTCCTAAGCTACTCGGGCTGACCTACTGTGCCATATTGATAAAGCTCGGCCTCAAAAGTTAGATGTTTTTCCCGATTCTTTCTTTCTTTACACAGAAAAGCAGCCCTTCACTCAGTGTTTGCGATAGAAGCTCATGGAGTCAGTATATTTATTTTGTTATTTCAATGTTCTAAGGGATACGTTTAGCCTTGTTTTAAATATTTTGTTTTAAATTCAGATTTCATTTTAAACAGATGCATTTTAAAAAGAAAAATTTATAATTTAAACATCCAAAAAATCCAATTTAAATAAAAAATCTGACTTTATTTTTTCAAATCCATCATGGATTTGTATCCACCCTGGGTGGTGGGAAAGCCCAGTGGCTCTGCTTATTCTCCCCCTGGTCTCATTCTACCTAGACAGGTGCCTCTCTCTATTCATCCCTGTAATATCTGTCCCCCTTTTGAGCACCACAGACTCTGACAGCAAGGATAGGGAGAAGCTGCTGGATGCATGGTATGCTCTCCTCCGGAGAGAGGGGATTGCTCGTCAGAATCCGCCTGGGAGTCACTGCCCACTTCCTCTGCACACCTGCCCTTCCCATGAGAGCAAGAGGGTTTTGCTGCAGCTGCTTGCAGGGACCAAATGGCACTGATGTGTTTGCATTTCTAAAATGCGCCATTGCAGAGCTCACAATGTTACGTATAACATAATCCTGTCTCCTCCACCCGTCTCCTGCGCTCTCTCTCTTCTGCCCTTCATCAGAATCTCACACAAATGTCTACACCTCTTCCATACTGCCCCTGCCCACAGCATGGCCTCCCTGAACTAATCCTCTAGGACACTACCCTCTTGTCTTCCAAATCTCTCCTTAGGACCTACTTCAGCAACAAGGCCTATAGGAAATCAGCCAATTACTGACAGTGCCTTGAGGTCCCTGCTGTCCACGTAGGATAGCAAGGAGAGTTTGATGTGTAAGTGGTTCATTCTTGTGTTAGTTTAGACTCAGACTGATTCACCAGGATAGATTTATAAATACTTACGTTTTACAATACTCCAATAGGTTATTATATTAAACAATGTAATATGGATTTTTAACAGCTAATTTGCATCCTCAATGTTACCATGTACCACTTTAATTAAAAAAACCACCACCCGTTCACTGGTAAGTTTCCCTTGTGTGATCTTTAGTAATGGGATATCATCAACTTAAAAGAAAATTATTGCATTTGATCTCATATGACCACATGATACTGTGCATTTCAACCGTGAATTATTTACGGTAATAAAGTATTTCAGTGGTAGAAATATGAGCCCACACGTTCAGTCAATTTGCCCATGTAAAGATGCTACATGCATAAACAGTTGCCATTTCATGCACAATTCCTGAGACTGCATGGACAATTGTGGTGGTCCTGACAGGCACAATCCCCTGTAATTGTGGTAACTCTGCATGAACGTGTGTCCTTGCAGTTGTGAAAATCTGGGCCATGAAGTTGCTTGACCCTGCAAACTTAACTTCAGAATTTGCATTTTTGTCATCTATTGTAACAGAGGCTCTTACCTGTGATCTTTGCCATTCTTTAAAACCCCTCACTGAGAGGATTTCAATCATGCCGTTGCTGTATTTTTAAGACTGGTCAGTGCTCTAATTCATAATCCAAGCAGCATTTAGTTGAAGGAATGTCTTTTTTTTAAATGTAGACAATGTATTTTACTGAGTTGGAAAAAAATCCTTACTTGATAATTCACTGAGGAAGGATGAATGTGAACGTAACCGTCATTTTTTGTAACAAACTTCAACTCCTCTGCCTTTGGGTGCAATTTAACTGCTCCCGCACTGGTATACTGGTATTTCCCCTCTGGGGTTTTCACCTAAATGTGAAGATAATAAATAGTAACACAATAAATCTCTTTCACCTCCTGCCCCAAGTAAACAGTCTTTCCCCACGTCTATTACTATGCCAACAACAACATGAAGTATTACCGCAGATATTAAGAAAGGCTACTGTGTTGCATTCCAGCTTGCATCTAACCCAATATTTTCAGTTGCTCATAACTCTCAAACAAATTCCTTTTAAGATACACTCTTGCTTGGTCTCAGCCCCGAGGTGACTTTGGAACTGTCTAGACCCCATTACCAGAGTACTGTCAGCACTCTGCAAAACTAGTTGCTACAGTTTGGGGGTCGGTTTTGTAATGTTCTGACTTTCATCCCAGAATTCATTTCCTTCTACTCATGTTCAGACTGGGGCCTGTGGTGGTTACTGATGCATGCTCCTGGCATGTTAAGATCACACTAAAAATAAAAGTCTCTTGGAATAACAGCGGTATCCAGCTACATGAATTTGTAGTCAGTACAGATCTGCCACCCAAAAGGAGCAGGACGCAAACAAAGATGGAAAAGGAGAAAAAGCACTCTTACCTGGACAACATTGGGATACAGAGCAGCACATAATATTGCCGATATCAACTTGATGTTCTCTGCATTAGAGTTTGCCTGTGAAATAAATACATACAATAAGTACTACAATTCCAGGTTACTACCTACCTACCTTATACCAGTGACCCTTCAGTGAAAACCAGGCATTTCTTGATTCACTATAGAACACGACTTCATATTACAACTAAATTACACACTGTTGGTACCCTCTTTTTGAACCAACTATGTAACTTCATACTAGGAGCAGTTAATGGATTCTGTCTTGTTACGTCAGGTTATGTCTTGACTACACCTTTTTAAATCTTGAATTAAACGGATTGCCAATTAATTTGCAAGAGTTAATATGTTGTGTCAGAGCTAATCTGGACACTCCCCAAACATCTATTCCATGCTACTAAGTAGTTGATCCCTAGGGTAAATCACAAACCATCCCAGGTCTGCATGATGATGTAGTCTCGCCATTCTGTGCTTGTTTTCCTGCTCCAGAAGAGCCAGTCGGCAGAAGGAGATTCCAGAGCTATTAAAACCTACATCAGCTCTCTACTGCTCCATGCATGCACGCGGCCTGCGCGATCTCTTTAGCAATGCACGCTACTGCTTTCATAGGGCTGAAATGCCCTCAGCCACATCTAATACCCAGTATCGATCTCCTGCCACAGGGGCCATTGCAGAGTGGTTATTCATTAGGCAGTGGGCATGCACCTCGGATTTGTTGCTGTAGAACCAAGAGTAAAAAATCCCCCAGCGGTTAACGCCCCCAGTCTCTGACCCCAGACCTATGTTATAATACAAGTCTCCAAAATAGAAGGGAGGAGGGATGGTAGATTGACAAAGAAGAAAATGCCGATCACTAATCACACTGGATAGTGAAACAAGCCTGCTCCAGCAAGCACACCAAACCAAAGTGAACGTTTGCTACAAAGGCCGATTAGAGACTAAAGCAGCAGTTTAAAGCACTAACGCTCCAGTTACCTCTTCTCCTGTAGCATCCAAAACACCATCTCCTCGAGACCACCTCTTCTCCATGTCCCTGGCTCTTAACCCCTCCTTCACAAATCCAATATCAGACAGCAGTTCTGTGAATTGCCTTTTTAGGCTCGCCATTTCCTACAAGTCAACAGAAAGCCTTGAAAAGTGCCATGTGCATGTGAGGTGAATTCACACCAGATTCCCCATTTTAAACACCAATTGCAAGGACTATCCTTCGGCATCTCTCGCAGTCACCTACGGTCTCTTTGGTTGCTTGCAGTAAGACAACCAGCGGATATGTGAAAACTCCAGAAAATGGTACCCATTTGAAGACATTATCCAATCCAACAGAGTAGGAGGAGCTTGCAGTTAAGACTGACAGGTTCCCAACCCAGCTTTTGCCCTTGTTCAGAACTTTCTCAAGCAAATTCCTTCTGAGCTGAAATATTCCAACATTGGTCTGAGCCTCAGGTTGATTTTTAAGTTAAACATGTCTGGTTACACTAGGATTACAGGCTCAGACAGTCGGCTAAAGCTACAGTCAGTAATATTTCCCAGCTCTTGGCTGAACTTGGAAGAAGATCAAAAGCATGGGGCAGGAAGAGGAGGTGAAATAAAGAGGGACATGATTGACAAGAAGATGAAGATTACTGTCTTTTTTAAATTAATCCTGAAAAATATTGAATCAAAACTGACTTACTTGAAGAACTCTTCCTGATAAGAAGTTCTCCCTGCAATAGCTGTAGCTTGCATGAGAACTCTCTTTGGTACTTAAGCGCCATCCCTAAATAATGGAAAAACCAAACTTTATGAATGATGCCTTAAATTTCAGAATATGTACACACTTTTGATCTGGGTCACTGATTTTTAGCTCACCTTATAAGCCTGGAGAAGAGCCAGGTAATCACTGTTTCCTATTGCAAATTCCAGCTTTTTTTTGTTCGCTTCCTCCCTTTTATCCCATGGAGACACCTAAATAAATAGATTGACACATTTCATCTCTGCTTCTCCTGTCGTTGTTCAAACCAGCTTCTCTATCATCGGTGATGCACGTTGTCTTTCTTACATGACCAGTAAGCTACTGATCAGTTGCAGTCCTCATATCCATAACAAGAAAAGTTTACTAAGCAGTAACTGAAGTTCTCTGGGTATATTGCCTATGCAGACTCCTGCGGTCAGAGTTGCATGCTGTGATTCATTGGTCCCAGAACCGTTCCAAAGCAATATTAGGGGAGGTGTGCATACTGACCACAGATCTGAGATTATAAAAAGCTTCACTTTCAGAACAGTCCTAAGCAACTCTGTTTTCCCTACCCTCAATAATGTAACTGTTAAGAAACAGAAGGAGGGAGGATCAGGCTGCAACTGCAGAAGCAACATACTGGGGAACAACCTTCCTTTCTCTTTCAGAGAATTGCCTCCGCAGACCTCACTGGAGGAGACTAGGAAGCAGTAGAAAGGCCTTGTCTACACTAGAGAAAACCCTGAGCCTACCACCTTCCGACTTCTGACCGGGAATGAGTGTCTCACAGCCGTAACACTTGAGAGGGGAATGCCCAATTGGTGGCTCAGGAAAGAAATAATTAAAAGCAGAGCCCTGCTCTGGATCTGCACAAGGCCAAAACCTATCAAAAACACATCTTTAAAACCCCTAATAATTTCATACAGTTAAAGCTAAAAGGAGATGTGCAATGGAGAAGGAAAGAGGAGGGAAGAGAAAGTCTGAAAGCCACCTGTCTTCTATGGAAAGAGAATGGCTATGGGATGGGGCATTTTAGAACCATGATTTAACAAAACACATCTGCAGTTGACTTATGGGCACCAAACACAGTTATACCACTCTATAATACACTCCAGACTTACACAACTCCGACCATGAGGGATTTGCAGAGGCAATTTCATGATTGTATTGTCCACAATAGAGATTGTTTGTACCATTAACTATAGCTGGTAAAACCATATACTGAGATGGAATGCTCAGTCCTGATCTTTGAGATGAGGTTGTATATTGCTTTAGACAGATATCTAAAAACTACAACCACTGGACATGCAGAACAGCAGCTGATTTTACAAGCTAAGCTGGTGTGCGCGCACACAGCCTGTGATCAGAAATGATTATATTCAGAGCTCAGAACTGTCAGCTTCATAACCACCATGAACACTAACACCACTGCTTCCAAATACAGGTAGGCATAGGAGATGTAAAGCATACACACCTATAATTTCACCAGGACTATTCCTTGCACACACATTTATAGATCGTATTTCTAGACTCAGCAAGAATTAAAAATTGAAGCTTTATGTACTAGTGAATATTTATAATCACTTCAGTCTTTGATCAGTTTCATATTCTTGAACAGGACTGCTGTTCTCTTGGCGTTCTTTTGGCCTCTACTTACATTCACACCATGCCCAATACCACTGTCATTTGAAAACAAGAATTAGTTATTCTGCTCAAAAGAATTTCATCCTCCAGTAAAATATTATGTTATTTTTATTAGGGATCGAACTGTTCTTGATACTTCTGTCTCTGTGCATGTACTTATGATATGAATATTACCAGTTCAGACACAAAAACATTTGATACTAACACAAAGATGCTCTGTGCAGTAAGTGGGCCTGGTAAGAAATTTATGATGACTATGTTGCAGTATACTACAATATTCACTTATGAAGACAACACATTACTTTCAAATCTTGACACACAGACGTAGTTTAGAGTGGCACACTTACAAAAGGGGACTTAAAGGCCAGACTTGCTGCTATAGTTAGCGCAGGATCCAGACAACGGAAAATGGTGCCAAACAGCATTAGTTTTCCAATCCGCACATCGACAGGCAAGGAGGCCAAGTGATACCCCAAGGGGGTGAGCTTCTCATGTGGTGTTAAAGCTCCCAAGTCCTGCAGTCGCAGTTTCGATGCACGCAGAGATTCAATTCCTGGTGGCTCAATCAGGCGGGATAAGACAGATTGAAGGCCGTGTGCAGAAAACATATCCAAGATCTTAATTCTGAAGGAAAAAAAGACGACAACTCAGTCTGCTGACATAGGACAAAGCAGCAAACTTTTTCCAAATCACTGAGAATGCCCACCCCATGGCCTGCTTTCTAGATAGGCCATGCCAATGGGAGCACAGCCAACCAGTCCTCCATGGTTTACACTGGCTCCCTATTCACTTTCTGATCCACTTCAAGATGCTGATCCTTATCTTTAAAGCCCTTAACAGGCACAGGCTAAACTATCCCAGACGGCCTCTTCTCCACCCTTTGCCATTGCAGCTGCAGGAGCAGTGAGCTAACCAATGACTAGGAAATCTGCTACTACTGCAGATCAGGACAAGCTCAGATCCGATGACTGTCACAACATGGTGCAAGACCCATCTTTTTATACAGGCCCTCCGAACCATAAAGCTAACGAGTTGTCATTCCTCCTGGCCAAGAGCCAATAAGGCATAATTCAACGATTAGGGAAGAGTTTTGATCCCATAGACTTGATTCAGAGCCCATTCAAGCCAATGCAAAGACGCCCATTTACATCACTGGGCTTTGGCTTTGCAAACGTACCTTCTAATCCTAAATTACAGGCATTGTTTTGCATCCTAGAAGTCTCCATTTTGTAAAGGAATGTATGGAATGAGGCCGAGCGTCAAAGGCCTCCCTCTTTAATATTTATATTGCAGTAGTGCCTAATTGGGATCGAACGAGGCTGTGTGCAAACACGTAAGAAAACACAGTCGTCCCTCTACCCCCAAAAGAATTTGCAATTTAAAAAAAACAAACATGAGGCTGCAGGAAAGGAAAGCAACATACCAGCAAAGTGCTCAGAGGAATATCTTGTTAGCACTGCCTTTGTTTATAGGGGTGGGGTTGGGCCAAGGAAATGGTGAGTGGAGGATGGGTTTGAGGGAGAGGGTAGGCAGTAACATGGTGGATGGGAAGACCAAGGTCCTGAAGCAGAGGTAGAGTGGTAGTCAGTGAGAGACGAGAGCAATCAATCAACAGCCAATCAACAAAACAAAAGTGACAAGAGAGGGGCTTGCTGGTTCCCATGATGTCAGGAGCCTGGTGCGGGGAGTGACAACTCTGCTGCTCCCACCTGGAGAGAGAGGACCTCCTGGGGGCTGTCTCTTTAAGACCGATAATGGTTGATAATGGTTTACCTGAGACAGAGCTGTTCCAAAGGCACTCTTTGTATTTCGGGTAACTGCTGCTTTATAAGCTGGTGATTGTAGTGATGGCTACTGAAAAGATGAAAGCAGACTCCAGAGGCTACGCGCCCTGCCCGCCCTTTCCTTTGCAACGCATTGGCTTTGGACACAAACGTGTCTTCCAGACTTTCCATTCCTTTGCTGGGGTCGTATCTACAAGAGGAAACAAGTCAAAACGGATGAGGATGGGAGTTTCACTTCAAGCAGGCGAAGAGCACCGACACCGAAGCTCAAGCAAAGAGGTACTGCCAACTTTTGGAAGGCCATAACTACCAACACTATGGATGCACGTCTGTAACAGGGCCGTGCATGGAACTCCCACTGAGTCAATGGGAGCTTTGTGCACACAGTAAGCTGCAGAATGAGGCCCTTTCAGATTTTCTCCAGCTCTTTAACAGATGTGAATTCACACTCTGGTGTGCTGGACAATTTTTTTAAACAGATACCATGCAGAACACATCATTCTCCGAGATCCCAGTTCCACCAGAATGATCCCACTACCTTTTCTCTTTCATTTTCCCAGAATCAATCACAAAGACCACATCGTCAATGGTGATGGACGTTTCTGCAATGTTCGTAGATATGATGATCTTGGTCACTCCTACAGGAGGCTTCAGAAACACAGACTGCTGGTCTTCACTGGACAGCGAGGAATGGAGTGGATAAACAACACAGCTAGAAGAGAAAGACGAGCGCATGCTTATCTTTGCCAACCTTTCTTCCTCCCAACATCTGTCCATTCACACAAGCTTTAGCCCAGAGTACTGTAGGTTGTATATTCCCATTCTCAGAACAGAGACCATGTGCAGCCCATGCCCCCTGTTCCCTGCCCCGCCACAACTTCAGGATGGGAACTCCAGGGGCCATGGATTAGGGGAGAGACATGTTCCTCGCTACACTTCACCATTAGCTCTTCCGGTGGATACAATCACCAGGCAGAATGCAGCCCACAGTGTTTACTTGCAAATATCCAGTACCTGGATTTGGCTGCTGACATAGAAGTGAGCCTGGAGCATGAAGGAGCAAGGAAAACGAGACGCACCCCTTAAGAGTCTAAGGGCTGGTCTACACTAACCCCCCAATTCGAACTAAGATACGCAACTTCAGCTACGTGAATAACGTAGCTGAAATCAAACTATCTTAGTTCAAATGAAAACGTACTTACCCGGGGTCCACACGCGGCGCGCAGGCTCCCCCGTCGACTCCGCCTACTCCGTTCGTCGAGCTGGATTACCAGCGTCGACGGGGGAGCACTTCCTGGTTCGATTTATCGCGTCTTGACAAGACGCGATAAATCGAACCCAGAACATCGATCCGACGCCTCCGACGCGACGGGTAAGTGTAGACCTACCCTCACAGCGACCTTGGTTTTCTTGATTCTCTCCATAGTTCCATCAGCCCTTCGACTGAACAGATCCGGTCCCTTAAGTGGCGCGGCGATAGGGTTGAGTACCCCACCTTGCACTGGCCACAGGGAGCAAGCCTTTAACACATTCTCTGGTAGGAGAAGGACATTCTTGGGGAGGACTGGTTTTCAGAGCTGGAGCTGGGTTGCAGTCTCTGCTGAAAGGTCCCTGAGAGCAGAGCTCTTCTGAGCAGCTAAGTGGGAGCCCACCCTCTTTCCCCAAAGCCGGTGAGGGATTCTGCCAAGATTTCTGCCTTGTAGGGTTCTGCTGTCCTTCTATCCCCATAAGCCCCCTCCCCCTATTTACTCACCAGAAGGCTTAAGGAGCCTGGTAGTGATAGGGTCTGCATGCCTAAGGCGACACATGTGCCTATGATTCACTATCACTGGCCAAGGGCTCAGCTAGGTGCTTTTTGAAAGATTGAAATTAAAACAATATGTACAACCAGGGCTGTCACCAGATTTACACAAGTCATTCTGTGGGTGTCCCTCTATTCCACTGAGAAATTTGGTCACCACAACACATCAGGCTAAGGTCCCTCAACCTAACCAGGAGAATTACTTCTTGTTTAAATGCAATGTTTAGATCGTGATCTAAATATACACAGGACAGCTTCCCTCCAACTATTCGCTTATTTTTCCTCTTTCTTGATTTTCTTCCTGCCCATTCCCACAAAATTTCGAATGTTTTACCTTAGAAATACCCAATACTTCACAACGCTAAAAATGCAGATGTTTTTGGAGTACAAAACAGGGTAAACGATAAAGTTAAACTCTACGTTTTTCAGCCTTCCATTGGATCGCCTTAGCTAGCGCGTGAAGACCCACTGCAGAGAGCACATAAAGACTATCTAGGTTCTTATACGACACCCATTACCATGGTATCTGACTGCCTCCCAAAATTCTAAAGTTATATTTATCTCGGTCACCAAAACTGCAACTTTCCCTTCCCCAGTTTGAGGAACGGGACTAGAACTTACATCGCAAATGTGCTAAGTGCATGATGGTTGAGCCATTGTGCTAGCTCAGAGGACCTGTTCCACATGGAACAGAGTTGGAGATAATGGCATCTAAGCCTTCTCCATCACCAGCTGTCTCATACAGTAAGTAATCTGCACTGTAACTGGAGACAGATATCAGATTGAGTGGAAGGTAAAAAAAAATTTAAATCAGTTTCTTTACCCTTGATTTAACTTCAACACACTAATGGCTTTGGGACACTCTTGACTTACCGTTTACTGTGTCTATTATTGAAAAGGGCATTAGACTGTAGCTGTTCATAAAGCATCTTAATTTCTGCTAGACCAGGCAAAAATATCAGTACAGCCCCTGTACATATAGGGGGAAAGAAAAGAGTCAATAGAAGAGTTCAGCTAAAATGCACTATTACACTTTGACATTACCGCAGTGCACCCAGCCAGAACTGGAGCTCCATTTTGCTACGCGCTATATAAACTCACAAGAAGCAATGACCTATGCCAAAGAATTTACAATCTAACCAGACAAGACAGATAAAGACGTCAGCATACTGTCAAAGGTACATCTCTCTGCTACAGTTTTTGTGCTGGCCTAGTGTACCCATCTGCCCCATCCCACAGAAATTAGGGGCCTCCCCACTCCGACAGACTCAAATGTCCTCGGATAAAATCGGAAGTTATGGAAATTATGTTTTGGATGGAAGCGTCCGCTTGGCACGATCTATACAAGCACATAACTGTTACACGTATTCCCGGTTACACAACCCACAATGGACAGTCAGGTTACCTGGTGGGTATGAGTGTTTGCCACTGACTATCCACTCCAGCAGGGACTCGATTAATTCCAGATTAACTTTGTCTAAGTCCATGGCAGCCATCGTTTTTAACACTGATTTACTAACCCCTGAAAGAGACATTAAAACAGGGCAGGGGAACAGGTGAGTTGGTGGCTCATACACTGCACAGTTAACTGAGAAAATGGCCTCACAGAGGATCAGCAGCCTTTCACCAAGCAGGATCCTGCATCCCTGTAGATATGACCGAAGGGTACAGGAAGTGTAATACCTCGGAGTGCTGTCTGTCCCACCTTCCCCCATTCACAGTCTCTTTCTTCATTCATTCTTCCCCACTTGACTTCTCCTCATTAACTCTACCACTCCTCCCACTTCTCACTAATACCCTGTGGGGTCTCATACTCCCGATGCACCACACTCCCTGTGTGCCACATCCCATGAACACACACACTGGTGCCAGCCCAGCACCGCTCACCCACACTGGTTCCAGACAGGAGTTGGGAATGCCACGGGGGCAGCTGAGGACACCAGAAGTCTCCAGGACCCCATACACAAACTCTGTCCTGCCTCCTCCCAGTATTTCATTTCTTAAATACAACAGACCCCAAAAGCCCCTTAACTCTTTTGGGCTACTACAATCTGCCCCCCTCCCCCACAAGATGTAACCCCAGAGCTGTACATGAAGGATTACAATTAAAAGAGCGGATAACACAATGCAGCCTTATTAGGTCACTATTTTGCAAGTCAATATACACCCCAGTGGAGTCCAGCAGTGAAGCCCTGGAATGGGAGCTTCACGTTGGCATTTTCACCAACTTTTCTAGAAAAATCAGAAGCCTTTAATGCAGGGACTCTCAAACTACAACTAACTAGCAGTCTGCAGAGCTCATCATGGTGATCTGTGGAAGGAAACCCTCTGAGAACCAAGCAGCGGGGACAGCTAGGTGTTCAGAGGAAGGGGTTTGTAAGAGAGTTTCTCTCTCTCTCTCATGAAGTGCTCCACAGAATGACAAACTGAATAGGAGAACCCCTGTTTTGGAAGCTCCAAAGACATCCAAGTGGAAGGGGGGAGAGAGATCTTTCCTTATCCAAGATACCCATCAAGGATAACTAAAAGGAAGTGGAAGACAACAAGATATTTAAAAAGGGAAAGAAACGTCATTGGTAATATGTAAAAATGGCCCTTTTCCATATATTAAGAACTATTTCACGCTAGGCTTTGGCTCTAGCTAAACTGTGAAAAAATATTTCTTTTCTTCGCTGGCAGGGGGTTTCTAATCACACCTATAATACACCAAGAGGGAATCACAGAAACGTAGGCTTGGAAGGGACCTTGAGTCCCATCTAGTTGCGTCCTGGTGCTGACGTAGGACCAAGTAAACCTAGACCACCCCCAACAGGCTGTCCTTAAAAACATCCAGTGATGGGGATTCCACAACCTCCCCTGGTGTCCTATCCAAGTGTTTACCCACCCTTACAGTTAGAAAGTTCTCCATCTATCTAACCTAAATCTCCCTTGCTGCAGATGAAGCCAATTACTTCTTGTCCTGCCTTCAGTGGACATGGAGAACAATTGATCACTGTTCTCTTTATAACAGCCCTTCATATATTTGAATATTTTTATCAAGTCACCCACAAGCCTTCTTTTCTCAAGACTAAACAGGCCCAGTTTTTTTTTAAAACCCTTTCTTCATAGGTAAGGTTTTCTAAACCTCACCATTTTTGTTCCCCTCTTCTGGACTCTCCAATTTGTCCACATCTTTCTTACGATGTGGCGCCTAGCATTGGACACAGTACTCTAGCTGGGGCCTCACCAGTACTGAGTGGAGTGGGACAATTACCTCCCATGTCTTACATATGACACTCCTGTTAATACATCACAAAAAATTTAACTTTACACCGCGAAGCCTCAAATTATGAAAAAAGAGAGGGGGGGGGGATTTTACCTTTGTATCGTATCAGGAGCTGTTTAAAAGTTAATTGCTGATCTGGGACTGAATCCTTGACAGTAGTCTCATCCTCTAGGAGGTGAGCACATCTTAGATCTTCCTCTACTTCTTCTAATGCAGTTCTCTTGCGTCTTGCTTTAAGTTTCTCTTCTGGACCTCGCTTTGTGTTGTTCATGTACGGACTACCATCCTCTAAGACATACCTGAACATGAGCAGAGAGAATTCAGTCATAGGGAAAGCAATTTGTACAGTCTACCCTTTAAATTAAGCTTTCAAGGTATTATACCATGCCCATCACCATGGTACCTGCATGCCTCACAAATTTATATAAAGAATATGAGCGGCTAATCATAGCCCTGACGTCTCTCTTCTGTCACTCTTTCTAGCAGCAGGTAGGAGTGCTGGGAATGTTACATCACTCTTAGCATAAGTAGTTAGCACTTATTGTAAAGCTTGAATGGTCCTTTAGAATATGTGCTAACTACGTATGCTAAACAATCTGTCCCACCTTGCATGTAGCTGTGATGTTTGGAGTACCTTCCCCAGGCCCGAAGAAGAGCTCTGTGGGGCTCGAAAACGCTCTCATCAAGAGAAGTTGGCCCAATAAAAGATACTGCCTCACCCACCTAGTCTCTCTAATATCCTGGGACCTACACAGCTACAACTATGTTGCATACAACAATGGAACTATTCCAAAGGGCAGTTACTTGTGAGAATGCTATCAATGATTTCACACCTTGTCACTGCAATTACATCTTCCAGAAAAAACTGATCCACAGGAAATGTCCGACCTAAAGAGAAAAATTAGAATGTTAAAGCAAAATGCGAGCTACCAGTTCAGGGGTGGAGGTCAGGGGAGGGATAGCGTTTACAATTCCTCACACTGGTGTTTCACCACTTCACCCCTTGTCCCACCTTCGTGAACTTAACAGCACTATGGAGGTTCTTTTAGAACTATACTGCAATGGGTAACACAACTCAGTCCAGAACAAACGGCTGACGTTTTTCAAGAACACTGCTGGCATTCACTCAGTTTACATAAGAAGGATTCCTGTAGCGAGGTAATTTGGTGCAGTATTAGAATTATAGGAAGCAAAGTATTTCCATCTAGCAAGGTATTTAGATCATGCTCAGTGTGATATCTGAGCATTGTATAAATGTGCACACATCCAAATGGGGGCCTACACGTACACCTGCACACTCGATCCTCTCCCCGCTTACCAGAACAGAAGGGATTGTTTTTTCCTGTTTTGGGGAAGCTACGTCAGAGAGCTGGGTCTTGCAGATAAAGTCTCTTGCCATTCTCGGCTCTTGTGGGGGTTTTAGGCCAACCGCCAAGAAGGCTCTGCCTCCAGGTCTCCCTGTCATTGAAAATTCGCTCATTCGGAGGACTGCAGAAAGGTCAGGCTGTCTCTGAAATAACTCAGGCGCAGCACACTGAGTTTTGAGGATCATGACAAGCACCTTAAACTTGATCTGGTATTTGATGGGTAGCCAATGACCTGTGTTAGTCAGCAGGTGGGTTGCTGTGTGTTGCACCAGCTGGAGTTTTAGTAGCTATTGTTTCATTCTCATATATAAATATGTTGCAATACTGAAGGTCACATCTGTGACTGAGTCTGCATCTGGCAGAATGGGACAATATCTCCTAGCCAGCCAAAGGGGATAAAAGGCATTTTGTGCTGCTATTGCTAATTGAATATCCAGTCTCAACAGGGAGCCCAAGAGGACAATAGGATGTAAACCATGGACAACTGGGCAGACACCCACTACTGAGAGCGGCAATATGGAATAATGTAACTCTTGGAAACGTGTCCAATACTATCACCTCTGCTTTTTCTGGGTTTGGCTGCAAACACCTGCTCTTCATCCCGGCACTGTGCTTACTGCAGAATATCATCTGATAAAGGAGCAAGTCATCTCCAAAAAAGGTTCCAACTAAAAAGATGAATTGCTTGTTTACCAAATTCAGGTGTGTTTTTTTTTTTTAAATCGCAGCAAAGCATTTTAATCTTTACTGATTCTCTAGATTTTAAATGAATTTAGCAAACCCTGCAACTAAATCCCAGTCTTCATATCTGATCTACTGAGAAGGCAGTGGCTGAGGGTATGGGTGTATGCAGCACACTGTTCCTAAGAAAGGAAGAGATTCTTGATGTTGCTCTAAGCAGCAACCCTTGCTGTCCATAAAGCAGCAGTGTTAATAAGACTTTGGAGGAAATCCTTCAGCCAGAGGAAAATGTAGATGAAATGAGATCTAACCAAGAAAGAGGGACATTTTTAGAGACAAAATAAGGCTTCATGAATGCACATAGATACGACAGCAGCCTAGGACCAGTGTTATATGTCCTGAATTCCTCTTGCCTGCAAGAACTCTACTGTGGCTTCTGGAAGAGAGCCAAATGGAAATTGTCTGGGGAGAGGAAAGCCTCATGCTAGAGATACATAGCTAAAAGATAGAAAATGAACAAAAAATAGCACTGAGCTCATGTCAATGGAAGACAATGATATTTCTCAAACATCATAAAATATACTGATGTTACATATTTGTAAGTGGGTCTTATACCAAACTATATACAACGGTACATTATTTGATGGACAGATTCTTGTAGGCAAACAGACTTGCAGTTTTATAAAGTAATAATAAACAAATGGTACATTTATTCTTTAGGTTCATGCATGGCTGCCCTTTATAGCCTGTGGTATGATCACCACCCGGGGCTGGGAAAGCCTCAGCCTGACACGTTTGTCCCTAAGCCAATCGGACATTGTTTGCAACCTCTATCCCTAAGCTAAGCTAACAGTGCTATTATTCATAGGTAACATTGTAACATACACTAGCAGAGAAACACTCCCCACTGTATTGTAAAATTTCTCAACTAAGCTGAAACCAAGCCTGTAAAATAACTTGTAATGTATAATAAACAAAATAACCGTTCTTCACCTGGTATGTTAATAACTGGACAGGAGTTAAAGTACTGAGAGAAAAGCTCTGCATTCAAGGTGGCACTCATTAGTATAATACGCAGGTCTGGCCTCTGAAACATAATATCCTTCAAAACCAGCAGCAAGAAGTCACTGAAGAAAACAAGCAAAAGACATCTGAATTTCTTCAGTGTTAATTTCCAAATCTCTCCTCTCTCTAGTCTGCTCCATTTCCTGGTGTCTCCACCAGCGTGGCAACAACACACGTCAAGCTGCACTCACAATAGTACCTCTCTGGTACTGGCCTTTAGGAATTTGGTAATTTACTATAAGTGACCTTGGGTTATAATTATCTACTTTTTGGCTGTCCCTTTCCAGAGTGTCTGGATTCCTTGGTATATTTACTTCGATTTAAACAATACAAGCTCTTGGATGCCCTAACAGTTAATAAAGCTGCTGAGAACATAGTAACCACCATCCAACAGGGGTCTTTGGGCTTCCAGAGGCAGCATGTGGAGAATTAGGGTAGCTGGGGGACAGCAAGCTGAAACAGGGAAGAGATAGTGACCTAGAGAACCCACCTCCCTGTTGTCCCTCCTGTCCCATCCTAAAACTTTCCTTAAAATGTGACTGCAACTGGGATGGTTGACTGGAAGCGTGAGGGTTGACCGATGTGCCTTCTCCTCAAGGAGCTGCCACAGCACAAACAAATCCCTTAGTCCCCCAGGAGAAAAAGAGACCAGGAGCAGTAACCAGACTCTCCCATATGGCCGGGCATGCAGAGTACTGCCAGCAGCCCAACTTTAGTAGTTTATTACTCAGTCCTCTCAGTGCTCACCTTCATGTCTGTGCTTTTCAGTTATGGAATAAGGAACTATTTACCTCTCTTCTGTTCTTTCGTGAACTTCATCAACAATAACATGGGTGATTCCCTGTAAAGTCATGTCTCCTTCTAGTCTCCTCAGCAGCACTCCCGTAGTGCAGTACAACAGTCTGGTGGCTAGTGACTGGAACAGTAAGCAAGGACACAGAACATTCAGTGAAACGTTAAAAGTTTAACTGCTTTCCTAATACAAAGTCTAGTGAGAGCATGTTGCCGTATGGCACTCATGTCCAACCTGAACAGTTCTTGCTTCAAGCAGGAGCAAGCAATTTTTCCTCTCACCTTTGCATTTAAGTTGAATTAAGGGTGTTATCTGGTTCTTATCAGGGAGCCATTTTGCAAAAGGACAATGAAATATCTAAACTATCTCATCTAATTCTTTCCTGCTTCAGTAGCTGAATGTTAGACACTTGACCATTTGTCTCCATCAATGAAGAAGAGAGCTATTGTAAGGGAGATGAGACTGGCTCTGGAGGAAGAGATCTGTGTTTCTGATCTCTATTTGATTGACTAATGAAGGTTTATATAGAATCATTCATGAGTGATGTATATTTTGCCCTATGGGACAGAATGAAAAGGTGTTGCAACTGTGGTCAACAGCAAGGACAGAAAAAAAGAGCAAGGTTAAAATTGCAAGGCTCAAGTTAAAAAGGGATGGACAAAACAATAAACTAAAAATCAGACCCTCCGCAAAACAATTGGTAGCCATTGTAAACTGATCTGTTTTGTTTTTCACTCAAAACTTACTTTATATTTTGTCAATCAACTTTTTAGCTTCAGATCTTTGAGTCTTTATTTTAGATTTGACTTTACTTCTGCAAATCGCACTGCTGCAAAAATTTGTCCAATATGGATGACAGGAGAAATCGAATGACAGCTATAACTAAAATAGAAAGTCTGCTTTATCCAAGAAAAATGTTAGAAAAGGGGGAATGGATGGCCTACAGAATAATGCTAGTAGGAAATTAGCTCAAATTCAGCCCACAGCACTAAGCGCTAGGCTTTGATTCCTGCTTGGTGACTAATGAAAGTGGTTTCAGTCGTTTCAGAGGACAAGTATTCAGATCACAAAACCCACTATCAGTACTAATTTCTTTGTTGGCCACCGCAGCGGAGAGGCTACCCAGTGAACGTACACTAAGACTACTACTACCTTCTCATCCTAGAACGTGTGCCCGACAATTTGGCTTGAGGCAAAATGGCAGGGTAGCATGGGGAAGCTCGCACTGCTCTGGTCATACTGTATGAATCCTGTGGATAAAGGATTACATCTCTAGGACAGTTAATCTGCACCTTTTACAGCGAATACACACAGTTTAAAAGAACTAGAAGAAAAAACAGGCAAAGCATACAAACCTTTACACTTTCTAAGCGGATCTGATATCCCACGGTGATCCCAACTCTTTCTGTTCTTTCCTTGGCCACGCGCTCAGCTACAGAAATGGCAGAGATCCTGCGAGGCTGAGTGCATATGATATTGACTACCCTATTTGGAGGGCCCCTCAGTGAAGCATCCAAAATAAACTGAGGAATCTGAGTGGTTTTCCCGCATCTGCATGACAAAAAAATTAATTAAATGTTTTTAAAATGTCTTGTCAGATTGAGTTAGGAGGTTGGATTCCAATTTGTACTTCCTTGCTTTTATTAGTTCCGGCCACACTTCATGTGAAATTCCGTAATAATTCAAAATTCATCTACGATTGCAGTAATTTAACATCAATGAATTACGCACCCGAGCCCCTGCTCATGCCAGAACACAGGCGGTATAATTAAACTTTAGATGTGCCTGCCTGTGTATCGTCTGATACTAGAAGTGTGTGTGTGTACATCACATCCTTACCCAGTCATGCCACTCACAACAAGCACCTGATGCTTAGTCAGCAAATCAAGGATGGTTTCTCTTTCTTCCCACGCCGGGAGATTCTGTCTTTCTTGCAACATGGACTGGAAGTGCCTAGAAGACTGAAACAGAATTAAGAGAAATTGAGCTCTTTGGTTAGGAGCCTCAAATCCTGCCCTAGATTCAGATGAGAAGGGACCATTATGATCATCTAGTCTGACCTCCTGCATAGCACAGGCCTTCGAATTTTACCAAGTAGTTCCTGCATTCAATCCGTATTTTGTGACTGAGCAGGAGCATACCTTTTAGAAAGTCATCCAGTTTTGATTTAAAGACTTCAAGTGATGGAGCATCAGCCACTTCCCTTAGTAAGTTCTCCAAAGATTAACCACCCTGTTGAAAATGTGCACCTTATTTTTAGTCTGAATTTATCTAGCAACAATTGCTACGTAAGGCAATCTTTCCTTAAACTGCACTAAGTAAAAGGAGGGCTTAAAAAAGTTTACTCTTTCATAGTAAGTGAAAAGCTTCCTGTGGCGAGCATGGGGGCCCAAATCATCAATCCCTGCAGCATTTAAGATTTCATTTATAAAAATATTAAGGTCAACATTGTGCAGCTTTCAAAGCTGTGAGCAGACACAAAACTGCATTCGTTTACATTCAGTTTGCATCGGGAAGGTATATCTTTAAAAATAAAAGCCAGAAGCTTAGGCCAATGTTTTCAAACATGGGGGCCCCAAAATACCCCTTTAGGCACTTTTGAAAATTTTACCCTTAAGCTATATTTAAGCTCTTAATCAAGCTGGCATGTTTTTCAAAGGTGCCAAATACCTTCAGCTCCCATTAACTCCAAACATATAGTGCTTCCTTCCTGTTCTCTCATAGGTATTCTGCCACAGTACATGGTCTTATCTTCTAATGCTGATGATGCATTTTCTATCAGGGGAAGTTTACAGATTTGTTAACTTTGCCTAACAGGAATTGTAAGTCATATGGATTTCCAAGAGAGAAACTCTCACATGCAATGTATTGGCTACAGTGGCATTTGTGCAACAGTACGAGTTACAATATTGGCCAACACCTCTTGCTAAAGCAGTACAATTTACGAGAATACTGGTCGCCATGTTACTTTAATTTCAAAGAAAATCACCCTCTTCTTTAAATAATGCAAAGTTAGAAACATAAATCCATGAAAATTCAAGTGCTCTTACTGCCTGCAATGGTGTTACAAATGTCTAAAATGGTCGTTTTCAAATTGTGGTCTGAGGATCACCTGCTGCAGGCAGAACCTTCAGGTTATCCACAGAAAGGAGCATTTTGGGAGGCAAGCAATGTAGGCCTGGGATAATGGGAAGGAGAGGATCATGAGGAGAAGTATACAGAATTAAAGGGCTGGAGAATCAGTGGCCTAACAAAAATGGTATCTACACAGCATTTGACAGTAGGTAAGATATGGCTTCCCAAACAGTTCAGGTCATAAGGAGTCACTGTCATTCAGACAGCTGGAAAGAATCAACTTAAGCAGATTTTCCTTTCCTGAAAGGCAAGCACAGAACTGTTGCAAAACAAAGTCCCTGCACTCTGAAGTCCCATTCTGAAGTCCTGTGGAGCAGTATAACTCACCAAGTCAGCCCTTATTCAAATTCAAAAGGAAACGATTATACTTCAGTACTCAAGCTATCTAAGATTCGGAGCTCTCTGCGGCATGGACCAGCTCTTCATACTGTTTATGTCTGCACAGCACATGACACAACGCAGCCCAAACCAGCTGGGAAGTACACAGTCAGGCAGCAGTATAGAAAAAAAGAAGAAGCTAATACAGTACAGTGCTGTGTTAAACGTAAACTACTAAAAAAATAAAATAAAGGGAAAGCAGGATTTTTCTTCTGCACAGTAAAGTTTCAAAGCTGTATTAAGTCAATGTTCAGTTGTAAACTTTTGAAAGAACCACCATCATGTTTTGTTCAGAGTTACAAACATTTCAGAGTTACGAACAGCCTCCATTCCCGAGGTGTTCGCAACTCTGAGGTTCTGCTGTAGGTGAAAGTGTTCTAAATAAACTGTTATCTTATCTCCTAGCAAAATAACTAATTTTACACTTCGCTGAATAGCTTGACAGGCAGTTTGTCATTTTAAATCAATATCACAAAGTCAGAATACAAATGGATCTCTCTCTTTGCACTGTACCTGCTTTATTCGGAATTGCTTGCAGATTTTAACATTTTCATTATACACAGACTTCGCCTGCATGTCATACTTTCTGGAAAGCTTCTTCTTGAGGTTCACATAACTCTCATTCTCCACAATAACCGTTTCAGGCTCCTCTTCCTCCTCATCTTCATCATTCTCAGGCTCAGACTCTTTTGTGACTTGAGACAGAGAAAAAAGCATCTTAACATTCAACTCTCTGCAGAGATTGAGACGAACACTGGTTTGAGGCCTGGGGCTTCCTATATTCAGTCCTGGACCACTGGCCAAAAAAGCAGTACTACACCAAGTAACTAGTTGGCCTAAGTTTTAAGATCCAACATTTCCAGAGCTAGAAGCAAATGTTTTATAACATAAAAAAGCTGATTTGAAATCCATACTAAGATTCAATTTCCTAAACCCAGCCACAACTACATTTGAGCTGTTTAAAAGAGTAATCTTGTTTTTAAAATGTTTTTTAAATGTAATGGGAAGGTTACGTTGCCATTGTCCATGCACTCAAAAAATGGTGTAGTAGGTTTTGCTCAAATTTCCTGAGGAAGTTCACCTTTGAGAAGAGACCAACTCTGGAACATTCCATCTCAACAAGTGAAAGTTTTGGAAAGTTATGAGCAGTTCAAGACAGGGGACTGGAATACAGTCTTTACTTATAGGTAGGGCCCTGTGCAGATTTGCAATTTCACAGACTGTGCAGAAATCAACACTGCAATTTTTCCAACAGCAGGGACGCAGAAAGGGGCATCCGCACATGCCGGTCTTGCGCTCAGTGCAGCTTGTTGCATGCAGCAGCAGAATTGGGGTGGGGGTGGGCAAGGACAGCAGGATGGACAGGGACTTGGCATCTGGTTTTATGCAAGGCACAGCAGCCAGCGCTGCCGCACTTGGAACACAGCCACACTGAGCACAAGACCAGTGCATGCAGGTGCCCGTTTCCACCCCTCTGCTGCCTGTAAAAAATTGAAGCAGTTTGTGGAGGGGAGGAGAGAGAGGAACAGGCCACATCTACACTACTCACCGGATCGGCAGGTAGTGATCGACCTATCGGGGATCGATTTATCGCGTCTAGTGTAGACACGATAAATCGATCCCCGAGCGCTTTCCCCGTCGACTCCAGAACTCCACCGCCACGAGAGGCGGAAGCGGAGTCGACGGGGGAGCGGCAGTGGTCGACTCGCCGCCCAGGTAAGTCAACCTAAGATACGCTACTCACGTAGCTGACCCCCAGTCTAGACCAGGCCTAACAGACTCAGTGGCCTGTTTTATGTGAGGCACAGCAGCCAGCGCATTGCAACATGAATAGCCATGGCCTTGGGAGGAGGACATGGGGAGGCAGAAGCGGCCATCTGTGCCTACCAGCCTCATGCTTGGTGCAACTTGTAGCACACATGCCAAGCAGCAGCAGTGCTGGCTAGTGTGTCTAGCAGAAACCAGGCTGCTTGGCCTGCCCCCAAAGTGCTGCTCCAACAAGGCACTGCCATGCACTACGAGCACGAGACCAGTGCTCCTGCCTCTCCGCTGTTGGAAAAGTCGCAGCAGTTTGAGAGGGACTCAGCAGCCGTGCGTATTCTGTGGGGGAAAAAATAAAATAGATACTTTCCCCTGACACTGCTGTGAATCTTCAAAAGAATATCCAGGATTTCCACCGGGCCTTACTTAGAAAGGGCGGCTGCCACTCCTGTGATAAATCATGTGGTCCAACAACTCTCTCCTTGGAAATCTGTTTATAGTCACTGCCTGTGTAATCCATCCAGCAGTATGGAGCAATATTACAAACGAGAGATATTAGGAACGTTATCATTAGGAATGTGAAACACCTGCTCAGCCTTAACTCCAGCTTTACAAAAGTCTTTGTATTTTTTGCCTATGAATTTTTTCAGTTTTTAAATGTTTCAAAAATCGGTCAGTAACAGAGGCACTGGGACAAGCAGTCTGAACTTCATGCCCAGCCTTTGCTTTAGCCTCTAGACTGTACTCCCACCATCAAAAGAAAAACGTTTATGACACTGTCCTTACCTTCTGACATGCGATTTGAAACAGGTGAACTATCTGGAAACACTTGTTTATGACCGTCTGTATGGGTTCTTGTCGAGGGCATGGCCAGCAGGGACATAGGAGGGATGCTATATTTGTGGGAAGTATTAGTAAGCAACTCGGTAATTTCCGATTCATCCTCCAAACAGGTTATTAAAGAATACACGACCGGTTCATTAGCCTCTGCAGACATCAAGGACTTTCCATAGAGGAATTCAGAAATGTGTAAACGACAAGCCAGAGGTAGATTCTCATTGGTGGAATAAAATGCCACAACGGGTGCCTGATACGGGTATTTGTTACCCTCAGGAAATCTGATTTCAAGTTCGTACAAAGGAGAGGTATCGCCATTAGATCTGAGGTGAGCGTCATCCACAGAATTCTGTAACGTTCTTGGCAGGTGCTTTGGAGGAGTCTCATGTTGGAATTTGCATCTTGAGCCAAACTTGCAGCCTCCTTGAAGGTAAAATTTACAGACTTTATTTAAAGTCTGTTTTGCCACATCTTTGGCAGCACTATCCCTTTGTTTGGATTTGCTGACTTTATTTGTTAGGTGCTCCAGTTCCAATCCAAATGTCCAAACTCTGTTTTTAATTCTTTCTACAAAGTTTTCTCCGTAGATTGAACGGAGAGCAAAAGCCTCCTCTTGCCTTTGTTCCAAGCACTCTTCTGTACTGGCCTGAACAGCTGCTTCTGAGATTTGCATCCTCTCTCCATATTTTTCTGAAAAGCACTGCAACAGCAAGTGTTCCAACGATGCCCCAATGTTACCATTGCAGGATCTTAGTATTGTCCGACAGCGCTCATTATCAAAGCCATACCTGCAGCAGAATGGAGGGAAAAAATTGCAAAAGGCAATGACAAAAGAGCAATGAAATATGAAGTAACTGCAGATCTATTCAATTAAACTAATTTAATATACACTTATATGGAATCAGACATCATTACTTTTTTGTTTGAAATATTTTGAGAGAATTTTAGTGCTCATGGGAGGTGCCACACTGGCAACTATGGAAACAGAAGTCCATTGTTTAGCTAGTCCATAATGGATTCACCCATTTGGCGAACCTTCCACATTTCAGAAAGTAACACGACAGCTACAGGATTATTAAACCATACAGTGCAAAAAGTCAACTCTTCAGAGAAAGTTTAGTTACTTAGAGATAGAAAGCTTCCACATATGAAAAAAATAGCTGATGACTGCTTACAAGGTACCATGTGTGAACTATAACGACAAAGGAATTCTACATGGTATAGAAATATTTGATATTTGCCCTTTGGAACTGCCAAAATTGAATATAAATACTTTCCATTTCCATTGACTATCCTGAATATTTGATTTTACAGTATCTATTTCTGTTTCTTGGAGAGACGACAAACCACCAAACACAGCTACTGCTGCAAGACTGGAATGATTTAAGTGTTATTTTAAGCGCATTCACAAAAGGGCTGATTCTGTTAGTCCTCTGCATGCAGAACTTCCACCGAAGTCAACGAGAGTACCAAGCACTGAGGGCTTAAAGCACAGATTCCAGGAGTGCAAGCGTATTATTTATTGTGAATGGAATTACCTGGAAAGCTTATGCACAGCAAATGAAGACACCTCACTTTCCACCATTTTGTGTTCATCTGGTTCAGAAACCATCCTTGTAGTTACTTCAGAAATCTCTTCGTCTGCTGACCAGCACTGCACGTCATCAAAATAATCAGGTTCATCATCGTCATCTTCGCCTGATGCAGCCATTCTGCATAAAGAGATATCAAATCAATAATAGCATTATATATTTTAATTAGATGTATGTGTGTGTGATTCAAAATTATGGTGTTTCAAATAAAAGGAAAATTAAAGAACATGCTGCTTTTATTTAGAATAGCCTGTCTGCTAAAATGTTATATATTACACATAACTGAGGTATGGCCACCATTAATTGGCAGAATGCAATTTCAAGAGCAAAAATATTGTACGCAGCAAACATTTGAAACAATGATTTTTTAAAAATAATTCTTGTCCACAACTTAGGAATCCTGGCTAACTTTCCTAGAGAAGTCAAGTCTTTCTATGGATCTGCTACAAGAGTGCAAAGAAACAAAAAACCTTCAAGAACAACCATCGGCAAAACAGGGAAGATCTAATTTGATATTCCTGATAATTCTAAAGTTAATAAAAAAATAAGGACTTCTTTATACTTCATAAAGCACAACAACAAAAAGAAAAAGGAACAAAGCCATTTTCTGCTCTTCAAGTCAAATTTAAAGAAATAAGGGAACAAGCAATTACTTTTGGAAGTGGTGGTAAATCAGAGAGCTGAAAAGCATTAGAATGGTGCACATTTTCTAACCATTTACATTTGGATAGTTACTTTCATCTAAAGAAATCCCAAAGCACTTTAGACACCACACAATGCCACAGTGATATAATGATCTCTGGTGTGGAACATAGTAGCCATTTCATAGCAACTGTAATATTACACACCAGTTTGCCAAAGGAAAGGAAGAAAATGTTTTAGGAAAATATACCAGCATAGCAACTATGGAAATATATAGTACAGATGAGTTGTGGGTTTTTTTGGCTCCCGACTTTAAGGCACATCATTACATATTACAACAGTGCCCAGTGAACGATGGAAAAGGTTAGAGGCTTTCACATGCAAAATATTTTTCCTCTAAGCAAAGGTACACATGTAAAAAAACTGATCTAGCCAGGAATGGTTTTGTTTGTTTAAACTAACTCGGAACCAGCAGACAGCTCTTGTCCCTGGAGTTCTCGGAGGAGTTCTTTCACCCTTTGCTGATTCTCAGATGTCATATGTATGGTCTGCAGAGGCATCCTCGTTTCAGATCTCTGTTTGGTTTGCCCTCCTCTTCTGATAACGCAGTTTGATCTAAAAATTAAAACACCCACACACAAATTCCATGTTTATTTATGTAACTGAAATTATACAGACTAATCAGATTCCAACATCAAGAATCCAACAGAATAATTAAAGTGAGGGCTCCTCCAACACACAGGCACAATGGGACACTTTATTGTGTTTATGTGTCGGAGTGTCTTTAACAACAAATACACTTTTTTTTGTCTCATGTCAGATCCTCAGTGTTTTCAAGTCATTTGGCTAGATAAAATCATCAGTGGTTACAATACAGCCAAGCATGTTTAAGTATAGATTGGCTAGAATACATTTTGGGTAAAAAAAATCTGACAATAATGCATGCACACTAAGATTATACGATAAAAAGACTTTTTGGCAGACCAAAAGCTATCATACATTTGCATTAAAACATGCTTTAAATTGGAAACGTAAAACTTGAGGAGGAGAAGTTAGCTTTAAAGGACTGGTAATTCAATATGCAAAGCAGAACTCTTTGCCTGTAAGTTTAGATTTTTATTTTAACATGAAAATTCACTTTTTCAACATTTACATTTTCATTTTAAATGGAAGATGATTATAAGGCCTGTCCGCTCTTCTTTCTAGAATTTGTACCATCTATTGTTATTTGCCAGTAAGAAGACTGCTACAGACTTAGTGTTACATAGTTGCTGTGGTGAAAATAAGTTGTACCAGAGAGAAAGAGTGCCACTAGGCCACTGCCAAAAGCAGCGGGAAGAGCGGGAGGTATGTGTGTGTAAATCCCAGGGAACTGAGCACAGGGATTGGAGCCAGAGATCCTGAATCCTATTGTGCTTTTCCAACTCCTCTCTCAACTAGCCTTCAGACTTTAAAATGTACAAGCATTTGCTGAGACATCCCACTACTCCATGCTGAGATTTATTTGATGGCTCACTAATTTCTGTAAACCTCACTTAACCTGATTTTACACATGGGGGTAACTTGCTCCGCCCTCACCTGACGGTCAGACCAGAACCAGTGTCTGGGACTTGAAAGCTAGCAATTACAGGCAAAGTTCAGCACCGATCTGGTCATTTTAAAAGCTCCATTTAGACACTACGATTTCACTGTGCATAACAACTACTCAGGGGTTTCCATCTTACTCTCTTCTGAAACATTATCTTCAGTGGCTAACTGCAATGAAAACTACACCAACAATTACTCAGGTAACAAAGCTCTACAAAATGCAGCAAGAACTATCCAAACATGCCTAACTGTGGCAAAATCCCTTGTTTAATTGCAAGAAATACAGGCCCTGATTTGCAGGTTAAGGGAGGCTTTTACATTGGCGCTAACTTGAAAGAGAATAAATACACACACACAAAAAGTATTTAAAGAGCATTCGTCTGTGTTTCTTTTTAAATTATTCTATGTGTATGTGCTTTAATCTAAACTGTTTACCCAGGTTTCTTATTATATAAAATATGTTATCTGGAAACTTTCCCAAGTACAAGAATGCCTATTCTCTTTACATTTCCAAACATTCAAAGGTGTTCAAAAAGGGGATTTGAAGTGTCCCACAAATCTTAGTCTCACAGAAAATGAATAATAATGACCTGGATGCAACTGGTGGTTCCTCAAAGCAGCAAAAGTCATCCCCATCATCCCAAGTTTTGCTTGACCCTTTCTTATTTCCACCAGCATGAGATTTGTTACATTGTCCTCTGCCTCTGCCTCCTCCTCCTCCTCCTCCTCCTCCTCTGCCTCGGCCTCTTCCTCCGCCTCTATTCGGCCTTCCTCTTCTCTTTCCTGCTGAACTCATTTTCTCCTACTAAGGGGGAAAAAAAGGTTAAACAAATATTCTTAAAATTATGCAATACAGTCCATGTTTCTTGGTGCACATCGTACTCTTCTTTATATGGTACAATAAAGAGTACTGTTAACAAATGGTCTATTAGAGAATATGCCTTGTCTAATTCACAGCAAGTGTACTCGTCTACAACAGTTGTTGTAAAATACAAAAGCCATTCTAGTCTATTGTGACAGCAGGTTTTTGCTAAAGTAGCTGTAGTGTCAGTGCTTTCGTTTCTTCATCTGAACAATGAGTCTAGTAACAATGCTTGGTGCTTACCTCTTTTCAGCAGCAGATCTCAGGGCACTTGCAAAATGCGGGTAAGTATTATTAGCCTGATATCACAGGTGGCATAGCTATGGCCTCATGGAGACTTAGAATTCACATCCATTCAGCCAGAGTCCATCGGTGCCGACCCTTAAGCATTCATGAGAGCAAGATGGAGTTTGCACCAACTGAGCTCATCAGGAATTACCCTGCTTGAAATACACAGACCCGATGGAGCTGCATTCATCTTAGGGGGATCAGTGAGAGGCCACAGCCTTCTGTGAGCAGTCTCATGCCTCCTCGGCAGCTTTGGCCCCACTCTTTCGAACATCAATTCCAATGGGGACAAAATGATGGAACTTTCTAGGGCACAGATGACCCAGGGACAACCCTTAAAGGGGATCTCCACTGTGGAGAGGGGTCCAGTCTTTATTACTTTTCCACCCTAAACTTTGCAGGGCTGGGGAGGATGAGGATGCATGTTTCCCTACCTCAGCTCTTCTTTAGCCTACTCACTACCCTAAGTAGATATCCATATTGCTGAATGTCTTCTGGAATCTGGGAGGATGTTGCCACAGACATGATTGTGAACCTCTTCTGTATGGGAGGGAAAGATCTGTAGGTAGAGTCCTGTCCTTTGGGGACATAGCTGGGCTCTCTAAACAGAGATCTAAAGCAATCTGCATGAGGCACTGTAGTCTGGTGGAGAAGACATGAGTCTAACCATACCTCTCAACCTGGCCATTACATGACATAAGCCATTAAAAACCTATGATAGAAGACCAAAAAGTGGAACATCTGTATTTTGTTGTATCCCAACATAATTAACACCCTATAATAGCTGTTCACTGTAACATAGATTTTACAGGAGGTTCTCTCATTGTGGAATTCAATAAGCCAGTTTTTAAAAAAGAAAACGGCAAAGACAAATGCCATGACATGCGATCACAAAGAGCCTTCACTTGGCAATTATCCAAACCCATGTTATGCTGTACCAATGCAGCACATCTGGGGAAGACGCTCTATGTCGATGGGAGAGAGCTCTCCCGTCAGCATAATAAAACCACCTCAGTGAACAGCAGAAGTTAAGTCGGTAAGAGAAGTTCTCCTGCCGACACAGTGCTAGGCACCCGAGCGCTTTTGTCGGTGGAACTTATGTTGCTCGGGGGGGGTGGGGGGGGTTATTCATACCCCGAGTGGCATAAGTTTTGGTGATATAAGCTGTAGGGCAGACACAGCCTTAGTCTACAATAGAGTTTTATAATGGAAACGAGTCACTATCACAGCTAAGCAGAGACTGTTGCCCCTCCACAGTGGAGGAGGGAGCGCGTATGTGGGCAGCATTGCTGTAAGGCCACGCTAGAGGGGTACGAGGCCTGAGCAGCTCACCCAGCAGGAGCACTGGGTACAAGCAAAGGTGCCTGATGCTGGTCACGGCCACTGCTGGGGCTGACATGTCAGTGGGTTAAGACACCTTCCGGGGCCGGGGGAGGGGGTGAGTTCACATCCAGCACAAGACATAAAACCGACTTAATCACCCCCCAGTGACACCACAGCCCCATTTGGGACCCCCACCCTCCACCACGACCCCACCCATAACACCCCCTACGAAACCCCCCCCCCGCCCTACACCACGACCCCACCCATAACACCCCCTACGAGACCCCCTCCCGCCCTGCACCACGACCCCACCCATAACACCCCCTACGAACCCCCCCCCGCCCTGCACCACGACCCCACCCATAACACCCCCTACGAGACCCCCTCCCGCCCTGCACCACGACCCCACCCATAACACCCCCTACGAGACCCCCTCCCGCCCTGCACCACGACCCCACCCATAACACCCCCTACGAGACCCCCTCCCGCCCTCCACCACGACCCCACCCATAACACCCCCTACGAGACCCCCTCCCGCACCACGACCTCACAACCCATAACACCCCCTACGAAACCCCCCCCCGGCCCTGCACCACGACCCCACCCATAACACCCCCTACGAGACCCCCTCCCGCCCTGCACCACGACCCCACCCATAACACCCCCTACGAAACCCCCCCCCGCCCTACACCACGACCCCACCCATAACACCCCCTACGAGACCCCCTCCCGCCCTGCACCACGACCCCACCCATAACACCCCCTACGAGACCCCCTCCCGCCCTCCACCACGACCCCACCCATAACACCCCCTACGAAACCCCCCCCCGCCCTGCACCACGACCCCACCCATAACACCCCCTACGACCCCCCCACCCTGCACCATGACCCCACCCATAACACCCCCTACGAGACCCCCCCCGCACCACGACCCTACCCATAACACCCCCTACGAACCCCCCCCCGCCCTGCACCACGACCCCACCCATAACACCCCCTACGAAACCCCCCCCCGCCCTGCACCACGACCCCACCCATAACACCCCCTACGAAACCCCCCCCCGCCCTGCACCACGACCCCACCCATAACACCCCCTACGAAACCCCCCCCCGCCCTGCACCACGACCCCACCCATAACACCCCCTACGAGACCCCCCCCCGCCCTGCACCACGACCCCACCCATAACACCCCCTACGAGACCCCCTCCCGCCCTGCACCACGACCCCACCCATAACATCCCCTACGAAACCCCCCCCCCGCCCTGCACCACGACCCCACCCATAACACCCCCTACGAGACCCCCTCCCGCCCTGCACCACGACCCCACCCATAACACCCCCCACCCCTTAGGCCCCATACGGGACAACCCCTCACCCCACAGCCCGCCCATGGGACCAGACCGAGCCCCACATAACACGCCCGTGGGGGACACGCCGCCCGGTGGGGCTCCCCCCACTTAACCTACCTGTCACCACAGGTTCCGAAGCCGGCCCTGCGCAGGCACCACCGACCCGGAAGTGAAATCCCTTCTGCTTCCGGTGCAAGAGTCAATCTGTCCCCATAGCAACCGCGGACACCGCGTCCCTGGCATGGCCGGTGAGAGCCCCGTGCCCCACACATCCCCCCGCCCCCGCACCCCGGGCCAGAGCCCGACCCCCCGGACCTGCACCCCTCTGATCCCCGCTCTCCGAGCCCGCTCCCCCCCTGCCCGACCCCGACCCCCCCTCCAGAGCCCGCTCCCCCCGGGCCCCCAACAGCCCCCTGACCCCCCCCTCTCCGAGCCCGCTCCCCCCGGGCCCCCAACAGCCCCCTGACCCCCCCTCTCCGAGCCCGCTCCCCCCGGGGCCCCAACACCCCCTGACCCCCCCCTCTCCGAGCCCGCTGCCCGACCCCCCCCTCCAGAGCCCGCTGCCCCCGGGCCCCCAACACCCTCCTGACCACCTCCTCTCCGAGCCCGCTCCCCCCGGGCCCCTGAGCCCCCCCTCCAGAGCCCGCTGCCCGACCCCGACCCCCCATCCAGAGCCCGCTCCCCCCGGATTGTGTCATGTGGTGAAACCTCCCGGAATCCCTCCCACCAAAATTGGCAACCCTGAGCCCATGGCGACGTGACAATGGCAACCCGGGACCGAGGCACAGAGAAGCCGCGAGCTGCTGGGTCCCGCCGCACAGGCTTTAGAGCAGAAGTTGCCCCGCAGCTTGTTGAGCAGGTAGCATGGTGTTTGCTCAGGGCCCTACGCAATTCTGAGCAGCGCACCCCGTGCTGGCCTGTGTGCGGGGCTGCCTCGGAGAAGTGCCCCGCACACAATTGCCCGTACCCTATTACTGGCTGGATAAAGCCTTACACCAGGGTAGGCAACCTATGGCGCGGGTGCCAAAGACGGCACGGCACGCGAGCTGATTTTCAGTGGCACTCACACTGCCCGGGTCCTGGCCACCGGTCCGGGGGGCTTTCCGTTTTAATTTAATTTTAAGTGAAGCATCTTAAATATTTTAAAACCCTTATTTACTTTACACACAACAATAGCTTGGTTATATATTATAGACTTATAGAAAGAGACCTTCTAAAAACGTTAAAATGTAGCACCGACACGCGGAACCTTAAATTAGAGTGACTAAATAAAGACTGGGCACACCGCTTGTGAAAGGTTGCCGACCCTACCATCATCTAGGCTCTGGCTATATTTACTATCTTGTGTGTGAACCTCATTCACTCATTGGCTCCAGGGTTGCCAATTTTAGTGGGAAGTTTCATCACATGACATAATAGTTAACTGAAGATTAATCTTCAATTCCTGAACACTCCAGGACAACCCTGGAGCATTGGCAATATGAAGCCCACCTTTTAACCATCCCACAATTGCATTTGATAGCTGCAGAAGGCTGTGCTTTTGGCGTGGTGGGTCCTAAAGGGTGGAACGCGCTGTCTGAAACATCTGGTTCTAGTCAACGCTCCCCCCCCATTTCACATTTTTTATTTCAAAGTATTTTTTTTATTGTGATTACTGTTGGGCCTATGTTTATTACATTTTCCCCACTATCTGTTTTTCCCCTTCTTTTTGTACTGGATGCTAACACTTGTGTCTGCCCTGAATGTTGAGTGTTTCTTTTCATTATATTTTTCTTGTATTTTAATTTGTTCTCATTAATTTGTATCATGCAGTACCCTAGGTGCCTTGGAGGAGGAGGAATATGGACATTTTATAAGTACAATTATATTATTGATTGATTCTAGTTTGTTTAAAGGCTTGGATTCCAAAATGAAAGTAAAATAATGACACACTTTTTTTTTAATAGGTCCTGAAGTTTATAGAATATCTTTTGTATTTCCAAATAATGACAAATATGGTAAGAAATTCTTGAGAGTTAATGCTTATTTATTCTTGTTGACTGCAATTTAAAAAAAATTATAAAATATCTCAGCACTAGGGTGACCGGCTAGCAAGTGTGAAAAATCGGGACACATTTTTTGGCAAGGGAGGTGGTATAGTTGGATATAGACAAAGCCCCTAATATTGGGACATCTAGTTATCCTCATTAAAACCCAGTTTATGGTATAAAAAATGTGCAATATACCAACTTAATTGCCATGACAGAGGCCAGATTTTTAAACCAAAATGCTTTCTTTAAAAGGGAAAAGAAAATGTTTCAACAATACGTCTTGCTTACTGTTAAAACTAAAATCCCTAAAGATTTGTGGAAACTACTCTAAGTGAATTTATTTTTTCCCCATTCCTCCAGTTATTCCAAACCTTAAGACTTTGTTTACCTAAAACACCATTGCTTTGGTTGAGAAAACTAGATGGAACTACTTTCAGGGCAAAAAATCTGGCTCCATTGAAGTCAATGGCAAAACTCCAACTGACCTCAGTGGGGCCAGGTTTTGATTCTGAGAGTTTACCATCTCAAACCCCAATCCTGCAATCAGCTCTGCACAGGGAGACTCCTGCACCTGTACGAAGGTCCATTGATGTCAGTGGGGTTTGCACTGATGCGGCACTCCACTCACACTGATCTGATTTCAGGATCAGGACCACACTCAGCCAGTGGAGTCAATACTACATGATGCAAAGCACATTCTCTGGTAAGGCCTAATTCTGCTTCCATTGAAGTCAGCAGTGAAAATCTGTTGACCTCAGTGGTGCAAGGTTAGGCTCACAGACTCAGGTGTGGCTCCTTTGTTAGTCCATATTGGTCAAGAGAGTGGAAGAACATATCTGAGAATTCAATCTGAATTTCCTGCATGGCAGCATAGAACTTTATTATTGTAGGCCACCGAATTGTCCTAAATTTGAGTGGCACTGATAACTGCGAATATAGAGACATAAGAACGGCCATACTGGGCCAGACCAAAGGTCCATCTAGCTCAGCATCCTGTCTTCTGACAGTGGCCAATGCCAGGTGCTTCAGAGGGAATGAACAGAACAGATAAATCATCAAATGATACATCCCCTGTCATCCATTCATAAAATTTAAGGCCAAAAGGGACCATTCTGATTATCTAGGCCAGGGGTGGGAAAACTTTTTGGCCCGAGGGCCACATCGAGGAATAGAAATTATATGGTGGGCCATGAATGCTCACAAAATTGGGGTTGGGGTGCGGGAGGGGGTGAGGGCTCTGGTTGGGGGTGCAGGCTCTGGGCTGGGGATGAGGATTTTGGGGTGCAGGAGGGTGCTCTGGGCTGGGATCGAGGGGTTTGGAGAGTGGGAGGGAGATCAGGGCTGGGGCAGGGGGCTGGGGTGTGGGGAAAGGCTCAGGGGTGCAGGCTCTGAGTCGCACTTACCTCAAGTGGCTCCCGGAAGCAGTGGCATGTATGTCCCTTCTCCGGCTCCTATCTGGAGGCGTGACCAGGCGGCTCTGCACACTGCCCCATCGCCAGGCACCGCCCCTGTAGCTCCTATTGGTGCGCTTAGGAGCTGGAGCGGGGCCATGCCGCAGCTTCCAGGAGCAGCGTGGAGTGGCCCCCAACCCAGCGCCCCGGCCGGAGCTGACCTTCTGCATAACATGCATGACCCCCCACATATCCTGTAGGAAACAATCCTGCACAGGGCGTGAAATGGATTAAATAATAATATAATAATTGCTATCTCTGACCTAATAGGTCTTTTGCATCTTTAACTTCTAGAGATTTAGTCAAAGATTGAAGTTTTTTGGTTAAACAACGCCTGATTCAAATGGAAGTGACTGTTTGAATTTCAATAGATTGAAAGTAACAGGGTTTCTCTGACTCCTCATTTGCTTCACTTGTTTTAGATGGTGAGTGTATAAGAACACCTGATGGTGCTCTTGAGAGGCATGGAGATGGAGTTCATACCACCCCTAATGGAATTACTTACACGGGAAACTGGAAGAATGATAAGGTAATTTAAAAGTTCTTTATATAAAACTTCTGTGGAGCTTCCATGTAACATTAATGAATATTCTATTGTTTCCCACTGGTTATCTAGTTTTAAAAAATAAGCCTTGGATTGTCTCTGAATTACTGAGACAAAATGAGTAAATATAGGAAAAGTTGGTTTTTGTTATTGAGAAAACATTTGGTGCTACAGAGTGTGTAGCCCCTGTAACTAGACAAACAACAATGCAATTAGAGGGGAGCCTCTCCTGGAAACACTGGGCTTGGCATGGCATTCTTTTCAGTCTGTTGGGTTTTTTTAAAGATAATTCAGTAAAAAAGCTACATTAAAAGAATGGTAAACAAAGGGAAACTGACCTATCGATTTTGATTGTCCAAGCTGAGAGAAATGCAAGAGTAAACAGAGCATCAACAGAAACAAGTAAACTGTTAAGGTTTTGTAGTAAATGCAAGTTTGATGAAGCTGAGGTATGTATGGCTTATGGGGTGTGTATTGTATTGCTTTTGGGGTATGTATTGCTTGGAGTGCATTGTTGACACCATTGTAGGCACTATGACGTTAGAAAGAAATGCACATGCCTTTTCCCTTAACTTATTTCCATTCTATTAAGGTTTGGGATGAGAGTTTAAAAGCTGAAGCTCTCTGCTGTATGGACACAAGATCCTATGACACTTTTCATAAGAGATGGGTTTACTGTATAGTTATCTTGGCCAAAAACGTCTGAGACCCCTCTGCAAACCTTCCACAACTGAGCCTGGGTAATCCCTAAAGAGTATTAGGTGCCCTGACAGTTTTTATTTAATAATGTAGCACATTCAAAGAAAATTATCTGAAGACACTGGTATACACCAGTATTTTAAGAATAAGTAGTAATCCTCTTCCTCAATTCCTTGTTAAACATAGATGAATGGCATTGGAAGGCTTGAGCATCCTTCAGGGGCAGTTTATGAAGGCGAGTTCAAGGACAACATGTTTCATGGACTAGGAACCTATTCGTTTCCAAATGGCGCAAAGTACATTGGAAATTTCAATGAAAACAAGTAAGCTTAACGCCGAAGACACAAGAGTTGTTTAGGCTGCTCCCTCCAAGTATGTGGGTTTTAATACTGCAAGCTACTAAATCTCCACACAACGTTGACCGAATGTGGGAGTAGATTTCTCTTGCCAGTGAAGGATGAGGCCATCTTGAAATGTTTAATTTCGTAGGGCATGTCTTACTGAGCATTTGCAAGTTGGGGTGTAAATCTGCATCGCTGCAGCACACTGTGCACTAACTGTCTGTGTGGACCCTGCTTCTGTGCGCTAAAAGTTCCTTAGTGTGCATTGATGTGCAGCAGTTTGAAGCTGCAGTACTAGGAAACTTGTAACATGCAGGAGGGTCTACAAGGGCCCGCTGAATCATTGCAGATTGACACCCCAGTTTGCCACACAGTACCTGCTTATTTAGATAAACTACTCATACAGACATGGCCATAGATTCATAGTGTTTAAAGGTCAGAAGGGATTAATGTGCTAGATTAAAAAGACCTTTAGCACCAGTATTTTCTCCCTGTCAGGGTACTTATACACTGTAATTAAGTCACCTCTCAGTTTTCTTTTTGATAAGCTAAACAGATTCTTTAATTGTCTCACTGTCAGGCATTTTCCCCAGCTTAGAAATCATTTGTGTGGTTCTTTTCTGCACCCTCTTCAATTTTTCAACTTTCTTTTTAAAATGCAGACAGCAGAACTGGATGCTGTATTTCTGTATTCATCTCTTCAATGCTGTATACAAAGATTAAGTCATCTCATCACTCCCTTGTTTACACATCCAAGGATAGCATTAGCTGTTTGCCAGAGCATCACACTAGGAATTGGTGTGGAGTTACTTCTGTGTTATGATCCTTTTCAAAGTCGCTGCTTTACAGGGTCCAATCCTCCAGCCAGTGCTTCATTTGTGCCAGACTTGCCAGCACCTCTAGGTTTGAAAGTTCATGGCCCTGGCACCCCTGGGCTGGCTGCATCAGTTATGAATGTAAAAAAATTGCTTGAGCCCCAGCACCTCTCATAACAAATTAAGCACAGCCCCCAGTCTGTAGGTATGGCCTGCATTCCTTATTCCTAGATGTTTTAAGACAGAAGTTTAGATTCCAAAGTGATGAGGAAATGCTGCATCTGGAGGTTTTTTTTTTTTTTTTATCGTTCAGATGAATGGAAAAGCTGTTGTAGTACTGACCTTATAAAACATCAGCTGAGTCGGTTGATGCAGGGCTGTGAATGAGGGGTTTTGTATGAGGAAGAGATTGTATGTCCCTGGAACACAAAGTGGATCTTGATTTCATAAGTGGATCTAATTAAAAAATTGACTTTAAAACTGACATCAACAGTGTTCAGATTCATTCTCCTTAAATGAGTCTCGGCAAATTTGCTCAGGTTTGAAGCTAATACAAGATTATTATTTTTTAACTACCACCACTTTTAGGGGCGGTGGGTCCCAGGAGGGGGCAGTCAGGGGACAAGGAGCGGGGTGGGGGTTGGATGGTCTGTTGATCTATCTAGGTATTTCTAGAGCTCTCATCATTGTATTCACAGCACGTTGATTGTATTCTCCATTAACAGATTGGTTTTATACTGTTACAGGCTGGAAGGTGAAGGAGAATTTATAGATACTCAAGGCCTGGAATGGAGTGGCACATTTCATTACACAGCAGCACCAGGACTGAAGCTTAAGCTGGAAATGTAGCTATTTTGCACTCAAGGTAACATGCAGTAAATACTGTTCTTATGCTGCATTTTGACGTACTAGTTGTAACCAAGGTTTACAACAGCACTGATGTCTTAACATATTTATTAGAAATAATTTCCCAGGCTACATACTGTAAATAAAATTAACCAAACTAAACATTCCATTGTTTTCCTTTTCATTATGAAGTTCCATTTTGTGGACGTCTAACAAATGATGTGAAACAATGGGGGTGAATTTAAAACCAGAGCAGTTAATGACTGTAAATAGTCTTTAGAATAATTTAGTTATTAAATCTCAGGGAGACTGTCAGGAATTTCAGCAAGTTTGAGTTTCAAACGAAAACAGGACTCTGAAGATGCCATTCATTAATAAGAAGAGCCCCTTTTATACTGAAGTTGTGCAAGTTTCAGAGAAAACCAGCAACTCCCACACGCAGCAGCACTCACAACCATGCGCAAACACAGCATGACTGCACTTGCACGAAGTGCCACTAGTGCACCACTGCGGTGCCAGCATATGCAAGTGTAGCGCTACAGTCAGTCCTCCCGATACAATCCCATAATGCTCCTGGTCACACTTCTGTAACAGCTCAGCGCTTTGGCTCCATCACCTGCCACGCTACTCACCTGGCTGCACACAGGCTTTGGAACAGACGAGGCCGTCTGTAGCAGATCTCAGTGCCACCCTGATCCCTCATGGAGTTCTAGTACAATTCAAATTGTATTTTACATTTTTATTTGGCTTTGATCAGCACAGAGCTCTTTACAGAACCGTACACATTTTGGTTTACAGTTTAAAAAAGAAATGTTGAAAAGTGGGACCAATTACTCAACACCTGAAAAAACAAGAGAGCGTAATAAGCTCATGCACTACCTCCTCCTGCAGATACAGTACACTGCAGCACATGAATGCTCTTACTTCACGGGGGCTGGGAGTGGCATCTCAGTGAGGCAGCTGCGTCTCCTACTCCTGAGGTCTGACAAACAGGGAGCAGAAAAAGGCACATTGAGTAACAACATATACAAGACAAACCCCCAGCCCAAGTACATCCCAGCGTTCTCCATACCTCTCCAGGACCCCATTGTCCCGAACGATCTGGGCTTTCCACTGCATGAGGTGGGGCAGAGGACGTGAGGGTGGAGAAAGAAACGGACACAAATGGACCCAGTTTGATCTCCTGCAGGAGCCAGGTCCAGACCAAACTGCCAGATCAGCTGAACAACCATACACTCTAATCCACCAATGAAAGAAATCAACAGGGGAGAACAAGTGTGCACCACAATGCCCGTGCATAAAAAGAACAGCAGTAAGTAACTGATGAGGACAGAAAGAAGCAGATCCAGGAAAATGTGAGATCAGAATGTATTTGAATGCTGTTCCTTGCTAAAAATCAAGGTTTGGAGCAAATTCATACCTAACCTGTTTTGAAAAGCCCAAGCTCTGTGTCAGCTGTTTGCAAACAGGACATGCTGATCTGGGATAAAGCACAGAGGGGTGCCGCACTTTAGAAAATGTAAAAACTCTATTGACTCATCCCCAGTCCTGGTGTTTGATGGTATTTCCCAAGCTATAGCCATATCAATAGATGTCAGAAGCGGCAGTCTCAGTGGGCTGCGACTCCAGGTCTATGGCACCGATTGGCTGCCCATAGCATATTGTTCCAGCTGGCTTTCAAGACTGCAAAGCCAGGTTTGCCCAAATAGAGAACGTCTGGTGAGCTTATGGGTCTTCAAGAGAGTCGCCAGGTAGTGGCAGGGTTTTGATGTCCAGCTAGTGACAGACCCCAAGCTGCTCATTATGTTCACATACACCTAAGACCTAGACAATGTTCCCCTTATATGCCCAGGATTGCTCATGTGCCAGATGTGATTTAAACCTACGGCAGGATATGCAGCAGAGGAGCCCTGGTGGTGCCTCATACCTTACTGATGAGCCCTGCTGACCACCTAGATTTTCCAGGAATTGGAATGATACAGAGACACACATGGGGCCTGCTTGCTTCAGCACAGAAATTAGCCTCTAGTGCTGATCCACAATTGCAAACTGTATTCAAGTGTGACCTAAGGAATGGCTGGCCCAGTTACTTGCCAGGCGTCTCACATACAGCCCAGGACCGTCTCTGTAACCAGAGAGGCACTCACTGGAGCTGAAGGCCAGGTTACCGATGCCATCTGATAAAGAACCAATTTTTAGGAGACAGCTATTTGTTCAGAAAGGTCTCCAAAAAAAGACTTCTGGCTCCCCCAGGAGCTTTGGAAAGAAGTCATTCTTGTGGCAGGAGCTTATACTTAGCAATGTTGCCAACTCTCGTGATTTGGGGTGTTTTACTCAAAGCCACAGCTCCTGGGGAGAGGTGATGAAGTGACAATCAGCTTTCATTAAAACAAAAATGATACTAAATTTTTAGCCCTCGTGGCTGTGGGGAAAGGCTTGATAAATATGACCCCTAAAGCTCAAAAACTAGAAGGTGAATTAAAACAACCCAACATTTACCATTTGTTAAAAGTCTCGTCATTTCTAAGCAAATCTTGTGATTTTGGGGGCCTGGCTCATCATTTATGACTGCTCAGGGCTGGTGATACTGCAGTTCTTATCTTGGGTACTGCAAGGAACTCTGTAAGGAATTCCACAGCTCTCTTCCTTGCGTGGTCTCCACATTTCTATCTTGATGCACAGCCATCCGTCTTGCTCAACAGCTCATAGACTGTGGAACTGCTGGTCAGGAATTTTCTGACAAAGCAAGAGTTTCGTCAAAACCAGAAATGTTTAGTGGAAACCTCTTGAGTTTGACAAAACTGTTGTCAAATCACAGGCAGGACTTCTGGCTTGTTTCCTGGAGTGCCATTGGGGACCCTGGCTTCTAGGGTCTGCCGCTCCAGGGCTGCCCTGGAGCTGGAGCCAGCGGGAGCCCTGGCAGCTGCAGACTGAATTAGACACTTTTCTTATTGGTTTCACCACTGCTATTCACTACAAGCAGCCATGCAACTGACAAGAATCATGTCAGTTTCATAAGTTGCTGCCAAGATCTGGGGATGCATCAGTGTTTCTGAAATGAGTATTTCATGGAATTCCCAGCTTGTGGTTTTGGGCCGAACTGGAACGAGACCAAATGTCACAATATCCGGCAAATCGGGAGTTCTGTGTTTGGGCCAGGGCAGCTCGACTGCTGATGTCATCGGGCTCCTGGGTCTGTGAGTGTGCTGCATCCTGAGGCTGCTGGAAGTGTGTGTGGGGGTTTCTGGGGCCATGTGCCCCCAAGTCCTAGCTTTGTGGGGATTGGCGTAGAAGAGGGCTCAGCCACCTGCTGCTCATGAATACTGCTGGCAGTGGCTTCTGCTATGTCTCTGCCCTCTGGAAGATGCTCCCCCTGGGAAGTTCCATACAGTGCTTGAGTTCCGGGAAGCATTCACTCTTCCCCTTCTGGGCTATACACCTGCTGTGCATGGGCCCACCGCCAGCAAGTCTCTGTGTCCTACATTCTTGATTTAAACAAGGCATTGTCTTTTTGCAGGCCTGCTAATAACTTCGGAGTCGGCCTCCCCCTGTCCTTGAGGCTGTTGCTCAAAGCCTTTTTTTCACTCAAAGCCACTTACTTTGCTCCACAGTGTTTGTACTCAAGTGGGCTGCACAGTTCTGAATTTCAGTTACCTCTGCCTGAAGGGTGCCTCTGGACCAGACTTCATCCTGTAGCTGCAAAAGCAAGTTCTTCTTTTCTTTGTTGTTCATCACTGCTATCCTGGGCATTGTTGCTTCTACTCGGGCTGCTACCGCAGACTGACTCACTGGAATGACAGAAATCCTTTCCTGATCCCTTCAGGTTTGAGATTAGTTGCCCCCCTTGCCCCCAAGCGTTGTGAATTTCCGCAGGGTCTCTCGAGCGAGTGCTGCAGAGCAGTAATGGGACAGAGGTGGAGCGCTGCTAATCCAGTCCCCCTTCACTATTTTCTGTTGGAAATTTATCACCGTCTAAGGAGAAACGGAAAATAAATGGTTGCTGCTCCGCTGTGCTGCCACTCACCCTGCTGGTGCTGCCCTCAGTCTTCATGTCTACACTGCAATTAAAAACCCACAGCTGACCCATGCCAGTTGACTCCGGCTCACGAGACGTGGTTGTTTAACTGGGATCAGGCTGGAGCTCAGGCTCTGGGACCCTGCTAGGGCCACACCTGCCTTTGCATGCACGAACAAGGGAGGAGAAGGTGCAAGGAGCCTCTCCTGCCCTCTGCACCCCTAGGAACAACAGAGTCAGTGCTACTGTGGGATAGGGAGGAGGTGGGGGCCATTTTCTACTCGCCTACCCCGCCGAGTCCAGCCAAGCTGGAATGGAAGGCATGCTGAACCCTCTAAGCCTGGTGGAGTTCTGCAGCCCCAGACAGAAACAAGGCTGTTGCTTCAGGCCCTGGGTTAGCGCACTTTCCAGTGTGACAAAGAGTCCTTCTGCAAAAACGTACAATTCTAATGTAAAAAAAAAAAAAAATCAGCATCATCTTCTGCCAAACACCCCGTCCTGAGTTACCCACGGGGATGTGACCTGGAGCTTACATAATTAGAAGGCATTTATTATGCCTGCGTTTAAAATGAGTGATTAGCATGTGACGGTCCCATTCTGGGAAACATCAGATACATATCAGGCTACCATAGCGTTCATCTCTTTTTTGTGCAGTCCCAACTCAGACAAGCACCAGCACTGAAGGAGCTTTTACCTAGCCTTGGGTAAGTTTAACATGTCCTGAGCTTCGGGTCTAGAATTGTTTTCATAATGGCATTTTTCATGCTAGTGGGAAAAGCTAGTGGCATGTGTTTATTAGGTGTTGGATTTGCAGCACATAAGCAGGTAGTGAAGATATTTTCTAAGAGCAAAAATCATTCCTCAGTTGTTTAAATTCACTGCAATTATTTCTGGCTAATTTCTTTTCTTGCCTATGCAGTTTCCCAGATTGCCAAACAAACTTTTAAAGATATATTTGTATCTAAACTATCAGAGTTAGCAAAATTGAGATCTGAATTGGAAGGCATGCTCATTTGAAATATATGTATGTAGATAAAATTAGAATTAGCCAGACTCTAGGGGTAATATGATACAGGAAATAATTTGTTTTTTACCCTCTGAGGAAATGTATGCTCTTTATGGCCACCGGATGACTAATAGAACAATCAGTTGTAAAATGGGAACTATGCAAATAAGGTTGCGGATAGATTCTGACACAATATATTTGGGAACTAGATTTGTTAAAGAAGGCAACACACTGAAGATCTCTTGGGGAGCAAAGGGAAAAAAAATGATTACCAACAAAAATGGATAACTTGCTTTCCTTTGTATTTAGTACAGTGAAGTCATGATTTCAGAAACTGAATGTGACCAAAAGCCAAACGAATAGTAGCCATGCAGTCAGCATATTAAGTCTAGCTTGGGTTGAAACTTTATCACTAATGTATTGATGCTTATGCTTTGTCATTTTTTTTTTTTTAAACCTGATCATTTCCCTAATGTGTGCCATCCTGAGCCCCAGGCTGCATATTGGTAGAAAGGCAAGTACACCATTGCTGCAGAAGCTGTGGTTCATAGAAGGGAGTGGGGGGTTATGCACCCTCTTCCCGGCTCCAGATCCATGCACAGAGGGAGTATTTCATGCATAGATCGCTTCCTTTCAGTGTTGTCTCTGCAGCAGCACTTTCTCCCTCCGTGGATAGCCCAGGGATTGACAAGAGCATAGGGTGAGCTGGGATCATAGGAAAATTCCCATGCTGCCCTGTGTCTCAATGCCCCACATTCGATCTGCTGAGAAGTCGATGCAGACTTCTGCTGCGTTAACTTCTGCACAATGACTCCTCTGTTGTGGGGAGGAGGGGAAGTTCCAGGGGCCGTCACTAGTGGAGCAGGCCATGGCAGGGCAGCTCCATTGGAAGCTGGAGAGGTAGGAGGCCAAGGCTGCCAGAGCTGGGGCAGGACAGACACGGCTACAGATGGCTTTGGTTCCTGGGATCTCTGCCGATTTGGGGGATGTGTTGATTTGAGGGGCAGAACCCGTTCTTTCCCTGGGGAGGAGGGAAAATGCCACTCCTTGCCCCCATAGTGTGATGTGGCAAAACTCAGAGGAACCTGATTTTAGCTCCCTCTCTGAGGCCTTCCTGCGGGGTGTCTGCAGGACGAGGCGAGCGTCCCTCAGTGACAGCTGCAGCCAAAGGGCTGCAGAGCATCAGGCAGAAAAAGCCTTCCTAGCCCAATTTCTTGCTCGCACTGAACTGTCCCTTTGCTATATCAGGTTTGCCATGGTCGGTCCCTGCGTTACCCTGGGCTGGGATGTTCTGGAGCGGCCCCATCATTGGGCTCTCTGAGCAGCACCTGGCGAGTGTGGCAAAATAGGAACAACAAGCTAAGTCGCTGCCTTCCTTGTCCGTTTGTAGGAGAAGCAGCTTGATCAGCCAATTGTGTGAGTGAGAGAAAGCACGATTGTGTCTAGGGGGGAAACTAAACTGCAGAGATGAGCTCTGCATTTCGTTGTGAAACTGGCCCAGTCCATGGTCGTCAGCTCTCCTGGTAGCACGTCCCATTGTCCAGCTCCTGGGAACGTTTTGAGCCCCATGCTGGGGTCAGCGGGCCCCTCCCATTGGCCGGCAGTTGCATTGTTCCAGTAGAATGTGGCTGAGGTGAACGGCTGTGGTCTTGCAGCACTGGTGGCAGAGCCTTGTCCCTGGAGAATTCTTTCCAGCAGAGCCAGACCATGCCACGCCGGTCTCGCTGCTCCCCTAGGCCCCGGTGGAAGGAGTGGGCTGGGCGGGGTCGTTTGAGCTTTGGGTGGGTGATGAACGTGGAGAGTTACTATGTTCCCCGAGAGCAAGGGTGTGGAATGCCTGGCCGGCCGGCGAGACTGAACCTAGCGCTGGTGACACGCTGACATTGCACAGTGTGAATTTTCATTTAAAAAAAAAAATGTTTCTAGTGTTAATAGGTGCAAAACCAAAAACCACCCAACAAAAAACCTTCCTCCTGGGAGCTGGCAAGTGAGGTGACCCTTGGAAATCATGACTGCTGAGGCGAGTCCTACCAACAGTACAGCAAAGCATCCTCCGGGATGGAATGCTCCAGTTGCACCTACATTTCTTTGATGTATGCAGGCACTACCACTTGGAGACAGGATTTGAAACAGCAGCTTACACATGAAGGATCCCATTTCCTATGACTACTTCCCTGAGCCACCCAGTTCCTTTTTTTCAAAGCCTTTTCCATACTGTAGGAAGGAGGTAGAAGATATTCAGCAAAATCAAATGAATTGGCTTGGACAAAGAAATAGACACACATACTGTTACAACAGAAATTATCAAGGGATAAGAACTCCTAATACTAAGAAAACAAATAGAACCAGAAGATGAGGGTCAAACCCTGCTGTTCTGCGTCAGTCCTAATTGACAAAAGAGGAGAGTCTTGCCTGAATCAGTGCTGAATAAGGACTGATGGATTTTGCCCTGTGTATTGAACAATGCAGGAGAAATAGGGACAGAGAGACAATGTTCTATGTTACTGAGTCCAGGAGTAATCCTTGAAGGCTGGAAAGCATCCAACATAATTCAATTATTTAATGAAGAACCTAGGGACACATCAGGAAATTATAAACTGCAGTTACATGTCAAATGAAAGACAGCTGCACTGCTAGAATGGGGAGGATTCTCTGGCCCTATTTAGACATTGTTAACCTATTTTGCAGAGGGCCCTGAAGGAAGCAGGTGGGGTGGTGCAGAAGGGTGGATAGGTTCTGGGCAGTGCCCTCTCTCTGTCTCCTTGCTGCAATCCCACTCGGGCCTCTGCTCCGCAGAGCACAGAAACTGCTATGGCCAATGCCAGCGGCCCTTCTGCAGCTGTGCAAGGCCTGTCTTTTACGGGAGGCCAGACTAGTTGATCACAATGGTCCCTTCTGGCCTTGGGATCTATGACTCTAAGCTTCTTGCTCCTTGCTCCACCCCAGTGCAGCCATCCAGGAGCTGGATATCATTTTCTCCACAATGAAAAACTGTTGTTAAAATAAAAGTTAAAGTTGCTTACGGACACCATGCATGCACCCAAACAGTACAAGCAAGGAACTGTCCAGGGGAGGGATCCTTCTTTAACATACCTCCGCCCTATGCGTCACATTGATACTCTTATTGACAGACTCCACCCCTCTATCAATCAGTCCCACGCACCTGCAACATACACATTAACACAAATGCACTACATTCCCTCTCCCCAATCTCACCTTACAGTTAAGCTAAGGCATGTCTACACGACAAGTGCTACCGCAGCACAGCTGTAGCACTGTAGACACTTGTTTCAGTGAGGGTACGTTTTTTTTCCATCACTGTAACAATTCTAGCTCTTGTGTACCTCCCAACACGTCAAGTGGCTAAAGTGGGCTGGGTCCTGATGGGCTGGGAGGCCTGCAGGTGGGGGTGACAGCGCAAACCCATCCTGCACTCATCCCACAGCAGCAGCTCCTGCTGCTCCTGTCCTGCAGGGCTAGCTGGGCTTGGCTCCCTGCTCCAGGTGTTGCAACCTGGTCCCTAGCTCACAATGCCTCTCAGGTTTGGCCCAGCCCTCTTGCCGGAACGTGGCCAGACAAGATCTGAGTGTGTGGTGTTGCGACCTGGCACATGGGATTGCAATGCCATTCATTTCAATTTGGCCTTGCCGCCTCCCATCAGGGGGGCCAGGTGAAACCCTGTGTGTCAGGGACCAGATTGCAATGCCCAGAGTGGGGACCTGATCCCAGCCAGTCCTGCAAGATAGGAGCCTCTTCAGCTAGGAGAGGCAGTTTTGTGGGTCAAAGCGGGACAGTCCCATGAAACCCAGGACTGTTATGCTCCCAGCATATAAACAGAGATGTTAGATACAGTACAAACATAAAGCATTCTTGTTGGAAGGTTGTAATGTAACATGACTTTATTTCTGAGGGCTTGTCTTCACTACCCGCCGGATCGGCGGGTAGCAATCGATCTTTCGGGGATCGATTTTTCACGTCTCGTTTAGACGCGATTAATCGATCCCCAAAAGCGCTCCCCGTCGGCTCCGGAAATCCACTTCATCGAAAGGTGGAAGCGGAGTCGACGGGGGAGCGGCAGCGATCGACTCACCGCCGTCCTCACGGCCAGGTAAGTTGATTACGATACGCCGACTTCGGCTACGTTATTCACGTAGCTGAAGCTGCGTATCGTAGATCGACACCCCCCCCCCCCTAGTGTAGCCCTGGGCTAGGACTCCAGAATGATAACACACAAGAACCCAAAACAGAAAGAGACAAAGCAGGCTGCTCCCTATCACAGAGCAGCACAACTCACCTCTACCTTTCTCTAGGCTGGTGGTGCAGACTGACTGCAGCTAGGCACAGATCACACACTTCCCTACAGACCCCTCTAGCCTGCAAGCAGGACCAGGAAAACCTCTGAAATTTAAAATGATTGTGCATAATTTTAATGTAGTTTTCAATACATCACAGTTACCACAGCGTAATGGCTTGTCAACCCATGTCCCATTCCAATGCACATTCTTCCTCTCCAACCTGACAGGCACAAGGGTTTGTTGCAGGGACGGTTTGCAGCAAGAAGGATCTGAAATGTTCTCACTGAAACACGTGCTATACACTCCTGAGAAGTCTGATGAGTCAAAATCAGAAACAGAAAAGCCTGGGCATGAAAACTATGTGCATATTGTGATTTTGCAGGGTCTCTGATTTTGCTTCATTCTGCAAATTCTAAGCTTTCATTAAAAATAATAAATAAATAATAATAATAGCGTTTTGTCTATCAGAGTTGCTAATATATGGCCATCATATTAGAAACAGATGGGCTATTAGGGTGACCAAATGTCCCGATTTTATAGGGACAGTCCCGATATTTGGAGCTTTTTCTTATATAGGTGCCTATTACCCCCCCACCCCGTCCCGATTTTTCACACTTGCTGTCTGGTCACTCTAGGGCTATTATTTTAACTCAGTCTAGCAGAAAACTGTTTCCAGCCAAATAATCTCAGCATTACAAAGTGTAAAGTCACTGTTCCACCCCTACAGTTGCTTGAAAGAGGGGTGAGTTTCAAATTCTAATTGGGGTTGTCAGTGCTGATCCTGGAAACACGAGTTAGTCCTATTGAAGTCAATGAGACCACTCATGAGCATAGTTTTGTGTGGGTTGAAGTGTTTGCAGGATAGAAGCCTGAACACGTAGTATTATTAAGCCCGGAAAATGTCTTATATTTCTCACATGCAAACAAACAAACTGGAACATTGAATACAAAACCTCCAGTAATGTAATGCTAAAGCTGAACACAGTAAGACACTCACAGAAATGCAAAGGTTCCTACAGCCACTTTAATTACGCCATTCTGCACCTCCTGTATAATTAATGGTCCACATTAACAACATAAAGGCAGAGTTGACTCCAATTTTTTAACAAGTTTTTTTTTTTTTAAACCCTTATACTTTTTCTGAAAACAGGGCTTGGATCATCCGACTCCTGATTGAACTCACATGCTAGTTATTCCAAAGCATGGGATGTTTTCAGTGAACAATAAAAGCCCTCTGAAGTGAGGCCAGAACTCCCCAGGGAGGACGAGCAGCAAAGCACAGCCATGGATTCAAACAAACAAGAAGGTAAAGTGCACTCTTTGATTCTTTGATAGAATCATAGAATATCAGGGTTGGAAGGGACCTTAGGAGGTCATCTAGTCCAACCCCCTGCTCAAAGCAGGACCAATCCCCAATTTTTGCCCCAGATCCCCAAATGGCCCCCTCAAGGATTGAACTCACAGCCCTGGGTTTAGCAGGCCAATGCTCAAACCACTGAGCTATCCCTCCCCCCTTTTAAGTTAGAGGTTAACTAAAAAATAAAGCCCTCTCCAGCGAGAGAAATCACTCCTTGGAAAACGCAACCCAGCTCTGTAACAGAGACCTTTTGGAAAGAGATTTTTCAAAAGCTCTCAGCACTGCTCTAATGCTACTCCTTCTGTAGTCAATGGCAAATCTACAATTGACTTCACACCAGCGCTTAGGCCCTGCTCCCTCAGAGGTATTTAGGCATCTAATTTCCATTTATTTCAATAGGAGTTAGGAACCTAAATACCTTTGAGGATTGGGGCCCGAGTGCTTTGGAAAATCCCACTCATTTCATCTAGAAACCAAAAATGTTTTACTCTAATCTGGAAGAAAAAAAAAAAGGAGGCGGGTGGGGGGGTAGAACTATTCCATTACCTTGCCAAATTTTTAAAAAGTAAAAGCTAATAACAAATGTTGAACAGATTTTTAAAAGTATTTCCATACAGAAATTAGGAGTTCAAAGGAGATATACAAGGGCTTCATATTTGTCACATTCTTTGTATTGCAGATATTTCAGTTTGAGAATCTGACAGTAAATAGTGGATTACTCACCTGGGGAAAAGCTGATTTTATTAATGAAAACATTTTATAGCACATAGGTCTTAGGCCTCAGTTCTACAAGATACTTAAGCACATGCCTAACTTTAAGCACTGGCTGCTTAAAATAAAGCATGTGCTTAAGGTCCTTGCAGAATTTGGGCCTCATTCATTCATTCATTACTTATACCTACCAATATGCTGTTAAAACCCTGTGGGGATGGCGGGGAATGGAAACGAACAACAGTGTGTTTTGGAAAAGTTGGTTTTAGATCATACAGTTCTTTCACATGCAAAACTCCTGTATATTTCAGTTCTGTGCACAGATACATGCAAGGGTAGGTCCTTACTCCATAACTTTGGAATTTAGAACAGAACCCATTTAAATTGTTTGTCTTTAGTTTATTTATTTGACACGCATCGTATTTGGAGTCGAAACCAATGCCAAAGCAGTACTATAGCATCATGGCCTCGAGGGACACCCTGCTGTTGGTGGTGAAGTCTTTCCCAGGAGACATAAGGTCTTGAGCCCTGACGATCTCAAGTCAATTTTCACAAGAGGGTAGATGTTAACCTCAGTGTTCTGTGACCAAATTCCAATTTATGCCCCAATCCTGCAATCACTTCAGAATATACTTAGCTTTATGCATATGAGTAGTCCCTTGAAGTCAACAGGATTTCTCTTGTATGTACACGTAAGCACATGCTTAAGTGGTTGCAGGTTCAGGACTTCAGCTTTCACTGGCCTGCCTGAATTCTTCTTGCAGCTTCGTTTGGATACAGTGTTCATCATTTTCCATCCTAAACTGTTTTGTGATGTTCCTGTGTGCTGTAGAGAAGCTGCCACTCGCCACCTTAGAGGTGGCTGCATTTCTGTGTTGGTGAAGTAACTGCTGAAGCTAAAGGCTTTGGATCTTTTAGGATGACAGGTAGAAAAAGCATTAGAAAAAGCTGAAGTATTTAAGTACATATTAACTCAGCTGTTGTATTAGTGTGTAAGTTTGAGGAATGGACAAGAGCCAGTCTTTGATCTTACAGTCTCTGACCTTTCTCAGAAAGGGTCAAATTCTGATGGTGCAAAAGGATTTCAGAGGAAGGGCATAAATGAGAGCAGAGTACATTTGTATTTTCTCCTCTAGATTATGGGCTGTATATCGACAGGTAAATTAAATGAAGCATGGGGACAATGGGGTTAATTTTTTAAATTAGTTTTACTAAATTAGGTCTGTGCACCTCGGTCCCATGCATTACAGCCAGCTGAAATGGAAATTCACTCCAGGGTGCCTTCAATTCATTGATATCCCCCCCAGACTGCTGAGAGTCAGCTGGTGTCACAGCAGAAAATGAGAAGGTAGCCCAAAAATCTCACTTTCCCCAGCTCTGTGTTAGCATGCCGTGCCCTCGACCCGGTGTGCGGGGCGAATTTCCAGTGGTAAGTGGGGAGTTCAGCGGGATACCCACTGACCTTAAAGAGGAGCTCTGCTCCGCACAGTGCAGTGGTTGGGGGGAGGGTGTCAGGGGCCCTTCCCCATCTGCCCCTGCTCAGCAGCAGGCTACAGAATCCGATGTGGAGTCAGCACTTACTAGAAGTGATCCTGATCCACACCCACTGAAGCCAATGGAAAGACCCCCCACTGACTTTGGTGGGCTTTGGATTGGGTCCCATGTGTAACAAACCAGCATGAGAAAACACTCCAAAGGGGGCCAGGGCTCTTCCCCTCTCATGTCTGCATTGGCCTGAGGAACTGGTCAGGAGCTCAGGAGAGAGAGTGCTGCCTTCACACACCCCTGAACACTCCCTCCAGAAATAATTCTGCCTCCCTGATCTTCCCGGGGAGTGCATCTCTAAATCACCTTTTCCTTGGGGCACGGTGCCAGAGAGTCACCCTCGAGCCCTTCGTATTAAGTCGTCAGAGAAGTGACCCAGTCTTTCCCCATTAGCTCATCAACTCCTGGATACAGCATTCCTAAATATATACGCCTGCGCTCCCCTCAGGCGGGGGGAGACAGTCGGGGGATCGCCCGCGCTCCCCTCAGGCGGGGGGGGAGACAGGCGGGGGATCGCCCGCGCTCCCCTCAGGCGGGGGGGGAGACAGGCGGGGGATCGCCCGCGCTCCCCTCAGGCGGGGGGGGAGACAGGCGGGGGATCGCCCGTGCTCCCCTCAGGCGGGGGGAGACAGTCGGGGGATCGCCCGTGCTCCCCTCAGGCGGGGGGGAGACAGTCGGGGGATCGCCCGCGCTCCCCTCAGGCGGGGGGGAGACAGTCGGGGGATCGCCCGCGCTCCCCTCAGGCGGGGGGGAGACAGTCGGGGGATCGCCCGTGCTCCCCTCAGGCGGGGGGAGACAGTCGGGGGATCGCCCGTGCTCCCCTCAGGCGGGGGGGAGACAGTCGGGGGATCGCCCGCGCTCCCCTCAGGCGGGGGGGAGACAGTCGGGGGATCGCCCGCGCTCCCCTCAGGCGGGGGGAGATTTCATGATTTCAGCGGGCTGAGTGAGGTTGGCAATACTGCATATCACTGCACTTTGCATACTGCCTCTTTCCCCTATTTCATCAGACAGGTTCAGTATCAAGCAATGCAGACCAGTCCTGTCAGTATTAGAGCCCTTTGGCAACACACCCACCAAAGACCTTTAGGGCTGGAGGCACAACTAAAACTAGGCTGGACAACACACCAAACAATGTTGGAATGGGGTGGGGGGCGGGAAGAGAGATGAACGTGAAGACCTAATAATTCTTTTGTCTCTTACTTCCATTATTCCGTGGAGAATTAGCTCATGTTCCCCTGAATCAGGACATCACTGAGACTATAATAGGGCCAATGCACAGATGCCCCGTTTTCCTTGGCAGTCATCCAGTTCCCCCTCAGGGGCAAACTAATCAGGGCTAAAATAAGGTACAGAGGGGCTGAGCAAGGCCACCCAAGAAGGATGCTGAGAGGCACTGCGCCTCAGAAAGCTCCCCAATTGCACTGCGGGGAACAATTTGCAGCCCCTGTGCTACTTTGAGTGCAGGGAGTTACAATCCACGAAGCTCTAACGTGTCCACTCCTCCTCCCCTGCACAGTTACATTAGGGCTAAGAACAATCTAGCCTTCAGTCTTTAGCTTCCTACTTCATATATGTGCCAGCTGCAACAAGGTCCTTGGAAGTAGGATACCTGTTCACTGATCCCATAAACAGAGCTTGCTTAAACCCCAGAATCGGACACAGGGTGGGCCTTCAGTGCAGATGCTGCATGAATTAAGTGTCACAGGCCCGCATGAGAGAAACCAATAGTAACAGAACAAAGGAAAAGCATCGGCATGTACCAACATATGCCCCAATCTTTTCACCTGTTCTCTGAGCTCTCCAGGTATTAGCACTGCTCTGACAATGAGATTGATTAAAGGATTAGAAAACTTGCCTTATAGCAATAGAGTCAAGGAGCTGTTATATTCACTTGGGTGGAACATGGGCCAATGGTGTTAATATGAGCCAGTCACTGTGTCCAACATTACACAGAGTGTTAAACAAGGTCCAGGGTTTGGTATACAGAGACCGCAGCCTGCTTAGTACCATGGCAGCACACCATCAAACATCCTTTTAATAGTTTATTAAAGATACAGAAAAAGAAATACAGTGAAAGCATTTGAAATGTAAATGATTAAATACGGCTTTCATTGTAACAACATCCCTTGTTCCCTTCCCCTTTGGCTAGAGAGAGGCTTAGAAGGGAAAAACCCATTTGACACTCTTGAAGATGGTAACTGTGCTTTTGGGGGACAGAGAAGAAGCTGGCTGAGATGGGCTGGAGCTGTCATTGCTGCTGCTGTTGTTGTTAAAGGCTGATCCTGTTTTGTAGAAGACAAAACAAGACACACGCAAAAGGGGAAAGAAAAGAACAGCAAAGACAGGAAATGCAGCTTGTGTGTCTGGTGTTGACTCTTACTTGCAACCTCATTACTGGATAAACACAAGCACAGCACATGGTCTGATTAGCCACAGCGACGCTGGGCAAACTCATACTAGCATCAGGCTGTTTAGGGCATTGCTTTCAGCTGCCTCTTTTTGGTCACAGGCTTACAGCAGTGTTGCAAAATACACAGTCTTAGCTGGCTACACCAGAGTCTTGTTAGACAGAAGGAAAAAGGAGAGGGATGGGAAAGAGAAGAAATAAAGTGGAGAAGGAAAAGGGGTATTCAGGATTCAGCCAGTAGAGGTGGTGGTGTCATCTGGGTCCCTCTCTTTGGCCCGGGTATCTCTCAGGACTGGGGTCCTAGGAGATGGTGAGTGTAGCGACCATGATAGTAAGTAGTAGTCACTTTTCCTCCCAAAGTCTTTTGATGTCAACTGGTCCCACTCTCTCAGGCTCAGTTTGGTATTGGGCTGGGCATTCTGTCTGGTATTCACAGGCCTCCCCCGGCGTTTGGCAGTGAGAATCATTTTCGGCTAGGATCTCTAAGCTGAGCAGTGTGGATATCTTCCAGGTGCAATCTGGGTAATGAAGTAAGATCCAGATGGGTGGAATTTTATGCACCTCAGGTATAGCATCGGGAGGGGCTCCAAGCATCTCGATGGCTCTAATGGATTAGACAGTGGCATCAGTAGGCTAGGTCTCACTCATCTTACACAGAGCTCTCACTCCAGGAGCTGGGATGTCAGCCCATTCCTGTTCTGGCAGCCTGGCGGGCATGTGGAAGCCCTGGCTCTCCTGGAAGAGTTCGCCCGTCAGCACAGCCGGCAGCAGCTCGCTGGGCACCAGCCAGCGGAGGCGCAGCACCGTCCAAATGTCAGGCGGACCACGTCCGTGGCTTGCGCGTGCGTGCACCAGCCGCCACACGTGGTTCATCCCTTTCTAGGGGGGCCACTGACTGTTCTGCCCTGGGACCTGCAATTGCTGTTGGCGGCCTGCAGTCAGGAATTTGCTCGCACTCTCAGGCAGGGGGAGACAGTCAAGAGATCACCTACACCCTCCCGCCCCCAGGCAGGGGGAGACAGTTGGGGGACCAACACCTTTTGGTGAGGTGAGCCCACTGCAGTCTTCCCCATCTCTCATCTACCCGGCAAGAAGCTTGGCTCCCTTTTTCGTCAGACCCATTAACCCAGGTTACACGCTCCCTCACTTTGTAAAGTTTCACATTGCAACATACTAAATTAATACATTTTACCTACCTCTTAACTTTACCCATTAGTCATACCTTCAACTTTAACAAATCATTGCCCATATTTTAAGTGCACCCCAATTCACATCTTCATTCCAACAATTTTTAGTTAACTCATATGGCAGGACTTTTTACTCTTCTTTTCCCCAGCACCACTCATGATTTCAGGGCGGGGTGGGGACCAGTAAATGGCCTCAGTGTATGCCTCCTAAAATGGGGGAAATCTGGACATTTAAAAAACATGTTATTTGAGGCATTTAAAAGACATTTAAAAGACATGTCATAATTATGTAGTAGGGGGTTTCTTGCAGCTTCATATGAAGTATCCAGACTTAGTTATTGTCAGATTGGATACTGTACTAAATGGACCTCTGGTCTGATCCGGTCTGGCAATTCCCATGTTATAACTGCAGCTGATTTTACAAACTATGTGGTCTCCACATCTCCCAGAACAGGACTAAGTCCTGAAAAGAGATTTGCAGCTGAGGAGGATGGCACAGCACTCTGCTCCAGTTATTTATAGCAATCATAATAAGTCATTTTAATTGACTCAGTTCTTTATTCCCACAGGAGAAACTGAAAATGTGCCAGTGAGTAACCCTGCTACACAGATTTCTCAGGTAAAGACAAGCAATATGCCCTGAATAATTCCAAGTTTAAAGAATGAAAAACAGATTAATAGTCTTTACAAACCAAAATCCATTCAAAGGAAAAATAAAGGCAGTTATAAGGACACTTATACATTCAGATGTGCACACTGCATGGACAAATGTTATGAATTGGCTGTCCTTCTGAAAGGTGCTTCAATATGACCTCTTTGCTCGCAGCCAGGTGCAAATTAGATGACTGATTTGTGACCTTAGCCAAGTAATTAGATGTCACCATCCCATCATTTGGGCGCGCGTGTGCACACACACACACACAAAATGGAAGACAGCTGCTGAACACTCAAGCACATTGGCTTCAGTAGGGTTGCTCCTACCCTTCCTGAGTTGCACTCTGTGCGCCTTCTCTGTTGCCAAAGATCTGGGTCTGTGTTAATTGTTTAATATAAAAGTTCCCAGCTCGATGATGTAACTTTCTTCAAATTGCAGTGAGGCCCCATTTTAACTGCAGTTAAAAAAAAAAAAAAGATATACAAGTTGTGGGGAATAGTTTTAAAATGCAGACTGCTTGTAGCACAGTTTCAACACTTCCATCCCCCACTGTTGCTCTTACCCCTGCCACTTTCCCCCTCCTTTTCCCTCTTTGCCACTACTATTCTTCCCTCCCTGTGCTGCCAATAACAGTTCGAGGGCCAGATCCTCAGCTTGTGTAAAACAGCATAGCCCCACTGATTTCAAGTCCCTGAAGTCAATAGAGTTACACTGATTTACACCAGCGGAGGATTATGGTGTATAATTCTAGGACCAGAAGGGGTACTAATCTCTGACATTAGAAACACGGTCATCAATAAATGCAAGACTCTAGTAGCTCTTCTAGCATCTAATGGTAGTATAGCTATTAGCTATTCCATGATAGGACAGTGCATCAGGCCATTCCATTAGGGAGAGGTGGGAAAATTAACTGAAATTGCCCGGGTGCTTAGGGTTTGCGGAAAGTCCTGATAGTAATTTCACAGAAATATTACTATTTGCATAAGGGCTCATTAACGAGAGATGAGAGCCATTTGTTGAGTAATGTAGCATTTATTTATAACTTCAGACCAACAGCATAAGAGGGTAGGACACACAATGATACTTGGTTGATGCCAGGTGAGGCAACTAAAATAATAATTAATAATGTAGTTGGGAGAGGGAAGTTTTCAGGCCTAGTTTCTTGTATGAATTGTTTCCAAACAGTATAGTTAACAATACCCTGTGTGGTACGCAGCGTTGTCACAGCCATGTTGGTCCCAGGATATTAGAGAGACAAGGTGGGCGACGTAATATCTTTTATTGACCAACTTCTGTCAGTGAGAGACAAAAGCTTTCGAACTAAACAGAGCTCTTCTTCAGGTCTGGGAAATTAACTCAAGGTGTCACTGCTAAATACAAGATTTGAACAGATTGTTTATCATAAGTAAACACCACATATTTCAAGGGACCATTCCAGGTGAAGTGACCTGTTAACACCCCTCCAGTCATGGGGAGGAAAGGAAGTGGTGCAGGGGAAAAGCAGTCCATGATTTTTAGTGTCTAGCAAAGTTATGCATTTAAACTTCCAGGCTCATCTTTTGAAAGTGTTCTGCAAGTTTCTCACCACCACTGACCCTTAGCATAACGAAGTCTTATCTGTGCTTGCTATGAAACACCTCCCAGAAACCATCAATCTTTGGCAACACAAGCAGCGCCCTCCAGGCCTCCTCAGTTCTCGCTCTCTCTATACCAGTAGCAATAGGCACACACCAACTCCCGAGTCCTCAGAGTGTTCCCTGCAGCATCCAGCCCCTTATCCACTGGTCACTCTCAGAACTACCAGGCCTCCTGTTCCCAGTTAGTTTCTTATCAAAGGATGGCAACTTCCTGTAGAGAATTTAAAGATGGATCCCATATTGCGTTTCTCATTAGGTCACACATTTTATAGGCACTCACTATGACTCATGCCAGCACTTTTCCTGAGATTTCTAAACTTCAACCTGTACACCTCAAGGGTAATTTGAAACCTTTGCAAGACAGCTTTTTAAAATTCAGGATATATCAAAGCTTCTCCAATCTGCATTTCATTAAATACATGTAAAGCTTTACCCAAGAGTTTTGCCATCAGTGTTGGGACTGTCTTGTCCTCTGAAACTTCATGTAGTTCACTTAGGCCTGGTCCACACTAGCGGGGGGGGTGTCGATCTAAGATACGCAACTTCAGCTATGTGAATAACGTAGCTGAAGTCGAATATCTTAGATCGATTTTTAAAAGTACTTACCGCGGTCCACACGGCAGCAGGCAGACTCCCCCGTCGACTCCGCTTACTCCTCGCGTGGAGCTGGAGTTCCAGTGTCGACGGGGAGCGCTTCTGGGATCGATTTATCGCATCTAGATGAGATGCGATAAATCGATCCCAGAACATCGATCGCTACCCGCCGAATCGGCGGGTAGTGTGGATGTAGCCTAAGCCTTTCAAAAGGGATGAGGTGTGCTTCAGGACAGTCTGTTTCCTTGTATGTAGGGCACAACTGATCCCAGCTGGGTGTTCCTCAGATGGAGGGAGTAGTTGGGGATGGTGGAATCTGCCCCACCTGTCCCTTATGCTCCAGGCCGGCAGTCTTTCCTTCTTCTTTTTCTTGGGCTTCCGTCACTTTCAGCTCCATGGCCCGCTAACGTGCTTCTTCTTGCTGCTGCCTTTCTGCTCCCCTCTTCTTGTCTCATCTCTGCTTCCCACTTTCTGCTCAGCTAGCCATTTCTGATGTCCACATTCGTTGTCTTTCTGCTCATTCTCCAGCCCGACCAGCTCTCACTTCGTAGTTGCTTTGCTGTCGCTCATGTTTATGCTTTACTTTTGTTCTATTTCCCTTTCCTGAAACAAACAAACAGAAAATAATAAACGTGTAACCTTTCTTTTGACTGTTCCCACCCACCCATTTAAGTGACACTTGAGAATCACTTAAAACTGTTACACCAGCGATTGAAGTGTAAACCTCAGTTAAAATAACAAGCTTTGTATAAATCCTGCTTTGACTACATCACTGTAACATTCTGGGGTGCAATCCAGATCAGTGAGGGGTTATGTCATCACCTGCCCTGTAACCCTGGGTGCCTCACAATGCTTTGCTGTTGGAGCTCCCAGCCAGGGCCACTCACAAACAGCTTAACACCATGCAGGTTACACCCTGAGTGTCTGTGTATAACTGTAGCCCTGGTCCAGCAGCCTGCCAACAACACACCAGCCACACTCTGGTTTCCACCAGCCTTGGTTATTACTTGGAGAGTGACCCCAACACACTCCCAGTCCCAAATTTTCCCCCAAATGTGTGTTCTGCACTGTCAAGCCCTCTCCTGGACAGTTCAGATATTAAAGTTAAGTTGCTCCTATACAATAAGCAAGTTTGCTACTTTAACTGGAGTTACCAAACAGTTCAGTTTAAACACAGCACTGGATTGGTTTAGATTAAAAAAATAAAACAAGTTTATTAACAAAAGAAGATATATTTGAGTTCACTTTAAAACTAAGAGATGAAGTTAGAAGTGGTTACCAGCAACTAAAAGCTAAAACACACATCAAAGTCTAAAACTTAATCTAGCAAGTTCTGGTTCAAGGCTTCTGCTCAAGATGGCCTCTCTCACCTACAGTCTTCCAGCAAGATGGTGACTGACTCTACTTGGTCAGGATCTCTTCCAGAGGCACAAAGGTGCTGGTGCCTTTGTCTTCTCAGGTGAAAGAACTTGGGGTTCTCTGCCCGTCTCGCTTATATTCCAGTGAACCTTTTAAATGGATTCTTCTGAAGATTAGCCTTCAAAGCAAACAGTAAAAAAAAAATGACATGAAGGCTGATGGTGAAAAAGGATCCATGTTCTTTCTTCCCACCTGGGTTTGCTGAAATGCAAATTTGCTTTGTCCCCTGCCATTACTTCCCTCTGCTGTCTTGAGGACCCTGTTTACTACTTTTATGGACACTGAGGTAAACACACATTCTTTTGTTTAGAACAGGCCTATTTAACAGCCGTTGCCTAGGCAGGGCTGTGTGATTTTGGACATGTGCTAATAACATCATACAGGGGGATTTCATAACTTTACATATAATGTTGCTACAGACATTTCACCATGATATCACTGACCAGAGAGTGTTATTAGTTTTCAAATGATACTTCACAAGGCATATTTTGTACAAAGATTATTACAATGGTGTGCAGGGTGTGAATTCAGGGGTGCTTTTTGTCACACTCCTAATGGGGCCAGGAGCTGTAGGTACAACTGCAAAACAAGCCACAGTCCGTGTGTGTGCCAGGAGCTCCCACTGGGATAGGGCAGGTGCTCCCCACTTCCCCCACAGAGGGCGAAGGCATGACTGACCCTCAATGAGCAAGGGAAACGCTCCATTTTAGAAATCCGCGTTAAGCCTGCCTGAGGAGAGTCAGCGCCTTGCGATCTGAGGAAGGCCTTGCTCAAGAATGGTTTAATTTGTGGAGTGCTTGCTAACTTTTGACTGTTTTGTTATGCCATTTACTGTTCTGAATATCCAGGCCACCTTCCCCCTCAGACTAGCTTTTCCCTCCTTTCAGAGGTGAACAGACTGTAGTTTGAGAAGGAATTGAACCGGAGAACTTCTGGATCTAAAGGTATGAGCTGCTACTGCCTGAGCTAAATGATTTAGGTCTATTAGCCAAGCCAAGTTACAGGCTCATCAACCCCTGTGGCCCAGGCACCTTTAGATGAGGACAGAGCCCCGCAGTGAATGGGTTACATAAGCCCTTGTGTCCTCATGCCAAATTGAGGTTCTGGTGAACTCAAGGGACACTGCTACTAATAGCACGTTAGGAGGGCTTGGATTCACATTGTTTCTGGTTCCTTTTAGTTGCAGGCACTTGCCTCTGAACTAAAAACTGGTTTCACTGAAGCAATGCAGGAACTTTCAAGAATTCAGCATGGAGAGTATGCTCTGGAGGAGAAGGTTAAGAGCTGCCACTGCACAATGGAAGAGAAAGTGTCAGAGATGAAGAATTCGCTGAACTCTTTCAAGGTAGGAGCTATTCCCACCTGTTACATTCCTCAGACACCTGTTACATTCAGTGCATGCTCACAGAGGTCTTTGATAAAAACACAAGTGTCCTTGCTAGAAGACTGCAATGTAACATGACTTTATTTCTTAGAATTGAGAACAACAACACACAAGAACCCCAAAACAGAGAGACTAAGCAGGCTGCTCCCTACCACAGAGAGGACAACTCAACCCACTTTGGCTGTCTGGCTGCAGACTGATTGTTGCTAGGCTCAGATTTCACACATACCTACAAAGCCCCCTAGCCTGCAAGCAAGACTAGGAAAACCCCTTGTCATTTATAATGCGAGCCTACAGTTTTAACCCAGTTTTTAGATATGCCACAACACCCTCTCCTGTTCTGAACAGCATAAAAGAGCATGCAGCTACAGGCCAAGCCCAGAAATGAGTTAAACTAAAACAACCCTGAAAACGAACTACATGGAACCCATATTCTGGGTGAGGCTACTTATCACATTGGGTTAATGAACTAGCTGGACTCAACTGTAGAGACCCAGAGCCAGTCCCATCATCATAGGTCACAAGTGAAAATGAGTCTTGATGACATATATACATATGTCCCTCATCATAGAACTACCACACAGCCAGTGCCTGGGGTGCCCAGGTCTGGGGGAGCAGGGGTTTTGTAGGTCATTGCTATAGAGTCATACTGAAGCTTGAACAGAGCCTGTCTGCGTTCTGAGTGGGAAACAACATGTAGATAAATGAACTCAGATAAAACCCTCTAAGGGTAGGCTAAAGTCATTCAGAAAGTTGGGCTCATTGATTTCAGTGGGAGAGAAACACCTGAGCGACACAAACTCCAGCCTTGGGGCAGATCCTGGCCTCCATTTTAGAAGCTTTGCACCTCTCTGGCAGTGCACAGCGGGGCGGGGGGGAGGAGGAGGAGATGGCTTAACCATCGCATGAAGGCACTACCAGCTGCTCTCGGCGTCTCATCCAAAGGCCATTCAAGACATTGAGAGTCATTCCATTGACTTTAATGGGCTTTGAATGAGGCCCTTTGACTCTCTCTCTCTCTCTGCCTCACAAGCGCTTCCTTTCTCATGCTGGTTAAGATGCCCTAACATACTCCAGTAACTGGGGTTATGGCAGAGATTTCCAGTACATGGGATAAGTTACATGCTGTAACTGCAAGAGAATAATATCGTACGACCAATAGTTTCTTTATTCCAGTAATTTCTAATCAGTGTGGACTGTACTCATGAGCACAGTATCATTCCAGGCATGCATTCCATCACTACACCAGGGAGCATTAGTATCTAAATTCTCTATGTGATGTTTGAATTTATTCTGTGTTTTAGGAGGAGCTCAGTGATGCCAAGTCGAAGATTGAAGTGATCAGTGCCAAGCAAGAGGAAATGCAACAGAAAATTGAACAGCTGCAACAAGAGAAACGTAGGGAATCCCGGAAAGTGAAAACTAAGTAAGGAACTAAATCCAGCGTGTCCTGAAGTGCTCATTGTTAATTAGCAGTAGCCTCCATTAGTGCAGACTAGCTTCATTTGTGTGTGTCCGGAGACATCTGTAATCCCTGTAGAGTAGAGAAGATGCTGGTCTTTAGACGCACATCAAGCATTTCAGATGAGATGTTCTACGTATCCAGCACACGGGAGAAATGACTCAACAGCTTGAATGTCCTTGTTGTTGATCCAACAGAGTTAGTGAAAAGTGACTTGAGTAACTTCAAGGTAAACCTCAACTAAGGCTTTACTGAAAAATGTAGAACTGTTTACAAATGTAGGGTAAGCTTTCCAAAAGTGCTTTAGGAGCACAAGTTCCGTTGGAAATCAATGGAGTACCATATTATGCAACCCATTGGAAATCAGTGGAGTACCATATTATGCAGCCCATTGGAAATCAATGGAGTACCATATTATGCAGCCCATTGGAAGTCAATGGAGTACCATATTATGCAGCCCATTGGAAGTCAGTGGCATACCGTATTATACAGTCCCTCTAAAGTCAATGGCAACTATGCTCCTAAGTCACTTAGCCTCTTTTGAAAATCCCACGGACAATGTTACAAAAGACGGACCCGTAGGAGTATTGCAGACAATAGTAGTGTGTGTGCTGCGACTTACCTGGTATCCTGCCACCATGCAGCTTCCTCTGCCAGGCAAGGCATCCCGAGCACATACAACTCATGCCGGGCATGTGGGTACAGTGCCAGCACCTCTGTGACGAGGTGGTTGAGGTGACAGTTGACCTGTACATTGACAGAATGGGACACTTGCTGGTCCCCTCACTCCCTAATCTGGCTGCCGTGGGGGTAACCCAGGGGCAGTCTGTAGCACCTGGGACAACTTGCTGCTGGTGCTGTCTGTTGGGGGCATGCTGCTGTTCTAGTTACTAACCCACCTGCTGACAGCACTCAGAAGCTGCTGTGTGCGGATGGTAGCAGCTTCCTCCTCCCTTTCCCCTCTTGGCTGAGCTGCCAGATGGCCAGAGCGCGAGCCGGGCGCACGTTGCTGGTGCCGAGTGCTGCCGCGTGGCTGCCTGCCGATTTGCCAAACAGCTGCTCTGATACGGCAACGCACAGCAGCTGGTGTTAGCTGCTCCCCGGCTCATGCAGTTACAGCTGCAATGTCTGATGTGAATGATGTGTGCCCCAGAGCCCACTTGCGCTTAGATGCACTGTGTGGGACCACCCGGGGGGCTTGTTTTACAGGCCACACTAACAACATCCCCTTTGTGAATCTCAGGGATTTTCTAGGCATTGGACACATCCCACAACTAACTCCTTTTGTGCATTCAGACCTTAGTTACTTGGCTAAATATCTACGAACGTATCTGGCATGACACTGGCCTGTAGCCAGGAGAAGGTGCTCCCAGAGTCATGTTACTGAACTGTATCCAATGCAACTTCCTCATGCAAGCCCAGGTGTTGGGCCCGGAGCGCCTCCTGAGTTGTCTTGGGTTTGTATGAGCGCTCGTATTTGTATTGAAGTTTGCCATGATTACAGTTTAAGCTGAAAGTTTGGTCTGTGGTATTGTGCTTTCCAGTTGTCTCTTTATTTTCACAGAAGAACACAAAAGGATGAACACGGGTCACAAACGGTGCCTACTCCTCTACAAGGCAGTCCGTTCCGATCGATAAATCTCCCAGAACCTGTACTGATTAATGAAGACTTTACAAGTCTTTTGCACCATGCAACCTATGAGAGAGGTATGAGTGAGGGAGTATGAAGCAAGGGTTCCTTTCCTTTCCTCTGAAAAATACTCCCCGTAGTAAGCTTTCAAGGGATGAGATGTACATTGCAGATACCAGTATTTGTCATCATCTTTGTGTACACACACTAACATGGCTGGATTAAGGCAGGATATCCAGGCACTGGTCTGAGAGAGGTCTCATGAAGTTTGGATGTCTTTGGGGTGGAGAGCACTGCTAGTGTTTGGATTGGCCATGGGGAGAAGCTAGTTTGCTTTGGTAGGCCCAGGTGCTAGGAGTGGCATGAATACTTTGATAGCTGTTGAGAGTTCTTGGGCTGGATTAGACCTGGGTTTCACTTAGCCCCTGATTCAGAAAAGCATGTAAGCACATGCTTAACTTTGAAGACAAGTACCAAAGAAATATTGAACAGTTCTGTTTTGCTATTAGAACCCATTGCTTCCATGGTCACCTTCTGCGAACCAAACGTCTGGGTTATATTCTCCTTACTAAAATTAGTAGTTAGGGAGAAAAAAATTCCCAAACTGACCTGCTCAGAAAACTTCAAAATTAAATGTCAAAAAAATATTCAGCATAACATTTCATCAAAGAGTTTGCCGTGTTTTCCATTCTTTTCTATTCCCAATAAATTGTCGTGTTTTGTTCATTCCTTCTGAAGCATCTGGCAATGGCCACTGTCAGAAGACAGGATATTGGGCTAGCTAGATGGACCACTGGTCTGACCCAGTATGGCCGTTCTTATGTTCTTATTACCCAGCTGGTAATGAAATCAAGAGTTTAAATGGATCTTTCTCAGTAGAAGACCTAAAAGGCATTCCACAGGTTAATATTAAAGAATTAAAAATCTAAACTTTCCTTTTTGTGGTTTGACTACACCTTTCAAGAAGAAACCTGCTACACAAACACCTGCTCATGTATAGCTATATTAACATCTTAAGTAGCTTTCCTTCATTCTTCCACAGTCTCCGATACCAGATCCACGGCAGCTGGAGAAGGAAATGTGAAAGTAGTGTCAGGCACGGGTAGGTGAATATTTACCTTTTAAAACCTTCTCCAGGGTTCACCAACCAGCTTCTTTAGAGGAATCCTGACAAAATGGAATGGTAAATTTATATAATTCTTTCCAGCTAATGCTGAGCTTTGCTCTGGAAAAACAAATACTTCAAAGTCAATTAGGGCAGCGGTTTAGCTGATCTCCTGGTAGATTTGGATGTGTGATAAAATAATCTTTGCAAGAGCGTGGTTTTATTTTTCTGGTTTTTTGCTAGAACAGACCAAAATTTCCAGTGCAAATTTACATTAGTCAGCAGAAGCATTTTACAATTCAGGATGTTTCTTTCACTTTGGTTCTCTTTTTAAAAAATTCTGGGGAAATTAGCTAAATTTTCTATTAGAACCCAAGAGCAAAGGGTTTTCATTAATGCCATTGCAGCCCAGTGAGCATAATCTCCCCTCCTCCGTCTCTTCTTCATAATTTATTAAACTTGGAGGGCCAGATCTTCAGATGGTGCAAAATGGGATAGCTCCATGAAAGTCAATAGAGCTGCATCAATTGATACCAAGCTCAAGATCTAGTATTTATGCTAGAATTATAATAATTCTCTCCATTTATATTACACCATTCAGCAAGGATCTCAGAGTACTTCTCCCACATTAATGAAATGTCCTCAAATCCCAATGAGTGGGTAGGCATCATTATGCCCATTTTACAGATGAACTAAGGGATATAGAGGCCTACATTTTCAAAAGCTGGCTTCTCATTTTGGCTGCTTATTTGATGCCTAATTTTAAGTACCCAAGTTTGAACATTTGAAAGGGGTCTGATTTTTATAAGTGCTGAGGACCGACAGTTCCTATGGGAGTGAGCAGGAGCTCTGGATCCACAGCATCCTTAGAAAATCAAGTCGTAGGTTTCTCAACCTGGGGACTCCAAAACTGAGGCAATTCAGATGAGAAGCCAGTTTTGAATTTGCGGTCCTAAGCAGCTAGCCCAATGGGAAACTGGGAGTCCTGATTTCCAATCCTCACCCTCGCCACCATTCTGACCATCAGATGCTTTTCGGTGGATCCTTTCATTTACACCAATTAAAGGGATAGATAAGGGTGACAAGGACCCAGCAAGACAAGGCAGGTACATTGTGGAGAATCCACCCTATATTTAGAAACTTTCTTCCCCGTTTTCTACCCCTCCTATCTGTTCTCCTTGTTTGCACTGTTACAACAGCGATTTCTTAACAGTGCTGTCTTTACTGTATTGGATGCTTTTAGGAAGAGATTTTCAAAAGGGTGGCGTCCATCTTGCAAGTGGAATTTGCACTTGGATTTTTGCAGTTGCATTTGAATTGGTGGTGCAAAGCTGAATATTTGAACCGGTACCTGATTGCTGGTGCAAACCAATGCTCTGACTTCCAACTGCAAAGCATTGTTCAGGCAACAAGAATTCAGGTGTCTTTTTTGCAGGTTCAAATTGCCCCTACAGGCAGGGGAACTTGGGCTTCATCCCTATGGAAAAGTAAATCCATTGTAAACTGTCTATTAGGGGTGCTGTGCAGCCTCCCTATATCACTTTGGAGGGGAAGTGCTTTGTAATTATTATTACATAGCATTTTTTCATGCCGACTTTTTACAAAGATTGCGAAGTCCTGACAGCAGCTTGTGGTTTCTAGGCAGGAGCAGTGCAAATCCAGAGACAGAAGAAAGCCTCAAGCCTTCCTTGCCATCTGACATTCAGCCAAAGGGTCACCCCACATCGATTGTGTGGAAGCAGCCCAAGGACAGTAAAGAGTGGGGTGACGAATATATTTCTAAGGAGCATCCAGACAGAGTGAAGGAAACAGGCCAAAGCAGATACACCTCCGTGGACAATGTCTTATGTGAAACTTCTTTCGCTGGTAAGAATAAAGCAGCAGCTATGGCTAAAAAGCATGGAGGCTTTGGGATTCTAGAGGCCATCAGCTCTAGTCTGGAATCAAATAAGTTAGCAATGGGATCTACGAGTAGTTTAAGTTGTACGTTTGTTTTAGGTTTCAGAGGAGAGCTAGCTGAAATGCAGGATTTCCCATTTGCGAGAAACGCTGGCATTCCAAAATTTGAGTTAGGGGAACAAAACCAATTTTCTTCTAAATTTCCCATGAACCAGAAATCCCCCCACAAAATTTCTTTTCAGAACCCCCAGCAAAGGGTGTTTTCAGACATAAAATCTGCTCACCAGGATCCTGACAGCTGCTGAGTAACATTGACATTAAATTGGTCCAATAAAAGATATTACCTCACCCACCTTGTCTCATTGAGTTATGCTGCTAATTGGGATTTGCCATGACGACGATGAAGTGGGTGAAATTTTCAGCCAAAACCTCTTTTGGCAAAAAATGCAGATGTGGCAACACCATCACATCTTGAGAATTCATGTTGGCAGATGTGGCAACACCATCACATCTTGAGAAACACCATTTCAGTGTTTTGGTTTGAAATGAATTTCCTTTTAGAGACTGCCTTTAATTTTATTAAAAAATGAAAAATGTTACAGAAAGGCTTGATATTGAAACAAAATGTTTCAGGTTGAACAAAATGTTTTTGTTTGACCCGAAAAGATTTTTGTTTTTTTCAGAATTGCCAGCAAATCGAATAATTCATTATTCGCACAACTCTGCTTGTAACTGCCCCATCGATTGATAGCCCCTGAGAGAAGGATGCATGCAAAGCCCTGCCTCAGTTTGGAGGGAGCTGCCTGAGTGCTATTCTGAAACCATGTGACTCTCAGTCCTGTAGGAACTGTGCTGTGTTGCTGAGGGGCTCCAGACAGACTGATGCAATTCTGTGTGGGTTCGATTACAGAGGGTGTATTTCTCATGCCCTTTATAGATAAGGTTGCCTGACCATTTCCATTATAAAGGTCCTTTTACGGTTGCACATAATTTTCCCTGGGACAGCCCATAGTTCACAGCAGACCACGCCTGTGGAGTCCTTGAAAAAGAACAAAAGACCTTACCCTCTTTGTAGCCTTGCTCCTCAGTCCTTTATATCTTTGGCAAAGGACAGACAAACTTTGTCCCTGGGATTGTTCCTTCTGCCTGGTCTCTCTGAGGTCACAGAGCGTCTGTGGCAAAGTACAAAGCAGCAAATAGTTTTGCTTTTCCATCTCTGCTAGGAGAGACTATTCTTCCTCATCCCATTCCCTCAAAGTCTATGCCTCTTATGTGGGAGGAAGCTGATTATATATGCTGTGTATCCTTCCCAGCATGCTTTGCTTCAGAACCCTACAGTTCTTAGCAGGCCCAGGAGTACTAACCCCAACATTCTCTCTGGGCTGCAAGACTAGGCTTCAGTCTCAGGCCCTGAACAGCAGCAGATATCTGGCTCTACTTCCTCCCTGAAATCACTTCCGCTTTCTCAGTGGCTGTTTTTTCTTGCCACACCCCTAACTCCAGTGAATATGCTAGAGACTCCCGGCCTCAGTCTTAAATAGCCAGCTTTGGGCTGGGCTCTCCTCATGTGTGAATTGTTTTGAGTGGCAGTCACAAAGCAAGTCAAGGGAACAGCTGCAGTCCTTTGGGCAGCCAGGGGCTAATTCAGCCCGTCATACGTTAGAGCGGCCTCGGGGCTGCTCTAGCTTATGATGTTGGCTGGTAACAGCCTCTTAGAGACAGAGGTGGCATAGACAGTTCTGTGTCAACTGTGGGTTCCTCCATGCCAAAGGAAAGCCCAACTTCTCTGCCAGGGCAGCTCTATGTGGTGCAAACAGGCTAAGGATCTGGCCCTGACTGTTCTCATTGGAATAGTGTATTTGATTTAAAGGGTAGTATAATTACTAGAGATGTAGCAAATTTGATGTGAATTTTCTGTTTATGATTTCTAAAAAAACTGATCTTTCAGAAACTCTAGAGTTGAGGGGAGACACATGCTTGTTTTCAGTCTTCCTTTGTAAATAGACTGTGGCCCTGACCCTGTGTGGAGCACTTTGCAGGATCAGGGTTAGCACTTGATATTTGTGGGGAAAATTACATGAAAAGAGGAAGCTCCTTCAGTCTTCCTCAGCCTTTCCCTTCCAACTCTCCAGTCAAACACAAGCATGCAGCTTTTAACGTGTTCTTTTAAATCAAACTTTTTGTTGAAGCCAAAAGACAGAGCATTGCTTTGGAGTTGCTCGAGTCCGAGAGGAAATATGTCATCAACCTGTCCCTGATCCTGAAGATCAAAGCCACGTTGCAAGGCTCAGACGTGAAGAGGAACACCAAAGAGAGAAGGTATCGAAACCGTCACACTAGCTTTTATAAAAGGGCCTTTTCAACATTCGGAGTTCTTTTTCCCCAAAAAATTATTGGGAACTTTCTCTTAGCCACTTTGAAACCTTTAACTTCCTTATGTTTTTTATAGAACAGAAATCTTTAGGTGTTTAAAATTTTTAACATGGGTAAAAGATTCTGCCTTTTCCTGCCTCTCTGCTTTCATCAATTCCTAGATTCCAAGGCCAGAAGGGACCACTGTGATCATCTAGTCTGACCTCCTGTATAACACAGGCCATAGAACTTCCCCAAAATAATCCCTAGAGCAGAGCTTTTAGAAAAACATCCAGTCTTGATATAAAAATGGTCAGGGATGGAGACTCCGCCATGACTGTTGGTAAATTGTTCCAAGAGTTAATTACCTTCCCTGTTAAAATATTATGCCTCATTTCCAAACATTTCTTGCCTCCTCCAGTCCCCTCTCCATGCCCTTTGACTCACCTCATTTAAACCTCCCTCTCTGCCCATCCTGCCTGGCTCCCTCCTGTCTCCCCAACACCCACTCTGAGACCCGAGACCAAAGCCCTCCAATCTAAGACTCACAGTCCATACATCTCCCTCCGCCACTGGAAGTTGGCTGGCTTGAACATTAACTATGGACCAGTTCCTGCTGTCCCATTATAGTTGAATATAAAATACATTATTCAGTATCATACATGGCTAAAAGGCATTTCCCCTGTCTGTCTGTCTCTTGTCATTCTTCTTTCCACCTCCTGTGCCTTATGTCTGTTTCCTCCCCATTTTTCTGGTTCTTCTTTTACCTTTTTCTCCTTTCAGGATCTCTGCATAGTCCTCATGGCCACATGCCTCAAAACTACCTCTGCCCATTTCCTCGTTGTATATTAATAATAGCATGATAAGCTTAGCATGTTTTCCATGTACATACCACATGACAGCCTTTAACGACATGATCACATGCTTTTAATCATAAAATACAATACAATATCATACCTTCTCTCCCCCCACTCAGCCTTTGGGGCTAGTAAGTAATTTTCCATCAAAACAATTTTCGATGGAAAATACTGTTTCTGCACAATTGAAATTTTCCATGGGAAAATTTAGATTTTGCTGAAATTTTTCAATGTTCTGTCAGGTAAATCAAACTAGATATTTTGTTTGGGGTCTGATCATCCTAAATCTAAACATTTCAGTTTGTTGAATTAAATGGAAATGTTTTGTTTCAGGTCATTTTGAAACTAATCTGTGTCCACCACAGTGGACTCATAGGAGTTGTAAAAAGAAAATAAGAAAGAAATACTTGTGGCACCTTAGAGACTAACAAATTTATTTCAGCATAAAGCTTTGTTGTAGTTCAGGTACCTCATGACCTCATTCTCCTCTATGGGTTCCCTGACCAGACTACATCTCCCACAATGCACCATGGTCTCTTTTCCAGTTAAATTGCTGTGATGCATTGTGGGAGTCCCTTGACATGGGTGCATTCTGGGAGATGTAGTCTGAGGAGGAAGCCCAGCCCATAGAGGAGATTGGAGGTCTGAGGCATCTAAACTACAACTCCCAGCACGCAGATTCACTTTGGTTCAACAAACCAAAACAAATCATTTTGATATTTCCAAACTGAAATGTTTTTGATGTTTCCATTCAGCAAAATATTTAAATATTTTGCATTTTCATCCTGATCTGGGATGAAAACAGTTATCAAAATATTCAAATTTCTCACAGGATGGAAATTTTGACCAGGTCTCCTTATAAGGTACATCTTGTAAAGTGCACAGTGAATGAGGCAAGGTTTATGAGTCCCATCCTACTTCCATATGTGTTTGCAGGATTGGGGCCTAAGTCCTCTAACTCAAGTGATAATGGCTCATGCTTTTAGCTGTGTAGGTTCATGCCCTGCTGGGCAGAGTCAGTTACACAAGGCAGTGGAGAATTAGGCCCAATGAGTGCAAAACCATGTGAACTGGAACCATAAAACACTAGATTCCAAGCTCTTTGGTGCAGGGACTGCTTACAACTCTGTATTTGTACAGCGCCTAGCACAATGGGGCATCATTCGTCATTGGTACCTAGGCTCTACCATAACAACAATGATTAATAATACCCTGTAAAGCAAACCCAGCAAACTTTAAACTGCTGGCCCGTGAATGTGAGCAGAATCTGTGGGTTCCCAAAGCCTAGGAATCGGATACTTTTTCTGGATGAATTTCTATACTCTTCTCTGTGCAATCATATCTGTTATCTTCCCTCTTTAGTTTCTTCCCCAGTTCTTTACGATACCTGGTCCAGCAGCACGTCGACTTACTTCACACACTGCAAGAGAGGGTGCTGAGTTGGCCACGTCCAGGAATCCTGGGAGACATATTCCTGAAGTTAACAAACGATGAGGTATGTTGAGTGTATTCTGTCATGAGCACTAACAAAGGCATCAGAATTGCTTGAGTTTAACAATTTATAATGGTGTGTTTGGATCAAACAGAACTACAGATTTCACCCCCAACATAATGATGTGTCTGGCTGTATAACAAGTTTAAAAGAACGCTAGGGATAACAATTCTACATACCATACCACGTACTACATACCAGTTCAAGTAAAAAATGGTACCTCCATTATAGAATCATAGAAATGCAGAACTGGAAGGGACCTCCTGAGGTCATCTAGTCGAGTGGTTCTCAAACTTTAGCAACCTGAGGACCCCCATTTTGATTTTAAAAATTTCAGGGACCCCCAAGCCACCCCTCTCAGCCCTTGCCCTGACCCCTTCTCCGAGACCCCCACCCTGCTCACTCCCTCCCTTGCTCTCCCCCACCCTCACTCACTTTCAACAGGTTGGGGTGTGGGCTCTGGGAGGGAGTTTGGGTGCAGAGGCCCAGGACTGGGACTCACTTGCTGTGTGACTGTGAGGAAAACCTAAACCCGCATGGGCCTTTGCACTGGTAAATCTGTGGCAGTGCAGCGTGGTTTGTCTGAATGGCCCAACAGAGCAATGTCATGCCAAAAAAATAAAAAAAAAAAAATCCACAATGTGAACATGGTGTCCCATGGTAACTGGGTCAGATGGTGCCAAACCATTGTGGCTCCAGTTGTAGCATCAGCCGGCCCCTAGGTCTTATCTACACTGCCACCAAGACTTTGCTCAGATCCTGACCACACCACAACACAGGACAACTAGGTAAAGAGTCTGCTGGAACTGGGTGAAGGCAAGGGTGACCAGGTGTCCCTATTTTATAGGAACAGTCCCGATATTTGGGGCATTTTCTTCTATAGGTGCCTATTACTCCCCAACCCCTGTCCCGATTTTTCACACTTGCTGTCGGGTCACCCTAGTGAAGGCCATGCACACGTCCACTGTTGTAGCATGGTCTGACTGTTGCAGCTTGACAGGCACCATGTTACAGTCGTTTGGTCGTCACTGTTTCCGACTGGGTTCCAAGTACATGTACGGCGAATGGCCTAACTTAACCAAGCTGTGTGCTATCCCTCACCATTCCCTGCCCCTTCTGTACACCCCGGAGCCAACAGTGAACCTGGGGCTCCCCCTGCAGAATTTTAAACCACTCACATTCCTGACAGCGTTTCTGGGTTTGTTCCTCAGAACAATTTCCTGGACTACTACATTGCTTACTTGAGGGACCTGCCGGAATGCATCTCACTGATCCACGTGGTGACCCTGAAGGAGGTACACTTCTTGCCTGTTATTTCAGAGACTCCTCCGCCATGTACACCGTCATTACTGGCAATATTGAAGACACAATCAGTACCCTCCCCACACAGTGGAAAGTCGCAGTTTGCCAAATCAAATATTAACATATTCCTGGAATTTCTCTAAGGAATCAGGCGGTTGAAATAGTTCAGAAATATTAGTTCATCCTGAGCACATGAAACATAGCATAGAGAACCACAAGACACGCTTCTGAAATCATCAAATCCAGGTCTGCGATTGTCTTTAGCCCCAAGATGCTACCGGTGGCAACCATTGACACCTTTCGGCATAACCGTGTCATTGCTAATTATACACTGGCTGCCTGAGAATGCCGGGAGATTCTGGATTTTCTGTGAAATACCTAAACCTGTCCCTGGATTACCCCAATCTGTGCTCCAAACCATCCGATCTCTGTTTGCAAACTGACTCTCCCAAAAAAAACCATCCTGTCCCCACTTCCCACAGCTGTTGGAACATAATATTTTCCAGGGTTTCTTCCTGCCATTTTTTTCCACCTCGCTAACCAAATTATTTCATTACCAAACACTGGTTTCTTGAATGATGGGCTTGTGGATCAATTGGTTGTTCAGAGTTACCAAAGGCAGCTTTCTAATTCTAATGTCACCCTGTATTTGAATGAAGTTACATCCAGAAGTTCAATTGGATCAATATCTGTAAGAACCCCCACCCCCCCGACCAGGAAATTCTCCCTTGCACCCCATCCAGACCACGGCCTGGGAGGGTATATAGGAGAATGGATCAACCTTTCCACATGCCCTAGAGAAAGACCCTGTCCTGAGACCTCCTTGCTGCCAGCCTCTTTGCATTCATGCCAGGGGTCTAATGGCTCACGTCGCTCAGTTGGACGCAAGTGCTGTGGTATCTCCCAGGGGAGAGAGGTGGTCTCTAAAGGCCAGACGCTGATATCCTTATTCACACGGAGTAGTGCCCTGCTCCTTGAGCAGTTCCATAGAAATCAGTGGGACTAGTCCCAGGAGTGACTGTTGCCATTGGGCATAAGGGGCTCACAGTCTAGCCCTTAGCATAACATCATTGGGACTGTTGTCATCTTATCCCATTGTCATTCATCTGTCACTCCCTGTATGCACTGCTGTATGTACTGTACAGCATCACGTGAATACAAACTGCACTGGGAACTTACACGCCGTAGTGATGCTAAACCTACTTTCTCCAATTCAGGTGGAAGAAGAAATTAAGTCTGACCTCTACATGCTGTTCTTTCATACAGTCCAGCGTATCCCCGAATACCTTATTCACTTACAGGTAGGGGGAACGCATGAAAATTGCCCGGGTCTCCCTATTGCACGGTAATGATAATACTTGGTGTCCACGTTTACCCTGCACGTCACTTGTCTCAGAGCTGGCCTTTGGGGCCCGCACGGCTGCAGCCACCCGGCAAAATCTCGGGGCCCTTGAAAGCGGGAGCCAGTGGAGACTGGTTCTAGGAGTGATTTCTCGTGAGACTTGCTCATAATTAGCAGTTTCCTCAGGGCCAGGCCAGCCTGTACATCCCAGGAATGCCCTCCATTCTGAGAAACCCCAGACCCTCACACAGCTGTGGGGGATGGGTGAGCTTCCAGGGACGGGGCTAGGGATGCCGGGAACTACTAGTCAACCATGTACAGCTGAGTCCGCTCCTTTGCCGAGTAGCCAGCATGGTCTCTAGCCACAAAGGTGGTGGCTTACTAGTGTGAGCGGCAGCATGGCCTAGTGGGACTGGCATGGAAGCGAAGGGCTCCTGCTGTCCAGGCCCAGCTCCGACATCAGCCCACACCTTGCCCATGGCTGGGTCATGGCTTGATCCCTCTAGCTGAGTCTCCCAATTTGCACACAGTGCTAATCCGTCCCTGTGGAGTGGTGATGCTCTGGCTAGGACTCAGTGCTGTTACAGGGGTGTTGGAGAGACTGTGAAACAGGGGGAAGAATGTAACCTGGGCTGTGGCTGTAAGAGAGTCAACGAGAGGGAAGCAGAGCCATGAAGGAAGGAGTGGAGAGAGAATGCAAACAGGATGGGAGCAGCCTGCAGAGGGTAGACATGGGAGGAGACAGGGCGGGGGTAAAGGAATGGCAGAAGAGGCTACCTGAGGAAGACACTCACACATTGGTTAGGCTGGTGACTGCTATGGAGGGGATGGGTAACCCTTTCCCTGCCGGCGTCCCGTTTCTCTGTAACAGGGACATACAGAATCCTAGGGGGCAGGGCTAGCAGCGCACAAACAAGAATGACCCCCGGACAAGTGCAGCACAAACAGCTGGCCCTTGCAACAAGGAAACTGGTTTGTTGGGGATGCAAAGGATCATCGTGCTGACACGCCTCTAAATCCTCAGGCTGGCACTGTGCAGACTGGGGCGATCACAGTCAGGGTGGTGAGAGTACTGGGTCTTGGGCCTGTCCCAAAAGGAAAGGCTGGCTCTGGCTTAGCTGAAACAGTTCAGACCCCAAGGGAGAAAGGCGGCAGCAGTCCTATATAAAGGCCCAGGGAGCCTGATGCATTTGTCCCTAGGAGGTCCCAGCCCCATTGTCCTAGGCACTATCCCAATGCCTGCAACTCCCATCTCAAAGAGTTCACACAATGCATGTTCAAAGCTTCATGCAGTTGGTTGATTCTTAGTACTAACCCAAAGTAACGTTAGCTCTTGTGCATGAAACGAGCGAGGACATAGTCCAAATGGTCTGCGGCGGCGATTGAGCCACCGATCGATCCACCTAGTGAAGACCCGCTAAATCGACCACAGAGCGCTCTCCCGTCGACTGTGGTATTCCACCGGAACGAGACGCGTAAGGTAAGTCGACGGGAGAGTTTCTCCTGTCGACCCAGCGCCGTGTACACACCACAATAAGTCGACCTAAGCTACGTCGACTCCAGCTACATTATTTACGTAGCTGGACCTGCCCTTAGTACTAACCCAAAGTCACGTTAGCGCTTTGGCACAAAAAGAGCGAGGACATGGTCCAAACGGTCTGCTTCCCTTTGCGCCCCAGAACATCCTGAAGTACACCGAGCAAGATCACCCCGATTACTACCTGCTCCTGGTGTGTGTGCAGCGCTTCCGCATTTTCATCTCGCACTACAGCCTGCTGCTGCAGTGCAACGAAGACCTGCTCATACAGAAACGGAAAAAGCTGAAGAAGTAAGTCTGGCACAAGATATGGCTCTGTACTCTCAGGGGGAAAGGATGGAGCCGGAGGGAACAAAGAGCCAGATTCTCAGTTGGTGTCCATGGACCCACTGCTCCAGTGTGGTCAAATTGTCACATTTCCACCAGCTGAGGATCTGGCTCCTGTTAGAGCAGAACATTTGCCGTCAAGTTTTGGATCAGATTTGGAGCAGCCACTTCCTGATGGTCCAGAGAAAGAAAAGTTCCTTGTATTTGTTCTAAATGTACCAGCCATTAATTTAAACAAATGACTCCTTGGTTTCATAGGCCTGGTCCACCCTAGAAAAGTTACCTGCTGCTGACAGCAGGTGGTAGACATGGGTCAGCAGCAAGCGTCCAGCAAATCAAGGTTAAGACTTGCTTTGAGCAGATTTTAGCCACTGCTTGCTGAAATTGCTTTGACTAGGCCCTGACGACCTTGCCGTCGAAACAGACAAGACAGAATTATTGTCCCAGCAGAAGTGGGTTAAGTAAGTTGCTTGATGCCCTACAGGAAGTCTGTGGCTGCGCTGGGAATCAACCCTAGCTCTCCCAAGTCCCACCCGAGGGCCGTACCCGCAGAGACATCACCCTGTCTCACAAATGAGGCTGCTACTGACGCGATGAGCAAACTTGCCATGGGCCTTAAACAACAACACAGGCTGTGCTGCTTCCGCTGATCTCTTGCTCCTCTTCTGCCTGGTTCTGTTTATTGGTGATGAATTTCAATTCCCCTAGGTCGTCCCTGGTTAAGTTATACAAAGGTCTGGTTTCTCAGTGTGCCGGTGCCAGCCAGGAGGTTTCTCCGACACCCGGCACAGCAGCCATCCGAGACAGTGGGATCCACTCCGAAGAGGTGATGCAGCCGTTCCCAGCAGCCCCCTCTTCCAGCACAACAGCCGCGTAAGCCAATTGTCAGGCCGGTGTCGCTTTCCTCCCCACACAGCCCCAACAAGTTTCAGCAGCAGCAACGTGCCACTAGAAATAGCCAAGCATGTTGCTGCAGCATGGCCATCCTGGGGTGGGTCTGCAGTGGGTTGGCTCCCTGTGCAGGGCAATAAAGCTCTCCATGCATTCTCGGGAGGAAGTGCATTCTGGGGGCAGGTTTGAGTGGTGGGGAATGCCTGGGGAAGGGAGGGGAACATGTCTCCTGGCAAACAGCTTGGAAATTCTTGGTGTAGGAGCAGAGGGATCGTAGTAGCCAATCAGAGTAGAGAGATTTGCATTACCCCAGTGGAGTTATAGCAAAATAACTGATTATGTAAATTCCTGCACTCTGGTTGGCTAATAATGGCTGCCAGGCCGTCAAAAATATGCTACAGCTGAGAGAACAGGCTAGTTAGGGAGCAGTGGGGAAGCCCACCACTTTTCTGTTCTAATCAGTGCTGGTTGAAAAACAGTAAGGTCTTTCTAGAAGATCTGCTGTAGCTCCAACAGAAGGAAGGGCATGAGGAAGAGTTTACTGGCTGAGGGTCTCTGGCCTGTTCTCTGCAGGAGGTCGGACTGGATGATCACAATGGTCCTGTCTTGGCCTTAAAAATCTATTAAATATTTAGTGTAAAAAGCACTGAAATAGTTTTCGTCCTGCAGGTTGGGACAAGGAACCATTTTTTATTTATTTGAAGGGGTTTTTTGTTTTTTTTTTGTTCTCCAGATTTGTATATAACATTTTCAGTTTTCCAATGAAAAATTTCCACCGCCTCTCATTTTAATGCAGTTTTCTGGAAAGCTGGTCTGGATTTCCAAGGCCAAAGATTCACTCTTTGAGACCCAAGAGGGTGAGCAGGGCTGCCGTGCTAGCCTGTGCAGTCCAGATCCGCTGGGGATTCATTCCGATCGATTTCCCCGAAGCACAATAATGCATTTTTCATTGTTGCAAAGCCAAAAATTGCATGAGAGCTTTTTGGAATTTCAGGACTCCGCCGCCGTGTGCTTACGGTGTTGTTTAAAAGCAAGTGACTGCTATGACCCCGTGCGTTGCAGTGACACCACAATTTGTCTGCAGAGGAACACTCCCCCCTGCTTTGCAGTTCAGTTGGTTGGGAATTTGAGGCTGAACGTTCACAAGGAGTTTGGCTCCTAACTTCCGCTGATTTTCATTTTACGAGCTAAAAGCTAAGTTAAGAGCCTAGCTCCTCTTTGAGCTTTCAGCCCTTTTCGACTGACCTTTTTGTTCCATTGGAAAATGCTGATGTGTCAGGTTTTGACACTTTTTTTGACTCAACCTTTTTTTTTAAATGGTCCAAATGTATCATTTCAACGTCTTCTCCATGAGAAATCCCGGCTTTCCGGTTCAAAACAAAGTCAATACATTTTTAACAGTTAAAATAGAAAAAAAACATTTGGAAATTATTGAAACTAAATATTTTGATGGACACAAACCCCCCTTTTATGTACGTACGTATTTATTGGGATTTTCCGTTTGCAAAAATTTTTGTCCTAATTTTGGGCTGAGAAAATGTTTTTAAATCTGTTTTTTCTCGGGATGGGAAACCCTGTCCATACTCGGGTGGCTAGCCTGAGCCACTGGCTGTGTCGCTGCGGCTGCACTGCTATTTTTCGGTGCTGTCTCCAGCGCGTGTACATCGACCCAAGCCGGGAATCTCACTTGCCAGCTGCAGTGTAGACGGCGGACCTTTAGTGAACACAGTGTTCCCAAGGTGCCAGCTACCTTAGGGGCGCAGGGAGGGCTGGGGAGAGGCTGAGGCCTTTTCCCCATCCCTGCCTCCATACTGGCAGGAGATTCTGACCAGATGCGACTGTGAGGCACCTTCTCCACGAGGAGTGCACCCCTGAAATCCACAGGGGAAGTCCCAACTTACTCAGCTGGAATTCCCCATGGGGGCCTCTGCCCAGCCCTCCAGCACAGTAGGGGGCACCAGGGGCAAGGTCTTCCCGGATCCCTTGAAGGGAAAGAGAGAGACAGTGAGGCATGGCCTCTGAGCTAGGGGAGAGTGACAAGAGATTGAACAAGAGGAGGACCTCCCCCTCTGCTCTCAGGAGAGGGGACAGGGGCTATCCTCCGCCCCACCTCTCTTTAGCGGTGAGTGAGAGTGGATGAGCTGCCCATGCGTCCAGAGTTACTGCACAGGTACTTGAACGGCCCCCAGTGCTCAGCAGGCAGGGCATGGTTTACATCACTCTGGGTTCTAGTTCCTCCCTCCTGCCAGTCCAGACCTGCTGATTTCTGGCATTTGCTGCACCATACAGAGTACTTGCGACACCCTTATTAAATGGCACTTGAGTGACTAAGGTAGTGGCTGAGCCAGGCTTGCCATATGCATGTACATCACAGTTCTTTCTGTATTTCCTCCCCCCCCCCCCCCCGCTTCCTTCCTTTTGAAGGCATATGATGCCACAGATGAAGAAGAACCAGCCTGCAATGATGGAGAACATCCAGGCTGGGAAGCCATCAGACTGGGAAGTGGAGGCTAGAAAGCACGAAAGGCCAGAGAATATCCTCGCTTCGTCTCAGTTCCCCGAGCAGGAGCTAAAGGCCATGTCCATCCCCTTGCAAGCGATCCCGGAGATGGACTATGAAACTCCCCCCGCCGATCCAATGGGAAATGCCGAAAGATCTGTCAGGACCTCAATGGAGCTGCTGCAGGATGCTAGAAGCTTTGCTCCAAACTATGAAGAGTTGGACTATGGGGGGGACGTTTTCACCCTGCCAGGTCCCTACGAGGACGCCACCTTTCAAAACCTGGCTCTTTTTGAGAGCTGCTCCCCGGCCTCCTCTGAATCCAGCCTAGACATTTGTTTTTTAAGGCCTGTTAGCTTTACAGTGGAACCGGACAGGACAGATCACTCGTCACAGCCGCTGCCTAAAAGCAGCAGTGCTTACAAACAGGAGGCGTTCCACAGCAAAGGCAAGCAGCTGAGCAGGTCCCTGAAGGAGTTCCCCAGGAGCACGGAGGGCATGAGCACTAGACTCTACAGCACCAGGAGCAGCAGCAGTAGCCAGCTGCAGCACAAGCAGGAGAGAAGCATGCAACCTCACCTGATCTCTGCAGCATCTAGAAGCTCCCAACGGAGCTACTTCCCCCCACCGAGAGGGCTGGGGGAGAAACCGAGCTTTTTGGAAGTAAGGAGGCGAAAATAAAAAAGCAGAATTTTGCAGCAGGGTCAGAGAAACTTTTAAGGGAGAAGTTTCCAAAATAGTTTCCAAATTTGCACATGCAAATCCTTCCCCTGCACTGATGCATCAGGTGGTGAGAAGCAGAAGGGCACAATTTGCACCCAAACACCAGGCTGCAAGGGGTCAAATGTGGGTTTGGTAAATGCAATTCTGTGGGCGCAGGTTCAGAGACCACTTTTGAAAATTTGGCCTTTCTTGTGAGTCTGGCTTGTTTGTCCCACTGTCACCGAGACCCCACGATCCAGGCTTTTCTCAGTGCAGTGCAGCCCCCTGCAGCAAGCACCTTGATGGAGGAAACAGGTTAACAATGGAGCACAGCCCTTTGAAATGAGGGTTCAGACCCTGGTTCGCCTGCTTGTGGTGGGCAAAGGAGGCAGGGCCAAGAGCTCCTGCATTAATGCAGTTAGGGCCAGATCGGTAGTTGCTATAAATCAATGTGGCTCCACTGACGCCAATGGGCCCAGATCCCCAGCAGAGGTAAATCATTTCAGCACCACTGAAGTCAAGCCAATAGCAGCAGCTGTGGATCTGGCCCACAGGCTCTATCCCAGCTGGCACCTGATCTCCGTCTCCAGAAGCAGGGCTAATGTGTCTGGATATGGACAGGGCCCCGCTGGGGCAACCCCAGCTTTGTACAAGCTGATACAAAGGTGATGGCTCAGGACAGGACACCGCACTAACCCTCCCTGGTACCGGGTGAGGTAAATTCAGACCTGGGGGAGCACGTGTACCCCCCTCCCCCCCAAGGAGGACATATTTGGTGGCACTGCCCCCTCTGAGAGGATCCTCCAGGGATGGGCACTGTTGGCCTGTGTGCAGAGCTGGGGAATGCCTGGCAGGGGATGGGGAGGAGGGAACGAGGAGAGCCCCAGAAACACTAGAGAGAGCGCAGGAGCACAGACAATGAAGATTAGTAAACGGTGGGGAGGAGGACAGAGAAGCGACTGAGGCAGGGCCGAATGCCTGGGGAACAGCCTGTGCAGAGTTAATAGTTACCCCTAGCTCTTATCTAGCACTTTTCATCAGATGATCTAAAAGTGCTTCACCCAAGGAGGGTGGGAACCTCGTCCCCATTTTACAGATGGGGAAACTGAGGCACAGGGAGGTGACGTGACTTGCCCAAGGTCACCCAGCAGGCCAGTAGCAGAGCTGGGAATAGACCCCAGGTGGCCAGTCCAGTGCGCCATCCACTAGACCACACTGCTTAGTTAAGCAGGCATCAAAAGTAGTGGAGGTCTCTGGGTCCACTGCTTGCCTGGCAATAAAAGGGGGTGGGGGGGAATCAGCAGAAATCAGCACTTAATTAATGCTTGAGTAGAGGAGGAACTTGACTAGAATATTAGCTATTGCAGAACAGCTCCCCGCTCTCATTCTGGAGTAGCTATAGCACTTTAAACTCACACCCTTCCAGAATCACTTCCCCGGGCAGACCACCCTTTAGAGGAAGGGCCCCTACAGCATCATTGCCTCAGCACCCGTGGGAGAAGCTGACGCAAATGGGGACATGTTCAGGGCAGTTGTGAACGGACTTCAGTGGCTCAGGGAGGAGTCCCTCACTGACACACTTATGTTACAGTCCACTTCTCAGTGAAAGGTGCCCTCATGCTGTGCCCTGCGGGTGACAAAGCCAGCGGCACCCTCCGTCCAACATGGTGAGCATGCCCGATGCAGGATCCACTGGTGGAGGGTGCCACCGCCCTGCACTGCTTTGCCCCATGATTTTGAATCCTTGCAGATGAAAAGCCTAAGCATTGATAACAGCGACATTGTTCAGCTCCCTGGCGTGGCTTAAAACAGTTGCTTTGTATAAGGGTTATTCTCGCCCCCTCAATTATTCTCCCTCAGTTCCCCTGGCTTTACAGACCCCACATTAACCGCTGTGCAGAGGCATCACGACTGCAGAAGTCTGAGCGATGGAGCAGTCTCCCCACATAGACAAATGCAGAGTGGAAATAAGATGCACATTTTTAACCATGAGGGTAATTAACTACTGGAACAACTTACCAAGGGCTGTGGTAGAGTCTCCCTCACTGGCAATTTTTAAATCAGATTGGACGCTTTGCTAATGGATATGCGGTAGTTCAAACAGGAATTAATGTAGGGAAGTTCTATGGCCTGTATTATACAGGAGTTAAAACTAGATGAGCACAATGGTCCTTTCTGGCCTTGGAATCTATGAAACCAGACTCCTCAACATGACCTGGCTGTCAGGTTCCTCCGTTTCCTCCACTGCAGAGAGAAGGGTGAGGTTGTAAATACTGGTTAAACCATCTTTTCCATTTTAGGAGCTACATGCAGAAGACAACACCAGGTTCTGCCAGAAGGATGACAACGAACAAACATCCTTCAGCGAGCACAACCCGCGGCAGGAACCCAAAGGGGGCTTCCGGAGCTCCTTCCGCAAGCTCTTCAAAAAGAAATGAGCAGCCCACCAGAAGGTGGGCAGTGATCTAACTGCTACAGCTCTTCCCCTGAGGCAGCAGACAGAAAACAACCCAGGGCTGCAACTTCCAGGTCCATGGCCAACACAATAGAAGAGAGGGGGGAGGTTTCCATTGCTGGCTCGCAAAAGCATCTTGCTCCTCCTAAAACAGTGGAGGGGTGCATGGTAGATTGAAACGGAGATTGTTAGGAGTGGGGCAAATGGATTCGGTGACCATAGGAACCCACTGAGGCTTCACCCAAAACCTAAACTCAACTTTCCATCAACTCCCACCTTCAGTCATTTGTCTCTGCCCTGCCACGTTCCTTTGAGGCCCAGAAGCGGAAGCGCATGCGAGAGAGGCTGCACTTGTAGGTTTTCAGCCTGACTGGAAGCGGGATGAACGGGATTCCCAGCTTGATATTGCAGGGCTGAGCAGTTCTGATCAGCGTCGAGCTTCGGATGGACCCTGGCTTTCTGAACTTCACCGTCCCTGGCAGTTCTGCTGTAACTTTCATGTTGCGTGTCTCCCTCGGATCGTTTCAATGCTGTAGGAACAGTTGCTCTTGCTGCCATTTTCTTAGGATAGATGATTTGTATTTGGGCAGCCCTTCGTGATCATGGCCCCATTATGCGAGGCGCTTGGTCACATATGCAGTTTATAGGTCCCCTTTTATTGATTTTTTGCTACAGAAGACTCGGCCTGGGGCCTGCGTCTCACTGCGTGTCTGTTCAGCACCTGGCACAATGGGGCCGTGATCTTGGTTGCGCTTCCAATGCTACTATGGTTAATAATCGTGACTGTGTGAAAGCCCGGTACCTTCCCTGGCCTATGCAGTATCTTGTGAATTAACCTGGACTCAGTTAGCTTCGTGCATCACCAGTTACAAGTGTTTCCTGAGGGGTGAGGACTTTTTTTTTTTTTTTTTTTTTTTGCCATAACAGAGCCATGATTTCCCCCCCTGCTCATGCCATGGCAAACCCTCACCCTCAGAAATGATAGCTACACAGAAAGTTACCGTATATCCTTTAGTTAAAATGAAAAAAGGAACAGAAGGAAATCTGTGCCCTTCCTGGGTGCTATACGCCCTGAGCTTTGGCAGCAAGAGCGGTTGTTTATGTAGGGCTGTAACTCTGGAGGCAGTTTATTTATGATTTGTGTTACGCTAGCGCCTTGGATGCCACCTAGGATTGGACCTCATTGTGCTCGGTACTGTACAGAGGAAGAGACAGTTCCCTGCCCCAACAAGTTTACAGTCTAAGTTGACAAGAGCAACACACGGTAAAGGAAAGGTATAGAACATACAAGTAGAGCTCCCAAACCCCAGAACCATAAGGCTGCATGAATCTCTTGCCGTTTCCCTGGGTACTTACACTGGAGATGAGATTGACTAGTATATTGGAATCCTCCTATCAAAATTACAAATGGGGCCACGGTGACCTGGCACGTTCCACTGCCACCTTGGGATTGGGTCCCCACTGTATGGTTGGTTTGTTTGAAATGTGACAAGGTTGAAATCTGGCTACAGCAACAAGAAAGGATGACCCCTCGGAGAGACAAACCTGTTGAGTTCTTCTCAGCTTTCCCTCTATTAGTAGAATAATAATTTTTATTTATTTGTAGTGCCATACCACCTAGGAACCCTCGTCATGGACCAGGATCCCATTGTGCTCGGTGCTGTACAAACCCAGAACAAAAAGACACGGTGTGCCCCCAAGAGTTTACAATCTAAGTATGAGAGAAGAGTCAGTAGATATATACAGACAGGAGTACAAGGACAGTGCAACAGTCCTGGTCAGCATGATCAGCAGGGATCTGCACACAGGCTGCCTAGCGGAATCAAGTTGTTTGTAGACATTGAGGAGGACGAGGTAGCTTTGTGGATGTCTACGGGGAGCTCCTCCCCAGTGCGAGGGGCAGCATAGGAGAAAGCACACTGAGGGGCTTGTTTGAAAATGCAACAAGTGGGCAATGGAGGCTAGCATCATGGGCCGATCGGAGGCGGGAGTCGACATTTCAATAGCAAATGAGAGATGAGAGGTAGGTGGGGATAGGCCTTGAAAGTGAAGACAAGTAGCTTGTGTGTGATGCACGACAGAAGGGGGAGCCAATGAAGGGATGCAAAGAGAGGTGGGACGTGGTCAAAGTGACGGGCTAGGACACTGATCTTCGCAGCAGAGTTCAGAGTGGATATGAACGGGACAAGCTGAGATTAGTCAAGGCCAGAGGGAAGAATGTTGCATTAATGACGATGTGAGACTATGAGAATTTGGATGAGTTCTAGCTGTGTGGAAGGACAGGAAAGGCCATCTCTTAAGAGATCTTGTGCAGCAGGAATCTGCAAGATTTAGACATAGCCTAGATGTGAGGATTTAGAGAGATCTGAGTTCAAGATGACACCCTATTGTAAGCCTAACAGGCAAGATGGTGGTGTTGTCCACAGTGAGTGAGAAAGGAAGTAGGAAAGAAGGTTTTCAGGGGGAAATTAGGAGTTCTGTTTTAGCCAAATTTAGCTTCAGCTGGTGGCTGCACATCTGTGAGGAGATGTCAGAGAGACTGGACCAGATTTTAGTTTGGACAGAAGGAGGCAGTCTAAAGGAGAGAGGTAGATATGTGAGTCACTGGTGTAGAGATGACAGTTGGTTTTGTGTTTGGATGAGATTATCCAGCAAAAGCTGTAGAGGGAGAAGAGAAGGGGGCCCAGGACAGAGCCCTTTGGAACACAGGGCTGGATTAATGAGATTGGAGGGCAGGGGCTAATGTTTTTTGGAGGCCTCCCAGTACTAATGCGAGCAAAAAAGTACCAGCTTATGATGATCAACAAGTCACATATGATACTGAATAAACACTGAAAGAAAATCAAAGACAACGAACAGGTTATATATTTCCTGGATAAACATAAAAACATAAAACCGAGTCAAATGAAAATGTTGCTTGTTTAAACTGACATCTTGTGAGCTTTAAGAGCTGCAAATTCAGTTGTATCTTCAGATGACAGTGTGCAAAGTAACTCCCATTCAATTGACATGACAGCAAGAGCATTAAGCTTCATTTCTACTGTAGTTGACCAAAGATGATTTTTTTGGATTAAGGCAAACTTAGAGAGCAACTGCTCTGCCTCACAGCTGACAATGGCTACAGTCAGTCAAATACAGTCTCAACACAATGAAGATCTTCAGGAAGACGTTACTCAGATCATGCAAAAATTTGATGATTCCAGTAGCACTCTTATCATGCGTCGTCACAATATCTTATAAATGCTGAAAAATACAACATTTCAGCAAAAGGACCAGGCTCTAGATCATTTGGGTAAGCATTGAGCAATGCCTGAGCGCATGTTTGCATCTCTTCTTCACTTCGTACTTGTTCAAGAAAAATAAGGAAGCCAAATTTTGCCGATAGTTCAGCATAACATTCACTCCTTTTTAGTTCTGAACTTAGTTTTTTGAGGATAACAAAAACATTCAACCTCACATTTCCTTCTTTCTTGAAGTATAGTGTCACTTTTGCCATCTGGAAATTTTTGTTTTACAGTACATTTGTATTCTTTAGGACTCAACATCACGTCCCAATTTTTTGCTTGCGTCTCAAAAATTGTCAAAACTGAGACTGTAATCTTGTGACAAACTCCTGCACGGAAGTCAGCAAATGAACAGCAACAAGAAGATCCAGACCTGGCTTTTGAAGCTTTACACTAGTTTTGTCAAACCTTGCTAGTATCACAGTCTATGGTCACAGACGAATGCCCTAAAGTAATCTGGGATCGTTTTGGAGGCGAAGGAAACAAGAATGAAATTGCTGAATTGTACTGGTTCTTCTTGAGTCAGGCTCTAAAACAATTCGGACAATATTGAAGCTCTGGAATCAAACTCGTTCACACTAACTTCATTGTTCGAACTTATGTCCACAAGAAACTAGAATGCAGTATAAATGATAAATTATATGGTTACTTTCTGAACTCCAAACTGAAGAATCTCATTGAAAGTGAATGAAGGAATAGTGTGAAACAGATTTTCTGCTTTTTTTAATCACTGAACTTGAAAGCATTTACAAAATAGATATGAAAATAATGTGCACAAGAAACTGTCTTATTATTGGCAAAAAAATTATTTTGGAGAATTTACAGAAGCTGTTGAAGTCTGCAAAACTGATAGTTATCGACATGGATGAGTTATATGAAAAATTGTGTACAATGAAAGAAGTCATGTCATCTCCTAAATTTCAAGACTGTACAAGTGCTAATGAGAAATACCTCAAGATTTTCAAGCTGACAAAGCCAAATAGATGCGGAAACTTCAAGAATCTGAATATAAAAGGGTCTTACCTACTTTCCATCTCATGTAGCATACACTGAAAGGGTAGTTTTGTTAATGAATCCCATCTGGCAAGATGAGAGTAATTGACTGAACGTGGACACAGTGAAAACCAAATGACAGAGTTACTGCAGTTTTGAAAATGCTGAGTTCAAAACCACGTTTCCAGTATTCCTCAACAATAAGACACTATTAGAGTCCGCCATGCAGGGAAAAAAATACAAGTAGACAATAATTTAAGGTTCATGCAATGCTTTCTATGAAATATTTTTAATGGAGGTTTTGTCCTCATTTTTAGCTGCAGTAAGAAGGACTTGGCCTCCTTTTTCAGTTCCCTGTGGTGGCCACCCTGTGTGTAACACCCCAATGGCAAGGTCACTGGGACCTGACACCCTTTTGTTTAGAGACTATCTGCCCAGCTGTGTAGGGAGTGCCTGGATGGGGAGGCACCTTTAGCTGGGTGAGTGAGGGGGGGGGAACATTGCACAGCAGAGGAATATTGACCTAGGGTTTTAAATTGCATCAGGGATGCAACACGGTGCCATTGCCAAGGGATCTGCTGCTTGTGCCTTTAGGTCTCCTGCATGAACAGGCCTTTCCCCTCCATAGTACTAAGCTGCTCTTACATCCCCTGAGAGCACCAAGGAGCAGGCAGTGGCAGAAACCTGGGAAAGAAGGGAGCCCCCGGTAATATCTCCTGGGTCAAGAGAGGGGGAGGTACGCTCAGAATGGCAGGGCTGGCAGATGGGAGCAGCTGAGAGCAACCTGGGAAAGGTGGACACGTTTCCCTGTAAAATACTTACTGTTCTTAGCTGCGGTTTTAGTGAGCTCGGAAATGAACAGAACTGGTGGATGGTACGTTTCTGCTCCTGTATCACTTCTCGTCCCGTTGGGCAGTGTCCTTGGAAACGTCAGAGTCTGCCTGGTATTGGCTCCGTATCTGCAAAATGTAAACAAAATGTGTGAAGGGTGCTCAGCCCCTTGGCTTGCTCGCCCTGCGTCTCCCAGGCTAAGGCCCCACGTTTGCTTTGAGACAGGTGCACTCTAGCCTAGTTTCCTTTCTGTGACAAATAAACTTTGCTTTTAAATAACCCTAATGACTGGAAAGCACTGCTGATTTTTGCACTGACCGCTGGCTATGGGGCACATGGGGCAGGCTGCCCCAGCCAGAAGCAAACTGACATTAAGGAAGTCAGGAGCAAAAGGGAAGAATAAGCCTGCACCCCCAGTCAGAGGGGAGGGAGTTGCTGTCTCTTGCTTGGAAAGAAGCTGCCCTGATGCAGTCTGGGCACAGGAGAGCCCAGCACCCACAGGGGTGGAGCAATGGTTGCATACAATTATCCCCCTCCAGCAAAGTGTCTCTCAAACATTCACCCTAAGGGGTTTCCCTTTCACAGATCCCATAGCACTAGTGATTCAACACCACCTGTTCACTTTCAGGGGGCACCAGAAACCGGGGCGGGGGGGGGGAATCATTTAATTTGGGGCATCAGCACCCCTGCACTTAGAGGATGAGAGCTAGCTGGATTTCAGAGGGCCCCATTATCATCTGGCCTTGGGGAACGCAGCAGATAGCTGGCTTTGCTGAGAGTGGCTTGGCCTCCTTCACAGGATAGGAACAGAGGTTTTGCCAGACCGGATCAGCTCAGAGGGTCGCTCCAGCCCAGTAGCTAACAGTCGCCACCACCAGCTGCCTCAGTAGAAGCTGCCCTGCAGGAGGGAAGGAACAGCAGAGAAGCTCTCTGACCTGCTCTTCAGCTAGGACTGGAGCACCTGAAGTCATCCTACCACATTTGTCTTCAGCAAGCTGGTAGTTCCCCATGGCATTCTAGATCTGAGCAGCCCAGAGAGGCAGGAAGACAACAGAAGACCCGGGGGCATCACGGAAAGGGTCATTTAACTGGGATCTGGTTAAAGGGTTTTTTTAATGGTATTGTAAGATGGGCATATTTCATACTTCCCTGCTCTTGGGCAGTGGCTCTGATTAGGTGCTTGGGAATTGGAGAGCAAGATATTTTTGCACTCCTTGGGTGATGCGTATACATAATCCAAAAGCATTATCACCATATTCATCCACTTCACAATGTACTGGGGCACCAAATTTTGTATGCACAAGTCCCAAGGGAGTTATGTATGTAAGAAAAGCCTGCACACGGTGAAAAGTGTGTGGGGGAGCATGTTGGGGGAGAGGGCGAGCAGGGGGTGGGGGAGAGAGGAACGTAGGGTCATGGATTTCATGACTAGACCAGTAATCTGGGATTAATGCACAGGAGGAAGAGTAGAGTGGGGCCAAGAGAAGTCACTATTAAAAGACAGACCCCCGTGGTGCCCAGTCCTGCACTCAGAGGCACAGGGGACTTTGGCTCAAATCCGTGGCTGTACGTTGGTTATAAGGAGGGGAGGAGGGGGGAGAGTCATTACGTAGTATAGTCCCAGCTGGTATGGAAAAGGAGTTTCATTTACAAGCTGAAGGAGTAGCAGGAAAAGGAATTAGCATAAGGCAGCACACCCACTTCCTAATCGAGCACCGCCTGTTCTGGGCCTCGGTCCTTTCAGTGCGTAGGCCGCATGCATCTAACGCACCCACTGATTGCCAAAGGGCATGCAAGTGAGGGGACGTTGCCATTTACACCCTTTTTGAGGTGTAACTGATCGCACCATTTACATCACCGCCTCATTTGGCCCGAAGACTTCCATGGGAGTCGCCGCTGCTTACTCCAGGCTGCAGTCATCTGCTTGGGGCTCGGAATGAGCCCCCACTAATGCGTCTCGTTTTGTGACAGACATCAGCTGAACCTCGGAGCGGTGTTTTGTAACCCAAACATTGTCCATTCAGATCAACAGGGCCAGCGGTGGCTGTGCAGGGAGGACCGAGCCACTATGATCCATGCATTCGTCACCCCCCCAGGTTAGAACACCGCAGCTCATGCTCGCTGAGGTTGAACGTAACCCCTACATGGAAGCTACCACTAAATTATTACAAAGCCGGCCACTTAAAGAGCAAATAAGGCCAGCATGAAGGTGCATCACATCAGCGCTCTCCAGCTTCCAGTGGCTGCCAGATTGTTTCTGGACTGACTTCAAAACCCTTGTCCTAATCTACAGGGCCAACAACAAGAGAGGACCTGGCTGTTTCACAGACACCGATCCATCCATGGATTGACCAAGGCCACGTTGCTTCTCAGGGATACTGCACTTACGAGAACCAGGTTCAGACAACCCCAGTTCAGAGTCGAAGAGTTCTCAGCAGCAGATGCCTGGCTCACTACACCGGAGGAGACCAGACTGATCCCAAACGCAGCTCCTTGCCCAGTAATGACATCTCCTCCCATGGAGACCTGGGAGAAGAGACAATTGTCTGGGAATGTGGTGGGAAGTCATGCAGCAGCTCATGGCACCCTAGTGTTAGAGCAACTAAAAAGCCAGGAATTAGCATAGGGACCCTTCATCAACGCATTCGTAGATGGGTGGGTTCCACATCCCCAAAACCTGACCTGCAAACTCCTTCTCAAATCCCCAACACACCCAGGGCCTGTGACCCTCATTACAAAGGGGTAGCCAAGCACTCAGCTGACTGACATGTCGCAAGTGATTGAAACATAGATTGGGATGGCTGAGTGGATTTGTTATAGGATACAAAGCCACTTACCACTTAAAATCCAAACCAAGTCAGGTCTCATTGAAAGCATAGGACAGCTGTTCTGCGTCCTGTACGTTTGAAGGGTCAGGCCAGCTCTTCAGAGGACAGGAGTTCACATCCCAACTGGCACCTACGCCGGCGGTTTCACTGGAGACACAAAAGACTGAATGAACATGGAGTAGTTTGCGCTCCAGGTCAGATTTCACCTAGTGCACTGCCACTGACTATACTGTATGTTTGGTGGACAGTGGATTTTTAATTATTTGAAAGCAGCTTAAAGAGATTCTGCTTTACTTTCTCCTTCTTTCAGACTTCAGTGACTGTTCTGTACACGTTTTAGAAATCCTTTTTAAAATGTCTCTCTCTCACAAACACACACGGTTCAGAGAAAGTTAGTGTCCCACCACTAACTGGAAGTGACTAAAACTTCTCCCATGGGCAGGTGATTACAGAATTGCCCGTTATGGGTGAGGCTTTGTTTGCTTGGTTTTGAATATTGTTGAGTTTTGGTCTTTCCCCCCAACTCCCTGAATGTTTTTCATGAATTGTTGTTATTCAGCAAGTTCTAATGGGGTGGGGGTGGGGATGTACACTTCCTTCCAAGCATATAGTTCTGGTTGTTAGACAAAGGGTATTAGACAGAATTGACCAGTGATCCACTCTGATCTAGTTCAGCATCAAGAGAGATTTAGGCCCTCTCTCTATAAAATTATATAGGAATCTGTGCACTAAATTGCAACATAGAATGAATTTTTATCCTTGAGTTATCAGTCCTTTAAAATAGGAAGTTAAAATGGAAAGCTGCAGAACGAGAGAAACCAAATATACCAGTCCTGCAATTGTTGCAGTTGTAAAATATTATAAATGCGTTCACTTTGTTTCTCCCACTAAGTATATTTTGCATGCTTCTCCACTCCTCTGCAAAGCTTCCATCACAGGGCTATCATGTGCCCAGTTCTCAAATTACTGAAATGATTACATACAACTCTGCAGAAGACTGACAAATGTCCTTACTGTGACGCACAGCATTAATCTTTCACAAACACTGCGTCAGACTAGTGAGATGTTCATCCTATCTTACATATGCAAAAGTGTACACTTATGGGATATGTAAGGCATTTTTATTTTTAGAACATATCTTTTTAATGCCAAAAAATAACAGCCACTATTAATTTTCACTTTAAATGCAATCTGAATATCATTGCAGACAAAGCATACAAAGATCACCTACAGACATGGTTAGGTACACAGGTTATAAGACGTGCCAGTTAAAGATTACTGCTTTATTCTTACATTTGGGTCGGACTGACATCGCTTTTTGACATTTAATCATTTTAGCAAATAACCATGCCATTAAACAAAGGCAAACGCACATATATACCACAACACACAAACTTATCAAAACTTAAAATTTGTACAATTTACTTTGACAAACAGAAACAGGCTTGTTCTCTAGTAAGCGAACCAAACAAATTTGTCCAAAAGAACCTCTGTTCACATAATTTACACCTTGTTCTGAAAAAAATTAGATGTTCTTAATAAAAAGGCACATTTGGCAGCTACTAAAACTGGCATGCATCTGGCACAGGACTCTTCCCTCCCCCCCCCCCCCCCCCCCCCCCATCGCACACTTTCAACCTTTCAGTCACCTGGTGCATGACATCATGTTTGTTTGTTCCGGAGTCAAATGCAACCTTATTCTTTGTTCACTTGATTTTGCAGCAATTGGCTACTTAATGCACTATTTTTCATTAAAGGCAAAAGAGAAATTTGCTCACAGTTGACAGAAAAATGCACTTTAAGGTGTTTTGTTTTTTTTTTAAAAAAAGGAAAATAAGGCATGAAATTTACAAACCAAGTTAACAAGTGCTTTTGGCTTTATACGTGTATCGGGCCACATGTTTCTTTCCTTAACTAATAGAGCTAAAACGACTGCAACCCACATATCAAACATTGTTGAAATGACAATTCAACAGTTGAAATAGGGTGTTTAAAGAGAAAAATCTAAGCTGCCGCCCATTCTTTTTCTGCTTTAAAAATGCATTTTTCATCAAGACCCTCCTTGTTAGCTGAAAAAGGTATGAATTTTGAGAGAAACCAAAGCGCGATTTTTACATACCACAGGCCAAGTGCACTGATCACAGCAACTAAGTATTAAGGAACGTTGTTACGAAGACAGACATCGATTAACGAGGGGCAGTTTTCCTGGTGGAGTCTGAATGCACGACCGCTACGAACATGGAAGGCTGCATGAGATTTGCTATGCTAGGATAGGACAATACCAAGAAGCAGAAAGAACTGGCATTTCTATCATCAGACATTAGCTCTGCTACAGGGACTGCGGCAAAGCCAGTTCATTTAAACAGCCCTAGTGGTACAAAAGAAACACTTCCCTGAATACAGGAAAATAGAACCATCTTTCAAAAGAACACAAAGCGCCTGATCCACAGCCTGCTAAAGTCAATGGAAAGACTCCTCCCATTGATTTCAGTACGTTTTGGATGGGGTCCCAACGGAGTAAAAGTGATACTGGAGTTCACGGGTAAGAAAAGCCTGATTTAAGATTCTGTCTGCATAAAAGCAACACACTATACAAGAGACAAATTATGACAAAAGTTCGAGAGTAAAGGCATAACCGGACTTGTGTTGGGGGCACAGACCTCTCTCGTTTCTTTTTAAAAAAAGACGGTTAAGCAAGAATTTAGAAACAATTGCAAGAGAGAACACGTGAAGTGGTTTCTAGTTTATGGGAGCATTCTCAATGATTTCATGGTATTGATTCTGAAGCAATGACAAAATTCGCTCCAGACACTCCAAAATCATGCCTGAGTTGTTGAGTGCCATGACGACAGTAATTCCTTGCCTGACAACCATGTGTTAAATCACTTTTCCTTGCACTTTATTATAAGTTGAACTTGAAAAAGTTTTCGGCATCTGAAAAGCTAACATTTACAAACGACTAATGGAGAACTTTTCTTTTAAACACCCCGTTTTCACTTATGGGGGAAAAAAAGAAAGACTGGATTGTTCTTTATCCTACACTACTGAACTACACTCTAAGGGAGGGTCTACACTGGGGGGGGAGGGGGAGAAGAGAATCGATCTAGGATACGCAACTTCAGCTACGAGAATAGTGTAGCTGAAGTCGACGTTTCCTAGATCGAAAGTAATTTTACTTACATCGGGTCTACGCGGCGCAGGCTCGCTCCCCCTTCGACTCCGCTTCCGCCTCTCACCGTGCAGGAGTTCCGGAGTCGACGGGGAGCACTTCTGGGATCCATTTATCGTGTCTAGATGAGACGCGATAAATCGATCCCCAATAGATCGGATTACTACCCGCCGATTTGGTAAAGTCAGATAGACTTTAGGGAGAGACTTTAAACATTGCTCAAAATATTGCGCTTTCATGTCTCATTAATGGACTTCATTTCTTCTATGCCCCTGCCCCGCCCCATGCAAGCACCCAATAGCTGAAAACCAACACTCGGCACCAGTACAGTTCTGACTTGTGAGCAGTGGCCGACTTTTAATCTGGGCTCGGCAGTAATACAGAAATCCATTTAGCCAGTTGTTGTCTTAAGATGCTTCATCATTCCATGCTATTATTCAAGATCATTTTCTCAACAATCTGGCAATATGAACAATAAAAATGATTCCATTTTCCCTGCCAGGATTCAGGGATCTTTGCTTTAACCCCCATAATCAGTAACGAGTGCAAACTTGTCCAAACGTGACATTCTTCCATTTTATAAAAAAAGTTATTTCTTGAAAATACAAATACAATTGACAAGCTCTGAGAGAGGCCAGTGGCTCAGCAGTTGTGTTCAACATTCTCCTCCTAGACACAAGGATTTGATTTCTGGTACTGGTTTTTCACACTTTGTGGTTCAGGCAGCACGTTGGCGGTGTGCCGTACGCTGGCAAATAGCGGATGATTGAGCAGTGTTGCTGAGCTCCAAAGGAGTTTAATCTAGGTTTTTACGTGATCCTCATCACCAGAGAGTCTAATCAACTATGGATTTTTATCCTCAACCCCACTGTAAAATAGGGAGGTATTAGCAGTATTTTGCAAATGGGGAACTAAATGCAGGTCCGCACCATACCACTGTAGTGCCCTATCCACTAGGCCATTCTACCTATTTAGCCTGTCTTGGTGATGACAGGGGCCATGGTTTTGAGTGTAGAGGCCAGGTGATGTGGGTTCTGAACATCTGACTAACATTGGAGAGCTCCCTGGCTTTCTCCTGGAAAGTCAGCAAGTTCTAAGACAATGCACCAAGGGTATTCATTACTCTTGGTTATATTTGAAGAACGGGGAGCTTCCCTTACATTTCTTGTAGGATAGGATTATATAAAGCAGGGGTCTCAAACATGCAGCCCATGGAGTTGTTTCCTGCGGCCTGCCATAGGTGCCGACTCCACTGGCAGCCAAGCTCCAAACATTACTGAGTGTTTATATTTTATTAAAACCCCTCTTTGCATTACAGTTTTTAAAAAGTTAATACGTTGACTTTTAATAGAATACTATATTACTCTTCATTTTTGACTATACTTTTGTATCATTGTATGAAAAGGTTTCAGTGATGCAGCCCTCAGGCCAATTTACTAGTTCTCATGTGGCCCTCCTGGTGATTTGAGTTTGAGATCCCTGATATAAAAGTACATATGTAAGAATGTCCTCCTCTGAAGCCAAGTTTATAAATCTTACTTATAAAGGAAAAAGGTACATTTTTTGGTTAGGGAGGGAGCAGGAAAACATGTTTCAAAATAGAAATGTTAAAGATATACACAAAGATACAAGTGACAAATTCTCAACGTTTGGCTATTACAAAATATGCTGCTTAATGCTGATGAAATCAAAACACTTTCTGAAATGTAAAGACCAAACGGTAGTATCATGGTGCATATTCCACTACTCTAATGGCATGTAGAAAGTTACTAAAAATAGTAGATTTCCATCATGATTCACTCTACTAAAACTGTCTCTAATGACATGGTGTTCTGGGTTGCTGAAATGTATTTTGTTTTTAACCAACAGGAAACATGATATAATTTTACTACGACCCATGAGTCTTATTAAATAAAGATGAGATACTGCACACTTCACAAACATTATGGTAGAGGAGATTAATAAAGCTTTTTTTCTTCAATAACTGGCATGCATTACTGTCACAGTATTGGTTAGAATCAGAAGAGTAGTACACAAGTGTATGGATAATCCATGTCATGATATTTATGCAGGTAAATGTTCTGTCATGTACATTTCTGACATAGTAAAGAGCTACTGTAAAGATTAATAGTTTTTAAGACAGTTTGAAATTCTATAACAAACTACATACATTCTGGGAAATTTAAAAACATGTACAGTAATTCACTTTGAGAGTAACCCAGCTTTGTCATTCTAGCTACACTTTGTTTCACATGCCAAAACCTGATTTCTCTTTAGACTGTTCTTTATTACTAAAATACATATACTGAATTACGAAAAAATGTGTACCACAATATGTGCTTTTATCCCCTTATCAGTGTTAACTGAAAAACTGAATTGTACATTTGTCCATGTAATAATTTAATGTATGTCAGCCAAACAAATGTGTATCTTTATTTCAATTAAATTAAAAACAATCTGCAAGCATATTTATGCAACATTCACTATATACACATGACTTATGCAAATGCAAGGCAATTCTACGTATGCTGATTAATCTATGGTTAGTAAAACATGACAATAACTATGGAAGATTGCCAGTGAGTGCTCCTTTTCACAAGTGACTGTGTTTTCATAGCATGATTAAAGAATAGTTACAAGCCACGAAATGGATTATCAGTAAACCTTAAAAAGAATGCGATATACCCTAGCACAGATTAACAGTCTTCTAAATGTAGTAGAATATTTCAGACAATAGTGCTGTTTTGTTAAATTTTGCTGTCATTTTAATGACATAAGACTTTAATCTGCTCTGTTTAAAGAAAGAATTACCCATTATGCTTCCTGGCAATAGTTTCTTTTTCAACTGGCACCATAATATTTAATAAAATAATAATAAAAGTACCTCTTTGGTGAAGCCTAGGTACCCATACTATTCACTGTAACAATTTGTAAACAGGACCGCAATACAGTGCTATGCCTTAGTTCTAACACGGTTAGGTACCACAGATCTTCCTCACAGTCCTTTTCATGATTTTAGGAGAGTATTTTAAAAGCAGGGAGTAAAGTAAAAGGAAATTAAGAAGGATATAAAGTTCCCTGTTGGAGATTTTTTAAAAAGTGCATAATGTTTTCATTCTATTAACTGTGTTACTGTATAGAATTGATGGATACAAGACTATATTTTCCATTCCCCTACTGGACATTAGAGATCATTACACAAAACACGGTCTCCGCTTATTGGCCAGAAAAGTCCCTTGAGTCAGTTTTCTGGTACAATCACTTGTCCAATTACTTTAGAACAGCATCCTGCATACTACAATAGGAACAGCGAGTTTATCAGTTGATCACGACTGCTTCTGCAATTCAGTTTCTGTACACTGCATTCCCAACCTAGCATAGTTTTTAATGCGTGGAGTATGCATCCAAACCCCTTGGCGCCAGCAGGTTCAGTGCATCCATTGCCAGCAACAGACGTAGTGCCAAGAAAATGCAACTCCCAGCACAAAAGTACAATTCAGGAGGAGTGGGCGTTCTCCAACAAGGGTGGTCCGTCTCGGTGCATCGATGGATGGGTGTGCTCCCGTTTGTAAGTTTTTGGAGGAAGCTTTGGGATATGTTGAGAAGTGCTTTGTCGTGGAGGGACAGGTGGCCCCTCAACAGAATGGAGGTCCATGTCTTGCGGTATCAAAGGAGGGGAGGGCAGATGCCTCCGTGCTACATGTGGAGAAGGTGTTTGAGGGGGTGGGGGAGTAAATGGAGAGGGACTATTTGGAAAAAAGGTATTGCCAACTTCACTTTTTCTACCTAAGGGCGGTGGCTGGAGATGTAGTGGTGAACTAGAGAAAACATCAGGAGTTCGCACAGGTTCTCGCGGTGGTAATACAGGAGGGCTTTCAGGAGGATCAGATATGGAGGTCCGGTCTGGCACGGAGTATCTTGGCGAATAGACTTTTGATGTTGGTTGTCGAGGCGGAATTGCTGGTGGACTGTCCAGATGCACAGAAGTAATCTGAAGTATACAAACATTTAATTCAAGGGTTATCATCTGTATTATGATAGCCCCGACGCCGCAATCAGGATCAGGGCCCTGGCTGTGCTATATGTTATAGGAATATGTTCAAAGACTCAGTCCCTGCCTCAAAACACTTAAAGACAAAACACAGCCAACAAGTGTTAAACAATTGGAGGGGGCAGGGGAGAGAGGACCCGGGCAGAGAGAGAATGAAGATACAGGGCGTGGGGGACAGGGGAGGAAGTACTGGAGGCTGCAGAAGGCATAGTGGCTTTGTGCTGCACAGTTTCTAAGCTAATACCAGCTCAGCTGGGGCACCTCTTGTAGCAAGAGACCCAGGGATGAGTAAAATCCAAAGGCATTTACCCTCTGGAGAATGAGAGGGAAGAAAGAGGCAGATACTGTTTAATAGGAAAGGGAATGAACGATGTTCTGTCCTGAAGAAAGAATAAAGGGTGGGATCTTCAAAATTACCTAAGTGACACAGTAGCATGAGTCCCACTGACAGCCAATGGAACTATAGCACACTGTATGCCATTGCCAGCTAAAGGCACTACAGAATACTGTATGACAAAATCAGAAAGGCTAAGGCACAAAATAAGTTACATCTAGCAAGAGACATAAAAGGCAATGAGAAGAGGTTCTTTAAACACATCAGGAGCAAAAGAAAGAAAGGAAAGCATAGGTCCTCTACTTAGCGGGAGAGGAGAACTAATAACTGATGATATCAATAAAGTTGAAGTGTTTTATGCTTATTTTACTTCAGGCATCACTAAAAGGGTTAATGGTGACCAGATACTCACCACAATTAATATTGACAACAAGAGGGAAGGAATGCAAGTCAAAAGAGGGAAAGAACAGGTTAGGTAACTTCCTAGGGAATCTGTTTCCTGGCAGTTAGGAAGTTTTTCCTAATGTCCAACCTAAACCTCTTTTGCTGCAATTTAAGCCCTTGCTTCTTGTCCTGTCCTCAGTGGTTAAGGAGAACAATTTATCATCCTCCTCGTTGTCACTATCATTTCCCTCCCCTTTCTCCTCTCCCGACAAAACAAGCCCAATTTTTTCAGTCTTTCCTCATAGGTCGTGTTTTCTAGACCTTTAATCATTTTTGTTGCTCTTCTCTGGACTTTCTCCATTTTGTCCACCTTTTTCCTGAAGTGTGGTGCCCAGAACTGGACACAATACTCCAGTTGAGGCCTTGTCAGTGCTGAATAAAGAGGAAGAATTACTTCTCATGTTTTGCTTACAATACTCCTGCTAACACATCCCAGAGTGATGTTAGGTTTTTTTGCAACTGTGTTACACGGTTGACCCATATTTAGTTTGTGATCCACTATAACACCCAGATCCTTTTCTGCAGTACTCCTTTCTAGGCAGTCATTTCCCATTTTGTATTTGTCCAACTGATTATTCCTTCCTCAGTGGAATACTTTGCGTTCGTCCATATTGAATTTCATCCTGAATGCAATAGGTGTGGGCCCACACATTTCTCACCTTTGATGGCGATGATTCTGCTGGGGCAGACTCTGGTCGCCTTCGTGGAGGAACAGGAGGAGGACCAGAAGTTTCATCAGAGATTTTGGTAAAGCTTATGGATGACACAGATGCAGATCCTGACGGATATTTAAAAAACAAACACCTTCAACATGATGTACTTTATCTGCCCTTTATTTGTTCTGATTGCTTTTAATGACTACTTAATTAGCAACAAGATGCTTTTACTGACATACGAATGCAAGGGAGATAATTCAGCACACCATCATCATGTCTGTGTCTTGCTCATAAAATAACAGCTGTAAAGTATGGAGAAACTTTAGTTTCACACAAGGAAGCTGTCTATGAAACATATATTCTTCTATTTCTGGCTCCAGAACAACTTGCATTGCTATGTTATGGTCCTCTCTCTGGCTCTCTGTCAACTTCTCCTTCCTCTAAACTCTCATTACCAAAAAAAACAAAACAACAGGTGATGGCTGGAGGTGCTGGCATAACTCCAGCACTGTAAGGGTAGATGTGACCCTGCAACCTATGGGGCATCTCAATGATGCAGAAACATCTTATTTTATGGGAGGCAGTGTGACCCAGTGGACAGGGCAGCCCAGCAGACAGGGCACTGGAATGGAACTCAGGAGATCTGGGTTCTATTCTCGGCTCTGACATTGGCCCGCCGAATGGCTTTTGCTGTGGGCAAGTCACTTCACCTCCCTGTGCTCCTGTTATATTAATCTGAAAATGGGACTGGTGATATTTATCTCCTTTGTAAAGCATTTTGAGGTATACTGATGAAAACTGCTCTAAAACTAGGTATTATTATTATTATTATTCTTCTGATAAGTGCACTACAGAATGAGTAGCCTTCTTTGCCTGGTAGTGAATGACCAGGGAGAGAAGGAACTGACGTATTTGTGTGTCTAGGAATAACTGATGGATTTGGTGGAGGGGGGAAGTGTGTGCAAATATTATTCAATTTCATGCAAACTTTATGTTTTTTAACTCTACATTTTTCTTGAGAACATTTAAGCAGATCTGGCAGCATAATACTTCTAAGCTCTTATCTAGTGCCATGGTTCTCAACCTTTCCAGACTACTGTACCCATTTCAGGAGTCTGATTTGTCTTGAGTACCCCAAGTTTCACCTCAACTGAAAAACTACTTGCTTACAAAATCAGATATAAAAATACAAATACGTCACAGCAAACTATTACTGAAAAACTGTTTACTTTTTCATTCTGTCTGTATGAAATTTTAGTTTGTACTGACTTCGCTAGTGCTTTTTATGTAGCCTGTTGTAAAAGTAGGCAAATATCTAGATGAGTTGATGTACCCCCTGGAAAACCCCTGCGAACCCTCAGTGGTATATGTATCTCTGGTTGAGAACCACTGATCTAGTGCTTTTCATCAGCAGATCTCAAAGTCCTTTACAATGAAGGTCAGTATCATACCCATTTTGCATATAGGGAAACTGAGGCACAGGGAGATGAAGTGACTTGCCCAAGGTCATCACAGCAGATCAGTGGCCAAGCTGGGAATAGAAGTCAAGTCTTCCAAGTCCCAGTCCAGTGCTCTATCCACTACACCACACTGCCTCCCTATGAATTAGGCAGCAGAGGTAAATTAATTTTTATCCTCATTGTTCAATAACAGACTACCCGTCAGCCTGTGTACCAACTGCAAAACCCTGATGCTGAATTCACCACAAAATTTCCATCTTGGCAATAATTTTTTAAAATGGAAGTTTAGATTCTGGAGCACAATTCTGCATCAAGGAGCGGTTTGGCAGCAAATTCCATTGCTGCAGAATCATGGAATACGTGGGGCCCGGATGTGTCCCTTTCCACATTCTGCTCTTGCAGAATCTGGAAGAGAACATGGAATGACCTACAAGCAAGATTCCTAACCTATCCCATCTCTCACTTGAAAATAAACTTAAAGATGATAATAATCTAAATAACAATGCATTGGGACTGTCTGCCATTGTGCAAGGAGGCAAAAACATCTGCAGATATAGAAAATTTGAAGGACCAAAATGATCCATCAGTTTAGATCATAAAATAGGACAAACACATTTGTGACAGTCCTAATTATTTAAATGCATTCCTAGCATTAGCGCTTACTTGAATGAAAAGGACTTGAAGGATCTGAATCAAAGACGCTGCAGACATCTGTAGTACTGGAAGTAGCAGAGGCAGGGGGAGGTGTCAATGGTGTTCGTGGAGAATTTGGTGCAGATGCTGTACTTTCTGACTCACTCTCAGGGATGCGACTGTAACTAATTTTTCTTGGCTCCTGTTGCAGTGGTGTAGGGTGTCTCATGGTACCTGGCCTAGGGTTCGATGGACGAACACCCGGAGATTTGAGGGAATAGTTGTATTTTTTTGGCTGCAGTGATACCAAATATCAATATTGTGCAGTTAAAAACCTTGCAGTGAATTGAAAGTATACATTTTAAAAATCAAATTACCTTAATCTCCATCACAAAATCATTTAAATGCAGCTTTATCATTATGCATATAAATTCTAGAACAATCTCTGTTGCATTGTGGGAAACATTTTTGAAGTTAAGAAAAAAATAAAATCTGAATACTAACAAATCTTGGTGGAGGCTTGGAATTTCGCGGCTCTATTTCTAATGACTTGTTGAACAGATAATCCGTGAATTCTTTCTCCATGGTATTTCCCATTGGATTCAAATTTTCAAAAAACCTCTGAAACACAGGAAGTTTAGGAAGATTACATCATAAAAGTTATTTTCATGGGGCAGATTCTACATACTTTATTATACAAGTAGTCCCAATGGTTTCAAAAGTGCTATGTAAGTACTATTCAGCAAAGGCAAATTACATGAAATGTCACTTTTTAAAACAAAATCAGTAAAAATATCAAACGTAACTGACAATCATTTCACAATTTGTTACTCTGACAAACTAAGGACAAGATCTTGCAAACTGCCAGCACACAGAAATCCACTGACTTGGGAGGACATCAGTAAAACCCATGTGCGTTACCTCACCTCTCCTTAGGATTTCACTACAATGAGGAAACGTGTTTTAAGGCATGAATGTAAGAAATTACTTACAACCAGAGTTGGAAGTGCCAATTTACACTAAAGACTTTTTTCTTTTTAGGATTTGTAGTAACTTCAACGTAAAAAAAGAGAAGTCATATTTTAATACAGCAGAAGAGAAAACTACCTAAATTCTGCTTCTGTCAGGATAGCAATATGCAGGATTCTCACTCCTGGAAAATGACAGCTCCTGCAGAGAGCTTTGCTGACCTCTGCCAAGAACTGGCCAGAAAATTCAGTAGGCTGAGGTACTGGGAGTCAGTGGATCATGCTGGTCAGCAGATGAGGAGCCTACCTGCCTGCTAGTACCAGTGTCCTATAGTGTGAAAAAACCTATGAGCAAGGGACATCCTACACTGTGTCACACTGGAAGCTTGAGACCCAGGAGCAAACAGCCAGCTCTACAGATTCCTTTGATTTTCTCTATTAAAATTATTTCTGAAATAACCACCATAAAGAAGCTCTCAATATTTTGGCATAAGAAAATGCAACTTACACGGATATCAGGTTCTATTCGTAAGCAGTATGGCTGGTTTTGGTACTGCTGGATCTCCCCTGTTATTTCAGCTACTTTCCTCCTCTTGCTGAAGTTTATAAGCTCTTTTCCATGTCGCTTTAGAAATTCAGGGTTGCCTTCTTCAGTTTTCAAGATGTTAGTCAAATAAATTCCTAAAATAGTGAAGAGAATAAGAACGTTCAGATACTACAGTACAAAACTATGAGGAAATAAACAATATAGCTGGAATATGAAGCCTTTTAAAGAATTAAACTTGTGTATTTTAATTTCTCAGGCCTGATCTATACTAGAAAACTAGGTTGGCATAACTACATTGCACAGGGATGTGAATAATCCACACCCTGAAGTGGCATAGATAAGCTGACTTAAGTCCCTGTGTAGCCATCACTAGGTCAACGGAAGAATTTGTCTGTCAACCTAGCTACCACCTCTCGGGCAGGTGGATTACCTATGCTGATGGGAGAACCCCTCCCGTTGGTGTAGGTAATATCTACAATGAAGTGCTACAGTGGCACAGGTGTGCCACCATAGAGTTTTAAGTGCAGGCATACCCACAGAAACAAAATTTTCTCTATCAATCAGTGACAGAGTTGTCTGCTTTACAAATAATGGCAATATCTTAAACCTTTCCTTGAAAACTGCCTGCTTGAATGAGAATCTCAAGATCAATCTATTTACCTACCACTTATAAAACACACACCACATGTATTAAAAAACAACAGGGAAATCTAATTATGTTTGAATTTTGTGAGGCAACGTAATTTCATTGAGCTGGCAAAAGTGGAGAGCTCTAAGCGTTTCCTTCCTCTCACGAGCATCGCCTTATTTGTTCTCGGTTCAGCTCCAGCCAGCTAGATCTGAGACAAACCCTGGATAACAGAGACGATGCTTTTTATGCCTGATGTGAAACTGATGTGGAGCTAGCCACTGTCTGCATATTGCTGGCAGTTTAGTCCATGCTGTGTCAATCTCCCCTAATGGTTTCACGGAGATATTGAACAACAAGAGGATTAAAGAGAGAAAATGGAACCCACAGGAACTCCACAGATGATTGGGTGCATGGCTTTTGTAAATGGAAACCATGCTTTACCAACCTAGTCAAATTCTTTGAGGGGGTCAACAAACATTTGGCAAGGATGATCCAGCTGATACAGTGGACTTGGACTTTCAGAAAGCCTTTGACACAGTCCATCATTAAAGGCTCTTAAGTAAAGTACGCAGCCATGGGATAAGAGAGATGATCCTCTCATGCATCAGTAACTGGTTACAAGATGAGTAAGAAAGGGAAAGAATAAATAGTCAAGTGTTCATAGGGGAGAGAGGCAAATAGCGGGGTCCCCTCCAGGATCTGTAGTGGGACTGGTGCTGTTCAACATATTCATAAATGATCTGAAAAAAGGGGTAAACAGTGAGGTGGCAAAGTTTGCAAACAATATAAAATTACTCAAGATAGTTAAGCACAAAGCAGACTGTGAAGAGTTACAAAGCGATCTCACAAAAGTGAGTGACTGGGCAACAAAATGGCAGATGAAATTCAGTTTTGATGATTGCAAAGTAATGCACATTGGAAAATATAATCTCAACTACACATACAAAATGATGGGGTCTATATTAACTGTTACCTCTCAAGAAAGATCTGAGTCATCGTGGATAGTTCTCTGAAAACATCTGCTCAATGTGCAGCGGCAGTGAAAAAAGTGAACAATGTTAGGAACCATTAGGCAAGGGATTATAATGAGACAAAAAATATGATAATGCCGCTATGTATCTCCATGGTAGGCTCCTGCTTGCAGTTCTGGTTGCTCCATCTCCAAAAAGATAGATTAGAATTGGAAAAAGTACAGAGAAGGGCAACAATAGTGATCAGGGGGATGGAACAGCTTCCACATAAGGAGAGATCAAAAAGACTGGGACTGTTCATCTTAGAAAAAAGATAACTAAGGGGGGGAATATGATAGAGGTCTATGAAATCATATATTGTGTGGAGAAAGTGAATAAGGAAATGTTATTGACCCCTTCACATAACACACAAACCAGGGGTCAAACAATGAAATTGATAGGCAGCAGGTATAACACAAACAGAAGGAAGTACTTCTTAACACAATGCACAGTCAATCTGTGGAACTCACTGCTAGGGGATGTTGTGAAGGCCAAAATATAACTGGGTTCCAAAAGAATTAGATAAGTTCCTGGAGGATAGGTCCATCAATGTCTATTAGCCAGGATGGTCAGAAATGCAACTCCATGCTCTGGGTATCCCTAAACCTCTGACTGCCACGAGCGGAGACTGGATGACAGGGGATGGATAACTTGATAACTGCCCTGTTCTACTGATTCCTTCTGAAGCATCTGGCACTGGCCACTGTCGGAAGACAGGATACTGGGCTAAATGGACCATTAGTCTGACCCAGTATGGCCGGTCTTATGTAGCAAACACAGAGGATTCAGACTCGGGCCACGTGGAGGTAAGAAGGAACTAGAGAGGCATCAGTCCATGCTGCCCTTTATACACTTGGTTTGGAGCATGAGACAAACTACTTTGCATGCACAGACCAATGGACACCGCTTACTAAAGATTTCCAGACTCAGGCGCATGGTGCCCAGGCCTATCCGTGTGTGGAATACACATAGCAACTATTACTCGAAGAATAACCATCGTTATTCCAAGTAAAGTGCACACTACAAGGACACCATCAACTTCAGAAAAATCATATTTCTGTCTAAATGGTTGTTTAAAAAACATTCCCCCCACCCCTTGCAATCAATACCTAAAGTCATTAGAACAGATTAGAAAAAATACTTTCTATTTTTTCCCAGTTGTTTACTTTGTGGGTCAGTTAATTCTTTCCTCTGCATATTCAGTCATATTGCCCGTTTGTGTGGATCTTTCACACAGCAGTAGGGGAAAGAAAATGGTTTACAGTCAGAGACAGCTGAAACTAAGTTTAACTCCTTTTAAACAAAAAGATTAGACTTCAAGCTCACAGTGTTCCTTTAAAAATATACTTCTCACTTCTGCTTGTATTTCCGCAGAGTACTTTAGGCTCAGTCCTTGGGAAACACTAACTGACATTTCTTTTACACTGTTCATCCCAAATCAAACCTACTTACCAAAGAAAGGCACACACGGAGGATTAATGGACCTGAGTTTTGCCAAATATTTCTTATAGTGATCCTCACTCAATTCATGAGCTTCTTCCAAAATCTTTTTCTGTCGACTTGGAATTTGCTGAAAAGATACACCGATAGGTCAGTTAGGAGGGCATTGTGGTCCAGTGCCCCATCCACAAGACTGAGACTGACAGCTGCCATTGCCTTGTTGTGCGACCTTGGGTAAGTCACAGGGCCAGATTTTTAAAGGCATTTACGTGTTGTTGTAACAGCCTAAATCAGTTTGGTGTTGCAACGCTCAGCACAGCAACATCTCAATACCCCTAAAATTCTGGGCCTTAACCTCTTTGGGCCTCAGTTTCCCCCATCTGAAAAATGGGATACTAATACTTTGAGATCTAGAGATGAAAAGAGCTATATGGGTATCAGAATCAGGACATTGAACCTCCAGCCCAGGTCAGCTAGGGCTCTTCACAAAAGCCTGACTTTCATATATATCCCTCAGCCCCTGACCATAATCTGGCTATTATAGTAGCTCAGTAAATTATTGATGCATGCAGCCTTGATTTCCTGTCAATCATAATATTGGTAGTATCTCTCTAACACCTTTAAATCCTGCAAATGCCTATGGAAAATTCAGTTACGCACCCACATGTCAGTGTGGGTCAAGCAGCCCAGTTAACTAGGTATGGATCCTATGCTAAAGTATATGGAGGGAACCTGCTAAGAGATGCAGACTTTTTTCCTGCTTCCTGCAGCTGGCGTGCTCCACCTCTTTCCCCAGACACCCACTACTCTGATCAATCTGCCTATGCCTTTCTGATAATCCATCTTTTATTTTCAGTCTTGCCAGTTACTGGTTTCAGGGAGTGGGCTCTGGTGATTTGCCATGTCTTTCTGCCTTACTCGCCATTGTATTCACTTTGGGGACCCCTGGAATTAGCAGTGATTACCTCTGGCATTACATAGAAATTATAGCTATATTGTACACTCTCATTCAATCTTCCACGGGTGATTTTACTTCCCTTGGGGAAGCCAGACACACTTGCACACTTATATTTGTGGTGTAGCCTGCATATTGTTGAAGTATTCACTTTTCCTGCTTTATGCACAGGGTAGTCCTTGCCAATGGTTCAGTTGATCCCCTACATCAAATGACCTACACTGAGGACTAAATCCTCAGATGATGCAAATAACTGAAGTCATAATTGGAGGAGTTCAGAGGACTAGGTACAGCACTACAAATATAGCTATGCACACATGTGCAGTACATCTGGGGATTCACCATCGTTTTTCCCCCTCCCCAACAACTCAAAAGTGATTAAAGGAATTTTAGTAAAAACTTTCCAGAAACATTCATCTTTGGTCAGAGATTCAGCCCAAAAGGCAAAAGTTGTAGAAAACTGTAAGCATCTGAAAATAAGGAGTTATAAGAGTGATCGTTTTCCAACCTTTAACTATAGTATTTGCTGTTACTGACCCCGAAATAAAACATTTTTTAGAAAAATCTAACAATGAGCTATGACAAATTTCCTTCATCCCATTTTTTTTCCCCTTCAGTTTTGAGTCTTGGTGCATCTATTCTTCCATATTTTTCATTAACTGTTGCCCCTTATTTGTAATATTTCTGTATTGAATTTTTTTTTTTTTTTAATTGCAGTTGAAAAGTTTTTCTTCATCTTCCCTTTAAGACACTGTTTTTCCTTTGTTTCTTTCAGGTTTTTAAACTCCCATCCATCTCTCTGCTTTATTCTTTCCCTCTAGTTTTCTGCTTTATTCTCCTCAGCCCCTTCTAGTCTCTCCTCTCTGTCTTGTGATTGGCAGTGCCTGAGCCCAGACAGTGTGAACACTGAGTATCAAAAGCAAAGGCACCTTCAAAGCACAAGAGCCCTTTACCACCCTTAATGTGCTACAGAAAGGAGAAGCATTTATAGCAACAGAACGTAATGTAACTGTTACAGTTTCTAGATTGAAAACATTGTAACCTACCTCAAATGTGTGATCCAGTCTATACACAGGTGAAGAGTTCATAGCACTGACAACTTCAAGAACACCATTGAAGTTATTTAGCTCCTGAAAAACTTGCAGGATCTCAATTATCCGACTCACTACAATTACTCTTTCCTCTAGGTTTTCTGTTTCTACGATGCATCTAAGAACACAAGCAGAATGCTAATTTTGTAGAAATAAAACAGCCAGAATTCTGCCAAGCAACAAAGATTCAGCTATAGCACAAAGTGTACCATTTTGAAATGTTTCAACAGATCCAACAAGGCCCACCGAATAACTGGAGGGAGATTTAGAAACATTCAGAATAAGTTGGGTCCCATTTCTCAGGTTAAAAAGCTGGGAATATTAGAAGTAGGCCTTGAAGGATTAGATTTTTATCAATAAACGTCGATAAACATTGATTTCAACATACACAGTTAAACCAACGCAAAAATATTTCCATCGATGATGATAAAGGTTTATAGACAGACAAAGCAAGAAAAATGCTGCTTGAGAACTTAAGAGTTCGATTTAAGGATATTTACTTTGTCAACATCACATGTCAAAATACACAATTAGTTAAAGCTTTATAACTGTTAAAACACAATCTGAATCCCAACATCTACTATAATTAAATGACTGTCTGACACCTTCCCTTGTCTGACCCTTGCATAATTTCCCACAATTGTGAAAGTTTAAATAGATAAAAATTGGAAAAAAATTGCTTAAAACCCATAATTTTGTGCAACGGTGAACATTTTAATCGTTTTTAAAATCAAAACCAGTGCTTAAAAATAAACACATTTTCTGTCGAAATTATAAAACATTTAAAATCAAATTCTGGCAAGCCTATTTACAAGTAGTTGTTCTCAGAGGCAAACTGGAACATTTAGCCACTGTCCGAGTAGAGGATTCCCAAGGCAAAATTTCTCCTAAGGTTACCTTTTAGGAAGCATCTGAATAAACTACATAGATCCACTAACGTTCCAAAAATAGAGATTTTTTTTTTAAAAAACCAACCCCCCCCAAAAAACCCTTACTTTTCAAACCACAGAGTGAGATTAGTGGTGTGCCGTATCATTTTGAGAAGGTTGGGAGAATTAATTTCTTTATCTTCCTTGGTCCACACACTTCCAACTAGTTCTGATGGCTGCACAGCTCTAAAATAAATTACAAAAAATAAAATAAAGCACAATAATATAAAACGTTTAAAAAAGACTACCATTATTCCAAAAAAAGTCTTACTTGTCAGTGAATTTTAATTTAGTGAAGGACCATTGTTTGAAAAAAACACTTAGCTTATAGTGGACTATCATGATCTCAGAATCAAAATGCTCACTGAATGAATAAAATGATTGGTATTCATATGCTTCTGTTTGCTCTTTGCAACATGCTATCAATTAACAAATATTTAAACAAACACATTAAATAGTAACCGCCTTTCATCTAAATGAAGGGTGAAGTCTAAACCTCATTGACCGCAAAGCGATGTGAGTTTCTGAAGCCTAAGAGCTGCTTAACCACACCCTTCTCACAAACTGCTCTTGGATTCTCTTTGGTTCATAATGCGCCTCACAAACTAGGATATGAAGAGCAATGGTTTAACTGGTTCTCGAAGGTTCGCCCATTGTGGAAATATCAGAAAATATCAGGAGCTATTCTCCTCTACTATATGGAAACGAATAGTATGCATTAATTATAGGTGCTTAGATACCTTGATGTGCATGATATAAACATACAAATATTTTCACTTTGTGGTGCATCTTTAAACTCCTTTGCTACATAATTAACTACCTAGCACACAATATATATCAAGGAGGTATACCAATAGTGGAGATCTGTACATAGGGCCTGCAGAAGTAATTTTGAGTTTGTGTAATAATATGGTATAGTACATTCAGTTTTTCAATGGAGGAAAAAAATACCTGTAAAGATCTGACTCGAGTAAAGTGAGCTGTCGAGCAATTTCTATTGGGTGCAAAGTGAGCAAGTCAAAATTTTCTGGCTGTCCTGGCTTGCTTATATGCCACTCAATTGCAGGAGGTGAACTTTCAAAAGTAATATTGTGGCTCGGCCCAATTGCTTGTGCCTGCTTTTTCCGGTAGATTATCTTTGTGATTGATTCAACCCATTTCTTCATAGCTTTACCTGGAATAAAAAGACATCATTAACATTTATTTAACCCCTTTAATTCTATGTTTCTCCAAAGAGGCCAATGTCATTTTTTAAATCTCACATTATAAACATTATGCCTCAATACTATGAGGTAAGTAAGCATTCTCCCAAATTTACAGAAGGGCAAACAAGCACAGCAGGGTTTCACTCAGACAAAGCCAAGCAGCGGCAAAGCTAGAAATAGGAGTAAGAGCTCAGTGATCCTAGTAGAAGCATGTACATAATTCCTTCTGAATTAATGGGAGTTTCACACATGGAACTGAAGGGAAAACTGGACCCCAGAAAATACAGTTACTAACCTTTTCTGTAACTGCTGTTCTTTGATGTGTGTTGACCATGTCCATTCCATTTCAGCTGTGTGATAGCACTGAAGATCCTTCCATTAGTGGTACCTGTTGGGCAGAGCTGCCCTCAACCCTTCTCAGTTCCTTCTTATCGGACAGACTCCAATAAAGAGGGGAAGGAAGGTGCATTGTGGAATGGACATGTGCAATACATCTTGAAGAATAATAGCTACAGAACAGGTTAGCACGCATTTTTTCTTCGAGTGAGTGCACATGTCCATTCCAAGTCAGGTGACTCTCAAGCATTACAAACTGGAGGTGGGATCGGAATCTACCAAAATAATGATTAAAGGACCACATGTCCAAATCTGCCATCATCTCTAGACTGCTGAAAGAGGGCATAATGAGATGCAACTGTTTGAACTAATGACCAAGTTGCAGCTCTACAAATGTCCTGTACAGGCACTTGAGCTAGAAAAGCTCAGAAGCTGCTTGTTATCTTGTTGAATGTGCCAGCACTGTGCTTGGCAGAGTCAAAATGTGTCGTAGCACAAATGTATGTAGTAGGAAATCCATAGTGATTATTCTTTGAAATGAGACCCTTCAAACTATCTGCGACTGGCACAAACAGCTGTGAGGACAATCTAAACAGTTTAGTCCTTTCCAAGGAGAAAGCTAATGCTCTCCTGACAGCCACTGCATGGTATCTCTGTTTGTCCTTATGAGAATGAAACTTATGAAAGAAGATCGGTAAGTATATTGGCTGATTGATATGGAAGTGTGACATTACTTTGGTCAGAAATTTTGGATGTGGGCATAAGTACACTGTCTTTGTAAAAGACTGTATAAGGTGCGTCAGACACCAGGGCTTGCAATTTTCCTACTCTCTGTGGAGAGAGAATTGTCACCACAAAGTTCACTTTCATTAAAAGATGAAGTAACAAGCGGGTAGCCAACAGATCAAAGGGAGGACCCATCAGCCTTAATAACACCAGATTTAAGTCTCAAGGAGGGATGGGATACTCCATTTGGAGAAATAAATGGTCCAGACCCTTTAAGAACCTGAGTGACACTGGTTTGGAGAATACAGAGCGATCTGCAATTGGAGGGTGGAAAGTGGAGATAGCAGCTAGGTGAACCCCGATGGAACTGATGGAAAGACCTTGATGTTTCAGCTGTAACAAATAGACCAGGATATGCTGTATAGGAGCCCAGAGTAGAGAAACGCCTTTCTGCTGAGACCACAAGAACAACTGTTTTCACTTCAACAGGTAAGTGTACCTAGTAGGTGGTTTGCTACTGTTCAAAATAACGTTTTGTACATTGCTTGGACAGACCTCCTGAGGTACTTCCCATGGAATATCCAGGCTGTAAGATGAAGAGTCACTGGTTAGGATGAAGGAGGTGACCGTAGTTCTGAGAGATCAGGTCTGATTCTGGAGGTTGTGTCAGCGGAGCCCAAGTTGAGAGGCTTGGCAGAGTGGAGAACAAATATTGGCAAGGCCCCACTGGTGTTATGAGGGTTGTATGAACATGATCCTGCTTGATTTTTAATAATACTCTGGGGAGGAGTGGAACTGGAGGGTAAGCATACATGAGTCTGTCCTTCAGGGTAACAGAAAAGCATCTGTCAGGGATGCTGGATTGTGACCCACTCTTGAAAAGAAAAAAAACTGCTGACACTTTCAGATGTGACGAGTTGTAAACAGGTCTACATGGGGAACCTCTATGCTTGAAAAATGTCTCTTACTATATCTGACTGGAGATACTACTCATGGCGACTGGTGAAAGACCTGCTCAAGCAATTTGCTAAAGTGTTCTGAATACCCAGAAGGTGTTTGGGGTGAACTGTATTGGTGATCCAAAACTCCCAAAACTGTATTGCCTCTTAGCACAGGAGATGGCCCCTCCTTGTCTGTTCACATAGAACATTGCTGCTGTATTGTCCGTAAGAACGAGGAAATTTCTTCTTTTCTGTGGGGAAGGAAAGTGTGACAAGCTAAGCGCAGAGCTCTCAACGACGTCACATTTATGTGGAGAGCTATCTATCTCTTGGTCAGACCAGAGACTCCCCAGGTGGGTTCCCCAACCTAGGGAAGAAGCTTCTGTAACCGGAGTCAATGTTGATTGTAGAGGAACAAAAGGAACTCTCATATGTACATTGGCTGCGTACACTCACCAGTTCAGAGAGTTTAAGACCTCCTCTCAGTCCTACTAGCTGTAGATGGAAATTAAGGTGTTTGCCACAACACCTTTGTGGGTTCCAGAATATCCTCATTTATGGAGAGAGCTACTCAGGAGGGCCCTGCTGACCCCAAAATGTCCACCAATCTGTGCATGCTTATCTGAACTACTTCTACCTGTAATTCCAGGGAGGAAGCAACCCTCTTGAACAGAGGTGGAGCCTCCCTTCACAATTCCATTGGAGGAACCACCGGGCCAGTTTGTTCTTGTTCGGTACCCAACATGGTACCGGACCTGACCTTTCATGCCTCCTCCAGTGAACTATTCCAACCACTGCTTGAGGATCTGGCGGGAGGCTGATGCAGAGAGGATCTGGTGGTGGGAGGGAATCCCCCTGGGTTTCAATATGGCCAATGGTAGGGCATAGGGCCTCAACTTCTTCCCAACCAGAGCTCCATGCCCACCAACCAATGCAGAATGCCAGCTTCATATCAAGGATGAAAGAGTGACGATTCAGGTGATAAACCCAAGTCACCTGATCAGGGAGGAGCAGTATCTCTCAGTGCCAAGAAGCGATGGTGACACTCAGAAGATGCTACAAAAGAAAGCATGCTAGCCTTGACAGCACCATGCGAGCAGGTGCAGGATGGTCTAAAGATGCCCAACAGCTGAGCTCTACCTGCAGGTAAGTCAGAATGAGCGTTCATTGGTGCTAGACAAGAAGTCTCCTGAACTGCTGGTGAAGCTGGAACTGACAGACAGGAGATTGCATGCCACATCTTATGCCTCTGGCATTGAGAGGTTCCCTTGATGCTTTTGCTGCTGCACTGAATAGGTCAGCGCTCCTGGCTGTGATGGTGCGCCAGCAGTGGTCAGTCTCAACAGCAGCTGTACCGGAGTAAATGACCCTGCCTATCATGCTATTTGCACCAGGGAGTGTCTCCTCATCAAGGACACTCCACAATGTTCAGAGAAGCAGGCCTAACAGAAGTAAAGGCACTTGGTGCCCTCTCTGGGCAGGAAAGCTCTGAAGGTGGACACAGTGCCGTCTCCATGAGGCAATAACATAGTCTCACCTTTCTGTCACTTTTAGTTTGGGGATTAAAGTCCCTGCAGATTTGGCACCTGCCCCAGACATTAGTCTCCCCGAGGCACTTCAGATGCCTGGAGAGCAGATCACTTACTGGCATCAACTCGTAGCATTTGGTGCAAGGCTTGAAGCCCGTAGATTGAGTGATGCCTTAGTACTGGGCGTCAGCCCCCAGACAAGTGGAAACTAAAATATACACCAAGAACAATACTAAATAAATTAAACATATCTAAAACTAACTATAAAACTACTAGACGAGTACCAACTACATATACTAGAAAAACAAATTCCCAGCAAGGGAAAACAAAAAATATCAAGAGCAAGCTACCATGCTCTGTCTACTGTCATGAGTGGTAAGAAGGAACAGAGGGAGGCAGCTCTGCCCTTCATAACATTGCGCAGCAGTGTGAGGTAGCAAAGGGCATATGTCCAGTGCCGACAGGTATCAGTAAGGGAAAAGCTACAACACTAGTGCACTGGATGCACACACACCTCAAGTGGAATGGACACATGCAATCACTCGAACTCCTGCATCCCAGTCTTATGCTCTGCCCACAAGACCCAAGATTTCCAAACTGGCCAGTCTACAGAATTCGCTGACCGTCCACAGCGAACGGATTAGTCACATGCTTGTTCTCTTCCGGTTTCAAGCTGCTAAATATACATTAAACACTTTTCTAATATAACCTTTTCCTGTATGCAACTGCTGTAGCTGCCACAGGAATGTTTCGTTATTAAAAATGAATGGGGATGGGGAAGGTTTGCTACACAATTGTGAACTGGAGGGGAGGCAGCCTATGTGATAACCTCTCAAGATGTGGTCCACACTGTGAAACAGCCTGAGAATCCCTGCTCTAGAGTACACTGTTTCCTCCATTAAGCTTTTATGAAAGTTACTCCTAACTATAGCTTAAGGGATTTCCCCCAATAAGCAGGTGACCAAAGACTATTTTGACCTGCTTTCAAAACTAACCACTCAGTTGCTGGCAATTTTCAATTATATCAATTCATTTTCAATATAACTAGAATCATATTTTGGCCATCAGAGTTAAGTAACATGGATCATATTTTTCTGAATAGGCACCATATTTTTGGGAATGAAAACAGCAGATGATTTTTAAATAAAGGTTTATTCAGGGTATGCACTGAGTAACGTGAGTCATCATAAGCACCCAACATTTCATTTTCCTTCATCCACTGAAGGAAAGGAACCATCACCACATAAAGATGTCTAACACGGGACATATTTTAAAATGCTGATATCTACTGTAATCATAAATACCTCTTACTGTCCCAATGAATTCTTCCAATCGGTGCAAAAGATCTACATCTCTCTCAAAGTCATAGAAGTGGTGTTCTACCCAGTGTCGGCATACATTTAACACTCTACAACGTTAAAGGAGAGATTATAAACTCTTTGTGGGAAGAGACTGTCTGTTAGTCTATGTCTGACAGTGCCTAGCACCATGGCTTAGATGGGATCTCCAGGTGCTACTGTAAGAATTAGGCCATTCAGAAGGGTGAACCAAGGGATCAATTGCAGCTAATATACAGTTTTCATTTCACATTAAATATCCACAAAAGAATGCGTACAGCTAGTTCTTGCCTTAAATACATTTATATATTAATTTCACCTGAAAGCTCTGAATAATGCTGTCAATTAGAAAACTATGTTACTTAGGTCACATCTACATTAGGAGTGCTTTGCTGGTATAGATGTAGCAATATACTATCCTGGCAAAGCACCTCTAGAGTAAAACTGAGGGCTCGTCTTCACTATGGAGCTAAATCGGTGCTGCTGCAATCGATGCAGTAGCATCGATTTAGTGGGTCTAGTGAAGACACCCAATTGATGGGAGAGCGCTCTCCCATCGATTTCTGTACTCCACCTCAACGCAAGGCGGAAGCAATGTCGGCGGGAGAGCATCTCCCGTTGACATAGCATAGTGTGGACCCTGTGATAAGTAGATCTAAGCTACATCGACTTGAGTTACGCTACTAACGTAACTCACATTGCATAGCTTAGATCGACCGGCAGCTGTAGTGTAGACTAGGCCTGAGATTTTGCCAGCATAGCTTCTTATAGCTCCCTGAGTGAAACAAGCTACTCCGGCAAAAGTGCAGGTTTGCCAGCATAACTGAGTCTACAGTAGCCTTGCTGCTCCATGCCTCAAGACACAGAAGCACGGATTTCAGAAAACCTGTTGGGGAGCATTAGTGCCTAATTTGCATCGTAGCATTCTAGAACCCAAGACTTTATAAAAGCTGATCCCTTAACCGGTCCTCACTTCTCCTCTATCTCAGAGAGTCTTCAGAAGGATTCCAAAGTCTACAGAAGGTGGGAGGGATCAATGTGCATCTGCAGAGGCAATACATTCAGAAAACTCCATTCATAAGAAAATAGCTCATTGGATAATAGCAAAAAAAAAAGTTATCTACTGTAAAGAAAGGAGCTTTGTGGTTCTATTACTGTTTTATAAGCTGAATCAATGAAACTGAGGATGCGTTATTAGGTGGGAATCAGGTTCCCGATTGCTGTGATGCAAACTAGGCACAAGTGCCCCCTCACAGCTTTACCCCTGTGTCAGGGACTCCGTGGCTCATGAAGAATGGCAAGAGACTCCTCGTGGGAATCTGCAGAGGCACTCGATGAAGGAGAAGTTTTATCTGCATTTCTCCAATACTCACCGCAGCTGTACGGGTTGTATATATTCTTTCCTAAATCGTTTTAACTCTGCACTAAGAGGCTGGTCTCCATTTTCCATAGCTATACGATCAGCTTCTGTTGGCTCAGGCTCTGGAATTTCAAACCTAGCATGGGACAAACAAAAAAAGTCTAAACCTTTACATTCATTTAAATGATGTAAATAGGAACCAGTAATCTGTTGTGTTAACCTCTCTCAGAACATGCACTAACAAACTTATTAAGAATTTGATTCAATTGAAGATGCCTCTGCTTTCTCCCCTGCTAGTCAAAAAGTTTAGAGGGTTTCCATTAAATCAGACCCTTGCCAGGTAGTAAGCATAGAGCAACCACTTACTAAATTGGAAACAATAGTAAATGTATCTTATGCCACGACAAAAAATATAAAATAGAGGATAGCAACACAGTCACAGTATGTGCCAATACAGGCTGCAAAATGACAAAAGCTTTGGGGCAAGATCCTCATCTGGTGTAACTCAGCGTAACTCCATTGACTTCAACAGAACTATATCAATTTACACCAGTTGAGGATCGAACTTTATAACCCTTGGATTTTAAAACTTTTAAGAGAGACCAGTGACAAAAAATGGAAGCCATCTTTCTAAAATGTTAAATTTTTAAAATAAAAACATTTTAATCCTACTCCATATAAAAAAAAAAAAGAAAAGAAAAAAAGATCGAGATCCCTCCTCATATGGACTAGTGCAGCAAGCTCTCCAGTGAAGATACAAAAAAAAGGTCACATACCTTTCTATCAGAAGACTCAATAGTTCTTGAGGTTTGCAAAAGGATCTATATGTCGTGAGAAACGTCCGAACAAAATTTGGATCTAGGACACACAAAAAAACCCATTGCTTTAATTTCAACAAATTCACTAATTATACTTCACAAGGATTCAAAGTGAATGGTTTTCTTTAAACCTAAGTGTACCTGAAAACACTCGGACTATTAATGGATACCCATTATACAGTACACTCAATTTCCTCATTATTTTAGTGACAATTTAGAACTTTTTGGCATGGCAGTACGAGGCAGAATGAATAAAATCAATTTCAACTGCATTTTAAAATTATTCACAAAAAGCACTTGTTTTTCCTCTCTCAATTATTAAAAGAACTGGAAAAATTCTTACAATGTTGCACATAGTGCATTTTTATAAATGCACATAAATATATGCCATTTATGAGTGAGTCATCTAGTCCAGCACCCTATCTCTGACAGTGACCAGTGCCAGATGTTTCAAAAGAAGGGGAAAGAAACTCTATAATGGGCTATTATGGAATAGCTTTCATAGGGAGCGGTTTCTTCCTAATCCCATCGCTGGTGTGACCACTGCTGGAATAGTGTGCCCACTTCTGCTGTCCACACTTCAAGGAAAGTGTTGAAAAATTAGAGAGGGTTCAGAGAAGAGCCACACAAATGATTAAAGGATTGGAAAACATGTCATATATTGAGATACTCAAGGAATTCAATTTATATTTAGTTTACCAAAGAGAAGGTTGGGGTTACTGATCACAGGCTGAAAGTATCTACAGTGGGAACAGATATTTGATAAGAGGACTCTTCAGTCTAGCAGACAAAGGTATAACAAGATCCAATGGCTGGAAGTTGAAGCCAGAAAACTTCAGACTAGAAAAACTGGCACAACTTTTTAGCAATGAGCGCTCTCCCGCCAGCATAATTAAACTGCTTCCAATGAGCAGTGGTAGCTATGGCAGTGGGAGAGCTTTTCCTGCTAACAAAGCGCTGTGCATACCGGCACTTTTGTCGGTGAAACTTACGTTGGTCAGAGGTGTGTTTTTCTCATGCCCCTGATCGACAAAAAATTTGCAGACAAAAATGCTAGTGTAGACAAAGCCATAGATACGGTCTTAAGTCCATGATTTTTGGTCTTTAGCAGAGTTATGGATTTAAGTTCCCAGGATCGTCTTTTGAAGGTGTTCTGCATGTTTCCTTTGAGGACGAGGACTAAGAGGTCAGATGTGGAGTGATCTTTTTGTAAAAAGTGTTCACCCACAGGTGATATGGTGTTTTTTCTTTTCCTGTGTTCATTCCACTCCCCTCATAGATTTCCACCACTTCAGCAATCACCACTCCTCCATCAAGCTCTCACTAGAACACCCCCATGCCGTTAACCCTGCTTTGTCGTAAAATGGTAGAGGTGTTACCTGCCCACTTCACCCCAAATGGGGTCTCTTAACATGTTGAAAGGTTTCAGAGTGGAAGTCGTGTTAGTCTGTATCAGCAAAAGTAACGAGGAGTCCTTGTGGCACCTTAGAAACTAACATTTATTTGGGCATAAGCTTTCATGGACTAGAACCCACTTCATCAGATGCATAGAGTGGAAAATACAGTAGCAGGTATATATTTCCACTCCATGCATCCGATGAAGTGGGTTCTAGGCCATGAAAGCTTATGCCCCAATAAATTTGTTAATCTCTAAGGTGCCACAAGGACTCCTCATTGTTTCTCCTAACATGTGTTAACTCCTTATCTGTTCCACCTTGTATTTAGCTGTGACACTCTGAATACCTTTCCCAGACCTGAAGAAGAGCTGTGTGTAAGCTCAAACGCTTGTCTCTTTCAGCCACAGAAGTTGATCCAATAAAATATATTAATTCACCCACTTTGTCTCCTTAATAAGATAGTCATGCAAATAATGAAAATAGGGGATTTCCCTTTACTCAGTGTGGAATGAGAATGTTATTTTTACAGAGCTGAACTGCACTTTTACACTTAAAGGCAAAACCTTTCAAACTTGACTGCCAAAAGGTAGGTGTTTACATCCATAACTATGAGCACTTGAACTTTTAGATGCCAAACAATGGTGGTGTAGACAGTCAGCACATGTGAAAATCAGGCCCCCTATTTAGATGCCTGACGTTTGGCTCCTAACTTAGAAATCATGAACAAAACTATTTAACTATTCACCTATAAGTAGTAGTGTTTCCACAGAATGATTTTCATTATATATTAACACACACAATGTGTACCCTAAACATGTTTTGTTTAAATCAAAGAGTAGAATGCCTCCACATAATTTAAAAATTTCCTGGCTATTGTTCATCTTAGTCATAGCTATTGTTATTTACATTAGAATTTGAGATCAGTGTTTAGAGCCATGCAGCATAGTTCCATTAGAGGTAAATACTGCAAAACAAATCAAACATTTTTTTTCCTTTTGGTTTCTGATTACAGGTGTTAACTTACTAACAAAATCAGTGGCTTAAAAATAATGTATATTATATAACTAACCAATTTGTAGGTAAAAAAATACAGACAACTTCACTTAGTCAGGATGTCCGCTCATGTGATAATTCTCCCTTCAATACAGCCAATTTAAAAGCTAAAAAAGAACAATAACTTATTCTACAAGGATTTATAAATAATCACCCTTGAATTCCTTAAGAAAGGAAACGGACACTATGCTGACGCACAAATACTCTTAACATATCAAAGCTTTAAAAATAGAACAGCACTGCCCTATAGATAAAAAAATTGCCAGGACTTTCAAAACTAGGAGCCCCTAACCTTAATGCTCTTACACAAACACCAGGAAAAGGAGTGGGGGAGGAGAGAGAGACACACACACACAAACAGGTTTATGCAAACAGGGTCAAATCCTCTCATTTAGTGTTTAAACTCTGTGGAAAGGGGCTTTTGTAGGGGAAATTTCTCCATGCAGAAATATATCGAACTGTTCCATTACAGGGAGGATGCCGTGGTTTGCCATGCCTCATGGAAAAGACTGTGGGGCCTACGGTGACCAGACAGCAAATGTGAAAAATCGGGACAGGGGGTGGGGGGGTAATAGGAGCCTATATAAGAAAAAGACCCACAAATCGGGACTGTCCCTATAAAATCGGGACATCTGGTCACCCTAGTGGGGCCTGCCTCCAAACCTGGTGAATCCCAGGAGGCCTTGGTCATTACACTGGCTCTAGCCACTGGTGGATGCCTGACTCCCTGGCAGTATTACTCCATTGGAGCTTCTCTACCAGAGATTTCACCCTGGTGCCAATGGGAACATTTTTTGCAGATAAGTTAACATAGCCTGGAGGACAGGCAGGTCCACCCCAGTGGATGAAATCTTGCATAATCAATCATTATGGACCTCTGATTACAAAAAAAGAAGAAAAGAAAAAAAGATCTGATATTTGATTTTGCCTCAGACCATTCATGTCTTGAGTTTGCAACTAATTTAGCTACACTCTGCTGTTACTTAGCATACACTACATTTATGTCACCTTACAGTGCCAGGCCTACCTGCACAATAAAAACCTGCTTTATAGGATGTAAGACCTACGGGGCAGGAAACACATTTTTGTTCTGTGTTTGTAAAGCACCGAGCACAATGGGACCCTGGTCCATGCCTAGGGCTCCTATGAGCTACAAATAATAAATAATAATGCTCACAACTAGAGAAGTTACACCTTTACGTTGAAGTAGGAAGCGATTTGTGTGCAGTAGTTGCACTGTTTGAGGAAAAAGTGTGATCATGCAATAAGAGACTAACAATGCATATGAACAAAGGTGCAGAGTTACAGTTGAACATACAATTTTTAATTTTCTCTTAATAGAATTTTATGTATGGTGAGAAAGCAAATTCTACAATCTGGAACTATTTGACTAGATGCCCTCAGAATGCCCTTTCTTAGGCACCTGAGTAGGTCTTGTAAGGTGAGCAAATGGAGCCATTCTCAGCTCATACACATTATGTAAAGACAATAGGTGCAGAGATACCGTAGAGGATTGCCTCAATGCAGGAAATCACTGCACTCTTTGCAAAGTATGTACATTCACAAAAAAGCTAGGTTAGTCACATGCATAGGCACCATATATGTTCACTGAGAATGGATCTAGTTTCCTATGTTATAGTGCTTCCTGGTTAAGTCACTGAACCTGTGTTCCTTTGTTCATCTGAAAAGTATGGCTAATAATGCTTAGCATACACAGTGTTTCTCTCATTCTTGGATTTCAAAGCCCTTTGCAAAGATGGGTGTGCATGAATAATTCTGTATTAAAAATGAGTGACAGAGGTACAGAGGGGTTACTAACTCACCCAGTTTCACACAGCATATAAGTGTCAGATCCAGTGTCTGAACTCAGGTCTTTAAGGTTACAACTCAATGCCTATCACAGTTCCCCCCAGGGCAACACAGGCAAATCAGTCAATTTTTCTGTCTCAATTTTCCAGCCCATCAAATGGGACTAAAGTTCCCAGCTCTGCCACAGAATTGTGTGACTCTGAGCAAACCAAATAACCTCTCTGAGCCTCAGTTACGCCACCTCTAAGATTTGTTAAATAGGGGTTGTAAAGCACAGGGAATTATTAAGTGCATTTGGTGGAAGAATGGACCTAAAAATCAGGACTCTTCTTGGCTACCACCTTGTGTTTAGTACTATATGTAAGTTAAAGGGGCATTTTGGTGGGGAATACAGCAAAAGAAACGTCTCTTTTACTAGATTCTGTGTTCCTAAAATAATTTAGAAACTGTTCCTTTTTGGGCAGATAGAACTCAGGAGAGAAGCTCATAGCTCACTGAGCACAAGCATACAAACAGGGCGTCCTACCAACACTAGGAACATTGCCAAATTTATTAATAACTTGTATCAAATGGTTGTGTATGTGCAAAGGGTGAGTCTCAAAGGCCTATAACTCAGCCAAATCAAAACAAGCATTCACCAGAAAACTCAAAAAGGTACTTCTTTGGGGCTGTTGCCCTTCTAAATACTACCTTCATTTCCCCACTTATTTTAGCGCTCAAACTTTTCAAAACAGTCACAAAACCAACTCTACCTAAAATGTCTTGGCTTTTGCGCTCAAACACTGCTTTTGCTCCAACTTCCAAAAAAATTCACGGGACAGAGACCAAACAAATAAAATGTTATCCCAAAGGCTAAAAGGTTTGAAAAGTTATGAGCAAATGAGAACAGAGGCTTAAAATAGCTTTGCTGCAACTGCATCTGCAGTACGTTTATTTATTCATACCACATTTTAGAAAGATACTAATAAATGTAAGTGCATTCAGAGAAGAGCAATAAAAGTGATTGAGGGCATGGAGAAATTCATTTACAATAGAGATTAACCAAGATATCTATATTTCATTTGTTAAGCACAGATTGAATTCAAGGTTGTAGTTTTAAAATAGAGAATACAGAAACTCTTTCTGAACCTGTGGCCCTACAAATATCACAGCTTATGAGGTCCAAGCAGATAGCAACTCTCGAAGCCTGGAACATACAGGAAGCAGTACTGTGTATGGCCCTGGTCCTTCAAGTACCCATGTATGAGAATAACTTTATGCACATGCATAGTGCCAGTGAGTTCAATGGACTGGGGCCTATGTTTTTATGCCTATAGTAATGGGGCTACATAAAGATCTCCTCTCTGGAATCCAGACCCTTAACTCAAAAACCATTTTATTTCAGAATGCCTTTTGCACTGTAAAGCATGTTGATTAGTTGAGGTTTTATTCAAATTGTTTTATGCTTTAAAAAAAAAGTAGTCTTTTAATCTAGTTTTACTGTACCAATGTTTAGTATGCCTTTTAGATCAGTGTTAGGCCACAGGGAACACCTGACAACAGAACAGCTGTGGTTCTGCTGAACAAGAAAAGGCTTGATTTGAGTGGTCCAAGTGTGTATGGCCCTGTTCCACAACAGCTCTGTACTTGCACTGGGGTGGGTAAGGGCAAAGCAGAGGCAGGTTGGAGGCAGAGCCACAAGAAATAATACTGCTATCATCCAGTTCTCTGCCCCGTGACAGTGGTACATTAGGGACTGCAGAGAGCTTCTTCAGACTCTGAGCTGAAGTGGCTTCCACCGAGAAGCTCTGCAGCCACTATGTTAGACATCTTATATTCTTAGCCAAGCTACTGCATCAAGACACTGCACATACAGACTGGAGCTTTGCAAAACCCCAAAAGATGACAGAATCTTGCTTCTCATTCTGTATCAATAAGTATTGATGCAAAGAAATTAGGGATTTAGTAAAATAATCAATGGCTTCAAATATTCTAAAACAGTTTAAAGGCCGCCTCACCTGCATACATGTGATAGGTCAGTCTCTCAATGAGTTTGACAACAGTTCCTGCCTTGAGGATAGGGATTCCAGATTTGGGCTGCATGTTTTCTTCAAATACAATATTCTCTTCAGAGTCTGGTTCTGCAAACCTATAAAGCTCAGGACTTGGAAATCTCATCTGCTCCTCCTTCTCTTCCTGTAGCATTGTTACATCTAACATTCTTTCCAGAGTGCTTCTGTACTGTAAAGATATCAATGCTGCCATCCAGTTGTTTTTCTCTTCTGCCGATTTAGCAGCAAAAATAACACTGTTCTCATCTTTTAAAATAATTTCAAAGGCATGTTTATATTCATTAGTGTCGTCTTTATCATTGATTTGTACCTTTCGCATAAAAATTTTTTCTTTCAGACGATACTCTGCATTGCTAGCACCGGGAAGTCTTGGCTGGCCATGATTCGACTTACAGCAAATCATTAGTCCGTCAAAAAGGAATATATGTCTCTCATGTTTTGCGCCTACTCGTGTGAGAGTTCCTTCCATTATAAACTCATTGCAGCACTGTCCAATGTCCTTACCCTCCCAACCATCAATGTTTTTCTGGATCTCATTCATTTTCTTGATTGCTAGTTGTTTCCCCTTCATCTGCTGACTATAGAACCGACATGCAGATTCACTTCAGTGAAGGAGAATAGTAATAAAAAAAGGAAATACCACATTAGTTCAGAAAGAATAAAATAATCTATTCCTTCCAAATGATCAGGTAAATGCACCCTTAAAAAAACACATGCTAACGAGAATCATTTTAATGAAACTACCAGTATGGAGAAAGTGCTTGCTAATTCCTAAAGTGCCTCATTTGGATACAAGCATTCTTTGTGTTATCAACTACGCAATGTAAAATGTTGTTAAATGAAGTGCCTAATCAGCAAAAGGTAAATTGTTACAGTACATTTTTACAAGCTCCAACACGTATTCTCAATGTATTTCCATTATTAAGAATGCACTTAATTCTACCTTCCTCAATTAGCAGCTGAGCTGTACGATGCATTTATGTCTAAGCCTAAGATTCCATTTTACAGTACAAAATTTGGTAATCAAAAATATTAAAATACTCAATTAATGTATTGAACAGCATTTTTAAAAACACCTGTTTCTATATTACTTTTAAACTGGCACTGCATGAATATTGTCATTTATTTTAATCATAACCAAATATATCTGAAGTACATAACATTGCAAATTAATTACTGGTTCACACTTGAGCTTGGTTTTCAACTGGGTATGCACACAAAAATCTGTTTAGATAATTTAAATGGTTCCATGACATAAGAATATCTACTTTCAACCATAAGAAATGCACATTAGCAATTATAATTTTACAAATCCACTTACTATCTGAAAAAAAAAATCTACAATTTATCTTTCCTTCTGCTTACCACTAGATTCTCAGGATGTCTTGACCAGTTGTGTGCAGAGACGGATACAAATACGAAAGGTTTTAAAACAATAACAAATTATCTTAGCTTTGATGTCACTTCCTCTGAAAAAGCAGGCTTGTCACAAACTATTTTGTTCATTGTTTACTGAAAGAGGAAACTGGGAACCCTGGATTTATAGCAAAGCATTGAGGGCTGAAAGCAGGGGGAAAAAATGGAAACATGTTTACCTAAGTCTTCTCTTTGCAAGACTTTTGGAGCATATCCTTTCCATGCTACTCTGAAGGTTAAGCAGGGCTGTTATCGCTTGCTTTAAACATTCTTTATCTTCTTCATCCTCACTCTTCTCTTCCAGTTGCTGTGAATATTGAAAGCTAAATATTAAAAATGTTAAAGAATGATGGTATATGCATATGTGAAAGCATTACAAATAATCTGTTTAACAGTGAGAAGAAATCTCTCCATTTGCTGGGTTTGTGTGTTTTTCTTATCTAAACCTCAGAATAATCTACATTAATTAGATGCATTACCAACAGCAAGGGAGTCCCCTTTAAGAGTGGAGTTCCTTGTCTACCCAAGGATTCCGCTGTGCTAGGGAAGAAGCCACCATTCTACTACAGGTCTGTCCAGTCTCCCTCATACCACCAGCAATATGGGAGAGTGTCCCCTTTAAGAGGGAAGCCTCCCTCACTGGGCAGGGACATAACTGGGTGTGTGTGTTTATTTCTAAATTAATAGGTTTACAACCCACGTGAGAGGAGCTGGTTGGGTGTTTTACATTCTTGTGGGTCAGAGACCTAAAGGGGAAGCTTGTGTGTCTTTCTGAGGGATATGAATGTGTTTGTATGATGTGCAGCCTCCTCCATATTACATACATGAGGATTTTCCTGGGACTAGTATAGATTGGTTTATGGCCCTGTGGGAGAAGGGCTGGGAAATGAGGCTGCAAGAGGTTACACTTCTTTGTGAGAGAGGCACATGGAGGGATAAGGCTCTCTGTGTTCGGGAGGAAAAATGAAGGAGAGGTACCAGTGTGTTTTGTTTTTAAAGCCCTCTTTTATAAAGGGGTTCCTTATTTTAATTTGTCAATTTGGTTAGTCTGGGATGGAATTGTAGGGTTACTGTAAGCTCCTTGGGTTTGGTTGAATAAGTGTTAGTAGTTACATCGAGCAGTCTTTCGCAGTCTACCAAGGAGGTTCCCAGCTGTGACAGGTAAGTCCTTTTGCTGGCCACCTTAAAGTGACTCACAGTGAGGCAGCACTACCAAGAACTTCAGGAATGGAGCCTGAGAGTTGGAGGGGACGGGAGCATGTTAACAGTAAAGATTTGGGTCCTTCTATCCCTAAGGCAGATGGGGAGGCAAGGATGAGACAAGGCAGGTTAAAAAAAATGGTGCTAGACATAAATCTGAATTGAGATATTAATTTCAGCGCCTCTGGTTTAGTCTGCAGTTTTCTCAGGGGTTAGGGTATCAATGGAAGCAATTTCCAGACTATGGTTATGCTTATGAATACATCAGTCAGCTGTCAATAATTAAGAATAATTCTTGTTCAAGTTCGTTATCTCATGTTGTAGACACCAATGCTGACAGCAACAACTTCAGCATTCCCATGGATGGCCAACTTTCTGAATCAATTTAGTTTTTCCTGGTCACCATGAGGCCAATGAGACGATCCCTGGTGGTTTCTCTTCCAACTCTCATGGTTGGCCACACCCTTGATGTAGTGTCTGGACTGGGATAGGAGGTGTGAAATTTGGACACTAAACCCCTCTGAGAAACCACAATGTCCATTGATCAGAGGTTAGGGCACCCGACTCATCACAATGAAGGATCCGTTTAGACTGTGCATTATCATACTAACACAACCTGAGTGTTTCCAGAGGGCTCTCAAGGAGAACACTGATCTCCTGACAGAACCCTCAATCAATGGTTAGTGGGATATTTGCATCTTATCCTGATGAGGTGGGTCTGCTAGCAACCTCTTAACCTAGCTTTGATCTTGCAGGTTGCTTAGTTTATATCTGACCTGTAACAACTCCAACGTGAGGGAGGACAGCTCAAGCACCGTTGGCAGACGTCTTGGGATGAAGCAGATTGCAGCATAAAGGTCTCTGAATTCTTATATTATAGCTGTGCACGAAACTAAATGGAGGTTCTTTGCCTCCCCTACAGTACCCACTGACAGTCTTTTCTACTGTTTGAAACCTGGGTTTCTGGTCGGATTCCCTGTTATGTCTGAATGACCATCTTTCTGCAGCAGCCAAAGCTATTACTTACCACGTGTCTGCCTCTGAGGGTGCAGCCTTCTCTTTCCAATGCAGAAAGCTGGAGGCAGCTTTTCAGCATATGGAAAAATGCAGACTGACTTGCTTATAGGTCAGGATTCAAAGTAAATGAGATACAAGTAATTCCATCACATACTTATGAGATATACGTAATGTTATCTGGGACTTTGATTCAGCATAATGCTATTTTATGACACAGGTTGAAGACCATGAAAAATAAAAACAGGTCCTTGAACCTGTGCATTTTGGTGTAAGAGAAGCAGGAGTAAGATAAAATACTTAGTTCTTCAAGTCATTTTATTAATGAAATACATGTACAAAAATCTGATCCTATATTAATGTACACAACGCTTTTTAGCTCTCCTTCCTAGTATTGTGCAACAAGAAAGAGCAGTAGGGAGAAAAATTTCCTTGAGGCAGTGAAGAGATTAAAAGGTTTTAAAAAAATTTGTCACAGACCTAGTGCTTTCATGTTCACGTTACTAGATAAAACAAGCTTGCAGGTTATTTTATCCTGATAAGCTCCAATACATGACTCAAAGAAATAACTTTTCTTGGACTCTGATGAAGCCCATTTTTTAAAAGTTACCTGTACTTCCAACTCCATATTCAAATAAAAAACAAGTGTTCAAAGCTACCAATGAATTTAATCATAAAGTCTTTTTTTTAAATTAACTTATATTTAGAATTTCGTAGTTTTAAATACGTTGTGTGTACCAAACCTGTATTAGGAATATGGTTTATTATAAGTGTTACTATTACTGAATTATTTCTTACAGTCAAAAACAGAATAGCAATTTTTCCCAAGGTTTTATGTAAACCATACAAAAATAGCGCCCCCTCCCCCCCCCACAAAAAGAAAAAGGCTTCTGCCTTCATCTGTTTCTTTTTTTAAAAAAATGTTTTTTAAATTAAAGAAATAGGTCGTGCAGGGAAACATGGTAGGAAGGAGAGTACAGGAGGATTTTTGTAATCTAGTGTCAAATTTAAATCCTACTTTCTTGGAACATATTGGATCATGAGAAACAAACAGGATGTCATTGGACATATTCCACAAAAAATTCAAACTGCCATTAAAAGTCCCACTGATTTATTGTAGATGTATAGTGCCACCTAATGAATCAGTGCAATAACTGCAAAGTAGAGGTGTTTAAAGTCTCCTTTTGTAAAGAAGCAGAGCATAGGGGGGGAAGTCTAGCTAAGCATGACTGGGATACTGAGGGTATCATGGTCTGTTTGGAAAACTGCCTATATTTTTACCGGGCCCAAGAGCTCATACCCTCTCTTCTCCAAGCTGTTAAAGTCATGGAGCACCTCCATCTGCCAGTCAAACATGCTATGGCCTGAGACGGGGTGGCTAACTTGAGCCTGACAAGGAGCCAGAATTTACCAATGTACATTGCCAAAGAGCCACAGTAATAGGTCAGCATCCCCCCCATCAGCGTCCCCCCTCCCCGCACCTCCCACCTACCAGCAGCCCCACCGATCAGCGCCTCCCCCTCACTCCCGATCAGCTGTTTCATGGCATGCAGGGCTCTTGGTGGGGAGGGGGGAGAAGAGCGAGGGCACAGCAGGCTCAGGGGAGGGGGCAGGAAGGGGTGGAGTGGGGGCAGGGCCTGTGGCAGAGCCAGGAGTTGAGCAGTGAGCACATTGGAAAGTTGGCACCTGTAGCTCCAGCCCCAGAGTTGGTGCCTATACAAGGAGCTGCATATTAACTTCTGAAGAGCCGCATGTGGTTCTGGAGCCACAGGCTGGCCACCCCTGGTCCGAGAGAATAACCAGCGGGCAAGAACTCAGAAGCTACAATTAGTTTCCATACAACAATACGTTTAGTTGCACACACATCAAGACTAAAGCCCTCAGTTCCTGTAAGGCTCAGCCCACCCACGTGATATAGTACAGGAACCCATATCCACAAGTATTCACAGGTACACTGTCCAGAGACCCTGACCAAAGATCCACAATTAAGATACGTAAGAGGAAATATGTATACAGCCATTCCAGCAGTTGGAGGAGTTAGCAGTTGGAGAATTTCTTCTAAGTTCAAAAATAAATACTGCAAAGCAGAACAGATTTGAGGGCAAATAGGATATAGAATCATCTACTGTCATGAATGTCAGCATGAGACCTGCTCAAGACATTGCTAGTGCCAATTTGCTTAAATGCTCTGACTATGAGAATTATGGAAAATAAATGTTGTTCATTATGTAAAGTATCACTTGAACTAGTTGACATCTGCGGCTAAAAGAAGATATGAGCATGAAACGCTATTTGTGGCAATCTGACTTCTCGTTACTAAAACTAATTTGACTGCAACCATTGTAATCCTGGACTCTAATTTGTGTAATATAATCTTTTATATTTCAGATAATTCAGTGTTCTTTACAGTTAAGTGTATATAAAAATGCTGGGTCTTCATTTGGTTTCATGTTTTAATAAAGGAACTGTCTGATGTGACTTCTTCCCCCCGATAAAAATTTGAATTAGACTATTGTCACGTATAACCAAAATTATAAGCAACTCAAATCTTTTGACACTGAGCTTCCAGAACACAAAATGTTGTTGCCAACCAGGAGACAGGAAGGATTTTTTCCATTCTCATTTGAATTTCTCCATGATGTCTGAGATTTTTTTCTGAGTAATTCCACTCCTCCCCACCCCTCTTAAAAATGCCCTCCAAAGTAAAATTTAATTTTGGGAGAAACAACTTAAGCAAAGTATTCTATTCGTTAAAGACTATTGTTTTATAAAGATGTCTGACTTGTTAAATCAAAAGACTTTGCTCGTTTATTTTGTATTGTTCAGTTACAGTACTTTAAATAAGATCTTTACAATTCAACCACTGATAGTCCATCACACCACACACACACCCCGGAAAAAACCTGATTAATGGAGATGACTCACCTGTAACCTAAATTCTTCAAGATGAACGCTGCACATTCCCACTTATGGGATACACCAACAGTGCAGTCTGGATGCATCTCAGGATCCAAGCTGCATCATCAGTACATCCCATGAGCGAGAATGTGCAGAGGCTACTCAAAGGACCAACAAAAGTTAAGGCTGAAAGAGAATTTCACTGGAGTCCTGTTCTCACCCAGAAACCAGAGTTACAATTACTTTACAAAATCATCAACTTCAGAAAACATACACATATACACACACACACACTTATATTCCCCGCCCCCCAGGTTTTCCAGTTAAGAGATGCAGCCATATTTTCCACTGATCATTACCTTGTCTTACACTGTTCACACAGGCTTAGTTTTATTCCTAAAATATAAGCAAAATAACTAGGAAGTAAAATTCCTTTTTCTATTTGAGGAATCCATTTTCAATACACCAAAACAATATCATTACAATATTACCCAATACAAAAACACAGATGTTAGTTGCTACACAATATAGATAAAAATATGGACTAGCATTAGTTACATACACAAATCTACAATGGCATAGAATTTACATTTCATTACTTCAGATTCATCATTCCATTTCTATTAATAAAAAATTATATTAGTCTACTAACATACCTTACTGAGAATATAGATATAACTGATATAACTAAAACTGAGAAATGCTAATATGAAACAAAACATTTTAGATGAGCAATATAATTTTTTTTCTTACCTTTAAAAGTTCAAAATAGTGAAGACAGTGATAAACGGGAGCAAGAAGCAGCCTCGGTAGAACATATTGAACAGCTTCTTTAAAACCTTCTCCTATTGACTGGAAACAAAAATGGTCTTAATCTTAAAATAATAGATGTGTTGTATACAATGGTATATTCTTAAAAAAATTAAAAAAGATATTGTACCTGTAAATAGAATGCTGCTCCAGGCTTTGATAACTGACCAAGAAAGTGATCATGAAAAGGAGGTCGCAAAATATCTTGAGCGTATGATTCATACGGATCAAATGCCAGTTCCTAAGATGAAATACAAAGTAAATTTTTTAAATGGTTTAGTATCAGAGCCTTATGTTGTTGGCAAACATATGAAATATATTACATAGGAGAAAACTTTATATATAATTTTATCAGTAAGCACATTTATAAAGATTTAGGCTCCAATCCTGAGAAGATTTAGGCACGTGCTTAACCTCATGCATTGTTAGTTATCGGTGTGTAAAGTTAAACATATGCTCAAGTCTTTGCAGAAACAGGGTCTCAGACACTCCCATTTTGATTCCAGTCTCTAAAGGACAAGTTTGATACTTCTAAACCTTAAAGCTCTTGCTAATTTCATTTCTGCTAACACCTTGTCCCTCCACCTGCATGCACTGGCAATAAGGAGGAATTCTGAGAGTTGGGGGCCATACTTCTCTTATAGTGTCTCTGGGCCTGAAAATTTGGTGGCATGAGAGGATGCTCATGCAGCCTTGAATGGTCAAAGCCCTTCAAAAATGTCCCAAAGACCCATGCAACCAGGGGGCAATCCCTTAGCTAGGAAACACCCCCGTCCCCCAAAACCACACTTCGGAATTATGAGTGGAAGATACCCATAGTGAAACTGGTCCCACAGCCTTTTTGGGACTCAAACTAGCCTGCAGTCTCAGACTCAAGATTTACCCTGCTGATCTACCCTTGAGGGCCTGGGAAAATCTGCCCTGTGATGATTGTTTCTTTGAAGAAGGTAGATGCCAATGTAGTCAGCCAAGGCAGCTGAAACAAAGATGTACTGAACTACCAAAAAACATTTATTCTTTTTAAAAAAATACTCCAGTTATCTAGGACAACAAAAATAAAATATATATTATAAAAACTTTAATGCTATTACTTACCTCTGCTAGGTCTTCAAAACAACTGCCTACTAAGGGGTGGGGACTGCCTTCATCTGTCATTTCTACGGTGTCTTCAATGTGGCCCAATAGCTTCACACTAAGTTCATGAATATCTGATATACGACTAAATATATTTTCCACATCCTGAAGGAAGAAACAGAACCATCACACTATAAATATCAATGGTGAATAAGAAAGAGAAATTAAATCCATAAGACAAAATATATAGCACACAAAGCAAGCTACTTAATCAATTTTAATAAATATTTTATAAATATTGTAGGTAACCAACAGGTGATTAATTACCGAGACTCATGTTTGGAAGAAAAATAATGGGAGAAGAAACAAAGAACTTATATTACTTATCTTAACCTGAATTTAGTAAATAGGGCTATTTCTTTCATAGAATCAAACTCTTTAGTGTTTCCCATTTTGGTTTCCATTTCAAATGTGAGTTAAGAACAGTAATGACCCAAATATTAATGTGCCCTATGCAGTATACGCAGTATTACACACAAATCATAATACCATGCAATTTCCCAATTTGTGTTCTGAACCCACTGGTGAAACCCAAAGTCTAGCAGGGAAGAAAGATGAACCTGTGGAAGAGGTGACTCAAACTTTTCAGCTTTGTTAAGTAATCCAGTTTTCAGCAGCTCAGGATCTGCTGCACATACCTAACTGCCACTGACTTCAGTGGAGCCAGAATTTCACCTTAGAGCTCAGTACCCTTATAGAAAGAATGGGTGGAGGAAAGATTTAGCAGAATCAGAAAGACAGTTTAACTACATAGAGCTCTAGCATTCAGAGAGAGATCTCATGTAGCTAAGAATGTGCATGGCACTGACAGGTAAACAGAAATGCCAATTCCCATACCATGACAGACTAGTGGCCTATGTAATGCAATATTGCAAAAACAGGCCTCACTTGCGGTTTCAAAAAATTGCGAACTCTGCACACCTCCTAAACTTCTACCCAGTGATGCACTTAGACAATTATGCAATTTTATTTAATTATGCAATGCCAGACAAAGAGGAAGAATATCTTTCTGGTTCCTCAAACATGGTCAGTTTATGACCTGAAGCATAAATTTTGATCATCCTCAATGGTCTTAAATCTTTGCATTTATGTAGAATCTTTCACAAGAGGCTCTTAAAAAGTGTTTTACAAACACGTTCCCCTTCTACTTAGAAAGATCAATAAATATTTGTATTCTTTCCCACACACTTAAATATATATAAATATAAAAGGAACTTGAGGCACACAGATTAAGTTACTTGCAGAACGTGTCACAACCCAGTGGGAGAGTAAGCGACCCAGGGCTCCCAATTCGAACTCCTTGAATATCTCCACAATACTGCTTGTGTTTACATTTTTAAGGCACTTCAGCACCTACATAGCGATAGGTGCTTCATAAACAGAAGACAGGCACGACAGAGTGGTAGACTAAGGCATTCAAACAATGTGGATCTTAATGTGCATTTCAATGTTGTAGTTTTTGCTTTTAAAAATGCAGTTTATATAGTAGCTGTACAAGTGGGTTGAGAAATGGTACAGGAGAAACTTCCTTCAGCCCCCATAACGTCAGTACAATATTTCCCAATGCACTAAACTGGCTTTCTAGAATGCCAGAAGTGCAAGGGGAATATAATGCTGCATGGTATAGGACACTCAGCCCACCCTACTCTGCAATTCTATATTCTGGGTTCTAGACTTCTGGGCTGGGGAGGAAGGAAAGCATCCTCCTAATCCCTCATCATTTATTTCAGGATGCGCTATAATAAGTTCCCATGCTGCCTCTCCTTTCTTATCTCCATTTCAATCCTTATACCATGTGTGCATACACACACACCTCTTTTCTCAGCCTGTTCTTCCAGAGTTGCCCTTGTAGAGTGAGAGGCAGCATCAAAATAAGAACATCTGTTACTGTATTTTGTTTGTTCATCAACAGTTCTGGGCTGGAGCAACAAGAGTCGAGAAATAGATGGCTTTCTGATAGTTCTTCCTCTACTAGAGGAATGGTACGCTGGATAAAACTTAGGTCCCAGAAATTCTCACCTACATTAATGCAAACGTAAGCTTGATATGCATAGGTTGTAACATCTATATAATACTTACATGAGCTGAAAACAATTTGGAGTTGGAGACAAAAGGCTCTCTAAAAACTTTTATAATAAGATTTAGTTCCCTTATGTACTGTCGAACCTCTGCCATAAATGACTTGACAAGATCATAATAGGTTTGTTCCCCTGAGGTGGAGGGTTCCTCATCAGATAAAGTTAATGCACTTATATCTTCTACATCTTGATGGAACATATCCATCAACACCTGTGTAAATGAAATTGGAGAAAGTTAGTGGTTTCTTGAAATATATACAAAAATTAGATACAAAAGTTACCGGCGGGAGGGGAAATAAATTGTTATAAAAGATATAGTTGAATACCATTAATGGGAAGCTTTGTATGTTGTCTTGAGGTTGGTTAAATATATTTGGTAAAAAGGAAATTGAAGTAAGAAAAAGCAATTAAAAAAACTAACTATGTATCATCCTAATTCTAACTCAGAGCTACAGGAAAGAACTGACTGGCAGTCTGGGCCATTCTACACTTTATTACTCATATGGAAGAGGGGCGCCAGGTTCATGCACATGAGGCGCACACACCTACAAGTGAGATCCATGTGGACAAATGCTTGGAAATATGCAATTTGGTTAATTTGTCTGTCCTCCATATGAGGTAGGGGTAGGGAGGAAGCAGAAAGAAGGAAAAATAGCTTGTATTATTTGAGACTGATCATACTGAAGATGCTTATGGACAGAAGGTATGGATTACATTACATAAAGGGACAGCCTACAAGCAGTGTGAAGGCACTTGAGGGAATACTGGACTAATGCATACCTATGACAGAGCATAGGCAAGTACTGACAGCTTTATAATGTCTCAGAGTTAACTGATAAGGCTGGGCTAAGTCTGGGAACACTGTATGGGCCATGTCTGTGTTTGATGTGGTGAATAAGGCAGAGCCACAGAAGTCTCCCTCTAGCAGGTTGTTCTGTAAGAGCAAATACCAGCAGGCTGGATGTTTGCTTCAGAGCCTTTCAGAAACCTGGGAGGTTTCTGCTGTTTATGCATGGGGTTGTAGCAACTCTTCAGAAGTGTGACTGTCGTGTACTAGGCACCCTTACATCCAAACCCTGTTACGGCCGGTTTCTTGGCCAATGCATTTTGCTAGTCCACCATCAGCTGAAGAAAGCAGAAGATTAGGAGAAAGAATCGAAGGAAGAGCATCATTACCATAATCATATGGCAGGTACCCAAGCTTCTGCTGAACATCCACATATAGACATGTGTATCTACCAGCAACAGTGATGGAGACAGCTGCCCTATACTACTAACCCCATGTCTACACTAAAGAATAAGGTCAACATAAGACAGCTTACGTCGACCTAATTATGTCGGAGTACACACTACAGCCTTGCTCCCGCCAATGTAAGTGCCCTACAACCGGAGATAATAACTCCACCTCCATGAGAGGCATAGGGCTTATGTTGGTGTAGTTAAGGCGAGGCAATGTCTGTGTAAACACTGCAGGTTACTTACATTGGCTGCATTTCTTATCAATGATAGGGGTCTGTGCTGGAGCCGTGAAATTAACAAGAAAGCGTTCACAGTCTGGGCTGTCACTTCAGGTAGGGTGGAGGGGCTTCAGCTAAAGCCCGGCTGTTCCCCTTGTTTACCCTCCAATGTGTCAAAAGACTGAGACTAGGTGTCCAAGGCACCTAGAATGCAGTAATGCTTGAGAACAAGCCAAAGGAATTTGGCTCATCAACCACAGTCAGAAAGACAGTCTTCTGGAACACTGGGGAATGCTGAGGTTGCATGAAGTGTCCCAAATAAAACTTTGCACCATCAACCCCTAGGAATGCTCTACACTGACGTCACTGTTAGTCTCAAAATAGCAATAATTTTAGAAGTTCACGTACTATTGGGGGGTTTCTAAAGGAAGATGTGTATCAAAATTCTACATTACAATACATTTAAGAACTAACAATAATATTCAACATGGAGATTTTTGACAGCATTCAAGATCTGATTAAAAATTTAGTTTTGCAAAAAAAATTTCCATTCATTTGACAAGTATGAATTATGCCACGTACCTTATCAGCACACATTGCGACTTTAATGTCTTGTTTTGTAATTTCATAATGTCTTATATTTCGTACGTAATTCCCAACCAGCTTTAAGATATCTGCAGAAATGTATTCCAATACTGCTACTATGTAAACAGATACTTGATGGTCAATTTTATAACCTAGAACTTCCTAAAAGTAAAAAAACCAAAAAGTGCATCACTAAATGTGTTATACAACCAGTCAAATAACTAATGTATGTACTTTAGAATAAACCTATGAAATCATATGTTTATTGCAATAGTCATTAGACAGTCAATATCTGTCCACCATTAGCACTGGCAATGCTAAAATAATTCACTCTCTATACATAATAGGAATAACAGTGATATCACAGGTAACACTTAGGGTAACCAGATGTCTCAATTTTACAGGGACAGTCCCGATTTTGGGGGCTTTTTCTTATATAGGCACCTATTATCCTCCACCCCCATCCCGATTTTTTACACTTGCTATCTGGTCACCCTAATAACACTGCATGGTTCACACTGACTTTGAAATGTTGACAACTCTACCAAGCATTTATAACATGCAATACAGTTCTACTTGACACAATCTAAAAGCACTGAATTCCCTTTGTTACTCAGCTACAATAAAAGTATTGCAATTTTTGGGAGATAAGAATTTAGGGTTTGCATACCACCGATTTGGAAGGAGCTCCTTCTGGATCTGGAATCAATGGCGTCAGTGATGCCGTCTTCTGTGGTACCAATGCAGAGGAGTGCTTAGACTTAGATCGCACTCTATTCTTATTCCATGCCTAAGAAGATTTCAGTGCCAAGGATCTCCCCCTTTTAGCAGTCTGCTTCTTATGCCTCTTCGGCACTGGGATGGTGAACAGTGTTGGGACTCAGGTACAGTAGGACTAACCTGGCTCAGATGGAGGTCTCAAGGCCGCCTCCATAGTAAACATTTTATAAACTTTCATAAACTTTCTTTGTGTGAGGCTTAAAGTCCCTGCAAATTTGGCAATGCTCCCCAATAAGAGCTTCTCCAAGGCACTTAATGCAACTTGTGTGCGGGTTGCTCACAGGAATAGCCTTATTTCAGGAAACACAGGGCTTGAAGCCTAGTGACCAAGGCATCCCTTGGCATCGGGAATCAACTGAAACCCTCAGATGGGGTAAAATCCTAACTGAACAGACACGAAACTACAATAAAATTCAGTAGTTTGTGTTCTCTTGTGAGAACTTGCAAAAGCAAGAAGAGCCGTTCCAGTGACTATCATAGGAGATAAGGAGGAACTGAGGGAGCTCGGGGTCAGCTAGGCCCTTTATACCAGTGCCAGCAGTTCAAGCCACCCAGATGGGTATCATTGAAGGGAAAATTTCCGGTGGAATATACATGTAGAATCGCTCGAAGAAGAACTTAAACAACTTCTGGGGAGTATAATCACAGTCCTAAATGTATTTAACAAGCATACAATTAACTGAAATTGAAATATTACAATGATGATGATACATGACACTTAAATCCAGATACTTTATAAGATTTGTTTTATTCCTTTTGAGTTACACTTCAGGTAATATACAGACATGGAATAAAAATGTCAACCTTAACATTATACAGTTCTGCAAAAGACAGGTTTCCCTAATTTTAAGTAGCAAGGTAATCAATTATGATTTGAATACTTACTTTTAACAAAGGATGGATTTTTTCTACTGGGAGAGATAATGGATTTCTTCGTTTCCTCTTTTCAATAGCAGACTGCGCATCAGCTATTGCCCACTTATCAATAGGATGGGGAAAACTTTTTTGAACACGATCCTTAGGAAACAAAAAAAAGCACTAAGGGCTCAGTGAATAATCTGAATGTATTCAGCACGTAGCATACTTGTTTAGATAGATACTTCACTGTTACAGATTAAAAGCAATTCCTTAAAAGGAATAATTTATTTTGATTCAACCGTGTTTTAATGTACAGATAGAAACTAAAGTTATACCAAAAACTATACAGAGATACATACCCTAAATGTTGTACACTAAATATATATTGAATACAAAAAACTACACTCAAAGAACATTAAGGGTACAAAGTTAAGCACTCAACAATTAGGAAACACTCAGGTGTGTTGCGAAGTTAAGTTTATTAACGTTGGTGAAGCACTCAGATACTACAGAGATGAGTGCCATAGAAAAGGCCACAAGGAAATTAATAATTCTGTCTTCAAAGCAGGGTTTGAATAGTATGCAGTGACTAAGACAGAGCCACACATTGCATAATAAAATAAATACAGAGTAGCTGTTCTTTCAGTGAGCACAGTCTATCCTGTGCACTGAGTAAGGCAGGGATCCTGTGGAAAAAAATAGTCTGATCATGTAATTAAAGACTATCATTATACATACATAACTAAGGAACCAAATTAAGATTCATGGGCAAGCTTAATTCTGGTGTTTTCGAATTGCTGAGTGGTTGACTTTGCAACCTTAATGTCCTATTAATGTAAGTTTTTTATGTATAATTTCCTATGTTTTTAAAACAGCAAACTAAAAACCAGAAATTTTTTCATGTGGAACTATATCAACTCCAACATGGTTCAATAGGGTTAGATCTACAACGCAGACTTTTGCCATTTGAGCGAAGAGGCTGAAAGCAGCAGAAGTCAATCTCTATGTAGGCCAACTACTCGAGGGAGAGATGAGACATTTTGCCAGTGGAGTTCACAGCTATTTGCTGACAGAGGAATGTTCAGACTCAGGAATCCTGAGTACTATTCCAGGTTCTGAGGGGAGCGCCCTCTAGTGGTTGCACACAGGGACTATTCAAAGGCTACTGTATCAGCTTTATAAATGTCGTGTGCTATATTTCTGGGAGGGCTAGTGATGGTATTCATGGCTCAGTGGGTGAGCTCAATAATCATAGAATCATAGAAACTCGGGGTTGGAAGGGACCTTAGGAGGTCATCTAGTCCAACCCCCTGCTCAAACCAGGACCAATCCCCAATTTTTGCCCCAGATCCCCAAATGGCCCCCTCAAGGATTGAACTCACAACCCTGGGTTTAGCAGGCCAATGCTCAAACCACTGAGCTATCCCTCCCCATGAAGTTTAATGATTCCAACAGGGAAATAAAGTCAGTAGGGGGTAATTAATGCAAATCCCTAAAGTAGATAAGGCTGTGGAAGCTTCACAAGGTAAGGAAGCTGTTTCTGTGCTTGTTTCATTTCAATTAATATAGTTAAAGGCTGCATTTTTTTCTGCATAGTAAAGTTTCAAAACTGTATTACGTCAATGTTCAGTTGTAAAATTTTGGAAGAAGAACGTAACTCTGAACAAAACGTTATGGAACATTTCAGAGTTACAAACAACCTTAATTCCCAAGGTGTTTGACACCAAGCACGAAAACTTCTCTCTCACATTAACAGAAGTTGGTCCAATAAAAGATACTGCCTCACCCACTGTGTCTCTCTAATATCCTGGGACCAGCACAGCTACAACACTACATACATGTATTTCTCATGACATTTTAAAGTGCTAATTAATTAGACTATAAATTAGACACAGCATTCCAAATTAAAGCTGCAAAATACAGAACAGATAAACATTCTCTGTACCTCTACATCCAGAAAGCTTCTCGGCTGGGCTTGGCACAGCATATTCAACAACTGCAGAATTAACTCCTCAACATATTGTAAAGCATCTTCAGCTGAGGAAAGTTTAGGATGGACTTGCACCTGAACCTACATTGAACAGAAAATTGATTTAAACCGTGCACACTTTCCCCCCTGAATCCATGCTTTATTTCCACAGAAATTAACTTACAGTTAAAAGAATTTCAGGAGCATGACACCACAGACCAAAAAAACTAATAGTGAGCCAGAATTTTATGTGGTCTAAATCAACATAGCTCACAGACTGAAGTCAAAGAAACCACACCAATTTGTGACAAATTTAACCCACAGTACTTAAGTGAACACATTTTGCAATATGCAACATTTGATGTTGACTTAGTTCTACTGCAATGTCTACAAGACACTGTCTGATAATGAGTGGGCTGTGAAGCAGCTAAGCATATATATATTTTTTAAAAATAAACATTGCATATTTTTCTCTTTCCCTCCCTTCATCTATTGCTTGCAGATTAAACTCTTTAAGCTGGAATAGTCTGTGTGTGTACTATGCTTAATGCAATGTGAGCTACCATAATACAAATATTAAAATAATTTTTAAGGCACAGGCCTTAAATAGTTCCACCTTTTTAGGAAAATGTAGCAGTCCTGAAGCTTTAAATTTAATCAATTTGCCTAAAGAGTTTGGCTTTCACCAAAAGTAAGTTTCCTTTAGTGTTGTCTGAAGGAAGTTAAACTACTTTAAGTGCCAGTTGCACTGTTTTGAATACTTGATTATTCTGAATCAATCTCCAAAATAAAAATATTAACAATATATTATTTCATCAGATCTGCACTCAGTAATGCTTCAAATTTTACAAATATTAATGTTACACAGTAAAGGTAAAATTTAGATTTGCAGTTATAGCTGGGCATAAATATAATGAACATGCACCACCACCCTGCCCCAATACCTGTTAAATTACAGATTTCATTTTCTGGAATAACGGTTTAGTAATTCAAAAGTACTATCTGAAACATAACTGCAGTGTAATGTTTTCTTCCTACCCCTGTAGCTAACAAATAGCTTGGTTTTAACAGTTTAGGTACACACAAAATTCAAAGTCTTAGGCTGTGTCTACACTGACACTTTTGGCGCTAAAATTTTAGTCATTTAAGGGTGTGAAAGAACACCTCCCTGAGTGACAAAAGTTTTAGCGCTGAAAAGCATCAGTATAGACAGTGCTTTATCACCAAGAGCCGCGCTCCTGGCGATAAAGCTACCACTGCTCGTTCAGGGTGGGGTTTTTTGTTTGTTTGTGCTTTATTGCCGGGAGAGCTCTCCCTCCGGCGATAAAGCATGTCTACACTGCTCACATCACAGCGTTGCCACGGTCATGCTGTAACGTGGGCAATGTAGACATACCCTTAGATGCAATATATTTTAAAAACACCTAAAAACATTGTTCTTCGGCATATTCACCACAACTCTTTAAGTATTTGTGCCAAAGGAAGCTGATAGATAACCTTCATAGTCATTCCAAATAACAAAACCATCAAATTTACTATCCCGCCAACACACTCCAAAACTCTATCAGTCACCCTAATCACCACAAACCCCCAAGCTACCTTCCCTAAATCATAAACCATTAATCTATCCAATCCGAATATCAACCCAACATGCCAGAACAGAACAAGGAGTAATTGACAGAACAAGGAGCAATGGTCTCAAGTTGCAGAGGGGGAGGTTTAGGTTGGATATTAGGAAAAACGTTTTCACTAGTAGGGTGGTGAAGAACTGGAATGGGTTACCTAGGGAGGTGGTGGAATCTCCTTCCTTAGAAGTTTTTAAGGTCAGGCTTGACAAAGCCCTGGCTGGGATGATTTAGTTGGGGTTGGTCCTGCTTTGAGCAGGGGGTTGGACTAGATGACCTCCTGAGGTCCCTTCCAGCCCTGAGATTCTATGATTCTATGCCAACATTCAGTAAATGATTAATTATGGAGGCATCATTAGTAGCTCCATAGTTAAGGCTACATTCACATTTGCACTTATAGCAGGAATTAAATCTTATGAGAAAAAAAAGCATCACACATGCATGCAACATTCTGCCTCAGAAGCAGAAACCTATTGGGCGTGCTGAAGCACTCCATGAGGCTTCATTTTTGTGTACTAGTCTTTGTTATATATCCTGCCTTTGAATTTGTTTAGTTTGCTAAAACTTTAATGAGAGAGTGGGTTTAGTTTGACAAATTATGTCCATACTTAGTGGGTCTTAAAGCACCTCTAGGAGTCATTGCTTTTTACCTTAAAATCCCTGGCAAATCTTGAAAAACAAATCTCTGTGCAAACTGACGGACCAGAGCATTTTTTCTGGATCTGAAGCAAATTTGATTTTTGCCCAGCACCTCATTCTCAGTTTGTATGATATGGTTTTGGTGGCGCTTGTGAAACAGCGGGAAAACTACTAGCCTATCAGGCAAACATCCAGGACAGTTCAGTTTACTGCACTCTGTGATTACCATAGTATCATATGTTGTTAGTATTTGCATTACATAGAACCTAAACCTTCCAACTGGGATTAGAGCACCACCATAATAGCTGCTGTACAAACTGAGTAGGACAGTCCCTGTCCTAAAGAGCTCACAATCTAATTTAGGATGCAACAGCGGATAAACCAAAAATATAGGTTTAGCGAGGGAAGATAAGGAAAGCAACAATGAGAATATGCATTAATGCAGGCTGGCACATGATTTCAAGACTTGTTAAACAGTAAAGCTTTTGATACTGTCTTGCATGACCTTCTCATAAACAAACTAGGGAAATGCAACCTAGATGGAGCTACTATAAGGTGGGTGCAAAACTGGCTGGAAAACCATTCCCAGAGAGTAATCATCAGTGGTTCATAGTCATGATGGAAGGACATAACGAGCGGGATCCCGCAAGGATCAGTTCTGGGTCTAGTTCTGTTCAATATCTTCATCAATGATTTAGATAATGGCACAGAGAGTACACTTAAAAAGTTTGTGGACAATACCAAGCTGGGAGGGGTTGCAAGTGCTTTGGAGGATAAGATTAAAATTCAAAATTGTCTGGACAAACTAGAGAAATGGTCTGAAGTAAATAGGATGAAATTTAATGCGGACAAATGCAAAGTACCCCACTTAGGAAGGAACAACTAGTTGCACACATACAAAATGGGAAATAACTGCTACCTAGGAAGGAGTGCTGCAGAAAGGGATCTGGGGTAGTGTGGACCACAAGCTAAATGAGTCAACAGTGTAACGCTGTTGCAAAAAAAGCAAACATCATTCTGGGATGTGTTAGCAGGAGTGTTGTAAGCAAGACATGAGAAGTAATTCTTCCGCTCTACTCCGCGCTGATTAGGCTTCAACTGGAGTATTGTGTCCAGTGTCCAGGCACCACATTTCAGGAAGGATGTGGACAAATTGGAGAGAATCCAGAGAAGAGCGACAAAAATGATTAAAGGTCTAGAAAACATGACCTATGAGGGAAGATTGAAAAAATGGGGGTTGTTTAGTCTGGAAAAGAGAAGACTGAGGGGGGACATAACAGTTTTCAAGTATGTAAAAGGTTGTTATAAGGAGGAGGGAGAAAAATTTTTTTTCTTAACCTCTGAAGATAGGACAAGAAGCAATGGGTTTAAATTGCAGCAAGGGAGGTTTAGGTTGGACTTTAGGAAAAACTTCCCAACTGCCAGGGTGGTTAAGCACTGGAATAAATTGCCTAGGGAGGTTGTGAAATCTCCATCATTGGAGATTTTTAAGAGCAGGTTAGACAAACACCCATCAGGGATGGTCTAGATCAGAGGTTCTCAAACTGTACTCTGAGGACATTCAGGTGGTCTGCGGATAGTTCCCTCTAAGCGGTGCGCCTGGGCGGCCTCACATGAGAGAATGAAGGGCCACCCACTTAACTAGTGGAGCCGCACAGGAGTGGCTCCATTAATTAGGTGCCTGGACCCTGGAGAAGACGCACATGTAAGGTGAGGTGTTGGCCCTGGGGGGGCGTGGGGGGGGGGATAGGGAGTAGATGGGAGGGGACAGTGAGGTGAGAAGAGGGGGTGGGGGGAATTTGGGATGTGCAGGGCTGCGGTGGCCAGAGAAAGAGGTGACTTTCCCCAGCTCCAGGGCTGTGGCTGCCGGGGAGAGACAGCCCTCCTTCCCAGCCTCAGCTCTGTGGCTGCCGTAACAGGGGAGAGAGGACACATCCATCACATTAGAAAGGCAAGACTTTCTATTAGTTGTGTGCTTTTATTTGTAGAACAAAAAAAAAAGTTTTTTTCATATAGCGCTTTTATCCAAAGTGCTTTACAGTAGTTAACTAACGGTACAAACAATATTTAGAAAGATTATTAAGTGGTCCGCTGAGACCCTCAGCAATTTTCAAGTGGTCTGTGAAAAAAAGTTTGAGGATCACTGGTCTAGATAATACTTAGTCCTGCCATGAGTGCAGGGGACTGGACTAGATGACTTCTCAGGGTCCCTTCCAGTCCAATGATTCGCTGATTCTATAAAAACAGGTTAATAAAACAAATAAATGATTCTCAACCTTTTCCATATGTGTAACCCCGTGTTACAATAAAAGGAGTGCTCATGACTCCCCCACAGGCCCCATTTACAGCCCCAGGTGACGAATCCATGCAATCATAGAATTACAGGGTTAAAAGGGACCAACAAAGGTCTTCTAGTCTAACCCCCTACCAAGATGCAGGATTTGTTGTGTAAACCATCCAAGACAAGTATCAGAGGGGTGGCTGTGTCAGTCTGGATCTGCAAGAGCAACAAAGAGTTCTGTAGCACCTTATAAACTAACAGATATATTGGAGCATAAGCTTTCGTGGGCGAAGACTCACTTCATCAGACACATCCAAGACAGATGGCTACCCACCCTCCTTTTGAAAACCTCCAGTGAAGAAGCTTCCACAACCTCCCAAGGCAGTCGACTCACTTCATCAGACACATCCAAGACAGATGGCTACCCACCCTCCTTTTGAAAACCTCCAGTGAAGAAGCTTCCACAACCTCCCAAGGCAGTCCGCTCCATCGTCCTACTGTTCCTACAGTTCAAAGTTTTTCTTGAGATTTAATCTAAATCTGCTAAACTGTAGTTTGAACCCATTGTCTTTTGTCCTCCCCTCTGTGGCAAAAGAGAACAACATTTCTCCATCTTTTTTATGGCAGCCTTTCAAGTATCTGAAGACAGCCATCAAATCCCCCCATAATCTCCTCTTCTCCAAACTAAACAAACACAGTTCCTTCAGCCTTTTCTCATATGGCTTGCATTCCATCCCTTTGATCATCTTTGTCGCTTGCATCTGGATCCGTTCCAGTTTCTCTACATTCCTTCTATAAATTGGTGACCAAAATTGGACACAGTACTCCAGCTGAGGCTTAACCAGCACAGAGGAGAGTGATACTATCACCTTCAGTGACTTGCATACTATGCCTCTGTTAATGTAACCTAAAATTACATTTGTTTTTTTTGCAACAGCATTGCACTGCTGACTCATGTTGAGGTTGTGATCTACCACAACTCCCAGATCCTTATCATTGCTGCTGCCAAACCAGTTCCCCCCATTCTGTATTTGTGCATTTGATTTTTCTTAGGTGTAGTGCTTTAACTTTGTCTTTGTTGAATTTCGTTTTGTTATCTATAGCCCAGTTCTCCAATTTATCAAGATCCCTCTGAATTTTAGCTCTATCCTCCAAAGTATTGGCAACTCCTCCCCCCCCAGTTTTTTGTCATTTGCTGTAAACTTGATCAGTGTGCTCTCTATTCCTATATCCAGGTCATTAATGAAGATATTAAACACTGGACCCAGAACAGATCCCTGTGGCATTCCATTTGAGACCTCCCTCCAATCCAACATTATTCCATTAATAGTTACCGTATTAACATGGAATTTCATCTGCCACTTTCTTGCCCAGTCACAAAACGGGGTGACTGGGCAAGAAAATGGCAGATGAAATTCAATGTGCATAAATGCAAAGTAATGTACATTGGAAAACATAATCCCAACTACACATATAAAATGATGGGGTCTAAATTAGCTTTTACCGCTCAAGAGAGAGATCTTGGAGTCGTGGATAGTTCTCTGAAAACATTCACTCAATGTGCAACGACAGTCAAAAAAGCTATCAGAATATTGGGCATCATTAAGAAAGGGATAGATAACCAGACAGAAAATATCATATTGACTCTATATAAGTCCACGTGGTATGCCCACATCTTGAATATTGCGTGCAGACGTGGTCGGAAAACAAAAATGATTAGGGGTATGGAATGGCTGCCATATGAGGAGGGATTAATAAGACTGGAACTTTTCAGCTTGGAAAAGAGATGACTAAAAGGGGAATATCAGAGGTCTATAAAATCATGACTGAGGTGGAGAAAGCAAATAAGGAAGTGTTATGTACTCCTTCTCATAACACAAGAGCTAGGGGTCACCAAATGAAATTAATAGGCAGCGGGTTTAAAACAAACAAAAGGAAGTATTTTTTCCACACAATGCACTGTCAACCTGAGGAGCTCCTTGCCAGAGGATGGTATGAAGGCCAAAACTGTAACGAGGTTCAAAAAAGAACTAGATAAATTCATGAGGATAGGTTCATCAATGGCTATTATCCAGGGGTGGACAGGGATGGTGTCCCTAGCCTCTGTTTGCCAGAAACTGGGAATAGGTGACAGGGGAAGGATCACTTGAGAATTACCTGTTCTGTTCATTCCCTCTGGGGCACCTGGCATTGGCCACTGTCGGAAGACAGGATACTGGGCTAGATGGACCTTTGGTCTGACCCAGTATGGCCATTCTTATGTTCACGGTTGTTTAACCAACTGTGTATCCACTTAATGGTAGTTCTGTCAAGCCTGCATTTCTTCAGCTTACTTATCAGAATGTCACATGGGACTGTGTCAAAAGCCTTGCTGAAGTCCAGGTATATTATGTCGACCGCAGTTCCCCCTCTCCACCAAACCAGTTACCCTGTCAAAGAAGGAAATCAAGTTTGTTTGGCATGATTTGTTCTTGGTTCCAGTTCTTTGGTTTGGCATGATTTGTTCTTGGCTGCTAGTGATTACCCCTTCATCCTCCAGGTATTCACAAATTGAATGTTTTATACCTTTCTCTAGTAGCTTCTCAGGTATCAAAGTCAGCCTGACTGGTCTATAATTCCCCAGCTCCTCCTTTCCCCGCTTTTTAAAGATGGGCAATACGTTAGCCCTTCTCCAGTCTTCCGGGACCTCTCCTGTAATCCATGAGTTTGTAAATATTATTGCCAGTGGCTCAGAGATTTCTTCAGCTAATTCCTTCAGTGAATAGCATCCGGGCCCACTGATTTGAATTCATTCAGATTGGTCAGAAGATCTCTGACATGTTCTTTACTTATCCCGATCTGCATCCCTTCCCCTTTATTGTCTATGGCAACTTAACTAGTTGACCGGTCAAATGTTATTTTTTGAGAGACGACTGAAGCAAAAGTTGGTATAGAGGAGCTCTGCCTTCCTATCATCTTCCATTGCCAATTGAGCTTTTCCATTGAGCTGCGGACCCACACCATCATTGATGTTTCTTTTTTGGTCTGATATCTGAAGAACCCCATCCTGTTGTCTTGAACATTTCTTGCCAGCTGTAACTCATTCGTTGCATTAGCTTTTCTGATTTTGTCCCTACATGCTCGCACTATTCCCATGTAGACTTCCTTGGTGACATGCCCCTCCTATTTTGTATCCCCTTTGGTTTTGAGAGAGCTAAAAAGCTTCTTGTGCAGCCACATTGGCCTCCTGTGGTGGTTCTTATCTTTCCTCTGCATCGGAATAGCTTCATGTTGGGCGTCTAGAATTCTATCTTTTAAGAAATGCCAGACCCCTTCCACTCCTTTCCTTCCTAATTGGTCTTTCCATGGGAACCTTGCCTACTATTTCTCTGAGTTGAAATCTGCTTTCTGAAGTCCAGTGTCCGTGTTTTTGCTGTTCTCGTGTCCTCCTTTCCATGGGATCTTGAATTTTCTCAGATCATGATTACTTCCTTCCGAATTCCCAATCACCTTCACTTTCGCAAGTAATTCATCCCTGTTGATCAAAACCAGATCCAAAATGGATAACCCCTTACTTGTTTCCTTAATTTTCTGAATCAGAAAGCTGACCCCCAAACATGCTAATAAATACATGAACTCAGAAGATGAAGTTAATGTTCAGTTTACTGAGTTCATATATATATAGCCAAACATCACACTCCAGTACCAAAGATCACTATTTATCTGAACACTTAACCCCACCCTGAAATGACGCGAACTTGTTTGTTCTGAAATGCTTATCTGGATGAGATAAGGGAGACTATTAAAACAACTGCTTAAATCTTTAACAAAGGCTTCAGAGAGTGCTAAACTAGTCACTGAAGTTTCACATCCATTTTAGAAGTTTTAAAACAACTACAAATCCCTTTCCCTCTCAGTTGCTCACCTTTCACTCCCATCTTATGAAGTTACCACTTTACTAGTTCTTTAATCTTAGTCCTGGTCTACACTGGGGGGGGGGGGGGGGGGAGAGAGAGAATAGCATAGCTGAAGTCGGCATATCTTAGGTCGACTTACCTGGCCATCCTCACGGCAGCGAGTCGACCGCTGCCGCTCCCCTGTCGACTCCGCTTCCGCCTCTTGCGAGCTGGAGTTCCGGAGTTGATGAGCACATTCGGGGATCGATTTATTGCGTCTAGACGAGACGCGATAAATCGATCCCCAATAGATCGATCACTACCCGCTGATCCAGCAGGTAGTGAAGACCTGCCCATAGTCTTCAAGGCAGACAAGCCCTGTATTTCTAATGCAAGATACAGATTGGGGTGAACTGAGCTCTTAATTTTCATACTTTGTTTTAGAATAAGAGTGTTATACACAGTAGAAAAGCGAACAGGTATTTTGTGGTGTCTGGCTACAAATCTGGGAGTACAACTTGGTGTATACATTTGAGGTGGACAAATTTATGGTTATGGCCATCAGGTTATTGATATATACAGCAGTGAGGTAGTGCAGAGGCATGTGATTGTTGTTAGAAGGTGTCAGTGAGCTTCAAATTATGAAATTATATCATATAAGTGACTATTTCTACACAGATAAGAGAAAGTTGAATGGACACATTCTTGACTAGGCAAATAACTTGTCAAAGAGTATTCTTTCATCTCTTTTTATAACTTTAAATCGTAAGTTACAATACATACATAATACATTCATAAATGCAAGACAGAGTAAACATGGAAACATGAACAAGGATTGTTTGGCTTCACCATACCTAAAAGCTTATTCCTAGACATGCTAACTTTAAATATTTATAGGCTAGTCACAAAATAGCTCAAATAAAGACTGAACTGATATGCTGGGGATTCAGTACTTAGAAGAATTGAAAGAACATTCTGCTATGGACAGGTGGGTAACAGGATGGTGTGCAACCTTCCCAAAGCCAAGATGTAAGATCTTACTAAAATTGGATAGGCTTCTGAAGTCAACAGACAAGGATCTATTGGTGATGGCTCATATCCACATTAATGACACTGCACTGCAGGATATTTTACAGATAACAGATTACTTCAGGGAACTCTGAAGCCTGCTTAAAAAGAATGCCCAAGCTATCTTCTCAGACATACTTCCTGTTCCATGAGAGAAGGAAGACAGAAGATTCTGGAGGTGAACCGCTAGTTAGGCAAGTGCTGCAGGATATGTTTTGTGGAACATCAGTCCATTTTCTATGGGGGGAGGGACCCATATAGTTTGGATGGCCTCTGGATCAGTAGAAGTTGAACCAATCTGCTACGGGGCAGGCTGGCCAGAGTCCTCAGGAGTGCTTTTAATAACAGATATGAGCACTTATTTAGCACAAAATCGAGATGCTAAGAATAATCAAGGAGGCAAAGGACATGAAGAGAAGGTTACTTAATTACCTATCCATCAGTGCTATTTTGAAAAAGAAAATGGTGCTCATAACCACAGAGCTGCTGCAAGCCGGCGAGGAACATCTGGTAAACGCGATGCACAAGCTACTCAACAAGATTTACATACAAGAGAGATAACAGTATCTATCCATAAAAAGGAGATAAGAGCAAGTGCAAGAACTACAGAGAAATCGGCTTATTGAGTGTGCCAGGAAAAGCATTCACCAAGATATTGAAGAGGAAAATAAAGAGGTACTTGGAAGAGGCACTTGCAGAGGGATAGGTGAAATTTAAGCCATGAGGAAGTACAATAGGTTAGCTATTTGTGAAAAGAACATAACCAAACCTGAGACTTCATACTGCCTTTTTATAGCATTTGGCAGAAAGGGTTATAGCAAATTTTAAGAATGTAATGGCATCCCTTAGAAACTGATCAAGCTGACAGAAAACATCTACAGAAAGTCTGTGAGTGTGGTGAGAGTGACATGAAGCTGAGGGAATGGTTTTAGGATGACCATTGAAGTGAGACAAGGATACACAGTATTGCCATATTTGTTCAACTGGGTATTGGAAGCCGTAGCACAGAGAAATGAATGGTAATGGCTGCAGCACAGACAAATGAAACAAGACAAGTCATGGTATGTGAGAGGACAGTGCGTAACTTTAGAGTCACAGGTGGTATTGATTTCTATGGCACTGACCAAGTTGGATCTACAGAGAATACTTGACAAGGTAGACCGGAAAAGCAGAAAATACAGACTGAAGATGAGCATGGAGAAGACAAAAATGACGACAATTGGAAGGCAAGCAGAGAAGGCATTGGACAGACATGGTGAAGAATGACATCAAACAAGGTTTAAAGATGAACAACGCCATGAAGCTGATACAAGAGAGAAAGTGGTAGAAAGACTTCATTCGGCCCCATCATTGCTGCTGAGCTGACTGATGGGATTAAACAAAACACCACACAGACATGAAGTGAGCTGTTGCCCACGAAAGCTTATGCTGAAATAAATTTGTTAGTCTCTAAGGTGCCACAAGTATTCCTTTTATTTTTGCTGACACAGACTAACACGGCTACTTCTCTGAAACAAAGAATTGTAATTGCTCATTTCTTAATATAAATTTGATCTAGTTGGTATTACTGAAACCTGGTAGGATGATTTGCACCAAGCTCTCCCAATTGATGAGATAAGAGCTTTCCTTGGAGAACTTTGAAGTCCAAGATCTGCCTCACCAGGTATTCTTCTGACCCCTGAACTGTAACGGAGGTGGGGAGGTGGCTGTATCTGTCCAGGAAAGAAGTTGATGTACTTTTTCCCAGAAGGGAAACATGGAACTCCAGGTGCACCTTGATCTATTCGGAAGCCGAAGTTTGAAGGCCACCAAGTTAATCAGCTGGATGACCTGGAATGGGCCGAGATATCGGTAGTCAGGTTTCCTTGAGGGCCAGGCTGTGTCCATGCATTGCATCGAGCCACAACTTACCATCCACTGTGATGTGAGGGGTGTCCTGCCAAAGGAGGTCAGTGTATCTTTTGTAATCACTCTTGGATGATTCTAAGTGGGTTTTTAATTCTTAATGGACATGGTGCAGGTGCTTACACAGGTTATAGGCTAAAGGAATGTGGGACGCTGGCAGTATGGACAGGTGAAAACCATAGTTGGCATAAAAAGGACTTTGGCAGATTGATCTGTGGTCAGATCGGAATTGTCGTACATGAACTCAGCAAAGCGAAGCGGCACCCAGTCATTCTGAGGTAGCTGATAAAGCAACTAACATACTGCTACATTTGGTTCACTTGCTCCATCTGCCCATCAGTCTGCAGGTGATAATCTGTGAGCTTCCTCTGCCTAACATCTAAGATCTTAAATAATTCCTGGGAAAAAAAAAAGAGAAATGAACTGCAATCCTCAGTCAAACAATGTCAGATGGTAAATCAAGAAGCTTTAAGATATGTTTAATCATATCTGTCGCCTCTGTAGTAGGAATTTTCTAGCAACATATGAAATTAGACATCTTTGTGAGAAGGTTGATGATAATTAATATGGCTGGGTGGCCCTGGGAATTCGGGAGCTCAGTGAGAAAGTCCATAGAAGTAGATAACCAGGATTGGGATGGAGTTGGCAAGGGAAGTGTGTGTGTGTGGGGTGGTAGGGGGGAGAGCAAGAGGTTATCCAAGAACATACATAAATTCTTGCAATGTTCAATATTGTACACCAATATAGGTTTGGCCACCAGAAATTGAGAGATCAGTTTCAATAAATTTTCTAGTGACTGAAATGCCCGTCGGAGTGAGTCATGATATAGCTGGAGCATGGTAAGATGTGGTAGACTATAGGGGACACAGATCTGATCTTTGAACAAGAAAATCCCATTCTTGACTGAGAAGTTTGAGTCAGGGGCCAGATCTGCGATGGCTGGCCCCAATTTTACTGCAAATGGACGATGAGGCAAGGAAGACTTGAAAAGACAGTAAATCATTGTTTGCTAGTACACTGACAAGATGACAGGGCTTCAAGACCGTGGCAAGCTATGGGGTGTATGTGTCTAATTCGCCTTGTCGAGGTACTCACTCTTGTAAGACAGTGTGCCAGGCTTTGCATTTGAGGCACCAGGGCAATAGGTCAGGGTAAAAATCAAATCGGAGGGGGGAGGGGAGCGGGAGGGACCAACAGATCTGGTGTTGACCGAGAGCATTTGCAGTTTGCAGGTATTCTCAATTCTTTGATCCATGAATATACCTAAACAAGAAAATGTGTGCCTTCCAAGTGATGACACCAATCCTCAAAAGACAGCTTTGATGACCAGCACTTTGTCACAGACTTTGTAATTTTGTTTCACAGGCATCAGCTTTCAGGAGGGCAAACCACAGAGACAGATAACACTCATGGACCTATCTGCTATGATAGCACTGCTCTGATCACATAACAGGAGTATCTGCTTTGACAATAAAAAGTTTAGTCAGCGCCAGGTTAACTAAGATGGGTGCTGATGTAAATGTTTCTTTCAGTTGATCAAAAGCAGATTGTTTGGTCACAGGAAGCCCCAAAGCAGTGTCCTTTGGCAGCAGCTGGCTAATTGGGATCATTACCTTTGAAAACCTCACTGATGAACCGCCAGTAGAAATTGGCAAAGTACAGGAAGCGCTGGACATTGCGGACCATTCTCATCTCTGCCCAGTCCACACCTTTCTGGGATTCATATTTATCCCATTGGATGAAATGATATAGCCTAAAAAGCCAAATGGAAGAGACACAGAGCTGTTCTACTTTTGGGGCAATCAGAATTGGAGCCCCAGCACGGGATGTAAACTGACAGATAAAGTTTTTTGCCAGATTCTCATTGAAGTATTCCCATAGGCAGTGGTTTTCAACCTTTTTTTCATTTGCGTGCCCCTGAAAAATTTCAAATGGAGGTGCAGACCGCTTTGGAAACCTTAGACATAGTCTGCGGATCCCCAGGGTCCCCACTGTTCTATGGTAACAACCACCTTTTGCGGACCCTGTAGACATAGTCTTTGGACCCCCAGGGGTCTGCAGATGACAGGTTGAAAACCACTGCTGTAGAGCCCTGAGTTCTGGATTCAACAAGGGATAAATTAATTCAAATGGAATTTTAGCCCGTGGCTGGAGGTTGACGGGGCAGCCATCATACTTACATTGGGAGAGGACATCAGCTTTTTTTTCTTTTAAATCAAACATTACCAAAATCTCAATATTTTGCAGGGATTGGTGAACCATTATCTCCTTGAATTTGTTGGATACAGAAGACAGTGGCCTCGCCATGCTGTTCTTCATTTTCTTGGCGCTTCACTCAGCTAGTCACTATTGTTGGCGGTAGCCAATCTCCTGCATCTTCCAGGAGATATTTGGATCATGGACTGAGAGCCAGGGGATGTAGAGTATGATTGGGAAGAGGGGTGATTTAAACAAGTTAAATTGGAGAGTTTCTTGGTGGTCTTGAATTTTGACAAGAAGGGGTGCAATTTTGTGGGTGACAGGACCCAAGTACAGCATGGTACCATCAATCAACTCCACTAGGTCTGGAGCAAGCTCTTTGTACCAGAACTTGGTTAGGCTTAATGAATTCTGCGTCCACAAAATTGCTAAAGGCCCCAGAATGCACAAGCACAAGCTGGGTGAAGCTCACCTCAGGTATAGACAGGATCCAGAGACAGAAAGACTTGAAGCTGGAGATGGCAACAGACCACAACTGTTAAAAATGCATGTTGGCAGAAGAGGGGTCTGTTTGGGGAACCCGATTCCATAATTACATCCAGCTGGGGTAGGACATGGTCATTTCCTGGATCTGCACAGGCCTGGATTTGATGGAGCATTTAGTGGCAAAGTGGCATCACCCACCACAGTACAGGCAAAGGCTGCTCAATTGCCAGTACACCATCTGCTGCTCAGTGAGGTGTCTTCGCATTGTGTTAATCTGCAGAGGTTCTGGCCCCAGGACTGCCTGTGGAGGCAGATGGGACTGGGCTAGCCTGGGACCGGACATATACCGGACAGTCAATGGTCAAGCCATATGTATAATTCAATGTCTCAGCTCAGCACAGTGTGTGTGTGTGGGGGGTGTCAACCTAGCCCAACTCATTTATGTTATCATCTAGTCCCTGGTGGAAGTGATAGGCCTGTGCTGTCTTGTTCTACTCTACATCAGTGACCAGATGTTGAAAGCAGGCTGCATATGCTGAGACAGACCAATGGCCTTGTTTAAAAAACTGCAGGTGACTTCAGCGATACAAGTATGGTTCAGGTAATCTAATATGAGTGAAAAGGGACAAATGAACAGGTCAAAATGGCCAAGGACCGGGCTTGCCTGTTCTAGGAGATGTGATACCCAGTCTAGGGAGTCACCAGTTAGGCTATATCTACACTAGCACTTTTGTCAGTAAACTTTTGCTGGTCAGGGGTGTGAAAAAACACACCCCTAACGGACATAAGTTTCACTAACAAAAGCGCTGGTGTGGACAGCACTATATTGGCTGGAGACACTCTCCCGCTGACCTACCTACCACTGCTCGTTAAGGGTGGCTTAATTATGTTGACAGGAGAGCTGTCTCCCGTCAGCACAGAGCAGACTTTGCATGGGAGACTTTACAGTGGCACAGCTACAGCAATACAGCTGTGCCACTGTAAGGTCTGTAATGTAGACATAGCCTTAGTAATCTGATAAGCCTCTCTGGCAGCAGGACCTTCAGGGCTCGTTTTATGGATACTGCGGCTGGATTCACTGGAAGTAATGAGGCTGCCGTGATCTGTAAATGGACAGTTTTAAGTGTAGTAGCCGTGTTAGTCTGTGTCAGCAAAATGAAAATAAGAAAGAAAAACTTGTAGCACCTTAGAGACTAACAAATTTATTTCAGCATAAGCTTTCGTGGGTTAGTACCCACTTCATCGGATGCATGGAATGAAATTTCATTCCATGCATCCGATGAAGTGGGTACTAACCCACGAAAGCTTATGCTGAAATAAATTTGTTAGTCTCTAAGGTGCTACAAGTTTTTCTTTCTTATTTTCATTTTGTAAATGGACAGTCATTCCTCAATTGCAGCTGGACAACTTGGCTCTGAAGGCACTGAACTAACTCCAACATCTCAGTAATGGATATTCTGGGGGTTTCCATCTCAGCTGCTGGACTGAGCTCAAAGAGGAGAGTCTGCTCAAACTGTCAGAATTGCAGGGCGGATGGATGAGGCAGGAGCAGATACTGGCTCACATGGAAACAGGCAGAGGCTGGAGCAGAAGCACTGGGGCACAGGCAATCTGTCAAAACTACTAAGCAATGGGAGTGCTCCTGGTCAGGTAATGACTGGAGACTGCTCAGCAGACTACTTCCCAAAGTAGGTATATAGGGTCCTAAGGGATCACCTGGGTCCTCGCTTATGCATTGGCTGAACCCTGGTTGAATGGAATGGGGCCTATCAGAAGACCTGCAGGTAATTGCCTCTGATGACTCACCTCCAGCTCAGGAGTGGCTTAAGCAGGCTCAGCAGTAACTCAGCGGTGACTCATCACACAGTCAGAATGCTTGTAGCAGAGCTCTGGAAGAACACACCTCCACTGCCCCCCACAGCACTGAATTATAAAATTGGAGAAATAGTTGTAATGGAAAGATTGACATCTCCACTGAAGAAGCAAATGAAAAATATTTACAAATTTGGCTTCCTTTCATCATTTACTTGGATACAGATCAATCGCCTGCTGCCAAAGTAAAGAATCCACATGTCTGAATATCAATTTATTTTCAATAATGACTGGAAGGAGTGGCTTTTGGATCTTAGTCAAACCACAAAAGTAGATGTTAGCCTACCTGAAATAGAAAGATTGGACTACACATTGAAGATTGAAAATGCTAAAGATGCAGAACTGGAAAATAATGACACTTTGCAAATGCAATTTGTAGGATGGTTTATTTGTGGAAATGTTATGGGCAGGGGAGACCACAGAATAGCAATTTTCTGTACTTTAATTATATTAGAATTTTAATAAAAAATTTCGCTGAGATAACAAGAGACGGTTTGTGAGCGAGACTTCCCCTAAAGGCTATAAGTACTCATAGCACTCACTTGCTCATTACCTGTAGGTCCAAAAGCAACATAATGAAACAGGCCATGCTGAATTTAACAGCTAGTTGAAGTGAACAGTTATCGCTCCTGGTAAAAAAAAGAGTATCTGGACACTGTACACAAACCCATACACGTTGAACTGTTATCTATTCCTCTTGATTCTTTGTGATCCAGCCCAAGTTGTGCTATCTTCAAATTACACCAAGTACCTGTATTTTTTCCAATCACCAACTTCAGCAACTCTGTGTCGCTATGAAAGACTAACAGAGATGCAGATTTAGTTAACCACGTCTTCAGTATACCCAGGGGGTGGTTTTACACAACATCTGGAAAAAGTTACCACCAAGTGGGAGGTTTACAGCAAGAACTGGAGGGGGGGGGGGGGGGGAGCTACTCGATTTTATCTTCCACAATCTGCAGAGGTGACAGGAGTCCAGAACAACTGTGCCATGGAAGTTAATATAAGTAATGCCCTACATAGGTAATGCAGTAGAGACGAGAAACTAATGACATCCAGTGTTGCTGTGAGCAAAAAGTCAAGCAATGGATTGGAGTGAAACCATCTGAAATGAAGTCAGTTAAAAAGAGGTGTTAAAATAGTTTCATAGGCAGGCATAGCATGAGTGCCTCAGACAATTTATGTAGTTTTACAATAACTCTTGAAGAGGTTTTTTTGCCCCTATTACTGTTTAAAAGACCTAGACATAGGAAGCTGACAAAAGAGGAGTTACTGTACCTCCGGAAGCATTCTGTGTATGGTTCATTTACAATTTACTATAATGAAAGTAAGAAAAATATTTTTCTCTCAGCTCTGTCAACTTAAGTAAAATTTCAAACAAGTGTGACTTTTCATGGTATCTCTTTAACCGAGTGTCGGTACCAGCGGCCTTGTTGTAAATACTGCTCAATTATTTCATAATATACTGTACTGATATGAATGTGAAACTGTGGAACGTTTTTACGGAAAGATAAGCAGTTCTTTTGATTTACTTCCTTTAAGGATCATTAAAACATTTAAGATATTCCTCAACTGCCACTCTTTTTAATCACAAAAACTAAGGTTCAGGAGAGAAGCAGGCTCTAGGTATGCATGAAAGATCTCTATGGTCTGAACGAGAGTAGTATGACGTATGGAAAGGTGGTGTAGGGGGAAGGTTCATTGCCAGGCACAGTCTCTTGAAGACAGTGTAAATTCACTAGACTGGAAGAATCTTGACTGAAGTTGCTGGAAGGCCCGGATTGATGATGTCTAGCTACATCCTTAGTGTCTGTTTCCAAGCAGCAATAAAATAACAGATTTCGATCATTCCCCATCACCTAAGAGATCTCATGTTCCAGTTTATCTTCAACCTCAGACTCTGCTTCTGTCTGTATTCTTATCTTGCTGCCTCTGCAGCCTTAGTTTCTGAAACCCCACGCTGGCTCCTGTTCCTGGCTCTCTTATCTTGGTGGAGTGCTAGGAATATTTTGTCCTTTGTCAATATCTTCCTTGAGTTATAGAAGGGCTTTGTGTTCCTCTGCTTTTGCTCCTTCAAAATCCCACTGATCGGGCAAGGAAGCACCTCAAGAGTGCACATCAACATCTTCCTTATTCAGTGTATTGCAGCCTACATCTGTCTTATTGGAACTCTATATCTGTTCTAGTGGAGAATCAGAAGAAACAAATTAAGGTCAGATTATCATTTGAACTGTGTAAGCACTGGAAGTTTGAAATGCAACAGTTCAGTGCAAAGATTGTCAATATAGCCTATATAGGGTATTTTTTTCCACATCTCACCCGAGTTTGACAAAATACCCTAAAAAACTAGGATTTGAGGAATTCTTGAAGTACATTTACCTTAAGGAATTATTTTATTCCTTATTATTTCAAGTGTACCAGGCAAGGATAAGAATGTGTCATTTTGGGCCTTAAAATATTCGTTGTTACATGCCAACCAAATGTAGCAAGAGGGTAACGACAAGCCATTCATAGACATCATAATGATGAATATTCCACTATTGTATGTTGCCTTCCTCACTGGCTGGGAATATTCCACCCAAGAACACGCATCTTGCCCTTGCCCTAAACGTGGGTACTATCTGTATTGCTATACAGGTCAGAAACCTGGACCCTCTTACAGGCAGGCTTAGAGCAGCTAGATGCATTCCATATGTGCTGTCAGCTCCAAATCCTAAGAACAAAGTGCACTGACTTTGTGCAAAACATCAAGCTCTCAGAGATCTGGCATTCCTCCAATTGCTCATTATATTCAAAAGCGACATTTGCATGCTCTTCTGCCATGTCACCAGGATAGTGAAAACACACCTCAGCACATCATACTCTTAAACTCTCCATCAACGCACAAAGGGGTGCATGCCCTGAACCTACCTGGCACCACCCATAGGATTGCCCCAGAGATTTGTGGACTCACAGGATTGAGCCAGATTGGGGAACTTCGCTATGTGATGTTTGGGGTGACGCCATCAACCATAGTCACTCTAGTTGGCACAACAATCCTCAAAAGATTACATGTGTTTGATGATGATGCTTTCCCCATCGTATCAGAACATGAAAAATGTTAATTGGACACAGAAAAATGCTTTCTTGTACATTATATATTATGTTACTCGCCAAACAGTCACATTTAAATCAGATGTGCTAACCAACATGGGTATGTAGGCATCCTTCAGTCTCAAGAGACCATAGGTATACGCTCAAGAGGTAAAGAATTTACTCAGTTGGTTTTAAGACAGCTGCGAACATGGCTGAAGAGACCCACTTGAGAGAGACAATCTCTGCCTTATGTCACATTTAAAGGTGATGTTTCGACGTTCTGGGTTCTGCCTTCTGCAAGCTCTTTTCTCTAAGCTGGACTGCTTCCTCTCGTAACTCCAGAGATCTTTGTTAAACTCGTTTCCAAAGGCTGCGGTCTTAAGTGTGATCTTCCCATTTGTCCACATCCATGTCCATTTCTTTGAGGTCTCACTTGCACAGATCCTTGAAATGCAATTTTGGGTGACCTTTAGGTCTTTTCCCAGATGCCAATTCGCCATATAGGATGTCCTTCAGGATGAGCCCATCAACACCAGTAAGGGTATTAAAATCTGGTGAGGTGACTGGGAAAGGAATAGGGAAGAGAAAGCTCTCTCTTCCTTCTAGCAATCAGTTGGTGCGTGTAATAGTCAGATGTATACGACCCCTATTGACAGACAGGGTTCGTCTATATAGCGTTTTGGAGCCCAGAGGAATGAGCTTCTCAGCTCAGGTCAATAGACTCAGGCTAGAGGGACTCTAAAAATAGATGTGTAGACAGAATTGAAGTTGCAACATAGCTTCAGAGCCCAAACTCCAGCGCATAATGCAACTTCATAGCTACGTAGACAGCACTTCACTTATTTTATTTTTTTTTAAAGAGCACTAGTGCCACCGCCCTCAAGCTTGAGTCTGTCGACATGGGCTGGAAGGCTCACTCCCGTGGGCTCCAAAACTCGGTGTAGATATGTCTCCAGGTGCTCTCTGTAGAGCTCCCCCGCTGCCACCACCTCCAGCTCCACCAATCTTACTACATCCTGGTCTCTGGCTATAGGTTTAGCCCTCCAGCCAGTAGTGTGAAACTTTTACCAGATGCATATTAGTTGCAAAGCTGAACAATTGCATTGCTGAAAGATTTGATACATTGATAAAGCGGAGTTCCAAGGTGAACTTATTTTCATAGTATCAGTTTTGTCCGTCAGCTCTGACAGACCCATGGCTTTATTCTGGGGGATTCACCACATTTGTGCCTGTAGACTTTACACACACACACGTTTAGTTTTTCCAGGAGCTTTAATGTTTAAATGTTCTATAACTCAATTGTATTCAGCTGCTTATCTCTGGCCCATTCCCAGTGGGAATCTACTAAAATGGATACTGGCTAAGGGCAGAAGTTTCCATTTCTACCTTTATAACTTAATGGTAGCAGCTGTAACCTAGGATTCTAGAGTATGGTAGGCAATATCTAGAATGAAGATATGAAGCAGACAGTGGTCTCAAGAACAGTGGAGCAGTTAAGATTTGTTACATTTGCTTCAGAACTCACTTACCCCCAATATTTCCCAATTCCAAGCAAGTCTGCCTCTCATTCCCCAGATATACACAGTGAACAACAAATGCAATACATAGGGCTGGTCCACACTATGGGGGAAGGGTCGAACTAAGATACGCAACTTCAGCTACGTGAATAACGTAGTTGAAGTCGAAGTATCTTAGTTCGAACTTAAAAGCACTTACCGCAGGTCCAGACGCAGCAGGTAGGCTCCCCCGTCGACTCCGCTTACTCCTCGCGCGGAGCTGGAGTTCCGGTGTTGACGGGGAGCACTTCCAGGATCAATTTATCGCGTCTAGACGAGACGCGATAAATCGATCCCAGAAGATCGATTGCTACCCGCCGAATCGGGCGGGTAGTATAGACGTACCCATAGTAACCAAAAGGAATGCTACCTAGTATGGCAGGTTTCTCATCATCCCTGGCAGTTTACCTTCATCAACTTCTTCTGACAGTTGGCCTCAAACTCCAGGACTCCTTTCTTGCTGGTCCTCGCAAGTTCACCCTCATGAGAGTTTCTCCAGCCAAACACTGATAATCGAGGCCAGCTCATTGGCTGGCTTGCTCACCACGGTAGAAACAAACATTTCACAAAAGTAGCAAGTGACCTGAGTGGACGCAAAAGAATTGTTATTGCTGGAGCTCCTTCTAGTCTCCTTGATCTTGCCCGGGATTGCATGGCACTGTGCTTAGTGCTCCATTTTGTGAACAACCGAGACATCCTGCACCTTGCTGCTCCAGATCCCAGGCAGCCTTAGTTCAGCTTGCTGCTCAAATGTTTAGACGTATGGCAAGAAGCAAAGATGTGGGTAGCTAGCCCAAAAGTTTAGTGATCATGTGAGCATTGTATCAGAGGGGTAGCCATGTTAGTCTGGATCCGTAGACGCGACAAAGAGTTCTGTGGCACCTTATAGACTAACAGACGTATTGGAGCATAAGCTTTCGTGGGTGAATACCCACTTTTTCAGATGCAAGCAGCAATATGTGCATTGCAGCAGCATGCTTTGGAGAATACACAAATAAGACTCTATTACCACAAGCAGAACAGCACAGAGTGCCAGAGACCTTGGGTAAACATGCTCACTCTGAAACATGAGGCAAATGCATTGTGAGATAAAGTCAGAAAGACAGGCTGAATCGATACATCTGAAACACTTGCGACTTCTAGTCCACAGTGGGAAGTGCACTAGTTCAGCCAAAACTGAGAGCAAGTGTTTCACACAGAAGTTCCAGTTAACTGTTAAAACCAATACACTTGTAAAATGCCTAGAATGTCTGTTGTATGTGAAATAAGGTGTCGAGTAAGTTTTGCAGTCCGACTCCATTCCAGGCAATGGTTTCTTGAACCCCTTTGTCTTGCTTTCTATGGACAAAGTCCAGAAGTGGATCAAAAGACAGCCTGACTATTTTCCCCATATTCCATTTCTCCAACACACAAAAATTCTAATGAACTCAGGGGAGTTCAGGGGGGAGGGATAGCTCAGTGGTTTGAGCATTGGCCTGCTAAACCCAGGGTTGTGAGTTCAATCCTTGAGGGGGCCATTTAGGGATCTGGGGCAGAAATTGGGGATTGGTCCTGCTTTGAGCAGGGGGGCTGGACTAGATGACCTCCTAAGGTCCCTTCCAACACTGATATTCTATGAGTGAGACTTACTGTTCTCTCATTCCTAATAAAGAATCCTTAGTAAAAGGCATTCTTACAAAAATATACTAAAACCAAAGTAAGGTCACTAAATCGCAATTCTAATTACCATAAGCAAAATACTTTCACTATAAAGTCCCGCCCCCACCCCGCCACATAAGCTCTTGTAGAATTTACAAGTAAAAATCTAAGTTCTAACCTAAGTAAATACTATATTTTTTTCCCCCTTTCATAAAGAGTTTAATGTTATTTTTAAAAGACAGGTTAAATTATGTGACTTTCACAGCTGAGAAATTTCAATTTCTGCCATACTGTTTCATATACACAAAAGTGGAGGGGGATAAACAAGTATTTTATTATAATTTAAAGAGTTAGAGCAAGTTCCTTTAAACTGATATTTTTAAAAACAGCAGTTACACATGTTTTAAACTGCACATATACTTGTCCAAGTAAACCATTAGATATAATTAAAAAACGAGATTGACAACAAGGTACTTTGACTAGGCTGAAAAGATCACTTCCGGAACTAATGAACTGGGAGAAGAAAGAGTCCCATAAAAAGTTATAAACAATGAATTTCGGAGCCAAACTGGAACACAAATGGAATATGTCCAAGGATAAGGCTTCACTAGCAAATTATGGGCCTGATCTCCTTGTATTGTAAGACCAAGTGAGACTGAGAAAGGATAAACATCATAAAAACAATGATCCACAATAATACAAGAAATCTTAACCAAATTCACTTTATCACCTGCAAACATAGCAACCAAAGAAAAATCTGTCGGGATCTCCCCCCAGGCCTCAGCAAAGGTTTAATAGCATAGTGTTGGCACAGTGAGATCTCACATTACTGAAGTCATAAAATGTATTGCAGTACATTCACTACGATATGAAGTATCATAAATAAAATAAAACTAGAGATGTCAAATGGTTAATTTTTAAATTGTTTGCAATATTTGATATCATATAATGGATCAGTCAGTCGTTAATGCAGATAAATGAAGCTGTACTGTTAAAAAAAAAGAAAAAAGAGAGAAAGATAGCCACCACTGCTACGGTCACAGACATGCCCCAAATTGCTCACACTCTCTGGCTATAAATTACGCTGTCATACCAGCAGTTCAACACAAGAGAAGCACCAACACACTAACCAGAAGTTAGTAAAATGCTCTCCAGTTTGAAAGGATCCAGTGTGATACATTTCCTACACCAGCGTTTCCCAAACTTTTTTGGCCACGGAACACTTTTTAGCCTATTACGGAACACTTACAATATTATTTTTTAGTTGTTTGGTTTTCAAATAAAAAATTGCGTTATTTATGCTCAAATATATTTTATTTTATAAAATAAAGCAAAAATACAAATTAGAAATTGTTACTTCAAGTTATTTTAAACTGGAAAGCGCGTATAAAGTAGTACAAAAATCAAACGTAAAGACTTTTTAAAATTACGATTCTTTCACGGAACACCTATTCACACCGTGCAGAAAACCAGTGTGCCGCGCGGCACACAGTTTGGGAAACGCTGTCCTGTTACACTCTTGCCTTGAATCTACTGACAAAGCCTAGAGAACCCTTTACACAGGCTTATGTCTTTCAAACAGCAACTAGACCAGTGGTTCTCCTCCAGGGGTACACATACCCCTGGGGGGGGGTACACATACCCCTGGGGGGGGGTACACATACCCCTGGGGGGGGGTACACATACCCCTGGGGGGGGGTACACATACGTCACATCAACTCATCTAAACATTTGCCTAGTTTTACAACAGGCTCCAGAAAAAGCACTAGCGAAGTCAGTACAAACTAAAATTTCATACAGCCAATGACTTGTTTATACTGCTCTATACCCTATACCTTGACATGCAAGTACAATATTTACATTCCAACTGATGTATTTTGTAATTCTATGGTAAAAATGAGAAAAAAACCAAAGCCCTTTTCAGGAACCGTGTGGCTGTGACACTTTTGTATTTCTAGGTCTGCTTTTGTAACCAAGTCGTTTTTAAAGAGAGGTGAAACTTGCGGGGGGGGGGGGTACTCAGGACAAATCAGCCTCCTGAAAGGTTGAGAGCCCCAGCACTAGACCATCACAGCAGGGACCCCCCCCCCACGGCAACAGCCCCCCACACAGCGGGAGCGGGAGCGGAGTGAGGAGCGCCCATGTGCCCCACTCCAGCTGAGGGGAGCCACTGGCCACACCAGGCAGTGACAGCACCCCCCGCTCGCTGACCCCAGTCAGAGCCCCCCCGATAGTGCATCAATCCCCCCCCCCGGACTCGCCCCTCCCCCTCACCTTTTTGAGGGCCGGCACCAGCAGCCCCCGCCACTTGGGCGCGTTCTCCTCGCTGAAGAACTCGTAGAGCAGCGGCGGCGCCTGCATCCTGCCGCCGGCGGGGCTCCTCGCAGGGCCCGGGGCAGGCGGGGTCAGTGGGCGGCCCGGCGCGGCGGCCGCGGACAGCCGGAGGGCAGCGGCAGCACCCGCCAGCGGCAGGACTGAGCGCCGGGGGGCGGCGGCATCCCAGCACCCGCCGGGTCTCTCCTCAGCGCCCGCCCCACGCAGGGCCCCGAGGCCGGAGGGCGCTCGGCGGGGCGGCGCGGGGAGGCGAGCGGCCACCCTGCCCCGCCAGCCGCACGGGCATGCCTGGCCCGGAACCGCGCGGACGGCCCGGCCCGCTCGCGCTGCAGGTCACGCGCCGCCTCACATGCCCCGGGGGAGGGGGGGCGGGGTCTGCGCCGGGGGCTCGAGCGCGGCTGGAATTCTCGGGGCTTTTTCCTCGCCCTGACGGTTATTCCCGAGGGCGCGTGCGCAGTGAGGGTCGGCCGACAGCGCAGGCGCGAGGCGTATGCCCCCGCCCACTCGCCCTGCGCCAGGGCGGAAGCGCGGGTCAGCCGGAGCCGTCAGGGATCTCAGCCGAGTGCCGAGCGCCTCGCTGGGCGGGCGGAGGAGCGGATCCTCAGACAGCGCCCCTCACAGGTAGGGAGGGGCCCAGAGCACCTCAGGGTGCAGCACCTCCCTCGCTGTCCCAGCCCCCGCCCATGACAACCCCCTGACCCTGCTGAGGGGAGAGGGGGCAGCACTGGCGGGAGGAGAACCCAGGCGTCCGGGGGGTTGTCCCCGGCTCTAAGCACTGGCCCTGTGACCAGCGCCCTCCAGCCACCCCCTCCCTGGGCGCCCTGCTTGGGGCAACTGCCAAGCCCCGCCCCCCCGCCTCCGTTTCTCAGGCTCTAGTGGTTGGGGAGACATGGGATCAGGTCCTGAATCCACCGCAAACTCCCCCCTGTCGCCTCAGGCCAGTCGCAGCCCTGCCCCGTGCCTCAGTTTCCCCATAGAACAGGGTCATTGGAACCGATCTCCTTGGTGAAATCAAAGCCGCGGAGACACCCCCCTAGGGTGACCAGATGTCCCGATTTTATAGGGACAATCCCAATTTTGGGGTCTTTTTCCTATATAGGCTCCTATTACCCCCCCACCCTCGTCCCGATTTTTCACATTTGCTGTCTGGTCACCCTAGACCCCCCCCCCCCACTCTGGGGATATTACTAGGACCCAGGGGAGGCACCCCCCCCCACCCCACATGGCCTTCCTTGGGGGGAAAACTGCAGAGAGGTGCCAGCCAGCGACTCCAGCCCCACCCGGAGCAGGAGCAGCCAAAACCGGGTTCTCGTCAGTCTCTGCCCCGGCTCTTTGCTCCAAGCCCCCTACGCTCAGTCTCTTCACCACAGCTTCCCCTCTTCTCACCGCCTCGCCCTTTGCTTTCCATTTAGCTGATCCCCTCCCAGGGCTGGTGCAAGGAAGTTTCACGCCCTAGGCAAAACTTCCTTGCACCAGGCCTGCGTCCCCCTCCCCCCACTGCAGCAGCCAGCTCCCCATCCCCCCAATGGCGGCTCCCCACCCCCAGCAGCCTCCCCGCAGCCCGCGATGCCTAACCGTGAGCGTGGAGCCGGGAGGCAGCCGGCGAGTTGCCCGTTTAATTCCTCGCGAAGCCCTGCCGAGCCCCAGCGGAGCTTCGCGACAGTAGCGTAGCCAGGGGGGAGCAGGGGGAGCAGCTGCTCCCCGTGAGAAGCGGCGCCCGAGCCCCGCTGCCTGAGCCGTGCTCAGGCGGCTCTTTAAAGGGCCCGCGGGTGGCTCCCCGCAGCGGCAGGAGCCGCGGGCCTTTTAAAGTGCTGCCCGAGCCCCGCTGCCGGAGCTTTAAATGGCCTGCGGCTCCCGGAGCCCCGCTGCCGGAGCTCGGGCAGCGCTTTAAAATACCCAGGACTCTGCAGCGGCTGGAAGAGCTGCGGGCCTTTTAAATCCCCACCCAAGCCCCGCTGCCAGAGCCGGGCTCCGACGGTGCTTAAAAAGGCCCGGGGCTCCAGGCCCTTTAAAGCGCAGCCAGGTGAGTACAGAGAGAGCAGGGAGGCACCTTTTTATAGCACCGCTCCCCCTGTGCTCCAGACCTGCCTACGCTACTGCTTCCCAAGGAAGCGGGCGGCTGCCTCCTGCCTCGGGCTGATTTTGATTATGAAAAAAAATCCAATTTGCATATATTTAATTGTAAGCGCTGCAGAATGACCCCGATAATATGAGGCTCTATGGTCACGTTGATTTTATCTCCCACCTCCATCCCATTCTATTGCAGATTTTGGCAACATCCTGTTTCCTCGCCGCTCATTTGTATTATCTCCCTCCTTCACCATGTTATTTTTTAAACTCCCATCCCATCTCCAAATCTCATACCCAAACATCTCTTCACTCATCCTTCCAGACGTGTTCTCAATAGTAATATGCTCTTAGACCAAGGAGGTGGGAAAGCAGGCAGGAATCTCTGGCCAGCAAGGGAACAGAGAGAGTGGTGCCTGTCCTTCTTCTCTGCTGCTCTCAGGAGGAAGCTGATGGTTCTTTGCCAGTCCTAGAGAGGAATCAGGAGCTGAGGGTCTCCCTCTTTCTGCATCTAGGCCTGAAGGGGAGCATGGAAGGATGCTGTTCGGTGGTGAAATTCGGTGTCAACTCAGGCAACAGAGGAACTGTAGCCAGAAGAGAGCACCCACTTCAGCTCCACAGACAGAGGCAGCCCCTGCTGGAAAGGAATTTAGCTGAAGCTAAAATATATGCCCTAGGAAAATCAGGGGATGAAGGGAAGTCCTGAAGAATCCAGGAAGTTATTTGCTGGCTGGCTAAGCGCCCAGTTGTCATAGACCAGCCCTGAAAGAGTGTGAGACACTTACCAATATCATCTTCCTCTGTAGTAGAGCCTGTCCCATACAAGTTGAGTAAGGATGTGCTAGGGCCAGTGTGAATTCTGTCACTGGTGGACATACCTGTCTGATGTATATCTAGTGGACAGGAGTTTAAGGAACAGTGACTTCAAACTAACATGGTGATCCTTGGAGATAAAGTCCTGGAGGCTTGTTTGAGTAGATCCTGGAAGTAATATGTATTGATATATATTTGAGTATATTACTGATAAATATATAAATGATATAATGTATTGATCTTTACAGAATCAGAGAAATATGGGGCAGGAAGGGACCTTGAGAAGTCAAGTCCAGGCCCCTGTGTTGAGGCAGGACCAAGAAAACCTAGACTATCCCTGACAGGTGTTTGTCCAACGTATTCTTAAAAACCTCCAATGGATTCCGCATCATTGGAATATTTTAAGAAGAGACTGGGCAAACCCCTGTCAGGGGTGGTCTAAGGAGGTATACTTGGTCCTGCCTCAGCAAAAAGGGCTCGACTTGATGACTTCTCAAAGTTCCTTCCAGTCCTACATTTCTAGGATTCAGTTATTCTGTAAAGATACATATCCCACAAAATCCAGGTGTTCGGTCAAATGTAGGCAAAATTACAGTCCTAGCAACCTGACCATTCATACATTCAGAATGCCTAGTTTCTATATTAGGGTACATAAACATTTAATAGCAACTCAAAAATGGATGTTTTCCATCAGCAATTTTTTAGTCTTACGTGGAAATTAGTGCAGGTGGTAAGCTATTTGTACAACAACATGTTAAAAAAAGTTTATTTTACATTATGTACATTAGGGAACATATTCAAAAGCATTACCAATCACAATAACGTAGACCATAAATCACTTTAAATTTAGTTTGTTCTTAGTGTATATTATCATAATAAAATATAAAGAACATATACAAAACAGAGCCAAATGTGTGCATTTTGCTAAAACTTGGCATTTACATACTCCATTGGAAAATAGCAATCAAAAATACTTTTGATCAAAACTATGCTCCTGCAATATGAAGTAACCACTATATTGTTTGTATGAGGTAGTAACTAAATTATTTTGGCCATGTGTTAACACCCTAAATCAAGAAAATTGTCATAAGGCCAAAAAAAGTCAAAATATGATAAGATTTTTGAACCATTTCCACAGTGTGGAATGTTGTAGTTCATGATATGAATAAAACCATTTAGTGAAGACTTGTAATAATGCTAATTTTACCATTGCATACACTAGTATTTCAGACAACTATTGCAGTGTTACATTAAGGTACCAAATTCTGGGATTCATATCCATTCCAGAAGGTATTGTTTTCAAGCATAGAGAAGTAATCTTTACAGAATTTTACTTAAATATAAAAATACAGGTGTTTAATTGGTTTGTTTCACAACAAAACTACCCAAATAAACTAAAAAAAGGTACTCTGAAGCCCAAGTCATATCCACGAAGTCACAGCTTACCTTTGTGACTAAATACATCACAGATAAATACTTTGTGCAAAACAAACAATCACACCAGTGTAGTTGCATGAAAATTAAAAACAAGATTGTAATCTGATTACAGCCTTGGTTACAATTTCTAAAAGTTGATTTATTTGTATTAGTAAATTACATATAATAAAATACAATAGTGATGTTAAATGCACTGTGTTCATTGCTAACATCCCATTTAATAAGAACTACATGTGAGAAGTCCTTAAAATAGTACCCCAATTGCATTTCTGCTTCCTCAGCAACCTTTACATCTGTACAGGTAAGACACTTGTACATAACAGAAGGATCACTATCTACATTAAAGTCTGTGTAGGTCTTCAGCAATGTGTTTCACTGAAAAATACTGCATATATGTACAAAGATTACATAACAGTGAATTATTAAGCTCTTCTGCGGTATAATATGCTAAGTGTGTCCATACCACATCATCATCATTTCTCTCATGCCACAATAAATTACAAAGTAATTGAAGTCCGGTTACTGCAGTTTTTGTGCAATTTCAATCATCCATCAATCTTGCAGCAGTAGTGTTTTCTCATCATGGTTAACTGCCATGTATGATTCTCAGTAACTGTTTTCGTGCCCCGCCAGGATGTATAAATTGCTGTTGGCCATAGGATTATCTGTTGGCCTACTCTCCAATACCACAACCCTAGAATTAAAAAAAGTTAAATAAATAATCTAATGAACAATTATAACAAATGCAATTTCAAATTCCCTGTCTGTAAACTCATTCTCTACTCTAACTTTCCTTCATGGCTCATCTGTAAATTTGGCTATCGCCAATGAGTCAACTTCACTACTGAACTCCTTCACTACTGCTGAACTTCTCACTCATGCTTGCATCCCCTACTGCCTGGGCTACTGCACCTCTCCTCTTTACTTTCCCCAAATCCTCCTGTTTTCAGACACCAGTCAGTGCAAAACGCCGCTACTCAGTTTTTCACACATACAAGCAGCACATCCACTTTACCCCATCCTCAAACAACTCTATTGGCTCTTCACTCACAAGGAGGAGGAACGGCTTGTGGTTAAAGACACAGCACTAGGAGTCAGGATTCCTCCGTCCATTTCAGCTCTGCCATAGGCTTCTTGGACAAACCTGGAAAGTGTCACTGAGACACACTTTGACCTTCAACCTCCAACTGCTCAGTCCTCTTGAATTGCCCCTTTAATAGGTGGGTGTTTCAGTAGAAGCAGCAGACAATCCCTAAGATGGAACTGTTATGGTGACATAATTGTCTGTTATCTGACTATTCTGACTGCCAACCTGATTAAGAAGTATACAATATGTTCCAAGCCATCAGTTTAGCTCATGTTTGTCTGATGGAGATGAACTAACTAGTCTTTTGATTGATCTACTGCAGCAGATATAAATAATGAACCCAATATGGGGGGGGGGGGGGGGGGTGGAGGAATTCAAAGCCCTGCTCTTGCACTGGAAATAGTTGATCAGCTTCTCTGGACGCAGCAGGAGTTGAAGCTGTGGATAGCTAGCCCTCTTCTGAAGTTCTGAGGAGCCCTTCAGCAATTCACAAAATGATACCGCTTCTGTGTTTCAAATCAATGGTACTCAAAAAACAGCAAGTCTTCTCAGGTAACTTGGTTATCTCCAGCTCTAAAGAGTCAAACATTTCTCCCACTAACTCCTGGATGCTTTGGTAGCCTGGGTGCTGTTTGCTATGCCGTTACGCAGCTAAAAATTTCCTGTTCCTCACACACAACTCCACCGTTTTGTTGTCATTGCTTCAGTACCTGTCACTTTTATCTGTTTTTATGAGGCTCAGCAGCTCTGCTAAGCAGAAGGCTACATATGGGTCTGTGGCGTTGGGGGTTGTAGATTAAGAGCCCAAAGTATCTCCAAAAATTACAGGAGACTTGTGACAAGAGAGCAAAGGTCTCTGAGAGGTGGGTATATGCATGGAGGGCCAGTCAGGGAACGAAGGAGCTTAGGGGTGGCAGGGCAAACATTAAAATTTAAACCAGTGTGGCAGCCAAGAGCAGTTACAATAAATGGGGTGTTTTCCTCGTTGAAAATGTCTAGTACATAAAGTTTTCAGTGTGTTAGACAGGTTCTAATTCTAATACTTCCTGGTTGCCAAATTGGTTTAAATTTTAAATTACTACCCTCTCCTCACTGGCCTGCTGCCTTCCAATCCACTGACTATAAATGCATAAATCTGGGGTCTGTACTGCTTAAATTTAGGCCTAATGTGTCACATAGGAAGCAATGCCTAGTTACTGTAATTGGAGAGGAGATACAACGGACTATGATGTTCACTGGGAAATATGGAAGAATTAGGTTCATCAGAGTGCTCATCCCTCAACATTCTCATCACTGTCAGAGAGATCATCGTGAATGCTTGCTAACAGCAAGAATAAAGCTATGTAAAGTTGTTGAAAGAATGGCCACACAGGTCAAGGATTAAAAGTCCGACACAGAAAAGGGTTCTGACCACAAGAACACCAAAATGTAGGGGAAGCCCATGTGATGACTCATAACTGATCTCAAAATGTTCCTGTACCCCTAGAAGTAGAAGGGATTTCACAGAATGGAGAATTGTGCCAAATGAGCCTCTAAGGTTCTCAGCTGATGAAGCTTACTAGCCCTTTGATCCATCTGTTGCAGCTACAGATGCTAAGTCAGACAGCTCTTGGTTCTTTCTAGGCCTCAGGACAGAGACTTCCCACCAACATCTGAGAGATAAGAACGTAACATAAGAACAGCCATTCTGGGTCAGACCAAAGGTCCATCAAGCCCAGTATCCTGTCCTCTGACAGTGGCCAATGGCAGGTGCCCCAAAGGGAATGAACTTACAGGTTATCATCAAGTGATCCATGCCCTGTCACCCAATCCCAGCTTTTGCAAACAGAGGCTAGACACACCATTCCTGCCCATCCTTGCTTATAGCCATTGATGGACCTATCTTCCATGAATCTAACTAACTCCCTTTTGAACCCCGTTATAGTATTGGCCTTCACAACACCCTCTGGCAAGGAGTTCCAGAGTTTGACAGTGCGTTGCATGAAAAAATACTTTCTTGTGTTTGTTTTAAATCTGCTACCTATTAAGGCAGAAATTGCGGGGGAATCAGGTCCATTTAGGCTTATCCAAATATCCTAATTTCAATCAGGCAGAATAACTGGTGCAGGCCTCAGACCTGACACCTCCGGGACAGTCTGCCCAGTCTACTTGGCACTTTCAGGAAAAGGCAATCAAGCACTCGTGAAATCTTCATATCAGAGGGAGTCCCCCGCAATCAAATCCTCCTTGGACTGGTACCAGGTCTTTGGTTTCTTAGTCACAGCTCCATGGCCTAGTGCTGAGACAACTCTTTTGAGAGCAGCTAAAGGAGGCCCCCAGTGCGTGTGAGAATGTTTGCCCTATCTGAATCAGATACAGCAGAACCCCTATTTTAACTAAACTGAGGATTGCGTTCTCAATTACAGTAAGTACAGTGCAGAAGTTGCATTACATCACTGTCTTCTTGTCCTTCAGACTACTGCAAACAATTTCCAATGCACTGAAGGCATTGGATGTGAAGGACTGTTGACCTGCTCTTCATAGACATCACTTCCCCTCCGCCTTCCCCCTGAGAAAAATGGTTCGTATAACTGGTTGGTTGTAAGATTGGTGTTCAGAAAAAATTCTACTGTAGTCAGTACTCAGGCAGTCTAAGCATCAACAGAACTGTCAATAACTTCAGATCAAAACTGACTTGGAAATGACAAGCGCTACTGAGGAAGGTTTTAAATCTAAAGAACTCACTCGAGAGACCTGAAATAAAACCACATCTGATAAGCTCAAGTTTTTATTTTTTGTAATGCAAAGTCTTTGAGCAGTTGTCTCAGATCCATTAGGGTGCTGGCATAAACCCAGTTCAGATGGAACAACAATTGGGGATAGGATATTGATGCAATGGGCATGCTGATCTTTGAGTAGTAGGATGCTCTCGTCTTAAAATCCCACTACTAAGCCAAAAAATTACAATTACAAATAAACTAAGGGAACTCTGTCCAAAAGACAGCTACAATGTAGCTTGTAAAGGCACAGTGCAATATTTCACCTGCAAATCATTGTTGTTCAGAAGAACTATGGGTGGTTGTGGGATTAACATCATGCTTGCAAATTCAGATCTGAGAGTGGGTGCTTACAAGGTCCCAATAGATATTGCTCTTTTTGATGGTTCTGAGATACAGTGCCAGGGTGACATTCCCACAAGTGGAGACAGACATAGGCAGTTCTCAAAGGAAAACTAAGGTTTAACTTTGTACAGCACATGTATCATGGAAAGGGTGAAACTCTGCTCTGGGTATATATTACCTAAAACATACATTTACTTCATTAATAGCCTTCATAAAACTCAGCACTCCAAAGCAGGACAGAGAAGGTAGGAAGGTGGTGTTCCCTGTGAAACTCCAAAACTTTGCAGGACAGTTACTGGTTGGAGTCCTGCAGGACAGGGAGAAGCAGAGAGATTTGGGGCCATGCAAAGCAGGCTCCAAAAAGCAACAGACGCGGAGGACCTTGCGGGGCTCTGAAAACACCTGGGCTGTGGATGTTGGCAGAACAACAGGCAGATCCCCCCCACTTTTGTAATGTATTGAAATTTGTATGTTTTTAATATTCTGAATTTGTTTCGAGGTGCAGATCCCATGATCTAATACAGCATAACACAACTGAATGCAAAACCTGAAATCTATTAAAGTAAGTTTATGGAGGATATGTCCATTGACGGCTATTAGCCAAGATGACCCGGGATGCAATCCCATGGTTGAGTGTCCCTAAACCTCTGACTGCCCGAAGCTGGGAGTGGACGACAGGAGCTGGATCACTGGATGATTGCCTGTTCTGTTCATTCCCTCTGAAGTACCAGGCATTGGCCACTGTCGGAAGACAGGATACTGGGCTAGATGGATCTTTGGTCTGACCCAGTACGGCCATTCTTATGTTATAAGTTTTGGAGCTATATGAGCACCTGTGAAATATAAACTTAGCAGTATTTTCTCTCAAGATAAACTCAAACTTTTACTCCTCAGGAAAGAGACAAGGAACATATGCAAGGAAAGGGATAAGGGGGGAAAATAAGGAGACTAAAAGAAGCCCACAAAGGAATCACAGAAAGATGAAGTACTAGTGAGAAAATACCCTTAAGAAATAGGAGGAAGAGAACACATATATTACTCTTTCATTTTAATAGACCATGTCTGGTACCGTTCATACCTGTCAGATCCAAGAAGCCTGAATATTCTGGTACTGTCAGAAATTTCCTGTGTGATCTATTTAATGAAAACATACAATAATTCAATAATGTGATCTATTTAATGAAAACATACAACAAAACATAACATACAAACAATACAATAATTGATGTAGCAAGTGCAGTTATTTTTGACCAATGTATCATAACATTTATTGTAGCTAGAGAAAGGAACTAATGCTCACTGAATTAACCAAGTTAGGGTAATTGCCAGTCCAAGTCAGAGTCTAAGAATTCTTTAAATCTGTCCCTTTAAACAAGGGCCAAAAGAAAGGGCCATTTTCCAGAACTTTCTTCCAGATTATGCAAAATGTGGAGCTTAGTTACTATAACTGGAGGTTCTTCAAGATGTGTGGTCCCTGTCTGTATTCCACAAGAGGGTACACATGTGAACCCTGTACCCAAGTACAGAGATTCTAACAAGCAGTATCTATGGGCCCACACACAAACAGTACATCTCCTTGTGCTCCTGAGTGAGGGTATAAGAGGCACTGTGGATCAACGCCCCCTCAGTTCCTTTTCTTACCACAAATTCAACTAGATCCAAAGCAGAGAGAATAGATGGCAGGTAGTGAAATACAGACAGGGATCACACATCTGGAAGAATGTCCAGTTACAGTAAGTAACCTCCATTTCTAATATGAGTGATGGTCCCTGTATTTATTCCACACACGGGTAATCGGTAAGCAGTGCTCAGACTGGAAGGGCATGTGAGGATGCGTGCAGTACTGCAGATCCCAGTAACTTTTTCCTCAGGTAGATGGACTCATGCTAGCTCTGACCAAGCTAGCATGCCAAAAATAGCAATGCAGCTGCAGTGGCTAGCAACCCAAGTACAATCTCGCCCAACCCCTGGGTATGTATTTGGGCAGCTAGCCCAAAACACCACTCATGTAGCTGCGTCTACACTGGTATTTTCAGCACACAAACTCAATCAAAGCTAGCATGGGTATGTCTATCCAACCTGGAAATTACACGCCCAGTTGTACTACACGCGTACCCACAGAGGAAACTGTAAGCCTGCCTTTCTAGCTAGTACTAGGACACTACCTTGTGGCAAGAATGTCATTCTGAAGTCTTAGGTTTGCCACAGGTATTCAGATGGATTGTAGGGAATAGAGGTATGCCTACAGAGCCTGATCCAAAGCCCACTGAAGTCAAATTAGGTCTTTCCAATGATTTCAGGGGGGGCTTTGGATAAGGCTCATTATGCTGTGGAGATCAAGACCAATACTGCTAACCAAACAGTGCAAAGAGACAACGAAGTATGGAAAACATGTACTGGACAAAAGCACTATTAAACAAAAGCATACTGCTATTTTGAAAACAAATTATGCGAGTACAATAAAATCTGTTGAATATAACACCACAGTAAACAGAAAATTTAATATTCCAACACGTATTTGCTTTAGAGGGTGCCAACACTTACAAATAGAGTTTTATGTGTTGCAGAGAAATCGTACTATTGTAATAAGCTTTTATTTAGGTGAGCACCAGAGCACTGCATAAAACTGCTGGTGCATCAGTCTATGAGGTCAACTGAGGGGGAAAAAAAAGTCAAAATATACTCCCAAATTCACCAGCTGATTATAGTTCAGCCTGTGTGTGTCATTTACAAATTTCTACCTACTTCTGGGAATAGAAACAATTCTTCCCTAGCTTCTCTCTCAGCCTCATGGAGTAGCAGCTTGAATAGTTTTTGAAGGTTAATTTGTTTATTTGCATTTAGGACTTATTGTGAGAAAGTTAATTCAAAGTAGTAAATTCTGCATGTAGTTCTAAGTGTCATTCTTGCCCATTGTAGCAGTAAACCCATAATGTAGGTCAAGTTCCTGTGAAAGTTCTGTCTCCTCAACGCACACATCTCTCCCTATTAGTCAACAGCTTTACTGCTCCACTAGAAGGTAGCAACGATGAGAGGTTATGGTTGTGGTGACTTTTTAAGTAGCTAAAAACAATCCCATTCTGAGATTCAAATGTCAGAACAGAGAACTTGAGCTGATGACGTGTTCAGAGTGACCTGTGTTGCTAAGCAGATGGGCTTGCTATGTTTTGCACCAGTTAGAGCAGGGGTGGGCAAACTTTTTGGACCGAGGGTCACATCTGGGTGGGGAAACTGCATGCAGGGCCATGAATGTAGGGCTGGGGCAGGGGTGTGGGAGGGGGTGTGGTGTGCAAGTGGCTCAGGGCAAGGGGTTGAGGCAGAGGATGGTGCAGGGTGCAGGAGGGGGCTCAGGGCAGGGGGTTGGGATGCAGAGTGCAGGAGGGGTTCGGGGGTGTGGGCTCCAGCCCAGCGCTGCATACCTGGAGTGGCTCCGGAGTGGCAGCGGCGCGCACTGGGGCCAGGGCAGGCTCCCTGCCTGCCTGCCCTGGCCCCACGCCGTTCCTGGAAGCGGCCAGCACCACATCCCTGCAGCCCCTGGAGGAGGGAGGCAGAAGGCTCGGGTACCTCCCCCAAAGCTCCCATTAGCCGCGGGTCCCTGTTCCCGGCCAATGGTAGCTATGGGGGACAGTGCCTGCAGGCAAGAGCAGCACGCAGAGCCCTCTGCCCTCCCTCAGGGGCCACAGGGACATGGTGCCGGCTGTTTCCAGGAGCGGCATGGGGCCCGCAGCACCACGGGGGTGGCAACCCCACAGGCCAGATCCAAAGCCCTGATGGGCTGGATCCGGCCCACAGGCGTAGTTTGCCCACCCCTGAGTTAGAGCTTTGTCATGGTATGTGGGCTCATTCCTAGATACGATTTGTAAGTATCATTAGAAGGTAACTAATGTATGGATCAACATGGCCAAGGTCGGTGTCTGATAGGATCAGGTGTAGCGTTCTGGGCAGCTTCGGATTAAAATTTTTAATGACTGTGGCTATTTGGGTATCTAACAGCAGTGAGAAGTCAAACAGACCCCAAATTTGCAGACCAACTTACCCTGAGGGTAGAAAGAAGTAAAGGCAGCAAGTTTTCATTAGAGTGCATAATTCATTAACTCGCCTGACTGAAGTTATAACATATTATAAAGGCATATTTACAATCATGAAATAAAGAACACTCTGCCAAGGGCTCAAAGGGTGGCTTTATGAGTTGTGCTAAAACTAAATTGAGGTCCCATCCCAGAAGTGGTTCCTTTACAGATGGACAAAGATTTGAAAGTCCTTTTGTAATTTTGACCATACTATGTGCAAATATTGATTTATTATCTCTCAACACATGATATGCTGATATAGCTGCTAAATTAACCTTCAGCAAATAATCTGAAATACCTTCAGTCTTTAAATGCAGTAAGTATTCCAAAATACACCAGAGCCAGTTCCGAACATTCAGGTTTGTTCTGTATCCAACTCACAAACCATGATAATTTAAATTGGTATCATCTTCTGGTCGATTGTTTTCTCGAGTTAATGAGCACTTGGACATCTAAAGGATATCATCTTTCAACGTCTATTAAAGTCCAACAGCCCATGCTGTCAAGGGCAGAGATAGGGGCTCTGGAAGAATGATCTTGCTCTGCTACTGCAACAACAGATCCAGTAATACTGGGAGCATCTTGTAAAATCCCAAGTAGATTCATGTACCACTCCTGTCTGAGCCACACCAGAGAAACTAAAGCCATTTCTTGCCCTAACCTGTATTATTTTCCTCACTACTTTCTGTATCAATGGAAAAGGGAGGAAAGCAGACAACACACCATTTCCCCAATTCAGTATAAATGAGTCCAATATGGAGTGCACATCCTTTTCTGCCCTTGTCCAGAACTGACAACTGAGAAAAGCTCCAGATCAAAGAGATCTGAAAAGGTTCACTTCCATCTGATGCTGTGGTTGGAAGGAACAGATGTAGGCAGATAGTACCACACTCCCTTTTATAGCCTTGCCCTCAGAACGTTAGGGAATGCTGATGAGAGACAGAGGAGGGGGTGCGTGAGCACGCCTATGGACACTGTTTGGAGATAGTTCCAGCATTTAAGCTGCAGAGGCCAGCACAACCCATGAGTCAAAGCAGAAGGCACTCAAAGAATTTAAAATAGTCTGATAAATTGTACAGAATACATTTTTGGCAGCTCACGAAGACAAACCAAACATCATTCAAAAAAGTAATGGCATTTTTCAGCATGGGCACTCATTGGATATTCTACATAAATAATGTGACTGTTAGGAAATGGAAGATCTAAGTTTGATATGATTTAAGTATACAGATGACTAATTGTATTTAAACTCTCTCCACTGATATGTTTACTCTTTGGCAATAGGAACTTGAATTTCCTAACACTTAATGCTAAAGTTGAATGCAGGAGCACCCAGTTGTTGGGAAATCCCAGCTGCTGATGTCAATGAGTTAATAACTAGGGGTATTGAAGTGATTCTTTGAATAGATATTCAGATGCTTTTTGGCTAAACGTTTCCCCAGTATCCATTCCAAACTGAATACTCAAGTCGGTAGCATTGTGTACTCCTTATAGTTTGCTGCAGCAACATGGTTAACTTTGTTACTTCTTTCTGCCTCTTCTTATGTTAGGAACAACATGGGTGGTGTCAGATCCTGGGTCTTGCAGCATGTGAACTCAGCTGTCTCTTTTCATGACAGAGAGGTGAGAAGACACTATTCTCCCCAGGCCATGCAGCTTCTCTTTTCATGGCTGGAGGAACGGAGGTTTCACTGCCTTTTCAAAGCATACACAGCTCATTTAACAACAGAGGTGAATTCCTGGTCTGTGCTAATTCATCTTTTTGGACCTGATTATCCACTGCTTTTCTCCCCACATGGCCATTTACACTTGTGCAAAGTAAGTGTATAACACTACCACACCAGAATGTAACGCCTCCAATATACCTGATGTGGATTGCACAATATTCCACTAGGGATGAATTTGCGCCTTGGCATTCTGTTCCTTGGAACAGTAAACTAAGGTCCATGTGTTTTCTGGGAGGGTTTTCAACATTTAAAGTTTAATCTTGGGATAACAAGCTGAATTCTTCTGGTTTATCCTGAAATTTAGATACTGTTGAAACAGTGCTTAAAATATCTAGCTGTTATGTCCAACAAAGAATCAATTCAATAAAATAGTATTCATTTACTCTTATTCTTGTTACATTCTAACTGAATTAGGAGCAAAAAAATTGTAGGGAAGATATTGCACTCACCTCATTTGACCTAAAACTCCTTCCTTGCATTCCATGCTTCCAGAAAGCTAAAACACTGTCTTGTAGGCAAACTAGAAGGAAAAGAACACTTGAGTTAATTTTGGTAACAACCTCAATTTATTCTTTCAAGGCAAAGAATATTTATTACCTTCCTAACATGTCAATTTTACATTCTGTCTGTAGACATTTTATAATTACACCAATTCTCTCACAAAAGATCCCAAAATGTTTCACCACCTCAAGCTGGTCAAAAAAGTGCTTTACAAACACTTAATTAATTTGAGCCCTGTGTTATTTGTAAAATATTAATTAATTCTCTCCAAGAGTTTAAATCTTTAGAAAACGTGCAAAATTTCCAGGTACATAAGCATTGGAACTTTACCAAAAAAACCACCTTTCCTCCCAAATTCAAGAGAACAGCTGAAAATAGTCTACAACTAAAACCTTTTTCTTTTTACCCTCCTCTTCCCATACCCTCCATTCATTTTCTTTATTGTCTTAAAAAAAGGCAGTTATATCAATGCCTTTTAAATTAAATTAAATTCTAATTACGGAAGCAGCAAAGTGCTAGTTTTAAAAGAGTTGTATAAATCTACTGGGGTATAGTATGTTAAGGATTTAAAATTCATTTTCAAGAGACAGAATGACTTTTTTACCCTAACAGCCATTCAGTGCTCACTGGCAGAGGGCCACTATACTGTAACTCATATCAGCCCTGACACACTCACTAATCCCAACACACTGTGGTAATAATATGTATCCAAAAGGTATCTTGTAAGATATCATATGTAAACTGGTAAAACGCTGGTCATGAATATCACTGTGCAATGTATGCACTGGATGTGTATAAAGAATTGCGTGTGTGTTGGAAATATGTTCTTAAAATGTGTTTTGGAGGCAGTGTATAAATCAAGCCTGTCAGACAAAGGAATATGGATTCCCTTGTCTGACTGGCTTGATTACAGGCATAGGACAATAAAAGTAAATTTACATATAAGGTAAACAAAGCACTCAAGCTAACAAGCAAGGGAGGAAACCACTCCAGGGACAGAGTCTTCAAATCCAGGAAGTCTTCCTGGTTCTGGAAGCAAAGACAATGGACTAAGTAACATAAGGGGAGCAAAAAGGCACTTCGGGCCTGTCTACACTTAAAATGCTACAAGGGTAGACACTACCTACGCCAACACCGGCAAAGATAATCTACCTCCCTGAGACCCCTGACTGATGTAGTTAAACTAACCTAATTTTCTAGTGTAAAACAGGCCTTATTTATCAATCATTTAAGGGACAAAACAGTCCAGAGCTCTTGGAATCTGTGAAAGGTGGATCCTTGAACAACGTGGGGGTTGAAGTCTCTGGGAACTGACTATAAGCAATAGAAATTGCCTGAGACCAAGATTGTAATCTGTTAAGATTCAGATACTAGAAAGTGTGTTTTATTTTGTTTGTAACCATACCTCTCTTTTTTTCTCTTGCTTAGTATCACTTAAATCTCTGTTCTTCATTAATATATTTATTCTTGTTTTATTACAAACCCATCTCAGTGCTGTATATTAAACTGAAGCGAGAGTCTTCAGCTAACTTAACAGGCGGGGTGGGTCTCCAAGCCTGGGATCCAGTCTGAGCATCTCCGGTACTATTTTTAGCCCTCCAGCCTGAACCCCATGAGCCCGAGTCAACTGACCCAGCCTCTGGAACTCTGTGCCGTGGGTTTTCTATTGCAGTGTAGACATACCCATAAAGCCTTGAGGAGTTTGCCTGCGAGTTAGAAAGACAAGTGTGGCAGGAAGCTGACATCCGGTCTAATCTCTAGCAAAGCTCACTCTTGCTGAAGCCGAGAGATAACACAGTGGCTTGTAGTTCTGAGTGTCATGAACAGAATGCCACAATAACGTGAAGTGCATTTTCAGTTCCCAAGAGTGGTTATGAAGTGTGTAAAATAAGTGCACCCATTAGGAGAGTAGAAGAATTCCAAACTGTCAATCTACTGTGGAACAAATTCTATGCGACTCTCCTTGATGAAATTCTGCTGGAATCTGATAGAACTGACTAAGTATAAGAGAGACTGATGGTAGCATTATTGCCAGGCAACATATCATGCACGTGTCACCATATAGCCCAAAATGATCGGTGGCAGACATGGCACAATATGCGGTCTCAATAAAAATCCTCAGAGATCTTCCAAGGGGTACGCATTTCATCTGTGTGTTACCACAGTAGGGTTTTGGTAGGAACTGGGGGGTGGTGGAAATGGTACAGTGCTTTCATGAGCCCCTTTTGGGAACAGAAAGGGGATAGGATGATGCAAAGAAGTGAAGAAGTTGAACTAATCCACTATGCTATAGACCTAGATAGTAGTAGTATGGTTAATTTAGCGCCTTTCATCCATAGATCTCATTGCACTTTACATAGGTCAGTATCATTATCCCCATTAAAGATGGGTTAACTGAGGCACAAAGCGGTGAAGTGACTTGCCCAAGGTCACCAAGAACCCTGATCTCCTGAGTCCCAGTCCAGTACACTAGCCACTAGGCCACACTGCCTCCAACCAAGGAGTTAAATTTATTTTCATGAGAAAAGTTAGCAATGAATTTTAGTTCACACTTCCTGCATTTGCAATGCTGAGACTGAAGTAAACAAATGAACTGCATGCACAAATGAAAAGAACGCATTAGCAACAGGAATAATTCACAACGTTTGAGTGGCCTGAGTACAAACTTTTCTGAAGAGACAGCAGTCATAACATTACCAGACCATTTAGCCTAATCGGAGGGAATTCAGAGGTCACTCTTCCATTCTGGTCCCTCTTTTGGAAGCCTATCAGTCCACTGAATGCTCATCCCAGCTCATCCCCCCACAATAAAACAGGAATTGATACATTTCATGTCAGCAAAGTCTTGAAAATTACTATCTTTAGCACCCAGTGCCAAATTAAACGAGCTACACCAAGTTGAATCCAAAACCACACTCACCTATTGATTCAATCTGGAAATCAAACGTGAGCTCTGATGACAGTTTTCGGCTAGATTTTAATCTGCCTTGTAGATTTACTATTTTTATACTGCCTAGAAAATAAACAAGAGGTGTCACTTAACCATTGCTCTCAAACAAGTGACCTAATTTGAATATGTATATTTGGTTCATAACTAAAACTTACAATCCAGACACACTAAAATGGTATCTCTTTCCAGCTGTGTTAAATGTACCACGCTCGCCTGTGTTGTGTCTATAACAAAAATAATAACAGTTAATTTATATACAACACAAATTACCATCAAATTTGAATGTGGAGATTCTGAAGTTCGAAAGGACTTAAGGTACTGTTGTATTTTCAACTACAGAAAGATTTTCTTACCAGTGAAATTTCTCCTCTCTTAAAAAGGCATGTCCACTTACACAACTTGTTGGCTGTGATGGAGGCAAATTAAGCTGTAATATTAAAGTATTAATATTACAAAGCAAACTTATGTTTAAGTTGCTGCCCACTGTCACCTTTTTGTCTTTCAGTATTTCTGCTTTCCATAAAATATACGTGTTCAGATTATTTCCTCCAGATGTGTTGGTTTGCATTTTTCCAACTGGAATCCTGTTCTAATTTTTCTGCTATTGTTTCTAAATCTTGCTAGGACTTTTGGACTTGTTCTCAGTCCTTGCTACTGTTTGCAACTTCTCCTTCATCTTCAGATTGTATATGCTATTTACAAAATTGTTAATGAAGACAGTTCCAACAAAGGAGTGAGAGAGTAAACTTTCTTCCACATTAGAGCTGCAGCTGTTTCCATCACAGCTAATGGGGGCGATCTGACCCACAAGCTCAGTTCAGTGGACATGCCAGCTCAAAAGAGAAAATAATATTTCTTTTAGCAAGATATGACAAAAAACAACTCTTTCTAATCTGGTATCTATACCACAACATTCTAGGAACCTTTCATACAACCAGAGAGAAACTAATTCTCATCTTTAATAGAAACTGAAATTAAAATATGTTACATAAAATACTAAAAGCAGCTGTGAATCACTCTTAATTAAGAGCATTTTAGCCCCATTTAAAAAAAAAAAAAAAAAGAGTCAAGACCTTGGTCCTGCATAAGATTTTTTTTTTTTTTTTTTTTAAATGAAAGTCTCCACATATGGGGCAGTAGAAATGTGCTCACTGAGGCAGTCTCCTGACCTGGATACTTTTGAGTTCAAATTTGAGGTTTAGATTTTTATCACCTTTATCGCAATCTGAACCTGGCATCTGACCAAAGTGGTGAAAAACTGGTCTTAGAATATTTCTGCCATTTCTATCCCCTCAGCCTGACTCCCTGACTCACTATTGGATTCTGGGATTGGGGCCCATTATTTTAAGGTATTATTAATAATTGGTAATACTTAGCTCCTATATAGTTGAGAAGCACAATGCAATTTTATTGTAAATACTTTCCTCTTACTTTTGTACAGATGAATTGCACTCTGATCCCAAAGGACTACTCCCCTGTTTTTGTATTAACACTCCACCTGCAAAAGTCTCATCAAAGCAACTGTCCCTTCAGCTGGGTGAGCTGGAACTTCCCCTCCAGTGAACTGCAGTCACCCTTAAACAGCTGGAGGAGTCTCTACAGTGAGTCAAGACATTACCCTCCCTCCCCACTAAGCTGAACAGACAGGCCTCTTTGAGGCCTGGAGTACATCCCTGCACATGAGTTAAACCACTAATGATTCAGCCTAGACCAAGGGCTTGTCTACACTTACCTGAGGATCGACACTTCAGCGATCGATGCATTGGCGCTAAATCGACCGCTGATCACTCTCCCATCGACTCCTGTACTCCACCTGATCGAGAAGAGTAACGGGAGTAGATGGGAGAGCATCTCCTGTTGACATCATGTAGTGTGAACCCCTCAGTAAGTAGATCTAAGCTATGTCGATTTGAGTTACGCTATTCACATAACTCAAATTGCGTAGCTTAGATCAACTTTTCCCTTTAGTGTAGAAAAGGCCCCAAAAGATTTAAAACAGTAATAATATCTGTGTAAAATCAAATTAAATGGTGGAAAGGAATGTGCAGTACAAAGTATGTGAGTATTTTCATGGGCAATTTTTCTAGTTATGGTAGAGAGCAAAAGAGTACCAATTCAACAATATTAAAATCTATTCTTTCATATTTCAAAAGATTTTTTCATGTAAAGCATACTTACATCTCATGAAAAATGGGGAAAATACGTAACAGTGCATAACATTCTTTCATGGCAACAAGCCTGGGATAACACCATAACCTACTGTGGTTCTGTCTTTGGTGTCAGTGTCAGAGGAGGCTGGGAACTTCATTTTCTCTTTCCTGCCTTTGCCCCCTTGATTATGAGAGAAGTCTCCTCACTGTCTTCCTCTCTAATTTTTGGGACAAAGAACTCCATTCTCAGCCTTCTACACATGTAGGGAATATGGTAGGCTGAGAGGCTGCTGTGTTCTCGGTGCTTGTCAGGCACTGGGTTATCTTACTTGAGAGTGTGGAGAGCAGCACTGAGAGCTACTAAAAATGTAATACATACCATCCTCCCTGTGACTTAGCTGCCAGAACCAGAGGCATGGGGAGAAAGAAATTAAAAGAGCTACCTCTTCACCACCTCCCCAGGGTGTGTGTTCTTTGCCATTTCATAGGAATTGAGTTGGCTCTGCCTAAGACCACACACAGTGAAGCAATATGTCACGTGGGAGTCTCACTCACACACATCAGGCATAATTGTCTCTGGAGAAAAATGAACTTTCAGAGCCAATAATTTGGCCTATCAGTCACAAGAAGGTGTATGCATTTTCTGACTCATGTTCATCACACAAATGGAGCAAAGACAATTATTTTGTAGCATATCACTTTAAAACATTTCCAAACAAATGACAAATATATAAAAAAATAATCATTTGGTACAAGCTATTTATGACCGCCACATACTATACACTTTTCTCTCTTCTCAAAGAGAGTTTTTGACTGTGTTCTCAATGTCCTGTCAGCAGAGGACAGGGGAGACTGATTTAACCACGTGGTTTAAAGCACTGACAATATAAAAAGGAAAGAAGACCTGCCAACAATACAGATGCACCAGAAGGACATACAAATGACTAAAAAAGAATTCTAACGAGGATAGATGCAGTAATTCAGAGAAGTGTTAAACTGTCCAAGTTAAAAAACAGAGGGTATTAAGAAGGGAATAAAGATTTTACATTTACAGAGACAGATCATTGATGCAGACAAAACTGAAATAAGACTGCATACAAAGGGGATATTTTTAAAGAGTTGCTTTCAGTGTTCTACTTTCATCGACTATATTAGGAGCTACATAACCCCACATACCAATCTGAAAATGGATCTCAAAGTTCACACACACACACAGTATTAACTGGCCATACACTGCATCACTACCACTGATAACGTCATTTGTGTAGTTGCACTTCTATATACATCAGAAGTTTTTCAGATATTCTTTCAAGAAGCAAGAAAATCAGCAGAAATCTTTCTAGTGAAAACAGCATTTTTAGTGAGCTCCACAGGATCACATCAGTGAGGTTTGTGCGAAAGTACTGGGGGAATGGCAACTTACAAGCTCAACACAGGTCAATGGGAGAGTGCCATATTACCTTCTGCCCTGGCCACAGTGATGACTAAAGCCCTGAGACAGAGCTACTTACTGCTTCTGCATTGTGGGGCTGGGACCGGGACCAGGCTCACAACAACAACTGGTTTTCAAGAGTGTGGGGAGCAATCCAGAAGGGCTGTCTCTCCACCACCCAATTTTCATCTTAAGAGTTTCTGCTGCTGTCTCCATACACTAGCTCCTCATCCAAATGGCACTCACGCTAGCCATGAGGATCAAAAATAAGTGGTGGCTTCCGGATGCAGAGTACAGGGCACACATGCCTTCCCTCCTCCCAATATTCATGGAAAGAGGCAGGGGCAAGTACTTCCTTCTCAGCACCAGCAAGGTAACTGCCATGTTGAAACATGCTCCCTGCATTTGGCCCACAACATCTCATACCAACTGCCTGAGAAGAAGGCGGTCAGCCTGAAATTCTTTTAAAATCCATTAAAAACACTATGTCAAGAGAACATTGAAGTTGCAAAGTGAAGTGCACAATTCAAGAAAGGCCTAACTTACAGAAACACAAACAACGTTTATTCTGTCCCGTGTGTTCCACTCAAACATTCAAAAAAAATTCACTCAGTCAAAAATTTTAGCCTGGAAGGTGAAAGTCAGAGAGAGTTATGGACAACTGGGAGTCCACTTTACGTGGAAAACCCAATGTAACTAATTATGGGACATTGTGTCATTTCCATAATGGAACCTAGCTGTTACTAGTGCTCTAATTATAATAAAGATAGCAAATAATGTTGGGAATCCAATCATAATGCACAAACCTGTTTCTGTAAACCATGAAGAGGTAGAATTTGGGTTGACAGTCTCAAACTTCACCACCTGGTTGAAGTCTCTCCCTTTACTGACACCAACACAAACTAAGGGGAATTCTTGTTCAGGTACTACCAGCATTTCAAACAATCTCAGTGGACAAGGTACAGGGAAATCTATGTGCTAGATTAAGAAACAAAAAAACTGTTAGATAAAGGCAAACAAGTTAAAAAGCAAACAATTTAGTACACATCATGATTAGTCATTTAAACAGCATGGTAAGTTGGATAAAGTTTTACCATTCATAGTTAGCACACTTATGTAACATCAAGCTTATTTCCTGGGATCATTGTACTTGGCAGATGCAGGAAAATCTGATTTATGAAGATTTAGGTTCTTCATGCGGATTTTGTTAAATATCCAGACTCTGAACTTTCACTATCATTTTCCTTATGGCTGCTTGCCGGACAGAGCCCAGATCCTCTGAATGACATCACTAGTTGGGGAGGTTTAAAACTGTTGTTTCCCCTAGCTGACTAGACTGTGGGTGCTGCCTGTCAACGAAACATGAAGCACTGTGGCCTCAGTCCTGCAGATGTCAGCTGGGAATAATAACTATTTGATTTTGGAGCACCGAAAGAGTCACGCAGTCCAAAACAAATGAGTCGTCTTCTCCCTTTAGGTTTGGCATCAAGTGAGAACTATCAATGTTCTCCCCTCAATTCTCCCAAGGCTCTGCCAATTGATTAGCCAGAACATTCTTACTGTACTATAAGACAACACTTACAGATAGAAAAAAAATCAACCTTTAGACTGGATATGTGCAGGGAAAAAGGCTCTAAATAATGTTTAGTTAGCATCTAGCAAATGTTTGGGACATTTTAAACTGGTATTTTTCAAATGATATCAAATGAATTTTATTTTTCAAAGTGAGTTAAGCAGACATGAACAGAAAATCATAGGGACATAAGAAATTATTTACATTTTGGTTACGCAGCTAATTTTTTTCAAGATAAAAGCATCTGAAAATCAACATTTAGTATTAAGAGGTTGAGTCCTAAAGAGAAGGTAGTTTCTGCTTGTGGACATCTCATTGTAATGTTTACCTTAATTAACATAAACTTCTGCATCAGCTCAACCCATTCTAACAAGACAATGCTAGACTGTAGTGCTCCGCAAAGGTATTTGTGGCCCGTGTAAGGATTCCTCACTGCCAAGAAAGAAAAGGTAAAGTATGTTAGTAACACTCTGTACTTAGTATAAACATTTCACATCTCATTTAACACAGCCTTTGCAATTCTGAAAGTGCCAGATCTGAAAAGGGACTCTGAAAAGTCAGTTTTCAAACTACATACAGCCCTTAGATTTTGGGCTCCTCGGAATGTCTTAAGAGTTTGGAAAACACCACATATAGTAAGTGCTATCACAAACATCATAATAAAACCATATTTTAGATACCTAGCTTGTTTTAATACGGCTGACTGAAGGTTTTTGACTGATAAACAGGACTTAATACTTTAGGGCTGTCTACAGGATAGTTATAGCACAGACACTGACAGTCAACGCTTCCCATTTCAGAATGTTGGTATGCCCCAACTATTTTTTAATTATCATGAGGAACCTCCTCTAGTGTTAAGACTTTGAAGAAAGGTGCCAATTACAATGGTTGTTCTTAGGACAGTGACACTTATCTAACGTGAACTGAACAGAGGCCAGCAATCATTTAACAATTTACCAGTCATTACCAACTGAGAGTTGCTCAGTAGCCTTTCAGTCATTAGTGTCCAAGACCAGGTTCCAGCAAGTGATAGGAAATGAAAGGCTCCATATAGCCACTGTCAGTTCTTTGAACTATCCAGTTGCCCAGGAAGCTGAATTTTAATGACAAAGTTGGCCTAAAAATGTAACTCAGTATATTTTGCACCAGTACGTAACAATTACCACATTACTTAATCTTACACCTTGACTGAAATGAAATAGGAAGGAGATCAGTCATCATAGTTTTCATTAAAAACTGCTTCTTATAGCTTTTATCACTACGCAATTAAAAAAATTGTTATTTAAAAAGAGAACAAGAAGGTGGCCTGCAAGGCACTGAAGTCAGGAAATGCTTAAAGTTTCATGCACTGCCTGAACTCTGCAAATTCATTACATTACGGGCTAATTACACGATCACATTATTAAATCAACAACAATATGATTAGAGCTGTACAAGACATAAAATGATAAAGTCTCTGCCCCAAAGAACTTACAATCTAAGGGCCTGATTCAAAGCCAACTGAGGTGATCTTGGGCTAGATTTACAAAGGCATTTAGGGGCCCAAAGACACAGAAAGGTGTCCCCTGCAGTTTACAGAACTGCCTGACACTCACTGACCTTCATTGTGGCTAAGTGGATGAAATCCACTAGGACAACCCTCCTCTCTGGAAATTCCACTAGGGGCCTATTTGCATCTTTAAGCACTTAAAATACCTTTATAAATCAGATCCCTTGTGCAACATCTCAGTTAACCATCTGTAAAATGGGGACAATGATACTTGCCTGTTAAAGTAAGGTTCAACTCAGTAATATGAATTGTGAAGTGTACATAATTACGAGCACCAGTAAGAGGAAACGATGAGACTAGAATTCAGTCTCTTTTTGACTGCCACTTCAGTGCTGCTTCTACTAGGCCAAAGGGTACTATATTACTCTTCATTTTTTTCATTTTTGACTATACTTTTGTATCATTGTATGAAAAGGTTTCAGTGATGTGGCCCTCGGGCCAATTTACTAGTTCTCATGTGGCCCTCCTGATGATCTGAGTTTGAGATCCCTGCTCTACAGCTTGTGTGGAGTGCTCATGCAGCAAATAATTTTCCTGCCTTTTATGCACACTTATTGAACAGTAACTTTTCACTGTTTGTATCTCTCTTATACAGCAGTGTTGAGTCAGTGCACTGGACCCTTACTGTACTTTTGTATGGTACTATTTTTAGAGAACCAATGGTGGTCTCATAGATCTTTCTAGCACCCCAAGATAATTTAAAATGAACCCCCACAGTATAGGTCAATAATAACATGAACTGCGGTGGGCTCACAATGGCCAGTATTAGAAATCATGGTCCATGGCCTGATGCTTCCTGTATGTCACTCTCCCGGGGAAACTGAGGTTTCTCAGGAAACCAGACATGTATTCTGCTGTTCTGAATTTGTTGTGAAAAGTGATTAATTATGAGGGGAAAAAGAGGAAGTTTTCACTTCCTATAAATGTGAGGGCTAATCTGGTTGAGTTAGAATCTGTAGACATCTACAGGTAGTATTCTGATGACAGGAGAAGCGTAACAGCCTGATCAATATTCTTCTCTCCTTTTGTTCCTCCCCAGGTAGTGACTCGTTACAAATATCTCAACACTAGCCATTTATTCCTCTTACTGACATTTCCACTGTACATCTTTACTTACCAACACAACACTTCTGACACCATTTGGTTTCTGGAATTTTTGTAGACACTGAAAACTTCCTAAAGGATATAAATACAGAATTATTAATTCAATAAAACAGACTGAATCAATCTGCTTCTTATAAAGACTTTAATAAGGGAATGCTATTTACAGAAAAAAACTAAAATAAGAGAACGATTGCACTTAATTGTACATTTATCTCCCTCAACACAGTATGTTTGGCACCTAGACATACATTGCGGTGGGTCTTCCCCATTAAGCTTCAGATATAGTTCAATTAGATTTATAGCAAGTAGACCAACTAACAACTGCCCCCCAGAATATCTTACTCAAATAGTTGTAAAGGCATAGCAATAACTGCTTTTCCTAAACAGTAACTCTCTCAGCAGTATTTTGTATGGCTATGGGGGGGGGGGGGGGGGAGGAACTGCTTTTGATAATGCCAGAGAAAATTACATTACAGGAATAGAGAAGTAAGATAATGAGAGCCTGGACAAGAGTTTAAGCTGTATGGATGTTAGGAAACATCTCAGATGTTATTTAGAAAGAGCTAGCAAGATGTGAGGATCTGGAGAGAGAGCAGAACTGAAGATGATGCCCAGGTTATAAGCCTGAGCGACAGGCAGGATGTTGGTGTTGTCCATGGTGCTTAAGAAAGGAGGGATGAGGGAGGATGTAAGGGGAAAATTCAGGCCATGCTGAACGGAAGCTGATGTCTGGGCATCCTCAATGAGATATCAGACAAGCTGAGATTTTAGTTTGGACAGAAGGAGACAGGTCCATTGTTTGTATGGAGGGAGGGAGGGAGGGAGGGAGAGAGATCTGTGAATCATTCGAATAGAGATGGTAGTTCAATTTGTGTTTGCAGAGATTACCCACAAGACAAGCTGTCGAAGGAGAAGAGAAGGGAACCAAAGAGGGAGCCCTGAGGAACCTCCACAGAAGGTTGAAGTGGGGGATGAGGAGGATCCTCAGAATGACCCACCGAAGGAGCAATTTGAGAGAGAGGACGACAAGCAGGAAAGGACTGGAAGTCAACAGAGGATAAGATATCAATAAGCATGTGCTTGAAAGTTCCAAAGGTGACTGACAGGTCGAGAAAGAGAATGGAGTACTTGTTCCAAGTAAGAGGTTTATTAGAGGCATTGTCAAGGACTGCTTCAGTGGAGTTCACATGGCAGAAATGGATTGGAGATCATGACTTCCATTCATTGTATGGCTCTGCTACTAAATGCTGTGTCGACTAAGTCCCAAATCAAGCATGTAATGTTTTGCAGATTTAGGTACTGACGCTCATGTAGCTGCTTTGAATTTTCCTTTGCTTTCCGCTTTTTCTGCTGGTGCATGAACTTTTCTCTGAAGAGAATTTTGCTTTAATTTGACATCAATTTTTATATTGCACTCATCATCATGGTATTCAAGAACCTCTTGAAGAACATGCTTTGAGATCTGGTGGAAAGAATTTATCTTGCTATTTACGTATTTTAGATATGCATCTAGTAATCCTCCTGGCTACTGTGTCGTTCTGATGTCTGTCACGCAAAGGGAAGAAAGCAGCAAAGAGAAAAGTGGAATATCTAAATGATTCTGTCCTGCCTATGTATGTTCTTTTTGCCCTTTGCACATTCAGGTTAACATTTTCCTTGGGATGTGATGGGACTTGGCAGGAAGTCTCCTGGCCCTCCGGAGTATGTATGAGATGTCATCTCAGGCTTGATGTATTTTGGAATTTTCATAGCAACCCTGACCTTGTGAAATTTACAGTATTGGTCCTCTGCTGATTGTGTCCCCAACTCACATAGCCTGCTGGCCAAAGTTACAATATGGGGGCTAGGAACAGACAAACTGCACAGGGATACACAGTGTAATGGTTTCAAAGGTGGCTGTACTAGATCTTGTAAGACCATATTTCGGTTCCAAGGCGATCATAGTGTCTGGTGGGTGTAACACAGCTATGCATGCAGATGATTGCACAGAGGCCTTTCCTGCATCATATAATGATTAAAGCTATGGTTGTTAGTTGTACCTCAAGGTAGCTAAGAATCAGGCCCACTGATAAGGTTGTTCTTTAGGAAGTTATGTATTGTGAAGTGTTCTGGTGATTCATTCTGCCTTCTATGCACTGAATGTTGACTCCACACTGAATGCTCAGGTTTCTTACTGTTACCATTTCTCTCTGATGCTAGCAACATTAATTACATTCCAAAACACTTCTATTTTCAAGTATTTTCTTTGGAGCAGCAAGGGTACTCTGGCTCATGGAGGACAAAACAGTTCTATAGCCCGTTCTATAGCAGATTTGGTGCAGTCAGCAAGTTATCTGGTACTGAGTCTGACGTCCAGACTATTTTTAAGAACCTGTCTCCTATGGCTTGGGTGGCAACTCCAAAAGCAGACTTCAAAGAGAAACTATTGAACTCGAATTGATATGCAAACTAGATTGCGTTGCCTCCGGATTAAATCGAGATTTGGAATGGCTCGGCCATTATGTTAATTGAATCTATTTCCCTTAAGTTAACGATCCTCATTCACACCTGTGTGACCATCTTGTTTATCACTTCAAAAGTTTTTTCTTTCCCTGCTGTCATGGTTCCTCTCAACTAATTAGCCTCTTAAGATTGGTCTATACACCTGGACCTTATGTTTCTCTGACTGTATAAATATCTGTCTACAGTGTATTTCATTCCATGCAGCCGATGAAGTGGATATTAACCCACGAAAGCTTATGCTGAAATAAATTTGTTAGTCTCTAAGGTGCTACAAGTTTTTCTTTCTTATTTTCGTTTTAACAAATATAGTATTACATCTGATCTCTCATATTTCATATGATCCTTGGTGATAAATATATTTGGTGGGACTGCATACAGAATTTGCTGTGGACACACCTCGGATAATACGTCCGTAGCCTCCAGAGCCCCATGTTCTCATTCTGAATAAATATTTCCCTACACTCATTCTCTGGGCTGATAGAAACAGTTTATTTTAGACTTCAATCTCTCCTCTGGTTCTTAGATAAATATGCCTGAGCCTAACCTTGGGATTTGGTTTACAACAGACAATTAGAACTTCCCTCAAGGAACAAGCAGTCTGACTTGTTCTCAGTAACTCAAGAATAATTCAAGTCACGTAAAATGGAATTAGATCAGTATAAAGCTGGTGAGATCAGATTCAAACCCAGTCTATCCTGAGAAGAAAGTGAAATGTGTACAATTGGAGTTTTCCTTTCAGAGTGTATATTCTCATCTTGATTCATGTGAATTTTTTAAGTGCCTGAATTCTAATTAAAGCTAGTAGAAGTTATTCATGGAGATGAGACTATAAGTTCCAAAAACTCCAAATTTATTAGGGGTCCCCATTCAGGAGGAGGGCCTGGACTCTCAGAAACAAGATCTTCTACAGAATATTGCTAATACATTTGATTAATATATATTTACCTGGGGAGTATTCTGTCAGGCAGCTTGTGTGTTGGAATAGATACAGGCAACTTTTGCATTTGCCTTGCATAATCAAAGAGCCCTGGTAAATTATGGGAATAAAGCTGAGAAGCTTTACCTGGAAATTAAAAAACATAATGAAGCTTAATACACAAAACTTACAATTCTCAGGCATTTACATTAAAAATAGCAGAAAGACTTACCAGATATTGATAATAAGCAACTGTTCATTACATACAACCACGTACATCTTCGGGGAAATAGCTGAAAGAAAAAAAGAAAAAAAACCACAAAATTTACTAAACACAAAATGTTGTGTAGTACAATAAATCAGTTTATAAGTTAGTATCTGGATAGGCAATACAACATAATTAACATTGCTATAATTTCTGTAGTAGAAATTGGCCTTAGATAAGTTAAACATAGGATTTTCACAGATTTTAGAGTTAATGCACAGGATAAAGTCATAATACATACAACCTTTATATTTCTCTCTCTCACACACACACACGTATTGTATATGCATACTTTTAGTATGCTTTATAACTCACCCTTAATTCAGAGTTAAGGTTGACCTAAACTTTTTATATTTAAATTTCAAAATACACACCAGATTTAGTATGTAATACTCCTCTACTCGTTCAAAGAAAGTACCAAATGGGGTAACACCCAGTAAATGCATCTTCATTAAAATATAACATTTTTTTAAAGACTGACATTCCAAATCCTTTGAACCTATATATTAAGGCTGGGGGCTGAGAGAACCTCCCACTTCTGTGTGGTAACACATTTTGCCTCAATAATTAAGTAAACTGACTTCTAGTGTACCAGAAAGACCTTGCCAAAAAAAACCCACGATAGCTACAGCAAATCTGTCTTTGTGATCCTAAAGATCCAAATACTCTTACTGACCTCTAACAGGGTGGCCTGCCCATTAAGGGCCAGGAAGCCTGGGACTAGTCATCCTCATTCAATCAGCCCCCATCTATGCCATAATTAAGTACCCCAAGCCTAAGGAGGCAGGATCAATAGGGGTCAGGTGACTGCCTGATAATCATCTGGACCTCATAAAAGGGCTGAGAGCACTCGGAGACGGAGGGAGGAGCAAGCGGGGCTTCTATGGAAGGCCCTGACATAGGGTCTGGAGGACTCCAGGGAAGTAGCCTGGGATTCAGCCCTCTATTCCAGAGCAGAGAAAGACAACAGTAGCCCAGAGGCACTGGTCTGTGAGAGGGACTCAAAAGAAGCATCTCTATACCAGAGTGGAGAAACATAAGGGGAACCCAGAAGGCAGAGTGAAGAGGAGCCCAAGTGGGATGAAAGTGTTTTTTTGTTTGTTTGGATTCTGGCTACCCTGGAAGGGGATTGAACCCAGAGTGTGACCTTGCTGAAGAGCTCAGTTGTGTGAATCTCTGGGAGAGACAAAACCTGGGTCAGGGGAAATTAAAGCAGGGACCACTTGCAGCACAATGCTCAGTCAGAACGGGGTGCTAATGGGCAGGCACACCCTGCGAGACCTTCCAAAATCCCAGATACAGCCCCTTTACATCCATCTGATTCCAAAACACAAGATTCATTTTCAGTAGGGGTCTAACAAATTCATTTTTAATACATCAAGAAACAGGCCTAATGCCTCATCTGGAAATACTGAAAATATTTTATGAGACACCCCTCCCACTCAATGTCTGTAGAGTGATAGTGATTGATCTAAAGATATTACCCTAGAAGAGTTGATAAATTCTTCTAAGGGTATTTTAAATAAGGCTGTCTATTAGCTCCTGGAAAGTTATGTATTTCTGATCTCTGCTTTGTCCATTGGAGTAATGGCAAAGTATAATCAGAGAGATTAGCTTTTCTTTATCTTTTGCCTCAAATTTCTAGTCAGTAAGGCAAATGAAAGATGAGCTTTACTTTAGTTCAGGTCACAAGTATTAATTTTCTATAACTGTGTAAGTATATTCTCCATTGTGACTCTGTGCTTGGCTTTAAGTGTTAGACCAACACTGGGTTGTAGGTAGTATAGAAACCAAATGAAACAATTTACACCTGGAAAAATATCAGCCTGAACGGTGAAAGTCTGACAAGGTTATAAGTAGCTGAAACAGGTAATCTTAAGTGCTGCTGCAGCATGTATAGATGCACTAAAGAAAAGGAGATGTTATGTTATGCAGCACTAACCTTAATTGCTGAAAAATGACAAGGACTTTATTTTCAAAATTCAAAACAAACATACCTGTTCCATTGATGTTTCATGAAGTTCATTGAGATTCAGGGTGTAAATACCTTCCTCTGCACCAAATATCAAGTATTGATCTGTAAAGGGAGAGAGAAATTAACATCAACAAATCTGGAGTTAAGGAAAGTGAAAATTATATGAACATGGAGCTGGTTTAGCAAAGCGGTGTTTCACTATGATTAACAGAGGCACTCACATTCATCAAAAGCAAGCAATCTACTTTGTTTAAGTTTCCTTAGATCAGGAAATAGTAGGAAGCAGCAGTAGCTTTAAATTTAAAAAAAACCAAAAAAACAAGAAGCAGAGGGAGTCCTCTTATTTTAGTTCAAAATACTGGCCATAAGAATTACTGCTGGAAGAACCTATATGAATATAATTTATTTAAATTCCTGCTATAAAGATGAAGCTCAACTCACATTAACATATTTTACTTAACAGTTCTAGGAGTCTTTCTGCAGGACCCATAACCACTTCCTAGGGTGTTTATCAATGATGGTACTATCATATTACAGCAGCTCTTCTTTGGGGGGGGCCCATCAGTTTCTGCAAAATTTAAGATAATTCCACATCTAACCCTCATGGTTACTAAGGCAACCTTCTGAATGTTAGCCACCACAGCATTTTCCTTCTGAGTTTCCAAACAAGACAGAGTTAAAACCATTGTTTGCTGAGAAGTTGGAATTGTCTTATCTAAATGAGGTGTCAACTCCAAAGACTGCTTTTGATCATTTAAATTTCAGAAAAGTATTTTTCTGCTAGTCATTTTAGTAGTAGCAGCTTGCTAGAGTTTGACCTCGTAGCATAGATCACTTCATCCCACACTGAAATATATTTACCTACGATGGGAATGGTGGCAGCCTCTCTCTCTGCGCACAACAGATTTGAGAAGTTAAGTGAACAATAATATATCCAGTTAAACTACAGGGGGAACTGAGGATGTCAGGAGGTGTCTATTTGACCAGGACATTAGGGGTAACAGCATTACCTCCTAACCTGGGATTTTTGATTCCCAGAAGCAGAGAGTTTTTTATACCTCAACCAAAAGAATACATGTACCTCACTTTCATCTGTATGGTAAACTTATTTTATGTAACTAACAAGTTGCAATCTACATCACATACCTTAAAAATAAAGGGAATTTACTTTTTTTTTTTTTTTTAATCAATGGTTGATTTGTGTTTAAGCAATCCAATAAAGAGAAAATTCCTATATACACAAGTGACACTTTTATAAAGAACTCTCTTGATATCTAAACTGGATAGATTATATTCTTAAAACCTTCAGGAGAGAATAAATAGTATGAAAATACATAATGTACTACCTCTTGTATCTGGATTAATCCACGATGTTGCACAATGAATTTTTAATGGACACCCATTGAAAACCTTTGAAAAGCAAGCACCCATCTGTGAAAGTAAAATATAAGCCACTTAGAACAGTGAATCTGATACTTTACATCAACAAGTATTAGGAAAATTTCTAATTATGTATTTCAAATGGCACCGTTTTTGCCTTATTGAAGGGGTAAAAGAGTTAGGGACCAGTTTATTTAATTTTTTCTATTGGAATGATTTCATCCCCATAAAACATGCCAGAGAAAGGGAATCAGTTTGTGGCTATGGAACAGAAAGAAAAGTTCTCTCTCCATGCGTGCATACACACACACACACACACACACACACACACACAAATCACCACTCACATTTTTATTTCAAGAACTTTCTTAAAACTCAATCTGTTTTGAAATGCAAATCTTAAACGATAGGTGTTGTTAATGATATTGGCTTTCAAACATTTTACTTTAAAAAAATTGTTGAGACAACTATCTAAACCAGTTGTTCAATTAGACTTTTTTTTTAAACAGATATAGAACTTCACTGAATATTCAAATTTGATTTTTTTTTTGATTTAATACAAAAAGCATTTCTATACTGTATTCAAAATTACTTTGAATGGCCCAGTATTATATACTTACATGCACTTTAGGTGTGGGTGGAAGGCCATTACTAATTGGTTTCTAGAAAAAATATTGTAAACTTAGATTCTTTTAATAGCTATACACATTTCACTAAAAACAAAATTAGTGTACAGATTAAACATTAAAATATCTTTGCTGAACAGTCAGACATAGTACATAAGTAACTTAGTAGTTGTGAGTACAACTATATTAGATGAAACTGACAAGCCAATATTTATTCATATATCTGCATAAAAGACACCCACCAGTGGCAAACTCCATGCAAATTGTTAAACACAATAAATATAGACATGCTGTACATTTTCAAATTTAACACTGCACTCATTTAATGAGATGCACTAAATAACTACAGGAATACCCCAGTTTTTATAGAATTTGGTATGTGACCTTGCTAACCTTCCTTGTCTGTTGATGCTTCCAACTCAGCCACCTCCTACAGAGGAATTACTGTTCTAGTGAAATTCATCTATTATGATTCTTTAATATCAATATCCCATAGCTTAACTTTTACATCATTTATTATATAATAAAATTTTCAAATTAGAGATGTGAAAGAACACGAGTGTCGTCATCTAAGATTACAAATCTTATATGAGCCTTAGGGCTGGTCTACACTAACCCCATAATTCGAACTAAGATACGCAACTTCAGCTACGTGAATAACGTAGCTGAAGTCGAACTATCTTAGTTCGAATGAAAAAGCACTTACCCGGGGTCCACACGCGGCGCGCAGGCTCCCCCGTCGACTCCGCCTACTCCGTTCGTCGAGCTGGATTACCAGCGTCGACGGCGGAGCACTTCCTGGTTCGATTTATCGCGTCTAGACAAGACGCGATAAATCGAACCCAGAACATCGATCCCGCGCCTCCGACCGGACGCATAAGTATAGACGTACCCTTAGTATTATAATTAGCTGTTCAACATTCCAAACAGTTGTTTAATATAAATCCTGCTTTATTAAATTATGTTTCAGCATTCCACACATTGTTTATTCTATACCAAAACCATTTCATAAGCATCAAGAATACTTCTTTCTTTCAGTGCAGAGATATTTCAACCGACAACTATCTCCTTTTTAAAACTGTAAGCTGCTTCAACTACAAAACTTGAAAGGGACACAGTCAGATGCAAGTCTAGATGCTTTCAAAAGATGAGTTACAAGTAGTTTCAGGAGCTATACTTATCTGATTTTCCCCACCAATATTTATGGTTTTAAAACTCTTTAAAATATGTTCTCCCTCTCCTCCCCCACTCTCCCAAAAAACTGACTAATGGCAACATTTTCCAGAAGCAGCCCCTGATTTTAGGGCACAAATTGAGACATCGTGAATCTGACTTTCACAGATGCTGAACACTCATCTCCCATTAGCGTCAACTGGCGTCAGAACTGGGTGCTGAGCCAGTTTGAAAATCAAGCCCAAAGTCTCAAGTTAGGACGCAGAAACTGACGCACCCAAAAATCAGTGGCCACTTCTGAAAATTTGATCTAAATGAGGACACAGGAGAAATAATGAAATTGACTATTGCACACTAAAAGCTGTAAAAATGCACAACAGCAAACTAAAAAAAAAGTAGTATTTTTCCTCCCAGACTTCTTTCCCCAAATTTCCCCTCTTCTGCTGTCCTCATCCATCATCTTTCTTTTTCTTGTCTCCTATGTTTTCTTTCTCCTGGCCCTGTTCCTCATAACTCCGCTTCTCCTATATCTCTTCTTCCGTGTCTGCCATGCCTCATCCCTTTTCTCCCATAGCAAGAGGGGAAATCGAGGAAAAGACCAAGAAGTTCCCTTGCAAGGCCACTCAGCAGCTGCTACTACACTGCTCACTAGCTTGGTTCCCTCCCTAGCTGGCAATTTGTTGTGATAAAGGCTGCCAGTACTGGAAAGGGACCTGGGCAGGCAAGGAAATAAGCAGAATCTCAGAACAACATTACAAGGGGACTACAAAAAGGGATGTAAGGCTGAAGACTGAAATATTTTTTACTCTCTTATTTAAGTAAGTCCATAGTGACCATCTTTGTGTGGGTGTGGAGGAAGCTTTCAGGGATCTTTTTCTCCCAATGACAGCATTAGGCACACACCAGTATCGACTCCTAGTGTTTATTTTGTGCTGGTAAACACTCTGAATACAAGCAAAATGTTGAACAGACTCACTTGCTCTGAGCTGCATGGACAGAGCAGTAGAATCAATATAAGGTGCTTCCCATGGGCAAATCCTGGGTCCGTTTGTCTAAAAATCCTTGGAAAATACAGGAAAGCACAGAAAATCTGTGACAGTTGACAACTAGTCTGCTGTAGTGGCTCAAAGGGAGAGAAGGGGTCTCAGTAAGCTGGAGACCAAACCACACAGGACTTAAGTGAAAATGAACAGAGTTAAACCTGAAAGCAAACAGGATGCTAAGAGAACTATATATGTCAATAATGTAAAAGTTGTGCATATACAGTATTTTAATTTGAACGGTACATTGTGTTACTGAGTTCTTGTTGGACATCAGTTTTGTAGTTTGTAATTAAAGATTTTATTCTGTAGGCCTGAGAGCCTCAGAAGCGGATTAATTGCTAAGGGGTAAAATCACACTGTTATAGATAGAAGCTTTCAAAATGGAATTAGGTCCAAGTATGCCAAAATACATAAAGGCGCACAACTTTAAAATCATATTGTTTAATCAATTTTTTAAAAACGTATATTTGTTTCTAACATCACTCTAGATTTTTGTCTTCGCTACTGTTACCTCAAGTTATAATGTGAGTCCTGTTCATGTACAAACACCCTTAACTCAGGTGTGGTGGTGGCAGGCCCACCCAGGGGTATAGAATCAAGCTGGAGTTAGCACAACTTGTCAGCTGCTAACAGAACCACTCTGCAGCAGGGACAGAATTAGCTCTGCTTGCATCCTGCTAGTGCTCCAATGCCCTCCTGCAATTCCTCCCCATGGCCCAGAAGGGACAGACAAGTTCTTCCACAATTCGCTGGGAAACAATTAACACAGCAGCTCAGCTTACTGCTGAGCAAAGAACCCTGGGAATTTCCCAAGAACAAGCAATTGCAGAGCCAGTATGGACATAGCATGTACTGTGTTATTTTGCACTGTGGCCACTCTCACTCGAGCGAGGCTACCTTGCAAGGAGTAAATTGAGTACTGATAACCTAAGTAAACTCTGCAGTGAAGACAAACCCTTTAAAATTTAGGACTAAAAATCTGTCAGCGACAATAAAAACCTCAAGAGCTCCAAGCTCACGCTCCATCCTGATTCCTCACTGGTAACTCCTGCATATCTTCAAATTCTCTCCCCACCTACTGTTGCATCCTTCCTGTTCCTTCTTTAACTCCATCCCCAGTATGGCCAAGTCAACTTCCCCACCCTAAAATGCCTTCTCTGCTGGATCTGGTGCTGCCACTTCTCTTGTACTGAATAACTGCTCATACCGAGGTGTCACATATCAGTTTAGCCTCAGTAAACAGACACTTTGATTTTAAAAACTTTTCCCCAGAAGATCCACTTTATTTACTGTAGATGTGGGTTTATTATATCCCTGTTAAGAACAATTCTCTCCACTGTCAAGCAGCAGTTAAACTGCAACCCAAAGCTAACTAGTATGGGGAGAAAAATGCTATGACTATATATGACCTTAATTGAGCAATATGATCCTCAATAGCCCCAACAAACTGCAGAGGATTTATGCAGCTATTTCTTCTTAACTCTAATACAGTTTATATATAGCCCTAGATGTAGACAGCCCTGGATGTTGAATAACTAATGGAAATTACCCAAGGCAATCCTTGGCACATTGATAGGAAGACAGAATTAAGGATTTGCATGTATTTGGAAACCCATATCTGCTACGCTGCAATGAAATCTGCTTCTAGCAGGCAGTCTTTCAGAAAGTACAACAGAACCTTGCTAATCCACATCATTTTATAATCCACACAAAAAACTCCCCATCTCGCAGCAAAGAGTTTATACCAGACAGTGTTGCAGTGAAATGTTGAATTCCTAAATTTATTATTTTTACACGTTAAGTATCAAATAATTAAAGGCTAAATTGCAATTATCTATGTAAATTAAACTACATTTTGCATTACATTTTCCTTGGTTTCCCAATCTTTTTTGTTTTCATACCCACTAGTCAGTAAAATTCATTAATCTACACGCTCTCTCCTCATCATTAATATGAATTATTGAGGTTCTACTGTACTGTATAGATAGGACACATCACTAAGGTTTCACACAGAGACACAAATCTTGAATGCACAATATTTATTACTTGTAATAAATGACAGCTCCTAGTAGCATTTAAAAATAAAATTGATATTAATGTTGACAGCTTAAATTTAGATTAAAAACTGTAGCATGATTAAACAGTTTAGCCAAAATGTTTTAGACTCGTAAGACAAAATCCATTCAACAGATATCAAAACCCGAATATATGAAACAAATCAATAATCATAGAAATGTAGGACTGGAAGGGACCTTGATAGGTCATCTAGTCCAGTCACCTACACTGAAGCAAGACTAAGTATTACCTAGACCATCCCTGACAGGTGTTTGTCTAACCTGTTCTTAAAAGCCTCCAATGACAGCGAGTGCAAAGCCTCCCTAGGTAATTTGTTTTAGTGCTTAACTACACCGACAGGAAGTTTTTTCTAATGGCTAACACCTAAATCTCCCTTGGTGCAATTAAAGCCCATTACTTCTTGTCCTGTCCTCAGTGGTTAAGGAGAACAATTTATCACCCTCCTCTTTATAACAACCTTTTTTATACTTGAAGACTGTTATGTTCCCCCCTCAGTCTTCTCTACTCCAGAGTAAATAAATCCAATGTTTTCAATCTTTTCTCATAGATCATGTTTTCTAGCCCTTTAATCATTGTTATTGCTTTCCTCTGGTCTTTCTCCAATTTGTTCACATCTTTCCTGAAACGTGGTGTCCAGAACTGGACACAGTACTACAGTTGAGGCCTTATCAGTGCTGAGTAAAGTGGAAGAATTACTTCTCGCGTTTTGCTTACAAGACTCCTGCTAATAGATTGCAGAATGATGTTTGCTTTTTTTGCAACAGTATTACATTGTTGATCCATGTTTAGTTTGTGATCCACTACTACCCCTTGATCTTTTTCTACAGTACTCCTTCCTAGGCAGTCATTTCCCATTTTGTATTTGTGCAACTGATTATTCCTTCTTAAGTGTAGTATTTTGCATTTGTTCTTATTGAATTTCATCCTATTTATTCAGACCATTTCTCCAGTTTGTCCAGATCCTGTTGAATTCTAAATTCTGTCTTCCAAAGTACTTGCAACCCCTCCCAGCTTGGTATCGTCCACAAATTTTATGAGCATACTCTCTATGGCACCATCCAAATAATTTAAGATACTGAATAGAACCGGACTCAGGACACATGCCTACAAGGAACCCACTTGATATGCCCTTCCAGCTTGATTGTGAACCATTAATAACCACTCTCTGAGAATGGTTTTCTAGCCAGTTGGGCACCCACCTTATTGGAGGCTCATCTAGGCTATATTTCTCAACTTTGTTTATAAGGTCATGTGAGACAGTATCAAAAGCCTTACTAAAGTCAAGATACATTACATCTATTGCTTCCCCCCTATCCACAAGGCTTGTTACCCTGTCAAAGAAGGATATTAGGTTGCTTTGACACGATTAGTTCTTGACAAATTCATGTTGACTGTTATGACCTTATTTTCTTCTGAGTGCTTACAAAATAGAAAGTTTGATTATTTGCTCCACTATCTTTCCGGGTACCGAAGTTAAGCTGACTGTTCTATAATTCCCTGGTTTGTCCTTATTCCCCTTTTTATAGATAGGTACTATATTAGCCCCTTTCGGTCCTCTGGGATCTCTTCCGTCCTCCATGAGTTCTCAAAGATAACTGCTAATGGCTCAAAGATCTTTTCAGCCAGTTCCTTAAGTACTCTGGGATGTATTTCATCAGGCCCTGCTGACTTGAAGACATCTAACTTGTCTAAATAATTCTTAACCTGTTCTTTTCCTACTTTAGCCTCAGATCCTATCCGCATTTACACTGATGTTCACTATGTTAGTCGTCCAGTCACTGCTAACTTTTTTGGAGAAAGCTGAAACAAAAACGGTATTTAACACTTCTGCCATTGCTGCATTTTCTATTATTGTCTTTCCCTCATTATGTAATGGGTCTACCCAGTCCTTGGTCTTCAATAAAACTACGTGCAAGTCAATCTAAAGGAGTTTTTTTTTTTTTTTGTTAAACAGAGTATAAAAATAGATTTGAAATAATTACCTACCAGTATTTCCTTCTTTTCTTTCCTTGAAAAATTAGTGTCTCTATTTTCATTTCGCTGTTGATGTGGAGAGCCCTCTCTGTCGCCATTTAAATGTAAAGAGCTCACTCCATTACCTTTCAAAAGAAACATTTAAAGTTACAAAAACATTTTCTCTACATTCAACTTAAAGTGTAATTGTCTACAGACATGTATTTGATGGGTCAAATTCTCTGTGGGCATTAACTCCATTGTCTTCAATGGAGTTACACCAGCAAAAAAATTGGCCCATTATAATAGGAAAAGTAGTTGAAAGGATTGAAATGATTACAAGCCCCTAAACAAGGATCAATAAAACTTCTAAAGGTTTTCAGTATGAGATAGTATGAAACAGAGTCTTGTATTTACAGCACGTGAGAGAGGATATTCACAGATTTAGATTTTCACACTTTTCCCCAGAGAACAGATTTTCCCTTTGCAAACATGGCTGCCATTCTCAGCCCAGCTCAGCCCAGTCCATGTAGCTGCTTCAAAGCAAAATCAGGAGTTGCAAACGCTCATTCTCTGAAAAGAGAAGCTTATCACATGTACAGGATACCCCCTGCTAGAACGCGCGTCAACATAACACGAATTCGGTATTGGCGTGGGGGGCGACCATGGATCCCAAAATAAATTATTTACATTGGGATCCATGGTAACGCCCCCCGCCCTCCCGTTAACGCGGTACCGCGCTTGGCTCCCAAACCCCGTGTTCTAGCGAGGGTGCGGTGTATATCTTTCTCAAATGTAAAAGGTTAAATAAATTAGGTATTTTTTCTTTTCTGTTAATTAACAAAATAATTATATAGCCACAGAACTTTCCTCCCCCACCCCAACTCTCTGCCTATGTATAAACCTCTGACTTAATACCATCTACTTTTTAAGCTAAAGGAGCCTGAAAAATCATGAGTCTCAAGAATGTGAATTTTTAAAAGGTCAAATTTTAACTGATTAGAACTCAGGCTAATTAACAGATTTACTTGAATATCCTCAGTAAATTTAGTTTTCCTCAGGTTATATGCTGAACATTTGGGGCATATAGACTGTTTTTCCTACAAAATAAAGGGTGGACTCCCACTTCAAGTGCAAAATTCACTCCAGCCTTACCTAAGGAGTGACCATGGTGCTGCCATTTTTTAATATATATGGAGCCCTGCGCCGTACTGGAGCAATTGGGGATTGGTCCTGCTTTGAGCAGGGGGTTGGACTAGATGACCTCCTGAGGTCCTTTCCAACCCTGATATTCTATGATTCTATGAATTGCTACCCGGTGACCCGGATCCACTGGGGTGGCGACTCAGTGCCTGGCGATAATCACGGTCGCGTCTAGGGGAGGACCGTCCCGAGCGGGACATGCGCCTCCATGGTGACCTCGGTGAACGGCAGCGCTTGGCGGATCTGTGCCAGGAGACCAGCAATCCACTCCTCACGCTTTGAGACCGGTACTGGGATGAGAAGCGGGACCTAGAGGTATCGCAGGCTGGGAGCATCTCCCCAAATATGGTGACACCCATCTTCGATCGTTCCTGGAACATGGTCTGCGCCAGGTAACTGGTGAGGTCTGCCTCGAATCCCGCTGCCAATGCCCAAGGTCCGGTGGCCGTAGAGGGCTCCAATGTGTCTGCCTCCCTAGCTCCGAGGCATGACAGCTTTGAGCGGGTGAACGATGGCAGGACATCCCTCGTGACGGGGAGCGGTACTGTTGGGGTGAGGGTGGACGGAAAGGTCCCAAGGCAGGCTTACCCAGAGGTCTGGGCACTGCTGGGGCTGGTGTGGGCGGCACCGGGAGCGTCAGGATCTCCTGCACGACCTGGAGCGCTTCAGGCGTCGATGGCCTGCCTCTGTGTCCGGGCTTCCAGGCAAGAAACGGGGTGGGCTGCATCGCTTGACATGAGCTGAGTCCTGACTTCCCGATGGGGGAGCTCGCCCCAGGCCTGTCCTTCCCCTTGCCGGAGTGAGCACCAACTCCATCAGGAGCGCTTTGAGTCTGATCTCAAGCTCTTTTTTAGTCCCAGGTTTAAAAGACTTGCAGATTTGACACTTATCACTTATGTCCCCTTCACCGAGGAACCTGAGACAACTACTATGTGGGTCGCTCACAGGCATGGGCCGTTTGCAGCAATCACAGGGCTTAAAGCCTGGGGCATGCCCCATCCCCCGGCTAAGTCCCCAATGGGACTAACAAAACTCTAACTGCTGCTAAGGGCTAACTAACTCAACTACTAACTACGTACACTAACTTTACAAGAACTCTAGTTCGTACGAACGAAGCCTAAGCAACACTAGTAAGAGCGGCGAACAGTCTGTGCACTGTCACTGGCAGCAAGAAGGAACTGAGGGTGGGGGGAGCCGACGGCACCTCTTTTTTCGCGTCATGCGGGCATCACTCCAGAGGGCGCCAGAGACGCTCCCCTATGGATACTGCGGAGGGAAAACCTTCCGACACCACTGCATGCGGCGAGCGCACACACCTAATGTGGAATGGACATGAGCAAGCACTCGAAGAACTAAATATTACCGAAAGACATTTCAACCACAATTTGTAATTTGATACCATGTCTTTTACACTTATAAACACAACACCGTATACTGATTAAATCCACCCCAATCCTATATTAATCATCAAAACATGTGAACATAGAACCAATAGACACAGTCAGAGTAAAGGCTGCATGTTGGTGGTTTAGCATGAGGATAGACAAAAATGTGCTTTTGTGGATAGAGGAAGGCATGTAGTTGTAGTTAAGAAGAGGAAATAATAAGTGGAGTGTAGATGGAGGTTGAACAGTTGCTTATTCCCTTGGATTTTTTGTGCGTGTTGGTGGGAGATGTTAACTCAATGTTAATAATTTCTTTATGCAGCCTTACTGTGTGTTTCTAACAGCTAAATGTTTAAACGTATTACATAAAGGTATAATGTAACCGTAAGGGCACAGTGGAAACAGTAAGATGCACTACAAACCCAGAATGAGCCTGATGCTGCATATGTTTAATATTGCCTTCAACTCCATACCAAACAATGCTTACAAACAAATAGGCAGGAAGCACAATTAACTGCTATATAATTACTGAAACCAATTCATTTGTTTATTTGTGAACCTTTGAAGCCCAGTTCTACTCTTAGGTATGTCCACACAACTCCAACTGACTTCAATGGGAGTTTGCACAGCAGGGCAGAATTTGACACTTAGGTCTATGAAAACATACAATGCTGCCTGCCCACTGTTACACAGTTTCAGCATATTTCACCTTGAGTATGTTGCTTAAGGATCCAATCATGTCCCCACTGACATCAAGAGGAATTTTGTCAATGACTACAATGGGAGGTGTATTTGGCCCAGGTAAGTTGTAGCGTACATTTTTATTGCAACTGGTTTTCCTGTACTATTTTTGCTACTTGCCCATAAAAATACACATTACCACAGGATGAATCATGTGCACGTGTCTAAGGATGTAGAAATAACCTGAATTACATGCTTGGTGTCACTTGTATTACCTATAGGATTAGGCTTTGGGGGAGGCAACCGAGGAGGGGGTGGTCTAGGTGGAACTTGTGATGTTGACTTTGCTGGACTGTCTGAAACAGGGCATCTCTTGATTGTTCCTTGATTATCATCTTCAGAAGAATGACCTTCCTGTGGCATGTAGATGGATTTTGGCTGAAAAATAAATATAATGATATTAATGAACAATACAAACAAAGTAATTTTTCTAGGTAGGCATTTATACCACACTCATCATGGTGATACTGTACCAGAGTTCTGCATCGTACGTATCCCATGAGTGTACTGATAAAGAAAACTGTCTGCTCCGCTAAGCAAAACAATGTTTACTGCAGAAAAATGCTTAGCAATAAAAACAGTTTCTTGTACTAACAGAAAACTCAAATTATTACGTAGTGCACTGAAATCCTGATTGGGCTGCTGAAACGTCACTACTCATGTCAGGCTCTGCATTCTAAGTGGTCAGGCCTGGTGGTTGGAGCAGTGGTCATAGCTGGACATAGGGTCAAGGCCGGGCCCAGGGTATCACTGATACCAGGGTCCGGGGACAGGCTGTGGGTCAGAGTCTGTGGACAAGCAAAATCATGATCCCCATCAGAAACAGGCCAACAATCAAAGCCAGTCTGGAGTCAGTCAAGAGGCGGGTGCAGAGCTGGAAGAGAGGCGGGGTAGGGCGCGGACAAGGCTGAAGCGGGCTGGAACAAGGCTCAGGCAAGGCTGGGGCAAGAACAGGAACTAGATCAAGAGCAGGCTGGAAGACTAGGGAGCTACGGGTATGTCTACACTACCCACGTTACAGTGCAGCCGCGCTGTGATGTGGGCAGTGTAGGCATGCTTCAGCACCAGGGGAGAGCTCTCCTGGCAATAAAAAATAACCACCCGAATGAGCGGTGGTAGCTTTATCGCCAGGAGCAGCACTGTCTATACTGGCGCTTTTCAGCGCTAAAACTTTTGTCGCTCGGGGGGGTGTTTTTTCACGCCCCTGAATGACAAAAGTTTTAGGGCTGAAAGTGGCAGACAAGGCCTAAGACTGCGAGGCAGCAGGCGGGTTCCTGGAAAAGTAGTGCTGTTCCACAGACTAACTTGCAGCTCTGACAGGGTCAGTGAAATACCTGTGCCTGGGGGGGTCATGTGACCGGGTCCCTGCTCAGGGATAGGCTGCGCAGCATTCTTGAGGGCTGAGTCACTGCAGGATCTGCTTATGGGATGAATCCGCGCAGCTGAGTTGCTGCAGCATGCCTGGGCTATAAGACTCTGCAGCAGGCTCTGTTGGAGGAGTGAGTCATGGCACCTATTGAGGCTCTGGGGGATCTAAAGGCAGCCATAACTGGCAAGGTCAGGTTGTGCTAGTTGCAAGGCTCGCAAAGGTCCCAGTTGTAAAATGGAAAGGTACAGCACTACCTGCCGAGGAAGGGAGCAATCGCAAATGTAACAGCAGACTCATTAGGCTAGAACCCACTGGAGCTAGGAACCCCATGGGCCCCCTGAGCTGCAGAACTGGCTGGGCCAATGGGGCAGAGAAACACTAGGCTCTGGGAGCCTGTGACTTCATCGAGCCCAAGGAGAGGGCTGATGCCCATGCTATTCTAGGGCCAGAATCTGCAGACTGAGGAAATAAAAATGAGATCCATCAGAAGAGTATGAAAGGAAAAAAGCCTGTAAAGCAGAAAACAGCAGAGGCAGACAGCACAAGTGTAGACTGCAGCTTTTAGCTGCAGATATATGGTTGCAAGAGACTGGGCAAGATGGCATCTAACAGACTCAAAGGGCAAAGTTTTGATGCCAAAACACAGGCTTCCTATAGGCCTGTCTGCACAGCTAAAAGCAAGCATGGTTAACCGACCCAGAATTGGTGAATAGACACACTCAGAATAAGATATAGGGTTTTTTTTAGCACCTTTCAATTTATTTTGAATGTACAACAAAATTGTAGATCAACAGTGTTCGTGTAAGTGACAGAATTTGAGATCTGATCTGTGCACGCAACCATTTAAGTATCCCATCATTGCATCTGAACTTAGTAGTCAGACTCTTGCTGTGGTGGCCCCTGTGGTGGGAATTCCTGCCTCCCCAGCCCCAAATCCTTCAAATACGTAACCTAATCCCTCCCTAAATATTAATGGTACAATCAAACACACCATTTCTGTAGTGCTGAATACCACAGATTATATTATACACATTTTCCCAAATTAGAGATATTTGAAAGGTCAAATCTCACCTTGATAAATTTGGGACCAAAGGAAGTTTTGAGTAAAGTTTTCAAAAGTGCTTAAGTCAATGAGACTCCCAAGTCATTTAGGCACTTATGAATTAAAAAAAAAAATTTTTTTTTAGCATATTTCTCCCCCTATGTAATACAGTGGAAAAACCTGCTTACCTTCGGTGGTAAAGGAGGTGGCACTTTAGGTTTAATTGTAGCGCTACAAAGAAAATAAGTACAGATCATTTAGAAGTTATCCAGATACAGATCTCTGACACATCCTCACAATGCTTTATTCTTGATAAAGTCATGTAGGTTTTATTTGTATATTTTAAAACACTATACAAATAATTGAAACATCCTGAGCTTTTTGATCAATACCACTGTTATTTCTAAATACTTACACTATGTATATTTTCAGTGTTGCTCCCTCCTTTGCCCCAGATACAAGCAGGAGGAACCCAAGTGCCCCCAGAGACCTCCCCTGAAGTCATGAGTGACTATTTTGAAATGCTCAGCTGTTGAGGCTATATGGACTTGTGCAGGAGAAAAGAGGAGAGATTCTTAACAGAGATGCAGAGAGGACACAGCGTGAGTCTAGCATGTGTTGAAAGAAAGAGGAGGAAATTTAATACTTAAGTGGGGAATACAGGATATTAGTTGGATTTACTAAAAAAGTATTGATGGTAGTGTGGAATTCTGATGATTTTATAGAATTACGATGGGGTGGTGAGGTGTGTGGCAAGTGACCACACCTGGGGACTCTACATAGCTGTGCAGTGGCTGAGGACAGCACACACCTACTAAATGGGTGCTCATCTCATACTGGCCTATCAGGAAGACTTTTCAAACTCCACATTGCTGACCCTGAGGCTACTGAATGGCTAAAGCATGTGATGCCTACCTAAGTTCTTTTGATAAGTTTCTTTTTTTTAAAAAAAAACTTGTACATCTTGACAAATTGGAGAATTGGTCTGAAATCAACAAGATGAAATTCACTGAAGTACAAAGTACTACACTTAGAAGGGAAAAATCAAATGCACAACTACAACATGGGGAATAACTGGCTAGGTGGTAGTCCTGCTAAAAGGGATCTGGGAGTTGTAGTGGATTGCAAATTGAATACGAGTCAACAACGTGATGTAGTTGCAAAAAAGGCTAATATTCTGGGGTGTATTAACAGGAGTGTCATTTAAGACGGGGAGGCAATTATCCTGCTCTATTAGGCACTAGCGAGGCCTCACCTGGAGTACTGTGTCCAATTCTTGGGGCTACACTTTAGGAAAGGGGTGGACAAATTACAGAGAGTCCAAGGGAGAGCAACAAAAATGTTAAAAGGTTTAGGAAAGCTTTTTGAGGTTGAGGAGGGGTTAAAAAACTTGGGCATGTTTAGCCTTGAGAAAAGAGACTGATAACCGTCTTCAAAGACTAAGGGCTGTTATACAGAGGACTGATCAATTGTTCTCCATGTTCACTAAAGATAGGATAAGAAGTAATGAGTTCAATCTGCAGCAAAGGGAGATTTAGGTTAGATATTAAGAAAAACTTTCTAACTCTCAGGGCAGGTAAGCTCTGGAACAGGCTTCCAAGGGAGACTGTAGAATCCCCATCACTGGAGGTTTTTAAGAACGGGTTAGACAAACACCTGTCAGGGATGGTCTAGATTTACTTGGTCATGCTTTAGCACAAGAGGCTGGATGTGATGACTTTTCGAGGTCCCTTCCAGCCATACATTTTTATTATTCTACCATTCTGTGGTCTCTGTTTTAATCTATTTTATGTTTTGTATTTTGAACTTTTCTCCAAACTTTACTGTGCCACCCGTGCATTTGCAAATAATTATGATGAAAGCGGCAAACATCATTCCTTGGATGGCTCATGGACCTGACCACTGGATTCTTCGTATCAACCATCTGCTTTCAATAGCATGCTGAAATCTTTCAATAGTATGCTGAAATCTGCTCACAGCATACTATTAACCTACTATTCGGTAATGTGATCAGTAATATCTTCATATTTTCTTTTTCCTTGCAGAATTCTATGTGGACCTGAGTTCACACAAAGCAATTATTCAACAGCTTGGTCTTGGAGAAAAATATATCAGCATAAAATGAAAAGCTATTTCAAGCTTTTTTCCCAGCACTGTGTTGTAAAAGATTTGCTGTATTTCTGGTCTTGCATTCCTACACTCTTGTACAGCCTGTTCTGTTAAAAATAGTATTTTTCTTATCTTTTGGAAGTATAAAATATTTAGTGTGAACAATTTTGAGAATGCAGCCCTGAAATCTTGAATTCTTGCACAGAGTTTTAACTGCTTTTGGATTATGCTGCTCCAAAAAAAGGGTTAAGAAAATATCCAAGAAGTGAGAACTTTTTTGGAACACTCTTCTCTTCCCTTGCCTGGTTTCCCTAAGAGTTTCCAGAGAAGTTCTATCCCAGCATAAGATCAGGTTGATTTTGGTTTGGAGAAAGGGAGTTGGAAGAGGAGTTCAGAATCCAGTTTATACTAGGAACCTTGTTTCATCTTTAACAATGAAAGTAACTACCGTCTCTCTCATTTACCCTCACTCAAATCCTCTGCATCATATATCGAAGTTAAAATCTTGAAAATTTTCCTTTACATCCTTCTCTGCATCTCAGGCAGACATCACAGGATGCTGTGTCATTGCTGGGAGATAGCTAATCCAACACCTTTGATCTATCAACACTGGTTGCATGGAGGCTACTGGCCTGGATTGTCAGTGGCATCAACAGCATGGCTAATACAAAGTATCAGAACTGAAGGCATGGGGTATGGATCCTGGGTAGCGGTGCATACAGAGCTCCTGCAGCCTTGAGGGGTCCAGGCAGCATCAGCATCGGGACACCGCTTTGATGCACTTGAGTTGATGCAAAAAACTTCAACACAGACAAAGTGATATGATTGAAGGAAGACACTATTCACCAGAGTATCCGGGCACTCACGATATAAGACCTATGAATCTTTCCTATCTTCAGGATTGTGGATTGCATCAACTTGAATGTGGCTATGGTAGGTTGACACTTTGGTTGCTTCCAGGAATCGAGGGCAAAAGTGGTTGCATGTCAAGTGCCAAGTGCATTCTTCTACAATGACTTGGTCTTGTGGAATTTGTGTGAAATAACAGAAGTGCTGAGCCGCCAGAAGTGAGTGCTCCCCACCATCCAGCACCCCGAGCTCCTCCTGTGCCTCAACTCCCTGCCCCAAGCCCCCTCCCTGAGCCAAACTCCCTCCCAGAGCGCACCCCGCAGCCCCTTCCACACCCCAGACCCCTGCCAGCCTCGCACCAATCACACTATAAACTGGACTTTCAGTGCAGATCAGAAATGCTGGTTTATAGAGCTTGCCAGTTGGTGAAGTGCCGGATAAAAGAGCTTTTACTGTAGATAAGTTAATGGAGGATAGGTCCATCGATAGCTATAGCCAAGATGGTCAGGAATGCAAACCCCATGCTCTGAGCATCCTAAGCCTGACTTCCAGAAGCTGTGAGTGGATGATGGGATGGATCATGTGATAACTGCTCTGTTGTGTTCATTCCCTCTGATGCATCTGGCATTGGCCACAGTCAGAAGAGAGGATACTGGGCTAGGTAGACCATTAATCTGACCCAATATGGCCGTTCTTATGTTGATTTAATTATAATGCATTAAATAAAATAATTAAAAGATACTGGGAAAGAGCTGTACGAAGAGCTGAACATTAAAATATTATTTCAATATTAATGCAAATCAATCAGCAGAATAAAGCAAAACACCTATGATGTGATCCAAACAGAGATTACTGTGATTTTGCTACTTTAAAAATATATCAGAAGGGAAAAAAAATCAAGGTGTTCTCACATTCAGAATACAATTCAAACAGAATTAAATTTTCAGCTCCCATGAATCAGAGAGCAGATATATCAAAATAAGAAATGACTTACTGTTTAGCATCATCGTCTGCATCATCATCATCTTCTAAATGTGCCACATGTCCCCTAAGGAAATGAACGAGGTACCATGGCTGAGTGCCCTTCATTAAAATGACTCTAGCTACTATGAAAGAATTCTGGTATGCAATACCTCAAGGGCTACTTCTCTACAGAATGTTATTATCTTGCTTTGTATTTGTATTTTATTTTTCATTATTCTTTAAAGTACAGATTCAGCCCAGACAAATGAGACCTCTCCCATATCTTCAAATGAGCCTTAGTAGATTGTAACAGGTGCAAGAAATTATGTAAAAAACACTTTGAAACACACAAGAGAAAAATAAAAAAGAGTTACCGCTGATGCAGTTCTTCTTCAACTGATTTTAGAAGACTCCTTCAAAATTAATAAGAATACAATAAATAACTGAACACAAACGGAAGAAAGCACTTGGAAAATAAGACACGAATAAAAGTTCTCAATTCAAAATAAGATACTTATTCTAATAAGATACACTGATTTTTTTTGCTGAAGAATAATGTCATTGTTTCAATATAGTTACATGACACTATTAAACAGTGTTTATCTTCACTTATTAGCGTACTCCTAATTACTGTACCTGGCCATCACTTCTGTACAGTAAACTAAGGCTATTTTGGCTTATTTCGATATTTACTTGTTTAAATTGAAACCAAGATACTTAAGATTAAATATTATGTTATCATAAAAAGTAAAAGTGACAAAAAGATTAAATGATCATTGTCAGGAGACCACTAGTCCCAATTTTATCTTAAAATTCACATCTTTCACAGTACTACGTTTTCACCACAAAATGCAGATTTCAGCATGCTAAAAAATTACAACGTCTAAGACAATCTATGAAACTAAGCCCACCACAGGCTGGCTGTCATGCAAACATCTGCATGCATGCATGCATGCAACAAAAGGGCAGCAGGATTTTTACAGAAAGGAGGATTCCTGAAAATGTCAATATTATTCCCTACTGAAAAATACAAAAGATCTACAGAGTGAAGGAAATGCAATGCCTATACTTTCATCAAAATATTTATACAACTCATCTATTATAAAGCTACACGTCAAGAGTTTGACTTGTATAGACAGTGTCATTTTAAATATAAAAGCACCTAAACCACTTAAAGTATCTGAGGCTGGAGAGAATCAATGACTTCTCATTTCACACAGTGCGTGTATCTGGATAACTACATTAAAACTCATAATGCAAAGTTTAACCTCTAAGGAACTTAATGACAAAACTGTAATGAATAACAAGGTCTCTATAGATGTGTAAATGTTTTAAATTCTTTTGTCTTTTTTTTTTTTTTTTAAACAAACAACATGTGTAAGTAGATCCCCATAACTGGCCAGATGACTTGGGCAGAAGGGCAATATCTTGCTGTAAGGGAAAGTTTGTCACTAAACAGACTCTGATGTCTGAAACTGATAATGGCTGGTACGTTCTAGTGGTGATGGGGGTGACAGTCTCAGTATATTGAGAGTCCACCTCAATATGCTGAGAACTGTTCTAATTGTCAGCGGGAGTGATTATTGTAGTAGACGTCAATCGTTTAAAAACTGCACTACTGTAAATAACCAAAGGTTTATCATGTTTTACTGCATAAACATCAAATTACATTTTACTACTTCATTACCTGCTGTTTTAAATTTAAACAACAAATTTAAGTCTCAATTAAATTTAAAAAAATAAGGAAAAATGCCCTCTTTTACTCACTTATTTGCACCTAAGAAGTAGCCACTCTGGGGACCATGACCATATTCTAGCTGAAGATCCTATAAATGTAAGAGAAAGAGCTTTAAGATGAAAAAGACAAGAGTTAAAAACACGTCACATGCTTGCCTCACCCTCTTCACTGTACCCAAGCCACACAACTAATTCTGTCCTACTGCCACTCTTGGCTCTAGACCCTCATTCAGAGGCCCCTTAAGCCTGGGTCCCTTCCATGCCCCAACTCTGCCATACCTCACATCTCCACAAATTCCTCCTAAAACACACTTCTTTCATAAAGCCATTCAACCATAGTCCCCTCCTCAGGGAAACACTGAGCTAGAGGAGCCTTTCCACTGATCACTCAAAAAAACCCAAACTAAGAAAACAACAAACTTGTGGAACTAGCAAATGGTGTTTTAACCTTCAATTAGTCACGCTACTTTTTATTGAATCCGCCCAATCTCTGCGTTCATTTTAATTGTATATACTTTATATTGTCCGTTCTTCAGGGCAGAGATCTTGTAATGTCTGTAGTATACAATTGGCGCTATCCAAATCAATAATATATAGGGAATACTGCAAATATTTTGGTTGTTTTAGTTATAAAGGCAACAAATATTTTAAGGACAACTACTACACACATTTATTTTACATGTAGATTTTTTTTGTATGAAATACAAAATACTACATTAACCGAACATTAAAGTTGCAAAATCAAGCACTTACAAATTACAAAGTGCTAGGTAACCTTAAGACTAAGCATGAGGTGGCAAGAAACCCCAGGAGACACTACTCTCAGAAATTCTGAGCTCATGTAGCAGAAGGCATGCTTATCTCATTAGTGGGAATAGGCAGAGTTCACCCTGAAGAACCACCATACTAGCATGTTCCAAGAGAAGACTATTAAAGCTATGGGCTGTTTGTCTCTCCTCAGCTAGGTCAGGATTGGAGAAGCATGTACACAAACTCCTTCCCCTAAACACTTGGGGTTCACCTACACTGGGAAATGAGTGATGTTTTAAGATGTTAACATTCTTAGACACCACTTAGCAGCTTGTATAGAACAGAACTCCCTCAAGTGTACCCCATTCCAGAAACATCCAGTCCATCACCGAAGGATATCCTGGTAACACAGCGATGAGACTAGTACAGATAGATTAGATAGGCAACCACCCCTCAGTGAAGGGGCGCTCCATAGCCTGAGCCTGTCACTCTCCCATATGAAGGACATCCTGACAAAGAAGAAATGGTTACTCCACTCCTCAGGCTTCTCATCCAAGTCTCCCAGCCCAGCCAGCCCTAGTGACAGTTTCTCTCCCCAACCCTACAGTTCCAAGCTACACCTTTCTGTCTCCCAGTCCATCTTTTGTCCCCTTTGCATTCAAACAAGACAGCTTCCTCTCCCAGGCTGCCTGGGCCCAACAGGGGGGTCACTGAGAGGACAGGAGAGACGCTAAGGCCTGGTCTACACTACAAAGTTATGTTGACATAAGCTGCCTTGCATCAACCTGATGATTACCTGTTCTGTTCATTCCCTCTATGGCACCTGGCATTGGCCACAGTTGGAAGACAGGATACTGGGCTAGAAGGACCTTTGGTCTGACCCAGTATGGCCACTCCTATGTTCTTAACCTAGTTGTGCATGCGTCTACACTTAAATTTGTCTCCTACTGATATGTGTCCTGTTCCGCCAACATAGTAATACCCCCTCCCCAAGCAGCCATAAGCCAAGGTCAATGTACGGAGGTCAATACAGTGTGCATGCAGACACTGTTACCTATGTCAACCCTAACAATTCTCCAGCAGCTGTCCCAAAATGCACCACACTGACCACTTTGGTCACCACTGTGAACTCCACTGCCAAGAAGTCACGTAAACCAGGAGCCCTCTCTCCCTTTTAAAGCCCCGCAAATTATGGAATTCCTTTTCCTGATTGCTCGGCTTGGCAAGCACACCAAGCAGCTCTCCACTGTTGAGTGCAACTGTCCAGCTGACCATGCTGGCTACGTGCTCCAGATGTGCTCCGACAAGAGACATTGATTCTCCTGGGCCTGTAGGGAGAAGAGGCTGTGCAAGCATAGCTATGGACCAGCCAGAGAAACGTGGACACCTACGAGCAGATTGCTCAGGAGATTCAGGAGAAGAGGTACTACAGAGCCCAGTAACAGTGCTGCATGAAAGCCAAAGAACTGTGCCAGACATACCAGAAAGCCAACAATCGATTGGTGCTAAGCCACAGACCTGCTGCTTTTAAGATGAGCTGCCTGCCATAGTCAGCAGGGACCCCACCACCACCCTGCACAATACCGACAATGCCTCCAAAGAGTCCAAGTCACAGACCTCTATCGAGAGCAGCGAGGGGGAGGAGGAGGATGGGGAACTGGTGACTGGGGGATCCAGCTGTGCAGCGAGCCAAGACCTGTTTTTGATTCCACCACAGTCCAACCAGTCAAGCCCAGGCGAGCCCAATTCAGGGGAAGGAACCTCAGGTAAGCGTGTATATAAATTTTCCATTCCATTATATAAATTTTCCCAAGGGACACAGTACAATATAGTGTACTTGGACTTTCACAAAGCCTTTGACATGGTCTAGCACCAAAGGCTTTTAAACAAAATAGAATCATAGAATCTCAGGGTTGGAAGGGACCTTAGGAGGTCATCTAGTCCAACCCCCTGCTCAAAGCAGGACCAATCCCCAATTTTTGCCCCAGATCCCTAAACGGCCCCCTCAAGGATTGAACTCACAACCCTGGGTTTAGCAGGCCAATGCTCAAACCACTGAGCTATCCCTCCCCCCCATAAGGAGTCATGGGATCAGAGGGAAGGCCCTCTCATGGAACAGTAACTGCTTGATAGGAATAAACAGTTTTCACAGTGAAGAGAGGTAAATAGCAGAGTCCTCCGAGGAGTTGAACAAGGACCAGTGCTATCAACATACTCATGTATGATCTGGAAAAAGAGGTAAACAGTGAGGTGGCAAAGTTTGCAGATGATACAAAATTACCCAAGACAGTTAAGTCCAAAGCTGACTGAAGAGTTACAAGGGGGGGGGGAGGGGAGAGAGAGACTGGGCAACAAAATGGTAGATGAAATTCAATGCTGATAAATGCAAAAATAATCACACTGGAAAACAATCTCAATTATACATACAAAATGATGGGGTCTAAATGAGCTGTTACCACTCAAAAAAGATCTTGGAGTTGTCATGGATAGCTCTCTGAAAACATCTGTTTATTGTGCAGCGGCAGTCAAAAAAACTGCAGAACGTTATGAACCATTCGGAAAAGGATAGATAATAAGACAGAAAATATCATAATGCCACTATGTAAATCCATGGTAAGCCCACACCTTGAATACTGTGCACAGTTCTGGTCACCCCATCTCAACAAAGATATATGAGAATAAGGAAAAGGACAGAGAAGGGAAACAAAAATTATCAGCTTCCATATGAAGAGAGATTAAAAAGACTGGGACTGTTCATTTTAGGAAAAAGAGGTGACTAAGGGCTGGTCCACACTACCCCCCAAGTTCGAACTAAGATACACGACTTCAGCTACGTGAATAACGTAGCTGAAGTTGAAGTATCTTATTTCGAACTTCAAAGTACTTACCGCTGGTCCACACGGCGGCGCGCAGGCTCCCCTGTCGACTCCGCCTGCTCCGTTCGTGGAGCAGGATTACTGGCATCGACGGGGGAGCACTTCCTGGTTCGATTTATCGCGTCTAGACAAGACGCGATCAATCGAACCCAGAAGATCGATTGGACGCTTCTGACTCATCAGGTAAGTGTAGACCTACCCTAAGGGGAGATATGATAGAGGTCTATAGAATCATGAATGGTGTGGAGAAAGTGTTACTTACCCCTTCATGTAACACAGAAAGCAGGGGTCACCCGATGAAATTAATTGGGGAGGCAGAGTTAAAACTAATACAAGGAAGTACTTCTTCGGTGTGCTTGTTCTGAGCTTACAGCTATCATCAACTTTGAACCACAGGAAAAAAACCTTGCTGGGATATGCGGGACTGTTCAATGACTAGAGCCCTTGTTGGAAGTGGGCTGATCTCTGGTAAGCTTATCAGCATGCATGTAACCTTCTTTTATTGTTTTAATGTTTTCTCTGTAATGCTTTCACCTTAAGAATAAATGCACTTGCTTAGAAAGAGCTGTGTCGTAACTTATTACTGTGGCAATTACACGGTCTATAGCCTTTGAAGAGCATGCAAAAGCAAAGCAGGCTTGCTCGGGCAGTCAGATTTTGCTGGGGAATTCACAGTGTAGGCAAGGAACTGTGCAGCCTGAAATATACCCTGGTCAGGATGGAGAGAAACACGTCTCCATCCAAGAGAGGTGATGGCTGACCCAGAAGCCTGAGTGTGGGTGCACTTGCTGGACCACAAGAGGGAAATACAGGTGGCAGCTGCCTTGAATTGTGACGCCTTCCCTTTAGGCAGTACACAGCTATTTAGAGAGAAATTTCCCACCTTAAGTGAAAAGCATTTTGAATATAAATTCTAAGAATGTAAGACACAAATTCTTATAAAAATGGAAAGTGAAGGTCCTATGCTGGACAGAGCTAAAGTGTCTGTCTACTTTAATTTACATATTCTATAGTACATGACAGTGTACATTCTGCAGGAGTGACAGAAAATTTAATAAGAGAAAATAAGTAATCCTCTACAAAATGTAAAAGATCCTTTATCTGTCACTGATGGTTATATGCCCTGCAATTATTTGTTTATGAAAGACGACATCTGTCAGTGTTATTTATGCTTATATATTTTAAAAGGACAAAATCTTTGTTTTTATCCAGTTTACTACTATGCTGTCTGCTAGCATTACTAGACTATGTTTTCAAATGGGCATTTATGTTCTTCACTTCCTGCTCTAAACTGCTGTATTGTGTTCCTGTTTGCTTTTCAAACATTACTGTATTTCACCCAAATGCACTTCATTGCTGGATAAAGTAATTCCTTATGTACACTAAAATCAATCAGTGGGGAGTAAGGGAGTTTGTAAAGACTGAGATTTGGATAAAAACTGTATGTACCCTCATCTCCATCCAAATGCTTTGAGTTTGAAAGTTTTATAAAACTTTCAATTACATATTTGATGGACAAATACAGACAAATAGACACGTGTACATACACACATATATACTGCACTGTATCTATATTTATGCCATTATCTAACACACACAAGGTGGTAATATCAGTTGATTGGAATTAATATGAAGCACATGAACCTAAAACACTAAATTAAATAAATCTGAGCTCTATGTTTTTCAAAATAATATTGCAAGATATACAATCATCAATAGGATATGGAAAAAATATTAAATTATCTTAATATGATCCACAAAATTTCTCAAATTACACTCTATTCCAAGAGGTCAGTTAACAGTGAACTGGTCTTGAATTGCTAGTACTGTTTATAACTAGAGTTCTACTTGGACAAAATAACCCACCACTTTGCACAAGATAAGGGTGTGGACAGCAATGTACAAAATCTCAGTGCAATGAATAATATTTTAAAAAGTCATGCATGAGAATGAATCATGCGTTCCAGGGGAAAATCTTTTTATTCTAAATTAGGGCTCTTGGAGGGAGTTCGGGTGCGGGAGGGGTTTGGGGTGCCAGATCAGGGGCCACTCACCTCGGGCGGCTCCCCGCAAGCAGTAACCTGTCCCGATGGCATATACAAGGAGAAGGGAGAGGAAAGGGAATAACAGGAAGGCAACAGATAAAATCCCCCAGTAAATTTTCTCTCTAAACCATTTTCCCTTCAACCTTTTGTGTTCCCTTGTATTTAACATTATGTATTTAGTTTACAAATTCAGTAACAACTTAAATGATTCATTAACTTGGTGATAACCATATCCTGGACTACAACAAGCATTGGCCTCAAATTATCTGCTATAAATACTCTGACCTTAGGCAACAGTTTATTCAGTCCAGGACATATTTAATAATAAATAAAAAGGAAACAACCAATTTAAATTAGCCCAAGCATATGAGACCATCTGCCAAATGCAACAGCATAGATTCCGACTGATATTTAAACCTCTTGTTGAGTTCCTGACTACAGAATTTATGGTGTTCATTTTGGAATTCATAATCTAATTGAAAACAATCATTATGAGCTGACATTTGACCAGGTCTAAGCACTGGTTAACTTATGAGTTTACAGTTTATGCTTTTGACACACAAAAAACAAAAAAACACCCAGTTCAATTTATTGAAACAAAGTATAATGTAAAAACACTTAATGTTCCTCTAATATAAAAAAACCCCAAGACTACAGATTTATTGTTACAAGATGGCTACTATTTATGTTTAACAGTTACAATGAAATAGGATATGTATGCTCATGCTAAAGCTGGTGAGGAATTTTCCGTAGGAATGATTTTTCAACTGAAAATGCAGTTTCCACGATATGAAACTTTTCCCTTGGACTGTCAAAAATTTTCAGTTTTCAGTTGGGAAAACTGAAACAGAAGGTTTCATTGTGGGTTGGTTTGACCTGAATCAAAATATTTCCAGTTGTTGAAGTGACCCAGAACATCTCATTTTGAGTCACTTCAACATTAAACTGCATTTTCCTATTTGTGGGGCATTGCTTCTTGGAAGCTGGAGTTCTGAGACCTGATGCTCTGAAGGTACATCCACACTGCAAAAAATCCCTAGAGCGGCGAATCTTCGGGCCAGAACAACTAATTCTGGATCATGCCACAGGACTAAAATATAGGAGCGTAGACGGTCCCACTTCGGCTCTATTTCTCTCCTATGGGACAGATTCCCTGGCTGGACTACATCTCCCATTGATTCAATGCAGTCTCATCCCTGACCAAGTGATGTGATGAATTATGCAAATCACATGGGGGAAATGTAGGCATCAGTCCTAAATTACAACTTCCATGAGGCAATGTGCCACCAAAGGGAACTGCAGTTTAATGCTGAACTCGAAATGAACCTTTTCAGGTGAGTTCAACAAATTGAAATAAAATATTTTGATTTAGAAATACAAAAATGTTTCATTTTGATCAAAATGCCAAATGGAAAAAAGTTTTGCCATTTCCAAACTGAAATTTTTCAGATCACTTCACTGCAAGAAAAATTTTGATATTTCAACTTTTTGTACCAATTTGGGTCTAAAACAAACACGGACACATGGGAATTTCCCATAGGATGATAATTCTGATTTTTGCTCACCTTTACTCATGACATTACACATTTTATAAATTGTCTAAATATGTGTACTTGAATAAAACTAATAGATGAAATAATTGAGGACAGCTAGAGAGATGGGGGCCTATTATGCTAACGTACAATTCTATGACTTTCTCATTACAACTACAGAGCCAAAAGAAGGCGAACTGTCTTGCTACTATTTTAACTCTATATAGTGTCTAAAAGTTAACACATTAAACAGTATTCACCATGTACAAGATCTGGGACTTGTTCTCCAAATGTGTATTTTAGGGAAGGCAGGAATCCATACATGTGTTTAAGGACAGAAATAGGGCAGTCTCTCTATATGACAAGGGCTGGGATATGCAAATTGCTAGCCTGCGGAGTAAAAGAGTAGGGCTCGCAGAGCCTGGAGTGGGATGCTTGTGTTGCCAGCAGGCAGCAACCTGTAGTTTTAGGTGAGTTTCCCCCGGGAGCACAGACAAGGCTCCCTCGTGCTGTAAGGAGGCAGTAGTGATTCACCCTGTACCCCTGGGTAAACCCCAAAGTGTCATAACGTTACAGTGAGCAATACAAGAATACTAACCTCCAAACAGAAACAAGCAAACTATATTAGAAACCCCCTAATAATTAGGAAGGGTACTAGCTTAGTTAGGCAGAGCAGCCTCTATGACTTATGGGGAAATAGTGGAATTTGAAACCGGTTCCAAAAAAGTAGGATAGACCACATACAAAACAAAGGACCTTAGCATTATGAAAAAAAGAATTGTTCTATTTGGGCAATATTTTATGGCTCTAATGTCATCTAGGGAATACTAATTCACTTCCTTTGGGCAGGATATGTTCAGACAGAAGGGAAGGAAATTTCCTAAGGAATGATTTGGGAACAGTTCTAAGAACTGCTTATCTGTGAAAAACAGGAGGAAGGGTTCTTTACACAAGAAATCTCCCTACACATTAATTCTTTGAACAAAGGTGGTAGCAATGAGGAACATCGGTTTAATAGAAAGATAATGCAAGGCAGCTTTTGCCAGAGGCTTGAAAGGAGATTTGTTGAGAGCATTCAGAATGAAATTAAGGTTCCATTCTGCTAACTTGTTCTGACTGGAGGTTGACAGCATTTAGCACACTGGAAGAAGTCAAGTGAGGTGAGAATGCAGGATGAGGTTGTCATCATTAGTCAGGATCTGAGAGTTGGTATGTGACATTCAAGGGTGTTATAACTCAGTCCTCTGACACAGCCCTCTAACAAAAACTCCAAAAGGAAGGAGAGGTGTGCTTGAATGGGAGGGAGACTTCTGGTGTAGCACCCACTACAGAAACAGCCAATTGCTCCACTATGCTTGATTTGTAGAGTCCTCCTTGGATGTAAGCAAAACGTCAATCAGATGAGAAGAGAAGCCAAAGGTTTGGAGAATTATTTTGTTAGCATCCAGGCCTGAAGTTTCTAAAATGACTAGTGATTTTGGGTGCCCAATTTGAAACACATACGAGGGACCTGATTTTCGGAATGTGCCGAGGACACTTGCTTTCTGACAATCATGTGTCTTGATGGGCACCCAGAAATGAAGCACACAAAAAATAACCTTTTTTAAAAGGAAGCGACAAAGGGTCCTATGGCACCTTATAAACTAACAGAGGTATTGAAGCATAAGCTTTCATGGGTGAATACCCACTTCTTTGGATTCAAGCAGTGGAAATGTCCAGCTTTTTTTTTAAAGGTAGATTTCAAGCTGCTACACACACGCTGTGTGGGTCCAGGGGCAGAACTGGATCCTGATGGAGAAGGCTCCTTGTTTGAGGGAGTTGCCATGGTTCAGATATGGACAGGCTGAAGACAACTAGGGAAAAAGGGCCTTATGGGACAGTGACAGGGCATGAGGATGAATTTGGCCTTTTGGCAAATACATATGCATTTCTTTGGCAGAAAAGGGAATGGAGGAAAGGCATGTATTCAGGGGCTGACCAACTGAAGAAAAAGCATCCACCTCTCAATGTGAAGATCCTTATGTCTAGATCAAGACAGATGCAAAGTTTGTTTAGGTGTGAAGCAAACATGTCTCTTTGTGGAAGGCACTACAATAGCACCATCTTGTTAGTTTGGCATCTGCTATGAATGATGGTGGATATGCTAGTCAGTCTTTTTGGATGCTGAAATTTCCCTAGATATAGCTCAGAAGTCAACCACTGAACCTTTTCTATATCCCAGAGGATCCAGATGGTTGTGTCAGAGACAGGTTTCATTTTCCCCCTGTCCATTTTTACCAGTGGCCATGGTTCAAATGTCAAACTTATTCATAGATTCAAGGACTGGGAGGGACCTCGAGAGGTCATCGAGTCCAGCCCCCTGCCCTCATGGCAGGACTAAATACTGTCTAGACCATCCCTGATAGACATTTATCTAACCTACTCTTAAATATCTCCAGAGATGGAGATTCCACAACCTCCCTGGGCAGTTTATTCCAGTGTTTAACCACCCTGACAATTAGGAACTTTTTCCTAATGTCCAACCTAAACCTCCCTTGCTGCAGTTTAAGCCCATTGCTTCTTGTTTTATCCTTAGAGGCTAAGATGAACAAGTTTTCTCCCGCCTCCTTATGACATCCTTTTAGATACCTGAAGACCGCTATCATGTCCCCTCTCAGTCTTCTCTTTTCCAAACTAAACAAACCCAACTTCTTAAATATAATCTGTGTAGTGATGGGGGAAGAGGCTGCTGAATAGGTAGATCCAGTGCCCAGAGTGCCGCAGAGTTTGATGGTGATCTGAAATTCCAACTTGGACGATAGTCCCTGTCATTATCTATATGCCCCATAAAGGCTCTCCAACCTTTGATGCTTATTTTGGTTACGATCCTGAAGATTCATGGGTTTGCCAAAGGCTTGTCCCTCATTAGGCATATGTTCCACAATGGAACAAGTTCCAGACCCAAGTGAAATGGGAAGTCAATCCCACTTCATGAAGGCTTGAAGAAACCATATACTGTCCAGTGAACAGTGTCTGCAGCAGCTGTGACTAACAGATCTAGAGGAGGGAGCACCTGATTAGCATGGTCTCGTACAGAAGACGAGAGAAAAACTTCCCTCTGTTTCTGGGCTTTTCAGAAGAACAATCTTGGTTGGTGAGAAAAAAACCAAAAACAAACAAAACCTCAAAAAATGAATGAGATCCTGTGACTGAGTCAGAGCACTTCTCTCTGTTTCACAATGAGCCTGTGGAATTGCAGAATGGAGAGTGCCTGACGCAGATGAAGCTGAGATATCTGGAAAGTGTTCACAGTCTAGAAAACCCCTATTTAAAACTAACGTTATTTCCTTTTTCTTCATTGTAGCGATCACTATTCTAAGTTTAAAACCATGGGGCAGAGAAGATGCCAAGGGAAATTCTGGTCAGGATACATGGTGTTAGTGCATCTTATAGCATCTTAGGCCAGGTTACACTCAGTGGGCTAGAGGGCAACACGTAGAGCAGCTACTGTAATGGGATTATGCCAATCTGTGAGGGGCTGCAAGAGCCCCTTTGGGAATGACCATGGAAAGATTTGCTGGAGCTGCACTCACGAGGACAGCAGGAACAGTCTGCATGCAGCGGAGATGAAACTGGCAGAAAAAAGTGAGAAACTGAAAAGAGTCAGTAGCTGAAAGAAAAGCAGAGCTGAAGTGCAGGACAATGCTGCTGGAGGCAGAGAAACTGGAGCTATAGTCCCAAGAAAATTATTAAAGGACATGTGTGTGTGTGTATTAAGGAGAAAAATCTACATAGGAGCGCCTTCAAACCTGGAGTCAGCACAGCTTAAGTGATCAGTAGCTATGTATTGGCAGATGCAGTTTCTGAGAAGCGGATGTAAAAAGCCATTGTTTGGTTCCATATTTATTATTCCTCAATGGACTTCCACATGAAATGCTCAGTTTACAAACCAAAACAAGACTTGGGTTTAGTTGGGAGCACAGCATGTTCCACCTAGTACAGAGTCTGAAAAAATGAAACGGTGCTCTCACTACTTTACACATAACTAGCAACCATCACCAACAACAGATACAGGAGTCTCTGGCCATTTGGCACCTTAGAGACTAAAATTTATTTGCGCATAAGCTTTCGTGGGCTAAAACCCACTTCATCAGATGCACAGAGTGAAAAATACAGTAAGCAGTATATATATTACAGCACATGAAAAGATGGGAGTTCCCTTACCAAGTGGGGAGTCAGTGCTAACGAGGCCAATTCAATTAAGGTGGAAGTGGCCTATTCTCAACAGTTGACAAGAAGGGGTAAATATTTACAGAGGGAAAATTACCTGTGTAGTGCTAACAAGGCCAATGCAAGCAAGGTGGACGTCACCCATTCCCAACAGTTGACAAGAAGGTGAGATATCAGCAGAGGGAAAATTACTTTTTGTAGTGACCCATCCACTCCCAGTCTGTATTCAGGCCTAATTTGATGGTGTCCAGTTGGACACCATCAAACTGGACACCATCAGATTTGGCCTGAATATAGACTGGGAGCAGATGGATAACTACAAAAAGTAATTTGCCCTCTGCTGATACTCACACCTTTTTGTCATCTGTTGGGAATGAGCGATGTCCACCCTGATTGCATTGGCCTCATTAGCACTACCAAAGGTAATTTTCCCTCTGTAAATATTCACTCCTTCTTGTCACCTGTTGAGTACAGGTCACTTCCACCTTAATTGAATTGGCCTCATTAGCAGTGACCCCCACACTTGGTAAGGCAACTCCCATCTTTTCATGTGCTGTAATATATATACTGCTTACTGTATTTTTCACTCTGTGCATCTGATGAAGTGGGTTTTAGCCCACGAAAGCTGATGCGCAAATAAATTTGTTAGTCTCTAAGCCCTGGTCTACACTAGAGGAGGGGGGGCGGGGGTCGACCTACGATACGCAACTTCAGCTACGTGAATAGCGTAGCTGAAGTCGGCGTATCATAGATCGACTTACCTGGCCATGAGGACGGCGGCGAGTCAATCGCTGCCGCTCCCCCGTCGACTCCGCTTCTGCCTGTCACCGAGGTGGATTTCTGGAGTCGACGGGGAGCGCGTTCGGGGATCGATTAATCGCGTCTAGACAAGACACGATAAATCGATCCCTGATAGATCGATTGCTACCCGCCGATCCGGCGGGTAGTGAAGACGTGCCCTAAGGTGCCACAAGGATTCCTTATTGTTTTTGCTGATACAGATTAACACAGCCACCAGTCTGAAATCTGGTCATTTGATGACCCAGGAGCCGAACCGAGTAAAGCTTGCTGGCTTGATTTTCACACTGCATTGCTAAAGCAGAGAAGGGTTGGAAAAAAGAACAGGTACAATATGGGCAGTATCAAATGCCAAGAGAATCACATTTCTGACCTAGCTCTTTGAATGTTCGTGGTTTTGTCAGTATGCACGTTAATGTTTGTATTCATTCTATACTGTAATTATTACATTTTGGATATTAAAACATTAAAAATACACACATTTTCTAATCTTTCAAATGGATGTTTAAAGGAACTGCCAAACAAAAAATACTAAGAAATATCTCCTAGACACAGTGAGAAAAGTTAAAGACATTACAGTTAATGCCTAATACTGACCTACTTTATATCTATTTTCCCTCGGCTCTTTAGAAATATTCATACAACTTAATCCTTAGACTGAAAAACTGTTCTACAGAGGCAAAAGCAAGTACAGCAATTGAACAAAACTTTAGCTTTGAAAAACAAAAATAAAGACACAAAACTAACGTTGACAAAGAAAATCAGAAGGTGAAAAATACCAGGTTAGATCTTGCAGTGTAGTATATTTCTTCTGAACTGTCCAAAAAATCGTTACTGTTGGGCTGTTCATTAGACAGAGACCAAGAAACTCAGGTTATTTACTTTGAGACTGAAAGCCAGATAGACACAAAGGGAAATTGTCTTGCCAACACAATTTTGTTAATGCAAATGCAAAGTTAAACCATATTAAACAGCTTCTGACAAAACTTACATTTCATATTACATCATAATTAATTTAGTATAAAGTTTAAACATTACTTAACAGCAAAAAAGCAAAAAGAGCCAAAGAACTACCTTAAACTGGAATTAGCAATCCTCAATTTATTCCCATCTCTCAATACCCCCCATTCCAGGATTTTTTGTCACCTGTTAAAATACTGGAGATTATTGCAAACTTCAACCCTCAATCTCTCTTCCTACAAGGCCATTCATCAAAATGTGTCTTAGAATGAACAGGACTTCTTTTGCAGCCAGTTAGTACTGACTTCAATTGACCAGAATGATCTAAATTAAATGATACAATACTCCTTTCCTCAATCTTTGAGACTGACACCACCTCCACAATCCCCTCATCCTCTAACAAGGAACCATCTCTAGCTTCCAAGAATCAACCTGGCTTTCCCCTTTGTAGTATATGAATTAATCAGCCATTAAAGCCATTCATATTTAATTGAATAAAAGCAGGTACCTGTAAAGTACTGGAACTACTTAAGTGTAAATGTTTTTTTCCAGATTACCATTACATTTCTATGTAGTTCAAAGTAACCTCATAAATATCAAAATAACGGTTTTGTTTCACTTGTATGCATTTTTTCTTCATCTACGATCAGACTGAACATGAGCTCAAATAATTTTGTAGGGTATTATAGGGAAGCTGCTGCCATGCCCTCAGCAATAAGGTGCTGAAAAACCTTTTAAAGGAAAAATATCTGAAGACGTCCTAAATAAAGAAATTCCTTTATCTTTAGAGCAAAGTATAGTCCTTCATGCTTCCCATTACTAGGCAGGCAATTAAGCACTCCCTTTCCATCCTCAGGAATATCCAAATAAACAGTTCTAGCTCCTCCTCATGAGCAGGGAGATAAACACAGGGGTTTAGGTGGTTGTTGTCTTCTGGTTCTCCCTTCTGGCAAGGGAACCTTTTGTGCTGGATTTCCCTATCAGCAGGATTAATCCTTTCTTGCAGCCAGAGAGACAACTAAGATTCCAAAGTGCAATACTCCTGTGTGTTTCAATTCAATGTGGAACGAACTTCAACTCCTCCCTTCCAAGAACATCTGCCAAAGAAATGCTCCCTATGGCCGTGCCTTAAGCCCCAGAAGAAAGCTTTCCCCTCAAAAACACTGTTGTCCTGTAAAGCTGTCCAGCTGGGTGACGGGGACATACACCCAGCCACAGGAATTTATAAAATCAAAATGTACAGTCTAACAAGGGCTGCCTTTTTTAATTTTAAGCTCCATTTTCTTCATTAAAACCCATTTTGTGATCGTCATGCCACATATTCAAGAACTTCTCAAAGAACAAAAAGAACACAAGTGAGAACATATTTAAAGGCATGTAGAACTAAAGATTGTGCTAATCATAATATTTTCCACAATGTACATTATAGTGAGGCAGACTACAGAGAAGGGGAGTAAGAGTACTGACATTGTAAGGTGATTTTGGTAAGACTCACTCTTAACATATATTTTTCTTGACAGTTTTAGAATTGCTGATCCTCTGTTTTTCCCATATGTTTAATTATAGATATATAATGCTCTAATCAGCAAAGCAATAAGTAATGTGCTTATGCAGCTACATAAATGGGTATATAATTTCTCTGAAGTTGTTGCATAAATTCTTGTTTGTGTTAGATAAGCTCCTTCTCTCTGTCCTGTTGGGATACTACAGGCTGCAGCCCGCCTGCCCAAGCCAGCTACAGTGGAAGAGAGAGAGTGCACACCAACTCACATCTCCAAAGCCAGCTGGCTCTTTACCAGAGGAAAGGGTCAAGGGAGGGGAGGAAGGAGGAGCTCTTGGAGTGCACTGCAAGAGAAGTGTGCCAGCTCTGCTCTTGCAAGGCTCCTATGCCAAAGGAGTACAGCCCCTGGCACGCTCCCTTCCTGAGAACCTGAACTCCAAGGGGAGGAGCTCGTTGATAAAATTGCTTGGGGGGAGAGAGTAGGGACTATGTCACAAGTCAAACTTTGTTCTCATTTGCAGGATGTAAAATGTGAAGCACAAAACCCATGCAACATGTTACTCACAAACTCGTGATGTGGCTCTGTCTCCTTTCTTAATGGAGGATTGAACTTTATTTGACCAACTATAGAGGGGAAAAAAAAGGTCAACATCTCGTTCACTTACTGTAAGAAAGGATTCAGTTTCTAGTGGCAGTTGCCCACTAACTAAGCATAACTCAGTTGTATGCATATATTATACTTCCATTGATCTGTATTTCTGACACACGCATGCCCTTAGTGCCATGAGCTCAGAGCCCTTTAGAAAGCAGCAAGTTCTGGGGGTTGTACATTCTTGCTTCTGTTCAAAGCTATGTAAGGGATTGCCCTTAGGTCCTCGTCATCCACCCATGAGAAGGATCATAAAAAGGATTCAAAGCAGCATGGTAGGGGAGGCATAATTCTGCAAGACAACTTACTCGTAACAGGTGATTAAATCTTTTCTGCTTTTTCAGATCTGTACTATTGGGAGATTTAACTAGCAGTAAAAATCCCTGATGAAGGGTTGAGGAGTACTAATTAAATTTTCCAGCACTGCTCTTCTGCAAGAGACATTGGCCATTGTACCAAAAGTTGGATACAATGTTCTTGAGTTCCTGACGCTCAAAAATTCCAAAGTTACTATTAGTTTATAAATCCCAAGATACAAAACCCAAAATTTAAATTGTATTTGTTTTTGAAGAAAGGGAACTCCTGCCTTCTGATTTAACCTCTCATCAGACTCTCCCTCCATCAAGTTGTGTGCGACCATTTCAGTTTAAAAATAAAACTGATGATCTTAAAACAATAGTTGAATGAGAGATGTCAGTGTTATGCTCAGGGTTTTCTTAGCAGTGGTTTCTTTACCATCACCATAAGGTTTCAGGGGGCTTTCACGCCAACTTTAAATGAAACATTTTCAGAGTAGCTGGCCTAAAAGTTTAATGCCAGTAATATTCAAAGTAAAGTACCAAGTTGCAAAGCATAGCAGTAGTATGAAGGCATTTTGCTCAGTCCTAGGGTGAAGACAGAATCTTGCATCACTCTCTGGAAACCCTCTCTGAAGAACAGCATGAAGTGGCATTGAAAATCTTTGAGAGGAACCTATGTAGTAGTAGAGAGCTTTGAAGCAGTGTTGGAAAACAAAATGGTATGGACCTCTACATATTTTAAGAGTATATATATTTAATCACACTGTTTTGTATAATGTTCCTATATTCACAATAAGTGAAATTGCGTATAAATTCACTCTGTGTTGCCTCTTAATAAAAGAATATTCCTAGTTATGGTAGATAGACAAAAGCTCAGTTTAAGTTAGAGTTATAATAACTTTAATATTCTTAATTTAATGAAGTATACACATGCTTACAGTTTATTTCAGAGCGTGTTTTTTCTTCTCTCACATTTCTACTTGTCGAATGAATTCTATGAGGCACAAGGGGCTAGAAAAGAAAAAAAAAAAAGCATTATTACCAAAAATATGCCTTCTATTATGTGAAGATACAGTTGTCCTGTAATATGTATTTTACTCATCTCCTTAGAACATTTTAAATATATGATACAAGCAAAGTCTAAAAACAAATGATATCAAGAGTATGTTTTGCATTTTAAAGATGCCCCACTACATTAGACTGCTGTCCAGATACTAACAATATATATTTCCATTATATCTGTACGGTTTGTGCCAGTCTAGCTGAGTGTGCAATGGTTTTATAGCTGTCACATGTCATTCTGTATTTAAAGGGACAGTGGTAAGTCTGTATTTATCCTAACTTGTCTGATTCCTTCTTATACTTGCAAAATCTAAATACCTGAATGATTTTTTCCAAATAAATAGGACACCAATTAGAGCATCAATCTAGTCCAGCAGTCAAAGTTTGGCTCCTGAGCTTGGTGGCAAGCGCCTCAAGCTAGAGGAACTGCAATGGCAACATAGACAACCACTGGTAGGGAGACGTGTCTAAATGGCATTAACAGAATCATTAGGGAGCTGCAGCCAGCCCTCCTCAGATAAAAAAAACAGATAAGGCTTTCAGAGGGGAGAATAGGCATATTTTAAAAATACAACAGGTTATAGTAAGACAAAACAACAGAAACCAAGAAATACAGCAAGACAACAGCTCGAGTCGCCAAGGGGTACGTCAATCAAATGTTCTTCCCACCCTTTTGCCCCTAAGGCCCCGCCCACCTGTCACCTTAAGGCCTTCCCCCTAGGTTATTACTTCTAGGGTCGAGATTGACATACGACTGAAAACGAGTGGCATATGACCCCTCTGCTAACTCCCCGCATTATCATCTCCTAATCAGACTGGGTTTCAGTCCAATAGGACCTCCCTGACAGCAGGTTTGACCAATCAGGGCAAATTCCAGGTCAGGGTGACACATCCAGAAGAGGGTCATATGAAATCTCTAACACCTCCCACTGCCCTCTACCAATCAGAATAGTTTTCACTCCCATAGGCCCTCCTGGAAGGGAAAGATATGAGGGTATAGGCCAGAACCCTCAATCTCTAGAACTCAGCATTTGGCCAGGTGGCAGCCCCATCCCCAGAAGACCCATTGCTGTGTGAGAGAGGCCATCTTGATTCAAGAGTGTGTTTTGCAGGAATCGCGGAAATGCTAAGGGGAAACATGGGCTCCATCACTCCCATGAGAATTACGGAATTCATTTTAGCTCTGAGTCACTCAGTCACCTGAGAAGAAAGCATTACATCAGTGATAGTTCTGAGGAGGTGCGAACTGCCGAGGGGAGCCTTTGGCCCAGCTGTTGATGGTTATGCCAGAATCTGACCCTGAGACCCAAGCGTTTGTGAGGCAGACTAACAAGCACAATGGCCATCCAGTGTCCACCCCCATGGAGGAAGGTGACCGTAGCTTGCTGGAGTCAGATGAGGTGAACGGAGAAGACATTTAACTAGACTATAAAAAGTGATGATTGAGGATGGGGTGCAATGGGCTAGGAACCAACCTGGGGTTGAGTAAATCTAAAAACTGGCGACTGACAGCTGTTTTTTGTTGTTTTTTTCCTGAAAGTTTCTCAACAATGCCTTTCTAGAGGACCAGAGGCCCTGGCCAGCATTGCATCATAGAGAGACGGTGAATCAAGCCCAACTTGTTTTTGCTTACCACCAAGACAAGAGGAAAAGGATGACGGCTATATGGATTGAAGAAGGCCCTTGGCATAGAGCTGAGCCAGTACCATGTCTTGAGCATAAAAAAGTTAGGCAGTCTATTGTACGCATTTCTGTTAGTGCTATCCTTAATCACTACCTTAGGGAGAAGCTTTTTGAAGATTGTGAGGGCTGTGTTATAGACAGGGTAGGCCAGCAGTATCATGACTGTGTGACTTGGCCTTCAGAGGATAGAAACTGCAAGCTCCGCGCCCTGTGTGCTGACCTGTGTTTGGAAAGCCTATTAAATGCTTTTATTGCCATACGTTATGCAATGCAATGTCTGTGCTTAACCCAAGAAAATTTAGCATAAGGGATGACCTTGGTAAATGTTGTGCAAAGCGCTCGAGATCCTAACAGTGTTTAAACAAAATTACCATATCGAAGGATACCTGTTTAGTGCATTATATTGACTGCCTGACCCACACAAAAAGTTACAGAACCCCACTTAGGAAAATTATAAAAAGTCTAAAAGGATTAAGTTAGAGAATGGCAAGGGGACAAGCATGCAATATAAAGTATAATAAAACTTGGTACCTGTAAATAAAAATGTCTATTAAAAAAGGTCTTTGTGACTGTTTCTGTTACAAGGTCTATGTGGTAGTTAAATAAGATGAAAGTTTTGATGGGGCATCTCTGTTTTCAAGGGTTGTATGTCTTTTAAATAAAAATAGCTTCAAAGAACCCAGCTATTGTGTCTTTAAGAAAAGAGACCTATTTACAGCAAAAAGCTGAAATGCATGTAGTAGAATTCAGGGGAAATAAAACAAAAACGTGTTTCAAATATACAGAATATAGGAGCTTTTTTGGTTTAAAACAGGGATGTTTGAGATGTGTACATAAGTACAACTGAGCTGACTCAACACCACTGAATTACATTGCTTTAACCATAACCTACTGAAAAAATGAGGTGTGGAACTACTGCCTTCAGATGTAATCACTAAGGTTAAGATTCTGTCATGGGTATTTTTAGTAGAAGTCAGGGAGAGGTCACAGGCAATAAATAAATATTCACAGAAGCCCAGCTGTTTCAGCAGCCCTGAGACTGACCACCGGTCAGCTGTTCCGGTGGCCCCGGGGCTGGCAGCTGCTCCAGCCTTGCCCCAGAAGTAGTCCAGGAGATCCTGGAAAGTCATGGAATCTGTGACCTTCGTGACAGAATCATATCCTTAGTAATCACGCATCCATGTTTCCTTAATGCCCCATCACGGTTAAAGATACTAGGTCCTGTTGGGGCTGGAAAAATAATCAGTAATTAGGCTGACAGGCATTCATCCACAGAAAGGGAGGTGGTGCACTCTGATTAATATTAAACAAAAGGAAATATTTGAGGAGGGGTGCATAATTAATACATACATAAGGAATTTCAGAGCTGTAGTGATCAAATCAATCTGCTAACTACAGACATTGAACTTTGTTTGAAACAGAGTTAGGTTGGCATAAAAAAACAGAGCTTTTCTGGAGACTCTTATAACAGAAACCATCTTTCAAAAATTATTACTGCTGGACTGCAGCACAAGGAGTTTTGCTTGTTTTATAAATCTGAAAATATACATTATATAATCTTACTCTTTGTACATGCTGTCTTTACTAAATGATACGTCTTTATTTCTGTGTGGCCAAAAAAAAAAAAAAAAAAAAAAAAAAAAAAAAAAAAACACGCAAGCCTATGAAATCTGGCATTTTGAAGAAAAATCTGAAACTCTTTCCCAAGTACATAAAATTACATTTCCGTCAAACAAGAGACTTCAGGGTATCCCAGCTGCTGCACAAAGGAAAACAAAAATAATGACTTCTAAAAGAAAGAAGGTCTGCATTTATGCCAACATAAGATTACGCTGAACCCCACAAAGCACCAATTGCTAAACTGTTTTAAAATTCTTTGGGGGTATAAATTAGGCGAAAGAACAAACCTACCCAATGCCAGCATCATGAGACTCTTGACGAACTCTTTCAACCATGATTTGAGGACTTCAATAGCTGAGACATTGGTGAGAGGATTATTCCAGGAGCGGGTGGGTGAGATTCTGGGCCTGCATTGTGCAGGAGGTCAGACTAGATGATCATAATGGTCCCTTCTGACCTTAAAGGTCTAGGAGTACCTATTTTCTCCCAATTATGAGGTTTCATCCTCCAAGTTTATCAGTGATGAAACAGCTTGCATGTCTTGGAAGCACACAAAAGAATGCTACATGGTCTCTGGCAATACCAACATCTTTAGGGCTTATTTCACCACCACTTATGGCCACTTAGAACTATATAACCTGCTAGACAGGTTGCAAAGAGGTGCCTGTACCATGACACGAGCAGGTGATATTTGTGAAAAGGGAGGAAGACTGGAACCCCCCCTCCAGCAGATTATTTAAGGGACCTCACAAGCAAGAGATTCCTTCCAGATTAACACATCACAGAGTTTGTGTCAGTAAACCCAAAATCGTATGTGTACAAGCTGTCAGGAGGGAAGGCCTACCTGAAAGTCAAAGAGATTACCCTCAACACACCAAACTGGGATAAAATCAACTTTGACAATTTGACAGATCTAGTCCTAGATTATAGCATAGACCTAGAGAAGTATAACCCAAAGAAGATAGAAGTGCAGCAGTCCTCTATTGTAAGGAACAAAAATCAGTAGCAAACAGAGACAAAGATCCTTAAGAAAAAGCAGACAGTCACAACATGAGGGTCATCAGAGAAAGGTTTAAAACCGGCACTACAGCTTTTGAAAATGGATACATAGTAGAAACATCTGTTTTGCAATTCTCACAGGGCCTAGCAACTATTAGAAAAGTCACTTTATAAAAAATGTGTTGGATAACACTGAGCAAATGTCTTATGTCTGAGACTACTCTGTGGTGTTACAGTTGTGGGCAATCTCAGTATAAAGAACTGCTTTGTAAATAACCTTTTATCAATTTTGTGGAGGGGGTCGCCTGATGCTTTTAAGGATGACCAGTTGTTTCCTACCAGTAAAGTATATAAGATTATTGTAGACTATTTGATCAACTCTGCTTGTAAAAGTGATGAAATTGAGAAAGCCTTTACCAAGTATGTCCATCACAGGAATGTGTGCATTATGTATATAGTTCAAAACGTATTTTGTCAGGGGGAAAAATGAGTTGCACAATTAACCTAAACACAAAGTACATGATTCTGTTACAAAAACCCAGGGATAAATTACAAATTATTATGCTTGCTCTGCAAATGTACTCTAGCAAGGCAAAATTCTTTCTAGAAGCTATTGAGGATGCTACCAAAAGAACTTATGGCTATCTGGTGGTGGATTTAAATAATTTATAAACCTCTGGTGTAGAAGAAAGAACTAGGATTTTCCGTCCAGACTGGCCCACAGTTTATACTCTGAAAAGAACAGCTGGGTCTAAAAAGAAATGAATTTTTGGTAGGCCCTTTTTAACAGCCAAGGCTGCCAACTGCAAGCACATCTGGCTATGTGAAGAGAAACCTGGTCCTTTTAAAATTACTTAGCAAATTACCCCTGCAGAAAAGGAAGGGCATATTGTGTTCAGCCTGATAATTTAGTAGTGCCCATCTCCGAAATAGCACTCAATACCTTAACAGGAAAAGTACCTTTGACACACAATTAAGTACATGTGCTGAAAAAGATGCAAATGTATAAAAACTGTTTAATAAAAGTATCTCACTTTGAAGGGGGAAAAAAGCATCTGGTGAAGCAGTCTGGGGAGGGGGGAGGTGTTAATCGACCTCTTAAGTTTTGCTATCCCTCTGATAATGGGACTTTTGACTAATCAATACCAGAGTATGCAGGAAAAAAAGTGTACCTACTGTCTACCCACTAATTGGAGCAATTAAGGGTTTTCCCTCCAACGGAGGAAAATACCAGAACAACTGTGGGTCACTTACTGGATACTGAAATGAAGGCTATTCTTCAAAGGACCTATTTCGTTGAATATGAAATAGTTAAACTTTATGCAGCTGCACTTCAAAGATACCTAATGTACACGAGGCAAAGTGATGCAGATAAAGGGAAAATAAATCTGCTTCTACTGGAACAGGAAACAGCATGACTGCCAACCCCCAGAAACACCAAAGAACTCTGACTCTGTTACTCAGGAGGTGTTGGATAACGTGAATAGGTGTTACAAGAAAAATGCGTTAGTACGGCTAAATAAAGCAGACCAGCATAAAAACATCTCTTCACAGAACAATTATGGGGCTTTTGTGTACAAAGGCTCAGTTAATGGTTCTAACATGCTCAACTTAGTCAGGCTGTCACCCAAACAAGCTTCATTCCTAGAAGATCGAAACCTAAAGGATGGGATGTGTTTATAAATGCGATTGTGGAGCTGAATGTACCATCTTCCACAACGCAGCCAACAGAGCTTTTGGAATGCCTGAAGGCCTTTAAACCATGTCTGATCAAGAAACCACCCCTTTTTTCCCCTCCTAAAAAGCAAAAGTTGGCTAAAAACCCAAATGACTCAATGTGCAATGCATTCGTTTTTTAAATGATATGTTTTCCTTTACACAAAACATTTCTATACTTCAAAAAAAAAAATGGGTACCTTCTCTGCATTGGCCGTTGTATCAAAAAAAAGTCATTGCAAGATCCACAAGTCCAGATGTGTGTAAACATGTTTTGAGCAAGCCTAGACATGACCAAGTTTTTTTGTTGTTGTTTTTTAAAAACAGAATTCATCACTATCCTGTCCTTTTGAACGAAGTCAGAGTACAGGTTTAAAATCGGACCAAAAGATAAACCCTTACTACAGTGATGTGAGAAAAACCTGCAGCTATAGCCTCAGGCGACAGAGCAGGAATCTTGTAATTCTCTAACGTGAAACATATTGGTGGCATTTTTGTTTAAAAATGTCAATGTTTCTAGAAAACAACACAGTGTGGGGAGTATCCGTATGACTCAAAAAAGTCTCTGCAGTCACACTCCACCAGGTACAAGCTGAGCCATTGTTCACTTGGTTGGTCGTGTGAGTGTGTGTTGACCACAAAACCTAGGGGGCGGTCTCTGAGATAGACTGCCACCTGGGAGCCATTCGCAAGGAAGCACATCTAAGAAATTCTCTTTTGTGTAAGGGTCTGCTGATAAAACACACAATAGCTGCATAGTGTCCATATTCGCATGTAGTCAAAAGAATGTTTCTCCTCTGATTTATCTCTATGACATTGTTAAAAGCCCCATACACAATCATATTGACGGTGTCTGTCAAAGCCTTTTCAAAATGAATTTCTGCTCTCAGGTTCCCAGTTTTAATCAGGGAATAGTGATCAGCACATCCCTGGTTGGAAGATAGGTCAAAGGCAAACAAGGTGTAACCTGTGCAAACGCCTCATGGTTGATTAACAGTGATTTTCCATGTGTTTACCAGCTATCTGCACCAGATTCACGTTTTCTCATGCAGTTTCCGGCCTTGAAGTCTGGTTGCAGAGGTTTAGCTGGTACATGTTCACCATCCACACACAAGGCCACAAAATTAATATTGTAATGCTTAAAGTGAGAGGTTTTTAGTGTAATTTCCACTGTCTAACAGCATTCCCTTAAAGGCCAATTCAAAACCGAATATCTCTTAACTAGAGTAAATAGACAGACAACCCACTTCTATACAACCAGGTCCGTAAGATTTATCAAACGCAACTTCACTGGTCTCTTTACAGTTTCAGCCATGGATCACGTGATGCCTGGGTTCGTGGAAAGGAAATTCATTCTTCCTGATATCAGCAATAGCAATCTACCAACTCTTCAGTGAGCCTGAGAGACCAAAATCTCAGATAAGAGACTCTTGCTAACTTTTCTTTCAAGTTTCACACTGGAAGAATTTTTCATTAATTCAGTTTGCTTGCCCAGTGTCAAAGATCTGATGTGTGTGCTGGTATGTTAGTTGCTTCTGGATTCACTATTTCACTTTAGTTAGTCTTCTGTAAACTGTCACCAGTCTAGTGAAGAGCTGCTTACTATCTTCAATCTCCACATTTCCTTGCAACGACATCAGCAGCTCTGCAACCATGTCTATTGTGAACATTTCACTTAGAAAATGATCTGCTCCTTTCTCTTCTCCCCCCCCTCACTATCCCATGCTTTACATAAGATCTAATAATACTGCATTCATGTCTCTTATGACATTTAGTGCACTCCCCTTTACAGGCTGGACACATTTTCCAAGAATAGTGTAGTATTTTTTCCCCTGCATCTTCTACAAGTAGTTTTCCATTCTTTGTAGACTGTTCCCAATCTTCTGCTTTTGTTTTGTGCTTTTTGCTAAGTCTCACTACAAGTTTGTATTCTTGGGTTCACCTTTGATTTTATCTGTGAATTTATCTGTGAAATTTCCTAAAAAACTGTACATCAGAGAGTTTCTTCACTGTGTCATTTACATCTGGAGTTAGGCTGGATGTATTCAAGGTCACTTGCCATAAAAAATATGAGAGAGCTTACTTTGTATTTCTCACTTTCCACGCAACGATGCAAAATTGCTTGTCAAAGCCTATCCATTTTGACCATGCTGATTTATCAGCAAAGAGAAAACCTTCTGGAGGGATTATTATAGGAAATATTAGCGTCATTGCTCTTGAAGAAACTTATTTCTTTTACAGTCTGCTACTTTTTATCCTGCTGCTTCTGTACCTTTAAGGCATCTTCTCCACCCCCTCCTACTTCTCCTGTGGCGATGCGTCCATCCTTTTCTCTTCCTATGGGTCTAGGACACCTTGCTGAAGCTGTTCTGGTGTGTTGCCCACAGCCCAGTTTCTTGAGAGAGTATCTTCTCTACATTCCTTTCTGAGGAAAATATTTTTTTCTCTGGCCTCTCCTTTGGGTAGGAGTTTTTCCTGCCCTCCATACGTCTTAGGGCATTTAGTCTCTCTCTTCCCCCCACAGCCAAGTTTAGCCCTGGTGCCAGAACCAGGGCTGCTACAGTGCTTGAGGATAAGGGGAAGGGAAAAAAACAACAACTTTCCCTCCTCATGGTGGTAGAATTTCACTGATTCTTTTTCCTTTATTTTCTCCTCTGTCTAGAGATAGGTTACAGCCATTTCTGTCACCATATTGCATGTAGTGGGACACACAAGAACTAGAAGCACACTCGGTAGCAGAGGTAAGAACTTTATTAGTAGTAAGTCAAAAGTGACACAGAAGAGTGAGCCCTGCTTTAACTCTTAAAGAGCCCTCCAACACAATTATAATCGCTGTGGACTGAAATGGCTCCAGCAAAGGAAAATTTGACATTAATCACTTCAAGGACCCAAGAAGAGAATTCAAGACGAGGAAGGTGCAAATCTTATGAGAGATCCTTCCACTGGCAAATGGCAGAAGACTGCACATCAATTATTCAATCCAACTTCCAAGGAACCACAGATGACCCCATAGGGAGAGCAACTCTTAGAACCGCTCCTTCCTAATTTCCTGCTACAATTTTAAAGGAACTGTATTTGCATCCTCACAACATCCCCCTCTTTTTTCCTGTACAAACAGTATTTAATAAGAATTAAACTACAAACCATAAATGCAGACAAGTCACTGGTTTCACTACCTGTGGTCATTTTTTGGTCTTGATGAGGGGTTTTCCCCCACCATAATCATTTGGATTATGAAAACCCAAAAGTTAGAGACTCCAGTCCAGTAGGCTTAGCATTCAACAGATCATCTCCTTTAGCTAAGGATGCAGTGAGACCTTTCCACCAGGGGCTGCTCTCCCTTGTTGTTTATTGTCTTTAGATTGCAAGATCTTCAGTGTAAAAACAGAGTCTATATTTCTTCTGTGAATTGCCTGCATGCAGTCTGGTACTACGAAAATTAATAAGAACATTAATGTACCGCTTACTTCCACCCCTTGTCCTTCTGTCTGTGTACAGTATTTTATTTCCCAAGCTCTTAAGAGCCTACATATTATTGCATAGTGTTCAGCACGTTGTGGGCATTACCAGAAACAAACAAATAATATAACATTGGCTCGTTTAAAGTTCTGAGATATGTTAGTCGACTGTCATCTTCAAGTTTTATTTCTTATCACATCTGATCAACTTGTCTAATTAGCAGTCTCAAGTCAAAACTAAATAAATGTTGGAATTCGATAGGTTAGCCTGGTCTCACCCCGAAAGATCATTTCCATTTGCAGACATTTTGAGAGTTAGTTTTTCACAAAAGAAATCAAACACAAACATACAGGAACACAATTACAGAATCCATGGCATGCCTGCCTATCACAAAAGATTTAAGCTTTCAAAACCGATAATCAATTTAGAAGCTGCTAATATTTGGATAGTCTACATTTATACTGTATATGCAAGTACACCATAAACTAGACACTCTGACTGCATGCTATCCATTTTCTCCTGTTGTGAAACACTTAATTACTGCCTGGTTTATCATTCTTATATAAGCATGCTATTTTTTTCATCTGTAGAAGCTTGCACTGATGTTATCATGCCTTGACGTTTGACAAAACTAAGTGAAATCAAGTTTTCTGGATTATTTTAAAACTGGAAATAATATAAATATAACCTGCAAAAGGAATGTAACAGAATACAAACAACTTTTTTAAAGAAGATCAAAGAAAAGACTACATGAAACATACTTTCACTGTGATACTAGTGCTGAACAGAAGATTAGCAGTGGAAGACAAAGTTCTACATTGATCCTAAAATAGTTTCCAAGCTTTATCTCCTTGTGGGAGATAGGGTGGAGGGGCGAAGGAAGGGCATTCATGTGAAGAATCAGAGAGAAAGGAACTTGGCTTTACACAGTGGTACCTAAGAATTAGTCATATACCTGTATGGTTTAGGGCAAAAGTTCTGGCTCATTTAGAGACTGTTACTGAGGATACTCCCAATACTGATCCCTCTTAGATGAAATGAAGTAACCATAAGGTTTCCTACAACAGAACAATCATTTGGGAAAGAGATTCCAAAACAGAGAGAATCTCAGTACTCCAAACTCATGACCCTGAATATCTATTAACAAAAGAATACAAGTAGGTTTTGTAAACAATTTCTACACCTGTACCTCTATGGGCTATGGGGTTTGTTTTTTTATAATGCCATATGAGACCTGGTCCTTGTTTAAACAATAATTAAGAACTTAACATATCACAATTAGATCATTTCAAAGTATCATTTCAACCTTGCTTTCTGCTTCTTTAGGTTTTTCTTCCCAATTATAACAAATTCTGATAATTTACTGCACTTGTGACAAAATGCCATACTCTGGTTACATAGAGATCAAAATGACCTTTTAAAAGCTTTTGAGATCTCATAATAGACGTTATAGTAAAAGCTTTTAGATCTATAAATGTCAAACATTTTAAAAAACCATTTACTAGCAAAATGCATTTACTTTTATGGTTAGCATGTATTCTTACCTCAGGATCATCATCATCAAAATCATGGTATGTGGAATGATCAGGATTATTCATTTTATCCAATAATTCAATAGCAAGGGTACGATTTAAGGGCTGTGTAACAAAAGGATGCTAAAAGACAAGGGGAAAGAGGAAGATTACATTAAAACTTCAACACAGTAAGTTTAAAGGTACTTTCAGCTCAGAACTACTTCAGAAAATACAAACAAAAATCATACCTGTAGTAATTTTTCAGCTGTAGGTCTCTTCTTAGGATTTTTTGTAAGTGCCATTTTCACAAAGTGATGGAAATTATTTGACCTGCAAAATGAAATAGTGAACATTAGAATTCAGTAGTTTAGTGAAATGCATGATTAGTATAATATAATAAGAAAGCAAAATATGCTTACCATTTCATTTTGTCCTTTAGCTTGGGCGGCTGAAAGTTGCTTTTCGTCATTAAAAACAGTGCTCTGAAAACCGATAACATTTTTGTGATTTGCTGTATTGTGATTATCCATTACTTTACAATTTTTTATTTTTGGCTGCAACAAAAAGACCCATCAACCCAAAAAAGATGAGATGAGGCTACTTGTTTATGCAAAATGCAGCCATTACAAATTTTCATATGTACATTTTGAAAACTTGCAGACAATACTACTGGCAATAACCCTCTCATATTATAAACATGTCCAGCCAACTATTGAAAAAATGCTATTCGCAGAGCTTTACAGCCTGCCATAAACAGATTTTATTTACCAACCTCATGGGATGCAAGTCAAACATAGGAGGCTGAAGTTCTGCAAGTTCTATAGCAGTTATTCCAACGGCCCAAAGATCACACAGTTGGTTATAGCCGCCCTTCCTTTCAACTGCAGCAACTTCTGGAGCCATCCTAAAATATACATGTTTTTAAGAGAAAAAGACATTTCTCCGTTAGCTTTCTCTCTCTCCACAACTAACTCAAACACTTTTCAGTGTGAGTCAATGTTTTATTATTCATTTTTCTAGAGCACATTGTATACACAACCTTTTATTTATTTGACTTATTTGTAAGCATTTGAAATCCTGTGATCTACTGAGCTTCAATGGTATTTCAGGGTTTTTTCCACTTTGTCCATTCCACTCTATGGCATTAGTGTTGTGGTGTTCATTCACTCAACTGAGGAGAGCTGGCTGCAAGTCATTCCAAAATCAGTTAACACTCTTGAATCAGAGGAACTGCAACAGTGAGGTGCAATTTTCTGTCTATATCCTCCCAGGGCTGAGCATATGCCTCCCAAATACCCCAAAGTCTGGCAGCAAATGGACGAAACCAGCTAGTGTTGGCTTTTTAGCCATAGCACAAGTGAGCTACCACTGGACTACCAAACTAGCCCTACATTTTATGATTAAACTGGAGTACAATCTAACTATAAAAAAAGTTTAGAAACATCACCCTGGAAAGTGATAAGATGAAGGTTAGGAGAATTCTATCGGAAAATGCATCTAACTTTTTCACTCCTTGAGTCACCAGACCTGGGGTTTATTCCCAGCTCTGCACATATGTCCTGTGTTACACTTAACCACTTTGTGTCTCAGTTTCCTCATCTGGAAAATGGAAATAATAATTATCTACCCCACTGGGTGTTGAGACTTCATTAAAATTTGCAAAGTACTTTGAGATCCCCAGATGCAAAAGTACTATATACTCAACTGATATTCATAAACAGAAGCACCCAATACATTTTAAATTATTGACTAACCAATGTAATGTGAAAACACCTGTTTTGGTTTGTTACAGATACAGTTACATGACATAGCCATATCAGGCTATGAACTCAATCCAACCATGGCTGGATCTCGTTAATATGGAAGACCACGAAGAAAAACCCCAGCTGGAGTAGGAGTTCAATAGATGATACTCTTCCCTCCCAGTCGGTAACGAATCAATGCCCCAGAACAGTGGTAGGTGACACTATGTAGCAGGAGAAAAACAAAAACTGCCCTAAACAGATATCCTTCCCATTTGTGATCAAGATATGTTTCTTGCATAGCTGTGTTGTTAAGCTTGGTGACTTGAACATGTTCCAATATGGATAATTACTGTCTGCTTACCTACATTTCTTCTTCCATCTCAATTGAGTACATTAGTCTATGTTCCCTGTCCTAAATTACTGTGCAACTTCACTAGAGGTGGTTAAAGAGACTCGTATATTTTAAGTTTGTAAAGCATTTTGTAATCTTTTTGAGAGCATAGGTACTATATAAGTGTGAGGTCTTACGTTATTACAAAACTCTTAACAAAAACCACTACATTTGCTAGTTTGGCTAAAAGGGGATGAGATGAACGCCTGTCTCTTTTCCTCCCATTATTTTTCTCTTTACCCCCTTAAAAGCGATTCTCAGAATTAAAAGGTTAATCAAAATAGAAAAATCCCTTGAACATTTAGTTGCGGATTTGTGTACTGTTACACATCTTGTATGACGCATGCATTCAGCTGGGTCCTGAACAAGCAAGGAATCTGGTCCGCAGTTACGCCTGGCTCCCACTAGAGACCACTGCGGCACACGCTGAACAGGCAGCCACTCTGTCTCTCTGATTGTTCTCTAATCCCCCTGCCCTTTTCCAAGCCATTTGGAGCAGGGAAGATTCTGTTTGTTGCATTAATGCCCCAAAGGCAAGAAAAGCAAAGGGCTACTGCTGGAAGGAAGAGACCACTGAGAAACAGGAGCTAAGGGAGGAATAGGAGATGGTGTGGGGAGCAAAAGCTAATGTGGAAATGGAAGGAAAGTACCAATGGAGCTAGTACTACCCTATAGCAACTTCCTCCACCCCCACCCAGCAACGATACCCTCTCCCCATCAAAAACCACTGGTTACCTTTAACACACACCCCAAGCCTTCTCCTCCCTTCCATCTCTTCAAAGGGATACAAGGAATGAAGTCTTACTTGCCCACACCTGCTCCCACTGCTCAGGGGAGCGCCCTCCAAAGTAAAACTGGTGCCTTTTGCCAACATTAAATCCACACAACATTTTCAAAAGTGATGTTATGATTATATGCAAATTATTTACAATTATGCAAGACAGCTTGAAACATTACCTAAGGAGACTGACAAAACTTGGCAATAACATAGTGGTTTGTGTTAGAGACCAATATAGATCAGGTTTACAGTCACCCAGGCACCTCAGCCAGGAAACAGAGCCACAATCCATTTATGCAATCGTGAGTGGAAGGTGGTTTTACAACTGTGAAAGGGAGGTGGGTCCATGTGACACTATATATTAAAAATACAGCCCACACTATGGAAGAGTTTGAACACCTTGTTCATGGGCATATTTCAAGAATACAAATCCGAATGGAGAGACTTTTGTTAATATATACATATTTGTACATCATGTTTTCACACAAAGGATCTCAAAATACTTTTCAAAGAAGCACAGAACAGAGAAATAATGTTTTACAGTAAATATACACAACTCTCTTAAAGGGAGCTAGGGAAAGTCATTTCCAGTACACAAATGGAGTAAAAGAAAAAGCTGAAATTTAAAAATGATAAATATGCAAGTAAATATACTTGTAGGCTAGTTATAGTGAGAAAAGAATAAAAGGGCGTGGACACTAGTGGAAGGGAAAGGTGAGTGGAATTTAATTTAACAGACTAAAGCAAATAGGAAGGTTTTTAAAACAAGATTTGAAGAGGAAGCGGCTGAGAAGAGCATTCCAGACATAGTAAGCACATCTGTTCACACAAACAAGTGACAACTCTTCCCAGCTGTGAAGAGTTCCAGGAAAGGCAAGTCAGTGAAAAGAAACATCTGAAACCTAAATGGGTGGGTAGAAAAAGTATTTGTAAGGTCAGAATTAAAGGGGTGACACTCCAAGGAGAACTTTAAAATTAGATTCAATGACTGATATTAGTCAGTGGCGGTGAAGTATATAGCTGATACGACTATTTTTCAGAGCATCACAGTACTCTGGCCACAACATTCTGGTATGTAGTTAAGTTTAATATTTGGTATAATTAAAAAATAAAATATAAGAGCAATAAACAGACTCTCAAAATGCTTAGTCTAATCAGGAAATTAAGCACCGAAACTTTTTATACAAATTATTATTGTTGGTATTGTAGAAGTTACTATTACATTAACAATCAAGTAAAACAATTACCAATATGGAGTGCCAATGAAAGATTTCCTTTTGGCAATTGTAGCTGTTATCTGTGCAGATACTCCAAAATCAGCTATAAAAAATGAAGATAATTAATTAATGAAGTAATGATAAAAAGCAAGTCATTAATTATCAACAGGAGAGTTAAGCCTCTTTGTGGCAAGAACTTCTAAATATCTAGGGACACAGAAGTGAATGAGGTTTTTATAGGATCCATCATAAATTTCCATGGAATCACCTTCTCCCAGCCATCCTGCCAAACACACACAAGAAACATGAAGAAGGAATTGCAGTCTAGAAGTCCTAACAGACACAAATATGTATATGTTTCCATGTTAGAGTACACCTATGAATTTTATACTATCTATCCATGTAATAAACCCTTTAAAAATTCTCTGAACAAAGTTATTTCCATCTGCTCTGCTGAGAACACACACTATATCACTACTTGGGAAACTTTTGTAAAGAACTGAGACATATCTTCATATGAGACGTGTAATACGACATATATTAATGCGGATCATAAAATACATGTTTATTTTGTTAATGTAAAACATGACCAGAAATATTAATATTGATAATTTTAAAATAATCTTTGTCACTACAAAAATAGAAGGGCAGTCAGAGGCAGTTGTAACTGACCAAGGATATTAACACTTCTAGAAAAAGTACTCAACATCAGTTTAAAAATAAAACAGATTTAAACTACAAAATGAAGACATTAACAAAGCACCTAACCCATAATACTGTGCTTGAATAAAATGAATTATAAAATGTGACTAAGCGTGAATCTGTTTCTTTTACAATGGTGTTTTTCCTCTTTATTCGTTTTTAAACAAAAGTGTTCTTTCCCTTCCTGGCTGCTAACCAATTCTGACTGGGAAATCACATCACCCATGTTAAAGTTAAAATACATTAAAAAGAAAAAAGTCTTGAGAGTTTTCATTTTCTACTCTTACAATACATAGAATGCAATTAATAAGATCAATAATGTATGTTTTACTAGTTAACATTTTCCCTATAATTCTGAGTAATTGTATACACTTAATTTGAAATGTAATGCAATATATTCCTGTACCTATGAAAAATATTTAATTTTTTTAAATAGACTGGTAAGTATATTCATAAGAATTTTTTGATATACGCTTTTAGATTCAGATACTTATGCAGCCTTTTGAGGTAGTTTTCAAATTTCTGAGACTTGGCAGGTGCAGTTATTAAAATGAAATGTATTAAAGGATTTAATTTTTAGCCCACCTTTTCAATGTCAGACTAATTCACTATGGGAGTATGTCTTTCACCTGATTTCCAAAACTATAGTCTGATTAGCCAATTGTGCACACCCATGCACCAATTCAACCACAACTGAGACCTCATCAATGACAAAAATAGTCCTAATACCACCCCCCTCACTGAAGTTTACCGGTATTATATAACATTTTGGCATTCTTGGATGAGATTTCAAAAAAGGTTTTATAATCTGCAGTATCTTTTACTATCTTTGTGCAATATAATCTGATAAAGATTTCTGAAATACTTACCTAATTTTACATGGCCATTATCTGTTAAAAGAATATTTGCTCCCTTAAAAGAGAGAAAGAATTCAATTAAAATGTACAGCTTTTTCTAACAATTTGATTCTTTACGCTCTGGGATATAAACCCTAGCATCAAATATTACCCATATTCTGTATTTTATTTAATTTATTTAAATTTACACAAATACTAAGAGAACACCTATCCCTTATGTTCTAGAGGCCCTTGATCGAACTTAAAAATAAATCAAAAATAACATAGGTGCAACAGTAGTACAATTTATTATAATCCCCGCTCAGTAAAACAGGCAACTAAAAAAAGTCAAATCCCCTGCCTCTCCAAATAATCTCCCACCTTTACTTAACTCTATAGACCTAATTATAACACAGTTACAAAGTTTGAGCTTCATCTTGAAACTATTACTTCTATAATAAAGTGATGCAAAACTGGGCTCTCAACACAGCAGTAAGGAGACACAAATTAAGACATCAAGGCAAGGAAAATATACGTGTTTGGAGATAAAAATTGAGAAGAAATTGAGAGCAGAGGACAAACCAAGAAAGACTAAGTGTTTGAAGAATCTGAAATTTTATTAATAGACTATTTGTAAAACTGAAATGACAACAATATTTGGTTATGGGACCGCCATGTTCACAAATACCCTGTAAATGTTATTGTAGCCGTACACGTCTATGCAACTCAGATTCCCATTAGTTATGAAATTCTCTCCCAAACAGCAGAATTAATTTTGTGACCATTTGCCTCTATTGATTAAATCTTACTTTCCCTTCTCTATCTACATCATGAATAGGCGAGTTATAAAGATCAAACAGGAAAGGAATCAGGTTTATATTTCAGAAAGAAAAACAGGTTTGTCCCCTTTTGAGATCCTCACTCATTGTAATCTGATGGACCTGCCTTGATATTAAAATGCCTAGGAAAACAGCGATTTTGCTTTGCTGGATTTGGAAAGAACACTGTTGTGGGGCTACATGAAGTGTTTATTTGGATTTAACAACCAGAACAGAGGCTCAAAATTGACCCTTCACACCAGATTCCATTATAGTTACCTGTTACAAAGGACATGGAACAAGCCTGAGCTGACTAAAGAGGTTGGTTAAGGGTAGGACTGAGTGGAGGGAGAAGCTGTCTAAGGAGGAGCTAAACAGGAAGGAGCAGGATAAACTGATTTAGCAGCTGATGTTAGCACCACAGACAATTTGGTGTGTGGAAAAGCCAAGTAGGTTTTCCAAAGTACAGCTTGTTTTTCTGATTACCAGTTTTCATACAAAAGGACAAAGTAGGTCCTCAGTACACCCATGCAACCCAACAGTTTTGAAAGGCTTTGCGCAAGTGTAACTGATAGACCTTGTGATTGGAACATAGTACATAATTCTGTGGCTAATGCACACAATCCAGTTGTGCTCCTAAATACAAATGATCTGATATTCACAATTGCTGAGTTCCCACATATCCCAGTGAAATAAAAGGGAGCTAGTCACAATGTTTGAAAACCAGGTCACTTGCACTAAGGCACCTACGTCTCACAACTTTGCCTCTATATATTTTGCCAATATCACAAGGATTTAAAGTCAAATTTCAAATAAATGTTTAAAAGTCAAGATTTAAAAACAGTATCTGAGTGGTTTTGGTTGGGGGTTTTTTGGTTGGGTTTTTTTGGGGGGGGGGCGTGGTTTTTTGGGCTATGAATTGTGATGTACGGGTTAATTCAACTTGCCACCCACCACCCTATAAGTGCCATGCAGAATAGCAGCTCTTGCCCTGAGTTATGCCCCCAAAAGTTGGGTTTGGCCTTGCCACGACTCCATCCTACTGGCTGGTGCAAAGGGAGGTGTATGCTGCACCTTAAACGTATGTCAAAGATTAAATCCTCTTCCCACTTTCCTCCAGCACAACTGAAAATGCTTCCCCAAGGTAATAAGTTTCTATATTTCTCCCAATGCAGGGCAGTGGCTAAATGCCACAATTTAGTCCCAAGTAAGTGCTCTGTTTGATCTAAGTGATTAAAAAAATGAATTATTCTCCAAGCATACATTTTCTAAGTGTCCTTCTACCTTTTTTTCCTCTTTTTTTACAGAAGTGACTACTGAACCCCAATAAAAGATGACATTAGTTTAAAAAAACCCAAAGATTAGTTAGTAGCGGTTCATAAATATTAAAGTAAAATGGGTATGTAACAATATTCAACTAATTGTGAGAGTAGCTTTTTTAATTTTAACAGAATCAAATTTCAAAAAAAAAATTTGACCTACCTTTATGTCTCTGTGCATTTTTCCTTTACTATGAAGATAATATAATCCCTGCAGTTTAAGAAGAAGGTCTTTAGTTAAAGAAAACACAATAATTTAGCCTTAAACATTTTTCATTTTACAGAAAATTATTTACTAGATTAAAAGAGTAAGATTTAGGATACAATTCAATGATTTACTAAAGTTGATAAATACTGTTTTGGCTGGTTGTGAAATGAGAATGAAACTAGATTTTAACACTTAGACATTCAAACTGTACTTATCTAGCAGTAGCCAATTTAGAGATAGGACAAAGAATGAACAGATGAAAAAGATCAGTAAATAAATATAAAGAGCAACACATTCATACCAGGAACACAGGGAGAGTGAGAATACTGTCCTTCTGGGCATGTAGAGGGCCATCTCTGTTGTGCAACATTTAGATATTTCTAAGGTGTCTATCACTGCTTTATCTCAGTGTCCGCTAGTTAGACACCTATTGTATAGATCATCTGCTTAGATACTGATTTTCAATTAAACCCCCAAGTAGATAGAGCTTTTGTGCCCAATGCAGGAGCTCAACTCTGATCTATGTATCAAACTAAGTCCTTGGCTACACTTGCAGATGTACAGCGCTGTTAGTTAAACCTGTGTTCGTACAGCTGAGTAGGGAAAGCGCTGCAGCCTGTCCACACTGGCAGCTGCCAGCGCAGTAAGGTGGCTACATTTGAGGCATTTGCAGCTGTATTGGGAGCGGTGCATTATGGGCATTCAAGTAGCTGCAACGTGCTTTTCAAATGGGGGGGGGAATGAGGGGGACTTTGACAGGGAGCGTTTTTGGAGACAGAGTGGGTTTTTGAAATCTCCACAGAGTGTCAGCTCATTATTTCCACACCTCCACATCCCCTGCCTCTCTCTCAATCACTGAAAGCAAACAGCAGGGGCTTTGTTTGTTTTTAAAGAGCAGATAAAAGAGAGGAAACGGAGCCTTCCCCCTCCCCCCCGCCGTTCTCTGTCCAAGGCAACTTTGCTGCCGGCATTCCTAACGGAGCCCCTCCCCTCTTTCTCCCCCCACCCCCCTGCAAACAGTAGCTGTGTTTGGTTTTTTATAAAGCACCTCAACAACGGAGCTCTGAACTCCAACCCGGAAATGCCGTTTCAAAACAAATGCAGCTTCCGGAGATCAGTAACTGCGTTGTTCCTCGGCTACACTGAAAGACCAACGTTCCACCCACTTCGCAACAGCTGTTATTCCTCTCGGGGAGGTGGAGTACATGCAGCGCTGTACCTGAGGAGATACAGCGCTGCACGTACCTTGCAAGTGTAGCCAGTTAGTGAGTTACAGTGCTGCAGGCAGTTTTATTGCGGTGTAACTCGTAAGTGTAGCCAAGGCCTTTGTGGAATTTCTGTAGGAGGCATTTCAGGTGCTTCCTCCAGGAACTGACACATGGAATGAGACCATATCCAAGAACGGAAGGTGCACTCCAGTTAATCATGATCCTTGCTGAACCAGAACGCATAATACTACTGAACATCCATAAGGGAAATTGTATGGCTACAATCATGGCATTCCTGAATTCAGTGAACCAGCTTTCTTCTTCCATATTTGAAATGATAAAGAATAGAAAATTGGAGAGCATCAACTGCACATAAGACCAAGTTCAGCTAAAGGCTCTGAGAGAACTGTAGCTAAAAACACTCGTGTCTAAACACCTCCTGGCACAGAAGCTGCTTGGGAGTGACCCACATACAGTGCCTCAGCAATGCATCCAGACTTGAACTTCAAAGGTGGTGGGATGAAGGAGAAGAAATTGAGCATGATGACAATGCAGGCTACTGAGAGCACACCACCTTCGGTGCTCCACTCTCTGCACTGTACTCACCGAGTAGCCAGAATTAAGTACAAGGTTCCAAAATCCTCTATGAGGGTGACTGCAGTTGAACAACCGTCTCATTCTTGCTGGTCATGAACTCTCATAATGGCTACATTTCTCCAGAACTCAAGACAGAAGCACTTAAGTGTGGGACAGAGACCTATTTTGGCAAGTGCACCAAGACTACAGAATTCATTCCTGGAAAAAACTGGGACTATTGTGAATATAACCACCTTCAAATTGAAAAATAAGCCCCACTTCTTTGAAACAGCCTTCACACAGTGATAAAAGCAAACCACTAACTGGTGTAGGACAAAAAGATAAGGATTGTTTCTAAAATTTGTTAGCTGCTCAGATGATGAGCACAGCATAAATACTTAGACAGATAGGAGCACTAGCAAAGATATGCTTTTGGGAGGTGTTTTTCCCTTTTTTGTCAGCTCATCAATAGCCTGAATGCAATTTAGCTGGAGAGCTAGTCAGTGCTCCCAACTGGAACGCCTTAATCAACCACGAGAGAAAAGAACTGATCATTGAGGCATCAACAGGAATCTAGGTTCCTGAGCATGGTTGGCATGCGACACAACCAGCTGGAACCAGCAATTCAGATTTTTGAGATGAGAGAATCCCCACCACGTGTATATGCATTGACCTGGACCCAAAAGTGGGATTCATGGTCAAGAGTCTCTTTGGAGAAATAGGCATTTTCATACAGAAACACATCTGACATCAGTTTCACTAATAGCCCCTAGATTTAAACGTCTTGGGGCTGTGGCAGGACTGGGTCAACAATTCGCTCACTTTCACCACTGATCTAAAAGAACCCAAGGCCAAGGCTTCAGAAACCAGATGCCTAAAGGTAGACCCTTAAAGTCCGCATTTAGGCACCTAAGGGAACAGATTGCCAAAAATGATGAGTACATAGCCACTCCTGCTGATTTAGACAGGATCTGCTGGGAAGCACTTGCAAAATAAACTCTCTTTTTTAGGTTCCTAAACATGGACTTGTAGCCAAACTTTAGGCACCCCACGGTGAAATTCTGGCCCCACTGAAGTCAGTGGCAAAACTTCTATCAACTTCAATGGGATGTGGATTTCCCACACCTTTGTTTTGGAGGCCTTGGACTAATCTTGTTGACTTTTAGAGAGTGATACAAGATATATTTTCCTCAGCCTTTTGATTGATGAGGATGACTGAACTATAAATGTTGCTATTTTAAATACATTAGAACCTATGAATGTTATATTTGGACAAAAAATATTGTAGTTTTGATATTATACATGCATTAAGGGATAATTTCATAATCTACAAAAACATTCATTCATATAACATTCAGATAATGTGTGAGGTACTTCATTTATTTTTCCTAAGCAACATATACATACTAAATGAGAATTATAACAACCAAAAATTAATAACCCAAAAAATCTCATCCTATATAGCTAAAGAAATGTCCCATTTGAGAGAGACCTCAAGACTCTCAGCCTAGAAGAATAAAATGGAATCAAAGTTTTCCCAAAACAAAAGGCAAGAGACCACACACTATTGCCTGGAGTTTTCGAAACAAAGAAATATGTATCCTGTAAATAACTGACATATGGTTATATTTATTTTATAAGAAAAGACCTATAACTCATTTACATATCCAAAATTGAGTTTTCAAGTTCTCTACTAATCTATGGTATAAATCAAATATCTTATTTAATGCAATTATGCACACATGGCTAAATGCATATGTAGTTGCTTCATTTGTAATACAAATGTAACAGCTTCTCCCAGTCTTCAATCTTCCACTGCCAATTTCATGACTACAGGGAAGATGGAAACCTCCTTTTAAACAACTCTGCAATAACTTCAGCCAGTTGACAGAATAATTCTACATTTTGTGAAAGCTATTATACAGGATCTTCTCTTTAGCAAAAGATAGAGTAACTGCTAAGTTATGCAACATGATTTTTCCAGATGATCAGATGGTTTTGGTCCTTTTATTTTTCCCGGAAGACTAACAATTATGTACAAATTAGAATGTTAGCTACCTGTAACGTTTCTCTGCTAACATAGGCAATCTGCTGTTCTGAAAGTGGTCCAGTCACTGCAAGAAAAAAAAAATAATTTTTTTAAAACAAAAATAGTTGTTTTTTTTTTAATTTTCCTTATGGTGTATATCAGTATCCTGCATAAGTTCAGCACACACACACACAGAGAAGCACTAGTCTATGTTCTGTGGTTCCAGTTGTACCATTTTCACCCTGAAACCCTGAGAGTATGACTACACTTGAACTAAATACCTGCAGCTGCCTGTGTCAGCTGACTTGGGCTCGCAGGGCTTAGGCTAAGGGGCTAATTGTGGTGTAAATGTTTGGGCGTGGGTGGCAGCCCGGGCTCTGAGACCCCACAAGGGGGTAGAGTCCCAGAGCCTGGGCTCCAGTTCCAGCCCAAACGTCTACACTGCAATTGAACGGTCCCGTGGCTTGAGCCCCATGGGCCCAAGTCAGCTGACACAAGTCAGCAGTGTGTATTTAATTGTAGCGTAGACATAACCTGAGGATTTAATTGTTGAGGCCTGAGGTCTGATTGGACTCAGACACAGCTTGGAAATTAGTTAAACGAGTACAGAGTCTTCTAATCTAAATAGCAGGGTTGAAGCCAAAATCAGTAGTGACAGGAAAGCATTACTACAAGACATCTGTTCAGCCACTTATGTGAAATAAGCTCATTTCCTAGTGAGCAGGTCTTCCACATCACAAAAACTATCATCACAATTGACACTCTTATCAAAGTTAGCAGGACTGACCTGGCCACTCAGATAACTTCTTCGGTCATCATAATGATCTGAGCATGTAAAATGATCCTTCAGTTTGATTACTGTTATGAGATAAACCTGAAGGTATGTATGCTGTTTTACTCTTCCAGTGCAGAAGATAAAGCTACTGGGTGTGAAGATGTGGGATAAATATGAAATTAAAGAATTAGTGTTAGTTTAAGTTTGGTTAATATATATGTGCTGTAAAGAAAGGCCCTGACTAGCAAGTAGAAGACAGGCCATGAAAAAAATGAGTTAAGGCCAGAAGGAATGTAGTAGGGAGGATGCCTGGTCCAAAGATTAACTAATGAGATAAGGGCAATTTTCTAAAAAGAAGGGTTCTGACCGATAGGAGTGACTGCAGATGGTTTTAAATAAGACAAAAAGAATTTGTCTTAAAGGGATCCAGCATAAACCTTCCCACCCCGCATACCAGTGTTAAACCCTATGTGAACCCAGGTGCAATGGAAAAACTGTTGGTCAATGAGGAGAGGAAGAAAGGCCTCCCAAGATAGGAGGTTGTAAATCTTATCTGGATTAAGACTGAAAAATAAGGGTGGACTGTCTCAAACTGGGTTTTAGCTGAAGATAGTAATTGGCAATGACATCACTTGTCTGTTAAAGGGTTTAAAAAGTAAACTCTTAAAGGGTTCATTACTAGAAATTGTATGACCAAATTGGAGCAGGCCAATATATGTCTAAGCACCTCTCAGTTTAGCCTGTTTGTAAGTATCTTGATCAAATACTTAATGTTCTGTAACTGTTTGGATGTAGTAAATTGCTTATTATTTAGGTGTTATAAGCATGTTTAGAGCAATTATATAAATACCCATTTGGACTCTGGATTTAATAAAGGAATTTATGGTTAAACTAGTATTGTGGTTATAGCTGGCATAAGTAATAATTCCAACAGAAGTCTTTGCAATTTAGATGTTGGTGACTTGAAGGTTCCTAGGGTGGATCTTTATCTGGAAAGACTGTTTCAGGGCTGCAATTAAATCCCCGTTTGCTACCCATTTTGTCTGCAATGTTGTCTCTTTCATGCAGGTCTTAGTGACAAAGTGATAAAATCCTTGTTCTTAGATTTCCATTATCCTAACATTTTTCAAAGCCTTTTCTAACAAAAATATGTATTTCTATCAACTAATGTATTCTTGCCATTGTGTGATAAATAGGGCTGTAAGAAAATTACGGGCTGCAATTTTGTTGCAGAAACAACAACTTTTACCTTTTACAGTTCCCACAAATGTCAGTGGTATTGTGACCCTGTGTAACAGATTGCACCACTCACTCATATTTGCCCCAGCCGCCCCACCATCATGCTTGCCTTTGAGAGCCAAGCAAGACATAAGTCACCTCTTCTGTGCTGCTGCCCTACTTTGGAAGGTAGTCTTCATGCCTTGAACCACAGCTTTAACAAACTGTGGCCATAATTGTTGAACAAAAAAAATCAACTTTTTTACAGCCATAGCAATAGATTTAACTAAAGTAATGCAAATAAAGCTAGCAATTAACATTCCACATTCAACTAAGACCCTTTTTAACTGGGCTATACTCTTGTCCATCAGTGAAACTTTCACTTTTGCAACAATAGTGGTTTTTTCAGAGGATTGCTCATTTCACTGTTACCTTATCGTTCTCCTCCCAGCTCCTAAGTGTTTTGCCCACCTGTTGCGTCTAATCTTAAACCATGTTTTGTAAACTGTTTGGAGCAGGGATTATTTTAGTATTTTGCATCTGTACAACACCCAGCATGAAGCCCTGATTCCTGTTTAGAGCCTCTAAGCACTACTCTAATACAAATATCAATATACATGACAATCTCTCTATGCAAGCAACATCATTCATCACAATAGGTCCAATATACCAGCTATCTACAGGTAATAATGTGGAATATAGTAAAGCCAAGATCATATGAACTTGGAAGAAAAGTGGATATATGCTAAAACTGCATGACTGGAAGCATGTTCTTCATTTTATTTTTTACCTCAGAAATACGTAAAATGAAAGCCAAACAAGGGAGTAGTATATCAAAACACACAAGTTATTTCTCTCTTATTGGCCCTTCTTTAAAAATATATAGTTAATTTTGTTTGTTTTGGCAAACTGATACTTTTCTAAAATATAAACTGCTATTTGTCCTTAAACAAGTTAAAATTGTTATAATATATATTAGATCCTAAGACATAGGTAAACAATGCTGACCATTTTAAAACTTTCATTTTTAACTCTGTAAATGCTGTAACTATATATTGGTTTAACAAGTTATATTTAGCTTTCACAGGTGCACAGTGATGGCTTACCATGATAAATGTCCTGTAGAGAACCACCGCCACAAAACTCCATGCAAATCCATAGCTTATCTCGCCTAAAAAGTAAAAGCATTCATTAGCCTTCCATATTTACATCTTGGCCTATTAAATATAATTCAAAAGTCCTACACATTAAGCAACAGACTGTAACAAGCCTACATATTATGCAAGTACAAATGAAAACAGAAAGTATCTATGCTATATAATACTAAAAATACGCACTTTAAACAAACATCCAAAAACTTCCACCAATTTACTGCATTAATGTGAACAATAAGAATGAAGTGCATGTGTGCTTTAAAATGCCTAAGAATTGACTACCAAGGGAAATTAATTTCCTACTCACTGGCTAATTTGCTTTCTATGGTAACAGTTGAGAGAATGCAAACACTGGGTTACTACCACTCCCTCGACCTGACTGGCAGGATAATGGCTAACCACAACCCAAGGATTTTCCCGCTCTAAAACCAGAAGAATGGAATGATCAGCTAGTTCTCACAACGGCTTACTTTACAGAAGACACAATTGGAGAAAATGTGAACACTAAAACAGAGCTTCATTTTTTAAAATCTTTTCCGCTGATGATGTAACCTTTTAAAATTTTTATAAAAATTACTTTTAGATGTATTGTGGAAGATACAAGTCTAATATGGAGCACTTTAGAAACAAAGCAATGTAACGTCCATCACAACACTATCAGAAATGAAAGATAAAAAGAATACATATCTTCAGTGAATGACAATTTAAAATGCAGAGAAGTGCTCTTTTCTCTATCAATAAAACTGATTGAATCGAATGAACCTGATTATAAAAAAAAGGCTATAAAATTCTGATTCATCCTATCCTAAGACAATAAGGCCCTGAGCCATAACTGACTGAGTGGGTTCATCCCACACAGAGTACAAGTAAAGAATTGTTAATAAGTGTGGTCAGTACACCAACTAGAATTAGTTACTGAGTTGTTGCTAAGCCAGTTCCAGCTGTAGCTAAGGCCGTAGATATTAGCTAAGAACTGACAAACTCACAGCTGGAAACCAAAGCAGCTCACCTCTATGTTAGTTTTGTACAAAATATATATTCTTATAATAATGCATTTAATGTTTAGACTCTATGAAATGCTTGTAAATTGCTGCATGCATTAATCTCACTTGTAATGTCTATATTCCACACTATAAAGAAATAAGCAAGTTTTGCTTTAAAACTTTGAAAATGTTTGCTCTGAACTTGGGAACCCAAGCATGGGGATCAGCGACCTTTCCTCCATTAAGAAGGTCAATCAAGATTAAATAGACCATTAAGAAACATGACAACACAAAAGATTGGTGAATGACCTTATAATACTTTGGAAATGTTATGTGCAAGGGAGCTCCTCCCATAGACCGGAAGGCCAAATGTAAAAGATAAAACAGGGTTACAGGGAAATGTGTCATCTCTTTGCTGTTTGCACTCTCACAGGGCCAGAGACAATAAACTAAGGCAGAGATCCCCAAGGGTATCCCTGAGTCCTCCCTGAAAGACATTCTGAATTGACAGACATCATCATCATCTGTCATCTTTACAAATCATACACGGTAACTCATTTGTGTATATATGCTTGCTTGAACCTATAAATAACTCATTTCTTTTTCCTAATTAATAAACCTTTAGATAGTTTATTATAGGATTGGCTACCGGCGTCATCTTTGGTGTAAGATCTGGGGTACCAACTGATCTGGGGTAAGTACCTGTCTCTTGGGACTGGAAGTAACCTGATTTTTGTGTGATTTTTGGTGTAATTGGCCATTTATCACAAAGTCCAGATTGCTTGGGTGACAAGATAGACAGGAGAGCTCAAGGGGTCTGTCTGTGACTCCATGATAAGACTGGTACAGTGATCCAGGAGTTCATACTTTTTACTGAGCTGGCGAAATCTAATTATAGAACATACCATCAGTTTGGGGTGCCTGCACTGTTTTGACAGTCTGCTCGGAGGTAGGCACTCACAGTCATGAGTCTCTCTAGTGTGACAGTTACCTTTTCTAGATGGATCTGTTTTAAATACTATAGCACAGATTAATAAAATGACAAACATGAAGACAAGAAGAGAGGATAGAACTGTGATAACATACTAACTTTCAGTTTCCTGACTGAAAAAATCAAGGATAAAACACTTCCAAAAATCAAATTAGAAGAAAATATTCAAACTCTGAAATTGATCTTCTCCTTTCATTTTGGTGCTAAACCTCTCTATTCCAACCTTTCCCTCCTACACCCTTTTCTAAGCCACCCTCAACCTCTACCAGTTTCTCTCGCCTACTCCTGCACAGGGCTCTCACCCTCTCTCTTGACAAATCACAAGATCATCTGCCCAGTCTACCTTCTCACAGGTAGTCTGTCTGGCAGCAGCTCCCAACAGCTAAATATATTCCCAGACAAAATGTTTTGTTAAAATGGAGATAAAGGTTGAAAGTACACCACAGTAATTTAATGATTACAAACAGCCTTACAAGAATGCTGTAATTTTTTTTTAAAGGCCCACAAGCAACAGAAACCCAAATAATTCATAGTTAAGGTTAAATTTAATATATTTATATTTTTGTTTGAAAGTGTGGACAACATTCAGAGTTAAAACACCCCAACAACCTTAACTCTGTCTTTAGGGTGATGCTTTCCTTCTTTGGCCCTTTCACACTTAAGAAAGTAAGAACGGCCATACTGGGTCAGACCAATGGTCCATCTAGCCCAGTATCCTGTCTTCTGACAGTGTCCAATGCCAGGTGCTTCAGAGGGAATGAACAGAACAAGTAATCATCCAACGATCCATCCCCTGCCACCCATTCCCAGCTTCTGGCAAACAGAGGCTAGGTACACTTCAGAGTATGGTTTTGCATCCCTGCCCATCCTGACTAATAGCCATTGATGGACCTATCCTCCAGGAACTTATCTAGTTCTTTTTTTAATCCTATTGGCCTTCACAACATCTTGTGGCAAAGAGTTCCACAGGTTGACTGTATGTTGTGTGAAGAAATACTTCCTTTTGTTTTAAACCTACTACCTATACCTAGGATATGATCCTAAAACCCTCATCCATCAGATCAAGAGTTTGCAGGGTCAGGTTCTTACATGTACTCTCTTTAGGGAGGGTGAGGGAACATTCACGAGGGAGCCAGAAATGCCTCAAAATTACATAAAATAGTAAGGCAATGTTGTTGTAGCCATGTTGGTCCCAGGATATTAGAGACACAAGGTGGGTCAGATAATATATTTTACTGGACCAATAAAAGATATTACCTCACCCACCTTGTCTCTCTTTAATAAGATAGTAATGACATTTTATTGTTAAGCTTTAAAGTCTGTTTCTAGCCATGCAGGGCCAGGAGATAAGACTTTAAACTCATGACAATTTTAGATACCAAAAAAAACAAAAAAAAACCCTGTCAGTGAGAGACTGAAGCTTGTCCATATTGGACAGCAGGCAGCATGCTATTGTAATTGTATATTGTAATATACACACACTTATCAACATTGAATCAAGCAAACATTTAGAAACAACTACATTAATGAAGTACTGACAAGATTTTCTACCCAGTTTCTAAATGTAGGGACATCATTTCTAGCATGGACTTTTCATTACAACAGAAAACAAATAGGCATTACTTTACCTCCATCATAACCAAACCCTTTTTATAACTGTATTTGTAATTTCAAAAGTTTCCCCATACCAGTTATTTTTTGGAAAACTTACAGATACAAAAACAGCATAAGAAAAAAAGTTATACTTCAAAAGTCTTGTTCAGAGAAAAACCCACAATGATGCGGCCACTCCCGCATAGGTGGTGAAAGGGTTAATATGGACCTAAGAGGCCATTTATCACATCTGGAGAGTGAGCCAGGTCAATTCAAGAGGAGTCCCAGCTGGAGGAGGATCTGGTTGGTTTCTATGGGCTTGTCTACCCTTACAATGCTGCAGTGGCAGCACTGCACCTGCGCCAATGTAGCACTGTAGTGAAGACACTAGCTACGCCGACGGGAGGGCTTCTCCTGTCAATGTAGGTAATCCATCTCCCTGAGAGGCAGTAGATAGGTCAACGGGAGAATTCTAGCATCGATCTTGCCCTGTCTACATCGGAGGTGAAGTCGGTTTAACTGCATCTCTCAGTAGTCTGGATTTTTCACACCCCTGAGCAATGTAGTTACACTGACCTTATTTCCTAGTGCAGACCAGGCCTATAAAGAGAGGAATTCCAAATGAGAAGGAAGCTGGGTCTCTCTCAATCTCTGGTAAAGAGGAGAAGAGGGCGTTTATACCCTGATGGGAGACAGCAGCAGAGATGAAGGAGACTCCTGAACTGGGCCCCTGAAAAGGCCAACTGACAGGCGGATGGCCTTTGCGGAGGGGAGGCAACACACTGGAGTGGGGGATCCAGATTAGGGGCAAGACTCCAAGGAAGTAACCCCTGACAGCCTTCTGCAGAACAGACAGCTGGGGAGGCCTCAGGATGGATTAAATGCTCAAGCACAGGGAAGAGGCAGAAACTTCCTTTGGTATGACTTGTTTTGCTTATGATTGGAATGAAAAGACTCCAGGGAGAAGTCCTGGGGCCACTACTCTGTCAGAAGAGTGGAACGGAAGAGGAGCACACCATATTGCTGAGCAGTGTCAAGGGAAGGGACTTTACAGTGACTTAGCTGGAGAGCCAAGTCATGATAGCAGGCAGACAACTGCAGGGCTGGAGCAGGTGTCTGTAGGGGACACTAGCTGATGAATGAGTTGCTATGCCATGTCCAGCCACAAAGGGGTGTACCTGCAGTCTGAGCGCTTTTCCATAACAACTGAAGACTAAAATACTGCATTCAAATGCAGGCCTGAATACATTTAAGAGGAGAAAGAACTATAAACCAGAGTTGGCTGGAAAATAAAAATTCTGTTTTGTGACAAATTTTAAAGTTTCAACATTTGGTTTTGTTCTGCATCACACCAAAAAAACAGATCTTTCAAAAAATTGTGAAAAACCATGAGAGAGAGAGACAGACACACTTCAGAATAGCCAACAGCCCAGTGCATTTATCTGTAATGTGGGAGACAGGTACAAGTTCCTGCCAATTTGGAAGAGGGACTTGACTCTGTCTCCCATGACCCAGCTGAGTGCCCAGCCACCCTGGTTATAGTCATGCTCTCTCTCTCACTCACTGTTTCCTGTTGGAGCTATTTCACTTTGTATACATAATTAAATCCTCATTGGGCCTCATTAATCTCTCACTCAAGAAACTACTCAAAAGAAACAAAAGCAGGGGAAGATGAGACACCTATTGAGTATGTTGATCAATATGCTGGCTAGTGCCTACATCATATTAACAATATGTATTATCCACACTCTATTAATACACATTAAGCATAAAAAGCAATAAGAACAAATATTATAGCAGTTATATAACCTCAATTCACCTGTATCTTTATTATAACCCTATTCACTTATCTAAGTATCCCATAATGCATTAGCAGAAGTAAACTTTGGCTTAAGAAGATAGGAAAACTGTCAGGACCAGGACACATGATTGTTTTACTACAGCAATAGGTAGGGAGTTATTCTCACAGGCCAATGCTAGTATCCAAAACAAAGATAAGGAAAGGAACAGAACAATAATTTAAGAAATTGGGACAAGCTGATGGATTGGATTTTAGTGATATGTAAATTATAAAATCTTATCAATACTAACAGCTGAGATATGTAACTTTGGGAGCACACCTGCATAAGGTGAATGTAACAATGCTGCATGAAGTATCAGAGGGGTAGCCATGTTAGTCTGGCTCTGTAGAAGCGACAGAGTCCTGTGCCTTCTTCAGATACATCTGAAGATGTATCTGAAGAAGTGGGTATTCACCCACGAAAGCTTATGCTCCATTATGTCTGTTAGTCTATAAGGTGCCACAGGACTCTTTGTCAATGCTGCATGATGCAGCTTTCTGGAGACTGGTACCGTATTGAACCTTTTTCCTGTACTATATTATTAATGGCTTATAGCAATAATCCTGATTGCTACAGGCTGGTCACTTGGGGTACGTCTATACTTACGCGTCTGTCGAACGCGTCGGATCGATGTTCTGGGTTCGATTTATCGCGTCTTGTCAAGACGCGATAAATCGAACCAGGAAGTGCTCCGTTGTCGACGCTGGTACTCCAGCTCGACGAACGGAGTAGGCGGAGTCGACGGGGGAGCCTGCGCGCCGCGTGTGGACCCCGGGTAAGTGCTTTTTCATTCGAACTAAGGTACTGCGACTTCAGCTACGTTATTCACGTAGCTGAAGTTGCGTACCTTAGTTCGATAGGGGGGGGTAGTGTAGACCTAGCCTAAAATATACTTCATAATGAACCAAAGTGTGGTCAAGCAAATGACTACAATTTATTAACATGTGACAGAGTCAAGACCTCTAAATATGCTAAAATTGTACTACCAAAAGACAGGATGAAAATAAAATACAGAACTGAAATACGCATCACCTTCAGATATCAAAGGGAACCCGAAAATACAAACATTAGTGGCCTTCAGAAATGTTAAGAGTTTCAGTTTTCCTATGTACCACAATATAATAATGTCCTTGATTAATACTTATTTTAGAACTACTGTTCAAATGCAAGAGAATCACCTCCTCCTCAGTTTTTCCTCATAATTTCCTATCATCAAATAGTCAAGGATTTTGTGTGTGCAAAGTCTAGTTTACTCCATGTAAACATCATTTGCAGACGTAATTTGATGCAAACTAAAAGATATATGTTAAAGATTGCTACTATATTAAGAGAAAAATCTATTCTAGCAAAACCTCATTAAAGACACTTGTGTGCACATAGTTCTCTACATTTAGCATATTAGCCCTGCTGAGTTTATTCAGTGCTGTCTGTCCCAATACAGAGTTTGTGAAATCTCAATTCACATCCAAGGATGCGATTAAATGTCACCTACACTGAACTGTGATGTCCCTGAAGGGTCCAGTCAGTAGAAACAGTCTATTTATAGAGAAATATCTTAGCAATCAGTACTGTTGGCAAAGGAAATACAGAAAATATGGCAGTGTAACAGTGGTTAATAAATTGTGTTTTGCTAAGTATCATTCCTTTGCAGAGGGGTAGCGCTACAGCATTTTTGAAATGAGCAGAAGAAACAAAAATTGTACCTGAGATAGCTGCCAAAATAAGCAACAATGTTTGGATGCTTACAGTCTTTCATCATAATGATTTCCTGCTGCACAACAGCAAAATCTTCCCCTAAAGAAGAAAACAATTGATATTTTTGTAGTTGTATTTAAATATCCATCCCTCTGAATTTGGCTTTCAACTGAAGAGCTTTGGTCATTATCAGCCTTTGTAACTATCTTCATTTTATATTCATGTACATTTATAGAATACAACACTTTGTAAGCCAACACAAGTTCCAAAAGACTAAGGGAATAACAGGTAACTATATTCTTAAAATCAGAAGACTCCTACGTCAGGATGGAACCCTAGTCCACTACTTGACACCTCTTAGGACAGTAGCCACAGTTCTTCTCAATGCCTTTTTAAATCCAATTACTCTTTATTTAAAGGGTAGAAAATGATTTTTTAAATCATTTACTCTTATACGTGTTTAGATTCTCTTGTGGGAAGCTCTGCTAGTACAGACCAAGCAAGTTTACATTATATATGAAGGTTGGAAGTTGGTAATAGTAATTTTGTATGTTAATAACAATGTTCTCGTTTATAGCCAGTCCTAAAGTGAACAGCTTCCTGGTTGTTTGCTCAAAAGTCTCTGCTCTCCTTGGCAGGAATTGCTGTACATAAGAAAGTTATTCACTTAATTCTTTTCCCTGGCACCTTGCTGTGTGGGTCTCCTGATGTACTATCAATAATCTATGTTCTTGAAATATGGCAAAATTTGTTACCTCTAACCACCATCTAAATCCATTTTGGATTATCTTCCTACAGAGAAATCATGTCATAGCACTCTTCAATGACCTTGAAACAAACTTAATGAACATACAACTATACAGAAAGTGCTAAGTTGTATGTTCAGGCATTTCTCCAGTGTTGTTGCTTTGCCATTTATCTGGGCCTTGCTATCTGGTGCCTACCTTGTGCCAATCTTTCCATTACAGACTCCAATTACCCGGTTTACACATCTATAAAAACTTGGTCAAACTATAGGAATAAAGTGTTCTGCCAGTGTTGGCTTTTTGGGGGGAGTTTGCAGTGGGACAGGAATTAATTTAACCTTTTAAAAAGTTTTTTTTTCCAGATGCTATTTGCAAGCCAAAATTTCAAACATACCTTTGCGATGATTCTTTAGGTCATTCGGACAAATTAGTATGCATATGTATTTTGGAAAAGCTATTTTTATAGGAGTTATTTGCTATCTATTAGAAAATACATTTTAAAGGAGTCCCCAGATTCTCATTAGTCTAAAATAGCTTTAAGAACTCGGTAAAATAAAAATATGTCTGAGACTAGGAGCTCCAACATGCATCTCTACGAAGAATTTTCTTTTCAAAAAAAGAAAATATTTTTAAAAGAATGTAAAGAGACAGATTGAAAAAAAAATTAAGAAAATTCAAAGGTATCCTGTTAGAACCAGTTATTGCAGAAGTCTCTGGTCAATGCACTGTGTTATGTATTACATTGAACCTCATTTTAGCATAACTGAATGATAATGCTTTTAAACCATAAGCCAGATATTACAAAAGACCATTATCCAGGAGTTGAGGACATACACTAAATTTATTTTTGAATGTTTTGGCTGTAAATTGTTAGAACTTCCATGCTATTTTAAAAGCGTATATGTTACCAAAAGCAAACATAGTGCTAAAGAACTTTCAAAGGAGTAGACGAAATTATTCCTTGTGAAGATCATGTGTTGCAAATTTAGCCCTTTAAATTTCCAAATTGTTTGCAAATAAATATTGTCAGACTTGTAAAACTGTTCATTTATTTTGTGTATTGAAAGCAAGTTTCAATCTACAGGCTGCAAAGTAACTGCTCAAATTCAGCTGTGTTATTCATAGTGTAGAACTGATTACCTAAGTCACATGATACTGTTTCTGCTGCCAGACCGCATAAACAGCTAGGAATTATTCTCTCCCTACCACCCAATCTGCAACTAGCAGAGACACTATGATCCCTCTGAAATGTGGACCTTGCCCCCGTGACCCAGGCTTTTGTTACTTGGGACAAAAAGTCACTCAGAAGCCCTGGATAGCTGCTTCTATATGGGAGGCCAGCTAGAATTTATCACAGCTATGCACCACCCTACCAATTAGTTGCCAAAAATCCACATTGAAGTACAAGGTGCTAGTCACAATTTAGGCCCGTGAGGCATAGAAGAAAATTCTAATTTTAATAGAGTCTCTCCATTTCAGGTCCACCATACAACTTACATTAATCCAGAACACCGTCCTTAGGGTCAAGATTATAGGCAACGAAGGCAGACTGGAATTTGCTCTCTTAGAAATAGTATATTTGAGTATAAGCTTGGCCATATTAAGAAAGAGTTGCAAAACATCTTTTCCACCTCCTAAAAGCTGAGAAATCTGGTAATGTAACTGTCTGCCCATGACTCTGTCCACTCTATAGCTCCAGGGGGAGCATAGTGTTTCTATTCCTCTTAGTCCGAATGTTAACCCAATATAAATCATGAAGGCCAACTACTGTGGTGGTGGGCCCCTCTTTATATTACTGTGTAAGATGTCCTGAGAATAGTTCCAGTTTCACAAACATGTCTTGTTTATGGCTATACTACTATTAAACTGACTTGTACTATTTAGGATAAGATGTGTATGTGCAATACACATACATAAGACCTATCCAACTACAAATCTAATCAGTTAAAATATTAAGATTTTTCTCTTCTAACACAGACCTTAAAGTGAACCACAACAGCTAAAAGTAATAAACTAAACGTACATCTTACAGCATCTGTTATGCTCAACAAGTCTAATCAGATCAGTCCTCAGCGCTAAAACACTTTATGATGATATGTAAATGAGATACACTTTGTAGAATCCATCATGTACATAATTAATACCTAGTTCGATTATAGTGGCCCACCAGGTCTACTTTAGCTTTCCATTCAAAAGCTGAACTTTTCAAGTCAGTCTGAGTAACCATGCAGATTTTAGAGCACTTAGAAATCTGGTATGCCTCATGAGCAGAGATGCTAGAAATCCGTTTGCCATGGAAAAACACAGAATATGCATTTTTTTACAGAGAACCTTTAGTTTTTACATTTTGTGAAAAAATAAAAACATATTAACTAAATTTTACTGAAAGTGCCAGTGTCACTTATTCCAAAGGTTCTCAAACTGGGGAGCACACCCAAAATGTAACACTACTACACTTTCACTTACCCATCATTAAACCCACCAACTGCTCTCATATCCACCGCACTGCTGATAATCTGCATGGCAAGAAGACCCGTGCCCCCTACTGACAACCTGCACAATTCAGTGCCAGAATGCTGAACAGTAGATCCCTCAAGGTACATATGCACCTCTTTCCTCTGATCACACACACAAGGGGGGGAGGGGGGCCTCCGATCTAGATCTCCTTACATGACAATCACACCTCTGCCAAGCTGTTCCAACTAATGCCTCCACCATTCAGTACACCTACACCTAACACAAGGAATGCAGTGGAATGCATGCAGATAATTTTCAGCTCTGGGAGACAGAGTTAGTGTTGCATTGGCGTGAACCTTAACTCTGAATTTCCTGGTTTTCAGAAGTTTGAGTTTTGCTGAAGGGCATGAGATACTTCCAAACAATCTCAATCTGGGTTAAATTTTTTCTCAGTGAATTACACTGCGTTTTAGTCAGTGTTCCCATGAGTATTTCTGGGCTCATGGAATATGCTGAGGTCCTGCCACACCTTCTCTCACTCTGCTTCTCTTTTGTCTCAGTCTTTATTTCTCTTACCCTGCATAGTTTTCATTTCACACAGACTGATAAAATGTTAACTCAATATTGTTAATATCTAATACTTCAGGATTTTGGGGAAAATGTACACCTTACACTAAACTGAAGCTTTAAAAAGTTTCCTTTTAAATGTTTCGCACCCATTGTTTGCTCATTTCTAGTAAAATTTCTTAGAATATATTTACACTCATAGGCGCCAACTCCATGGGTGCTCCAGGACTGGAACACCCACGGAAAAAATATTAGTGGGTGCTTAGCAGCCAAGCTCCCCTCCCACATGGAAAAAATATTAGTGGGTGCTTAGCAACCAAGTTTCCCTCCCACACGGAAAAAATATTAGTGGGTGCTTAGCAGCCAAGCTCCCCTCCCACCCCCCCAGCGCCTCCTGCCCGCCGGCAGCCCCACCAATCAGCTCTCCTCTCCCTCCCCCCCCCCCCCCGCCCCCGCCAGCTGTTCTGCAGAGTGCAGGAGGTGCTGGAAGGGAAGGAGCAGGGACAGGGCAAACTCGGGGAAGAGGAGGGGATGGAACTGGGTGGGAAGAGGTAGGGCGGGAGTGGAGTGGGGGCAGGGCCTTGGGGGAAGAGATGAAGTGGGGGCAGAGCCTGGGGTGGAAGGGCGGTTGAGCATCCCCAGGGAAAGTTGGAAGCTGGCACCTGTGTCTACACTACAACTGAAGGTGTGATTTGCAGCTCAGACAGCTTTAATCTAGCTAGCACACTAAAAAACAGCAGTGAAAACATGGCAACACAGACTAGTAATGGGTGTACATACCCAGAGGGACTGGGCAGGTTTGCAGAGCCCATGCTGAAGACCATGCCACTGTGTCTTTGCTACTATTGTTAGCATGTCAGATTAAACCTAGCACAGATATGCCTATCCAAGGTGCAAATCATACCTTTGAATGCAGCATAGACATACCCACAGTATAGACTTTGTCCAACCTGCTGCTCCTTCTAGAAAGATTGTATGTTTACAAAAACATAATTCTTAGACACTTTTGATTTTCTTTAAGAGGGTGCCTTGATTCCACTCTGCCACCCGTATCTTCCTGATACTAACCTGAACAGTGGGAATATTTGAGAATGCTGTTCTTATCTTTATCAGTTATATCTAACCCAAAATACTATACACCCTCCGCAGCATGATACGAAGAGACAGATGTAAGACAGGAGTACCACAGCTAGAGTTAGCAATGCAGATCAGCAAGCAAAGCAACACAATAAAAGATTAAAAATAATCCTATGCTTTTTTTTGCATTTCTTTGTGTTCATCCTTCCATCCTCAAAAATGTATGTCAATGAAAGAGGGGTTGATGCATAGCAGAAAATTTGTGGGTGAGGGGGACCAGAAATTATCCCTAACCTTCTTGATGGCCAATTTTTAAAAAAAACAGTTAATTTTGTAAAATAAGAACAAACAAAAATGAGCACAACTAAAACATGAAAAATATTTGAAGTCTGTAAAGCAGTAAGCTTCAACACGAGAGGACACTTACCTGGTTCTAGTTTTATTACTTTAATTGCCGCTAGCTCACCCGTGTTAACATTCCGAGCCTATAAAAGAAAAGAGAAAAGTACCTTAATTTTATATTCTTCAGTAATGTGAAGAGTTCATGCCAGAGCAATTAAAAACTCACTACATGAACTAAACATTAATTTAATTTTTTTAAACAAATGCAGTGTTTTACAAGTCTGTGCTAAATTAAAACATTTTGCAGATGTATATGTTACATCAGATTTACGATTAGTTTAAGGTTAGGGTTTTTTTCAGCTAAATGTGTTACTGTAATTAAACGTAATTGGCCATAAATCATATATTTTGATTAGCTAAATAAACATTGCTGTGCAGTTAGCACTATTACACTATTTAGAACTTCTTTTAAAGTACGATCCACATGACTGTCTGATGACTATAAGCCAAACGTCATTGAGAAGTCCTTGGCTTCAAGAAGCCACACACCATAATCCAAACATAATGCATATTTTATAATACTCAGCCTTTTTTCTCCCTTCTTGCCCTGCCATCTTTTCAAACAAAATGGTGAACTATGCATTCATTCTTAACCATACTCACAAGACTGAATTTTGCAATCACAATCTGGAAATATTTAACAAGTTTTATATGGACATTTCTCTCAAGACTTTTTCATGGTAAATTTATTTTCTAATTACAAAGACAACTATCTTGCAAGGACACTAAACAAAAGTTAATTTGGAATAAAGTGTGTGCTTTGGCACATCAGACAAATTATGCAGCAAGGGCCATGAATTATGCTGTATTGATGCTCTGTAAATTTGTGACATTACTGGGAATTGGGACAGGTTGCTTACAAAATAGTTTCAGCCTACATGGCTCCCAAATTGGGGGATCAGGAGGTATGCAGTAAGTGCATTGCCTTGATGAGAAGCTGCTTCCATCCAAGGCTCTTGAATCTTGTTACTTTCAAGACCGTACTTCAACCTTTTCTGCTCTGTATTCTACTACATACCCCTAGTTCCCTACCCCCACCTATCCACAGTATCTTCTTCCTGTGAAGCTGCTAAAATCAGCTAAGGAGTTAGAAGACAGTATGAAAATAGCCCTCCCACTGTCCCAGCCCAATATATGCAGCAACTTGATTTTGCGCAGCATCCTAGAAAATGTACATGGCAATTTCTCAGCATCAGAATTACATTATACACTGGGGTGCTGTTATGCAAAAATGTACCTTATATTAGAGTAAAAAATTAATTGAAGCTAAATTTTAAGAAGACATTAAAAAGAAACCCAAATATGGTAAGCAGCGTTTTTTCCCCCCTTCTTAACTAATCATCTAGGACCATTGCTTGGAAGAATTTACTGGCCCTTAAAAGTATTTTGTATAAGTCCACAAGTGTGTTTCCAGCCCTGGCAAGTCATGATATAACACACTTTCAAACTACGTTTAGATTATCAGTCCACTTTTCCACCCTTTCAATTACAACATGATGTTAGTAGATAAAATTTTCAAGTTACTTAAGACCAGCTTTACAAAGGTATTAAGGTGCCTAAAGAAGATATCAATGAGTTGGATTTGTAAAAGTTTCTAGGCATCTCTCTCTGTATCTTTAGGCTCCTAGGTATCTTTAAAGATCTGGCCCTTAGAAGCTTTCATCCCACTGATCTACAATAAAACTTAGGGTCCTAGATCATGTTTGAAAATGGGACTCTGGAGATTAAAAAAAAAAACTGAGCTGCTATCGCCATCATTATGCTTATGAAAGCATGAAATTCTGCCTATTGAATGGTCTAAAGCCTCTCCTTCTATCTGTAGTGGTGTGAGATGAGCTTGTAAACTCATGTTTGAGCTGGAGTTGAGAAAACAGCAAGATGTTAACCAATATGTGAAACAAGACACCTGGCAACCTGCCAAGCCTAGAAATAAATTCTGCAAGCCAGTAGGAAAACACAATAATCTCGGATTTCCATCTTTGGTTTTCTACCCTTAGCAGTTCCCAATATTACATGACTTTAAACTTATCATTGTTCCTTGGAACTGCAGTACTTTTTTGGCACTGCTACAAAATATATGAAATAGATCAAAACTGTCTGCCTCTGGATGGACAGGATAACACAGAGAACAAAGGCTGTCTTTTCTACTTGAGTTTTGGCAATTGTAAAGACATAACAACGGCCATACTGGCTCAGACCAATGATCCATCTTGCCCAGTATCCTGTCTTCTAACAATGGCCAGTGCCAGATGTGTGAATTTTTCACACCCCGAGCAATGTAGTTACCCTGACATAAGGTGGTAGTATAGACCAAGCCCCAGGCAAAAATCAATGACTTTACTTAGCCCATTGGCACTAGGTGGCGTCTTCACTAAGCCGCTGCTGCGCTGTAAGTGTAAATGAGCCCTTAGCGTTTGGCTGAGACCAAAGCTTGCATAAGGGATAGATGGCTGAAGGTCAACTAGGATAAGACAAATAATATTTGTTGGTTAAAAAAGCAACCAGGAAATATGCAGATACTCCAAAGGAAGGTCTGCATTCATCTTCTGTTTGCACTTGCAGTCAAACTGACTCTCAGCGACTTCTGATGATCAAGAAATAACACTGGCCAAGACTGTTTCCCCTCCGACACCCCATTTATATATGGATGGGAGCTTGCAACTGCTTCTTTCAAATGCAGACTTCGCTACTGCTGCTCATGCCTTTCTAAACTCAAGATTAGATTATGGCAGGGGTTCTCAAACTTCATTGCACCGCAACCCCCTTCTGACAACAAAAATTACTTCACGACCCCAGGAGAGGTGACCAAAGCCTGAGCCTGCCCACGCCCCACTGCCCTGGGTGGTGCGGCCATAGCCCGAGCCCCACCAGTCCAGGCATGAGGGTCAAAGCTGAAGCTCAAGGGCTTTAGCCCTAGTTGGGGGACCTGCAACCTGAGTTCTGCCACCCAGGGCTGAAGCCCTTGGGCTTTGGCCCTGGGTAGTGGGGCTTGGGCTTCAGACCCAGGCCCCAGCAAGTCTAAGCCAGCCCTGGTGACCCCATTCAAAGGGGGTTGCGACCCACTTTGGGGTCCTGACCCACAGTCTGAGAACCACAGGTTTATGGTGATGTGCTTCACATAAAGCTGCATCAGTCGGGTGGTACCAGCTTCAGGGTTCAGGAGGGAAGTGATAGTCTGGCCCAGGAGTATTAAAACCCCTTTCCAGACAGAGTCCCCTGCTTGACCCTGCCGGCTCTTCAGCAAAGCCCCATCTTTGTCTCCTGCAAAAAAATGTCTGGGTCCCAAAATTAGGGTCAAGACCTGAATACTAGCTTTTTCAAAAACTAGTGGGAATATTTCAGGGAAAATTGGTAAATACCAATAATGAAGAACCTTAGCTATTTGCTCTGACTTCCATTTTAACCCTTCTAATTTTCCTCTCGCGTATTGCCTGCTATAATTTATTTTCTTGTGTATGGGCTTCACTAGGGTTAGATATTCAGATCTGAAGGATCTATTTGGCTTAATAACCTTTCAAGCTTTTTGTTTCGCCAAATGGGTTTACTTCTTGCCATCCTGGTTCCCCTTTTGTTCAAGAATGCTTGCTGTGGCTTCCTTAAGTGGCAAGATTTCACTTTTACTCTTAGCTTTAGTCTTTGACTAGCCTCATTTTATTGAAATATAGCCCCTTCTCAAATTTAGTGTCACTATATCAGTTCTTGGTATCTTGCTTCCTAGGATGTTGAACCTAATTATATTGTAGTCACTATTACTCAGTGGTTCAACGACTGTTATTTAAGACTGTGAAGAATAGCCTCTTCTCTTGTGCTCTAGAACTAGCTATTCCAAGAAGCACTATACACACACACACACACACCCCTTTGGGCTTCATGTCCAGAAAGATTCAACTGTGTGGTCCTTTCCATTCATTTTTGCCTTGATAAATCCTGTAGAATCTTCTAAGTACAATGCCGCTACTCCACTTCATTTGCCTAGTCAGTCTTTCCTGTATAGTTTATAGCCAGGTATTATAGTACCCCACTGATTTATCATTCTGCTCTTTTTTCAATAATGCCTAGTATATTAAGATCCTCTTCCATTGAGAGGCATTCTAGTTCACTTGTTTTTACTTTAAGCCTCTTGCATTTGTATAGAGACATAGTCTTTTTGTTTCTGACCAGATACCTGTCTTATTTAACTTCTTAATCTGGAATCCTGCTGTTTTCAGAGGTATAAGTGACTATTTTCCAGGGCATGTCTACACTTCACACTAAAGCTGACCTATGTTAGGTCGACTTGCAGTCACCGCAGTAATTACTGTGGTAGCTGATGTCCAAGTGACCCTTCTTCTGTCGGTGGTGTGTGTCATCTCCAGGAGAGCTTCCACAAACTGAAGAGGGGCAGTGTTGGGGGGGCTGAGAGCCAGGACTCTCAGTTCTGTTCAGCTCCCTGCCAGGAGCCCAGCTGCTCTCTGGGCTTCTCACCTCCCTGCTTCCCCCCGTGCTTTTTGCCTTCCTGTTGACTGCCGAGAGCTGGGGGCAGCCGCACTGGATTCTCACCTCCCTGAGCGGGGAGCTGGGTGGGCAGCTGGGGGCAGCCGGGCTCTAGCTACCCAGCTTTCTTGTCAATTTCAGGGCTCCAGCATGGAGCATTGCCATAACTACACTGACAAAAGCCCTATGCCTCTCCTAGAGGTGGAGTTATGTTGGTGTAGTAGGGCACTCACATGGGCGGGACAAGGCTCTAGCTTAAACTGTGGCTAGCAGATTAATGCTGAAATAGCTGTGTGGACATTCTGGCACTGGCAGAAGCTCAGGCTAGGCACCAGAGCCACTGCTAGCACAAGCCTGTCTACTCAAACGGCAAGGTTCAAAGAGGGATTGGACTTTTATACTGATAACAAGAATACCCAGAGTTACAGCAGTTAATGATAAGAAAAATTTGGGAGAGATATAAATCTTCATGTTTCAGGGTTTAAGCCAATCTCTACTAGGGATCTGAATGAGACAGCCATGGTGGGATGGATTATCCCATTTTTCCCTACTGTGAGGATCTTGAACCTTCCTCTAAAGAATCTGCCACTGGAAACTATCAGAGACAGGACACTGAACTAGGTGGACCGCTGCTCTGATTCAATCTGGTAATTCTACATTCCTTAGGGGGGCTGTATACCATACACAGTACCACCAAACAAGGAAGTGGGATCATTTCCCACTAAACTGTAGGTGAAATGGGGAGGCGGTGTCTCTACAAGGCACCTGTTGGTACACATACATAGGCACTTAGCAATAAAAGATAATATAATTACTCTATCATCTTCAAAAAAAATTAGAGGCAGTAAATTAACAAGTTTCTCTCCTTGAATATTCAGGTCCACTATTCTCCACTTTCACCATAATTTGTTACGAACAAGATGCTGTCAATTATCAGTTTCATCTTTGCTCCAACTAACTACCAAATAGGATGCTTTCTGAGGTTTAACATAAAAAACTAAGAGCAAATTTTCTGCAAAGATTTTCTACAGTGCAGACAGGGCAAAACCACAACTTTCACTTATTGAAATCAAGGGACATTTCTGTCCTACTGAGTTACAGGCATAGTGAAACTGTTTTTTCAGAGAACAAAAATCATTCGTTAATTCCTCTCTTGAGATTTTTACAGTAGTGAAACCCAGAAACAGTAGATGCATGAAAACAAACTTACATGTGCCAGCAGAAGTATTTTTCACCCTGCCTAATAGGTGTCAGTTAAACTTCTCCCAAGCCCTTTCTGTCTATATGGAATTCTGTTCTATTCTTTTCTTATACCACACTCATCACTGTAGAACCTGAGCACCGTTCAGTAGCAGCCTAATTACACATCTGCTGTGTGTTGTTTATTTTCTCATCTCCTCGGGAAGAGGAAGCACGTGCATTAGAATGTCTTGTGTTGGCAGGGTGTTTATTTTGTTTTAAATATGGGTTGCTATCAGGGCCGGCGCTTCCACTAGGCGACCCTAGGCGGTCGCCTAGCGCAGCAGGATTTTGCGGGGGGGGGCGGCATTTCAGCAGCGACTTGTTTCCCGGCGGTGATTCGGCGGCAAGAAAAGCGGCCACCGAAACACCGCTGAGAACGCAGCTTCAGAGGAGCTGCCACCGAAGCGCCGCCGATTACAGCGGAGGAACGCTGCCGCCTAGGGCAGCAAAAACCCTGGCACCGCTACTGGTTGCTATGCATGTATGTTAAAGCACAGTCAAAGAAATTCACTTTGGATTTGGAAGTGGTGAGGTTTGAGACAGTCCTTAGTTCCTGCGGGAGTTCAGGCTAGCTCCCAAGAAAGTTCTGTGTCCCTAACATATGCGTTTTACCCTTATTGTAAAACACTGTGCCATAGAAGTATGCTTGTCAACCACAGTCTTAATCCCAGAGCTCTAGGTGGTCTTTTAGAAATCCTGGGGCAGCCATTGAACACCACGAAGAAAAGGACGGAGACCTTGAACTTGATTTGAAATTCTGTGGGAAAACAATTTAGAGAGCAAAGACAGGTTATGTGCTTGCAGTAGCCTATGTTACAAAGGAGATGCGCTACAGTGTTCTGTACTACTTGGAGTTTTCTAAGTACTAACTCATGCCCAGAAACATTGTGTTGCTGTAGTCCAACAGAGAGATCAGAAAGGTGTAAATGAGGCCTTGTCATCATCCACCAGGATAGGATGAGTCTCCTAGCCAACTGGATATGACGAAGTATTACTCACAGATGCTGCTATGTGAGAGCTTAGAGTTAGTGAGGAATACAAGAGTTTTCCTAGACTTCAGGAGAAACTGAGCAACTGTGGCTATGTACCTTCAACCAAAGGGGACTGCACAATGACTACAAACTCTTCAAAATGCCTTCCTCATCACCAGCATCATTTCTGTCTTGCAAAGATTCAGCTTCAGCCAGCTGTTCTTCCTCCCTGAGTTGATCTTGTCCAAGCACCAGGACATCTTGATGATAGAAGAGTGGTGGTATATAGTAGAGCTGCATATTACTGGCACTTAAATCCATGTCATCTGATCACTTCACCTTGTGGTTGCACATAGATATTAAAAAGGACCAGAGAGAGAATTGATCCTTGTGAAATTCCACAAATGAGGTGGAGTACTGGGATTCGATAGAAAAGGTTCCAATTCAAAAATTATCCTGGCAGAGGTGACTGCAACCAGGAAAGCAATTTTGATGGAGTAGACTAAGTGGCTTGAATGGCAAATTTATTAAGGTATATAAAACTGATTATTATGATGAGGAAACCACAAGTTAAAATTAAGGGTCCATAGGGTACCTCTGAAATGCTTCCTGCAGGAATCTCTGAAGTACAGCTCTACTCTGAAAATGACTAAAAATGATAACATCTTACTCATTAGATCTGCTCTGTGTTTAGGCAAGGTCATATCTGCTGTCTTCGGTAACAAAAATAAGTTATTACTTTTTACTCCTGTTAGCACTGCAGACACAACACAGCTCTGGTAAAGGGAGAAAGATTCTAATGTTGCTTTTGCATCCTTCATAGAAATATTTACAAAGTTCCATTTACAAACCTAATGAGTTATGCCTATGTAAACCATCAAGGCAATATAGCTTCAACGGAGAAAGGCACTCGCCTCATAATTTGATGTGCAATACTTTTGTTATCTTAATTTGCATATTCTGGAATGAGTCTGCATGGCTGCTAGTTAGAAAAAATATATTCTTCCCTATAAACCAAGCACATTTGATATGGAAACTATTGCAGAACCAACACAAAACCTCACACATCCATTTTTACAGACATTCCATTGTCATCTCCAAATCCTCTCTCAAAACCCACTTCAAGGGGGCTTATAAAATGTAGCCTTATGTATTAACTTTAAGAAAAACCGTGTATCACTCAAATAATGTGTACTAGCACATTTCTGGACACTCTATAAATAACAGAACTGACCCAAACAACAGCAGGATCTTGTCTTGACCTACATCCTCATCTCTCTTCAGCTTCTCCTGAGCTCTGTCCATACTACCTACTCTTATTTTAAATTGTAAAATATCCAGGGCAAGGACTCCATCATTTTTTGTAACAAACACAGCTACATATCTATTTTTGTAACATACTAACTACATCTATGGCTATAAAGAAAATAGTGACCATACAATGGTATATCCAGGTTGAAAGTCCAATTAAAAAAAGATCAAGGAAATCTAAGGATTCCAGGAGATACCACATTGCCCTGACTCTACCTTCTCAACAACTTTAAAACCTTTTTTTTTTTTTAAGTCAGGTCAACAAGTAGCAAGAGTGTCCACATTAAGGAGACTGTCCCCATAGGAAGGCAACAAATATAATGGCAGGCCGATCCCAAGTTAACCCCCACGTAGTCACAAACTACATGGATACTGAAGTAATGGCAGAACAATAAGCCTGGCCAACTCCAATCCTAAGAGATAAAAGAATCAGGGTACCTGCACAACACAATGAATCTAATTTAATCTTATCCTGGAACTTGCATGTACATGTTGAACACAAATGAATCCATTTTTCAGAACGGAACTTATATGTCTAAAGGTAGATCAAATCAGGAATGGTGCTGACTTTATTAGCCACCAACAGAACATTGAACTAAAGATTATGGTGACTCAGCCAATGCCCTATTGCTCCCAACAGACCCTTGCCAAATCCAGAACAACTTTAATGTAACATACATAAATAATGGTATTATAATTGGAAATATTTCATTCTGCAGTTTGAGGTAATATCTTTTAAGGTTAACCAATTGATCCAGGTTTGCTGATTTGCCTACATCTTAATACTTCATTTTAATACTGAAAACACTCGATCAAAAAACAAACCAAAAACTCACTCCAGTTACTGGAACCGTTTCAAAGTTATGAGCTACACTGGAAGAAAGCTCAGCCAGGTTCGAAGTGGCAGGCTGAGGGAGGACCTGAACACTGAGTAAATATACTTTGAAAGAGTCAAAAGCCTAATCAGACTAGAAATTAGCATACTGATAAGGAGCAGGGACAAGGCAAAAACAAGCTCATTTTCTACAGAGATACCATTAAGAGAAGGGGATTTGGCAGAATGGGCCCAAAATCTTTGGCAATATTTCAATGAGATCAGGTATAACTCAGATTCGGCACACCAATCTAAATTGGTTTTATGAATATTCAGTTAAAAAATGCTAAGGTGGAATCAGTGTTGCGCTCACACAACACAGCATTAAACATTAGAAAACTAGAAATGCTTAGTGAAGGTCCCCCCACATATACCTTAAAAGAACATTAGTGTGTTGCAAGAAAACCAAAAAATGTTAAGGTAAAACTTCCAACACAACACACAAAGTTTAGTTCTGCCCCCCACACATGCAAGCATATGGAGACACAGTAAATAAATGCCCGTGTAATGCCAGTTGGGGAATGGGCAGCCATACTGCATTAGTCAGTAGTTGTGCTGGACACAGAAAATGGTAATGTGATTATGTATTTTTTTCATGTTAACTTAGCGAGTTCCTCATGGCATCTTTAAGGGAGCAAAGTTAAATTTGTCTGGTTAACATTGCCTTAACTGGGGAGAGTATTATAACACTGACATTCTTTTAAGCGGTATGCTTAACCAAGAATTTCCTGGTTTTCCAGCATTTGTGTTTATATTCTGAAGTCTCATGTTCTGGAAGGGTACAGGGAGTAGGAGACGCTGTTATGCAGCAGCAAAATTACCTTAACAAATTAATCAGTGGAACAGGTGATATTAGAACTCATGGTCTCCTGGCTCCCAGCCAGGTGAACATTCTGTAAGCTAAAGGTCATTTTGAAGGAAGCCAGCAGCATATTCATCTGTCTGATCCTTGTTCCCCACTAAATTCAGAGGTGAAAATGGTGCTGAAGTTATGTCAGAATGCAGTTAAGGGGTCTGCACACCATGCTGGCAATGTATAAGTGCACCAACACCACTCTGTCATCTCATTCTGAGCTCCAAAAAGGTTTAATAACTTTTCATATTTTAAGTGATGGACCTTTTTTCCTTTCACAAGTTTTCTCCTAGGCATGAGCAATTCAAAACAGCGTGGTTTGAGGTGTTCAGGTTCTTCCACACAAACTCAATCCTGACCCGATCTACTCATTTTCAGATCAATTTTAATGCAATGTGGCTTTAAATGGAAATGTGGGTGAAAGCTTAATAATAGATCTTAAAAATGACTGTACTTGTGTTCAGAGGTTATTAATACAATGATACATATGCTACTGTGCTCATATCCTATTTGGTTGTGTTATCCTTTTTCTTCTGAGACTTGTTTTCTGGTGCATTTGTTTGAACAAAAATGTGATGCTGACATATTAATGTAGCTGAGGCCTGACTGAAATGAGCAATTAACATCTGAAGGGAGGTCTCGTTTCTTGGAGGGCAGAATTAGGGAGGTAAACAGAATATTGGGTTTAAAAAGAATGTCTGAGCCAACTAAGATAAGAGGGAGAACACCTAGGGAACCATTTACTAAAAATGGGCAAGGCAAGTTAGAAATGTAGAGATGATGTAAAGATCAGGTTCTACATAAACAGCACATAGACAGAGCATGCGGTAGAGATTGGTTCCTGCAAAGTGACCAAGACAATCCAAAAAGGTGTGATCTAAGGTATAGTAAATGCAATGAGATGTGTAAATGTATATGAAGGGAGAGCGCTTCTGTGTAACTTTGGATGTATGGTATGCTCTCAACAAGCGGTAGTCAATTATTTTTTGTCAAGTTCCAAATGTCTTGGTCAAGGTATAGTCAAGGTCCAGGCTCCAGACAAAATTTAAAAAAAGATAATAAAGTAATAATAATAAGTACATAAAAAGATGTCAGGGTCCATACACAAGTGTCCAGATTTGGCCCACAGTCCGCCCATTGATTACCCCTGCTCTAGACCCACCCCTAAGCTTGAGTCTGATCAACTCAGCGTGGCTTTGTTGTATAGTGGCCTCCCCAGGAATTGAAATGGGGGGGATCGAATTTACTGGGGGGGTGTCACTAAACTGGCATGTAACTAGTTCACAGAACTGGGGGGGGTGTTGGGAAATTCAGGGGGGGTGCAGGGAAATCACTGGTTGTATACCCAATCAAGGAACCTGAGTGACAAACATCTGGAGTGGAACTGGCTTCTTGGATCCCAGTGAAGTGAGCGAAGCGATCGCCCAGAACCGGACACGCCGTTCTGGGTAAGCGGAGGGGGAAAGTGAATCCAAACAATCACACGTCCATTCCCACCAGAGCGGTGTTCTCACGAGCTCACCTTTAAGGGAGCGGGCTTGTGACGACCCCCCCGCTACGAACATGTTCGGAGGCCACCCCGGGCCCCGCCCGGGCGAGGCTCGGCCAGGGGGGTGAGCGTGACAAGGCGACGGGGCTGGCTGTCAGCTCACCGGGCAGGGGAAAGCCCAGCCCGCCTGGGCTCTGCTACCTGGACACGAACCGGGCCCCTGGGACGTGCCCTTGTGTCGCTGGGCAGGGCTGTGCCAGGGGCTGCCCCCGGAGCGAGGATGGGAGGGGCTCGGGGGGAGGCCCCCGTGACAGGAGCCGGGGGGGGGGGGGGGGCAGCCAGACGGGAGGGGGGAGCCCGGGGCCTGTCCGGGTCGCTACCTTGTAGACGTCGCCGTAGGTGCCGCTACCGATGCGCTGGATGAGCTCGAAGTCCTCCTGGGGGTTCCGCCGGGAGAGGTCGCGCACCCGCCCCACGCTCATGGCGCCGCCGAGGCGCGGGGGGAGGGGGGGTCCCCGCTCGGTCACCGGAGGGGGAGGGGGGAGACACCGAGGAGCGATCACCGCCGCCCCCCGGCCTGCTCAGCCAACATGGCGCACTAAGCGACACCGTGCGCATGCGCCCGCTGGCGCGCCTCTCCCCCGCCCCCTGGCCGGAGGCACGGGGCGGGGACGCTCCCGCCCAGCGCGCGCATGGGGCGGGGCGAAGAGGGCGGCGCGCGCCCCCGCTTGCTGCCCACGTGTCTCCCAGCTGAAGCCACGTACCTTGGGGTGGCAATACGCTCTCCATTCCCCAGGCCGCCCTGACCTGCTGCAGCCACCAATGCCCTGTCCCACTCCCCAACCCTGAGCCGCACCTACCCCCAACTCAACAAGGCCCCGTCCGTTCCCCCCGGGACCACACTGACCCCCATCCACTCCCAACAAGACTCCATCCCAGTCATTGCCTCAGGTTGCACTGAGCCCCTCCCCTACACCCAACAAGGCCCTGTTCTGCTCATTGACCCCTGACAGGCTGCCCCTACACCCAGCAAGACCCCATCCCACTCATAGAATCATAGAATATCAGGGTTGGAAGGGACCTTAGGAGGTCATCTAGTCCAACCCCCTGCTCAAAGCAGGACCAATCCCCAATTTTTGCCCCATATCCCCAAATGGCCCCCTCAAGGATTGAACTCACAACCCTGGGTTTAGCAGGCCAATGCTCAAACCACTGAGCTATCCCTCCCCACTCATCCCAGGCTGCACTGGTCCTAAACCCAACAACCCATCTCCTCTTGCCAACCCAATCTGTGCTGGCCCCTGAGGCCAGCAACATCCCCTCCCTGTTCACCAGCCTTGCCAGCGGTAGTTTCATTCTGCCCCCACTCACTCTCCTGTGGAGGATGCACACCACTGACACAAGGAGCAAAGTGTAGATATGCATGAACAATATAATTACTGTGATGGCTGTATGCTGACGTAAATTAGTTTGACTTAATTTTGTAATGTAGACATGGCCCCAGTATACTGTACTCAGTATAACATCAGCAAGCACAGTGGTTCTCAAACTTTTGTACTGGTGACCCTTTTCACACAGAAAGCCTCTAAGTGCGACCCCCCCTTATAAATTAAAAACACTTTTTAATATGTTTAACACCATTATAAATGCTGGAGGCAAAGTAGGGTTTGGGGTGGAGGCTGACAGCTCACGATCCCCCATGTAATAACCTCGTGACCCCTGAGGGATCATGACCCCCAGTTTGAGAACCCCTGAGCAAGCATAACTGATCACAGTCACCCTCAGACCCTGTGAAATTTGGTAGCATGGAACAGAGCAGCAAGACTACCTGTACTTCTTTCCCCAGTTCTACTCATACTACAGCGCTTTGTGGGCACAACATTAAACACAGCAGCTCTCCAGTCACTGTAGAGTCTCTCAAGACGAACAGGAGATGGGACCTGAATTCAAAGGGGGGAAAGAAGCAGGGGAAAAAACCACTATGATCCCTGTGACTCCCCCTTCCGAACCCCAGCAGTGAGCATCCTTCACACATGGATGAGAAAGACCCTGTGACTCCCCCACAACACACACACAGCTCTGAGTGCCCTCACACACTTACAGGGGGACCCTGTGACTCACCCCAGCTAGGAGTGCCCCTCACACTTAGGGGTGTGTCAGGGTTTGTGACCTACTTCTTCATAGTCTGCCCTAAGGTTGGTACTCATGCTCATGAGCCACTCCAGACAGCTTGACTGTAAGTTCTATACTTAGATTCACCAACCAAGTGTGAACTCCTCACGCACTACAACAGCCTCAACACAGAGTCACAGCCGTGGCGTAGCCAGGTGGAGAGAACAGGGGGAGCGGACATAAAAAAAGGCGCCACTCGCTTGTACTCACCCGGTGGCGCTCCGGGTCTTCGGCAGCGGGTCCTTCACTCGCTCCGGGTCTTTGGCAGCACCGAAGGACCTGCCGCCAAAGTGCCACCGAAGATCAAAGTGCGAGTGAAGACCAGAGCAAGGACCCGGAGCACCGCCGGGTGAATACAAATTAAAAAGGCGCCAAAACATTTAAAAGGCGCTACTTGTGCTCAGTGGGAGAGCAGCTGCTGCTCCGCTCCCCCACTAGCTACGCTACTGAGTCACAGACAGTCCCCATGAGAACTCCAGTCTGCCTTGCTACCCAGGTAAGCTTGCCATTACAATACATTGTCCCTTACACCAAAAATCACAATACTCAGGTTACTTCCAGTCCCAGAGGACTAATCACTTTCCCCGGGTCAATTCACTTTAGATCCTACACCAAAGATGCTTGTAGCCACTCCTATAATAAATTAACTAAAGATTTATGAATTAGGAAAAAGAAAGAAAAGTTATTTACAAAGTTAAAGCAAGTAAACATACCACACAAATGAGTTACAATCTTAGATTCCAAAAGGTAATAGAAACTGCAGTAATATGCAAGCTGTATATGTCCTTTAGGGCTAACCCAAGCTAAACAGCCATGGATCCCTTGCTTATGCTTAGAAGTCTTGTCCTCTCCCGGAAGTCCAGACTGCATAGGGATAACAATTTTTTCTTGACAGGGATTTTTATTCTGTTCCCTCTGAGCTCAAGCTGATGGGATGAGTCTCCATGCACCTCTCCTCTTCATGGGTGTGGGAGGAAGCAATCAACAAAGTTTTTGTTCTCTGATGTTCCACAATGGCTTGTCTGGTGTCTACCGGTCTTCTTTTGTTGGTCAGGAGATAACACTTCCCTGTGGTAAACTAGTATTTCACACTTGGTAATGCTTCTCTCCTAACTATGGGGGTTTACAATTTTAGAGCAAATACTTAAATATCTTATAGCATGGGACACAGGTATTATACGTGAGATTACTGCATGCATCATCTTACCAGCATTTCATAAAGTCTGAACACTAACTACATTTCCATAAAGCTAATAACTATTTTAACAATACTAACACACACATGAGGCAGACTGGTTTACAGTGGTACAACTGTCCGTGTTCAGTGATGCCTAGGGGGGCGTTGGCATGAGCTGGCACCTGATCTGCAGCATCACATGTCCCTCACACACATGGGAAGGTCTGTGATTTCCTCCAGCCATGAGCGCCTCTCACACACTCGCAGATGGGGGGATGCTCTCACTCCCCCACCACTCAGAGGCCACTCACACACTCATGGGGGACATCCTGTGACTCCTCCCAGCCGCAAGCTCCCCTCACACGCCCACAGAGAGAGACCCTTTGAGGGGGGACCCTATGACTCCCCCCTCACAGACGCACAGGCAGGAGGACCCTGTGACTTTGCCCCTCACACACCTATGGAGGTATCCTGGGACTCTGGCCCTCACACACCCAAGGGTTGGGGGACCCTGTAACTCCGCCCCTCACATGCCCACGGGTGGGGGGACCCTGTGACTCTGCCCCTCACACACTCAAGGGTGGGGGGAACCCCCTGACTCCGCCCCTCACACGCCCACGGGTGGGGGGACCCTGGGATTCTGCCCCTCACACACTCAAGGGTGGGGGGGACCCCCTGACTCCACCCCTCACACGTCCACGGGTGGGGGGACCCTGGGATTCTGCCCCTCACACACTCAAGGGTGGGGGGGACCCCCTGACTCCGCCCCTCACACGCCCACGGGTGGGGGGACCCTGTGACTCCGCCCCTCACATGCCCATGGGTGGGGGGACCCTGTGACTCTGCCCCTCACACACTCAAGGGTGGGGGGACCCCCTGACTTCGCCCCTCACACATCCACGGGTGGGGGGACCCCCCTGACTCCGCCCCTCACACACCCACGGGTGGGGGGACCCCCTGACTCCGCCTCTCACACAGTCACGGGTGCGGTGGGGGGCACCCCGGCGCTGGTCCCGCACCCGCGCGGGCCGCAGAGCTCGGGGACTGGGGCGGGCCCGTGAGGGCTCTGGGCAGGGGGCGGCCCGGGGGGCCGGCGCGGGGCGGAGCCGGGCTCGGAGCGAGCAGCCCGGCTCCCCCTGGCGGCCGCGCGGCGGGCCGGTGCGGCGGCGCCGCTGTCCTTTGTGCTGGAGCCGGCATGTGGCCGGGCTGTGGCGGCGGGCGCCCGGCGGCGTGAGGGCAGCGGGCGGGCAGGGACCGGCGCGGCGGAGCCATGGGGCGCAGGCGGGCGCTGGTCAGCGGGCTCAGCCTGGGGCTCAGCCTCTGCGCTCTGGGGCTGCTGCTCGCCGCCCTCCTCACCGACCACTGGTACGAGACCGACCCCCGGCGGCACCGCGCCGGCTGCGAGCGCCGCGCCCCCCGCCCCGGCCAGCGCCCCCGCCTGCTGCCCCTGCCGCCCCTGCCCCTGCGCCGCCGCCCGCGCCGCGCCGGGCCGCCCCCCGGCCCGGAGCCCGCCCGCCGCCCGCCAGCGCTGCCGGGGCTGGGCGTGCTGCACTCCGGCTGCGCCCGCCCGCTCTTCGCCACCCACGCCGGCCTGTGGAGGAAATGCTACTCCCTGGGCATCGACCCGGACCTGGACAGCCTGGTGGAGAGAGGTGAGGGGGCGCGGGACAGCGGGCACCCCCTGCACGGCCAGTGTGCGCCTTGCACCCCCAATATGCCCCCTGCACGGCCGGTGTGCGCCTTGCACCCCCAATATCCCCCCTGCACGGCCGGTGTGCGCCTTGCACCCCCAATATCCCGCCTGCACGGCCGGTGTGCGCCTTGCACCCCCAATATCCCCCCTGCACGGCCGGTGTGCGCCTTGCACCTCCAATATCCCCCCTGCACGGCCGGTGTGCGCCTTGCACCCCCAATATCCCCCCTGCACGGCCGGTGTGCGCCTTGCACCCCCAATATCCCGCCTGCACGGCCGGTGTGCGCCTTGCACCCCCAATATCCCCCCTGCACGGCCGGTGTGCGCCTTGCACCCCCAATATCCCCCCTGCACGGCCGGTGTGCGCCTTGCACCCCCAATATGCCCCCTGCACGGCCGGTGTGCGCCTTGCACCTCCAATATCCCCCCTGCACGGCCGGTGTGCGCCTTGCACCCCCAACATCACCTCCTGCACAGCCAGTGTGCGCCTTGCACCCCCAACACCCTCTGCATGGCAAGTGTGTGCCATGCACCCCCAACATCACCCCCTGCATGACCAGTGTGCGCCTTGCACCCCCAACATCACCCCCTGCACAGCCAGTGTTCGTCTTGCACCCCCAACAACACCCCCTGCACGACGAGTGTGCGCCTTGCACCCCCAACATCACCCCCTGCACAGCCAGTGTTCGTCTTGCACCCCCAACAACACCCCCTGCACGACGAGTGTGCGCCTTGCATCCCCAACATCACCCTCTGCATGACCAGTGTGTGCCTTGCACCCCCAAAATCCCCCCCTGCACGGCGAGTGTGCGCCTTGCACCCCCAACACCCCCTGCACGACCCCCAACATCAACCCCTGCACAGCCACTGTGCCCCTTGCACCCCCAATATCCCCCTGCACAGCCACTGTGCGCCCTGCACCCCTCACTCCTCTTCATGGGCACTATGCAGCATGCATCCCAATCCTTGGGCACTGTGTTCCCTGTACCTTCCTGCATGACACAGTGAAGCATACGCCCCCAGCACGCCTCTGCATCGGCACTGTGCAGTATGCACCTTCAGGCAGGGCACTGTGCCCCATACAACCTATCACTCCCTGTGCATGGGCAGTGCACACCCCACCACTCCCAATGCACAGACACCGAACATCTCACCACCACTAGTCTATGGGTACTGTGCACCTCACTGCTCCCATGGTGCATGGGCACCACACACCCCTCCCACCCCAGTGCATGGGTGCCACACACCAAACACCCGATACCCTCCCCACACAGTGCACAGTGCTGCACACCATGCACCCCTCACCACCACTGCATGGTTGGGTACAGGGCATTCCCCAATGCACCATGCACCTTCTTACCCACCAATTTTAGGCAGCATGTACCTCCTCACCACCAATGAACAGGCAATTATACACCCCCAGTGCCATCAGTGCCCAGGCACTATGTGCATCCAAGACTCCCCTGTCCAAACACCATGTATCCCCTGACCTAGGAATGCACTGGCACTGTGCACCTTTAATCCACCCACATCCCCTATGCATGGGTACTGCGGATTATGCACCCCTTAATAAACTATGCACCTCCTTACCCACCAATCCACATGCACCTTGCATCCTCTCACCCACCAGTACATAGGCATCGTGCACTATGCACCCCCATCATCGCTCAGTACATAGGAACCGAGCATCCCTCAATGTGTCATACACCTTCCTCACTCTCTAAAGCACAAGAACTTCTACTACAGGTGCACCCTGTGCTCCCCAATGCACCGTGCATCTCTTCTCTCTCCCAGTGCATCAGGTACTCCACTCGTGCACAGGATCCACATACCTCCTCTTCTCCCAGGCACAGGTGCCGTGCATTCCAGCTACCACAGTGCACAAGAACCATGCACACCTTTATATCAGTACATGGGCACCATGCCCTTAACCTTCACACACACACCCCGCAGTGCATGGGCACTGTACACTCCCAGGTGCAAAGGAACAATGTATTCCCCCCACAATGCACTTTCAGATATTAAGGCACCGCTCTTTCTCTCCAGTCCTCCCCACTACACAGGCACTATAAAGCCTTTCTCCATCTCCAGCACTGGGACTCCAGTGCACTCAGCCCTCACAGTGCACCCACGCTATGTATCCCTTTCTCTCCCTCCAGTGTGGGGGCACCATGCACTCCTTTTCTCCTCTCCCATCCCCAAAATCTACACGTAGTAGGTTCCCCTTCCGTCTTCCTCAAAGACAATGGCACTGTAGACCCTTTTGCCTCTCCTTCCTGTTCCCTCTAATATGCTGCCACCATATATGCTCTTTTTACCACCAATGAACATACCTCTCACTCTATCCAGCCCTACAAGTGGGGAGATGTGTGTTTCATCCTGAGTCTGTGTCACACACTAACAATGTTCATGCAAGCAACTTAAATTGCAGTAGGATTCCTTCCTCTACTGTATATGCCGCTTCCCATAACCTCGTCCTTATGGTTCTTTATTTCTGACGTTAATAATTTTCAATGACGACAGTGAAGGGCACCAGCTTTGCATGGGATAGTTATTTTTCAGCCTGCAGTGAATGACATCCTTCAAAATGAGGGATGTTTGTGAGGCATGCCAACAAATAAAATGGCACCGTATGCTCGGCTTCCCCTCCACCGCCACAAATACACTGGCACCAGCCACCCTCTCGCCGCCTCCCCTTCAGTATATGTGTGTGTGTGTGTGTGTGTGTGTGTGTGTGTGTGTGTGTGTGTGTGTGTGTGTGTGTGTGTGTGTGTGTGTGTGTGTGTGTGTGTGTGTGTGTGTGTGTGTTAATTAAGGCTATGTTTTAGTCACAGGGTATTTTTAGTAAAAAGTCACGGATAGGTCACGGGCAGTAAACAAAAATTCACGGCCCGTGACCTGTCCATGACTTTTACTAAAAATACCCGCGACTAAAACTTGAGCGGGGGGCCACAGGTGCTTGGTGGGAGGGCGGTCCGGGGGCACCGCAGTTGCTACAGGAGGGGGCTGGTGGAGCCCCCTGGTGGGGGCAGGCAGCATGGCCCTGGACCCCCGCTGTTGCTGGAGGGGAGGGGGGTTAGCGCCTTGGCGGGGCTGACGGGCTCCCTACCCGGCTCCGCGTCCCTGCAGCTCCTAGGCAGCGGAGGGGTCAGGGCTCGGTGCACTGCTCCTGCCACAAGTGCCGGCTGCCGCAGCGCCCATTGGCTGGGAACCACAGCCAATGGGAGCTGCGGGGGCGGGGGCAACGTGCAGCACAGAGCACCCTCTCGCCCCTTCGCTGCCTAGGAGCTGCAGAGCCGTGGGAGCCGGGGAGCCCCTCACCCTGAGGTAAGTGCCCCCCGCCACCCCTAGCCCCCTCCCATACACCCAAACTGCTGCTGCTGCTGGCCATGGGACTGCCCAGCTCAGACAGCCCCCAAGCCGGCACCAGCGGCTGCAGGAGTCACGGAAAGCCATGCAATCCGTGTGCTCTGTGACAGACTCACAGCCTTAGTGATAATCACTCCAAAGTAGTAAATATAACAGGGTACATTTTGGGAGGGCCAGGTAACAGCTTAGCCTGTCAGTGTGTTTATCCTTCAGTAGCACCTTGTGTGGACATGTTTACCTCTGCTCAGCTTTTATTTTTACTCTTGCCCCTCTATTTCTGTGAGTTTGCCAGTAAATATTCTGACTCTTAAACCAGCCTAGACTGAATTTTGGGGAGTGTAATTTTTGATAGTGTCTAATGCCCCCAGGCAGAGAAAGACGTGCAGGCATGCCCGAGGGGAACCAGAAAAAGCAGTTGCAGTAGGTAACCGCTTAGACATTAGTCTTGAATATAGTGGAGGTTGTAGTCTCCCTCTCAAGCAGTGTCACTGAAGGACTGGTGAGGGCTATGTGTGCAGAGAGCCATACTACAGGCTTCTGAGCCTAACTACTTCTGAATGAATTACAGAGAAGGAAATGCCAGGATTTAAACTCCATCCAGAAAGGTATTGTTTGACGACGCTCTGGTGGAAATGCAGGTCTTCAATTTACCATTGTTTAGATGAAATGATTTCAGATGCAAAATAAAATTGAGAAGTGTCAAGGTTCAAACTGTACATCTGCTTCTTCGGGCAAACAAAAGGCTGATTCCTTCATGACGTTACCCCATGTGAGTGAGGTGTGAAATCTGTTAATTTTCTTCAGGGAATGTACAGAAAATATTAGATTAAAGGGATTGTTAAATTATTTGGGATAAACATATTAAACGGCACAGAGAGTCTGCTGAACTGAATGTCTCTGCAGTGGGCCGAGTTCAGGACTAGAATGGCCAGTCATGATGTCAAGGCTCCTTCTGGGAGAGAACCTTTTGCATGGAGGTTGCCTACTGCCCTCTTCCAAAGCCCCTGCAGATTAGTAAGAGAGCCCAACCGTACATGACAGTGGAGCAGAGGTGGACGAGGGTGTAACAGAGCTCCAGGGCTGGTACTCCCCATCCCATGCTACGACTGTGACCTGCCCATCAGATAAGTGGGGCACAGTAGTTACTCCCAGGCCTGAGCGTAAGATGCACAGTGGTCGGGCATTACGAGACATCACCTTGCGGGAGGAGGGTCAGGTTGGGCACACTGAAACTTACCCTTGCTCCATGGCCAATCCTGAATCTGCAATTGCCTGCTGGTGAGAAGAAGGGGAGCCAATAGGCAGGTTGAAATCCTGAGGATCAATAAGAGAGGTATAGAAATCCCTGGTGCTGACATCTCTTGAGTGACAAGTGTGCAGTCGATGCCCTGGTGTGTTCAAGGTGATGGAAGAGGGAGTGAGTGCAGAACTGCCTGTTTTGTGAGCCATCGGCATTGAGGAGATCCAGCTATCATCATAGAATATCAGGGTTGGAAGGGACCTCAGGAGGTCATCTAGTCCAACCCCCTGCTCAAAGCAGGACCAACCCCAATTTTTGCCCCAGACCCCTAAGTGGCCCCCTCAAGGATTGAACTCACAACCCTGGGTTTAGCAGGCCAATGCTCAAACCACTGAGCTATCCCTCCCCCCAACATAAAGAGGCTCCTAATGAAGCCTATTTATCTCTATCCTTTGAACAGTGGGGAGGAACAGGTTAAACCAGTCTAGGGAGCACCCTTGATGAGGGTGTGCAGCCTCGTAGCTAGTGATACCTGTCTCCTTACATACCCTCGGGATGTTCTCTGGCCCTTTCGTCAGGGCCCTCATCACCCATCCTCCTGCCAATGCTTTATGTGCAGGAGTAGCTGGCAACTCCCAACAGTATCTACTCTTCTATGGCTCCCACAGTTATGCTGCTGTGTACGTCTGAGCATATGCTGTCTAATATTAAGCAGGCCATTTTTTGTAACTTCTCTGTGTTCATCTCCTCTTTGTGTAAAAATATTCACTGGTCTAGTAGAATCTCTGTTCCTCCTTAGTGAAAAAGACAAATGTATCCCAGATAATAACACCTCTCTCCCTTCAGAAATTAAAAGGAATAGTCAACAGACATTTGCATCCTTTGTCACCCCAATCTGAGATGTGACTTCTACTTCCTCCCTTTATTGTCATCTGTTAAACTAGACCTTTGAAGAACAGCCCAGCCTTATGTCACATAGCCATGGGCTAATGTTCTTCTTTAGTACATATTGCGGGACAAAGATAACATATTTGTTTTATGTTGCAGCAATAGATTAAACATTTTCAAACTACACATATTGACTTAATGCAGGTTTTTTGTTTGTTTGGTTAGTTGTTTTGTTTTTCCTAATATTTCACTCTATTATATAAGTAGATAATAAACCTTTTCATTACCTCATCAAATAATGTGTAATGCACTATTTCATACTCAAAAGGGTGGGCAGGCATCACATTATCTTCTTTAGCCGCTTGTTTAGAGGAACAGGGCAGTTATATTGTTAACATTACATGCAGTGAATGTTGCACAAAATATCTGTAACTTAATGAAAGATTTCAAAGGTGTGCCTCTGAAGACACAAAATTTCATTTACCAGATTGGCCTGAGAATAAGGTAAATAGCTTTCATTATGACAATGAAGATGCACATTTAAGTGCTGCACTTCATACCATCTTAAGCCAAGCAATACACTTGCAAATTAGTAGAGAAATGCAAAAATAGATATTGCTTTGAGTGTTCTTATGCTCATAATCAGCAGACTCGTTGTGACATTTCATTGCTTGTGCCTTTAGGAATAACATTTTGGATTTGGAGTCAGCTACACCCTAGAGCACATGCAAATACCTTCCCTGGGATGGATGTTGTATTTTCAGGGCCAGCCCTGCTCATAACTCATTCCCCATGCCTCTGTTTATACCCAAAATGGCATTTTGTTCTCTGCAGCCAACATTCTTGGCTTCTGATTAAAGTCCAAGGGCCAGCTGCTTAGCTGGTGTAAATTGACATCCCTCCATTGACTTCAGTTCAAATATGAAGATTTACATCAGCTGAGGATCCGTCTCAAAATGTCCCCAAGAATATCTTTCAATATTAATATGTACAATGAGAGAAATCACAAAGGCCCTGCATTTCCTCTCACTCTCCAGTTTTACACTGGTGTGTCCATCCTGTTAACTCCTGATTAGCACGAGAGGACCTTTTATAGATATTCCCATAGAGATGAACTCTAACCTAAGCATGTAATCGTTGTGTCTACAGACAGGTAACTTTTTCCTTTCCATAAACATCACCACTCTCTCAGGCATAGGCCTCTTTCCCGAGACTCATATTAAGTGTATTAGTAACAAATGCATTTACAGTTGCTTACCACTTCAGAAAAAACACCTTCACCTTTGCAGCATAGTTAAATTCAGATCACGGCCTTGCATCCCTTTATTTTCCATATGCTGTCTCCTTTTAGTTAAAAGGGTTTAATCTGTTTAATAGTAAATAATACTAAAAGGACATCAGTAACATTTGGTCCCCAGTTCCTGCCATCCCATGTGGCCAGCTGATCTCCCACAGCCAGTACCCCTGGGATGTCACCTTGACTGAGTGCCCCAAGTTTGCTCCTCTTGTGTATCTCACTAGAGGTCAGAAGAGTGGTTCCTTTTGGGAACGGACCACAGTGAATTTTCCCCCATAACAGTCTGAGACCCAAAAGTATCTTAACTAAAAACATAGTGAAAGGGAATCATTGTGGTGGGTGGAGAATAATCAATTCCAGTGCTCCAAACTGAGGTCACTTCACACCTCACTGGCTAGGTGCTGGTAGAAAGGGTTCACAAGGAAGGTTCCAGATCCTCCAAGGTGTTTAGCCACCTCTCAGTGAAACCAATGGGGGAGTTGGGCCCCTAAATACCTTTGAGGATGTGAGACAAAGTTCACATATTGGGTTCAGCCATCTCCTTCCTTGACTCCATCTCCATCCAGCTCTCATGCCTCCTACAATTCTGCACCTCTCCCAGTAGCCTGGCTGTCCTGTGACCTGTCCCTGATGCCCTTGGCAAGGCCGTGGGGGAGTGGGGAGGGGAGGTCGTACTCCATCCCCTTTCTGGGTGATTCACTCTCGGCTCCTCATGTAACCGGTTTAGTTTCATTATTATTTATATTGCAATAGTGTCTTGAGGCCCCGACACACACACACACGCACACACACACACACGTGCACACACCCACCCACACACACCCACCCACCCACCCCTTACCGGTAACGTTTGTTCTTTGGGAGTTCCCTATGTGCAGTCACATCTGTGGGCTTGACTCCCTCGCCTCTCTGCATTTGTACTTGAAGCCAAGGTAAACAAGAACCACAAGTGGGAAATGCACAGAGCCCCTCAAAGAAGTAACACTTCCTGCCCCCGAATTGCTGACAATCTAAACAGACAAGACAGACGCATCTCACCCAGGCCCTGCCCAGGGCTAGGCTGCTGCAGCATGTTTAGGGCTGAGTCACGGAATGCAGGTGCTGCTTACGGAATGCATCAGTGCAGCTGAGCAAGCAGCCCTGGTCCGGCTGCGGGTTTGCCTCACAAATACCACAGCATTGCTCATGGTTTCTCTGTCCCAAAGCCCTTCGCGGACGCTATGCAACCGGTCACAATGTCGTTGAGCTTAGCGGATAAGGGCTGGATCCTGCCAAGTGCCGATTACCTCAAGCCCCAACTGAGATCAATGAGAGCTGAGAGCGCGCGGCACCTTGCACCATCAGCCCCTAGGAATAGCCATGCAGCTGCAGGTCAGGGCAGCACACTGGGCACTTCCGTTTCTTTGCAATGGAGCCAGACTGCCTGATTGCAAAGCAAACACGGGGTGACCCGTACAGGGCCAGATACTGGCTGTTAAAGCAACAGCCCCTTTTGGGGAGTGCCAGGGAACACCCACAGTGATGGATCTTGTAGGCATTTGTTCTGCTGAGAGCACAGACAGACAGGGTGCCCCTGCCTGTGCTGGGGGAGCGCGCACAGGAGCAGCAGCTGCTGCGTACTGGGACAGGGGTGCGGCATGTGTTTTCCCACCCATCAGAGAGCCACAGAACCGGTGCTATGCCCCCAGATTTGGATCGGTCTCTAGGAGGAACCCCTGCAGTGTGTCAGATCCCTAGGGGAGCTCCCTTTTCCTCCAGGGTAAGCCACGTGGCTTCACTGCCTCCTTAGACTGGGCCTGCAGATCCTCTGCTTCACACCGGGAGCTCCGTTCAGCGAGTCCAGCTGAGACAGATCCCTGGTGGAGACTTGTCCACTCTGAAGGGGTTCATGCACCTCGCCCATTATTTGTAGCGACACTCACCCAGTGTTGTCCAAACAGTCGGGTTTATTAGTCATCTGGAACACAGCATAGGACATCCTTAGGGTAGTCTAGAGAACTGACTGTTAAAGCATAGGTCATTCTGGTTAGCCCAGAGCCCGGCCAAGCTGTAGGGAACCCCTCGATTCAAAGTCTTGCTCTGTGTCTGACCTCCTTCGTCAGACCCCAGGTGAGCCCCGACTCCTTCCAGCAGCCAACACTTATCCCCCCCACCTCGTACCTCTCCAGTCCTTTGATCTCAAGCTGGGGGATTGTTATTCTCTAAGGAGAGATGGGGACGTCCTTAGCCAAGAGTCATTGGTTGCTAGGTCCCGTCTGTATCCCATTGACTTTCAATGAGATCAGGGCTCCTAATGGCCTACATTGCTTTTTAAAAATGGACGTAGGCTCTTAAACCACTTGGGTGTTTTTGAAAATTTGACCCGAAGTTCTTGGGACCTTGTGGGGCTGGATTCCCTACAACATTTCATGGGGGGCGGGGGGAGGGCTGCTTATAAAAGGCCCCAGAGTGAACACAGAGCAGCGGGTGAGATCTCCCAGCCTGAGGTGCTTGCGTATCTCTCACTAGCGTCAAGCTTCTGCCATTTGTAGGGAGGGGGGCGTTGGGTGTTCAGAACTAGAAGTGCCGGGTAGAAGCTGCGAGGTAGTCTGTGGGCACGGGGACAACAAATAGAGAGAAGGCACTGTGGACTAATTGTATCAGAAGACAATTTACAGCCTAGCTGTCAGTGTTCAACACAGTATTCTCTGGGGGAACCTGCTTGGTTTTTAGCAGGCGGGTTAATGAAATCTGCTCCTTCCTTTCCTGAAGGTATTGTTCAGAGATGCACAGCTATCAAATACCACTTCTCCCAGCCAATGCGCTTACGAAACATTCCGTTCAACTTAACCAAGACCATCCAGCAAGATGAGTGGCATCTGCTTCGTAAGTATATGAATTGTCAGTGCTCATCTGGGGACGCACAAGATAGTCCATAACTCTGTCAGTGTTTCATGTGAAAAAGCAAGACAACGAGCCGGTCTGTAGATAGGGTTTGCCATGCTGAATCAGACCAGGGCTCTGTCTAATCCAGTAACCTCTCTTTGGCCAGTGGCCAGTATCAGACGCTTCGAAGGAAGGGGTAAGAAATCCCATAGTAAGCAAATATGGAATAACCTACCTGCTGGGAAATATCTTCCTAGCCCCCATCCTTTACAGGTTGGCTTATGCCCTGAAGTATGGCTGTTTATACCCCTTCTAAACCTTTTTTTAAATTTTAGATCCCATCTGATGTAACTCTGGATGTTCTTGTTATTCATATAATTGGGCAGGCTTTTTTTTGGAATCCTGGTAAACTCTTGGCCTAAATTATATCTAGTGGCAATGAGTTCTACGGGCTAACTGCTCAATATGTAAAAATATATTTGCTTTTATCTATTTTAAATTTGTTGCCTCACAATTTCACTAGATATCCCCTTGTTCTGTGTTATGAGAAAGGGTAAATAGGACCCAACCCCTGGTTTAATTTTTATGTATTGCTCACTATATTCTATACCTCTGTCAGGTCCCCTTTTATTCCTCTCCTGTCTAAACAGTCCCAATTTTTCCATTCTCACTTTAAAGGTTTTTTTTCATGCCCCCTAATCCTTCTTGTTGTGTGTCTCTGAACCACTCGTATTATCTGCTGTGTTCTCTAGGGTGACCAGACCTTGTATTCCAGGTCAGGTCACATCATTGGTGCAGGTAGTGCCATTAGAACACTTTCAGTATTACTTTCTATTCCATTGCATCTACATCTAAACATTTTGTGTGCTCTTCTACACACTGAGGAGGGTTGTTTAATGAGCTATCCACTCTGGAGCCCACATCTTCCTAAGTAGTTACAATTAATTTAGAACCCAGCTTTGCCTATGAGTAGCTCAAAAGAGTCTGCCAATATGTATTACCTTGCATTTGCCCACAGGGTTTGTAAATAGTTCCTTGCCGCTCTCTTTTTTGCTCTAAGCAAAAGGGTGGTGTTTAATCTCTGCTCTACTTCTGATATGGAAGCAGATTTAAGAAGAATCACGGCTGGTTTTCTGGGCATGGCAGCTGCTGTTCTTCTCTGTGGATGCATCGTAGTGGCAGTCAGTTTCTTTTGGGAGGAAAGCCTCACGCAGCACGTGGCAGGCCTTCTATTCCTTATGACAGGTATTGTGCCATCTTTGTGTGCCAATTACAAATTAAGCCCTTGATTAGGTTTCTCTTTGGAAGACTGTGCTTGTTACCCATCAGCAGAGAACACCTTCCTTTGATCTTTCCAGTTAGAACTGATTTTCCACTGCAGCTATTTGGGCAGATGTCAAAAAAGCAGGCAAGACTTTTCTGAGTACTGTATGAAAACAGAAAGGGCCCATTTAATGTCTTCTTCCAAAAAGGGAATAAAAAGATTGTCCTTCACACTGCATACCTGTGCCTGGGAGAAAGAAGGGGTAAGAACACCCCGTTACAGCGCTTGCACAGACTATGCAAACTCTAGGACCAGGCGTGCAGGGGCAAGTGGGCATTGTGCAATTACTTACGTCCCTGCTTGAGCATGTGGATGGGGAAGAGTGGGCAGAGCCTTGGCCCCGTGCCTTCAATTTACCAGCCAGCAAACCTGAAATAGCATGGGGGAGGGGTGTCATAATTTGCTGGGAAATGATTTCTTTCCAAAGCAAAGTGGGAGGCTGAGACTAAATTGTGTTTGAGTAACAACGTCTGCCAGGGCTACTCCTGGAGGGGTGCAGTTGACACCTCTTCTTTTGCACAAGACTGGGTCTAAAGGCAAAATCTATCCCTAACTTCATGTTAGTGGGGTAGATTAGGGAATAGGTCCCTCCACCCCCATTCCTTCTTCTTAACTCTGTCCTTAAAACAACAAAGGAGAAGTCTAAATTACAACAAAAGCAGCAGTTGTATAGTTAAGTCAGCGTAACAATTTTTGTCCAAGTCATTTATAACTTCTTGAAACTTTCACCCCTCAGGTTACTGTTTTCCATCATTGGCTTTTTCCTAAAAATGAACTTTTTGGGGAAGTTTGAGGAAAAGTGTTCAGCTGTTTTTTCAGAGTGAAGGTGGACAGGTGTTATTCGGTTTATATTATTAAAAAAAAAGTCTTTCAATTTTTTTTTAAATTTTTTTTTGCAAATAGCAAAAATGGCAAAGGGTAGGAAAGGTTAAATTCATTGTGGGAAAAGCCCTTAATGAGAAGCAATTATTTTCCCTGGTCTGGAGGAAATTTATATTGATTTGACCAAGTTATAAACCTCTGAAAACCACATACTGAGCATGCACCGTAGATTTATTCCATAAACTTGTAAAGCGCAAGCCTAAGGAAAAATTCATTGTGGCTGTATGTGTATAGCTAATTTCACTGCATAATGAAACATTTAGCCCAATAGATTCCAGCAGACCCAGGAGGGACGCTCTGGACAGGGAGACGAGCTCCTGCAGACAGATGTGGAGGGGCTGAGAGGCGAGGAGCTCACTCCTCCACATCAGAGCTATGCTGGGGAAGGCTGGCTGCGGTTGCATGTTTGAGTAAATTACATGCACAGACTAGATTTTGTCAAGTGCACACAAAACTATTGCCTCAGCCAGCCCACCATGGATCTTGTGAAGTGTGAAGGGGCTGCTCTCAGCCATGGGTCTTAAGGGGTGCAAGGAGTCTCCAATCTGAATATGTTAAGCAGGCCTCATGAATCCACAGGCGGGGCACTTAATTCCCCTGCTGTCTCCTGGGGTAACAACTGCAGCAAACCTTAAACTGCTTGTAAAAACGGAGAGCTTTTTTTCAAGTAGGAACTACAAGAAATTACGTTAAGTTCATAATTAAAATACAGAGCCAGTGCTCAAAGATGTGTATAGTCAGAGAAGACCTGAAACATTGTGAATGCCAGCATTAATACCACATGCTCTAGCCACGTAAGAAAACAGCTTTTGCCTAGTCTTTTGATTATATAAACTATTTGTTTAACGGGGGGTGTTTGCTCTTTTATTTATCCCAGACTGTATACATCTACTAACTCTGAGAATATGTTTTGTTTGCAGGAATATTTTGCACTATTTCTCTGTGCACTTATGCAGCAAGTATAGCATATGATCTAAACCGCCTACCAACATTCATATATAGTCTTCCTGATGATGTGGAACATGGATACAGCTGGTCTATATTTTGTGCTTGGTGCAGTTTAGGATTTATAGTAGCATCAGGATGTCTTTGCGCTGCTTATCCATTTGTTAGCAGGACCAAGATTATTCATCTAAAGTCTGCCAGAAACTCTTCTGTATGACTGCTTCTTAGAAAAGGATCTTCTCTACCCTTGTTTGGTGACAGGTGAACAATATTGTTCAAGGACTTACCACAAAAAAAAGAAAAAGGCGGAAGGAAAGTTACATTCAGGATTCCCTGCACAAATACCTGATCCTTCAAAATCTACTAGTCAGGAAACAAGAGGAGTTCTGTTCTGCTTTCTAGCGGACTGAAATCAAATAGAGGAAACATCTTCCCAAGGACAAGAATAGTGGGGGTATCAACTGCTTCTGTCAATATACTGTGTATACAGGTGTCTGACAGGAGATGAGGCTAGTCACACAGGAAAAGTTAAATGGTTGGGAAAAGAGAAGGAAAAGCTGTGATGAGAATTTAGGGCTATTTCTATTTTTCAAATGTTTGTACATAACATAACTTATCAGAGGAGAAAAAAATCATTGCCAAATGAGTCCTAGTTAGAAAAATGTGCTTGTCTTTTCATAGGATCATACTTAATACCCTTTAATGCAGCTTCTTCTGAACTTGAATTTAGGGGAGGTTTGTTAGTTTGTTTTTTGCTGTCAGATAGATCCAGTCTCTTCCCATGTACCCCATATGAATGTTCTTTGTCAAAACAAGATTCCTGCTTGGTTTCATTTCCCTTTGTACTTTATAAGTAACCATAAATGTTCATTGTTTATAGAGAGGAGAGATTCATTAATTCATTCCTACTGATAGTGGTGGAAGTCACCTCTGTTGTGAAGCTTCAGCATCTTTGTGTTAAACTACAATTCAGTAGTAAAACACCTTCCTCTATGAGCACTGGGGTGTGTTTGTGTTGCGTAGAAGTTAGGGGCTTGGAACTGGGGTTTTCTCTTGAAGGTGATGTAACTCAAACCTGAATGTGAATCATTACGACAGAATTTCTAGTGATAGGATAGTCACAGATCCAGTCGAGCGTCCCTCTTAGTTCTCACCAGACCGCTGAGAGAGGCAATCCAGCCTCTGGCTCCTAGGTTTTAAGCCTCCAGACTCTGAGCCAGAACTCCCACCACTCCTCTCATGAGCTCTACCTCCCCTGCCTGCAGAGGTGTAAAGATTCTTCTTTACAACTGCAGTGTGAAAGCATGGGACTGTGCATTCTCACTCCCCGCCCCCCCGCCCTTACCCTCAGCCATTGTTCCGGTCTCAGACCTTTGTGATTTAGCAGAAGGAACAGAGGCATTCAAGGGGCCACCTGTCCCTTTTGTAACCTCAGCTTCAAATGTTTGGGGGTGGAAGAGGGAGATTGTGCATTGCCAGACAGAACCCATGTACACAAACAACTCCCTCCAAGAACTACTGGTGAAGAACCTGTTCCTGTTTCCTTCCACCCTTAGGGCAGTACTTCCCAAGTCCTGAAAAGCTGTGTGGCCCTTCTTTTAAAGTGAAACCAACTATACCTTCCTTCTCACCAAACACTGTGTTGATACAGGCTTATCCAAAATGAGTGCTTGCTTACGCAGAGTAGAGTGGGTGGCTCTTTACAGCAGGATACTTCCTCACATGTTTAGTGAATGATGGTTTGAGGTTCTCTGCAAACTCAGGCAGACATCTCTGCATCAGTTAAGTGTGAAGACCATGACATGACTTTCTTTGCAACCAGAACAGCTAGTACCTTTTTTTGATGCAAGCAGACTCTAGAGAACAAGTGAGAGGTTCATCTGCACATACCCCTCTGAAGAACACTCTTTCAGGCTATTGGGATTTGCCCTCAGCTGCTAATATTCCACAGCTGAGAATGGCCAGTACCTTAACCTACCTCTGCCCACCCCCAACTTACCTGCCATGGTTAATTAGCCCTTTGAAAGCATGTCATGGCAAGGGCTAGTGAAATAGCACACTCAGTAGCAGCTTTGTGCCAAAGTGCAAACTGGCTCTTGTATCATTTTTATTTTAGCTTACACATTTATCCATAGTCTTGACTGGTAATGCATCTACAAGGTCACTGTACTAGAAAATTTCCAGTTACAAGTAGCTAAATACTCCTTAACAAGGTCAGACTTCTAAACAATATATGTAATGCTACATTATTTTTAGGTAGCCTGATCTCTTATCGAGCTATCCAAGTAAGATACATACTTTTCTTAACACGCCATGAGCTTTCCCTTTAGAAAATACTTTCCTTTCCAGGATTTATGTGTGGACTTTTACTCCCAGTAAAACTGGCCACTGACTCAGGGTGCTACCAGTTTGCTGACACTTTAAACATAACCCGTCCAGAGTGCAGAAGAGCATCATTGTGCAGACTTGCTCTAAAACTCTAAAGATCTTGTACATGACAGTGCCAACGTTGTGTGAACTGGAGTCAGAGCAGAGATCTGTTAAGAATTAACAGAGACAGAGCTAGTGTTTCCACTCCTATTCCCCACACTATGCAGTGCTGTCAAAGGTGGGATTCTTTGGGTAAACATCAGCAGGGGAAAGGTTTAATATCTCATCCACGGACGGCCCATCATCTTCTGGTAGTATCTCTGCCTCAAACATACGCTGAAGCAAAGCATCAACTGTCCTGTACCCTGGGAAAAGAACAAAAAAAGACAGACATTGGTTTCTATACTGGCCTAGGCTAGTTAGCCAGTCCCTTGATTTACTTTATGCTCAAAGGCTGAGTGGTCAAGTCATTTTGTGATACGTTCCTCACTTTGGGTGACAAGTCACTGAGGCGTCTACCCTGCCGATTTACATCCCCATTCCCCAGCAAACAAAGGCAGCTCTTTCAATCAGCATGTGTTATTTATCACTGTAAAAACCATGTACCCGCAAGAACCTCCCTCTGTAGGATTGGTCCCTACAACCCATTTTCTAGCACCTTGTCCAGTAGCTATTTGAACATCCTGAACAAATCCACAATGAAAGAGCAAACCATTTTCATTCACTGCTGCCCTTTCAAGGGATTTTTTTTAAATGAAGCCATTTTGATAGAGCACTTGAAGCAGGGAGCTCCATAGGAGGCCCCTAGACTCAGGCTTTCAATCATTTTGTGTTTTAAACTGTGAATCCAGGCTTATAGTGAGCTTCAACTGGATTCAATAGGAAACAGCCAAGATACAGGGAGAGAGTTTCTGGGAGGGAAGGAGGAGCATTAAACCAAGCAGTAAGAGTTGCAAAGAGTTACCAAAAGAGCCTCAGCCAGGATAAGAGTGAAGTGGATACAAGGAGAAAACAGCAACAAAGAGGCTTCCTAACATCTGGAGAAGCTGAACCACCAAGACTGTTCCTTGTGTAAGTAGCTACTGCAGGCAACGAGCTTGTGCTGTAAAGCCCAGGAGCTTGACAAAAGAAAGTACTACAATAAAAACAGCATAAACACTATTAGAATCGGACTGGGGATGCCAAAAGCCCCAAACTGCATTCTGATTGGCTGTTGGGCCGGATAGTGCCACATCTGATCACAAACACGTGGGCGTGCTCAGATGAAAGAGGTGCTGGGGGCTCAAGCAATTTTTTACTTTCATAACTGACGGGGCAAGCGTAGAGGTGCCGGGGCTATGAATTGCCAAGCCAAGAGCCCCGGCAAAAATTGGGCACATCATACTTCATGGACGAGAAGATATGTGAGGGTTGAAAATATTCCTAAAGAGACTTCTTGGTCCCAGCCTGCCATTTAAGGGGGATTTAGAAGTCTCTAGGTGGGTTTTAGCTGCAGAGACAGCTACACCTATATCAGCTTCCCCTGCCACCCCAACGCAGAGCTGCTCCCCTCCCTGCCTCGGGACCTGAAGTGCCCTGGAAATCTGTGTTTGGCGAGATCAGGGGAGAATTAATGTTTTGAACAGCCCATCTCACCAGGAGTGGCTTCTAGAGTCCCACTAAGCTTTTTTCTCAAATGGTCAAGTTAACATGCCATCCTGTAATGGCGACTGTACACGAGTAGGCTATTGGAGAGGGGCTTAGTTAGGCAGAGGCGCGCACACACACACACACACCCCCCAATAGCCTGCGAGGGTGCACTCACTGACTCATTGCTGTGGGTTGATGAATGCCAATTCACAGCAATTCAGTAAGAACCTCCGTTTGCCAGCCCCCAAGGGTCTTCCAGCTGCAGTTCACCGCCCTGGAATATTTGTAATCTCAAGAGAGACCTGACAGACAAGCAGAGAATTCAGCAGTGGCTTCGTTCCCCAGAGATGAGCCTTTGGGAATGGACTTACTTGTAGACGCTATTTTAAACATCAGCCCTTGAGACTTTTTCTTAGTTATTCCTTCCCCTCCGAGGTCATTCTCGTTGGTTTCCATATTGTCTATTAGTTTACCATCACGTAGTTCTTCCCTTTAAATAAAAACATATATATCCCTATGAAGCCACTTAAAAATGCACTCCAGTGCTCACAAGTTCATGGACTGGCCTGGCTCTCCCAGGCTCTCGCTATTGGGGCTTGGAGCCCCAGCAGTCCCTCCTGCAAAGGCCCCTCTGCATGCAAAGCAGAGCATGGCTTGGAATCAATGGAGCAGATCCTGCGATGTAGGCGCAGAACCCCCCACACCTCTGGCAGGGGAGAAGGGAGAAGGAGAAAGCCACCTTTTCCCATTCTAAACATGCAACCAACAACTGCTATTGACAGTCTTCTAATGGGGTTGGTGAAATGCCGGCCTCTTACAGCAAGGAGCACGTGCCTGTCTGCCTCCCACCCTGCGACTGGGAATTAGCAGAGATATTTGTCCAGAGAGGGTCTCATGTTAGCCCCTTACGGACCAAGTCAGCTGCCTGAGCTCACACTCCTCTGCCCAAGCCACGTTCTAGGCTAGGGTTTAAAGGAACTAACACCACGCCTTTCAATCAGAGTCCAGATGCTCACTGCAGCCACTCAGCCGGGCTCATGAGGGAAATCAGACTGCCTCTGAATACAGGGTCTAGAGCAACCCGAGGCCATTTTGTTGATTTCACTAAAGTAACTCCCTGAACACCCCCTCTCTGCCAAAGGCAGGCAACGTATGTGTGCGCGCGGGTGGGAGAGAAGGGGGAATGTGAGAAAGTGGAGGAGTATAGGGAAGATCCTATGCATTAAAAAAAGAGTCACCTGTTTCTTTTCTAAGGTATCTGATCACAATGGTGGAGAGGCTGTAAAATGGAACTGAACTCACCCAGGAGATTCTAGAAACCTAGATCACATGCATGAACTTGGTTTTTTCCAGTTGCACACCACAAGTGTCACAAAAAAAAAAAAAAATCACAATCTGATTACACTTTCCATCAATAACTGGATGTGTTGAGACACCCACCCACAAAGTACCATGTTTCCCCTGTAGGTTACTTACTCTTGAATTCCTACTCCCAGTTCTTGAATTTTCCTCTCAATGGCAGTTTCTACTTCACTCTTTTCCAGTGAGTACTCCACAAAGAAAGCTTCTAGGATAAATGCTATGAGAATACTGAAGGGGGGAGGGGAAAGACACGCTGTTTGTATAATCCTGCCGTTTATTAGTAACATGCCCAACGTTTTTGCAGAGCAAGCCCTTACATTATTAATGGATTTCTGCCAGAGCGGAATTCCTGGCCCATCAGTACAAATCTGTCAGTGCCTAGATACTGTGTCCCCAGAGTAATACATAGCCTTTGCTATTTGCCCAAGACACGCCCCCCCCCCCCAACATGTCTTCATGGCCCGGCACTAAACAGGGACGGAGGAACCTGCAGAGTCCCAGTCAGATTTGCAGCTAGACAGAGTTTAATTCAATTCTTACTCTTTAAAATTCCAGCCCCAAGCAGCACTTTAGAGGTAAGCGCTGTTGTCCATGAGACTCGTTTAGGGCTAGATGCCCCTCCCCTCTCTAAAGCATCCCAAATCCTTCCTCCACGGGGACCCAGAATCCTGCGTTCCTTCCTGCCTAGTCTGTTCCATCTTCTAAGGAGGAGAAATCACCCTTTTCATCCGTAAGGCGTCCCCCGGCTCAGCAGCTCTTTATGCATCCCTCAGCAGGAGAACCACCATAACCCAGAGCCCAAACGTATCGTCCCAACGACACAGCAGAGCTCCAGCCGCCCAGGCAGTAAGAGCCACATGAACACATTATCTCAGGCCTTCAGCCTGCTGTGGCTAAGCCCCATGCTTCCCCAACCCCAAACAGACAGGAACACTGCTGAACTTACTTAATGATCATGATCACCACCACGACGTGGAAGGCAACGAAGTACAGCTTGGCAGCCTGGTGAGTGACCAGGGCAAACCCATTGGCAAGAAGTATAAAAGTTAAGGACTAGGACAGATAGGGAACGGCTCCCTGCTGAGAACACCCTGCTTGGGACAATCAGGAGGATGACAAGACAAGACACACTCAAGCTTCCCTTGGTGATGCTGCCTCGTTAAAAGCTTTACCGAAGGGAATTAAGATCGCATTTCTTTTTCCATTTTGACCCCATTGAAGTCAATGGTGTGGGGGTGTCTTTCCATTGACTTCTGTGGGCTCCGGATTGGACCCTGTGTTATAGATACAGAAAGGATATCATGCCACTGATTGACGACAGTTAGCTCCATCAGAACAATAAATGAGGATGTGATGTCATTGAAGTTGTTCTTGCAGTATTTGGCTCGAGCAAACAGAGAATCTTTTAAGGCAGGGTTTCCGCACTCCAGGGCATGATGGGCAGTGGAATTCCTGGAAAAGAACTGGATTTTCCCCTGGAATAGTTCCATGCCAACGATAGCAAACATGTAGTATACCACCTGGGGAGAGAGAGACCCATTCCCATAGATTGAAACGCCACGGGACAGCTTTACCCAGCAGAGTACGGAAGCATCTAGGATTCCATCATCGAATTCCCCAATGCACATTCCACAACACACGTCCCAGATTCTGTACCTAAATACCGGGCCACTTGAGCCAACTGTGGCTTCTCTCCAAGACACTTTTTGAGGACGGCTGGTGCTAGAAGATTAACAGAGAGACTTAGTCCAGGAAGTAGTGATTCCATGCAAGGTTTAAAAATAAACTAAGCACGGAGGGAGAAGAATTTTGAACTAGAATCTAAGTTGATGGAGTTGGGCATTTCCAATTTATCAGGAGACTTGGAGGGGAGGGGGGAAAGAAATCAAGAAGTTTCCATGTCAGTTACTTGCCCAGATCAGAATTCAGGATTCTGCATTGATGCTGCATAGCACAGCAGTGTCAAGCAGAGGAAAAGAAAAAAATGTCCTGAACTGGCAGCTAGGGAGAACCAGACCCTGTTAAATAGCTTTACACATAAATAACTCTGAACATATTCAGGTCTGCACATACAGCCTTGATTCTGGCGGCTCTGAAGCTTTATAGTTCACCTTTAGAAGATCAATCAGAATTCTAAGGAAAACAAGATCATGCTACAGCATGTTCAGAGTTCGTGTCCAGGGTGCTTACCAGAGCCAGCCCACCAAAGGTCAGCATCGTCGGCACAATGTTTATTAGTGTATTCATGATGACCCGGAATCTAGAACAAGACAATTCATGAGAGCCCTGTGCCCAGACATTTAAAGAGATATTCCAGGAATTCCTGATAGACTGGGGGACTCCATTGTTCAAAGAGGCACCATTTTGTTTTGCAGGGATGTGAGAGAGGGGAAAAAAAAAAAAAAAAAAAAAAAGAGGTGGCAGATCTGAGAGATCATGGGCCCATTTGCCTCTGCTGGTTGTTGGTGCCATTTCTCTGCCACGGTCCCACATTAATGCAGAACGGGGCCGGGGCGTAGGCTTGATCCTGTTTAACACAATCTGCCTGCGTGCTGGCTGCCTTCCCCATTTCACAGGAGCTGTGCTTTGTCTGCTCTAGTGGGTTCTCGCTTAGGTGTCTGAGTGAGAGGTGAGGCTTATTCCTGTTTGAGAAGAGGGCTGCTAGGGGCCCTTAAGCCTGGTCTACACTCAAGTTCCATTGCTACAAACTACATCGGGTAGGGGGTGATGTGTCTCCAACATAGTGGTAAAATCCTTCAGCAAGGACGCAGTTTATACCAGGGTAAAGGTGCCTTATTCTACTACAGCTTATTCTCCTGTCCATAACTACACTGGGTATCAAAGCCCCTTTGTAAAGCTGCGTAGCCCTTGTAAAGCCGTACGGCAGCGTGGGTGCAGCCAGCTACCCCAGTACTGCTTACGTGGGTCACCAAGGGCTCGATCTTCTCATCTGAAGAGACGTTCGCTGGCTGGGAGACCCGGTCCCCTGCCAGCCTCTAGATCAGCTCAACGCAGTGGTAGAGGGCTACAGCCCCATTACATTCTTTACCTTTGAATGCTATCCACAATCCTGATGAGCCGGAGGACTCTCAGGATGAAGACAATATCCAGCACTTGCTGGCTGTTGTATTGACTTGCTGAGGAAGAAAGCAGCACCAGCAGCGTTTAGTATACATGATCTCCAATGCTTCTCCGTTTGCTTAAGACAAAGGCTAATGCAATCACTAGGCAAAGCACAGAAAGTGTCCCCCCGCCCCCCATCAGTCGCAGTACAACAGCAGAATGAGAGAGAGCCCCGAGATGATGGTGCATCACAAGAGGTTCTATTTCCATCATCCTCAAAGACATGTACCGGAACTGCATACACGATACTTCAGATTTTGACAGGGATGGGTGGTTTGTATTTCAAAACCCAAAATAAAATAAAGGGGGTTTGTTTCTGCCCCCCCCCCCCCATATAAGAGGTATTTAATTCAAATGGAGACCTTTCATTGCTATTGCATAGTTTGTGTTTATTACAGCTATGTATGTTGTAATCTAAACAATGTTACGTACTCAAAGGTACAGATTATGGGTTCATTCTTCCACTGACTTATTTAAAATCTTTTTATACTTCCCCCCTCTCCCAAAACATGCAGAATTCTTCATAAGTTTCAATGGAAACCATGAGTTGAGAGTGCAGGAGTGGCACCAGCTTTTTTGCCGTCCTAGGCGGCGGGAGAGGCTGCCGCCAAAATGCCGCCAAGGTCCCTGCCGGCCGAAGAAGCTGCCGTCGAAGTGCCGCCAGGATCCTCGGCGGCACTTCGGTGGCAGCCTCTCCCGCCGGCGGCGGCCGAGGGACCTGAAATGCTGCCCCCCAAATCCTGGCGCCCTAGTGACCGCCTATGATCACCTAACGGTAGCGTCAGCCCTGCGAGAGTGATATTAGGAGATAAATCTTAAACAAAACCAAAAAGCCCACCACATAATTTCTCGGTCACTTGTAGATCAACAGCCTGCTAGTGCCACAGAAGATTTAAAGCATAACGCTGTGCTTACCTGATTTAAGGGACGCGTTGAGAATCGTAGCTATTAGAGCAGCAATAATGATGGAGGTATCAAACCTAGTGTTGAGGGAAAGAGTTCTATTACATGGATAATTCTATTGCACATCAAAAAGCAGTGTGGGCATTTAGATACTAATAGTGATGGACACAATACAAGGCCTTAATCTGCAAACACCCCAGCATGAGCTTAAAGTGAAGCACACAAGGATTCCTACCGAGCCAGAGGAACTATTCGTGTGCTGAAGCATTTGCAGGGTTTGGGCCCTAAATGGCTGCACTGTGACCTCTTTGGGGCAGGCACTGTATTTTATTTGGAGTTTGTACAGTATGCCTAGCACAGACCCTGTCAAGGCTCCTTGTGTTACTGAAACAGCCATCCAGGACTAAGCAAACTTTCTACACTGGACATATGGTTTGCAAACATGACCTGCGGGGGGGAGGGGGGGGGGGGAAGGGGGATGGCTTACACTTAGTTTTTTTGCTTAATTTATAGTAGACAAAGGAGAGCTAGAATGTTCTTTACTAGTTTGTTTACATTAGAAATTCAGGCCCAGTCTGTGCTACAAGTCTCTGGACAACTGGAGAACTAGCAGGGTTCCAGTATCACAGGGGGAGAAGAACCCAGCTAATGAAAGGGATGAGGGGAATCTTGTATTGACTGTTGACACTAACGGTTGTTTCTGTCAGGTATTTAAGTCCCACCCCACTTTTTTTTTTAAATCAAAGTATGATAAAGCTCTTATACCTACAAGCCCTAATGGGTCTGCCAGCAAGTCAGTGACGGCCATGGCTTGACATTCCCAATATTTTTAGGGCAACAGAGGATACACACAAGAGCTACCACCCCACTTCCACACCTTCCTGCAGTAGTATTAAAAAAGCAGCACAAACCCAATTGTTTAAAAGAAATGTATGTTTTCATTTGGTTTTCAAGAGAAGCCAATGCCTCCCCCGTGAGTACCAAGAGTCCAGTCTTCTAGTCCTGCACTCCAGTTTGAGTTAAGAGCATTTCTCTTGCCATCTCATGTTTGCAATAGCTTTAGTTATATGCTGGTTATGCAAGTATGAACTTTACGTTCAAAAATTAGATTCTTCTTGTAAAAACACCCAGTGCTAGACTGGTAAAGTCTCTTTGGCTACACAGAGAAGAAAGTTGCAAGACATTCTTCCCATATCCCCTCTACCCCCAAACCACCGCAACTCAGCGCCCTACTTACCAGTTCCAGAACTGGGTCTTTGCAAAGAATGCCCGGGGTTCATAAGTGTACACTTTCAAGAGGATCTCGAGGATATATAAAGAAAGGAAAACCCACTCTGCATAGGAAATCAATGGGTTTTCCTCATCCAAAGCAATGAAGACGGCGTTTATTAGAATGATTACATCATAAGTCCAAACAAAGCCCCTGCAAGAAGGGGGAGGGGAAAAAAGAATTTGTTTGCTCCTGCCTATGAAGGTTTAAAAAAAAAAAAAAAAATCCCTCAGAAGACACCGCTGTGACCTTAAGAGCCCTTCAATGCCAACTGGCAGAGAGGCCCACTGTTGTGTAGTTCTGAGTGTTGTTTAAGATATCAAATGAAAGCCGGTGGCACACTAGTCATTAATATCATTGCGAAATACATATATTAACACTATATAAGGAATTATGGACGCTTATTGATATTCTGCTTTAAAGTCTGTGATCACATAAACGGAAAACCAGGTTTTCTTCCAGACAAGAGGGACAGTTACCTCCCCATCTCGAATGGGAACGGTCTCTGGCATCACCATGTTGAATGGGCAGTTCATTTGGATCAGAGATAAAAAACAGGAAGAACAAATTAATAGGAGGTTGTGAAATCAGCATGGGAATGCACTGGATCCTGCACCCCAGTGATTCATCCTGACTCTGGAGACAAAGACAAACTTTGGGGAATAGAAGGAGAAGCAAAAAGATGTTTCTGTTATCCATCAGTTAGGGGGCCAGCATTCTTTGTATCCATGAAAGGGGGATCTCCTACCATGTGGGTGGGTGCTGCTGAATGGGTGCTTTAGATAACAGGCTACAATCTTTGACTGAGATAAGAAAGTTAAGTCTTAGTAACTTGAAGAGTGTTACACGTCTGTCTTATTTGTAACCATTTCTGACCATTAGTCTTGCTTAGCATCACCTTTCAGTTCTTGGTTAATAAGCTTCTTGTTTGATCATAAGCACAAACCAGTGCTGTTATATTAAGCAGAGTGCGAATTCCTGGTTAAATCAAGCAAGCTGGTATGTCCATGGTCTCTTTAGAGACAGCAGACTTGCTAGTTTGTGAGTGTCCAGTGACAGGGCTGGATGTTGCAGGGAGACACTTCTGCAGAGTTTGGGAATGGATACATACCAAGGCCTAACCTGCAAGGCAAAGTTAGGCCTGGCAGAGTCCTGAGGAATCTGTGCGGCTGGTTAAACTGGGCGTGGCAGGGAGCTGTCACTGAGTTTAGCACCAGCAGATTCCACTGATGCGGAGGCAGAGAAGTAAAGGCGACATACAGTTCTGGATGCCCCAAGGAAGCCTCACAACCCTCCCATCCACATCCCCATTACCCAGTTACAAAACCAGCTTTGCCATACAACAGCCTTTCTCCCCGATGGAGAATTTAGGAGAGTTGATGTAACCCCCTTACATTTGGAGAAGCCAGTTACTGCAAATGTGTATACTCAGCTGACAAGATCCAACATCACTGAGACCTAGAAGTTCAGTCTGCATCAAGTCAAGCAGTGCTCAAAAATAGATGAGAGACTGCCCAGAATAATAGAAAGGAATTGGAGAAAAATTGAATATCAGACTGAGCCCTAAATTAGCTCTGGATTCCAATTGAATGGGGGGGGGGAGGGGGGTCAGTGAAACTGAGCATAATATCACTTTACTACAGAGACTGCTGGGTTATTATAGGTTTTCATACCTGAATTCAGACTCCTTTTGAGCAAGATTTTATTTTCAAGCCAGAGCATACATCAGATCTACAAGCAGATTATACTTGTAACATCATTCACTGCTTATAGTACCATCGAGTTAGAGGGACTGGAATGTGAAGGTGGGGGATTTTCAGTAACATTTAGCATCGGTCTACCTCCTACTCAAGTGAAGGATCAAACTCCTGTGGACTCAGGTGGGAGCAGAGTTAGGCTAAGACGGAGCGCGTCAGAAAAAAAATCCCTCCTGTAGTGTTCCCCTAGCAGTGCTGGCATTTTGCAGCCTGCCAAGCAGGTGAACACTTGTCCAGAGGTAAATGCTGGCTTGCTGCATCATTATGAGATGCTCATTGTGAGGGCAGACACAGACTTACTTGTGTTGAACCATGCTGCGTATGAACAGGCTCACTGCTGAGTTATACACACGGGGCATCCAGTGCTCCAGCGGGTGGGTTTGTATCCTCATTGCAATCACCTGGATGTTCAGAAGGTCTGCCAGACGCACAAAGGATTTTTTGTCTGCAGACAGGAAGGATGCTCATTAGCCTACATGCATCATAAATGGCAGCATTTCATATCTGCAGAAATACTGTCCTGATGTGAAAAAGCAGTACTTCACTCTGCCCACAGGCACACTGCAATACACAGAGAACACTCACGACTTGACCACCTGGGCAAAAAGGGAGCTGCCTTCAGCCATGCTAGTACCATACTAGCTAGGAGCCCTCTTAACCTGTGCTAGGAGCTGTGGCATGAAGTTGTAAAGAGACTTACGGGGGGGGAGAAAAAAAGAAAGAAAATTCACATCTATAGGACTCATTTCACTCCTTACTTGCCAAATTTTAAACCTCATCTCAAGAAGGCCAATCTTTAGGCAAACACGTAGTGATGAAATCACACATCCACAGTTAAGTATCAGAGGGGTAGCCGTGTTAGTCTGCATTTCCACTGCATGCATCCGAAGAAGTGGGTATTCACCCACAAAAGCTTATGCTTCAATACCTCTGTTAGTCTATAAGGTGCCACGGGACCCTTTGTCGCATCCACAGTTATGTTAATGAATGGTGATTAACTTAAGTGGTTGCAAATAACATTTTTCTATTCAACAGGTGATAACTGAGGAATCTGCTGAAAAATAAATGCTGGCTTTTTAGTAGCCCCCATTGTAGGTTTGTTCCTTGATAGAGGCTGAAAATCTGAAAGCACATTTAAAGTGCAAATTTCCAGACTGCATCGGATGAGAACTCCATCTTTCCCAGAATCCTGTCTCTAGAAATGGGTAGAACAAGATGCTCAAGAGGAAGGTGCAAGAAACCCCACGGCAGAAAAAGGTCCCCAATCAGGTTATTTTCTTAACTCCCTTCACCAAGAGGCTGGCTCAAGCCTGGTGGCAGGAGAATTTATATCCCTGATCTTAAAAACCATGTGAAATCACAGATTTCCTCATCTGTATGAAAGAATTTTTTATGCCAAACATCTTTGGAGATTCTGCTACACATTTATCATGTAGGAGTTTTAAATTTGAGGTCGTGAAGGCTCCAAGACACTCTGTGAGCAGAAACAAAGTGGCGTAAGTGTTACAATTAAGTAGGAAAAATGTGTGAAAAGAAATTGGGTGCTACAAGCTTAGATAAGTGAGGTAGCGGGATATGCCTGGTTGACAGGGTCACCAATCACACAAGCCAAGTGCCAGATGGGTAGATTTTCAGCATTCACTTCAGGTTGGTTACGTATGGCACACTGAAAATACAGCTCTCACTGCTTAAGCAAAAACGTCCTCCCCTACTTCAGTAACCAGTCCCCAACAAGTGTTTGTTTACTGCTACTCACCCACATAACCTTTTTGTTCCTCATCTGATACTCTCAACAGGAGCTCTCGATGGGAAGTGCTGATATCTGGGGCCACTTGTTTGACGAGTTGCTTCCACTGGGCTTCTTTAACAACGAACTCTGTGCCCTCCTTGACCTTTAGGATGTTGAAGGCTTCGATCATCTTGTGACGCTTCATGTAAGCAAGTTTGCGGATCTCATTCTGGAGGAGACAATGGATTTCAGATACCCAGAGGGTCGGTTTATTTCCCTCCCATCTCCCACTTATTTTTAAACTTCATGTACTTTGGGGATATTCGTGAACACCAGATTTATTCTTGCATTTCTATACTAGACTGCCAAGGAGGACTCTACAGGAAATGAGCCAAGAGCAAAAGTTCCCAGCTGACAACGCTCCATTCAGCCAGAGAAGCAAAGAATGACTAATAGTCTAGAGTGACTCATCTGGCCAGCTGTGGAGCAGTTGTAGCAGGCTACCAGGAAAGTCCTGCCCTGTCCTCCACTGTAGAGTTGTCACTAGCCTCTATTTCCTGCTCAGTCTATCAAAAACTTCCCAAACATAGTCAGGTAGGGTCCATTGCAACAGTTTGCTCCCATGGGACACCTCTTAGCAGACTAAAAATCTAGATGGCTTATACTAGGCCTAGGAGGAGGGTGTGCAATTGGGGAGTGGGGGGAGGCGGGGGAGAAGAGGGAGGAAGGGTGTTGGTATGTAACGAACAGCATGGAGGGGTGAGTCACAAGGGCTTTATCATGGACTGGAAGGCCCTCAAGTTGGAGTAGAAGAGGAGGGAATCAATTTAGACATCACATCAGCACTAACAAGCGAGGACTTGGAAAGTGGCAGCTACCCGTCTGGTATACAGACGGGAGATGATCCTGCCAACAGCTGGCTCCAGGAATTTGGGAGGAGGCAGCCAACTTCATGCCCTACCACCATTAGGCAGTCTGCCCAGCAGACAGCATGCAAGGATGGTTTTTGTGGCCTCCCGTTATATGCAAGGTCTCCTGCCAAATGCACTAAGAGGAAGGTTAGTCTGTTTATAAAAGTTCAGTGGAACTTTTAACATTGGCCCTTTAATTGCAAACACTAGACACACAGAGTGTCCTCAGTTACCCCAAAATGTGGTGGGTGCTACTGGAAGAGGGAAGATCTACACTGCTCTGATTGACTGTTTCACACCCTGCTTTGTCAGTGCTTTAAGGGTATGTCACAGAGCAAACACACACTATGTAGAGTTGCTGCTGGATGGCAGCTGTCTTCCAAGAAGAGGCATTCCGGAAGTGAGGTTTTCCTAATGTTTAGCAGAAACAGTGCGCAAAGATCACTGCACCCGGTCTATTGATGAGCGTACGTATGTACGCACGTGCACACATGCATGCACACACACCATTTACTGTGAGAAGTCAAACTAAGTGGTGATCGTAGCACTATCCGTATTAAGGCATTCTGTATTATGTAGTTCTTATTTTTATTGCAGTAGTACCCAGGAGCTCCAGGCATGGGCCAGAACCCCATGGTACGAGGTGCTGGGCAGACAGGCATAGAACAGCAGGACAGTCCCTGCCTAAAGAGCTCCCTTCTTCTCCCCACCTTTTCTTCTTTGACGGTAAAGCTCTTCAGGGAAGGGCCCATGTTTCCATATGTTTATACCCAGCCTAATGCCATGGGGTCTCTGGGTGCTAGTCTAACTATTAAGTGACATATGGAAACCTCATTAAATGGCTCTAAAGGATGGTTCCGAATCAGCAACCGATTAATCGTACTCTCCCCTGGAAAGGAGGAGTAGCTGGCTGTAGTACATTGCCTTGAGGATCCTTTCCTCGCAGCTGCTCGGTGGGTCTCGTCCCGCCATGCAGAGATGGGTAGAGGGGTTGGGTTATTGCTAAGCCCAGTTCAGGAGATGCTCTTCCCCACACACTTTACCTTTAAATGTTTCCTGTAATTGTTGTACACAACAGCCAGGAAGACAGACATGAAGAGGTAGGTGTTGATTACTACATAGGTTATGAAGAACAGGGAATACCACCAACTGAAGTCAAATGCTGGCATCCTAGACGGAGAGAGAGAGTGGCTTTAGTCATTATATAGTGAAAGCAGGGATTCATATATAGCAATAAAGCCTCTGGGACAGCTTCCAAAATGCTGTCTCAGGATACATTGCGCCTTATGGGCAAGAGACTGAATGCAGCGTGAGAGCAGGTCAGTCCGAAATTCAACAAGTCAATCACTCCATAAGAATCACAAGCAGCAGGTTCTTTGAGCCAGAATTCTTCCCACGGGTGCTCATCTGCAACTGCTAATGATGGAGTGTGGAGAATTTGGCCATTGGGTGGAAAGCAGAGGACACCCCATGCTGCAGTCCTCTCCAACTCTTGGTCCCAAGGCTATTGTACAATGAATGCAGCTGCTGGCGTGGGGGAGGGAAGAGAGAGATACTCTCACTGGTAAATGTAACTCTGAATTAAAGGCTAAAAAAGCCACAAAACCCTCACCAGGGTTTGGGTGCTGTCTGGAGGTGGGGATAGTCCCCCCACTGTGGTACAGGTTACAGGGGGAGGGGCAAGTCAAGCCATTCACCATCAGGACATGGCTAAACGCTCCCACCTCCAGGAGTCCATCCAAGCCAGTCAGATCACACAGCCCCCAGAGGCTTTTAGAAGTACTGTGCTGTTTGAGACTTCCTGATTGCCTGGATTTTATCATCTGTGATTTAAAGACCCAGAAAACAGAGAGATCCTTTTACGTCAAATATGGTGACAGACTCAGTGCGTCTTTCCTTCTATTCCAGCGAGCTCCGGACCGGGCCCTAGATTCTGCTCCAGTTCTATGCACTATGCAGCGCTTCCCTGCTGCCCAGAGAGACTTTGGTGCACCTAGCTATCCTGGCATTGGCAGAGCAGGGTACGTACATGACGTCAGGGCTGTTGGCTGTCGTCACCAGCACATACAGATCAAAAACGATTTCTAGGTAGTTTGTAAAATATGGAGATCCTTCCACTGTCCGGAGATTCCTGAAAAAGGAAGAGGCACCATGAAATTACACACACAGATGCCATGCAATAGCGGTGTGTCAGTGACTTGGTATCTGTAGAGCAGTTGACACTGCAGTCAGATCCCCTAGGGTCTTATTTTTTGGGAGTCCCCACAGATGACAAAGCCAGGCATAGTTGCTCAGCAGCTCTGGAACCCCAGCCATACTTCCTCATCTGCAGGATTTGGAGCTGGCAGATTCCCTTGGATCCAAAAGCTGGAAACCCACCACATGGGGAACTCCAGAGCGAAAAACGCTCTCACCTGTCACCGAACAGCTTCAGAGCCATGAGGGAGAACATGAGGACGCTGAACATGAAGAGCAGGAAGACGTACGTGATCTCTGGCAGCGTGTTTCGTATACTGCGGAACACTCTCCGGATCTGTCAAGGCACAACAGGGAGCGTTTAGAAACCAAATTGCGTCAGCTTTCCCCCCCATGGCTTTCACACCGGAGTTTGTAGCCCTCCCATGATGAGGCAGAGCAGGACACAGGAGTTCTTTCCATGGAGAGAAACTGATCTAGCCACTAATCAACTATGCCCAACAGCAAACAGGTGGTGTAAAGACATGGAGTTATGTCTTTACACCGCCTGTCCCTATAGGGCCCAAGCTGGGCCAGGTCAAGCCAGATAGGTGGCCTGGTACTGGGTTTTTGGAGGATGCCATCTTGGTCCCCAGACCAAGTCTCCCATCTTGGTCAAAGCTAAGTCTCTAGCCCTTATGTTTGCAAAGAAAACCTTCCAGCATCCAAAGATGAACCAAGCGTAAGCTGGTGCAACAATATCTGCCTGAGCCTGCAGGCAGCCTGAGATAATAGCTTTGAGAGGCCCCCCAAATGCCTCATTTGTTTCAATGGGGTAATGCCCCAGGTGTCCTGCGACAATGATTTAAATACCAACATTGTTAGCTATTTTATTGCGGATTGAAGTGCGTAAGGAAGGAGGGGGCAATCATCCTAGGAATATCTGCACAGTCTGCTGTAAGGGTATGTTCCAGCAGGAAAATGCTGCATCACAGGAAGCTTGTGAGCCAACACATTTCAACTAACAGTGTTAGATAGGACTTCACACTTGGTATAGACAAGCACTGCCATGGAAGAGTCTTCTCTGGGTTCCATGAGCTTGTTGGCCAACCAAGCATGCCCAATCTGAATGGCATCTCATGTAGGCAGAGCCTGGGAAGATACCAGGACCTTCCTCCCCCATCTCCAAGAGACAGAAGAGGAGTCCCTACCTACATACAGCAGAGACACCCTGTTGAAAAGGGGAAGCAAGCAAAGGTTCTCGTCTCACACCAGCCCGAAGATGTTCCCCTGCACAATTCAGTCACTAAAGTAGAACAAACATTGTCAGACTCTGCCAGTCACCAGAAGGTCTTGGACTGCATCAACTTTAAAGCCATGACCATCATTCTCACGTCAGTCACTGCTCCATACAACTGCTTAGAAAAGCTCTCTTTTACCCAGCAGCCTGTGCCATGACACAGACAAGTGTCTAAGGCTATGTCTACACTACAAGTCTTAGAGCAGCACAGCTGCACCGCTGTAAGGTCTCCTGTGTAGCCGCTCAATGCAGGCGGGATAGAGCTCTCCCACCGGCATAAATGAACCACCCCTAACAAGCAGCAGTAGCTATGTTGGCGGGCAAGCGTCTCTTGCCAACATAGCACTGGCAACTCCGGCCCTTTTGTCAGGAAAACTTACATTCCCCCCTTGCCCACAAACACACTTCCCTGATCGACAAAAGTACTAGTGTAGACAAAGCCTAAGCCTCCTCTAAGACACTAAATACGCCAAGCTGATAAAGCAAGTCGTCCTCTCATCCAACAGTTCCCTGGCAGGCAAAGGAAGAGTTGTTCAACATTAAGCAGTCACGTTCGAACCATGTGTAGGCCACGTCATGAGCCACAGCTGAACTGAGCTGTATTCTAAGTCAGAGTAGGAGGGATGAAAGATTACACACAAAAACATGGAGATTTCCCTTTTGGGAGAGAGGAATGGAGATGGGACCACACGAGACAGATGTTAAGTCATAAGAATGGCCTTGCTGGATCAGACCAATGGTGCATGCCTAGCCTGACTTCTGACAGTGGCCAGTGACAAATGCTTCAGAGGGAATCACCAGAACAGAGCAATTATCAAGTGATGCATCCTGTCACCCGGTCCCAGCTTCTGGCAGTCAGAGGTTTAGGGACACCCAGAGCATAGGGTTGCATCCCTGATCATCTAGGCTAACAGTCATTGATGGACCTAGTTCTTTTTTTAACCCAGTTATACTTTTGGCCTACACAATATCCCCTGGCAGGGAGTTCCACAAGTTGACTGAAGAAGTACTTCCTTATCTTTCTTTCAAACCTGCTAAATATATTTTATTGAGTGACCCCTGGTTCATGTGTTATGTGCAGGGGTAAATATCACTTTGCTACTCACTGTCTTCACACGGTTCATGATTTTATAGACCTCTAGGACATCCCAGTCTTTTTAACCTCTCCTCGTGTGGGAGCTGTTCCATACCCCTAATCATTTTTGTTGCCCTTCTCTGCACCTTTTCTAATTCTAAGGTCTTTTTTTTTTTTTTTTTTAATATGAGGCAACCAGAACTGCAGGAAGTATTCAAAATATGGGTGTACCATGAATGTATATAGTGGTATGATTTTGTTTTTCTTATTATCCATCCCTTTCCTAATGGCTCCCAACATTAGCAGCTTTTTTAACTGCTGCTCCAGCACATTAACAGACGTTTTCAGAGACCTGTCCACAATGACTCCAAGACCTTCCTTAGTGGTAACAGCTCATTTAGACCCCATCCTTTTGTATGGACTGTTGGAAATTCAATACTATGTGCAACGTGCACATTGGAAGAAAATAATCCCATCTGCCATTTTGCTGGTTAGAGAGTGCTCAGATACCATGGTGATGGGCACAGTTCAAGAACCTGAACAGAACAGGCCAAGTTTTAAGATGCTAGCTCCCCCGGCCCTGCTATTTACATGTGGCTCACCACTGATGCTGCAGTGCTGCCCATCAAGTCCCTGAAGCCCCTTCTTTCACGTTAGTCACTGCCACACTGACAATCCTCCACAGACAGCATGGCTTCAGTGCTGCTCTACAGTAGCAATCCACCTACACTGCCTGAAGAGGAAGAGATGTGCCAGCTTCTGGCCATACCTGGTTTCCACCAACCCCATCAATGGCAGTGTAAGGGTTAAATCAGTCCTGTCCCAACCCCTTCACCTAGCCCAGAAGAATGAGAATTGTGTATTTGGTGTAGGGGCACTCATTCCTTTGCACCTTAGAGCCCTGTCAGAGTTCAAATGCTTTGAACAAATCGTAGCTAACCCGCCAAATCCCTACAAGGTAAGTATCATCCATATTTACACAGTCACAGACAATTTGAGATCACACGGTAACTCAGAGGCAGAACTGGGATTAGAACCTGCAACACCAGGCTGCCGGTCCCATGCTCTCATCTTTAGAATCTGCTTTCTCCCCACGGCAAAGGGGGTGCCTTGATTTTCAAGCAAGGGCCAAGACAGCGCTGGAGGCAATGATCCAGTCTGTTCATGACACAGGAGTGAACGAGCAAAGTCTGGGCAGTGTATGGGGTTGAGATGACAGCATAATTAGCACAGCTGTGCTCTCATTTGCCTACAAGGGTTCTAGAAACATGTAATTTTTGACAAGTGAGCAGAGCAGGCAACAGAAGCAGGGTCAGGGAAGAATAATTAGGACATGAACTTAAGAATCTAAACAAAGTGAACTGACCCCAAAGAACTTGGGACCATGCAAGGATTCAGGTTCCAGCCGGAAGCTTTTCAATCCTGTTCCCAGAGTGGGCAATGATTAGGTAGTTCACTGCCTAGGTAGAAGGAACTCTCTCTCCATGAGCAGGGAAGGATTTTCCCTACTGCTAACAGAGGAGGAGATGGAGGCTCATTTTTGAAGCTACCTGCAATTCCCCATTATTTCCACCGTGCCAAAGCCCTGGAACCACTGCCTGCAGGAGTCACTTTCTTCTCGCCTGGCTGTTAAAGAGAGATCTTCACTCAGCGCAGGAGAGAAACCCTGCCGGTATGCACCCTATGCTCCCTCTCTCACAGCCCAGAACACAAGAGTTCCCGGTCACACTCCCTCTGCTCTGCCACAGCCAGGCACCAAGAGCTTGACTGTCGGGGACAATGAAGCTCTAGAAGCATTTTGGATTCACACCAAAGGGAAAGAGGGGTGTGTTTGCACACACCCAACAATGCTCATGCTGACCAACCACAAGGGCATCTTTGAAGAAGAGGGCCTTGGCAGACACGGTAAGAAGAGAGCCATATCTTATAGCCACTCTGTCAAATGCTCTTACTCCAAGATATCAGCAGGCAACTTCAAACCACCACCCAACCCATTCATGTGATGATCAAGTGTTGCTTACCTGGCGACTTTCTGCAAAGTTTATTAAGAAAATGGGTCTCAGGAATCTTGACCATCTAATGCTGTTTATGTTCGAGATTTTAAGTGCCCCATAGATAATCAGGTCAATTAAGGTCACCTGTGGAAGATAGAGCAGCAACAATTCAGAGGAAAGGGTTTCGTCTACCACTCCATTGTAACAGATGGACCTATTCTTCGACAATTAAGAGATGACAGTTTCATGGGGTAGTGTTATCTCCTACAGGAGATGGAAATTTCAGTAGATTAGACCATGTTATGACATCAAGACTGACAACGCACATATAATACAAAAATTTCATAAACTATGCCTCTGTTGTAAGTCATACTCTGATCTACTAAGAGAAGAGGGGGACACATCGGAGCAGTAAAATTGAGAAGTACATACAACAGGCTATTTGTAGACTGTGCTATCAACCAGCCCCATCATTTCACACAATCCTTGTCACAATGAAAGTGGAAGTCTACAGATGATCTAGCTTCGCATACCTAATTCCTTCACATCACAGTGACCACGGTTGCAACTCACCAGTATTGCCATCATGATGCAGATATTCTTTGTATCCTTCCAAAACACATTGCGAGGGGTGACTTTGGCAAAGTGCACCAGTCGCCCGAAGAACACCAAAAGGCACAATACCTCGACAAGCGAGGTGGCCTGCAAAGGGAGGACAAACAAAGGTTAAGCCAAAAAAATGACTATTGCTAGACTGCCCCAATATCTTCTCCCTAGCCATGTCAGGTTCAGACAGTGAGCCAGAGGGATGGGGAGAAGTCACAGGAAACACAGAAAGGAGGAAGTCAGATTGGTTTTCACTGGGAATTTGCTGTTGATTGAGCTATTTTTTTGAACGGTCTCCCACCGTAAGAAATTAAAAAAAAAAAAAAAGTCACTTGTTTGATGTAGGCCACTATTATTTGGTGTTTCTCACGTAACACTAGGGATTTAAGGAGGGTGACATCTTAGGGAGTTGGTAGATTTTCATGCAAGCAGAATTTGGGATGGAGGTCTGTCAAGCTATACAATGCCAGTGCAGCACAAGAGTAAGCTCTGGAATTCTGTTCTGGAAATACTACCCGTAGCTGTTCTAGAGAACTTTTCGTCCCTAGATCTCAAAGCACCTTACAAGGGGGCCAGTATCATTATCCCCAGTTTACAGAGAGGTGAAGTGATTTTCCCCAAGTTGCCCAACCATGGCCAAGCTGGGACAGAATCCAGGTCTCTAGTCCCAGTCTAATTGCTCTGTCCTTTAGGCCACACTGCCCTCCCTGATGCAATACACAAGAACCCCGAGCAGAAGTCAACACTAAATAATAATCTTTGCAGCTCGAGACATAATCCCTGCCACAAGCCAACCTTGGATGTGACGAGACCGCAGAAAGGGCGTTGGGCCAGAATCAATAGAAGACTATTACTCAAAAAGGCCCAGGCACACAGTGTGAGGGAAGACAGACATTTGTTTAAACTAAGGAATAAAAGAGTTAAGTGTTTTCACTGGCCAGTGTCTTGAAGAGTTTGCAGGATAAGTGCATCTCCAGGAGGGAGGGGAATGAAGTGAGGTTAGTGGCCTTGCAACCAGCTCAGAAAGATGTTCTGTGCATAGGAGGCAGCATGGCAGAAAGCAGAGAATACTGAAAGTGAGCCAACAATGTTTTGAACCTGGTGGTGGAGCAGAGGGGCACTCCATGGTACTGCTGATTGATGTACAGCACTCATCACCATTAATGGGGCTTGCACACATTGATGGGAAAGCCATTCCTTGCTTGCACAGGATTATATCTGCTATGCTCCCATAGAGTTCTGCAGATCAGATTAATTCAGCAGTACCAGAGATCACTGATATTACTATTAAAAAAAATAATCCAGCAGCCTCCTCTACTGAATGCAAGCAGAGAAATACTCCAGTTTGCTGTATAAAGGAATATTATAGAAGATATGAACTTTCTCCATCCATCAACATGACAAAGCTGTTGTTCCCTTTTACCCAAATGCTTACCAAGAAAGGGAGTGGGTACACAGCAGGATCTTCAAACACAGCAAGGAAAAGGTCTACAAAGATAAAGAAGTAGGTGGTGGCTTGCATAGTCCAATGGTTATAGAGATAGTAAAGTCTGGGGAGGCAAACCATAGATATTAAAAATTAGGGCACTAGTACGTGTGTATTGATACAGCAAATTCACAGCGGGGAGACGACTACGAGCCCTTCCAATTCAACAGAAGTAGATTAGGATTTCCGACAGTACACAATCGTGGCCTGTGACCACCCAAAGCAGTGGTGGGCACCCTGCGGCCCATGGGCTGCATCATGCGACCCACCACTGACCCAGACTACTGGAACACATACAACCTGCATAGAATATCAGGGTTGTAAGAGACCTCAGGAGGTCATCTAGTGAAGTCCAACCCCCTGCTCAAAGCAGGACCAACCCCAACTAAATCATCCCAGCCAGGGCTGTGTCAAGCCGGGTCTTAAAAACCTCTAAGGATGGAGATTCCACCACCACCCTTAACCCATTCCATCTTGCAAGACCTCAGAAAGACTCAGCTGTTTTTTTGTGACCTCCTATTTGCTGAGATTTTGTAAGAATCGTCCCTGTATAAAGCACTTTCCTGAGTGAGCTAGTTCATTTAGCCAAGTTCTTAGGAAATCTCCAATATACACAACTGTTTAGATGACTGATCAGACTCAGAACCTGTATTCTTCCCCTTAAGATACGTCACCACTGGAGCGGACAGCATGCTCCCCAGCTCGGGAAGATAAATGCAGACTACCTGTGCTCCAGCTAGCGTGCTAAAAATAGCAGCGTAGCCCAGGGTATCATGGGCAGCAGCTTGGGCTAGCTGCCTGAGCACAGACATGCCCAGACCCCCAATTCAGTCTAAGTCAGATATCCAAGTAATGCCTCAACCAACCCTGACCAAACATTTTAGAGTCACTTATGTTTTGAGTTTGACCGTGCTGAGAACAAGCTGGGAGTTTGAAGACAAAGCCATTTTGAAGGTATCTGAGCTAAAAAGCATTAGGAAGGTTTTCCCTCCCTATCACTAAGGATTTCTTGGTGAAGGATAGCTTTAAAAATTCCTTTTCTGATGATCTCCATATTTTCCATAAAATGTCTCCCGAGATGTGACATTGGTTTCTTTTGTGAAAAGTGTGGGCAGGGGAATAAGTGGAAAACCAAGAATGAGTCTGTAATACAAAGCTAGCTTCCACTTTCATTATGGAGCATGCTCCCACTGTTCCGTAACTTTTGGCAGCACACTTTACCCCTAGAGCTAGAAGATTATGTTTATTAGTGTGATAGTCTAGTTTTTTCCACAGGTGACGTTTATTCATCCTTACAAAAGCACCATTTGACTGTGGGGTTTTTCTTTTGTTTTTTTAAACCATGAACGTGTTACAATAGCAAGTATGACAGTGGACTGAGCGTCTGTCGGTCAATGTTCTTTAAGATACAAAGGTTCTAGAATATTTTCCATTGATACAAAGTGCTACACTTGACTTCTTTTAGTTGGGGAAGGGCAGGAAGATCCACTCAGTAAAATGGCACCCAGGAGGACAGATACTGGTTCTGAATTTGTGACCGCAGCCTCCAAAGCATACTTCATCCAACCACCACATAAATATCACCTATAGAAACATGTATCAGAGGGGTAGCTGTGTTAGTCTGGATCTGTAGAAGCAACAAAAGAGTCCTGTGGTACCTTATAGACTAACAGACGTATTGGAGCATAAGCTTTCATGGGTGAATACCCACTTCTTCGGATGCATGCCGACGAAGTGGGTATTCACCCACAAAAGCTTATGCTCCAATACGTCTGTTAGTCTATAAGGTGCCACAGGACTCTTTTGCCGCTTCTATAGAAACATGGTTGGCCAGAATAAGAGAACTAAGGGACTAAAACGTCTTGGTGTTTTAATATAAGCACTAAGCTATTCGATGGAAGGGGAGCCAAATGGGATGAACTGACTGAGGTTAAAAATAAAAAAAATTAAAAGGATGGGGAAGGACTGTTGTATCAACATGTATATCCACTGCAACTCAGCCTGTACGGCCTCTAGTCTTCTGTATTTTCTTCCTTTTGTACTAGACACTCTCTCTTAATACTTAGAAACGCTTTAATCTTAAGAAAATAATTCATACTGTCAACAATTATGTTCACCTTCAATGAGCTATTTTATTACTTAAAGGATAAAGTGCAGATTTTTGTTTTGGTTAAAAGCTGTTTGATGAACTATAGACAAACATCTGAGAGGAAAGACTCCTGAATGTGTCAACATCCCCTCCCATTTGCTGGAGGGGCTGGGAAACAAGCAGCCATTCTTTCGTGGTAGCAAGACCTGCTGTCCCACACTGGTTCTCTGAAGATTTCTCCAGAAAAAGGAGAAGAAAAAAAAAATCAAGACTTTACATCACTAAGGTGAGAAAGAGAGGGGCAAGAACACTCTCTCTGGGAAGAGTTTGTCTTCCTATATCACAAATAGACTTGGCAGAATTCCATTTTTTTTTCTAATTTTGACAATTAATATAATTTTTATTTACAATGTCTTCCCCTCACCCCCCCCCCCCATTTTAAACTATTTTTGCAGTTGCTGGAAGCTAAGGCAGGGATAAGGGTTCACACAGCGCTGTCAGGGGGGCTGCCTGTGCCCTGGGGCTCCCAGCACAGCCAAGGGGCCCAAAACACCCGAGTGCAAGGGATGCTGCAGTCCTCGCCTGGAGGAGTAGAGACTCCTCCCCATGGCCAGGACCGCAAGAAGGAGAATGAGCTCCCAGCTCCATCCCAAGGCAGAAGCATTACAGCAGCAGGGTGGCCTCCCCCACGGCCTCAGGCTCAGCATCCTCCTCCTCATGGCCCTGGTTGGCATCGTCTGCTCGGCCAGGCCAGGCCTTGCGCCTTCAGGGAGCTCTCTACAGCCCCGCTGCCAGGAGAATGAGGGAGTGGGTCCACGACAGCCGGGCTGCAGAGGGCACCCTGCACTGTTGTTGTTCCTGGAGGGATCCAGTGTCACCAGCCCAAGGTGCAGGGAAGGCTGCATGTCTGCCAACAGTTACCGATCCATATTTTACTATCAAGTAAACAACCTCTCTACTCTAACTCGAGTCCCCTGTTTACGCAGCCAAGGATCATATTAGTCCTTTTCTCCACAGCGTCACACAGAGCTCATGTTCTGCTGATTATCCGCCACGACACCAAAATCTTTGTCAGTCGCTGCTTCCAGGATGGAGGCCCCTCATTCTGTCTTCCTAGATGTAGCCTTTACGTTTAGCTGTGTTAAAATGCACAGTACTTGCTTACACCCTGTTTACCAAGCAATTCAGATCGTTCTGAATCAGTGACCTGTTGTCTTCATTATTTACCACTCTCTAAAAGTTGCAGATGACTCCAAAATTTAGTTTTTCCTTCCAGGTCATTAATAAAATTGTTAAATACGATAGGGCCAAGAACAGGTCCCTGCCAGGCCCCAATGGAAGCACAGCTGCTTGATGAGGAGTCCCTATTTACAATCGCATTTTGAGATCTATCAGTTTTATATTGCTTTAGTTTTTTAATCTAATGTCAAGTGGTACCACGTCAAACACCTTAGAGACATCTGTTACAAACACTATTATTTTGATGAGCTCAGTAGATAAAGGTATGTTCTATATAAAGTTTGACAGGATCTATATTCCATACACACAAATAAACATGGATTTATATGTTACCGATCTGGACTAATGTGAGCAGTTATGATCGCTTGTACCTAAGCTACCATTAATTTTTAGTTCTGTGATCAATTGCTCTTTATCCGTCAGGGGAATTCTACATTAGAACTCGTCCTATGTAGACTGCAACACTTTGAGTTAGGAAATTGCCATCTATTATATTTAGAAATTCCAAGGATGTTTTAGTGCAGGCAGCATGAACCTCCAACATGTCACTCAAACGGAAGTGCCCCCATGATCATGCAGGTTCCCCCACACACACACTTTCTAGACAGGTGTGTAAGGAGTTGGTCACCCTGTTCCCTAGTGAGATTTGGTGGTCTGTAGCAGGCACCAACTAGTACTCCATCATGTGCTTTATCTGTTCAGACATTAAATGCTTATGGAACAAAGATAATTTTCTTCAGAGTTACTGGTCACTCAGAAACAGGTAACACTATTTTTGATGTAGAGTGCCACTTCCCCATCCCGTCTGCTCACTTGATCCTTCCTCAGTACGTTATAACCATTGATCTTAACATTCCAATCATGCAAATCATCCCACCAGGTTTCAGTCATATCAACTAGATCGAATTTATGCACATAAATGAGCAATTCCAATTCATCTTGTTTGTGACCCAGGCTGCTAGCATTGGTGTACAGGCAATTCAAAATTTTCTTCTTTTCATGTCCTTTGGTTCCTTGATTAGTTTTGTTCTCAACGTCTTGAGGATAGAGTCCCCCCACCCCACATCACATAAGTATGGCCTACATTCTTTGTTGCTAGATTAAGCAGGTGCACACACATTTGTAGGAGCCAAGCTTTAGTGAATAAATTAACTTGATTTCAATCCAAATTTTTCTTTGTATCAAGCGTCCCCCTCACCCCAATTAAGTGAAAATATTTCCCAGTTAAATATTTTAATTCTTCACACAAAATATTGTTGCACTGGATGTTAGAGTGTTTTCTTACCTGACTGCTTGCGGTGAGGTTTCAAACGGAATGTTTCTGTTATATTGAGCATCATAAACATAAGCTGCTGCCAGGAGAAGATCCTATTGATGATGGGGGTGGGGAGAATGTGACAGTTTAATTCAGTCAGAATTTGAAACTCTTACATTTAAAGAGGCAATTCCAAAGATACCTTCCAAGGACGCATCTTTTTACCTTGAGATAATCTTTACCTAAATGGAATAATATAAATAGTGCTCTGAATAATGGTGCTACAAAGAGACTTCACGACATGCAGATTCTGAAATATATTCTAAATTTATAAAGAGCACAAGCAAATATACTGCCTTCTCCTCACCCCTATTCATATTGGAAGAGAAACCCAACAATCACTAAAAAGCAGAACAAAAAACGTGTGATTTACTATAAATTTAAAATAGCAAGAAATATACCGTGCAAGGAGAGGTTTAGGTGAGGTCACCACCTGGTGGTTAGTAACTGCCTAATAACTTTAGGAGTACTTTGCTAGGGAAGTGCTGTGTGCAGACAGCACTTATGCTAATCTCCTCATTGGAGAGAGAAGAAGAAAGTTTGTTTTTTCCCCTCTCTTGTAGCCAATAGCCAAGTATTCCTAGCAGTACTCTGGATGTGGGAAGCGGAGGTAGAGCTCTCAAAGGGATGAGTTACCCAAGATTCCTGCCATCCTAGGATAGATTTCAAACACCTGAATTCTGTTTCCTGGAAACATGTAAATTATCACCCTACCATCTCACTGCATTTGTACCAGATACACACTATTTACAATACAGTACCCCCTTTAGTTTCAGTCAATTGTGTCATTCCATGAATGACTCAGAACGGGAGGGGGGGGGGGCTCATGCTCTTCTCAAAGAAAGAAGATTTCAGTGCAAGTATTTAACACACAAATGGAGAAGCTCCATACGGAGTTTGCTTAGCCAATGCTCAGCAGCATTCTGGTTCACCTTTAAACAAGGAAGAGTCAGGTCGGCAGCATGCACTTTGGCAGCTGAGCCAGGCATTTAGTCATCTGCCTTGTTAATGTGGCATGGAAGAGCAAGAACACAGGTTCTCTAGTTCAGAGGGCATGAGAGGAAATGTTGGCTATGACTGCAAGTCTGCTCTCTAACAGGACTTAACAGGGAACACTGTGGGTACTATAGTTTAATGGCTTAACTATTAACATGCAGTTATTGAGGGTCTTTCTTCTCAAGAACCTGCTTAAACCTTAATGGAACCTGTTGACATCTAGTGGATCTCATGAAGAGCTGCAGCACACCTCATGTCCACACATAGACACATGAGTATGGTGAACACATGGTTTCTAACCAGGTCTCTGCACTGTATTTCAACCCTGCTCATGACCAGGGCTGAAACATACAGTATCTCTCAGGCCATGAACTGGGTCTCAGCCTGTTCCACTGAGTAGACAGGACCACAAATCAACGTCTATGCAGACAGCTTAGCCATTCCTCTGCCTCCCAGGTCCTCCCTAGGTAGGAGGCCATTCCAAAATACACTGTGCTGTGTGAAGAACACCCACACATTCACTGCCTCATGCGCAGCAACTGAGGCAATATGCAATAGTTGCGTTGATACAAACACCGGTGCATGGAGGAAAGAAACAGACAGGCTAACACAGGTGTGTCAGAAAAAGCACTGCTGGGTGGATGTGCTGAATTGTGTTGACACCCCAGGACTGCAGTATAGACATTCTCTATGAAATAAAACCCTGCTCTATCCAGTTCAGGAGACAAGTGCCATAACCAGGTGTTGCTTATAACATAGATAGTAAATGCAGTTAGAAGGCCAAACATTTTGCCTGTAGAAAGGGCCTTTGTCTTCTCCATCAACTTCCTGAGATCCCATGGGCAACTGATTTTTAAAATACGCCGGTGCCGCGTCCTCACCCACTGACCCAGTCACTTCCTCTGTTTAGAGGGCGAGTAGCAGAGCCAGGGAAATAATCCCGGTCCATCTCCTGACTGAATCCCATGCTCTATGCACTGGACCACACTGCCTCCTTACACGGAGGTCTCCATCCAATTTCTGAACAGGGAATAAAGCTACAAAAGCAGTCTGAGGCCCCTCTCCCCCTGCAAACCAAAGCCCTGGCTAGCCCTGCGACCCTAGGCGTCCAGCGAGGGAGGCGGAAGGGTAGAGAGAGGGCTTCCCCCTCTTGCCAAGGGCGGGCAGGGAAGCGTGGCCAGTGGACACACCCTGCCGGTGGCCCCCTGGCCCGGAGGTGAGTGCAGACGCTTTGCAGGGAGCCGCAGGGCGGGCTGCGAGCTTTGTTCTGCAAAGGGGGGTTATAGCCAAAGAGCCCCCCCCTGCTGTCAGCGTGCACGGGAGGGGGGGGGAGCAGACGTGGGGAGCTCTCACCCTGGCGCCCGGGGACAGGCTCGCGAGGCAGCAGCCCGGAGGGGGACCCCGCACCCGCCCGCCGAGCCCCGTTACCTCCTGCGCGAGCGGCGGGCCCCGGGCTGCGGCGGACATGGCCGGGCAGGCTCCGCTCAGCGCCCCGCGAGCTCCATCCCCGGCGAGCCCCGCCGCGAGCTTTAACCCCGCCCGCACGTGACTCCGGGCAGCGGAAACAGCTCCCGGCCCCGCGGCCAGCCCGGCGGGACAGACCGGGCGGGGGGGAGGGGAGACTGGAGCCAGGGACAGACAGACAGACCGGGGAGGGGGGGATGGCAGCCAGGGACAGACGGACAGACTGGGGAGTGGGGGATGGCAGCCAGGGACAGACGGACAGACAGACTGGGGAGGGGGGGATGGCAGCCAGGGACAGACGGACAGACTGGGGAGTGGGGGATGGCAGCCAGGGACAGACAGACAGACTGGGGAGTGGGGGGGAGACTGGAGCCAGGGACAGACGGACAGACTGGGGAGGGGGGGATGGCAGCCAGGGACAGACGGACAGACTGGGGAGGGGGGGATGGCAGCCAGGGACAGACAGACAGACAGACTGGGGAGGGGGGGATGGCAGCCAGGGACAGACGGACAGACTGGGGAGGGGGGGATGGCAGCCAGGGACAGACAAACAGAAAGGGGGAGCCCGGCCAGGGATGGATGGACAGACTGACTGGAGAGGGAGGGAAGTTCTGGCCAGGCACAGACAGACTGACAACCAAGGGGGAAAGGGAAGTTCAGCCAGGTACACGGGATAGGCAGACGGGGGAGAGCCCAGGGAGCTCAGACAGACAGACAAGGGCCACCCAGGGCCTGCCAGGACCAGCTGGACAGACAGACAGATGGGGGGCACTGGCAGACATGGTCAGACAGGAGATCCCAGTCAGGGTCAGGACAGAGACAAAAAGGCGGGTTGAGGGGAAGAGGAGTCCAGGGACAGATGGCCAGGAGGAGAAGAGCCCGGGATAGACGGGGAGTCTGGGGAGAGGGGTACAGACAGGACGAAGGAGGCTTATACTGACATGGGCACAAGAAAGACAACTTACCCTTACACACTGATCCACCTAATCACCTTGAACAACAGTGAGGAGAAACACACAGCAAACTCTCCTACCCAGATAAGGACACACTCACCTATGGAACAAGCACCCACACACATGACAAAACACACGTGTAGTGCCTCTAACACACATTATTCTCTCGCTCCCATCACAACACAAACACAGAGTCAAACACTAAGGCAAGGCAACACACACTAATACAAGGAAACATTCTGTCATACATGTTCAAACAATAGGCTCCGTTATCAACTGTGCTGGAGCTGTGACTTTGTGGTGCTGGCTGACCCTTAAGAAGGAGCAGCTTCAGGGTTGTACAACTTCATCGAACTCATATACAAAACTTAAAAGGCATCAGCAATGTTAAGGCAGAAATGTAAATAATAATAATAATAATCGCTATCTCCTACATAGTGATTTTCATCAGTAGATTTCAAAGCACTTTACATTTTACAGATGGAGACGTTAAGGCACAGGGAGATGAAGTGACTTGCCCAAGATCAGTGGCAAAGCTGGGCTTAGGTCTCCTGAGTCACAGTCCAGCACTTTATCCACTAGACCCCACTGTCTAGGAATTAACTTAATGGAGGGAAAAGGGGAAGTTGCTTGCAATTATGATCAATAAGCAGTTATGAAATGCAGACAGTGATAGAGAAGCTAAATGTATCACTGAACAATCTATGCCCAGTAGAGTTAAGGACAATAAGAAGGAATACTTGAAAATGTATCAGTGTGATGATCTGGGAAGCCTGTCTATCTATAAATTATGAATTCTGCTTGATACTATGAACTCGCTGTATCTATCTGTATTTTTGAAAAAAGGCTCCAGATGTGTAGAGCCCTGCAAATCTGTGGCTATCCGCTTTATATCTGTGGACCATGTTTGGGATTGCAGATCGGACGTGGATATAAATTTTGTATGGGTGCGATCCTGGCAGTTACAAGCCAGTAAGCCTTCCTTTAGTACTAAGCAACTGATTGAAACTATAGTAGAGGATAGAATTGTCACATACATAGATGAACATGGTAAGCTGGGGAAGAGTCAATATGACTTTTGTAAATGGAAATCACGCTTCACCTATTCTATTAGAATTCTTTGAGGATGACAACAAGCATGTGGACAAGGGTGATCCAGTAGATGTAATATACTTGGACTTTCAGAAAGCCTCTCATAAGCTCCCATACCAAAGGCTCTTCAGCAAAGTAAGTAGTGCTGGGATAAGAGGGAAGGTCCTCTCATGGATCAATAACTGCTTCAAAGATAGGAAACAAAGAGTAGGAGTAAATGGTCAGTTTTCACAATGGAAAGTGGTGACTAGCAGGGTCCCCCAAGGATCTGCACTGGGACCTGTGCTGTTGAACATATTCATAAATGATCTGGAAAGGGGTAAACAGTGAGGTGGTAAAGTTTGCAGATTATATTAAATAACTCAAGATAGTTACGTTCAAAGCTGACTGAAAAGAGGTACAAAGGGATCTAACTAAACTGGGTGACTGGGCAATGAAAATGGGAGATGAAATTCAGTGTTGATAATTGCAAAGTAATGCACATTGGAAAAAACAATTCCAACTATACATACAAAACTAGGAGGTCTAAATTAGCTGTTATCACTAAAGAAAAAGATCTTGGAATCATCATGGATAGTTCTTTGAAAACATCTGCTCAATGTGCAGCGGCAGTCAGAAAAGCTAACAGTGTGAGGAACCATAAGGAAAGGAACAGATAAGAGAAAATATCCATAATGCCACTATATAAATGCTTCAAGAAATAATCTGAGGTCTGGGAAACTTGTTTTACAGTGACAGACTAAAAGAGCTCAATTTATTTAGTTTATCCAAGAGAAGGTTAAGAGGTGACTTGATCATGATCTATTAGGACCTTAACGGGAGCAGAAATTGGGTATCAGAGCACTCTTGAATCTAGAGGAAAAGGTATAATGAGGTCCCCTGGCTGGAAGTTGAAGTGAGACAAATTCAGAGTAGAAACATGGTACAAACATCTAACAGTGAGAGTAATTAAACCATTAGAACAACTCCCCAAGGGATATGGTGGATTCTCAATTCCTTGGAGTCCTCAGATCAACACTGGATCTCTTTCTAAAAGACAGGCTATAGCTCACACAGAAATTATGGGCTTGATGCAGGAATTACTGGCTGAAACTCTGTAGGCTGTGTTATGCAGTCAGACTGAATTATCATACTTTGTGCCATCTGGCCTTAATCTACAAACCTGTGAAACGTCCCACATGCATGGACTGTGTGATGGTCAGATGTGCTGATATGAGGAGAGTGCATCAGGTCACCATTAAGGTTTTGCATGTAGACTGCAAGCTTGATGAAGTTTGGGTATGTATTGCTTTCCAGTATCTGTTGGAGATGGAAGTGACAGCCTTATATTGGAGTGTATTATCAATAGCATTGTAGGTGATGTAAAGGTGGCAGGGAATACAGGTCAATTTCTCCTAGGTATATCTCACCAAATCAATTCCCTGGCATTGCAGTGGCTCGGGCACTGATGCACCTTAGTCCCACCTATTCTCTGCCTGTGGCACACAGTAGTTTAGTCTCTGGAGACCTGTAGTACTTTTGTCTAATCCAGGTTATTATGCTCACTATACAGGTAACTGGGGTGGGGTTTAGTGACCTGTGATGTGCAGGAGGTCAGGCAAGATGATCTGTGGTCCCTTCTGGCTTTAACCTCTGACTCTATGATTAACCTTAAAAGCATGGAAATCAGAAGTTTTGGGTCATTGGAGTGTGTCCTGATGCAACCTTAATTGTCACCTACATTGTTGGTGTTATTTATATTGACTCCACCAAATGCATGCGTGGATTTCCTGTCTTGGGTTTGTAGTAAATCTGGTTCACATTCAGGCTTAATCAGTTCCTGCTCTCAGCTCTCCCTTTCTCTTCAGAAGGCCCCTCTGCCAGCGTGGTGTCAGCAGAAAGGAAAAGGAAACTCAGTTTGCAATCAGGTTTCCCTCCCTCCTGTTTCTATGTGATTGTTTGGTATTTCCATAAGCGGTCTATGCTTTTGGTCTGCTGAGAAAGCATTTATCTATGCAGGGACAGAGACAATACAGGGTCAGATATGTAGTAAATGCAAAATGAAATGAACCACTTTTTAGATAACTGAATGGACTGAATTGCTCATTATGCCTCAATAGGCTTCTCCCTTCCTGCTTTTGACAATATTTAACTAAGAGATGTGTCTAAGCCGCAAAGTTTGAAAACAAATGTGAACTTCCCCAGAGTTTGGGAGTGTCTGGATTCAGCAGTCTGGAGAGGTCTGGTATTATGGAGAGGTGGCAGACTCTCTGTACCTAAGGTTGTAGCCAGCGTCCATTATCAAACCCATTTTTTGATCTCCGAAAACTTTGGTTCAGAAGATTTGGCCTGAAATTTGTCACATTTACTCTGAAAGTATATAAAGAATACTTCCATAAAGTGAGAAGAAATGTTATCAATCTGAGTTACAGATCACAAAATTACCTTAGTTTGAAATTCTGGCTTGTTTTTGATCCCTCGAGCTCAAAAGCACCTTGTTATTATCCCTGCTATTATCTCTTCAGTTTCTCCTTACAGCTAAATCTCCTTGAAAACTCAGGCACAGGGTATCTGAAGAAAGTGAAGCAACGCTATTAAATATTTTTTGTGTCTAGTTTTAGGCCCAATCCGGCTCCCCTGGATGTCAGTGTGAGTTTCTGTGACACTGTGAAGGGGTGTGAGAACATTTTGCGCAATTGCAACTCAGAAAGAACAGAAGGGCATTTCTATAGCTATTGGCTGATAGCTGTTCACCATAGTGGAAATTCCAAGTACAGTATCAAACAACTAGAGAATCAGACCCTTACGTTGCGCAGAGGGTGATTACTTGAGTTGGAATTTGGCCAGGACATCCAGATTAACATTCTTAATCTTGCAAAAAATGATGCGGGGTTATTTCTAGTGGTTTACTTTTTAAAATTGGTAATAGCTTTCTTATTACGCGACTCTTGCACTCTCTCCTTAGTGATCTCATTTTGTCCTCACTGGTCAGCTTGCTATTCTTTGCTCCTTTTAGAGTTGGCTTGTTGAATAGATTTCAAGGCCAGAAGGACCCTTGTGATCATCTAGTCTGACCTCCTGTATGACATTGGCAATAGAACTCCCCCAAAATAATTCCTTTTGAACTAGAGCATACAGTATCTTTCAGAGAAATATCCAGCTTCGATTTAAAAATTACTGGTGATGGAGAATCCACCATGACCCTTGATAAATTATTCCAACGGATAATTAGCCTTATTGCTATTCCTGTGCAATCTCTTTTGGGATGAGCACCCAGTTCCTGTATACTCTCTCTGCTCCATGTGACAGGAACTGACCTTAATTTACATTTTGGGGGATATGTGGACTTAATGCGTAGCCCTAGGCAGAGAGGCCCAAAGCCTCGTGGTGAAGGCACTGGACTGGGTCTCAGAAAATCAGAACTTTATTCCTGGCTCTGCCATAGATTCCCTGTGTGGCCTTGGGCAAGTCACTTCGCATTCTTTCTGCCTCAGTTTCACCATCTGTATAAGGGGGTTAATAGCACTGCCCTGCCCTGACAAGAATAAGTTTTTTTTTAAATAATTATTATAAATGGAGATATGCCAATCTCCTAGAACTGGAACGACCTTGAAAGGTCATCAAGTCCAGTCCTCTGCCTTCACTAGCAGGACCAAGTACTGTCCCCTGACAGATTTTTGCCCCAGATCCCTAATAGGCCCCCTCAAGGATTGAACTCATAACCCTGGGTTTAGCAGGCTAATGCTCAAACCACTGAACTATCCCTCCCCCCAAGTTCATTAATGTGTATGATGTTCTCAAATATTACAGAGATAGGGTGCTGATACTAGTGACATGTGAAAGTAGATATTGCAGGAGAACCTGACAGTGCAGTGTACCCCCATATATGATATTGCTGCAGCACCCAAAATGTGCTACCTGCTATACAAACACATAGTCCCTGCCACAAAGGTTTACATTCTAAATAGACAAGGCAAGTGCACAGCCCATGAGAAAATGCTAAGAACACAGCATTCTTTTAACAAAGAGTCCCTGAACCACCCAGTCAGCACCACCACCTTCCTTCACCTCTGCCCAGATGCGCCAGCTAATCTGCTCTGCCATTGCTGATCCAGAGTGCCCTCCTTCTGTCTGTTCACCCCATGGCATAGATTCGGACACAATCTAAAAGCCTCGGGGGAAGGAAACGAGAAAATCTAACAGCCAGAGAATTCCCACATTATAGAAAGTGACCGACAGTGGGAAAAGTGACTGACAGTGTGTGTGGAGGGGCTTTCTGGCCGTGCGGGCAGAACCCTACATAGCTTCATCTGTCCCCAGCAGACTCTGGAAGCTAGTAGTCTGGGTTTAAATTGATGAAATGTGTGAGTAATAGTAGTAAGGCCCATGTCTGAAAGGAAGGTCACATCCATTTAATCAAGTATAGGTATGAAAATGTGCTTTGGGCTATGCCCCGCTTGTCTGAGCATCCTTGGATCCAACAGCAGCCTTGAATCTAACAAGAATCTTACATTGTGAAACTGTCATGTCAAAAATGACAGCTGCATCCTATCAATCATAGGTGTTGGTATAATCCTCTGCAGACATTGAAACAGATTACCTGCTCATGCTATTCCATTACACTCAATGGAGTTACGCCAACGGAGAATCTGACCCACCACGTTTCTTAGGTGGACCAAGCAACAGCCAGCTAGAAAGCAATTGGCTTCACCTTGCATGTGCTATCGAAAGGAAAAGGACGTCCACGGTCCGACCCAATGAAGGAATGCTCAGCTCTGAAGTAATCTGGATCTACTTATGTGTTAAATGGGTAGTGTTAATGGTCCAAGAATCATTGGTCTGCATTTTGGTTTGAAAGCAGGGATGAAATAAACATTCTGTTTTAAAAAAAATATCTTTCTAGCTCCTGTGTCTGAAAATGTGACTCCGGTGTAACCGATGCAGCGGTGTCTGCCTGAATTTGCAGAGAGCCTGATACAATAGCACTAAGGACCTGTAACTTGCTCCACTGCTCTGCCAGAGCAGCAGGGTGCACTTACCAAAGCAGTTGCTCCCGAGGAAGGGAAGGGTGGGACCACTGTTCCCTCTAAGCTGTGCGCACGCACACAGATCCTAAACCCCGCGCGCACAGGGCGCAACACTACACGCACAAAAATTTGCACAGAAGCACAATTTGCATAGAAGATTTTTTTTGCGCACACAGCCTGTCAAAAATTAGAGGGAACATTGGGTGGGACGCAAGATATTCAAAGACAACCGCCCAAGCCCCAGATTTTAAAGCGCCCCCCCCAACCAAAAGGGCATCCTCTCCCAAACAGCAATACCCCAGCGGCCAGATCCCAACCTGCCTGCAGCGCTTTCTTGGCTGTGTCCCACCGCCCCATGCAACGGGAGCCCCCCTCGGCCAGAGCTGGGGCCGCCCGGGGCGGATCGTGTGCACGAGCCACTCCTGCCACGTGGCGGCGCGCGGGGACTCGAGGCCGGCGCGTGCCGACGCCTCGGAGAGGCACGGAGCGCGCGCCGCGGTAGTGTGGCCGCGCGGGGCTGCCGTAGGGCGGCGCGCGCGGGCCATGGCGCCGGGCTCCGAGGCGCTGCGGGAGCGGCCGGTGCAGCTGGCGCTGGTGCTGGCCTTCGCCTCGGGCGTGCTGGTGGGCTGGCAGGCCCACCGCGCGCGCAGGCGCTTCCTGGCCTGGCGGAAGCGGCGGCTGCAGGCTCGGCTGGAGGCCACGCAGAAGAAGCTGGACGTGGCCTGAGCGGCGGGGCCGTGACCTTGTCCCGGGCGGCGGCGGCGGCCTGGGTCCCTGCCGAGCCCAGTGAGTGGGGGGGGGGGGATCCCGGACTGGCCCCCAGGGGCCTCAGCCGTGTCCCAGGCCGAGCCTGGGTGGGGTGGGCTAGGAGCGACCTCCAAAGCGCGGCGGCCCTGCTCACAGCCCTGCCTCGGGGGTGGGGGTGTAACACGGCAGCAATGCGGCTCTCTCTAGTGTAGACGCGGCCAGCCTCGGACGCATGGCGCAACACCCCCCCAGTGTAAAGCGAAGGGCCGCGCGTGTGTCAGTGCGCGAGGATCGGGGCCCGAGGGCACGTCTGCATGGCCAGCAACCCTAGTCTGGGCTTGGGGAGCGACTCACGAGGGCTTGGAGACTCGGCCCCCCTCTGGGTTTCCGAGCCCAGGCTCCAGCCTGAGCTGAATGCCGACACGGTTATTTGTAGCTCTGTAGCATGATCCCAAGTCAGTTGCCCCGGGCTCTGAGACTCGCGGTTGCCTGGTAGATGGATCCTGAATTTCCGTTGGTCCCTCACTGTCAAAACTGGCTCCCGAAGGAAGGGGCTATCTTGTTCTCATTCCCTAATACTAAGGAGTAATGTACTATCTATAAACACTCACAATTTGCCATAGAAAGATTTTGTTTTTTAAATGTCTACGATTTTTTCTTGACTAAAGGGCTGATCACAATGACCAGCCACTCCGAGACCCTAGCAAACTTGTATGGGTATTGGGGTGAAGGCATTGCTTTTAACTGCCTCTTTCTGGTAACAGGCTTACAACAGTGTGGCAAAATACAGTAGAACCTCAGCATTACAAACACCTTGGGAATGGAGGTTGTTTGTAACTCTGAAATGTTCATAACTCTGAACAAAACATTATGGTTGTTCTTTCAAAAGTTTACAACTGAACATTCACTTCATGCAGCTTTGAAACTACTATGCAGAAGAAAAATGCTGCTTTTAACCATCTTAATTTAAATGAAACAAGCACTGAAACAGTTTCCTTACCTTGTCCAATCTTTTTTTTTAAATAACTTTGCCTTTTTTTAATAATTTGTTTAACACAGTACTGTACTGTATTTGCTTATTTGTGTGTCTCTCTGCTGTTGCCTGATTGCGTATTTCTGGTTCCAAATGTGGTGTGTGGTTGACCCGTTAGTTCGTAACTCTGAAGTTCTACTGTACATAATCTTAGGTGGCTAAACCAGGCTCTTATTAGAGCCGAGGAATAGGAAAGAGAAGAAATAAGGTGGGGAAGGAAAAGGACATGTGGGAGGGGAGGGGAAACCAGTCTTCCAGGTGATGTTTTTAGGATTTAGCCAGAGCCAGTGCAGGTGGCAATGTGATCTCAGTCCCACTTTCTGTCCCAGTCTGGTCAGGACATATCTCAGGATAAAGATGATGAAGGCCCCAACAGTGTTACAGTAGATCCCGGGAGATGGTGGGAGTGGCAGCCATGAAAGCTTGTGGCAGTGGTAGTTGGCAGACAGCTGCTACTTTGGTGGGGAAATCAAGAAGCTTTTTTTTTTTAATGACCCTCACCAATTAGGTCTAATTTCTGACACACAAATTTTGGTCCATTGATTTCTGGTTCCACGCGGTTTTCGTTTACCAGGAATGATCTTAACACAGTTCTTGAATTATATTAGTAGGCTTTGTTTGGACTAATTCAGTTGTTGTCTCCTTTTTGCATCTTTTCCCATCGATATTTATTGTTATAGATTATTGTGAGATCTTATGAACTTTCACTAACTTCTCACAGTTGAGCTAACAATAAAGGTAAACTTGTAGGCCCAGTTATCACAAGACCTGAGACTTATCTGTCACATACAGTTCCTTATTCAAGCCCTATTTACAATATGTAAGTGGAAGGGGAAAATGTTGTGAGGAAGCATATTGCAGAAGAACAACATTTTGGGTAGGGAATGGCATGTTTCTGTTCCTTCACAACAGTCTAACAGTCGCAGGGATGTATCCCTTGGGGTGACCGGAGACACCTTTTGTCATGTAGTCCATTAAAAACCCAGTTCCTTATTTAAGCCATAAGTACACTATGGAAGTGGAATGAGGGCATGATGTCTCAGAGCATATTGCACCGAAACTAAGCTTCACGTTGAAGAGTGGCATGTCCCAACTACTTCAAAACAGTCTAATGGCAGCAGGGATGAGTCATGTGGGGTGATTTGAGACTAATTTTGTCACATACAGCCAGTCAAAACCCAGTGCCTTAATTATTTAATTAATAAATAATGGAAGTAATTCATGTTAATTTGATGACATTTCTAAAAATGTAATCTTACATTGATATATTTTTAAAGTAATTTTGACCTTTGAATAAGGAACCACGTAACCCTATGGTAAGGAACTGGTACCAAGTAAGAGGAACCGGGAATAAGGAATCAACTTCAGCCTCCTTGGAGGAAGGAGGATTGTGTCCCTCCAACCCTACACAGTTCCCACATATAAAACTTGCTTTACTTAATCTTTGCATGGGGGGGGGGAGGGATTGTGGATTTTTGTTTTGTATTACTGAATACAGAGAGACGATTGCATCTTACTTCAGTTACTGTCTAGTTCCGGCTAGTTTTCTATTGGGAGCCTGATTTTAAAAATAGATAAATCTACCTCTCTCCCGCCCCAAAAAACCTTAAACCAGTATTTGAAACTTTTACATGTGTGGACCTCTGATAGGGGATACACTTTTGTGTGGGGCGGGGGTAGGCGAGTGGAAAGGGGAGGGTTGGTATTTGGACAAAGATGTTCCTGAGATGGGACCATTTGAAAAATCAGAGCTGCTTCTCTCAGCAAGGGTTTGAAGTGCAACGGTGCTCCCATTTTCACATTTCCATGTGGCCTGACTCGGGAATGCATTGCTGGCACTCCTGTATATCCCAATCTTGTCTGTCTTTGAGTCTCCTCTGTTTCAAAATGTAGTGAAATTATCTCAGTCAGATATTAAATATAAATAGATCATATATTCTAGACTATTACAACATAGTTTATTGCAGCACACACTAAATTCCTGACAGTCAAAGTTGCTGTATTGTAGTCCATAAATCTAAATGACAATCTGGAAATACTCAGTCAAAGTGACAGGTTTCAGAGTGGTTAAAGTGCTGTTAGCACTTTATTGAGACTTACTATTTAACTACCATATACTAAACTTAATTTTCACAAACTTGTCTCTTAATAACTGAAAATTTGTAATGGTGCTGTAAATAGATTGATTTACCTTTGCTCTCACATAAATGTTGGTTTTTGGTTGTGAGCATACACTGAGGAGATTTAGCTGTTAGGGACTATGGGCTTGTATTGGTACATATCTGGAAACACTGTTCACACCAAAAATGTCCAATAATGGAATTTTTAAAATTAAAAATGTACCCAAAATCATTGGTGTTCCCTCAAAATTTCGTTGTCTTTCTTCCTTAATATTTTTGACATAAAATATTTTCTGTCCTTTCCTTTGGTTCAGTGTTCTGTCTCCCTTTAGTATCTCACTTACTTCTGATTTTCTTCCTTTATTTTTGATGCATTATAATCTGACTGAACATTGTTTTGACCACCTTTGCAATTTAAATTAATTTCACATTTGTTTTGTTTTTTTGTATGTGCAATTTGTAATTTATTTCACTTTCTTTTAACAGCCTTATACAGATGAAAGCTGACAATGGAATGAAAATAATTGGACTCCTGCTGCATTTGTATCTAAACAGTTTAAAAGATGAACTTTAAAAACGAATGTTTTGATAGGCAACTGTTTTCTAAAAAAGAAGGCATCTGTGGTATCATACAATCTCATTTGCCCAAACTGATATCAGCAAAAATTATCTTCACATGTATCAGAATAACCTATCTCCAAATTGTTATGGGGTGAACTTAATTAATTCATATGTATTATGACTGTGCAAACCTGTCACATTATGTTTTTAAGGGCTGTTTGTGTCTGTTTTACTTTGTGATTCTTAAGGCTCTTCCTAAACTACATTTGACCCTTATATTTTAATAAATTAAACTAAAAATGATATAATTTAAGTTACTAGTAATTTGTAATAAAGTTTCTGTTAAGTGGGGAGTGAAAACATGTAAAGATTCTGACGTTAAACGTTTTAGATCTTTGAAAGTATACCAACCAAAAGGGTCGGTCAAAAAGATTAAGGCAAAAGCATACTAGTGTACACTGATAAGATAAATTCATGTATTAAATCTGTAATGCTGGGGTTCTTGTCTGAAGTTCAGCAAAAATACTCAGAGAATTCTGTCTAGATCTTACCAACTCCATAACTAAGAGTACATCAGCCCTTTATACTTACTACTCCACATCATCACTTCCAGCAAAGATGCTGGACATCATGAATTAAAATCCTTGGGACTTCCTTTTTGATTAATTTTGGTTGGGCCTCATGCTACATATACGTCAGCCATCCCTATCTTTCTGTTACTTCCATGCATGCTTGCACAGCTTTCCCCTCCAAAAAAATCTTCTAATCAGTGCATTTTTAAAGTGTTTCTATCGTCTCCTTTTATATTTATAAGCAGATGCCTACTCCACATTGTGCCAAAATAGTTATAGGCTATGTAGGTTCCGAATTCATCCCCTGCCCTTAGCTTTGATTTTATTAATAAGCTAATGCAAAAAGAGAAAAAAACCCAGACAGACTCCTCCTGCCCATGCCTTCTCCCCAAGCTTGGCTGTTCTTATGATTTTTCTCTTAGGACTGGCGAGGCTTAGACCAGAGATTCCCAAACCGTTTACTAAGGTGACCCACCAACTGCATTTTGTTGTCTTTTTGCAACCTACCCATACATATATGCACCCTCTGCCCTTGCACTGCAATCTGAATCCTGGCCCAGTGCAGAGGGGAAACCAGGGGCAAGGGAGGCTGGAGAGCAAGCCCAGCCTGCACTCACCCCACTGAGTCAGCTCCTGTTCCGTGGCACTAGGCCTAGCTCTCTGCTCCAGGTGTTACGACCTGGTGCACAGTGTCACAGCACCACTCAGGTTTGGAGAGTGGCCAGGCTAAACCTGAGCGGCTCTGTGACCCCATGTCTCTGGCTGCAATCCCCAGACTGGGGAGCCGGGCCCAGCCCCGCAAGACAGAAGCCACCACTGTGGGGTGAGTGTGGGACAGCCTCACTCTTCAATCGCCTCCTCTCTGCACCTGGCTGGTAAAGTGTACGTTTGCCTAGTTCAAGGCCAATTGATGAGTAAACCTGGTCCTGGACACGGTGGTTCATCTAGAATCTTCCTGAGACCCGCCATTTGGGAAACACTGTCTTAGACTTCTCTGATCAGGGGGCCACTCTCACTTCATTTATACCCAGAATTAGTTAATGAGGTGCCCGTGTCAAAAACCTCTTCATTCATTGTAACTAACATCTCCCATCAGAGTTCCAATGCCTTCTAACATAGTGGGTCAACAAAAGAACCCAGCTGCTGTGTTACAATGCCATTCAGAATCTTGAAATGTTGACTTTCCCAAGTTGGACATCTTGTGTCCTTTATAGCTGAGATGTAACTTGGTTTCAGATGTTTTCTGTGTAATGCTGTATCAGGCTGGCTTAGTGGTGATATGGCTCCTGTGCAAAATGGAGCCAAGATCAGGTATTTTAATGTCATTCATTGGAAGACATGGTTCATGTGCTAGTTCAAACTCTGCACGCACTGATGTTAAAATATAATTGTACTTATATTTATTAATTTTGGGTGCTTTAATTTTTTTTGCAATGGATTATTTGTTTTTAATGTGTACCTAGTATTTATTTCTGGAAAAGGTAAAAAGGAAGAAAAAAAGGGAGATGGTAGACATGACAATTTGGTATTTCTGTATAGTGGCTTGAATAATTCTTTGGATACATCAGCATAGTTTTTCTAAATCTGGTGTTGCAGACATCAACGTAATTAATCATTTTAATACGATTACAAAGGAGTTTTTTCTTACGCCTTGTCAATAACCCTAAATGTTTTTAAAAAATCATTTAAATGATTAAAAACAGTAAATCCTCATGTGGAAAGTGCACATAATAGTTTGATCTCCTCCCACTTGCATACATGTTGTAACTTGACAACACTATTAATGCTGTGTACATCTCTGCTGCATTTCCTTATCTAATACTTTGGAAACAATTAAACAGCAAGTACTTAAGTGCATGAGCTGTTTAGAGCAGAGGTTCTCAAACTCTGGTCCATGGACCACCAGTGATCCATCAGCTCCGTTCAGGTGGTCCGCAGATAGTTCCCTCTAAGGTGTGTGCCTGGGCGGCTGCACACAAGAATGAAGGGCCACCCACCTAATTAGTGGAACTGCAGGTGTGGCTCCACTAATTAGGTGTCTGGACCCTGGAGAAGATGCACATGTAAGGTGAGGTGTTGGCCTTGGGAGAAATAGGGGGTAGGTGTAGGGTGACCAGATGAGAAGACCCGAAAATCAGGACTTCACGCCCGAAGTTGTTGAGCAAAAAAAAATACAAAAACTGGAAGAAGACCGGAAATCGGGACAAAAGATGAAAAATCGGGACATCTGGTCACCCTAGATAGGTGGGAGGGGACAGTAGAGTGAGAAGAGGGGGTGGAAGGAATTTGGGATGTGCAGGGTTGCGGTGGCCAGAGAAAGAGATGACTTTCCCCAGCTCCAGGGCTGCAGCTGCTGTGGCGGAGGGAGAGAGCCCCCTCCTTCCCAGCCCCAGCTCGGGGGCTGCTCTGGCAGAGGAGAAAGGGCATATCTGTCACATTAGACAAGACTACTGATATTAAAATATGAGTTGTGTGCTTTTATTTGTAGACCGAAGAACATTCATTAGTAAGGATTTTTTAATATAGTGCTCCTATCTAAAGCGCTTTACCATAGTTAGCTAATGGTACAAACAATGTTTGGAAAGATTAAGTTGTCTGCCAAGACCCTCAGCAATTTTCAAGTGGTCCGTGAAAAAAAAAGTTTGAGAACCACCGGTTTAGAGAGTTCAGAGTCAAGCAGTCTCATAGATCACCTTCTAGGGAAAAAATTCCTATGAATATGTCAAATTAATGTGAAAAGGCTACAAAGAAAATTAAATTACTTCTTCCATGGCTCCACGAGTGGAGCTCTTAAGTGCTACGACAATAACAGGAAAAAAAAAAAAGCTTGGCAGAATTTAATTTTTATTTTGTATAATGTAGATGTTTATTTCTGAGCATGTTTTCAAATGTATAGCTATTTAAATGGTCACAGTTGGGGGGAAAGACCATCATTATTCAGTGACACGCTCCAGACGGTCTCAAGCAGCATTTTTCTTCGCCTCCCTTTACCCTTCAGTTATAGAATCATAGAATATCAGGGTTGGAAGGGACTTTAGGAGGTCATCTAGTCCAACCCCCTGCTCAAAGCAGGACCAATCCCCAATTTTTGCCCCATATCCCCAAATGGCCCCCTCAAGGATTGAACTCACAACCCTGGGTTTAGCAGGCCAATGCTCAAACCACTGAGCTATCCCTCCCCCCAAAATATCAGCGGGAATATTTTGTGTGTGGGCAGCCACAGCCCCCTAGGAGGTGAAATCAGCAGCACCTTACAACCCCAATCCCCCAACTAACCTGGACACAGCGCCCAGGCTGAGAGCTAGGCCCGCGCAGACTACAATCCCCAGCATTCACTGCCCGCCTGGCTCCGAGCGAGGCCGGGGGTGGGGGAGCGCGACTTTCGAGCCCCACTGCATTCTGGGACATGTAGTCTTTGCGGGCGAGTCAGGAACGCGAGAAGCGGGCCAGCCCCCGTTGCATGCTGGGATGCGTAGTTCGCCTCTGTCTCCGCAGCGGGCCCCCCCCGTCCTCAGATGTTCGGGACGCGCGGCGATGACGACAATTCTTAGCGCCCAAGCGTTCGTCTCCTTAGCGACGATGTCCGGGCGGAGGGGCCGGAGCCCGCTGCAGGGGGCTCAGCGGCGGGGCCGTGAGCTGCGGCAGCAGGTACGCCCCGCCCCTTGCCCGAAGCTACAGCGCGGGCACCGCCACCCCCCGCGAGCTTTTCGCCCAATGCGGGGAGGTGAGAGCGAGCCCTGCCGGCGCCGCAGGCTAGCACAGGCCGGGCTGGTGAGCGGCGCCCCCTGCCGGCGGGGTGGGATCCAGTCTGGGCAGGGGGAGCGGCGCCCTCTGCTGGCAGGGTGGGGGATCCAGTCTGGGCAGGAGAGGCGGTGCCCCCTGCTGGACAGGTGGGTGGGAGGATCCAGTCTGGCGGTCTGGGGAGGGGGAGAGGTGCCCCCTCCTGGTGGGGTTGGTGGGATCCAGTCTGGGGAGGGGGAGAGGTGCCCCCTCCTGGTGGGCTTGGTGGGATCCAGTCTGGGGAGGGGGAGAGGTGCCCGCTCCTGGTGGGCTTGGTGGGATCCGGGAGGGGGAGAGGTGCCCCCTCCTGGTGGGGTTGGTGGGATCCAGTCTGGGGATGGGGAGAGGTGCCGCCTCCTGGTGGGATCCAGTCTGGGGAGGGGGAGAGGTGCCCCTTCCTGGTGGGCTTGGTGGGATCCAGTCCGGGGAGGGGGAGAAGTGCCCCCTCCTGGTGGGGTTGGTGGGATCCAGTCCGGGGAGGGGGAGAGGTGCCCCCTCCTGGTGGGCTTGGTGGGATCCAGTCTGGGGAGGGGGAGAGGTGCCCCCTCCTGGTGGGGTTGGTGGGATCCAGTCCGGGGAGGGGGAGAGGTGCCCCCTCCTGGTGGGCTTGGTGGGATCCAGTCTGGGGAGGGGGAGAGGTGCCCCCTCCTGGTGGGGTTGGTGGGATCCAGTCCGGGGAGGGGGAGAGGTTCCCCCTCCTGGTGGGCTTGGTGGGATCCAGTCTGGGGATGGGGAGAGGTGTCCTCTCCTGGTGGGCTTGGTGGGATCCAGTCTGGGGATGGGGAGAGGTGTCCCCTCCTGGTGGGGTTGGTGGGATCCAGTCTGGGGAGGGTAAGTGGTGCCCCCAATGTTGTGGGTGGGGGTTGGGAACAACTGTTCTTTGATATCCGAGCCACTGAGCCTATCTGCCCAGTGCTGTGCACACCTCTGAAGGCTGGAATCTTACCCTGCAGGTGGATATGTTGTTTGCTGCCAGTAAGGAGAGGGGGGCCCTAGACCCTGCGAAAAGGAAGTACCTTTTTCAGAGGTAATTCACACTAACAGTACACACCGCATAGAGGCGAAGCGCACGGCTGTATCTGAAATCTAGGCTGTGAAGGGTAACATTGGTGTGATGCACTATTAGCTATCTCATGGTTAAGCAATTTGTCGCTGAGAGAGAACTGCAGCTGGTTTTGATAGAAATTTTCCTAATCTGTTTAGCTGATACATTCATCTTGAGTGATGTGGAGGCTGCCCATGTCAATGAATTACTAGCTGGCAGAGTAGACTAGTGGGCTGGGAGCCTGGAGACATGAGTTCTAGTCCCAGTTCTGCCACTGACCTCCTATGCAGCCCCTTCTCTCACACTGAACTAGGGTGACCAGCCAGCAAGTGTGAAAAATCGGGACGGGAGTGGGGGGTAATAGGAGCCTACATAAGAAAAAGACCCCAAAATCGGGACTGTCCCTATAAAATCGGGACATCTGGTCACCCTACACTGAACATATGCATAAACAAAAATATTATATGCATTTAGGCCCCGATCCTGCAAACTGTTACGCACGTGCTTAACTTTACTACAGGGGTAGTACCACTGAAATCAATAGGACTACTGTTAGCCCCAGAAGTATTTGCAGGATCAGGGATTCAGTGGCCTAATTAGTACCTGAGTGTGTGCACTATTAGTGGACGCCTATGGTACTACATAAATAATAAAGGATTTATATATGGCATGTTGCATGTGTATGCGTGAGTTAAGGTTGCCCCATGAATTTTAGATTTTTAATATTTTTACTTTTTGTGTGTGAACTAATATTATACTAGAAGCCCTTTACATTTAATTTTCTGTTAAAAAGAAATAAGGAAGAGAATCCACCTGTGGCACTATGGTGTAGTGCAGCTGGGTTTGACGTTTTTACCTTGTGTGTGCTGATAAACAACCTACGTGCAGTATCGTGCAGCTCACATTCTGCATCAGTGCAATTCTGCCACGTATATAGCTTACATCTTAGTATAAAGTTTTTCTACACATCCACAGAGCCATTTTTTTTCTTTCAAAACTGTGTAGTTTTGAAAAAAACCTGTTCAACTCTCCGCACCAGAAAGCCTCATTGAGAACTATTCACATATGCAGTGAAGATTTAAAATCAGCCTTTTAGAAATGAACAGGGCTCAAAAAGGTCTTGTGCTACTTAACTTTAAACATATTTTTTATGCTCAGAGAATGTAATAATTGCTGGATAGAATTTCTGCTGTAGAGGCTGTCGCTCAAGTATAAGGTTATTCCTTATTATTTAACAGAGCAAGGCCCCAATCTTGCTGTGTGGGGCACAGGCAGATTGCTGCACTGCATGAGCCCCATGAGAGTCAGCAGGGTTCCATGCAGGTGCAAACAGTTGGCCTGTGTGCTACACAGTGCCGAATTGCGGCCTGCACTTCCAGTGCATTCTTCAGTAAAATATATGAGATAAAATATTTGTTAAATGAGGTCATTTTCTCAGGACAGAATCAAAATATTTTTAATAATACAATGAGACCCCTTTAAAAACACTTTTATTTTGATGTGCTAAAATGATGTCTTTTTGACAGGTTTGTACTGTGCAAGAGAAAACAACAAGTTTGAAATTGATAGTATGATAATGTTCTATTCAACTTTGTGGTGGTTAGCCTTGGCAAGCATAGTATATCTTCTGTGCAGTGGATTGACCATTTTGCTTGGAGAAAAAGCAGCACAAACCGTAGCAGAGAAATGTAGCTCTGTTCATAGGAAAGAGAGGCTGAGTAAATGAATTTCACATGTATTGCAATATCATGTGCTGAGTCCAGTCATCATTTCTCCCTCTCATCATAATGCAGTTCTTCTTGTGGAAATTATTCCAGCCAAAGTTCTGAGGCACTTCCATGTGTGGCTCCGTTGTGTGGAAAAAGACATATGGATGCCATGTGGCTTGTTCTCCTTTAAAAAAAAAATTTTTTTTTTTAAAGTTGTAATCTCTTTCTGCTTATGTGTCAGATGATGTTGGCTTTAACCCTCCACGAGGCAAATACTCGTTTCTTCTTATGCTATTATTTACATAGCACCATAGACGCACACAGAGAGTTTAGGAAGGCAAAGTTCCTGTTCTAAGGACCTTAAAATCTAAGGTCCTGATCCTGGATGAATCCAGGTCCTTGATGAATCCAGGTCCTTGCACCTGTGAAAAGCGCCTTTGCCTATGGTCTTGCAAACACTTACATGCCTAACTTTGTGCACTTGAGTAGCCCCATTGACTTCAGTGGGACTACTCATGTTTGTAAAGTTACAGGATCAGGGGGCTAACTTATATGTTTCAGAAATTGTACATAGTTTTAGTCATTTATACATCAGAAGAGACCATACAACCTTTGTCATTTGTTTTCAATATAGATGTATGGAGTTGCAGAAATCAGTGGATGAAAATACATCTGTTCTTCAAAACTTGAAAAAAGTAAGTTCTGAGGTTAAAGCATTTCCTATTTTCCCCAAATAAATTATACAGAATGTTCAGAGAACAGTAATATTCTTAGATTGTAAATTCTTCAGGACAGGCACCATCCCTAACTTTTTGTATGGCAGCTAGTCTGTCTGGGCCCTGATCTTGACTGAGGTCCTTTGGGATTAGTCTAATATTAAATAATGATATATTTTTGTGTATGCCTTATAATGTAAAGTTCTGTGGCTGAAGAGTTTTTTAGCATTACTTAATATTCTAGTGGGTTTTTTTAGTAGGAATTGAAGAATAAGAATATAGATTTTCACCTCCCCTCTTGGCTAGATGAAAGATCTAGAAAAATGTTAAGGAAACTTCATAGTAATAGATTTCAGGACTGATATTATCTAAACAGGAAATGGGAAAATGGCCATCCCCATGCTTAGTTACTTAAATGATATCAAGGCAAGAAGCCAGAACATATTGATCAAAGAAGAAGTTAAAATGAGCTGAGAGCGCTAAGGCCTGAATGCGTTCAATCCTAATACTCCTCCTTCTCCGCCCTCCTCCCCTGCCCACCTCTGGCTGTTTTATGTGAACACACCGGAGGGGTCTGATCCGGTAGGTGGCCTCTGAGCACGCCTATGGGATCAGGCCCTGCATGTGACTTAGGTGGCTGAATACTTATCTTCCCCTGGTTTGTGAATTGCTCTGGGGCTTAGGCAGAAGATAGGTACTCAGATGCTTAGAGGGAGGCAGTACTGCGCAAGCCCAGAGGTGGAAACTTAGGTGCCTAGGGAACTTTTACTGCAAAAACTTAGGTGCTGAGTGAATTTAGGCACCTGCAGGATTGGGTGGGGGTGGTTGTGCATTGCAGTGGTGCCAAAACAAGTATTTAGGCACCTAACTCCTTTTGTGCATTCTGGCATAAATGATTAGAAAACACAATTTAGTTGAGGGTTTAGCTTCATTTGACTCCTTCAGCAGTTTGGTGTATTCTTCTTTCTTAGACTGATGAGCCTGCACCTGTGGGGAATTATAACCAGAGAAAAGAAGAGGAAGAAAAACAATTGTTAAAAATCTCTCAGCAGCTCCAGAAACTTGCTGCAGTCCTGAGTCAGGACAATGTGACCAAGGGTTACACCGTGTAAGTAGTATAAACAGGCAAATACATTTTAATTAACCTATTGTTAAGAAATATTAGGGAACAGGTTGCTGCGTTCTATACCCATAGAGCTTGTTTTCGTACTCTTATAAAAATGTATTAATTTGTACAGCTGAAACAGACTCATTCTCATATGAGAGAAGCTGGAGATAAAATACCAAAAAATTCCATATCAACTGTTCTGAAATGTGGTCACTATAGCATTCAGATCCTTTTCATTTTTGTCTTTTTATAGCATGCCCCTTCCAGACACATGGGCCACTGCTCACCTATTCCCTCAGAGAAAACCTTTCTTCTCTATGCCCCAAACGTTCTAGCACCAAGAACAAAGAGGTACCAGAGGAAGCACAAGTTGCTAAACTGGAGAGCTGTGCCATGGGAAGGAGGTTTCTCGGGGGTCCCTGGAGGCTGGAGCCCTCTTTGCACTCAGGGAAAATTGAGGCTCAAGAATGCAGGGTCAGAAAAATAAACAAAAACATAAAAAAGGCCAGAGCTGACTGAAAGTCAGGGAGGGGCACATAAAAGAATACTGTAAGCAGGTAGGCACTGCGCAGGCTGAAGAGCCAGAATGGTGGCTGAAGATGCACAGCTCCTGTGGGGAGTAGTTTTGTTGACTGCAGACAAGAAGGATCTGACTAGAAGATTCCAAGGGTTGTAGTTAGGTCCAATATAGAATGTGACCATCAGGGGTTGGGAAAGGGCATTTAGCATCTGGACTGTAACCCCTGCCCATAGGGACCACTGTACACCTTTAGAGGTTGGGAATTTCTGCCTCTTGTACCAGGAAGCTGAGACCCAAGAATGAGAACCCTGCTGCAAGGTAACTTCAGAGATGCTAAATGACAAGGAAAGTAATTCTCATTTACATGCTGTAGAATAATCTGGAGATGATCCATTAAAATAAGAAATTGTGATAAACGTGGGGTATCATTTGTCTTGTGCAGAGATGGGAAATGTCAAAATAGTCCTCAAACCGAACAGGAAAATGAGGAAGAGGAGGATGAGGATGAAGAAAGTAGTGGGGAGGAAGATGCTGAAGAGGAGGAGGAGGAGGATAATAATGATGAAGAAGAGGATGATGACGATGAATTGGAAGATCAACCAACAATTAAAGAATGTATCACGGTTGGTGATTTTGTTGCTCAGCAGGAAGGGGATCTCACGTTTAAGGTACATATATATTTGAAAACATTATAAAACATGTTTGAACACATACTGCATCCTCCGCATATCATAAATGTCTGTGTGTATTGACGCCTCAGAACTCTGATTAAAGAAATTAATGCATTCTAATTGCCCATCTCTTCTTCTAGACCAGGGGTTCTCAAACTGGGGGTTGTGACCCTTCAGGGGGTTGTGAGGTTTTTAGGTGAGGGGTCTCGAGCTGTCAGCTTCCACCTCCAAACGCCGCTTCGCCTCCAGCGTTTATAATGGTGTTAAATATTTAAAAGTGGTTTTAATTTATAAAGGGGAATCGTACTCAGAGGCTAGCTGTGTGAAAGGGGTCACCAGTACAGAAGTTCGAGAACCACTGTTTTAGACATGCCATCTTGTCAGACTATTCTGTCTATACAAAATAGTGCTTCTGGAGTAATCCTCATATCCAGCTGCTCTGACTACATCCAGTTCCCGGCACTTGCTGCTTATTTTTTTCCACATTAAATTCAAGCTCCTCATGCACATGTTCAGATCTCTACATAAATCTCAGCCCTTTCTATGTCCCTCTTAATTTTCTTTCCTTGTTGCTTCCTTTGTTTCCTTTTCCCACTCTTGTCATTGTGCCTTTCATGTTGCCCTTAAACTTGGGGTAGCCTCTTATTTTTGTCCACTGAGCATTCCTCCATACTCCTTTAATACCCATTTCCCCATGAATCCTTTCTACACTGGTCTTAACAAAGACTCCCCAAAACCTCCATTATCTGATGTGCTCTCATATGTCCTATCTTAAGATTGTGAACTATTTGGGGCTGGGCTGTATCTTATCTTTGTTAAAGAGCAGTGTGTGTGTGCTTCAAAAATGGTTAGTAATATCTGGTTGGAAATGTTGTGATGAAGCTTTTTCAGACTACTGTTTGGAGCAAAGCAGTCAAGAAAACTCCTTACAGAGGCACACTTAACAGTGAAATCAGGCCATGCTTTTAAAAACACTTTAACAAATTGCAGAATGTCAAAGCACGAACTAGCATGGTGGGGCTATGAGCTACCGTGTGGCACGTGGGTGTTTGGGCCTCAGTCTGTTGTTTCTGGCCCTTTTAGTGTGAAGAACCATCTAGCAGCCACTCCTCTTGACTCAGGAGCATATCTGATAGATGAGCTCTGAAAGGAGCCTTTGTGGCTGGACTCTGTAAGGTTCAGTATCTTTGTTGACATTTTGGAAGCCTTGGAGGCATATTCTGGATGCTTGGCCTGTAACTCTACTGAAATGCCTTCTACGTTTTTTTTCTTATGATATCCACCATAGGATATCAGGAAAAAGTAAACCAGTTCACTAAAACTGCAGGTGTTTCAAAGAATCCATGATAAACCAGAATCTGAAATCATCAGGGCAAACCAGTCCTAGATAACTATTAGATTTAAGAACAAATTAAAAAGAAGTTGCGTTTTATTCTAAAAGACAGAATGTGACCACCAGTTGTTCCATGAGTAATTTTTAAACACCTGAATATCAATGCATTTGTGTCTTTTCTTCTCTCTTTCCCCCACCTCCCATTACTGAAGAAAGATGAAGTGTTGCTCATACTTGACAAAAAGCCTGATGGTTGGTGGATGGCTAAAAATTCCAAAGGGGAGAGAGGCCTTGTTCCTAAAACCTATCTTGTGGTTAGTATGCTTCCATCTTCTTCCTTTATATTTGTACATCAGAAATATGATGGGTGAGTGTGTAAAGCTACAGATGGTTAGCAAAGCATTTTTTCTCACTTCACAAAATTATATTGTTTATATAATTATATTTATAAAGATAAATTATATTGTTAATTTTTTGTACACAAAAACAGAACCCTTGAAACATGATCTTTGACATGTAAGGACAGCTTTGAATACCTAGGAGTGCTATAGAGTAATTCATATTCAGAGCTTAAAGAGCACTTTCAAAAACTCCTTTTAACTTTATGTGCCAAAGTTTTTGTGCCCCATGAGACTTATTTAGGTGCATACATGGCATTTGTGCACTTAAATTGTGTAGATGTCTAATGAGCAATCATGATGCACAAATTTGCATTTAGATACCCCACTTGGGTGGATTAAGTCCTGTCCTGAAGTCTGACCTTTTGTATCTTATTGCATTGCACTGGTTCTTCTCTCTTGTGAGAGAGCCTTGCAGAGCCAAATCACAAAGCACATCAAGGAGCTATAGTTACTTTGTACTTCAAGGTTCAGGTGCATTTTCCTCTCTGAGGAGGCTTGCTCTGGAAATGAGCTCTCTTGTTTACTATTTTAAGAGGGAAAAACTTGCTGCTATAAACATTTTAAAATTATTGACTTTAGCTGCAGAACCAAGGATAACATCATTCTCATGGTACCCTGTAGATGTCAGTCATTTTATTTACTGACCATTAAAACCAGCTAAGCTCCTCTTCTAAGCTAAGACATCCTGATGAGCGCTCATACTGTTTTTAAAGTCTGAACTACAAAGTAGGTAAAACACTTGACAACTTTAACCCTGAATTACAGGCATACAATAAAGGAGTTGGCCAAGAGCCAAGTGAAGAGGAAAGTGAGGAAGACATAGAGGTGATTGATGAAACAGCAGATAGAACCAAAATTAAAAAAAGGTAAAATGAGATTGCATTGGAGAAAATGAAGTGAAATGTAACCCCCTCCTTGTCAGCTTTATTTTTTTTAATGTAGGTGGTACATTATTTGAAATGCAATACTTTGTCAGTTATGTTTCTCTTGGTCTGTAGCAATGGCTTTTTCAGTCCAGGGGCAGCTGTATTTATTGTGTAGATTTCCAGTTTGAACTTTGCTTTCAACTTCCAGTCATTTCTTTGTTTACGAGGTTGTTTTTTTTTTGGGGGGGGGGGGGTGTTGCCTCATAAAACCAAAGAGTGGCTGCTGTCCTAGCTTCATAAACCACTCCACAGACTGCAAAATAGTAATGTGTTTCCCAGCTACCCGTTGATGGGCGCATCCACCTGATGTACTAGACTTCCACCATTCAGAGACAGATACATGTGTCTTATAGATATCGTAGTTGTTCATTAATCATCCATATGTTGGCAACGCATTCATATTGTTTTGCTTTATGGTATCCTTTTATTTCCCACCCTACCTACAGAACAGATTCTCACTGGAGTGCTGTTAGAAAAGCTATCACAGAGGTGGGTATATTTCTTATGATATTACCGTAATATTGTAATGTCAGTGTAATTCATGGCTACACTATTTCTCGACAAAGCAAGTTCTGTCAGTGTGGTATAGCAAAATGGGAGGTTGTGTGTAATCATCCGTGAGGTGAGTGTAAGGATGTTTTGTGCTGAGAGGCCAAAATAGCTCTTAAGATAATTTAGGGGAACAGGTGACTGAATCCCAAGATTTCTGTGTTTTCCATTGTGATTGGCTGCCTTGGGATTGGAAGTTAGGGTAAGGACATAAACTAGTTGGTGGTTAGTGAAAATTGCAGCAAATTAAACAAAAAATCTTATGTTTTGAGCAGAATAATACCATTGATGTGCTGGCAACCATGGGAGCTGTTCCTGCAGGATTCCGACCATCAACTCTCTCCCAGCTCTTAGAAGAAGGTAAGATTTTCTTGCAGTAATTGCAGTGCAGGATTCATTATCATCTGTGGTGAGTTTCTGATCCAAATTACTAGTCTGTTAAGAACAGTCTCTTTCATTTTTAATTATTCATGATTGGTTGCCCATACTGGTTGTATATGATTCAGTAGTGTGTAGGAGTCTTCTTAGTTTCTTTCTTTATTCATCTGGGGTGAAATCCTGGCCCCATTGAAGTTAATGGCAAAACTCCCTGTAACCTTAATGATTTCACCCCTGGAAGGGGAGAAATCTCCAAGGCAGTTCCTGTAGGCAGTGTAGAATAAGAATACTAAAAAGACTTTTTTTCCCCTCCCCTGCCACAGTTTCTCTACCCATAGCTTAATTGTGGACTTCATTCCTTTAAGCTCGAGAGGGCACTTGAAGAATGTTGATAGCAATGTTTTTTTATTAATTGTACTTTTTGATTTCCTTTTGTCCTAAGAAATAAGATGGTGTGGATAGAAAACACTGTGTTCCATAGATGGATGTTTCCCTGTAATTATGAAATCTATAACTAAATTGAATCTATGCCCTTAGGAGAGATGGGTGAGGGAGTGTAAACAATATAATAAAACATTAAAACATTGTTTTTCTAGGGAATCAGTTTCAAGCCAGTTACTTCATACAGCCTGAATTGACTTCTTCACAACTTGCTTTCAAAGACATAGTGTGGAGCCCTGAAAAAGACACTGTAAGTAATTTCTGTTGATAAAGCTCTGAACGCTGTCACTTTCAGTTTAGATGACCAGAGTCTTTAGATGAAGAGGTCCAAAGCCCAGAAAACAAATGTCATGTTATTAGTAAATATTGAAGTGAGATAAATGTTAACATTCTTCTATGTCACTCCCGGGCATTCCCGGCAGTAGATATTATCTCATCCTACTAGCTGACAGACAGAACATCAAAAGAAACGTGTGATGTCAGCCCCTAGATAAGAGCCAATTCCAGCTGAGCATACTTGTTGCTTTCCTGTCTTCCAGGTGAAATAGCTGTACAAGGCTGTACTAATCTTTTGGTTAGATCTTAAACTTTTGTCTGACATTGTGAAATCCCTTGGTTCCGTTAAGTAGTTATTTTTCACTGAGAGGTTTTGGTTCATTTTCTAACATAACTTTGCAACATCATTTGAATATTGTAGTGGCAAAAATGCATGTAAGCCAGGCATTTAGAAGAGAGTAGCTCAGAAAACTGAAAATCCAGACTTCCTCCTGGGTCTTTGCTTATCTTGTTATCAGTGGGAAAACCTACTGTTTGCCACGTTAAATTAACTTGCATCTTCCACGTTATGGATGTGAATTACAATACGTCATTGTAATAAGACACAGAGATGATCTGCACCAACCATTCCAACTTATGTTGGATAGACAGGATGTTCTCAGCCCTGTGTCTTGTCTGAGGGTACATTATAGGACACAGACTCCTGGTACATGTTCAAGATGGACATGGAAGAGTGTTGAACTTTGGCCTGTATCTGGAGTTTGGGTCTGTGGACAGAACTGAAGGGTGAGTGGGGTGAAGTTGGTTGGTGTATCCTGCCCACTGTGACGTGGTGGATAAGCTTCAGATGTTTGTAGTTATTAAAAACAATCTGTGTTATGCAAATAAGTGGCCTGTGTCCAGCCTTAACTGTAACTTGACAGTGCTTTTTGCCAGGGCTTGTTAGATGGCTTTTTATAAAAATATTGTATGATAACTTGATGGAGGTGAAATAGAGCTGGTCTCAAGCCAGACCCTGGTAGACCCGTGTTCATAAAAGCACCACCGCACTTAACATTAATTAGCACACTTGTTGTCTGAGCAGAGCGGCTAAGAGCTGAATGGCATGGAGACTGACTGTTGTCCCCTAGAGGGGGGCTCTCCACAAAATGGGTTGAGATATTGCAGAAAAGCTTTGTTGTTGCCTCCTGTGCTTTCCTGCTCTGTGGGGAGAGTAATCCAGTCTCCATGGCACTATGACTCCTGTCAAAGCCCTAAACACACACATGCACACACACACACACACACACATAAATAAATTATAAAACACATAATTATACTATATTTAGGAGGACCATGTAGATTTAATTCTGTTTTATTATTTTGTCTGCTTCACAGATTCAGCCAAGACCAACTCGAGTATCACTGATTTTAACTTTATGGAGTTGTAAAATGATTCCTCTTCCAGGAGTGAGCATACAGGTTCTCAGTAGACATGTTCGACTCTGTCTTTTTGATGGTAACAGGGTAAGTTGCTCTGATACATTAAAACGTAATGTTCCAGGAACAGTGAGGTTAAAACATGATGTATTTAAGGGATTTCTGAAGGGATTTAAAATGATCACATTTGGGCTGCCTCTTAATTATGGGTAAAATATTCAAAAGTGCCTAAGTGATGCAGGAGGTTAAGTTCTATTTTTAAAAGTGACTGAAACATTAGCTGAAAATGGGACTCAACTTCTAAGTCACCTAGGTTCTTTTGAAAATTTTACCCAATTTCATTTAACCCATTTATGATGCTTTTTACACACAAGAAACAGATCTGCTGAGTATGTGCTATTTTTTTACAGTCACTTTTTGGAGTACAATTATACTTTCATCTTAATTGCAGTTTACACACCTTTAAAAAAGTAACATGAAAATGAAATATATAAACTGACTATAACTGGGCCAATTTCAGAGACTTTTTTAATTTTAAAGAGCTTTATGTAAACTCACGTTATTTTAGTAAATAAATTCTCAATGCAAATTTGATTCTGTTTGTCTAAAAAGCATCAAGCATACGAATACCATTGTACAAATTATAGACAAAACATTAGTTTCTTATATCCAGATGAATAAAAATCTTATAATCCCGAGTTTCAAAATTCTGAAAATCTTTTATAATCTGCCACCAACCTCTGTGGACTCCTCCGAGGTCAGAGGACTTTCCTCAGTCATTTCACCCCACTTTTCTCACCCCTACATCAAATCATATATGTTCATGGCCAAGGGAGTGTCGCATTGCACCTTCTGCAGCTGCTGCTAAATTGCTAGAAGCATTGCTAGAGAGGCTGTGCTGTGCTTGGTGATTCTTCTTACAGGGAATGTGATTCCTCTGCAGTGTTCTTAACACGTCCTAGCTAAGAAGGGTGAAGGACAGACATGGTTTGATCCTGCTTTGCAATGCAGAGTGCTGGTCTAGCCTTGCATGATACTATATTTTCTTAGAGCTACGTGATTTTCCAGAAAACTAGTTTTTAATATTTTCCCCACCATAATTGCCTATCTCATTTTAGGTACTGAGTAACATTCATACCGTTAGAGCTACATGGCAACCTAAAAATCCCAAAACATGGACCTTCTCTCCACGGGTAGGTATATAGCATCGCAAATGGGCTTGACCAGTGTGTGTGTGTATCTGCTAGTTGTAATATAGCGTATTTAGATGTTGTCAGCTAATAGGCTCATCTCACTTTTAGTTTTCTTACATTTTCTTCATATATTAGAAAGGTAAAAATGGGACTAATTTGTACTGTGCCTGAGGCATTTAGCCCTCAAAAGCATTAGCCCTGAATGAAGGACCGTATCTTGCAAACACTTGCTATCGAGTATAGTACTTAGTACCCAGTAATCCCAGTGACTTCATGGTGATAAAGCACAATGCTTGGTAGTGTTTGCAGGATTGGGCCCTAACACAGGATCTCTGTTGGCTCACTTAAGTCAAGGCTGTTCCAATTTCTCTGGGCCAACAGATGTGACCAATACAGTGTCAGTTTGGGGGAAGTTTGTGATGTTGATGAGAATACCTAGCAGTCTCCACCCGTAGATCTCAAAACCTTCTACAAAAGTGGGTATGCATTGTAATTCCTGCTTTACCTAGGGACACAGATGAAGTGGTCACAAGTACAGTATAGCTAAGATACAGTAAATGTTGTAAGGCCCACAGCTGCACCACCTCAGAGTGGAACTGATACGGTTTTATTCGCTAATCAGGACCGGGTTAGGTGTAGGCTTGGCAGAATTCCTCTTTTTTTTTCAGTTTTAACAATATTGATTTTTATTATTTTTTTCAATTCTTAATTCTTTTTATTTTTACAGTTGTGGGAAATTAAGGGAGGATAGTGTTGGGGTTTGGGAGGAGCCATTCGGCAGCAGGATGGCCTCCCCCATGGCCGAGGGCTTGTCCTTCTCCTCCCAGGCCTGATCAGGGGTCTCTGCTCTGGCCGGCCAAGGCCATAGCCTCCCCCACACCTTGCGTCTGCAGGGATCCATTGTCACCAGCTCTGTAGCCATGCAGCTCTGCAGTCACGGCTCAGCTCACTCATGTGACAGCAGAGAGGTCTCTGCACTGCTGTGGGGCCGGTGACATGCCATTCTTGCAGGGGGCGGCTGTATTTGTGCTGTCTGTTGTCGATGGATAATTTCAGTGTGGCAGTTGAAATCGACACTTGACAACACCTGTCAATTTAAATCAAATCCTGCCAAATAAAGTTATGTGTGTACCAAGGAAATGCTGTGAGGAACTGACGTTCGTTATTCAGCAGGTGGCACTCTGTGCTTGGAATCAGCATACACTTGAACACTAGAATGTGTTATTAGCAATGGAAAGGAGGAGAGTGCTGCTGTGAATAAACTTGCTTTGTATTTTCATTATCATAGCTTATGACTGGTAACCTGCCTGAAACTGATGTTGTGTAGGATCACTGTATGCTGTCAAAGAGCTGCTGTATGTTAACTCTGGTGGTGGCTGTGTTTCTCTGGTGGGCAAAATCGTCTCTTATTTGTAAAATGTTTTGAGAGCCGATCATTACTAAAGGAGTTACTTTTGTAGCAGCATTTTATGGGAAAACAGACTGGGAACAGTATTTTTGTCTTAAATTGAATCTTTTTAGTTAAAAGAAAGTGATGAATAATGAGATTGAGCCTTTACAGAAGATCCTAGAGTCAATATGTTCAGAGGTTTTTAAAAGTTGGAATCTTGAAGAGCTACACTCACATCTTATTTTTGTTTTAATTTATTAGGTAACAGGCATCTTACCCAGCTTGCTTGATGGTGACTGTTTTATCAGGTCCAATTCTTCATCTCCAGACATTGGTATATTATTTGAACTTGGCATCACTTATATTCGCAATGTAAGCATATAAAGATGGATGGATACATTTTCAAATCTGAATATTTTATTATTACTATTTCCAGAATCTCAACATCAAACAATTGTAGTACAATAGAAAACTGTTTGTTTTTTATTTTTCCTTGCATTTACTAGGTTTTTTTAAGTGATTTTTAGTGTTAGCCAAATGTTAGATTGACAGCAGTGGAAACTGAAGTCCTATTTATCCACAGAAAAGGTATAACCTCCATCTCACCCCACCCACTACCATCTGTGGAGGAATAGAAAGGTAGTTTTCGCTCCTTGTTTAGCAATCAGAACACTTTCTCTTTCTGATCACTGGTCATCAGAAAGTTTTATTTGTCCTGAAAGCATTTTTATTGGTCTTCCAAAGATCTGACATGAATTGTGATTACTGTATTAAGGACCAATTTCTTATCATTCTGGTTATCATTTTGCTTTTCCCATTGTCTTCCAATTTTGGCATGATTAATAGCTCATAATCAAATTGTTTAAGAATAATCTTTTATATAATTTGAAAGCTGAAATTGCAAACTCTTTCAAAAATGTATAACATACTGGTTTCTAGCTCCAGTGGTTACTATCTGTCTGATTGGGTACTTATAAGGATTGAGACTGGAGGGTGATGTGCAGAGAGCCAGTTATCAAAGGCATGAGCTCTCATGAACGCTGAGATTTAAAAACAAATAATTACACCACTGGAAAGCAAAGATTCCTAGCTTTCATTTCTGATGGTTCATGAAATATTGGCTCTGAAGAATCACTTGTTCCTCTGTCTAGCAGTACTTTTTGCCATTGTTTCAGGGCAGAATATAGCAAGTTCAACATGGGTCATATAGTCCCGCTCTGCTGAGTCACCACATTAACTGTGATTTTTTTTCCCCTGCAGCAGGTATAATTTCATGGTCTAGGAGAATTGTATATATAAATAGACTAGCTCTGTGTCTTTTGATTGTTGGCAGTCTGGAGGGGCCTGTTGGGGAATGATGGCCTTCATTATGCTTCAGAGTGGTAGCCGTGTTAGTGTGTATCCGCAAAAAGAACGTGTGGATAGAATATGGTTGTACAAGGGCTAGAGTTTGTGCAAACATCCTGTTGGTCTTAATAATACCTAGCTCTTGTATAGCACTTTCCATCTGTTGATTTTAAAGCACATTACAAAGAAGGTAGGGATCGTTATCTCCATTTTACTCAAGGGGAAACTGAGGCACAGAGAGGCAAAGTGACCCCCTCCCCCCCCCAGGGTCACCCAGCAGGCCAGTGATGGAGCTGGGAATGGGACTCAGGAGTCCTGAGTCCCAGTTCAGTGCTCTATCCTCCAAGCAACACTGCCTCCATTATAAATAAAATATTCTAGTGTTTGTGGTCACTGATATCATGAAAATGGTTGCTATAGATTGATAAGCTTCACTCAATTAATTTTTTTTCTCAGGGCATCACTAAAGATTGGAGGCTTTACAACTATGCATTTCCTTATTGAGGGCTTGTCTACATGGTGCAGCAAAGCATGCCAGAGGGGTGAGATTTGTGAAGTGCAGTAATGTGTTGCACTCTACCCGCCCCATGTAGACCCTGCCGGTGTGCTCTAAAAGGTACCTAGTTTGTGTTAACCTAGTCATGTTAACCCAGTGTGCTTTGCTGGCGCTGTGTAGGCAAGTCTTTAATGTCTTGCTTTCTTTAGAATTAATCTTATCTCTGCATTTCCTGGCTTTCTAAAGCTTGTTTTTTATAATTACAACATTTTTGTAAGGTTTTGTAACTCTTAAATTACTGTTATGAATTCTCCACCTCAACTCCAGTTTAACTGGTGGTGGTAGTTGTTTGTCTGGTAATGTAATTTCAAAGGCCTGTGGGTGAGTGGATTTGTTGTTTGTATTTTTTTAAGTTCACCGTAGACTAAGGGTAACTTTGGACACATGATTGGACAGATATTTTCATGTTATGGTAATAGCTGCACAATTGTCTAATTTCAGCCCAACCTTTATTTGAAAATCAGGCCCATAATTTCTATTTAACTTTTTGGTGGCATGCAAACACATACATAACACACACAAGGTTAGGGCAAAAGACACTCAAAAATGTTGTGATCAATACCCAATCCCCTGAAATGTTCAAGGTATGTTTACATAGTTCTGGAACCTTTCATATTTTTAAGGGAGATCTTTTATCTGTGGTTCCACAAAATGTCATTCATCTCTTAGGTTTTCTATTTTTAGTTGGCTGAATAAGAAGTTTTATTCTTCTCTTACTTTCTAGTCAACTGGTGAAAGAGGAGAGTTAAGCTGTGGTTGGGCATTTCTAAAACTCTTCGACTCCAGTGGAATTCCAGTTTCTTCCAAGTAAGTTGGCTGTATTTTCCTCTCAGAGTATGAGGATTTTTTAAAAACTCATACTTTTGCTTGCATTCTTGATGTAAAAATTCTTGTTGCGGTTAGCGGTAAAGCTGGAATTTCACATGTATTAACTGTATGTATAGGGGCATATGTATTTAATTGCAGTAAAGTTAATCAGATTTGGGATCCTAATATTCAGGTGATGCTGGAACTTCTAATCAGAATGTTTTTGTCCTAACTATCCCACCCCTCAAAGGCTCAAAATTAAAGTATCCAAAAACTGGAATGCAAGTGTATTTTGCAAATCTTTGTTTACAGAATGATTGTTTTTCTATCTAGATTACTACAGAGATATTAGGTTAAGTGGAAAAAAATTAAAAATCCAATTTATTAATCCCCATTGACACTCAGTTTATATTTTTGCATTTATCTTGGCCTAGACAGTGAAAATCAATTTGGTCACTTTAACTTTTTCATAGATTCATAGTCAATAAGGTCAGACGGGACCATTGTGATCATCTAGTCCATAGAACTTCCCTGGATTAATTCTTGTTGGAACTAGAGAATTTGTTTTAGAAAAACATCCAATCTTGATTTAAAAATGGTCAGTGATGGCAAATCCACACAACCCTTGGTACGTTGTACCAAAGGTTAGTTAACCTCACTGTTAAAATTCTGCACTTTGTTTCCAGTCTGAGTTTGTCTAGCCTTTGGATCTTGTTAAATCTTTGTCTGCTGGACTGAAAAGACCATTATTAAATTTTTGTTTCCCATGCAGGTACTTATACATTGTAATCAAGTCACCCCTTAACATTCTCTTTGTTAAACTGACTAGATTGAGCTCCTATCATTATATCTTTCGTTTACAGATTTATGTCTAATATTCCAAAAGCTTATGCTTCAGGGCTTCAGCCAGCCACCTGTAGGGGTCAAGAAGGGATTCTTTCCCTCTATTCCCCCCCCCCCACCCCCCCCCAAGTAGTCTGGTTTTTTTGGTCTCCTTCCATTGAAGGATCATAGCTGGCCACAGCTGGAGATGGAACATTGGACAGTTGTTTTGAAACACTTGTTTTCACTTTGAAACACATGTTTTGAAACACTTGTTTTGAAATGTGGCTAATTTGTTTCTGTAAAAGAGAAGCTTCAGGCTCACTTCTTGAGTTTCAACTGTTGTGAGTAGGGTGACCAGATGTCCCGATTTTATAGGGACAGTCCCGATTTTTGGGTCTTTTTCTTATATAGGCTCCTATTGCCCCCCACCCCCGTCCCGATTTTTCACACTTGCTATCTGGTCACCCTAGTTGTGAGTGATTAAGCTCCTATTAAAATACTAATAATTAAGACTGGATCTCTTTTCTTTAAAAATAAGAGAGATCTTTGCTTTATTTTCAGAGAAAAGTGATGATATTGTTTTCATTTTCCCCTGATTATGTTTATTAAGGTATATTACTGTTTATTTACAGGACATATGAGCTTCTTTTGAATGGTGGCACACCCTATGAGAGAGGTGTTGAGGTGGACCCATCAATATCAAGAAGAGGTACAGTTTCACATGTACATTACGTAAATGAAATGACACAACAATTGGGTACTGTATTTTGCAACCTTGTAAGCTTATAAATCCTCTGAGGTGCTGAGTGGAACATGTAACTATGCTTGACATTCAGCTCCCCTTTGGCAAATTGCAGGAAGAGGAAAAAGAGCAGGCATGCACTCATAAACAGCTGTATTTTACAAACAGTGAGGAAATTGACTTTATTCTAAACTTGTTACTGATCTTCACTCATGCCAATGTATTATCACCATTATCTATAGTATCTACAATTATGTTCTTCAAATGGAGACAAGCAGGAAGAGACTTGTAATAAAACAAATATGTGGCAAGACGATGATAGCTTTTATTGCCACTTTTTTGTGCTAACCTACATTATTCAGACTTGGCTTCAACTCGCACCAAAATGTGGTTACCTCAAACAAATGGCAAACTTTTTCTTCGATAACATACCCTTCCAAATAAGCTATCCGTGCCCAGATTATCTTAAATAGACCTTAGCAGTGGAGGGCACAACCCGGCTTCCATTAAATTATCCCTTTAAATAGTACCACAAATGAAGGGGTGGAGAGAGGTTGTTTGGGTGCTGGCTAGGAGCACTCTTCTGTTTATGTGTCTGAGTGAATTTGATGTTAACATTGGCTGGTGTCATAATTTTTAGTCAATGTTACTCTTACCTTGTCTTAAGGGTTCCATGATTTTTAATGGCTCAGATTTGTTTGTTTGTTTTAAACGGATGCGTACAATAGTGTATTGTTTCTTGAATTGCACTTAGTAGCCTTAAATAAGTTACTTGTTATGGAATATGTAGTGTGTATGTGTGCATATCCTCCATTGCAGTAAATGAAATTTCATAGTAAGTGGATTCCAATGATGCACTGTCTATATTTTAACTAGGGGGTGCCCCCAGTGTTCCTCCTTAGCTGTGATAAACCCAGTTTGCCAGAGGTGCTTGTTGTTGCAGGCCATGGACAACCTCAGCCTCTCCTGACTCCCTCCAAACCAATGACCTGTTCTTCTGTCTCTTTGTTCTGTCTCATTTGCCCCTCCCCTTCTCAGCATTGTTTCAAGGGTAGGCTCAACAGGCTGAAAGAGCATATGTCTCTACTTTGACTGAAAAATCAGACACCGGTGCCAAGCTTCCCTTCATAGATCAGCACTGACTGGGCTATGCCTCTCTCAAGCATAAGATACACCCAGGGCTACACATGTATTTAAAACAAATCAGAAAAAAGTTCTTGCTGCCTAGATCATGAGGTTATGCAAGTGCACTTATGAGAGGTTGACTTCAGAATGTGCTAATTTTAAATGATTTTTTTTTCTTGGTTCAGAATCAGAAAGGAAGTTTCCTTTTCATGCTTGAAAAGTGGACTTGGAAACTTAGCTTCACTTTGCCATGTGCATATTTAAATGTGCCTTCTCATTTTATAATACTTTAGCTTCAAAACATCTGATTTCATTTTTGATGTTTATTTCAACTGTTTATGTCTTAAGCAAGCGGTGGTGTTTTCCATCAGATGATAACACTGAAGAAACAGCCTCAGCTTCTAGTGAAACTGAGATCATTAAGCACACGATCAAAAGGAATCCTGAAGTAAGTGTTCTACGTGTGGAAAATTAAAGTGAAGATCTGTCCATGATAATTTGTGTCAGTGGATCAATTCTGATTTAATGCATAACTTGCAAAAGTTGATCACCAAGTATTGTCTGTGTTTTTTGTTTTAGAAAGCTCTCTATGTACTTACATAGCCTCAGTTATCATAGTATAAACACATATTCCACAAATGTTAATCAAACCATACAATTCATGAGTTCAGGAAGCATTGTTTTTTTTTTTATTTTATCCAAAATTTATTGACAGTCAGATGGGTGAGGCTACAGGGACAGTATGAAAGTCATGTTCTCCCCTCACATTCTTTAACGCCTTCTGTTCACATCTTGACACTGAATGTTGCTCTGTGGCTGAATCCCATGCTCTTGAACCATCTGTATTTGTCTGTGCAGCCAACTGCGCAGGTAGCCCCACCAGGCAGATTGAGTGACTTCCCTGAGGTCACACAGGAAAACTGCCGGAACTGGGAACTGAAGCCAGACTCCCGAGTCCTTGTCCACTGCCTTAAGTACAAGAGCATCCTTCCCCCTAGTGGAGAGAGTGCTTACTCCAGAAGTGTAACCTCTATAGGAAACAGTGACCATTGAAGCTATGTATGTTCCCCTCAAAGAACTGACTGTGTGGTACAGGGTTATATAACGATCATTGCTGGAGTCTCCTGCTAATGAAAGCAGGACCAGGAAGACCTCACAAGACCACCACAAAGGATGAGGAAGCAAGGAAGTTAGCTCCCTTAAGATTTATTTCCTTAGCAACACTACAAATGTTGATAGTGACTTATCACATATTATTGGCCCACTGTGATTTTTCTCTCAAGACAAGATCTCCTTCCCTAGAACAGCTTCAGTGGAGGAATCTAAAAAATGGGAGTGGCATTAATGGAAGAAAGTAGCCAAACACGCTCTCCTATAAAACAGCAGATACTGTGGCTTACTTGGTGGCATTACTATGATATAGAGAACAATTGGCTTCACATTCTGCTTTGCCTCTGGATGTACAGGGTTGGGGTGTTCTGTTTGAGAGACTAGAGTTCTTGAGCAAAAAAAAAAAAAAGTGTGAAACTGGAGGCACTTAAGAATTCAAACTTGATACAAGTCTTTGGGTTTATATCGGGTTGAAGCTAGAGGAGCCAAGACAATTTACATCAACTGAAGATCTGGCCCAGACTCTGGAAGTCAAGAGAATATTTTTTGTTGCTTCGGTGAAGGTCAGCATGTGTGTGAATTAAACACAGGCAGGCACATGGAGAAATCTTTTGGCCCTTAGAATGTACATGGTTACTATTTCAAGATTCATACATAATTTATACATTGTTTTGGAGAGTAAGCTTCTTTAAGAGTGGGATCTGAATTTAGACTGGCAATACTGCAGCAGTTGCTATATAAACTAATTTGGCAATTACGGCTTGATCCCTCCCCCTTTGCAGTCAATGGGTGTTTTGCCATGGACTTCATCGGAAGAAGAATCAGACCCTTTAAAGAACAGTTTAGTCTCTCCAAAGTGTCTCCTGTGTAGAGTTTAAATATGTTGCTGCCTGGGAAAAATCTGAAATTAGATGTGCATTTTAATGACTCTTCTTCCATTTACACAATCAAACTCACAATACTTTTGACTAGCTCTCAATTTTTTCTGGTCATTTATTGGTGGCACTGAACTGCTTCTCACAGTCTATGCATAAAGCGCATGATCATAGTGATGGCTTTGTGAATCTGTAACTTCAGATAATATATGCTTATTCACATACATTGATAAGGCTGTACTATGTTTTACAGCTTATGGGAGAATGCATTGCATGAGTTGTTTTGAAAACAAATCTATAACTTTTTATTTCTCTTTCTAACAGTCTGCTACCAGAAACGTTAATTGGCAGTATGTGCTACATTCATCTCTTGATATTTTATCGGCAAATTCTCAGTGATGTGCTCCTGAAAGACAGAATAAGCATGCAAAGTGCTGGTAAGAATTGTTGTTCTGGTGAAAAAGAGTCAGATGGGAAAAGGTAGTGTTGGTACTCTCTGCTTCTGGTCACTTTTTCAGGAAGAGACTATTTCCAGAATTACTAGAAGTTAGGCCTAGCAGAATATAGTACAATACATGCCCCCAAGTTTGTGTATATTTTACTTTTCTAAAAAGTTTAAAGATTTGCACAATATAATAGATCTCAGCCAATTAGGATGGCAGTGTGTTGTTTTTGTAATGTAATCATTTGTCATTAACTCCAGTTTAAGAAAGATCTGTGTTAACTGCCTTATGTTTCTTGCCGTCTTGTGCAGTTTTACCTACATGTTCCAATTTTCAGAAGTATGAATGAAAGTAGCACACTGTATCTAGAGTGTATAGACAGACATTCTATAACCATTCAGTCTGGAGGAACTTCATTTTCAGTTTCCAGTGGAAACTGAATGAAACCTCTTCTTCCTCAGCCATTTTTAGAGAGTCCCTTGTTTCAACTCAAGAGTCTTTTTTTTAAAGTTTATTAAGTATTTCTTTGTATTTCAGGCTAGTAATATTTTAACTTACATCAAATGAGTTGTCATATTTGACTAACGTTCTCGCAGTGGAATGCAAACATTGCAAGCATAGTTTTGTTTTCAGTGAAGCGTAAAAGTCTACTGTACAAAATTATTTTGAAAAAGAAGTATTTGTTGCAACACTTGTGGCCCTTATTCACCAAACATTCACTGTGGAATTAGGAATTCCTCATCACTTAGAATCACAGTGTTGCATTCCCTGTGTTTCCAGGTTATCTCCAAATTCTGCTGCAATGCTTTAACAATGCCAAGCATGCATGTCTGCAGTGTACAGCATGATAGTGAATGTCCCTAAAGGCGGGCTTTTTTCACTCTTGAAAGTGTTTACAAGTGCCTTTAACTGCCAGGAGCCAAACCTAACTTGTTCATTTTTGATGTGTATATTCTCATGATATCTGCAAGCAAACGGGAGAGTGGTTCTATCGTTATGGTTAATAATTCTTCTCACGTTTCCTTAATCATGGGGGTAGGCAGGAGCGGAGTAGAGGAACTCTTAAAACCATGTCTGACTGCAGAAATAATAAAATCAATTAATCTTAATAGATACAGGTTCAGACATATTCCTTTCAGTAAAAGTATAACAATTTCATTGTGTTCTCTTAATTGTGACTATTTAAAAAGCCACAATATAATACGAGTGTTAACAATGGTGTAATAGGTTGATACTTATTCATACGTTAGCATGAGGCTATCTGAAGATTTATTGATCTTTCTTCTCTATCTCCCCCTAGACTTTCTAAATAATGTACAGTCTCCTCCCAGGGTAAGGACTTCTGTAGTGCTCATGCCAATAAAATTAAGCCAACATTTCTAGTTCATATTTAGGTACCCAAATACATTTAATTTTCAAAGGTGCTCAAAGTCATAATTCCCATCATGCTTCCAGAGAGGTAATCTGTGTTGTGGATACTCAGCACATCTGAAAATCTTAGCAGAAACATTTGCTGTTCAGCCACAAAGTTGACGTTCCTCAAAAATAAGGTTGCAAATTAAAAATGTGCAAATAATTGAATTTATTTAAATTGTCATTTAATTTTTAGCATATAACCTCTCATTATTATTTTATTAAATTAGACTCTGAAGATAAACTCATTTAGGAGATTATTGGATTTTTAAGGTCTCTTGATTTAGAGACTCCAAGTGATGGAGAATCCTCCACATCCTTAATAAGTTGTTCCAGTGGTCAATTACCCTTACCATTAAAAGTTTCTACCTTATTCTTCAAGCGATTGCACATGTCCATTCCACTGTAGGTGTGCGCGTGCCTTGTGCACAGTTATCAGATAACTTTTTCCCTCAGTAGTACCTGTTGAGGTGGGTTGAACCTGCTCTGTCGCCCCGCGCCACCATGTGCCGATAGAAAGAACTGAGGGGTGGCTCTTCCCTCTTATATCACCAGTGACTGTAGGAGTGCTTCCACTCTTGCTCTCGCAAGTTTCTCTCTCACTCTTTGTTTATAGTCTGTTTCTCGTTTAATGCTTAGTAGTGAGTTTATTCAGTATACACTTAGTGGTGGTGGTGGTAGGCTTTTAGCTGCTAGGTCCATTTTGGACCAGATTTGGTTTTCAGTACCAGAGCCACGCCTTGCTCCCCAGGGTTCAAGTCCTGCTGGTCTTGTGCCAGACTGATGTGGGTCAGTAATCCACACCCCAGCTGCCGCAAGTGTTTGGGAGAGGTCCACATCAGTCACAAGTGTTACGTTTGTAGAGGGTTTAAGCTGCCCTCAACAAAAAAAATACAGCAGTGAGGCTTAAGTGTCTCCTTATGGAGGCAGTACTTCGCCCTCCATTGGAGCTGTCATGTTCAGAGCATTCTCTGAGAGTGGCATCAGTGCCTAGTGCGCCTCCCGAGATGTCTTCAGCTCCACGTTCAGTGTCTCTGGTACCGAAGAAGAGACACGGAGCTGCCAAAGGCATGGTACCTCGCTCAGCAAGACTTTTGGTACCAAGGCCCGCTAAAAGCCAGGCCCCTGCAACGGACTCTGAGGGAAAGCATTCCCCAGAGTGCTCCTTTCCTGCAAAGGGGGGGTTAATTGACTCTGGAACCTGTGTCAGGTCCGTCAAAGCCAACCCCTGAAATTTCTATGAATTAAACCCAGGATCCAGTTCCAGTACTGACGACACCGGAAGCCTGTGCTGTCTCCAGAGGTCTACACACCCTCTCGGTACCGGTGTCCCTAGTAATGCAAGAAGGGTTTCAGCTGGTATCAGCAGCTGTAATCCCTGCACCAGCGCTGCAGGAACATGCGGTACCAATGCTGCTTCCAGTGCCTAGGAGGCCGGTATTTTCCAGGAGCAAGCCACTGTTAATATCTCTGGTAGCGCCATCTCCAGCTTTGACTTACCTGTCTCCTATCCACACGGGTTCAGCTCCACCATTGTCACGGCACTCAGTCATTCCGTATCCACCTACACCTTTAAAATGTGGATACAATAGAACAGTACAATAGTTTACATCAGGGATCTCAAACTCAAATCACCATGAGGGCTACATGAGAACTAGTAAATTGACCCGAGGGTCGCATCACTGAAACCTTTTCATACAATGATACAAAAGTATAGTCAAAAATGAAAAAAATGAAGAGTAATATAGTATTCTATTAAAAGTCAATGTATTAACTTTTTTAAAACTGTAATGCGAAGAGGGGTTTTAATAAAATATAAACACTCAGTAATGTTTGGAGCTTGGCTGCCAGTGGAGTTGGCACCTATGGCGGGCCGCAGGAAATAACTCCGCGGGTCGCATGTGGCCTATGGGCTGCGTGTTTGAGACCCCTGGTTTACATTGTATTCAAAATCATGAGAAAGTGCAATGATATTTTATTAACGCTGAAATTCTGAGTCATTTTTAGTGCTGATGTAATTGTAATCTTATTTAAAATCTCATTCATCATAATAGAGATAATTGTTTTCCATTTCAGATTTAATCAGTAATCCTATTTTAGCAACTTTCCCCAAACTCATGGAGCAGCCTGACCTTATGGATGCACTTAGGGTATGTAATGCATAGTATATTGATATGACCCTTCTAGGCTTCTAAGGTATTGCATGTGATTTGGTGGGTTTTTTTGTTGTCTTGTAAGAGTAAATGGAAAAAGCAAATGACAGAGAAACTACAGTTCTTTCAAGCATGTGCAGATTCGATGAGCATGCATTCCTCTTATACTTGATTGCCTTCCTTAATTATGAGGTAAATGTGATAGAAGCAAAGCATAAAGATGCATAAATACTACTTTAAAATTTTCCCATAGTGTCTGGAGACAGATTCTTTTGGGAGCGGGGTAGGGATGAACTATTTACAAGGAAAGAACTGAACAAATGAATTGAAATAGTACAGTTTAAAAGCAGACATTTAATTTACTAACATCTTTCATTTTTTTTCATATTTACTGCTTTTCACAATTTAACTGATTAAATTCAACCAGCATTAAACAGGTGTTCTTCTGTCAGAGAAATGGACAAGCTCACCAAGTAGAATGCAGATTTTTGTGGCATCAGAAAGTATTTGGCATTCCAATGTTACCTGCAAAATGTAGGGTTTCAGTAAAAAATATTAAACCTGTGTAGCTGTGAATATAACCTTGCAGATGTAAACCAGTGCACTGTTGTCTTCCTGAGTCTGCAGACACACTGTAGTAGTAGCTCTGAGATGTGAACTGCCCTGATCATCTCAAACTGGTATTAAGCAAATTGACTGATAATCATCTTAGCAGAAACATTTACTGTTCAGCCACATAGTTGATGTTCCTCAAAAATAAGGTTGCGAATTAAACATTTGCAAATAATTGAATTTGTTTAAATTGTCACTATTTAAATGTTTGCAAATATTTTTTTAAAATTTAAGTCTTCAGTTTTTCTCCCTTTCTAGACTCACCTCAGTCCAAATTAAGGAACCAAAGTTAAATGTTATAACACTGTTTGGTCACCCAGTCTGAAGAAGGACAGAACTGTGTTAGAATTGTTTTCTAAAAAATGATTTACCTTTGATCATTTTTAATGGGGTTCTAACTAGTTAGGGGGTAGTTCTGGGGGTTTCTATACAATCTGGTCCAGCAGTCATTCGTTTAACTAACGTTAATGCACATTTTGATTCCTTAAACATATGGAAGGCCAAGTACAGCTGTGAACTAAACAAAAAATAAACTCTTATAAAATTCCCCATTGAAACTCCATAGATTTTGGCAAAAATTCCCCCAATGAAATCTCATTGATTTTGGGGATAGACTGAACTGACTTCATCAAAACTCCCTGCAGATTACCACTGCTCCTGGAAATGACTATACTTATGCACCCTCTTGACAAAAGGGACATGAAAACCACCTCTATTTATTCCTTGAATCCTTCTTGTCCTCTTTGGATCCATGACATTTCCCAGATGGCGTAGAAGAATACTAGAGTATTGAGTGGGGGGTCACTCTTTCATCTCCCAGAGGTATTTAAAAGTTCCAGGAAAAACATTTTCTCCTCCCCCTGGTCTCTCTCTCCTGTCATTTCCCTCTCATCCTTCCAGTCCAAGTCCTGTCCTGCTAAACATGCTTGTTCTGGAGAATGTATGGCAGTGACTAGGAAGATGGGTGGAGGGAGGACAGATCCCAGATTTGTGCCAGAAAGCTCTGCATCCTGCTTTGTGGCCTCATCTGATCTTTGATGTCTGAGGACAATACTTCAGGTATCAACTGGATTGAATCATGTCACAGAAATGTCTTTTGCAGCTCAAAAAATGTCCTTATATGCATCTTCACAGCTTTCCAAACTCAGTCTGATGTCAAGTTCTGCGTTTTATTTTAGAGTTCTTGGGCAGAAAAGGAAAGCACATTAAAGCGATCAGAAAAGGTAATAACAGATTTTCTCTGTGAGATATTAAAACTAATCCAAGCTGAAGGTATTGCTATCAGTGCTGTAACTAGCTGGAATCATTTCTGTCATTACAATTTTTATAGTACTTACTTCTAAACTGATTTCTTTCATTAATAGAAATGGGTTGAGCGGAATTAAGGACTATAAATGCAGTTCTTCCCATCTTTTTTCATCCACACTTGTAGTATAGTATCAAACCAACAAAGAAGGGATGTGATGTTAGCTTGTAATTATAGCCAGTTTGCCTCAGTGTTAATATAGGATCATCATGGGTTGCTTTGCAACACTCATAATCCATAAATGTAAATATCCCATACTTTTTGGTTTTTGGTCAGTGTAATATGATGGACTGTTTTATTTTATAAACAAATAACACTGAACATACATGTTTTATTGGCTGTAGGCCACATGCTTTTAAAGTTGAACTGCTAAGAATAAAAAAGTACCCTTTGACGTCAATGACCTTTGGTTCAGGCCCCAACAAAACTACAATGGGAGATTTGGATCAGGTCCTTGACATACTGTATAAAGATACATCAGTTTTTCTCATAATAACTAAGCTTCCCTCCAGCAAGACCAGTGAAGACAAGACTGGAAGTCCCTGGTATTTCTAATGTAAAAACACAAACAGGAAAAACATTTTTGGGGGGAAAAGAAAAGGGGCGCCGACTCTATATGGTAGATCTTAAAGGACACACACAGTTTTCCCCTTTACACTTAGCAGTTTCGTGTTGTTTCTTTTTTTCAGTTAAGCTCCTTTCACAAAGGAGCCCAGTTGTATCAAGGCAGTTTTATCAGGAGTGTCGTAAAATAGAATTGGTACTTGTTGGCACCCCTGTATTTTTGTACATTAAAGTATAGTGCAAGAAAAGTTAGGGTTAAACATTTTAGCATACACCAAATTAGGCACACTAACCATCAGTGTACATGATAACAACATTGCTGGAATTTACATTATATGGTACATTTTTGAAGCATCATGGGTTTGTCAACAGAGTATCTAAAGATGTTCCTGAGAACAGAATAACAGTCAGTAGAATTAATATGCAAACTAGATACCATTAATTTAGGTTTGAACAGAGACTGGGAGTGACTCGATCATTACGTTAATTCAATCTATTTCCCCTAAGTTAACTATCCTCACTCACACCTTTGTGTCAACTGTCCAAAATGGGCCATCTTGATTATCACTTCAGAAGTTTTTTTCCCCTGCTGATATAGTTCCTCTTAATTAATTAGCCCCTTACAGACTAACAAATTTATTTCAGCATAAGTTTTCATGGGCAACAGCTCACTTCATCAGATGCATGGAATGGAACACACAGTAAGCAAATATTTATACATTCAGAGAAACATGAAAAGGTGGAAGTACCTATACCAACTCTAAGGTGCCACAAGTAATCCTGTTCTTTTAACAGAATTACTATATCTTCTCATTTTAGTTTTGTACGTATGACTCACTAGAAATGCTTTCAAACCGCACAGTCTTGCGAGGGGCCTTTCTGAACAATTTCATTTTCTTATTTTTAGAGAGACCGAGAATTTCTGAAGTCTGTGTTTTTCCTGGTGTACCACGACTGTGTCTTCCCTCTTCTCCAGTCCACTTTCCTCCCGGAGTACAAGTGGGCAGAAGAAGAGTCTGAAGCCTCGCGCTGGAAAGTGATTGCTGACTTCCTGAAGCGGAACCAAGAAAAAGACGGTGCACTCTACTCTCTGCTCTCCTCAGAAATTGTTCACAAAGCTTTCGATATTTCAGAGATCACATACGACTTCTTAGGACAAGCAAGGAAGAGCAGTGCCTCAGTTTGAGTGGACTTTAAGGCACGTACACTGTCGCGTGTACAAGACTAAATTAAAAACATAACTAATCATCTGACCAAAATGAGAGAGGATTATATTACCACATGGGTTGTGTTTGTTTGTCCAAAGCATATTTTGCAAGCAAATTGTATTGTACATCACAATATCTGCACGTCATAAACTTTCTTTTTTACACAGCATATACTAATGGTTTATAACAAGTATTTCATCTCCTTATCTACATGATTTTACAAAAAAGCTTTGTTTTCATTTTTAAATGAGTACCGTTATCAATGAAATCCATTGCTCCTCTTGTTTTGTGTAGCTGAGTGTTATGAAGCAAAAGTAACCCATTATCCTCCTTCAAAAGCCCTCCTTAAAACTCTCCTTTGCCATGATGCTTACAAAAACCAGCTAGGCTGCTGGTGTGCTGAGACCACAACCTGTCATGCTGAGACCAGTATTGCCTCATTGTTTCCTTGTACTCCCGTATGGGTTTGTCTGTATCCATCTGTTGTCTCTTGACTTATATTTAGATGGTCCCTGCCTCAAAGAGCTGACAATTATTTTGTTCTATGCCTAGCAACTTGGGGTCTTGGTGTATGACTAGGGCTCCTGGGCACTGCAATAATACAAATAACAAGAACATAAGGGCCATACTGGGTTTGACCAATGGTCCATCTAGCCCAGTACCCTGTCTTCTGATAGTGGCCAATGCCAGGTGCCCCAGAGGGAATGAACAGAACAGGCCATCATCAAGTGATCCATTTGCTGTTGCCCATTCCCAGCTTCTGGCAAACAGAAGCTAGGGACACTTCAGAGCATGGTTTTGCATCCCTCTCCATCCTGGCTAATAGCCATTGATGGACCTATCCTCTGTGAATTTATCTAGTTCTTTTTTGACCCCTGTTATGGTCTTGGCCTTCACAACATCCTCTGGCAAAGAGTTCCACAGGTTGACTGTACACTGTGTGAAGAAATACTTCCTTTTGTTTGTTTTTAAACCTGCTGCCTATTAATTTCATTTGGTGACCCCTAGTTCTTGTGTTATGAGAAGGAGTAGATAACACTTCCTTATTTACTTTTTCCACACCAGTCATGATTTTATAGACCTCAATCATATCCCCTCTTAGTCGTCCCAGTCTTATTAATCTCTCCTTATATAGAAGCTGTTCCATACCCCTAATCACTTTTATTGCTTTTTTCTGAACCTTTTACAGTTCCAATAGATCTTTTTTGAGATGGGGCGACCAGATCTGCACGCAGTATCCAAGATGTGGGCATACGATGGATTTATATAGAGGCAATATGATATTTTCTGCCTTATTATCTTTCCTTTTCCTAATGAGTCCCAACATTCTGTTCGCTTTTTTGACTGCCGCTTCACATTGAGTGGGTGTTTTCAGAGAACTATCCACAATGACTCCAAGATCTCTTTCTTAAGCGGTAACAGCTAATTTAGACCCCATCATTTTGTATGTATAGTTGAGATTATGTTTTCCAATGTGCATTACTTTGCATTTATTAACATTCTGTTTCATCTGCCATTTTGTTGCCCAGTCACTCAGTTTTGTGAGATCCGTTTGTAACTCTTCACAGGCAGCTTTGTACTAAACTATCTTGAGTAATTTTGTATCTGCAAATTTTGCCACCTCACTGTTTATCCCTTTTTCCCGATCAGTTATGAATATGTTGAACAGCACTGGTCCCACTATAGACCCCTGGGGAACACCACTATTTACCTTTCGGTTCTGAAAACTGACCATTTATTCCTACCTTTTGTTTCCTATCTTTTAACTAGTTACTGATCCATGAAAGGACCTTCCCTCTTATCCCATAACAAATAATACTAATGAAGCATTGACCCTGGGGGATTGGTCCTGCTTTGAGCAGGGGGTCGGACTAGATGACCTCCTAAAGTCCCTTCCAACCCTGAGATTCTATGATTCTATGACCATAAAGCTGAACCAACTATTTAGATGTAATAATATTTTCTATAGTTCATTTAGAATGGCTGTGTTCACTTTTCAGTTTTAATATGGGCGTTTACTTAATGAGAAAAACACAGGAATCTAGGCACAATGCCCAAGTGGCCAGGTAAATTAGTACGCAAAGAAAACAGCAATAAGATACTTTTTTTAGGGAACTAGTTTAGCGAGGTCAATCAGGCTGAGAAATAAGTGTTCATCATGCATTCCCAGGTAATGAACAGCAGGATACGACTGTACTTTAGAACACCCAGAAAAGGTATGTTGGTTTTGTTGCTAAGCAAGGGCTCAACAGGATAAATAAAACCTCTGTAGTCTTACAACATTAAACACATACTTGTATTTTGGGGTTTGGTGTCAAGTTATCACTGATTGACTTCTATTGTAACCACTGCCATTAAAAACTTTTAATCTTCTATTAAACTCCTGGAAGAAGGAGAAAAAGCCCAGACTTGCATTAGAACCTTTAAAAGTTGAATACACACTTTTTCTCCTATTTCTTTTCCCTCTAGCTGGATAGAGCCTTTTACTGGAAAAGTTCCTTGCTTGACTGTCTGTTGGGAAAAGGTCTAACACCCTCTAACAAACACATTTGTTATTGGTATTGTCTTGGGTTGTTCTGAGTCTAGTCCTGCATTTGGTCATCAGGGGCTGATGTAGTACGTGGCACCAGGCAGTCTCTCTGCTCTCCCTCCTGGCACAAGGCCTGTCTGGAGTGCCCAGGAAACAGGTGAGGGCAGCGGGCAGTGCAGGGAGCCTGGGGGCAGGGCCTGAATGCAGTTTGGAGGAGATTGGAAAGGGGGCACGTAATGGGGCAGGCTGCCCCTGGCACTCCACAACATTCCCCCCCCAACAAAACTATTTTTCAAAATACAGAAACAGGAGCCCTAGCCCGTCCATGGCTCTGCCCCCTGCCCCTCCTCTTCTCCCTGAGGCCAGGCTGGAAGCCAGAGCGGCTCAGCAAGACTTTCCCCGCAATTGCATCTCTGAGCTGCTGTGGGCCAGGCTGGGCATCAGAACTGATTGCAGGGAGCCTCTCTCTCCTGTTCTCAGTGCTCCCCCTGCTGGGCAGAGGAGGGAAGCTGCCTGTTTAGACTGCAGAGGGGACAAGAACCAGTCCCGGGAGAGGAGTGGCGGAGTAGATGGGAATAAGGGGACTGGGGTAGGAGGACACTGGGACTGGAGGCTGGCAGGGGAGTGGAAGATGGAAACTAGGGCTGGGATTTGGGTAGGGGGAGACTGGGACTGAGAAATTGGGGATGGACTAGGAGCCAGTGGAGGGGAGACTGAGATCAGATGAGGAGTCAGGGGGGAGATTGGGATTGGCTGGGCAAGGAGACAGGGACTGGGAACTAGTTGGAGGGGAGACAGATCTGATGAGGAGCTGGCCTGGGGAGGGGAGAACGGGGGCTGGCTGGGCAAAGAGATTGGGATTGAGAGCCGGGGGGGATGGGAAACATGGACCAGGGAGCTTGAGTAGAAGCCAAGAGGGGGCGGGAATGGTGAGAAGATTGGATGAGGAGACAAAAGGGGGGGTGGGAATTGGCACTGGCTGGGCAAGGAAAGTGAGACCGGGAATGGGGGAGACTGGGACGGTATTTCCAGAGAGGTGGGACTAGTGTTTGCTAGGCAAGGACACTGAGGCTGGGATGAGTAGCCTGAGAATGGACACTGAGACTAGCTAGGTGAAGAATTGCATTGGAATCAGGGGTGGGGCAGAGACAGGCTGGAGAAGATGGGCAGGAGTTTGAAAGTTGCACAGACACTCTTAACTCTGGCATTTCCTAACTTTTAAGTCCTTGATGTTGCAACCTCAATAATGTTCTTTTAATGTAGGTTTTTGTGTCTCTCTTACATACGGGGTAAGCCCTGTGCAGGGTAGGTCTGCATTGCAAATCAAGGTGTGATGGTGTGATTGTAACACACAAGTAGGCATACCTGTGCCAGTTTTAATCCTCCTAGCGTGGGTAACAAGAGCAGTAAAGACATGGTGGTGTGGACCCTGGCATGGGCCAGCAACCTATGTACCCAGGGTCCCTGGCAGGCTTATCCTGGGGCAGCTAGCCTGGGCTGATATCCATCCTCATTATCACTGCTACCTGCACCAGCCACATTAAAACTGGCGTGGCTATGTCCATCCATGCTGCAGGCAGACCTTAATTTGTGGTGCAGATGTACTGTAACGTGCAAGGGAGGGGGCAGTGCTGTGGGGGAGTTAACAGGTTGGAAACACCAAAGGGTGAGAACTGTTATTTATGGTAGTCCGAGGGGCAAGACCTGGGTGAAATAATCTCTCAATGGGAGGAGCGGAAGCCCCAGAACTTGGGACTTTTGAGAGTTAGCCGCTAACACACTGTAGGGAACATTTCTGCCCTGGCAGGGTGATGGATTGGGTTTCTTAATACATCTCCCGCTCTAATTTTTGTTATTCTTTTCTAAGAGTCAGCAGAACTTTGGAGAAGATGTAGACATTGATTACACACTGCCGTGGCATTGTCGGTTTCCAAGTGAACTCCTGGGGCCCTGGTGCGTACTTATATGTGTGTAAGTACATGCTGTTATGGAGTCCCAGGGTCTGGTCTATGGCCTTTGGCACCTGGGATTCCTGTCTCCGCGGCTCCCTGCAACAAATCCAGCCAAGTGGAAGTCCTGTGCCCCTTCGGGGTTCAGTTCTCTCAGTGAGTATTCAGCAACACAGGCAGCCTTTACAAAACAAGGTCACCATTTATTAGTCACCTGGCTACAGAATCTGAAAGCCCTTTGGGTTAGCACAGAGAGGCAGACGTTAGGCCTTAGTCCATCCTGGTCAAACCGGTGCCATGAGGTGATAGTCTCCCTCTCTGGCTCCTTCTCTCGTCCCTTTTGTCCACCCAAGTGATTGCTCCTGAGTCCCTCCAAAGGGCAGTCCTTGTCCCCATCACCTAGCGCTTTCCCCATTGGTTCTCCAGCTCAGGGCACATGTCCCATCTGCTGAGTTTTCCTGCTGTTCAGTGTAGATTGTTTAGTCATTGTTCAGTGTCTCTTTGTCTTGCTGGATCCTCTGTTGATCTGGGTAGGTTTCAGCATGTTCTTTAATGGCCCAGACAGCTAGGTGACACACACCCATTGTGGCTTGTATTTTGCCCTGACAGCAGAGTTAATCCTCCCATTCCCTACCAGGTAGCTGTGCAAGCTGTAGGAAGAAACTGAGGCACATATCAGAATCATAAAAACGTTACAAATCTTTCCCACTTTGTCACTCATGCTCTTATTCGCTTTCCAAGGAATGTACTTGCCTCACCTGAGCCCTTTGTAAGATGTTTAATTAGCCAAAGAGTAGCTGAGGATTCTTTCGGCTGCAAGGAGTGGAATGACCTGCCAGGCTGGAACTGGTTTTACTGATTACATCCAGATGGGCGTGTCAGTGGATAGTACTTTAAGCTGTGCATGCCGATGGTGTTGCAAAGATAACCAAGGATAGCGGCGCTGACCCTCTACCTGTCTAAGCAGAGAAGAGATGGCATCAAAAGATCTCCCTCCACCTGTTACTCACACAGAACCTGACATACCATCTGGAGCAAAAATACTTAGAACGGTGCCATATGCATTTATCCTACCAGAGCTAGTAAGTATACTGAAAGTTTTTGTTTGTTTGATTGGTTGATTGAAATGGCCTTTAGTTTTTGCCATAGCAATCAAATTGGTGTGTGTGGTGCGGGGGAAGGGTATCCAGAACTAGCACGAAAAGCAACCATGGTAAGAAGAAAACTATGTGGGGGGGAAAGTTTACTTCTGCAGCTACTTACATTAAAAATCATAAGGTCTGTCTCAGGGCGTGAGTCAACCAAAATAATGTAAAGCACTGAAAACAGCTTGTCATCCTTGCATGGTGTAGAAGTTGTTTTATCTTTTTATTAAGTCAGATCTTGGAAGTTAAAGAAGTGTCTGTCATTTTCTTCTTCGGGGCTGTATTCTTCTGTCTTTCTGGAAGTTTTCTGCGGGAGCAAAGGTTATAGTCGGCTTTTGTCATATGCAAGCGATGGCAGATTTTCTTAATGTTCCTGAGTCCAGAGTCCTGGGCATGCATTCCAGAGTGTCTAGTCAGATTATGGCAATTGATGTACTTTGATATATAATACAGCCATTAAGGTCTGTTCATATCGATGTAATGACTAACATAAAGCCTGCACCACCTACCCAAACAATTATTTGGCGTATTTGTTAGTTGCAGCTTCATATTCAGACAGCCACGGGAAAAGATAAGCTGACATTTCCATTAGAAACTTCAGCATTTTATGTCTTTTACATGCTCTTTGATCAGTGTTGTGTTCATGGTACCACAGTCAGCACAAAGCCGATGATCAGTGATACTCAGCTCCTGAACCACTGAGGTCTAAATTAGCGATCAACATAACCCAAAAGAGCCACAGCAGTGTGAATTCATTTGCATTAGTGCTGTATATTCCTATTTAAACATGATGACAGGGAAAATGTATATAATGATGCTCACAGCGAAATGACTGACCAAGTATTATTATTTTATCAACTACAATTGGTCATTAACCAATCAGGATGCTTTTACTATGTTAATGACTTAGTAAAACACTGATTTAATTATTAAGCAGTCTATCATGTGCTGCAAAGAGCTGCAGGAGACTCGTTAAAGAGCCACTTTCAGCTCGCGAACCTCAGTCTAAGCATCGCGGAGGTAAATCATGACATGCCTTGCATTGTAGCACGTGTTGTCTTTCATTTTAAATACTTTTTTGCTGCTCAGTCTCAACAGAGGCAGTGTTGTGCTTCTTTAGTATGAACTAGTGACTTGGGACATCTTTACAATTATTTTAAATGACCTGAATTGCCCAGAATTTGCAAGCACTGTTGGAAGTGGGAGCGGCTATCTAAGATTTATCCCTTGATTGGATCCCCTTTCCTGAAGATGAGAAGAAAGGTATCTCTAGACGAAGAATGTTCTTCCGCCAGTGCTCTGTGCACACAATAGCTGTTGTCTCTAAAGGTCTTAAATGTCACATTATGTATTGTATACATATTTAGGAGGTATTCTCCTTCTGAGACACAGGAAGAGAGAAGCTAAAGTCCCAACCCTTCACACATTCTTACTGTGCCTTGGCACAACGTATAAGGCCTGATATTCCACTCATGAGGAAGTAGTAACTTTAGAGTCATAGTGTTTAAGGCCTCCAGCTCACCCTAGCTTGACCTCTTGTATCTCACAGGCCACCATCACCACCCAGCCCCTGCCCACTCATCCCAACAGCTGAAAGAGACCCAAGTATGACAGCTCACGGGACACTAGATGGTAAGACAAGCAGAGACCAGGAGGGACTCAGGTGCACCAGTTCAGGGCAGAGAAATGCTTAAGTGAGATGATCCTGGCAAGTGACCCACATTCCATGCTGCAAAGAAAGGGCAAAAACCTCCAAGGTCACTGCCAATCTGACCTGGAGAAAATTCCTTCCCGACCCCACGTATGATGATCACTTAGACACTGAGCATGTGAACAAGAACCAACCAGCAAAGCACCTGAGAGAGAGAATGCGCAGTGCCACCTCAGAGCCGTGGCCCTTCCCGTCTAGGGTCCCATCTCCAGCTGTGGCCAACTCTGATTCCTCAGAGGAAGGAGATTTAAAAAAAAAAATCCTCCCAGAATACACTAGGGGGGGGGGGGGGAAATCCCTTCCTGACCCCTGCCGGTGGCTGGATGAAACCTTGAAGCATGCACTTTTAGGAACGTAAGCCACAAACCAGAAGTGAGTGACCTTGGCTGAAGTCAATGAGTTCACGTCTCCTCTCTTAACAATTTTAAACTGATGTTGCTCCCGCTGACTTCAGTGGTGTTTCTCTCAGTTTATACTGGTGTGAGATCTGAACTGGGCCCAGTGGGGTTGACCTGGTGCGTGAATAATACCCAGTAACAGACCCATAATATTAGAGGTTATTGCACCTTATGTACGATAAAAGGAGCCTACATGGACACATCACAATGATTGCTTTTGAGCTGCTATAACATGGTCATTGTGCCACGTCAAAACTTCCTAATACAGTACGCTACTTCACACGTGTCAAGTATTATATGTGGGAATGTAGGTGGAGCTGGTATCAATGCTTACAGTTAAGGTTGCCCAACATTTTCCACTGTAAGACCCTGTTCAGTTGTTTATAACTTTTCCAAACCATTTGGGCTGAGTTTTTCCATGCTTGGTGTCTGCCTCAGGCTGATTTTTATGGGAAAGTTTTAGCGAATTCTGCCCTTCCCGAGAACGAGGTTAATAAAAAATACGTGGTTTTGCCCATGTTAAAAAAAAAATGTGTACAGCTCTAGCAGCTCCATGCTTTGAAGCAGGGACTTGAAACATAGCAGGGGGAACCACGCTGGTGTCTGGGATGTGCCTATTGCCATCCCTATGAGAATCTGCCAGAACTGGCCCAGATTATGAGCCCCTGCGAATTGCAGTTCATAAAGGCTCAGAAGAGGCTTGTTAGAGTTGGACGGCTAAATTCTCCAAAGCTTCTGTGGGCACTGAGCATAGGGTTGCCAATTTTGGTTGGACATATTCCTGGAGGTTTCATCACATGACATCATCTTTAATGAAAGATTAATTTTTAATTCCTGGAGACTCCAGGGCAATCCCGGAGGGTTGGAAACCCCAACTGAGCATGTTCCATTCCCCTCCCAGCTCGTGTGTGTGATGACTGGGCATGTGCCATCATCGGAATGTAGGAGCTGAGCAGGACTTTCCCTACAAATACTTCTGGCAGCCGTGGCCCCAGGCACTGGAACTGAGAGCAGGGAGACAGCCCTCCTGCTGGATACCAGGCTCCGGGGAAAAGGAGGACGAGGTGTCTAGCTGGGAGGGGAGCTAGGAAAGGAGTGATAGGAGCAGACGTGAGGGAACAGAACGGCAGTGGGAGCCGGGGTGGGAGTGGATATGAGCAGAAGGGGGGCTGGTGAGAGAGAGAGACAGGCTGGGGGCATTGGGGGATAGAAGCAGAGTGGGGACGGGTGGAAGCTCAGGGGAGAGGTGCAGGAGCAGAAGGGGATGAAGACGACAGGATTTTGGAGGGGCGGAGGGGCTAGGAGCTTGGAAGGACCGATGTAGAGATGGGGACAGGGGCTGAAGGGGTTTCTCAGCTGTGGGGCCCAACCTAAAATTGGGTCACCAGAATGTTTCCAGAGTCACGTGAGGGCTCCTGCAACGCTGGTCCTGTGGGGCAGGCTGGGCTCAGCCCCCCGCTCCAATCACTACAAGCTGGGGGATCATCATGATGACAGGGGGGCCAGCCGGGCCAAATCTGAGTGAGTGGGGCTGCGACCCCATGCACCAGAATGCAGTGTGTCACCCCCACGTTCAGGGCATGGGGCGAAACCCACGCAGTGCTGAGACCCTGGAGGGGGGAACTGAGCTCAGCCATCCCGTCGGGACCAGAATCACAGGAGCCACGGCTGCAGGGAGTGTGGGATGGACTCTGCAGCCCCTCCCTCCTGTCTCCTCAACCCCCCTGGGCCTTCACCCCCAGGGGCAGGACCCAACCCTCACACCCCCTGGCCTGTGTACTGGGTGGCAGCAGGCCAGTAGCATTTACAAATAGTTGCTGTGCCTTAAAAGGTTGGGAACCCCTGCAGCAAAGCACCCCCCCCCCTCCCATTATTCCTCAAGCTCGCTGTTCTCTCGCTGTCCAGGGTCGCTCAGGGAACACTGGCATTGCCTAGCTGTCGAGTGCTTGGCTTTGCGACCTTCACGTTCTTGTGACATAGCCCTGGGCGGCTGGGTCTGTAATGTTACACTGCAGGGCCGGGGGAGTTATTTAGTTGCTGCGACAAAAACCACCGAGAAAGGAAAATACAGACATCAGTGAGGGGAAAGTGGTTGATTCATGGTGGGACGTGCTGGCAGACATAGCAGTCTGGGCACTGCTCTGCCTTAAGACAGCTTGTTGTGCCTAGATAGTGCAGGGATCTCTCGATAACATGGGCTGTTACAGGCCTAGTCCGGTTTTCAGGCTAGGGTGCCTAGTGTTCGGTACCCAAGGGTCTGTCTACACTACAGCTGGGCGCAAACCTCCCAGCCCAGGTCAACAGATGTGCACTAACACCGTTCAATCTAGCGTGCTAAAAACAGCTGTGTCTGCACCTTTTGGCCTGGGTGGTGGCTTGGGCTAGCCACCCACACTCAGAGTCAGTGGGTGAGGCAGGCACGGACCGCCCACCTGTGCGGCAACAGCCACACTGCTATTTTTAGCATGCTCGATCAAGTGACGCTAGCGCCAGTCTGTCTAGCCAATGTAGATGTATCCTAAGGGCCTGAGCCAACTCCTATTGGCGTCTTGCCATGGGCACCAGCATGTGAGAGCTACCCTGCCCGCCCGTGTCTCGTGGCGGGACTCTGCCGCACTGACAGTAAAAGCCTTTTAGTGCGTGTCCCCCTGCATGTGAGTGTCCGGGCTGGGTGAACCCGGGTGGGAGGTGCCCAGGTGGTGCTAACAGCTGGAGCGGTGACGGCCCCTGCCTTTAGGGGGCTTGGTGCAGTTACCAGCACTACCAAATACCATGGTAGCCAAGCGCTCACAGCGGCGGGGCTGGTGACAATGCAGTGCAAACTCTAAGGAAGGGGATCGGTGGTTAGGGAAGAATTGCTCTTTTCCTCCTACTCCGGTTCCTGCTGGCAGATTGCAAAAGGCTGGTAATCCCCTGTTGCATGCCTCTGGGACCTTTTATCTGAAGATCTCCAAGCACCTTACGCACAAGTCATTGAGCCCGGAGGTAAAGTTGTGGTTAGATCTGTTTCAGAGCAGCACTGCTGTCGCTGAGGGACAGGTGTGTTACCCAAGGGCAGACCTGAGAATAGAATCCAGGGCCTTGATTCTGACCTGCTGCCAGCTGGGGTTTGGAGGGCAGGCTTGGTTCCCTTTTGGGGCCAGTCAGGGATCCCTTTGGGTTACAACTCTATGGTGGCCTTAAAGGGCCATCCCACACAGCCTGTACTCTGCCCTGAGCCACGGGCCAGCATTCCCAGGTACGGCAAGAGGGTGGTCTTTAAGGGACACGTCCTTCTAGGCTTTATGGGGTGTATCCATTTATCGTCATTCTGTAAATTGGGCAATGATACTGCCAGATTTTATAATTTTTGCACAACGTCCCTTGACCTGTGCTAGGGGTCACGACCCACAGTGTGAAACCCTGCACATCAGCCAGACTCTCTTCTCTGTGACGTGCTTTCCCTTCCACGAGGGTAGGGCACATCTTTAGCACTACAGTTCAGAGCAGGCGGCTGTAGTCACAGATCGGCTAATCGTAGCAAACTCACTGACTGCAGGATTTATTGGTATGAAATCCTGGACTGCCTGCCTGCAAGCCTCCTTCAAGTCTGTATATGCATGAGAACGTTCCTTCCTTATGCACACCTCCCGGAAACGCCTTCCTTCACTGGAGGGTAATGATACAACAGGAAAGCAGTGGCGACAAAAACCCGACTCGTTTTTGAAGGCGCCACGTGTGGGTTGAGAAACACATGCTTTTATGAAGACCTGGCACCAATAATAATCTTACCCTGCACTTCTAGAGCATCTTCGAGCCCCGCACGTCTGAAGCATTTGTAATATGCCAGGGAGGCAGGGAAGTGCAGTTAACCCCATTGTACTGAGGCACAGAGAGATTAGGTGATGTGTCCAAGGTCACACAGATAGACTATGTCTGTGGCAGGGCTGAGAACTGAACCCACATTTGATGCTCAGCCCTGTGCTTCTACCCACTAGAAATCCACCTTTGATGTATCCCTAGTAGTTGTTTACAAGGGCGAGTGGGCCCTGGCTTATACCTTCTATTTCTAAGCAAACAGATGAGCTGCTGAGGCAGAGAAAGTGTGTGCGTGAGCCGGGGGGTTTCTTTCTGCATGAAAACAAGGAAGGCTACAGAGGTGTGCAGCGCCAGCATGCTTCCGTTCTGGGGAAGAAGGCGGAAGGACTCTGCTAGCGGCTGGAGTTGCTGAGAGAAAGCAGGGGGGTTGGATAAAGCATGTAGGGGAGCACTGAAAAGAAGAGCGGGGACAGGTTGAGACCATGTAGTATCTCTGTGTGTGTTTCACCTCGCACGACCCCTTGGCAACTGTGCCCCTTTTTGTACACTCAGAATCCCAGCGGGGGAACCGTGGGAGCTGCAGGTGTTCACACTTCTGAAAATAAGGCTGGGATATGAGACGCTGTAGGGCAAATAAATGGGGGAATCTCTAGGGCTCTGCCGTGGATATGGACAGCCCACAACCCCTGGGAAAAACAGAACATCTCTTTTCTAAGGAGAAGATTGGCTAGTTTAAACTCTCAGGGTCTAGGCTGACAGCTGTGAACGGGGGGTCTGAAAGGTCCTCTCTCCGCTGGCTTTGCAGTACAATCTTTGGAAAGTTTTTCTAAAGATTATCTGTATCTGTCTGTCAGCAGTGCTGACAGCTTCCCTGTAACTCTGCAGGTGCAAATCCTCTCCAAACCACACTGCCAGAATGGCTGAAACGTTGCCTGCCCAAGATCCAAATATGCAGAAGCTGTATGTTGGGACAGCACTGGAAAGGAAGGAAATCAAAGTCAGATCCCAGAAACATGATGCCTCTAACATTTCCCTCCCACATCAGCCTTGTCCTAATGAAAGTCTCAAATGATCAGGGTTCCTTTGAGATCAATATAAGGCTTTTGATGCCATAGATCTACAGTTTCAGTGAGCTACTGGATTTCTGAATTTAATATTTTTTAAAGGTGAAATGGATTTCTTTCTCTTCCTGAAAATCCTGTCTGATTACTCAGGGCTCTTCTTCCATTTCTAGCAACAAAGCCAGAAGCAACCTGAAGAGAGGCACTGACCCGCCCCCATGAGCAAACTGAAACTAATGTAACGGTGGTGGAGGGGTGGTGGTGAAAAGTTCAGTGTCAGATTTTTCTTGGCACTGCTTTTATAGCTCAGGGCGGGTCTGGGAACACCTTTGAGAAGTATGTATTGCGTTTCCATCATTGATCTGAGTGGCTTTGCTAGAAGCAAACATTCAAAGAGCGAGAGAGATGGCAATGTTCTGGTTTACATTATCCCGCCAACACTGCCTGGAGCATTACCTGTGAAATGCTTGTATTACAAGACAAAGGGTGGAATCCTGGCTCTGTTGAAATCAATGGCAAACCCCCCCACGGACTTCAGCAGGGCCAGGTGTCACCTCCTGGGTGAATAATCTGGGCCCTGATCCTGATGTCACTGCCTTGTGTAAATCAGGAGTAGCTATTGAAGTTGAATCACATCAAATTCTAACTACGCTTTCTTGTCCAAAAACCTCATCTGTGACCTTCCATGTATTCTTCTCTCACTGTGACCTATTTCATCCTTGTTGGTTGACTTCAGAGTCACATCTGACACATGCCCTGCTTCATCCTTGCCTTCCTGCTTCAACGGGTTCTGCTGATTTTGCAGGTCATAGTTCACCTTATTTCTATTGGTCTTTTACTTGTAGCAGAACATTTCCAAAAATCAGGTCTGTTCTTCATTGTCTTTAAACACAGGCTGGGATAAGGGGAGTAGAAGCAGCAGGTGACCAGAGAGCTATGGCGAACACGGGACAGCGGAACTGGGTGCACACTGTGGTAACCAGTCCTAGTGGTACTACCTGGGAAGACCCACGATCTGTTTCACACCTGGCCATTTTCTTCTGTTTTCCCAAAAGAATGATGACTTGGGAAGCACCCAGGCAGACACACCCTCGTTAAGCGCATGCAGTACGATTAGAACTATGCCGATGCTCACCTGTTTTTCGGTTTGATCAGAAATTGAAGATTCACACCAAGTCCACTGGAAGGTTTGCTAGGGTTTTGTGAGCATTTCGAGTGAACCTAAGCCAGCTCAGGGGGTTCCTTTCAATGTGATCCCACCATGGTGAATGGAGTTTTGACTTGGGTTTCACTTTGATGTTTTGATCCCTCCCTAAAGTAGAACCATTGTGGACTGAAACCAAAGAAATTCTCCGTTGAGCTTCTGTGAAGTGTAGCTGTGAGTTTCACAAAGCTATAAGACTCTCCAATCCAAAGCCCAATGAAGTCAATGGGAATCTTTCCATTGACCACAGTGAGCCTTGGATCCGTGTCTCATTGGTTAGGCATCCGATAAGGAGATCTAGATCTTTCACACCTCTTTGATGCTGATGTAACTCTCCTGGCTCCAGTGCAGCTACTCCTAAATGTTCTATGTAATTGTGAGCTTGTTAGAGACTGTATTCCTGGTGATTTGGGTAAGTCAAAGGAGGCTTCCTGACGGAAGTAAAGACAATGGGGGTCACTAATGCTGAAACAATGCAGGTAACAAGTCTTTTGATGTATTTTGCTGTCTCTGTGGCTTTTTTAGCAGCAGTATAACACAGCTCAATACCTCCCCAGCCCCTGTAATGAAATATTACAGACGACACCACCAAACACAATGTCACAAGAACATGACGGTCACAAAGCCAAGCACTCAAAACGTAGGCAATGCCCGCATTCCATGTGCGACCCAGGACAGCTTGGGAACAATGAGCTTGAGGAATAATGGAGGGGAGTGTGGTTCACTGCAGAGGTTCTCAACTCCCGGGAAGAGGTCCACAGATTGACATGACCCAGTTCAAAGGCCTCAGCAAACACAGGACTTGAAACTACACAAAAATAATAGCCCTGATCTAGGTGGAGAGAGTCCATCCAAGAATGGACAGGCATGAGCCTGTGACCAAAAGAAACAGCCACTGCAGGGGATTTGGAGTATATTAGACCTACGAGGGTCTCCATGTGGAAGATGGGTGACACCTGGTAAGCCTGGGTCGATGGCAGATTATTTCTTTTTTTACATTTAATTTTATCCTTACCATAATAGAATGTCCATTCTGCAGCCTGTACAAGGGAAGGCCAACACATATGCCTGGTAACCACCTCCCAGTTTGATGATGTTCTTGAGGCTTTATCCCAGTGTGCCTAGATTCAGACTTTTTCCCTCCTTTTCCATCTGAAAGTTCCAGAATAATGAAGGTCTAGGATCTCTTGGCATCCGGAGGTCATAAATCAACCCTTAGACTCATTAATGTAGCCATCAGAGGTCTATAGACCAAGTCTTACTCCATTCAGTTGGGCATTCCTAAACGTTGAATACAAATAAACAAAGTGTGAAGTGATGGATTTGCTCACCACTGAAAAATGAAAAGCGTCTGGCTTGAGGCTGTTGAGTTGGGTGCAGCAATGGGTGGGGTGGGGTGGAGATCCGAGTGGGAGGGCGCAGGGAAAGTGGGTGTGGAAGAAGGAGAGGGGACAGGAGGGAGAGTGTGCTAGGGAAGCAGTAAGATATGACGGGCGCAGCATTTCTGAGCAGTTAGTCAGTGCCTCGGGGTGGATTGTGCAGCACAAAGATGAAGGTCAAGTGGTTTCAGCTGCTTGAAAAGTGCAATTATCCCCTCTAAATTGCCTGTCACGGCTAATAAATAAATAAATGGTCCCACCTAGGCTGCCTGTGCATAGCAGAGTGTGACGCCCTAGCTGGCCAGGTTTAGAACAATGTTAGAGCTATTTCACAACGGCAGCGTTCGTCTCCTCCCCAGAGAGAATGCTGGAAGCCTGTTCTCTCTCCACAATGGGCGCCGAGCACAGGAATCAAAGACCGCGTCCCGAGAGAGGCACTCATGAGCACTGCATCCTCCTCACGTCCGGCTCTCAGTGGGAGCCTTTCCATTAACTCCCATGGGCGCTGGATGGGCCCCTGACATTTGTGGCTTTCAATTGTAGTGACAGGGCTGGAAGTCAGGAGCACGGAGGGCTTTGAAAGGGACGCTGAATACCCTGCAGCATGGGCGGCCTGTGACTCCTCCATCTGGGGAGGTTGCACGTGCCCAGACCGTGGCCCCGCTCCTAGGCCTGCCCCTGCTCCAGCCCCGCTCGTCTCCCGCCACTCACGCCCCCTCCCCCAGACTCCCCTGCCAGCCGCTCACCCCTCGCTCGCGCGCCTCTTCACCCCCTCCCGCGAGGCTCCCATGCAGGCAGAGCAGGGACGGGAAGAGGACGAGTGGGAGCAGGGCCTCGGGGCAGAGTGCAGGTGGGGCCAGGGCCGGGGCACCCACCCTTTCCGCAGCAGTGTGCTCCAAAGGCAGCAAGCCAGCTGTTTGGGGAGGCCTAGCCGCCCCTGGCCTCTTATTCCCACGGCCTATGCTCTACGGGTAGAAGAAATGACAGCTGCCTGAGGGGGTGAACTGGAGCCCTGTGGGTGTGAATAATGTTTCCTACACAATGTTGTCTGTTGTTGATTCTTCTTGTGGCACTGTGGGGGGAAGGGTGCGTGGAGTGGGGCTCCATCATCCCAGCCGCCTTTCACAAAGAGCAACGCCATAATCCACCCCCGCTTGGCAAAAGAATGATGTGCTCTCAGAAGCGCAGGCCCTCAAGGCCACGTAGGTAGGACAGTGACTGTTAGGGGGGATAGCATTACCGGCATGCTACAGCGTCCCATTGCACAGTCGGGTGAGGATAAGGGCTATGAAGGGGCAAACTCATGACCGTAGGGAACAGACCTGTGTGAAAATGCAGAACGTTTTTGCCCATTTTCATGGACCTCCCCCTTTCCTCCCCACCTCCAAATTGGCATTTGCAAGAAATTTCACAAGACTTCGGTTTGCAGAGCCTTCTTTCGCAGCGAAAACGATTTCGCTTGAAAAGGGCCTGGTTTAGCATAATAGGTCACATGACTGGGAACAACACCGGATCCCCCTCACATGCAAATGTCATTGCCACGTCTCTAAACCATATTCTAGTCTTTGCTATGCTGTACAGCTTCTTGGACCGCCGTCCTCATCACTGTGAGCTCCTTGGAGCACAGACCGTCTCCTTGTTCTGTGTTTGGCCAGCACCTAGCACAACAGGGGTCTGGTCCATGACTAGGTCCAATAACCGCTATTGTAATACCAATAATAAATCACAATAATGGAGTAGATAAGCACTATCCAGTCAGGCATTAAGTACTGTGACTAATGTACTCTGAACTTTGGAGGTAGAGGCCAACCAGATCTAGCTTTCAAGAAACAAGGCATGCTGGTCATGTTTTTAAAGGATGAATATCTAACAACAGGCTTCTAAATCCATATTGAGCCACCTAAAAAAAATGACCCGCTCTTCCAGCGTACATAGCGCCCAGCAGCAACCTTTGAAATCACTGACAAAACTGCTACGGACTTCAATGGGAGCAAGACCCAGCCTTGGATGTGATTGTAGGCCGGCAGTACATTGTGTTTATCTCCGTTCCTCTATTGCCCCTTCACTGAATCAGAGAGAGGTCTGCAAATCTCAGGATCTAACTTTGTATAGTGGGAGAGTGGAGTTACCATTTGTACTTTGGTGTGAATTTCATCCGCGTTTCTACATGGCATTTGCTCCCTTTCCCCTTAATAAAATTCCTCTCCACAGTCGCTTACCGGGATACACTGGCTGCATGTCAGCCAGGAAAAGTAGCATAGGAAGGAACCTTTGCAAGTTTTTCTCTGCAGTCTATGCCAGTGCCTGGTATTTTCCTCTTCTTGCTCAGCAGACATTATAGGTCCCCTACTGGTTTTCACGTGAGAAATTCCTTGCATTCATATTGTGAGTTTGGCAAGGATATTTCAGAAACCTGACAGGCTGGATTTGGATCACAGAGTAACATACACCAGTGATGAATTGCAGAGGACCCAGCTGGGGTAAAGATCCAAAAGAAACTAGAGCTTATCCAAATCTCTTGACTCTGCCACATTATGCTGGAAACCTGGTGGAGAACTGCTTGCTTGTGGGATTGCTGATACTTCTGGTCAGAATGTTCTTGTGCCTTTTCCTTGGTATTTCAGCCCATCCACATTTGATCCTGGCTAGAAGCAAAAAAAGACATGAAAATGGCAAGTCATCATTTTAAAGTTAACCAAACAAGATTTGGATGTTGAAAAAGGATCATGTCTGCTTTTTCATAGAGTCATAGCTTTTTAAGGCCAGAAGGGGCCAATGTGACCATCTACTCTGATCCCTGCGTATTGTATGTCAGAGAATCTCACCCAGTGATTCCTGCATTTTAGAGAATTATTCTGCACTGCTATATAAGTGAACACTATTGAGTCCAATAACTTGTAGCTGAATTAGAATGTATCTTTTAGGAAGACATCCCATAAGAACATAAGAACGGCCATTCTGGATCAGACCAAAGGTCCATCTAGCCCAGTATCCTGTCTTCCGACAGTGGCCAATGCCAGGTGCCCCAGAGGGAATGAACAGAACAGGTAATCAAGTGATCCATCCCCTGTTGCCCATTCCCAGCTTCTGGCAAACAGACAGGATGGGCAGGGATTGTGTCCCTAGCCTCTAATAGCCATTGATGGATCTATCCTCCATGAATTTATCTAGCTCTTTTTTGAACCCTGTTATCGTCTTGGCCTTCACAACATCCTCTGGCAAAGAGTTCCACAGACTGACTGTGCGTTGTGTGAAAAAAAAAATCTCAGTTTGAGTTTTAGTTGGAGAGTTGGGTCAACTCTTACTGGGCTTAATGCGATCAGAAACAAAGAACGTAGTCCATACTCACGGGGTGCGGCTTTATCATGGCTCCTCTGCGTGGGGCCATTCCAATACTCCTCTCTCACCGGCTATACGCTTTTTGGAGCCGGGACTATAATTTACCAGCTGTCTCTACAGTACCCAACACAATGGGGCCTAGACACCAGTGAGGCTCTAGTCACTGCTGTCATACAATCAATAATGCGTGCAGAGCTGGTGGGCCTGGTGTATTGTCTCTTAATATTGAGACAGCCAAACTAGCAACGATGAGCAATGCAATGTATGAACAAGAGCAAAATTGACTCTCTCAATGGAGTTCATTGGGTTTCTTGTTTGTTTTTGGCAGATATTTGGATGCTGGGTCTGGATCCTCGTAGCTGCCACCACAGTGTATTTCCCGATGCTGCAGGGATGGGTTATGTACGTCTCACTGAGTTCATTTTTCTTCTCCCTGATGTTCCTGTTGTGTTACCTGTTTGGATTTCACAGAAACAGTGACACGTGGAAAGTAGTGGTAAGAACACACTCCCTTATTCCGGTGGTGGCTCTTCTCATTCCTGTGACTGCCTTTTAGCTCTAGGTCTCACCTCTCAAGCAGAAAGTTGACTTCAGAACTGACTTTCCATGTATTCTGCACTTTCTGATCTTTTCACACAAAGGGTCTGGCAGATGGAATCGCCCCAGGTCATTCTGCAATGTTCTTACTGCTTCTGACATTTCTTCTAACGTTGCATGTGAAACTGATGCAGTTCAAGTAGACCATAGAAAATAAGGTAGATGCAAGGCCACCCGAACCCTCTGCTGTTTGGTTCAAACCTGTTGGTACTTCCTTTGTAGCTACAAAACCAGTTGGTTAATAATGGGGTCCAAGCTGCCCCGGTGTACTTAAGGCTACAAAAGAGTTTTCATTATAATCCATTTTCGCATGCTCATAAGCTTATCATTTGGGCTGAAATGGGGTGATTTTTTTCGAGTTGGAAGAAAATCTCTTTAGTCAATTTTAAGTTATGGGAGAGAGAAAGGAGAAGAGAAGATAATACAAAAGCTCTAGCCGTGTCCTTCTGAGCAAGGCTAGAGCAAAAGCAGCTGAAGACAGCGGTGTGACAAGACGGGGACTCTGAGGTGCTACTCTGGTGATAATAGAGCCCCTGCTATTGATGTTGTTCTATGATTTCAGAGCCTTTGTGACGTTGGTCGCGTTTGTCTGCAAATTCTAAGCTGCTGCTTAAAAGGAAGTTTCATTCTCCCGCTGTTGCAAAAATGAGCCATCCCAATGTAACGTGATGGGCAACTGCTCTGTTAAGCCAGTCTTGCAAAAAACTCCCTCTGTGCCCAAACAAGAGCAGCAGAAACGGTAGGAACTCGCAATGCCCCATCTATTCTGCTTACCTCAAGTTGGACATGCAGAATCTATACTTACAGCAGCAACCCTTCAGCTACATTGAACAGACGCAGCACTTTCCATTCTTGTTTCCTGCTAGATCACACGTTGCCTTTTAAACACTAAACTCAAGGGGAACGTTGGTGTTGTGATTAAGGCGCAAGATCAGGAGATCTTGGTTCAATTCCTGGCTCTGCTATGGTGCATGTCTCTCTGCTCCCCATCTGTCAATTGGTTTAACAATACTTCCCTGCCTTACAGGGATGTTATGAGGGTAATTTCATTGTCTGAGAGTATGTAGAGATGATGCAGGGAACACAAGCAGATGTATAGTAAATATATACAATAAAATATACAGCTGAGTTAATGATGCTGTTGAACCTTAACTTGGACCTTTCCTATCTTTCTGTGATTATTAACTGTGCAAACTTAAGGTGCCATTAATGTACTTTTTTGCTTCAATTAATAGTGTAGCATCACAGACTGCAAGCCTGGGAAGACACTTTCATTCTAAACCAACTCTTTTAAGTTGCTTGTGACTTGCAAAATATTTCCTCTTGGGCTTGACTGTCACATGCCTGGTCCCAGCCCAAAGACAATTTAGTTGTTGTGGAACATTTGAGAAAAATTGTTCCAGATGTTTTTGAGTCATGCAGGCATCATCCTTCTCACTTTTGTAGAACTGAAAAACAGACGTTGGACAGCTGAAGGGCTATAGTTGTCTATCAGGGATGGTCTAGACAGTATTTGGTCCTGCCATGAGGGCAGGGGGCTGGACTCGATGACCACTCGAGGTCCCAGCCCTAGAATCTATGAATCTATGAATAGCTATGCCATTGAGCTGGAAAAGACAGCTGTTATATAAGTGATGAGAAGGTAGAATCATAGAATGTCAGGGTTGGAAGGGACCTTAGGAGGTTATCTAGTCCAACCCCCTGCTCAAAGCAGGACCAATCCCCAATTTTTGCCCCAGATCCCCAAATGGCCCCCTCAAGGATTGAACTCACAACCCTGGGTTTAGCAGGCCAATGCTCAAACCACTGAGCTATCCCTTCCCCCAAAGGTACCTGCACTGTCAATGTGTATTTCAACATCACAAACCTGCCTCTTTTGTCTCTTGTTTTGCAGGATAGTCTGTATCATGGAGCCACTGCAATTTTCTATATGAGCGCTGCGGTCTTACAAGCTAACGCAACAATCCGCTCGGAGACTGAAGTGCTTACAAAATATATTCCTCGTTACTATCAAATCAATGTCGCTGCCTCAGTAAGTTGAATGCTTAGAGTATTGATCAGCCACAGTTTCTTGTAGGCACTTCTGTTTCCTGTATAATTTCCATGGGAAAATTTCAACATTGCTGACATTTTTTCAGGTTTTTTGTGTGTTAAAAATCAAAGCAAAATATTTCAGGTCAGGTAGGTCATCCCAAATGGAAAGAGTTTGGCTTGTCAAACCGAATTGAACCACTTAGTTTCATGTCAGAGTGACATTTAATCTGAGTCTGCCTGAGCTGCCATGGTGCTTGATGGGAGTTGTAGCCGGGAGCCTCATACCCTTATTCGCCCCGCTGGGCTCCCCGGCCAGACTACATCTCCCATGATGCACTGCGATCTCCCCTTTGGCCGAACAGCAGTGATGTATCATAGGATCCTATGGCCTCAGTTTACCATGGGCAATGTCATCCTGCCATAGGAAAATCTGGGCACAAAGCACCCAAACTACAACTCCCATGAGGCACTGTGGTGGCTCAGGTGGATACAAAACAAAAGCGTTTCAACATTTCTGAAGAGAAATTTTTTGTAACTTTTAGGTCCATGCAAAATTTTGATATTTTGCCTTCTCACAACTGGGAATGGGAAAGACAAAAAATTCCGATTTCCAGTCCACTCTGCTCTGGAGCTTTCCCTCAGTTTGGGTTTGAGATTTTATTCATTAATAGATTGGCAGGATCATTTTAAGGACATAAAATCCATTGAAGAAAGGACACTGGAGGGGTCACTAAGAACATAGATTAACATAAAGATGAAATCAGTAGAATAATTTCATTGCCTAGTAATGTTCTTTCCATTTTTCCTTTCAGTTCTTTGCTTTTATCACTGCTCTTCTGTATATTTTACATGCCTTCAGCATCTACTACCACTGAAGACTGCTGTCAAAGAGAGAAGCTGGGTGACAGAGACACGCAACAGTGACACCCGGACTTTGTGTACCTAAAACAATGGTTTAATTGGATTAAGAACATAATTCAGTGTAAATTTAGGTCATTTGGAGCCTGGCTCTGCTTCATTTTAATTTTAAAAGAGGCTTGTTTTATAAATCTATATTGGAATCTTAATTTTTATACAGTATTGTGTATTTTCTGTCTGAAAACAGTATAGTTTGGGGAAAAGCTTGTTCAAGTGGCCCTACATAGAATAGTGACATCTTCTCTTCCCCACGTATCACAATGTCTCAGCTTTCGATTGTGTCCAAAGGCTGCCTGGCTGGATGGTCACACATGCTTGTGCGAGGGGTTGCATGAACAAACTTATTGGAAAATATAAAGGTCTCTTTGTTGTCTTGTGACAGCTGCTTTGTTGTGTATTGTTCTTTTAGTTAAGTTTCTCTGTCGTTCCGGTCTGATTAGAACTACAGTTCCTCTGAGCTAGTTCACACATCTCCTGCCGCTTGTGTAGTGAAATGCCCCTTGCCTCTGGCAGGAGGGATAGCTCAGTGGTTTGCGCATTGGCCTGCTAAACCCAGGGTTGTGAGTTCAATCCTTGGAGTCATTTAGGGATCTGGGGCAAAAATTGGGGATTGGTCCTGCTTTGAGGAGGGGGTTGGACTAGATGACCTCCTAAGGTCCCTTCCAACCCTATGATTCTATGACTGACCTGCTCCATGTGCTGAAATCCATCCTTGTGCAGAGCGCCAGCACCAGGGCTGGACACCACTTCAGTCCTGTTTACACCTGTGCGGTGAAGTCCTGACGTCAATGGCCGAGCTCCCAGTGATGTCAATGGGGCCAGGACTTCACTGCATGGTCAGAGAGCAACATGAGAGTCTTGTTTTATGAAGCTCTAATTTTCCATCCAGAGGTGTCAGCCAGTGTTACCTTCTCAGCAATTTGCCCTAATGAAACCACAGTGCCCAAAGGAAATAACTGTAAATGGAAGCAAATAAGTCAGGTGGCAATTCCATACCTTTCAGGGGGTTGTGAGACTACATTCATTATTGTTCCTAGGTGCTTTGAGATCCTCAGAGGAAAGGCACTGGAATGGTGTGTGAGTGTTAATGACTGGTATTATTAATAAGCAGGTATTTGTGCTCTCTAGAGACGTGTGTGTGTCACTCTTGCGGGATGAAATCTACATTAATAGCTCAGCACTTCGCTTGCTGGTTGGAGAGTCTGTTCTGCAAGTTGCATGGGAACCGCGGCAAATCCCACAATGCAATTGGCGCTAACTCCTCAATCAGCCACCTAGGGTGTGTCTACACTGCAATGAGACCACCTGCAGCTTGTCCGGGACTTGGGCTCGCATGGCTTGGGCTAAGGGGCTGTTCCATTGCAGGGTAGAGGTCCGGGCTCGGGCGGGGGCCCAGGCTCTGGGACCCTATGAGGTGGGAGGTACCCAGAAGCTCAGGCTGCAGCTCAAGCCTGAAAGGCTACACTGCAGTGAAACAGCCCAGCAGGCTGAGCCCGAGTCAGCTGGCACGGGCCAGCCGTGGGTTTTTAATTGCAGTGTAGACGTACCGTCAGTCACAGTGGGCCAGCTGCTCCTTGGAGGAAGACCTGAGCATCCCCCCTTGTGCCTCTGCACAGCAGCCAGGCATAACCACCTTTCCTGGGATCCTTGGGGCTGTGCCCATGGAGCACAACAGACCCCCAATCACAGTCCCTGCTGAGGGAGGGATGGCAGGGAACATGGGTTCCTAGATACATAGATTCCAAGGCCAGCAGCGACCTCTGTCCTTATCTAGTCTGACCCCCTGCATAACACAGGCATGGGACGTCCTCCAAAGAACTCCCAGAATCGATCTTTTAGAAAAACAGATTGAAAAATTGTCCATGATGGAGAATCCACCACGCCCCTGGGTAAGTCGTTCCAATGGTTCATTACTCACTGTTGCAAATTTACGCCTTTTTTCCAGTCTGGATTTCTCTAGCTTCAGTTTCCAGACTCAGTATCTTGTTACCCCTTTTATTTGCTAGTTTGAAGAGCCCATCATCAAATATTTGTTCCCCGTATAGGTACGTATAGACGGTGCCCAAGTCTCCCCACACCTTTCTCTTTGTTCAGCTTAGATCGAGCTTCTCGCGTCTCTCACTATCAGGCAGGTTTTCCCATCCTGTATCATTCTCACGGCTCTTCTCTGACCCCCTCTCCAATTTACCGACAGCCTTCTTGACTCCCGCTTCTAGCCACACCTTTCTTTGACGTTGCTTTATAACAGGCTCTCTCCTTTTAGGAAATCTCCCCTGACATGGGCGGTATTGAGTCTGCCCCATAAGAATAGGAGCCGGTAAAGCTCAGTGACTCGCCCGAGAAGCTTCAGCTCAGGCCAGGCGCTCCGATTTTGAGCGCTGCTATTTGAAGGAGACGAGAAGCCGAAACCAAATTCCACATGCGTTATTCAGGCAAAACTGCCACGAGGGCAAGGGGGGGCTTTGCCTGAGCTGTCGCTAAGGGCTCAACACAGAGACGCCTACTGACATTATTGGGCCCTGGCCCAGGGCCGTACATACAGAACTATCGTACCCAAATGCGCCTCAGGAACCGGCAGGCACTGTGAGGCCTGAAGTCATCCCTTCCACGGGTTCCTAGCAGACAAAACAGGGGCAGTAACGGGGAGCGTGCACATCGGAGTGACCCCCGAGACCCCTCGGCCGCGATCAGAGCCACAGCCTCGGCGAGTGTCCACGGACGTCGACGTGGTTCGTGCCAGCTGAGAAGCTGGCCCCGGGTCTTGAGAAGGGAAAGACATTAAACCCAGTGGGTGTCACTGCCCCTCTGCAAAGCTACGACGGCAATCCTCACCCCCGCCCCAAGGGAACCCTCATTCCCCACCCAGGGCCTTGTGGGTAGCTATAATCCCCCTTCCATCTAGAATGACCAGATGTCCTGATTTTAAAGGGACAATCCCAATTTTTGGGTCTTTTTCTTATATAGGCTCCTATTACTCCCTCCCCCGTCCTGATTTTTCACACTTGCTGTCTGGTCACCCTACTTCCATCCCAAGGCCTTGTGAGTAGCTATGATCCCCTAGTCCCACCCCATAACCTTATAGGTAGCTGTGATTCTCCCAATCTGCCCTAAGGCCTGGTGGGTAACTGTGATTCCCCCATCCCCAACCTGCCCCAGGGCCTTGTGGGTAACTCTGCTCACCCTTTGACGGTTCGTGAACTGTGAGTCACCTTGTTACCACCTGCCTCTACTGAGGTGGAGCCTTGCCTGTGGTGGCTGGGTGTCAGGTCCCTGACACCACCCACCTGTCAGCCACTCAAGCCTGCTCCTCTGGGCAATGCCAGCCCTGCCTTAGCCTTGCAGGTAAACAAGAGGTGCACCCGAGTCCCCTTGGAGCATGCCGCTGTGATAGCCAGCTCCTGCTACTGGCTACTCACAGGTAATCCCAGATCCTCTGCCCCCAAAGGCACTGTGTGACCTAGTTTTACCTCAAACCACGGTTCCTGTAAAATCACACTGCCCTTGTAATAAAACAAGAGTTTTAGTTAAGAGAGACTAGAGAGTCAACTAAACACAAGAGAGAGTGGTGGAAATAAATGCGTACACTACAAAACAAAATAATAAAATGTGACTGAAGGCCTAGATTTATCGCTAGTTCTCTTTCCTGTCTAATAAAGTTGTTTCCACTTCAAAGTTCAGTCTGTTGCAGAAGTGCCTGGTTTTAAAGGAACAGTGAACCCCAAAAAGGAAGTTTGCTATTTAATAACGTTCCCCCCTCCCCCCCCCGCAAAGTTCAGTCTGTTGCAGAGCTGACTGGCTTTAAAGGCACCAAGATAAGAACACAAGAGGTCTCCTCAATGAATGGCTACAGATGGCCTCGCCCCGCTCTGAGGCGCACGGAACAATCTTTTTCTCTATTCGTAGACCGGGTGATCCCATCTGTTGTAACAGTCCGCACGCCTTTTTTACCCTCAAATGATTTCACTTGTTTTGCATTGTAGGTGGACCTGCCATGTTGTAATCCTGTTCCCACACTGCCCCACGGCAGGCCAACTGTGCAGCATGGTTAGAAACACTGGCCAGATCAGTTTAGGTGCAAAGCCAAACAGAGGGTTTTTTTGGGGTGTATGGCTGCATTATTTAGTAGAATCAGATGCTCAACACAGTTGTCACAGTAGGGTTGGGGGCCTTTTGTAATATTCTAGCCAGGTCTAGTTGACAAGAGTGAATAGAGGCCAAACTACCGCCAACCTGATTTAGCTACAGACTATGCTGTACTTCAAGCTAGCTCTCCCTTTGTGTTTGAGCTGAAATTTCAGCTCATTGACTGATTCCGTTGGAATTCCTTCCTGGCATTGGCTGGGATTAATTAAGGCAGCCCCTTTTCTGTAGTATACATTTAAAATAAACAACCACACACTTGCTATGTATCAGAGGGGTAGCCATGTTAGTCTATAAGGTGCCACAGAACTCTTTGTCGCTTCTACAGATCCAGACTAACAGACGTATTGGAGCATAAGCTTTCGTGGGTGAATACCCACTTCGTCAGATGCATGCATGCATCTGAAGAAGTGGGTATTCACCTACGAAAGCTTATGCTCCAATACGTCTGTTAGTCTATAAGGTGCCACAGGACTCTTTGACACTTGCTATGATCATTTTATAATCCATGAACGCTTGCAACAGGCTAAAATTTTGTTTGTTACTAAGCTACCGAGAGTGATGGGTGAAGTCACAATATCTGCACTACAGCGTGGGACGTCAAGATCAACACAGCGCTGGTCGCTTACAGCAAGGTTTGGCCATATTAACAACTGACTGTGACTTCAGTCTGAGGGGCTTGTTTCAGTTACCGTGTTCACAGAGGGTTTGACGATCAGTTTAAAAATTGATTTTTAAGTCAAACGGGGGCAGCTTTCCCATGTAGACCAAGCCTTAAGCCTGCATAGTCCAAGTCACAATCTAGGGCTAGTTTAAAATGTGCACGAAGCGAACATGTTGGATCAGTGTGGAAAGAGTGGCTGCATGGAACTAAACTGATTCACCAGCTAGCAATTCATATTTGCTGTACCGTAAAGTCTGATAAACTTCAGATTGGCAGCTCGCACTTCTCCGAGCCCTGCGATTCCTCTGAGAGATGATAGCTTGCTCAGCTAAAGCTCACTGCTTATCCTAAATCTACTACAAAATGTCTCCTAGACGTTTGGAAGGGCTGACGGATATGCAGAATTTGCAGGCCAAGGAGGCTTAATTAATATTTAACTAGCGCTGTGGAATTTATATAAATCCTGCTAGATTATGTTTGTGATTTTCTACCGAAATTCCAACCGGTCATCCTAAGCATATTATAAATCAATGCAGCTGCAGAATTAGCCTACATGAGCTACAAAGGTAATGTGTATACACTAAAGATCTGGCCCAAAGGCAGATATAGAGCAGTGAATATCTTTCACTCTTGGTGAATACTGTGCGTACATCCGAAGAAGTGGGTATTCACCCACGAAAGCTTATGCTCCAATACCTCTGTTAGTCTATAAGGTGCCACAGGACCCTTTGTCGCTTCTACTGTGCTTACAGTGCATCCATCTGGCCATGGAGAAAACCAGTATCAAGATGAAGACACATAAAGTGAGGCTAAAACAGAACAGTGTGGAATGCATTGTTGCCAACGCTCACAGTTTTATCATGAATCTCACGGTGTCGTCTGTGTTCCTTAAAGCCCCAGCTCCTGGAGTTGGGTAAGTATGGGGGGAATCTCAGCCTTCATTTTTTTTTAAGTCAGTTTTAGCCTTCATGGCTGCAGAGAAAAGCTTGAAAATGTGACTCCTAAAGGGTCAAAAACCAGAAGGCAAACAAAACCAACCGTCTATGATCATTCAGCCAATCTCATGATTTTGTGGGCCTGACTTGTGATTCTTTTTAACTCTTGGGGTTGGAAATATTGGGAACCCTGCAGCTCTGAACCCGTGTTCTGGCTCAGCTGCAGTTTAGGGAATTAATATTGAGCCTCGTCATATTCCTCCTGTAGTCTCAGGGGGATATTGTATTGTCTGGGCTAAAAATGAGTCTCCAATCCTGTAAACACTTTCGCATGTGACCAACCTGATTCATCCCATGGAACTACTCACATGGGTAGTAACCTTTTTCACATGCATACGTGTTTGCAGGATCCGCAGCCTTAGACGTCCACCTCCTCCTCAGGACATAGACAGGGCCCACAGCCCTGAGCAGAGTGAAGGCACTCACTAAATATTAACAGCATCATTCTGCACTTACTATTTTAGGCTCTGATCCTGCAACGATCTCTGTGTGAGTGGACCCTGGAGTCCCATGGACTTCGCTGGGGTGCAGCGGTCTGCCTGCATAGAATTCATTGTGTCGCGGGGCACGGCAGGGTGAGTCGTGCAACCGGATCTGAACCTGGACACTCTGGATGCTCGTGTATGAGTCTCTCCTGCCTGAGCTCACCAGCCGCTACAGGGAACCCAATTCCCCACTAGAGGGGGAGAGAGCCCCACACTGAGCAGGTTACAATTAGAACTGACCAGAGGATGACAAGTCCCTTTCGCAGGCTTCACAATTTTGTTTGTTTCACATTGGAACGTTACAGATATAGCTGCAACCTACCTCCCAGGTGGGCTGAGAGCCTGAATTAATTGTTTCTAGAGCTCTTTGAGGTCACTGGATGGGAGGCAGTAGATAGTGCATTAAGTCCTTACCCCATAACAAGTGAGAAATAATAATAATAATTTGCATTATCTGATCAAACGTGCGCTGGACAACAGTCTAAGCAATAAATGGATTGGTGGCTGCTCTGCTTAGAACAGACTGTCAGCTGCAGATAAAGGGAAAGCTATTACTGCCTCTCAGCACAGGGAGCACCTGTAATCTGTGTTTTAAACAATTTTGCCCATTTAGGGCCTAATCCAGGGATAGCTCAGTGGTTTGAGCATTGGCCTGCTAAACCCAGGGTTGTGAGTTCAATCCTTGAGGGGGCCATTTAGGGATCTGGGGCAAAAATTGGGAATTGATCCTGCTTTGAGCAGGGGGTTGGACTAGATGACCTCCTAAGGTCCCTTCCAACCCTGATATTCTATGATTGGCCTTTGCTCTTAGATAGGGGCCCCCTTTACATCACTCTGCCAGTATAAAGGGGCCTTAGACTGGGTGTAAATTACCTATACACATCAAGTCCCATTTACAAAGAACAATGTAGAGGAGATTTAAGGCAAAGGAGAATCAGGTCCCTCTATGTTCAGCTGTACAAGGTAATACATGAAGCATACTTCATGCAAAATCCATTTCTGTTAAGAGAGGTGCAATAAATATTGCATTCTTAACCATAGTAGGCAATCCTTCATTTTTTTCTTTTCTTAAATTGCATGTGGCCATCTTCAGTTGAATCTTAACTAGTTGTAGGGGATCTAAGTTGTCCTCCAAAGTAAATAATTAGATTGTAAGCTTTCTGTTCTGTGTTTGCACTGGGGTTCCTAGGTGCTATGCGAACTCAAATAATAAATAATAATGTGGCAATGAGTCTGTATCACGTAGCATGTCAGTCACACGGTGTTAAATTAGCTGCACTGCAGCTTGCTTTGGAGAGCTGGAGTCCAAGTTTTTGCAGTTTTCTGTGGTCATCAGAAATCAGGATGCGGTTTCCTGGCTGCCCCGTCGTAGAAGCCAGGGAACCTCTGCGGCTGGACAGCACTGAAACCTGCTTGTGGAGGAATAGAGCCCAGAAAACCTGCTTCCTTAGCACAATGAACCTGCCTAGGCCTGTAAACTCAGGGAAGGGGGAAATGTAAAGCACCAGAAAGCATCCAGCCCTGTCCTCTCCCCAGTTGGAGGGCTCTGAAGCTGGGGAGTCTGGGCTTGGCGGGGTGGAAGCTTAGAAGCAGCTGACCAAACAGGAATCAGGATAACTTTAAAAATATACTCTTGCTGCTATTGCAGGAGACCAGGGCTATTGGGTCAAAACCAAGGTCTCAGCTGGGGCACTGTGATCCAACTTATAACAAGACAAGGCTACGGCTCACACACATACACCCAACCGGAACTCAGCTTGGGGCAGGGCGTTGGTTTTGAACGTTTTGCTTTTATTCATTTCCTCTTTTTATGCCAGCCAGCTGGGAAGAACGTATTTATTTATTTTGCTGTACCCAGCAACGGGCACGACTGGAAACGCCCACTGAAAAGACCGAACACAGATAGCTATTTTCCTGCTGATGCTGCAGGGCACAGGGGCTGAGACCCTCAAAGGTATTTAGGCACCTAACTGAACCCAGTGGAGACCCTTTGAGGACCGGGGTCAGATTGGCGACACGAATACACAATAAGGGGCCACAATGCGGAAATACCCCCTGAGCTTTTCTGCAGCCAATTACTTCATTTTATCATTCATTTATTGGGTGAGGTTACAATTAACTCATATGCTATGTCAGATATAATCATGGTATGCTAAACAGAGTTAAGATGTAGGATTATAGAAGTATAAGAGTGATTAGTAGTTAGAAGATAATTAGGTATCTAAGTAAGTAGGGCTGAAACCTAAGGCCTACAGGCTGAGGCCTGTAAGATGTCAGCTTAGCCATACGAGGCCATAGGCTTAAGAAATGCAGGACATAAGTGACCAAAGAATGACCCTATGCCACAAAATTATGGGGAAAGATGTGCCAATGGGCGGTATTGTGAAAAATTAACCGTAAGAGTAATTTTTGACTACAAGATACCCGGTGGTCACAGTGTTCTCAGGGTATATGTTGTGGGTAAATGCTAATGAGAGTAAAAGGAACTATAAGGACCTATGAAAAGCAGCGTACCCCAATATTCTTGGGGGACACACAATCCAAATGAGGGTGGGCACCTTCACGCCCATGCGCAGAGTGTTAGGTGCGGTCAGAATCACAAGATAAAAGAGGCCTCCCAGACTGGAGAAAATTTGTCCCCTACAGGAAAACGCCAGCAGGAACCATTCCTCTACTGCTGACCACTTGGCAAGGCAGCCATCGGGCCCTAAGAATATCGTCAAGGATGTGAGTATGACTATATTTGTAACTTGGGCATACGTCGGTATAGGATTTTTTATACGCATGGGTAATCAGACCCTTAATTGTAACTTTAGTAAACCTTGTAACACAGACTAGACCTTGTACACGTGTATGGCTGTGTGGTCACTATCCTTGGTCTTTGCGTGTTCCTAGAGGCTCTAAATCTGAAGCATGTCGCCGAGGTGACTTCCACTTTGTAGCGCTTGAAACTGCAGCCACCACATGACTAATACCACATGACTAAATTCACTTTAAATAAAATAAAAGGCTACCTTTCAGAGCCCCTCACACTCTGACATGGAAACTGCTCCTCCTCACCACCGCCAAAACCATTTGCAAATGGTCTGTGCTGGGTGCTTTTTGCCAATAGCCACCTTTGCTCAGGGCAGCGTTCACCCCCTATTCATGTTCTGTAATCGTCTATATTCAAAGTTTAAAAAAGTGATTTAGTTAAAGTGGTGCAAAACACGGTGTAGCCACGCTTAATTGGCCTCAGACCAGGCTCTTACTGATTTAGCTTAAGTTGATTCCTTACAGAATGCAGCTAAATTGATATAAGTGAGGTTAAATTGGATTAAGAGTGTCCTCACTGTTTCTATTAAATTGGTTTACAACCAGACCTTTAGTTAATATAATGCAACTCTGCATATCGATGCTGCCTTCCTCTGTTTTGCAAGGGGGTATATGTAATACTTTGGCTTTGCCTGGACTCCTTCCACCTTTTTTTCCCTGATTACTCCACCTTTTTTGTTGGACTTTGCAGATATTCCACCTGGGCCCATTTATGTGCTGTAAAGGCCCCTATTCAGGAAAGTACTAGAAAACATGCTAACGTCCATCCCTATTCCGGAACAGATTTAAGCTCGCCCTTCACTTTGTGTGTGCGTAAGTCACATGGATATTAATGGGGCTTACAGTAAAGACATTCTTCAAGATAAGTGCATTCTTAAGCACCCTACTTGAATAGCTATGTTTTCCTGCACCAGGAAAACGTGGTATGGTAGGCCGGCCCTTCATCCAGTTTTAAGATACACCGTCCTCTTTTTCTAAGGTTTGTCCACTGTCCGGTTCTGAGACAAAACTGGATGTGGTTGTATTTGGTATCTCAGACGAGGGATGGCGTTTTGAAGAGTGCACTGCTTCACCTTTGCTGGCGTGACCTTGCACGCATGGTACATGTGAGGTCGGGGATATGCAGGTGGGGGTGGTTCTGGGAAGTACCACAATGTCTGGTATTCTGGGGATATACGGCAGTGGCCACCCTAGGGTATGGCAACCTACAGGAACAAACAGTGGCCTGCCCTGGCAAATGGCTCATTGGTTAACAATTAAAGCGGGCCAACACTCTTTTTTGATGGAACACTTTTCCACTGAAAGATGCAGTTTTGTCAGAATTGAAATGTTTCAAGCGAACGTGTTAATTTCAATGAAATTTTCAATGGGAAAAAAAGTCAAAAATAATTTTGACTTGTTTTGTTTGGATGTCGAAATATTTTATTTTGCTATGGTAAAAAGGATTAGTTTTAACTTTATAATGTTGATGCTTTTTTACTCATATTAAACTATTGATTTTAATAGAGTGTATTTAAATATTACATATTTAATATCATTCTTATAATATAAAGGTTGAAATGAAATGACTCAAAATGCTAGAGTCAAAATGAAATGTTTTGACATTATTGAAATGAAACAGTTCTATAGTCCTGAATCAATTTTTTTCAGGATTTTCATTTTCCAGGAAATTCCAAGTGTTGGCTTTCGTTCAGGTTCAGAATTCAATTATTTTTCAGACTGTCTGAATTTCCCACAGAACTGAAATTCTGGTTTCCAAACAGCAATCAAAAAGTGAGACTTCTGTAGCACACTACAGTTCTGCTCCATCTCCAAAAAGATCTACTGGAATTGGAAAAGGTACAGAGAAAGGCAACTAAAATGATTAGGGGTATGGAACGGCTGCTGAATGAGGAGAGAGTAAAAAGACTGGGAGTGTTCATCTTAGAAAAGAGACTATTAAGGGTGCATATGATAGAGGACTAGAAAAACATGAACAGTGTGGAGAAAATGAATAGGGAAGTGTTATTTACCCCTTTATATAACACAAGAACTAGGAGCCACCAGGTGAAATTAATAGGCAGCAGGTTTAAAATAAACAACAGGAAGTGCTTCTTCACATAAAACACAATCAACCTGTGGAACTCATTGCCAGGGGATGTTGTGAAAGCCAAAAGTATAAATGGGTTCATAAAAGAATTAGATAAGTTCATGGAGGATAGGTCCATCAAGAGCTAGTAGCCAAGCTGGTCAGGGACAGAACCCCATGTTCTGAGTGTCCCTACACCTCTGACTGCCAGAAGCTGGGACTGGATGACAGGGGATGGATCTCTTTGTAATTGCCCTGTTCTGTTCATTCCCTCTGAAGCATCTGGCATCGGCCACTGTTGGAAAACAGGACACTGGGCTAGATGGACCATTGAGCTATCCCAATATGATTGTTCTGATGTACAGGCTACCGGCCTTCAAATGACCATCTACATCAACACTGGTAGTGAAACACTGGGGGAGAGTAAGGCTGGTGTCGCAGTTATGCTGGTAAACTAGACCACAGGAGATATGGACTCAATACCCTGCATGGCCACAGACTGCCTGTGTGATCTTGGGCAAGCCACTTAGTTATTCTGTGCCTCAGTTTCCCCATCTGAAAGATGGGGATAATAGCACTTCACTACCTCTCGGAGGATCAATATATTAACACGTATGAGATACTCAGATACTATCACAGCTGGGGCCATATAAGTCTCTGAGTAAATAGATGGAAATAAAAAACATGCAAGTTCATTTGTTCGGGAAAACTTAAGAGCTACGTCAGCGTGGCTTAAAGAGGGTGTAATTCCCAGACAAAATAGCACTGTGACTGTGATGCCAGGGTGTCGGCTTGGGCTAAGCTGCCAAGTACAATCCCCACAACCTCCTGGCTACACACTCAGGTGTCTTGCCCACCTTGCCATGGCCACACTGCTATTTTTAGTGCACAAACACAGTCACACCTCTGCCACTGGCCTGCTAGGTGATCTTGGGCAAGTCACTTCCTGCTCTAGGCCTCAGTTTCCCCATTTGTAAAATTGGGATCATGAGCCTGGCCTCCTTTGTAAAGTGCCTTGAGATCTGTGGATGCAAAGCACTGCATAAGAGTTATATATTATTAATTATTATTATTATTATAGATAATCACAATAATGAACAGTCCAATGTGCCACTTGAGGACAGTTCTTAGAATGAAGCTCCCGGATGCTAAAATACATCAGATTTTACTGTGTTCAGCTGGCATTTTCAAAGGAGTTTAAGTTACTCAACTCCCACTGATTTCCAATGGGATTTTGCTACCTAAATCCCCAAGACACTTTTGAAACTCCCAATTTGAAATACAGCAGGAGTGGCTTCTCTTTTCCTCCCCTAGTAGATGAACAAATAAAAACAACTAAGAAAGTAATGGAGAAAGCTGAGATGATGTGCAAGAGGCCAGTATGCTAAGCTATGTTATTACAGAGAAAATGACCTGGCACTGAAAGAATTAAAATAATGTCATTCTTGTTTGTTCTGGCTCGTTTTGCCTACGCCAGTCACCTTGACATTTCTAAAAGAATTTTTCAAGTATGTAAGTTCAAAAATTATGCAACTTGACAAAACAAAAGGTTGGTGGGGGGGATAAAAGACTGATGGAATAAATTTGGAGAGTCGTGCAATGCACAAATGGGGGTCTAAAACAGAAGGTGACATCGGCAGCTTGCAAAAAGCAAATTCACATTGTACGATTGCAGTCTGGGAATGTTCTGTGTTTAATTTATTGCCACGGGCATAAGATAACCGGACAGACTTCTAGATTAGGAGAAAAAACTGGGCCAGATTGTCATCTGATATAAACTGGGGTCGTCATAATCATTATCGTGGCAAATTGCAAAGCAATGTAGTCTCCTGGTGATCGAGCACTATCTAGATTAATCTCTAGCTATTCCTTAAGGCTGTCTGGCTGGATATTCAGTTTATGACCATCACTGGCAATCTTATCGCATCACTGAAGCTTTTGGTGATCACGTGATCGCTGACTGTGCAGCTCCATTCCTGGTAAGTGTGCTTTGAAATTGTCATTTTAATTGCAAATCGGGGTGACTTAATTGAAGGCAATGGGACTGCTTGAATTGGGAACCCGAAGGCGTTGCTTCACACAACCTTCTGGGATCCCTCTGAATGGAGTGACAGAGCCAGCGTGAAAAAATGTCACAAGAAAAGATTCAAAACTGTTGAAACATTTTGTTTACACTTCTCCAAACAGAAAAAAACAACCATTTTTGGGGTTCAAAACGTCTTTTCATGTAAAAATTTAAATTAATTAGACTAAAAAAAGATAGGGGGAAAAGTCAGTCCAAATGGAACTTTTCAAAATTAGCCAAGCAAAGTGTTTTGAATGACCCAAAGCAAACACTTATTTTTTTAAAAATCATTTTTTCAGTTTGCCAATATTGTCACTAGTTTGGCTTTGTGTTCTGATTCCAGCCAGGAAAATCTTCAGAACTCTTGGAAACTGTCACAGGACCCAACCACCGTTCCCTGCCAAGCTGTAGGGAGTGACTGACCCTTTCCCAGCTCAGCTGAAGCTGCTTGCAATGAGTTCCCTGCTCCCTGGCTCTTCCTCCCAGTGCAGCCTGTGGAGTTAATAGGCCTACCTGGCCACCTTAATCCCTTCCAGTCCTGGGTGGGGTGGACACCCCATCGCAGATGGGTGCATTGTATTTTGTAAAGATAGTCAGGTGTCTAATGAGCGGGCAGCATGACAGTAGAGCGGTGTCAGACGGGTTAAAAGGGGCATTAAAGGAGTATCAGACGCCCCTTCTTTCCAGGTCTAAGCCACTGATCAGTGTAAAGGACATTAAACCTTGTGCATCAGGGCTTGGGCCACTTTTAGAGACCTAATTTGGGGGGTGCTTTCCTCTGAAGCATCTGGTGCTGGTTACTTTCAGAGACTGGGCTAGATGGACCTGAGTCTGATCCAATCTGGCAATTCCTTTGTTCCTATGACTGCTAAGTTGTGTTGAAGATCACATGACGCCCCTAAAGGTCATGTTCAGACATGACCTAACGATCCTAGTCAAGACAAGCCCTGAGGGGCACCTCCTTCAACCTCGCTCTCTAGCGATTGCCCCAAAGAGTGCCCATACCTCAGCACAGCCTCCACCTTTTCTTTTTTTGCATCCCCATCCTGCAACGGGGTCCATGCCAGCTCAGGGCTGTGCCTGCTTGGTGCTCACTTGAGGACCGGGGCCTTCTTGCTCCAACCCCCCCACTGGAAATAGACATGGGCTACTGGAGATCTGTTCTGAGCGGGCGAGATTTCCACCCAGTGGACTTCTCCAAAGCCATACCAATGCCCATGCGCAAACTACGCGTGGGATAATTGGTCTGTGTAATTGTCTGCTTTGCTGTTAAGCATATTGATTCTAAATCAATATGGAGACGCTACATCTAAAAATATAAAATCCCATTAAACTGATTAAATTAAAACTAAATCAATCTTAAATAACCGCCTACAACTTAAAATTGTTGAACTAGCGTATTGCCTTCAAATAAAATTATTTCATTCAAACAAGACTGTAAGGAGCTATCAGGGAGAGATACCCGGTGTCACTTTCACAGCACGTGCCTAGACCCCAAACAGCCTAATGTTACTGCAGTGTCTCGGGCAAAGCTGGGCTCTCACTCCTCAGGGTGGCAGGGAGCCAGTGGCGTAGCCAGGTCTGGAGCACAGGGGGAGCGGCGCTATAAAAAGGCGCCTCCCCACTCCCCCTGTACTCACCTTGCGGCGCTTTAAAGGGCCTGGGGCTTCAGCCGCTGCGGAGCTCCCGGGCCTTTTAAAGCGCCGCTGATGGAGCTCCGGCAGCCGGGCTCTGACGGCGCTTTAAAAGGCCGGCGGCTCCCCACAGCGGCAGGAGCCGCGGGCCTTTTAAAGCACCGCCCCAGCCAGGCTCGGGCGGTGCCTTAGCGCCGCTTTTCCTCACAGGGGGAGTGGCTGCTCCCCCTGCTCCCCCCCCGGCTACGCTACTGCAGGGAGCTGGCAACGTTGGGGTGGCACCAGGCTCAGCTCCTGTGTTCTTAGGGTCCCCTCCATTTAACGTGGATGCCGGGGGATGCTGCGAAGGCCAAAAGTCTAACTGGCTTCAGAAACAAATTAGGTAAGTTCAGGAGAACAGGTCCGTCAACGGCTATTAGCCAAGATGGTCAGGGAGGCAACCCCATGCTCTGGGTGCCCCTAAGCCTCTGACTGCCACAAGCTGGGACTGGACAACAACAGGGGATGGATCACTTGATAAATTGCCCTGTTCTGTTCATTCCCTCCAGAGCATCTGGCACTGCCCACTGTTGGAAGACAGGATGCTGGGCTAGCCGGACCATTGGTCTGACCCAGCGTGGCCATTCTTATGTTCCTAGGAGAACTGAAGCAGGGTGATAAGGCCCCAGAGTAGGACTCAGGAGAACTGGGTTCTGGACTGGCTGCCATTCATAGAATCATAGAATCTCAGGGTTGGAAGGGACCTTAGGAGGTCATCTAGTCCAACCCCCTGCTCAAAGCAGGACCAATCCCCAATTTTTGCCCCAGATCCCCAAGTGGCCCCCTCAAGGATTGAACTCACAACCCTGGGTTTAGCAGGCCAATGCTCAAACCACTGAGCTATCCCTCCCTCCTAACATTGACTTATGTGACACTGGACAAGTCACTTCCCCTCCCTGAGCTGCTCATTCCCTTTGTTGGTCTTGTCTATTTAAACTGCAAGCTCCACCATACGGTTGTACAGCGCCTAGCCCAATGTGGTCACAGCCCAGCCTCTCGGCCCCACTGGAATACAAATAATAGCCATAAAAGTTGGCATTGCCGTACATCACTCCTCAGTGACCCAGGTGGTTCTGACGGGAGTCTCTGCAGATCTCAGCTGGGAGGATGGTAACCCCAATGGGGGCTTTTATAGGTGTGTGCGCGAGGGGCCGGGTGTGTGTTGGAGATTCCTTAAGGCTATGACAGGGGACACACTAATTATGTGCAAACACAGATGGGGAGAAGACGGCATTGAAGAGCTGGCAGCAACTAGATCGTTTGCACGGAAGCAGTCGGGACTGGGAGAGTTCATTTCAGTCACTCCATTACACGTCACCGCTAGTGCGGCACAGCTCTGTGGCTAGAATCCCTTGCCTTTACGGCACATGAATCTCATGACCAGGAGGTGCTGCTGCCAGGGAGAAAAATGTCTCCTTGACCACGGCTCTAAGGATCGGCCATCTGCTACACACAACATAGAAGCTACCGACGTTGCAACGTGCCCAAGGAATAGTTGTGGCTGGGAAAATGCATGAGAACTGTCCCAGAGGCCCAGCTCATACAGTTCATACTGACTCCCCGTTTGATTTCAACAGGCGTCGTGCCTAGCTAAGGACGGCAGGGTTTGTTCTGTGGTGCTGAGGACAGCATACCAGCGGTGTCCCAGTAGAAGTCAGTGGAGTTACAGGTTTCAGAGTAGGAGCCGTGTTAGTTAGCTACAGTGTCTTACACCAGATGAGGCTCTGAGCCCCCTAGCTTCAAGTTAAATGAGTGGATTTAACTACTGTATATTTTACATGATCAATACATATCACATGCTGAATCCAACGTGTCTGCTAAACCTTCCAGTGAAACCAGCCCTCTGGCCTAAACCTTCAAAAGTGACTAGTGATTTGGGGGGCCTAATTTGAGACACCTGAAAGGCTCCCCCCTCCCCGACACCCAGTTAACAGAATGGAGTGTTAAAGGGCCTGAAAGTAGGTGCAAATTACATTCACACTCATTTTAAGGCTCCTTTCCATGGCCAGAGCTCTGTAAAATGGACAATGTAAATGAGAAGTAGGTTTCCAATCTTTGGCAGTCGGGTCCCCAAAGCGTCTCTAGTTGGTCATCCAAAAACTGGGGCCTCTAAGCTCGCCAGATTTAGAATGGACTGGAGACCTCCCTGTTGGCCTTCGTTATCTTCATTGCTTGTTTACAATGAATTACACGTCTCCTAAATCGCTTACAGTGCCGTGGCAAACGGGATGAGCCACAGACTCACTGCCAACGCTATTGAAATTGCTTTCATGGGGGCGGGGGGGATATGAACTTTGACCTTAAAGGATGAAAGCTCCCGCTTGTTGGAATACAGCGAGGACTTTACAAAAAGAAACCGAGGGCCACATCCAGAGCCCAAATCCAAAAAGCGAGGAGCGCTTATGGCGCGAATTAGGCTCCGCCCTCTCCGGCTGTCGAGCTGTTGCCAGAAATGGCCACCTTTTGTTTCTATAACTTAGCTTTTTCCTGGGGATAAGTTGTCGGTCTGTTGCTCATCCCCAGCCTAGAGGACCAGGGGACGGCTTTGCATCAGATTCCCCGTCCTTTGACCTGTCTGGCTGGGGAGTCAAAACTCCCACTGGCATAGCTCTTAGGGGTCATTGGAACGCACAAGCCTTCCCACGGCATCAAGGCACAGTTCCCAGGGAAGGAGGGAACTGAATGAAAAGGTCTTAATTTACTTCAGTGGGCTTTGGACCAGACCCCAGGCTTGCTGAGAATACCCCGGGATTAGTCTGGGGCAGCTATTAAACATTGGGCGCCTGAGTTCACAAACCTGGCCTCTCAAAATCAGGGCCCAACTGCCCAGATTTTCTAAAGAGCTGAGCTGAACTCCGCTGACAATCGGGGAGCTGCTGGGTGCTGAACACTTACCAAACCTGGCGCACTGTGGGGGCCTAAACGGGCGTTGAGATTTCAATAGCTAGTCCCACTTGTGGGCTCTGAGCAGCTGAAAATCTGGCTCTGAGCTTTTTTTATTTTTTAAATCCAGCCATACATGCCTGCCAGGCAATGCAGCAGCACCTTATTTCAGCCATCGGAGGTGAACTGAAAAGGTTTCTTATCTGCCAGGACCTGAGTTCCAGATTGTTTCTCCAGTAACAGCTGATCACATCGCTGGCTCCTAAAGCACTGTGGTGCGCGGTAACCACCGTATATTGCTTCAGAGATGTTATCACCAAGCACACGGGAAGGGCAGAACTTGCCACTTGCTGATAAGCAAAGGATTTCTCCGCTATTTTGTTCTCAGATATATTTGTTTTTACATTTTTGAGTCTACCCACCTGTCCGTTTGTATTTTCAAAGAACATTTTCCCATTCACCTTTTAAACCCAGCGATAAAAAAGAAAAAACTATATAGGAAATGTTTCCTTCCTCGTAAACTTTGTGGGTGTGTCCGGAGGAGTGGTCGGATCTCCCAGGATAAGTGGTTATTTTGAGGACAGCTGTGCCGATGGCAAAGCCAAAGTGAGGAGCCTCAACCTGTACATTATTTGTATCAGCGAAACAATCAGATCTTAAACCAAGTTAGGAATGATAAACAGCAATTGCAGCTAGGATCTCTTCAGCAAAGAGTTACAAATCAAAACAAACTCCCTCTGTACAGACCCAGGGCCATCTGCATTTGGTCGAATGTCTAGTAGCCTGTCTTTTACAGGACTTATCTCAAAGGGAAAAGTCCTATAGAACATAATGGAAAATAATTATGTTTTTTTTAACTTACAGAATGTAATAGATCTATCTATGTAGGTACGTAGGAACAATGATCACGTCACCGCTTAACCATCTCTTGGATCAACCAACAGGCTGAGCTCAGTCACCCTGTGACTTACTGTCTCATCTGTAAATTGGGGATAATACTCTTCTTCCCGGCCCCTCTTGGTCTTGGTCTTGTCTACTTATGTATGTATTTAGCAATTCAAGGCAGGGATTTGCTCTTGTCACATGTCTGTACAGCAGATGGGTCTTCTAGTCACTACTGTAATACAACTCCAAACACCTGCATAAACGTGGAGAACTAGCATAGCATGCCTATCAGGCATATGGAGGGCTTATGGTTAAAGGGCTGAAGAGGCCCCCAGGAGATCTAAGTTCTATTCCTGGCTCTGCCCTAGACTCCTGTATGACCTTGGACAAGTCTCTTAGGCGCAGTTTGGAGCCTAAATATCTTTGTGGATTGGGGCCTCAGTTCCCCGTCTGTAAAATGGGGATAATAATAATTCCTCTCTCCTCCTCCTTTGTCTTGTTGATTTTTATGGTAAAATCTCTGTAGCAGGGACTGTCTCATATGCCAGGTTTACACTATAGACTTCTGCCAGCATAGCTAGGTTGGTTAGGGGTCTGAATAAGGGCGATCCTTGACTAGCATAAGCCCCTAGTGTAGACGTGCTTATGCCAGCCAAATTGCCCTTTAACTTGTATAGTTTATTTCACTCGAGGCAGGGGATGGAATCAGCCATACCACGAGAGCACTTTGCCAGTGCAGTACACCGGGACAGCTAAACCGGCAAAGCCTTCCAAGTGTAGACTTAATTAAACCGGTAGAAAAAACAATTCTATGCAGGCCTCCAGTGTGGACACAGTTATACCAGCATCAAGGCGTTTATCCTGGAAATAGCTTTAACAAAGCAAGCTCTGCCCCGAGCAACACCTCAATCCCGGTACAACTCCATCCACACTAGGGGGCTTGCACTGATTTCAGTGAATCCGTTTTTCTTCCAAGTGAATGAAATCAGTGCAAACACTGTTTGTGCAGGAACCACTCAGGGCTTGTCTCCAATGGGGCCCCAATACTGTTTGGGGCTTTAGGTGCTATTATAATCTAAAGGATATAGTAATTCCAGCACAGATAGTGTAGCTGGGCCATGGGTTTAGACAGGGTTGATTTTCCTTGTCACTGTACACGTCAGATGAATTTTTGACACCCTGCGTGGGAGGCGTGGGCACACTTTCTGGTGCTCCAGCAGACACGGTTCCAACCCTCCTTTCTAGAGCATCTGTTTACCTTCCTTTGCCCCGAGACTCGGAGAAAGAAGACATTCGTGTGCTAAATTTGCAGCCCTGACCTCTACGAGATTGACATGCTGCTTTATCTCCTCCGGAATTATGGAGACGCTTTTTGTAGCTCCCCACACAAAAGCCATCCCAGAGGCTCCAATTTCCACAGCATCATTCATGGCTCAAAGCTGCCAAAGGAGAATAATCACCATGTCCTCTGGCCCTTATTAATTGTGAGCGACTCCAGACAAATGCACCAGGCCATGAAACGGATGGCCATGGCTACAGTGCACGGGTAGCGCCCTATACGTGATGTGGCACTTTGCACCGAAGAAGCCCGTGGGTTTATCATCATTAAAATGATCATTGGCAAAGGGCAAGTTCCTCTGTACCCGTGGGTGCTTTCTGATGAATCCGCTGGAACAGGAAAAGGAGCCGGCCTTTCCTTTCGAATGTGTGTGGCTCTGCAAAGTCAGACCCAGGGCATTCAAATAATTGCCGCCCACGTGTAAGGGAACAATTAGCATGAGTATGTAGCGCAGACTATGGGAGCAGCATGGGACTGAAAGGAACTGAATACACATCGCTGCGAAGTGTCATTTTCCCCTCACAGTCACTGTTTGCCCACCTGAATCACACGCAGGCCCCACCAATCACAAGGAGGAAGAGAAGGCAGCTGCACTCCCAATCAAGCCAGGAAGCACCCTTCCTCTCTCCACAGGGTAGCTGTGCATCACAAGGAGAACATTATTTCCTCAGGGAGGAAGGCTGTGTTTGTCAGGGACCCCGGGGAACTGATGAGCTGCTAATGTAGGGGACTTTCAGTGGCTTCTCTGCCAGAGCTGTCAGATGCCATAGGTTGTGAGAACAGAATTACGGTGGGTGACCCAAAGGCTGGGTAAATACAGATTGGATGCAAAGACCACTACAACGGCAAGAGTTACTGTCCGAACCCTGCTGCACTCCCTAATTTGTTCTCATGTCATGCTGCCTACTTGTAAACAATACAGAGCCGTGATCTCGCGCCCAATGAAAAAAATTGGCTGTGAGAAGGCGGCTGATCTGATACGTCGGGATTTCCCTTGGGGGAAAGGCTCAAGATGCCTGGTGGGATGGCTAGGCAAACAGTGGGTTATAGCATGGATCAGAAAATGGGCTCGTTGCAAAGGCAATCGAGAAAACTGTCATCCTCCAGGGAAAAACATGCCGAATGGTTGAGAGAAATTGACAACAGAGAATGGAGATGTAATAAATTCACAGCTCGGAGCAACAAAAAAAAAGGGCCCGTTGTTTGGGAAAGGTTCCTTCTGAGAGAATCTTTTGTGATGTAAGTGTGCGGGTGACAGCAAACAAAGTGTCAGTGAACGCTGTGTATCCTAGCAGGCCCCTTCTTCAGTATGAACATTTAAGAAAGAAAGACGATGTCACGCTCAGCTTCGGAGGCCCAACCACAGGCCTCGTCTACATGGCGCAGTGATGTGGCGTTGCAGGGGTGTGATATCGCAAGTGAACTAACGGGCTGTGCATGAATTGCTCTGCTCAGATCCTGCTGGTGTGAGCTCAGTTAACGTGCACTCGGGGACTTTTAGTTCACACCAGCCGGATCTACTCAGACGGACTAACGAATGCGCAACGCATTTGTGTGCTTCAGAAATGACACCACCATGGACCGCATTACCACGCTGCGTAGGCAAGCCCTCCGGGACATATGTCTGCAGCCACTGACATTGGGGAAACTGATGGGGAAATAGGATAAGGATAAAAGATAAACAGGATAAACTGATGAGGAAATATACACCAGAGCCACGATTCTGCATGTGGGTAACTTACTGTGCACGGAATGAAGTGGGTTCTAACCCACGAAAGCTGATGCTGAAATAAATTTGTTAGTCTCTAAGGTGCTACAAGTTTTTCTTTCTTATTTTCGTTTTGCTGACACAGACTAGCACGGCTACTACACTGAGACCTGTCATTGTGCACGGAATGAATCCCGACAAAGTCAGTGAGGACTACTCGTGTGAGTAAGGGAGTTCCTGGGTAGGGGCCATAGCCTCAGCTGGTGTTGATAGGAGTAGCTGCACTGAACTTGATTTACACCAGCTCAGATCTGGGACCCGATCCAAAGTCAGTGGGGGTCTGGTGAATACGGAGGCAGTTTCTGAGTTCTGAGTTCTGAATGAGCGGCATAAAACATCCCTCAGGAGCTCAGATTGCCACAATATGACCACGGCCTGCGTTTGTTTTTGTTACACAGTCACACCTGCTGACACGGGGCCCTGAAAATGTAAGGGGCTCAGGGGCAGAGCCTCAAAGGATCTCACTGTAGGGGCCTGAATGAGGAAGCTGCAGTTGGGTTGCAATTCCACTCTCATGCGGATATCTGGTGCACCTCTCGGTAGGTTTGTGGTTCCCTGGACAGCAGTTGGATGGCCCTGGTGTAATGAGTTGGTGGCATGTGCAGAGAGGCCAAGGACTAGGGTGACCAGATGTCCCAATTTTATAGGGACAGTCCTGAGTTTTGGGTCTTTTTCTTATATAGACTCCGATTACCCCCCATCCTCTGTACTGATTTTTCACACTTGCTGTCTGGTCACCCTACCAAGGACAGAACCAGGCCTGAGACTGGGCTGCTCACGCCTCCCTGCGTGTGAGCGTTTCAGGGCAGGACGGAGGCACGCTGGTGGGACGGTGCTTTTGCGCTGCCGGGCCTGGTGAAGGCAGTGGAACGGCTCCCATTGAGCGGGGTTTGGATGAGGCCTTCTGTCCATAAATAGAGGACTTCTGTTTCCATGGCTGTCAGTCTGGCACCTCTCCTGAGCCCTGCATTCACTTTAAAAGGAGAACCCCCCCCCCCCCCTATTATCTGTCTGACTTTCTGGATGCTGTAGGAGCTGATTCCTCCCTTCGCTCGCCACTCTCACACGCTGCAGACATAAAGGAAATGCTCCTCTACATGTGCTCTGGGAATTCCAGTCCCAGATGTCTATGTAAATCAAACTGACATGCACTACAGCGCTCTCCATGTGGCGGGAGCTGGGCAGTGCTTTGTTAATTCAGTCTGTAAGGGGGCCATCCTTTAAATGTCAGCTCCCTTGAAAAGAAGCATATTGCCGCCGAGGGCGCGGGGCTGCTATCCCTCCGCCAGCTTAAAAAGCACATAAATCAGAATGCGGCCGCTGGCAAAAAAATAACAAACCCGACTCCGCACTGGCATTGTCACCGGATCTGGCGCACTCAGCGCTCCCATTTAAACTAAGAGAGGAAGGGCCACAGGACTAGGACATTGCTAATTGAAATGCAATCAATTTATGGCTGAAAAATTATTGTTGTTGTTGTTTGTTCCATAGCACTTTACATGAGAACGTAAGACCGGCCATACTGGGTCAGACCAATGGTCCATCCAAGCCCAGTATCCTGTCTTCCGACAGTGGCCAATGCCAGGTGCTTCAGAAGGAATTAACAGAACAGGGAATTGTCAAGTGATTAAAAGCCCCAGGCATGGATCGGGACCCTATTGCGTTAGGCACTGTGCAAACACAGAATGGAAAGACAATCCTGGCCCAAAGCGTTTACCGGCTAAGTAAAAATTATGCCTGTGTGTGTTTCTTTTCTTTCTTTTGATTCTGTTCTATACAGGTTCTTATGCCAGGCTCATCACCATAAGTATCTGAGGACCTTCTAGAAGTGCATTAAGTGACATGACTAACATCTGTTACGTTTGTTCTCTCATCTTCTCCTCAGGGTTTTGTTTTGGATTTTCTTTTATTCTCTCTCTCTCTCTTTCCCACATGTTGCTCTATGTTTATGCCAGAGAAGGCAATGTCAAATAAATGCCCCTTGCAGTTGGGGCAGAAGGTGGTGAGATCTGGTCCTTACTTCCTGGGAGAGTTTATTCCACAGTCTTGGATTGGTCCCCAGGATCTCATTGTCTCCTGCATGGCAACGGCATTATTTTGGGGATAGCCTGGTTACAGTGCCATGGACTTCCATGGAGCTCTGAGCGTTTACACGAGCGCATGAAGTGCATGAAGTTAAGTAGGTGGGTACGTCTTTGCAGGCTTGGGGCCTCCTTGATGAATAGCGGAAAGTGTCTGGTTCACGAACCACCCACTGGCTGAAAAGCATTTGTCAGAACGATCTGGCAAATAGTTACGAACAATGAACATGCTCACAAAAGACAGGGCTTGGACTGCAAACGATTCAGAAACCGAAAACAGGGCTTAATTTGTAACAAAATAGTATTGGCAACATGGAGTCCAACCAGCTCCAACATTCCCTATTAGGAAAAACCTCAAAAGAATAAATGAGTCCTCAGAGCCAGGCAGTTTGCATAAGAAAAACCTCAGCCTTAGAAAATGAAAGCCCTGAAATGGAGAAATGCAAATCTCTGGACTGACATAACCACTAGGGCAAGATCATCCGCTGAGAGTAGAACATTGGCAAAGAAGCCTTTCCCCCAAAATGCTCCCTGGTAAAATAGCTCAGATTTACTGCTGTCCTCCTGCGGGGTTCCCGGTGAAGTTCGAGGGAACTTGAGTCAGCTGAAGCCCCCAAAGTAATATTTAAACTGCTCTGAGGGCAGGAGTCAAGGCGGCTTGTATTGCATGATGCAAAATGCAGCTTTATGAATGAGACCATTGCAAATTATTCCTGTGACCTGCTGTGAATCAAAACCAGGTCGTGTTTCCTATTTCAGCGTTCACGCTCCTTAACTCAAACTGAAGCTTGGTCAAACTCTCAGCAGTTCAGCTAGTTTCCCTTCAATGGGGCTGTTCCAATTCACACCAGCTGAGGATCTAGCCCTTAAAGGTCCTTGTCTGTGTGCGTTTTGTTAACGTCTGAGACTGGGTGGGCAGAGAAAGAATGAGAAAGCCCGGACCACCTTAAAATGTTTGCCTTGTTTATGGCAGGCACATGTGAGATGCGTTTGTCTCTTTTCATTCTGAAAGCTTTAAGTGTAAAGATTTTTTTATTTGAAGAAATCCTTACTGCTTCGGTAGGTGCTGTTTGCCCATGTGAATGGGAGCCAGTGAACAAGCTGTACAGTCCTTTGCTTTAAAATAGCTCCTTACTTTTTATCCCACCCCCTTGTACACAGCCCCAAGCCCCGGGGCCTTTCAGATTCATTTGCAGGTAAACACACTGTGACAGGCCGCAAACCTATAACCAGCTAGAGTTGTCACAGCTGTGCCCCATAAGGGATGCGTCCAAACACCAAGCCTGCTTAGGAATGTTTGCTGTCACCACCGGCTGTGGGCAGCAAATATTTTCCATCGCGTACCAAGTAAAAGGTCTCCTAATATATTCCACACAGATCACTGACAGCCTGGCTCTATAGCCTTCTTGTTCCACTGCTGAGGAGACACCTACTCTAAAGAGCTGTGGAGACAAGATGGAAGGGCTTTAAAAAGCTCTGGTTAGTTTTGTTCCACTTTGGCCGTTTAATGGCTCGGTTCAACATGCAATCAAATTCCCTGAGTTCATCGCATGCCCGTATTTCTTGGTTTCTGTACAGATCTGGCTCTACCACGCAGGATACCTTGGCTAGCAAACTGTTAGATGCTACATAATACTCAGTCACTGTTTATTGTGTGACTTGGGCTGTAACAGGACCAACGTCTTCCAGTTTGCCTAAAGACACTAAAATCTGCTTTCAGGAGATCCACAAGACCAAGACAACGTGGGTACGGGAAGAAGAGTATTATCCCCAATTTACAGATGAGACAGTAAGGACCCAGCAGAGTTGGGAGCGAACAGGCAAAACGGTAGTAACTTGTGTGTCCAGCTAAATCTGTACTCACTTCCCCTGAGTTAATTCTGAGTCCAGCTTGTATTTTATGAATGAAGGGATGCAGCCTTACACAAAAACATCTCTAAAGGGGCAAATCTAATTTAAATCTTCTAGTTAAAACTCAGAGTCCTGGCCCACAATAGTAATCATAATAAATAATTAACAACCTGCTCATCCCTGCCCAGGAGAGGTGCCTAGCAGAGGAAGGGAAGCTACACTTGCCCCTCTATAATTTGCTGGAAAAACCTCTGTACACCACAAGCCCCGATCCTCCTCTGGTGTAAAGCAACATAGCTTTATGGATTTAGTCCAGCTGAGGATCAGGCACATTTAGTCTAGTTCTTGGTTGCGGGGAAGGGTTAAATTCATCCCTCCATTTAACTCCACTGGTTTCAGGCGTAACTCCAGAAAAACAGGTCATGAGTCAGCAAGATGCTGAGCATTTCCTGGGTGGAGCTAAGTGCTACCAGCTTCCATTGACGTCACTGAGAATGGAGAGGACTGACCACCTGGCCCCTTGCAGGATTGGGTCCTGAAATTGACCTATCAAGAAAATCGCATAAAACAAAGTTTGTGAATAAAACTGATGAAAATTTTTCCAACTGCACATTTTTTCAATGGAAAATCCCATGTTGTCAACATCCAAACTTTCTGCGTGACTGTGTAGCTTTTGATGACCTTTTGTTTTGCAAATATTGGGGGGAAAAGCATTTTTAAAGCATAGGAAAAGAGCATTATTGGAACAGAACATTTCAATTTTTCATTTCGAAGCAACTTTTCATTTGGAAATTTATTTTCATGCTAATATATTCTAAAATTTCAAAAGCCAAACCCGGAACAAAACATTTTGATTTCAACAAAATGGAACATTTTGATTGACCTGAAATTATTATTATTTTCCATTTTCTTTTTGTGGGAAGTTTCAAAATGTTGATTTGTCATCCCAATTTGGGACAAAACAAATGTTTGAAATCTCAAAATGTTTAATGGAGTGAAAAATCCTGATTTCTTGCCAGCTCTGCATGTGAACTTATTTACATATAACACACATGAGGAACCACGCTCATGTTTGCTCAGCGATGCACTTACAGGTGGACAGTGATGCTAAGCAGCACAGTGAGGGATTTAGATCTGCTCTAGGAATCATTTTGGGGAAGTTCTCTGGCCTGTGTTGTACAGAAGGCCAGAGTAGGTGATCACAATGGTCCCTTCTGGCCTTGGAATCGATGAATCTATGACTGATCCAATGCCCATTGGCCTTAACGGAATGATTTCCATTGACCGTGGTGAGTGCTGAAATGCACTCTTCTTGCAGTAACCTTCCTTCCAGATTCTTCTAATTTCCTCCGGGTTTTACATTTTCTGTATAGTAATTTCATTGCTCATATTGCAGCATTTTTGAAATGGAGCACAACTGAAATCACACATTAACTATATTTCCCTGAATTAAACATGTTTCATCAAAAATGATTCTTATGTTCTTAAAATATTTGTGACTAATAATTTTTGATTTTTTCATCGCTAATATTTTTGCTGAGAAATGGCTTTTCAAATGTCAGGTTTCAGTGTAGTTCAAATGACAGGTTTCATCTTCCTTTCTTTTGGCTTTTCAAATGAGGCACACATTTTTGGAGAAAAAAATTGTGTCGTTGAAATTTTCCACTTTTCGACAATTCGATTTGTGAGTAAACATTTCGTTTTGGTTTGGGGGGGAGGGGAATTTTTCAGAAACTCCCCCACAATTTTCAGTTCATTTTCAGAGCTACTTGGAAATTATCCAGCCAAATGATTTTTTTTTACGTGAAAAATGGCTCTTTTGTCTAAAAGGCCATGGTCAATGACATTTTTTAGATATTCATTGAAAAACCCAAGTTTTGGGGAACTGAAAACGAAACATTTTTGGACACATTTCTGTTTTCAGCAACTGCAAACAAAAAAATTAGTGGCCTGGTGGAAAAAAATGCTGGTTTTACCCAAACTATTTTCCTAACCCCCTGACATCTTTCTGTGTTTGGTTGCTGAAAAAGTGTCTGTAGCCCATTCCAGGACTCTAAACAAGTTTGTGGAGGCTTGGTGTTTCCAAGTTTAGCTGGGTAACAAAGTGCCTCTCTCGGCATCTTCTGCAGATGCTTTTTATCTGTCTTAGTAAGGGGTTTGAAGTCAATGGAGCGTCCTACATCACACCAGCGGAGGAGATGGCCCCTTAATTTTAACACTTTTACATTTTTTAATATAGGTAAAATGGCAGCATGACACAGCATGACACTTTGATGAATATGTTAACTTTATATTTTTAATACCAAATCTTTTGTTCCGGACCTTATCCCAGCCGCCTGTACATCTTGTTTACCTAACTAAATGTGGTAGTTGAGAGTACTTATGGAAGGAGATCATGTGAGCCATAGTAAACAACCCACAGATGCAGCATATTTATTTTGTTGTAGAGCCTTTTCATAATTTTTCATAAGTCACAACAGTTGTTTTGCTTATAGTCTCCTCAGAGGGGCCTTTATTCTGTACCGGCTTCCTAAATCACAGCAGGCACCTGCTCTCGGCAACCAGTTGAATGATAATGCTCATAAAAGAGCCAGATTGAGATAAGAATGGGCCAGATTTTCAGCTGGTGTGATAGCGCCGCTGACTTCACAGGACCCATGCCCATTGAAACCAGCTGAAAGGTCGGCTCGTCATGTTGGCGTGGCTCTTCTATTATAATAGCCTAGGAAGCAGCCCATTCGCAAGATCCAAGTTGCTTTTCCAGGTCTTAATTGTAAATCCCCTTGTAGGAGCCAATGACAGCAATGGGCAAACCCTGGAATTCCATCCCCAGGGAGTGGGGCTTTCTACTGCGGCCACACGGCTTCCATGACCACTGTGCTCCTGCTCTGCAGAGGGCGATGGGGTGGGTCTTTGCGTAGACAGCATAGCCCGCACCCTGTCCTGCTCCTCTGCCAGCGCTTGTGACAGAAACGGGGGGCAGCCAATGGGATCCCACCTGTCGCATGAGCCGACGACTGGCTACACTCCCCAGGCATAAGCATTATGGGTCAGATCCTTCGTTGGTATACCTTGTAGTGCCTCCATGGAAGTCAAAGGGTGACTCCTTCGCCATGTAAAAGGGCTGGCGTGGTGTAAAGGGGCCCCGTATCCATCTGGGGAAGGATTTCACTAGGGCAGACACTGCAGAAGAGAGACATATCGTGCTCCAGCCTAGGGGGTGTACTGGGGCTGGGAGCGATGGGGTGGGGGGAGGACTGACACATAGAGCACTGAATGGGATTCCAGACAGTGCTGCCCCCGGGGCAGACTGCTGTATCTTAGACAGGCCTTCGGGGCTCTCCTAGCTACGTCCGGCCCCCAGAATAGCCCTGGATTAGGACGGCACAAAGGTGGCATAAAGCCACCTTGACCCCCCCCCCCTCCTCCCTGGGCTGTGAGTGCTGGGCAGCACCTCCGAGTGGCACCGCACAGAATCTCAGCCACCAGTAGCGTAGCTAGGGGGGGAGCAGGGGGAGCGGCTCCCCCTGAGCACATTTTCCAAAAGTGGCACCGTTTTAATTTTTGAAAGGGTGGAGACGGAGTGGACAGAGGTGGAGCGACATCCCCTGCTGGCCCCACCAAGAGCCCGCTGCTGGCCTGGGTGAAAGAACCCAGGTCAGCAGTGGGCTGAGAGACCCGGACTGGCAGGAGCCCACAGGGGGAACCCCAGAGCGGGGCGGGATGAGCGGCTCAGCCAGCCGCCGCTCTAGGATTCCCCCCTCGCGGGCTCCTGCCAGCCGGGGTCCCGCTGCTGGCCTGGGTTCGTTCACCCAGGTTGGGTGGGGTGGTGCCTTTTTTTAATGTGTTCGCTCCTCCTGGAGTTAGAACCTGGCTACGCCACTGTATGTTACGTTTGTGGGCACTTAAGAAAAGGACCCAAGTGAACTGGAAATTTACTTAAAATCCAGACTAAAACAAACATACAGTGTATTAGAAGCAGTATCACTTAAGGATTTCCAAGGGGAAGCAGGCTTGGTTTGAATGATTTTGCTTTTGCCTCTCCTTCAGCAACAGTAGGTACACACATTAATAGGGTTGAAGATCTGGTCCTATATGCTGCTCAAAGCAGACTTCATGCTTCACCTCCCTGTTTTTTACTGAAATTTAAAATTTCAATGAAAATTTCCATTGAAATTCTAAACTCCAAAATAGTTTGACCAGATCTAGCACCATGTGACTTAGCTGACCAATCACACCACGTAAGCTTTCGCAGGCACACTGGTGAACAGTTTTCAAGCAATAATGTTTGGGCAAAACATCTGTTGTTCAATGCTGAATACTCAGCAAATTTGCAAAAAGTGGAGTCAGTTTGTGGACAATTCCTCAGTCGGAAAAAGGGCTAAATTCATTAACATTGTGAATTGTTTGCTCAACGCATAATTAATTGGGTATTTTGGAGCACGGAGCAATTTAAAAAAAAAAAAAAAAGCATAGCTGTAAAAATGTTATTTTTTTCTCCCTTGTGCATTATGTGAAATGGAATTGAAAGTGTGGTTCTCTAAAAAGTGACTTGATAAAAATGCTACCATGGCATTTCATGCTGATTGTCTCTCCATGACTTTTAGCTCAAAGTTGCTCTAATTTACATGGGCGGGGAGGGGGGAGGTTTTGTAAGCCCCATAAATTCAGTGTGCACTCTAAACCTCAGGCTGGGTTCTGTCCTCCTTATACATCATCCCCAGTCAAGAGATGACTCCAGTCCAATCCTACCTTTTGCAACTCGGCTGTTTTCAAATTATGCCCCACAAAGACACCTGTACAACCCCACTGAGGGCCTAATTTGACCTGCAGATTCTTCATGACGCGATAAGGCATGAAAAGCGGCAGGGGAATGGGGGAGGAAGCGGGAAGAAAACTAGGCAGCCTTTTATATCCCATGCTGAGTATGCAGATCTCTGGCAGTTAGCAAGACAGCTTTATCTTGTGAGCAGCACCTATCTGATACGGCATCACTGAAAAGTGACAGCCCAAATGGGGCAATTTCATGTTTATTGTTTCTCAGAGTAGAACCACCTTTTAAGGGATTATGAGAGGTTTCCTCCTGCCCTGCTGATTAATCAATGACATTGCCCTTGGCTCTATCTTCCTTTTAGGCCCCAATCCTGCAGCTTTGTGGAAGGCAAGCACACTTCTGCCCCCAGATCTAGTCAGTGACATTAATGGTGCCTTAGTCAGCAGCGGAGGAATGAAAGTTGCCCCACTCCTTGGAGATAACGGCTGGCAGTGCCTGCTCCCTGTTGTTCCTGGCAAGGGTTTTCCAACAGCAGCTGTTTTAGAAACCATACTCCACAATGTCATCCATATTTTAAGACCGGAGATGAAATCCTGGTCCCATTGGAGTGAATGGTATAGAACTCCTATTGACCTCAGTGGAGCTAGGATCCCCCCCGGCCTCGAATACACACAAGGCCTACGTAGGGTGACCAGACAGCAAATGTGAAAAATTGGGACGGGGGTTGGGGGTAATAGGAGCCTATAAAGACCCAAAAATCGGGACTGTCCCTATAAAATCGGGACATCTGGTCACCCTAGGCCTACGACATGGTCAGACATGTCCTTCGTGAATATCCAGCTGCAGTAGCTTTTTCCAATGAAGCTGATTGATCTTTATATTAACACTGAGTCTTCAGCTCATCTGGGAGACACCATCTTCTACATAAAAAAAACCGTACAAAGCACCTGAGCTAGAGGGAGGCGTGTGAGACCACAGAATTGCTAGGCCCATCTTTAGGCCTCCTCTGTGTAGGTTCCCTGGAGGGGTGGTAGTGGGGAGTGAGTACAGGGACATAGCTACCTATAGGTATAATCAGCCTCTCAGTACTGATGCGCTTGGAAGGCTGGGGCATCTAATGGATGGCTATTTATGGGAGTCATCTCCGGCCCCATATGTAAATCTGTGGTAGAGATCATCCTCGAATCGAGGGAGCGTCAATCAATCATAACACCTCCTGGCACCAGCAGCTGTGCCAGACCCCCCACCTTTTCCAACCCAGGGCAGGCGCATGAGAACCATAAGATAACCTTAACGTGGTTAACCATAAGATAACCATAACCTTAACGTGAATGGGAAATTCATGATAATGCTAAAAGAGTGTGGCTCGTGTTCTCTGTGGCTATTGCAGGAGCAACCCAGGTGAAGTGTGGCAACCAGCAGGAAGGCCACATGTATTAAGGAGATTAGCTCTCCGTGCGCTCTTGATAAAGTATTTAAATGACCAGATTTTTGCGTACGCCAGACTCTTGCTTTCTCGGCCTCGTTAAAGCCTCAGAAAATATTTTCACGAATTATGAAGCCCCATTAAATGTTGAATCTAATTAGGAGAAACTTGGCTGTGGAGTTCTTCAAATAGTTAAGTAAATATTATACAATCTAATTGTAGTAATTCCCTTATGGTGCCACTGTCAGGAATCTCTCTTATTGCCAGGGTAATTCCACAGATATGGGAAAAATTCTACCCACCACAGAGTGTCGCATATTGAAATAGTTTCCGGTTTGAATGGATGAGAGCTGTAAGTGGCCAGGTACAGTTATTTTCGGACGTACCTCTCGGAAATAAGCATGTATTTCGGGGTCTCTTTGAAAAACAGCCCTGAAATATGGAGTTATCTATCAGAAATGAAGATCACAGCTGTGATTAAGGCACTAGACTGTGAATTTGGAGAACTGGTTCAGGTCTCTCTCTCTGCCACAAACTTTCTATGTGGCCTTGGTCAAGTCATTAAATCTCTCTCTCCCTCAGTTCCTTATCTGTACAGTGTGGATAATAATACTTTCTTCATCTGTCTTGTCTATTTATATGAGAAGCTTTTTGGGGCAGGGACTGTCTTTTACTATGGGTATGTACAGGGCCTTGCACCATAGGACCTTCTCACTAGGGGCCTTTTAGTGTGATTGTCATGTGAATAGCGAGTCATACAAATACCAGTAATGTTACTGATTGTGGCAGGTTTATACAGCATCCAGAACAGCTCCATGTCAGCCTTCTGGGCCAAATCCTGCCCCGGTTCGCATGCTGTGCAGCGCCATTGTAGCAAAATCTCTGTGTTGTGGCAACATAATCTACAGAGATGTACAAACCATTCTGCATTTCCCAGGAAACCAGCACCACTGGGTTTTTGCTAACATCAAAACTACCAGCTTTTCTATACCTAAAAATATCAGGTATCTTTCAGCTCCTACAGGCTAGCAATGGGAATGTTCTGCCTTTGGAAATTGGGGCTCAGGACCCTAATATATATGTATGTATTTAAACTTGTACAATTTTGAATATAAACAAGGGCTAAGATTCTCGCCCTTGCTCCAGTCCCTGTATGCTTAATAGGCTGGAGTGACATAAAGGGGCTCGGAAAGTGTGGGATCTGTCTGGGGCAGAAATCTTTGGGAGCAGGCACTGAGGAAGACAGAGGCAGACTGTCTCCTGAGGACCATGCTCTGGAATAGGGCATGAGAGGGGCAGGGCTGGGGATATGTGGGGCATGTGTCTGTCTGTCTAGCTATCGAAAGTTATGTGTACATGCAGGGCTTAAGTTCAGCTGGAGCTGTCCGGAGCAGAGCTCTGGGAAATATTTCCACCCCCTTGGAGTTTCCATAGCATGTTGTGTGTGTGTGGAGGGGGGTGGGTTTGGGGGGCTCTGGGAAATACTCTATGGAATTTAAGCCCTGTGTATATGTGTATATATAAAACCAGTGAAGCAGGGTGCTGTTATACGAGAGAATTGCTGCCATTGTTAATGAGATTTATAACACTCCAGCTTGATTACTTCCTCAAATCCCCAGATAAGTTGATTCAGCCATAATGTTAATACATTATCAGATGAACGTCTCAATTGATCCTGACAATAACGATTGCAGCACTGTACGAGAATACAATGACGCTTCCCTCATCTCCTTGTTTAATGATGTTTCTTTTGTCCTCATTCTCTGCTTCCTTTCATTAGTAAAATACCATCCTACTTACCGGCAAACACAGGTCTGTCGCATCTTATGCGGGGGTTACGTTCTGCGCTGAGCGCGTAAAGCGAAAAACCGCGTATGTTGAGTCTCCATTGAGTTGAATGGCGGACGGAATTGCCCGCAGTACCGATGCCATTTTAAAATGGTTATTTTTCTTTTTTTTTCTGTTTTTGGCTACCGCGCAAAGCCGAAATCACGCAAGTTAAATGCGCGTGAGACGCGACAGGCCTGTAATGTATTTCTATTGCTATGAAGAGAGAGTAAATTCTTCTGGACAAGGAACATTTATTTTGAAATTATTCAACACCAGTGCAATTGGGCGCGTTCGCTGTCTTGGATTGATTATTATAATTACTGGCAGAAGGAAGTTAACTACTTTGTATGTTGTGAAGAAAAAGGCAGGAAAAAGATTTGTTTCTCCTCTAAAACAAACCTAAATGAACCCAATGTATTAGACTTGGCAACTGGACAAGTCCTATCATAATTTTATTTAGGGATGGGCATAACATCTTGGAGAATGTGACAGCTGCCTGAGCCCTACATCAACCATTAAAGCAAATCTTTTGTAGAGTTTGAAAAAATGATAATCACATTTTTAGTTAATTTTTATAACGATATTGGTTGACATTCATGCCTTGGGTTATAAAACAAAGAAAATAAACAAAGCCACTCAATGAATCAAAATGAACAAACAAAAAAAACCCCACCTTTTCTGGGTAGACACAGTTTAGGGCCATCCTGATTATCACTACAAAAGTTTTTTTTTCTCCTGCTGATAATAGCTCACCTCAATTGATTAGTCTGGCAACCCCCATTTTGTCATGTTCTCTGTATGTATATCTATCTATCTATCTATCTATCTATCTTCCTACTGTATGTTCCACTCTATGCATCTGATGAAGTGGGTTCTAGCCCATGAAAGCTTATGCCCAAATAAATGTGTTAGTCTCTAAGGTGCCACAAGTACTCCTTGTTCTTTTTACAGTTTAGAGGGTTAACTTTGGAGCTCCCAGGTGCAATCCAAGGTGTGTGTGTCTCTGTCTCTTACACACACACACATAGGAGCAAAATATGGCTATATACCCTCAGACGCTGGGTGGTGTGAAGTGTATAATGCTGACAAGTTTTCAGTGTTAGCTAAGAGAACATATGAAGATTGTTTAGAATAGCACAATTTTTTTAAAATGTCATTACTACAACTGGCTTTCTTGTTACAGTAAAGGTGGGTGCTCCTATAATGACTTATAATGCAAATAAAAATGAAAATTAAATAATTTAAAGTAAATATTAGTTAAAAATTAAAGAGGCAAAATCATTTCTCAGCAACCAACCAAATACATTTAAATAAAGCAATGTCAGGTTGTGTATACACTGCTACAATATTTCACTTTTATTGTCTTAAGATGTGAGTAATAATGGTTCTTCCAATGCAAGAATAGTTGACACTTTTTTTAAACTGATGTTAATTTTAACAGGTTTCTTTAAGCTGTTACTGTAAATGTTGCTCTTGTAGAATAAATTATAAGGAGGTGGAAGCTGTAAAAAGGAATATGCCTTTTTACTGCCTTTAAGAAGCAGAAACACCCTTTGCTGCCAGAAGGAGCATCTGAAAAATGTATGGTGGTTCAAGAAGAGGTTTGTTTTTCAGTTCCCGGGATTTCTTGGCTCTTTCCTCCAAAGGACAGTTTTTCTCCCCTTCAAATCTGAAAAATCAGACTTCATATGGGCTAGATTCTCCCATCCTTACATTGCATAGTATCTTATTGATTGAGTAGCCATACCAAAATCGGTAGAATGAAGGAGTAAGGTATTACTCAGTGAGAGTAAGCATTAAAGAACCTAGCCCTACAAAACCAAGGGCCATGTTTTCTGCACATTCAAACCAGCCTCCATTTTAGTGTACCCACTTTTATGCATTTAAACCATTGTGCTCCCAAAAGTGGCAAGGTGTTGTGCATGCATAGCCTGCATTTACAAACTCACATAGAGGTAAGAAATGTTGTTTATATATATATATATGTCGTGCTCATTGCGGTGGTATCTGGGCGCCTTAGCGCCTGATGGGCGCATACAGACAACTCTTTGTGTGTGCAAAGTGGGAAAGGATTCATTCTGTGGACCCTTGCAAAACCAGTTGCTCGTGCAATGGTGAACACACAAGATAACAGAAACCATGGTGAAAGTGTGACCTCAAATGTATTTCCAAGGCAGGGGGTGAGCAGGTCCTAAATCTTCCCCAATCCCACCTCACGCAGCCAGTGTCTAGCCTCTGTCTGGCATATACAATAGCTGTTCAGCCCATAAACTGGGATCTCCTTTAGTTAGGGCAAAATCCAGTCACATAAAGAAATCTAGGTTTGATTAACAGTGATTTTTTGTGCCCTGAAATGTTATCCATCTTACTCATTAGCGAGTCACCTCCCCTGGAAGCCAGTGATGTTTCCTCTCTCTCAGTAGTAAACAGACATAATAAGAAACAAAGTCCACCTCTCATTGTACCCTTTTGGAGCTTGTGATTGGGCTCTGTAAAGTGCCTGGGGATGACACGAGACATTGTAGATTAGGCCCCAATCCTGAAAAGATTTAAATGTGCTTAACTTTATGCACTGTGGGGGATGACAAGAGACACTGTAGATTTAGGCTCCAATCCTGCAAAGGTTTAAGACTTTGCAGGATCAAGGCCTAAGTCTACATCTCTTGTCATCTCTGTTTGTTTCACCTGCCTTCTCTACTTTCCTGGGAGTACATTTCCTGTGCTCATTGTGATGGAGAAATAAAAAGGAATTTAGTTCTAGATCCTCAAAGGTATTTAGGTGCCTAACTCCCATTGGAACCTGTCAGGAGCTAGGCCTTAGCTCCAAACCACTCTTGGTGAGGAGGGCAGTGTAATTGTGTCCAGGGGTCAATTTGTCTCTCCAGCGCATCAAAGCCATCAAGACTTTTTATTATTTAGCTAATCTCCCTATCTAGGCCTTGATTCAGTGAGCAAAAGATTAACTTTATCCCCTGACACCCTGCTTCAGGAAAGCCTCCCAATTCAGGACAGCCGCTAAATGCGTACTTAAGTACGCTGCCGAATTAGGGGTTCTTATATGGCCCCATCTCCAAGCTGAAAAACTGATGACACAAAAAGGCCCAAAGTATTTTTTAAATAACTGATTTCAGCCCTTTCTTTGCTTCTCTCAGTTGCATTAGGTCCATTGTTTAAGGCACAAAATTGTCTGTTTGTAGTGATTGGCCTATTTTATTTCATAGGTTTCGAACAGCTTCCTGTTTTTCCTTCTTTGCATTCAGAGAGTGTGTAAAAACAGTAGCACTTTAGCTCTGCCTTGTATAGTTACAGTGACTCAACCCTTCCTGGTGTGGATGAGGTTATACCTGTAAAAAGGTGCTTTATGTCAGTACATATGGGGCCTGGTCTACACTAGGGGCAGGGGTCGATGTAAGGTACGCAACTTCACCTACGTGAATAACCGCTCCCCCCGTCGACTCCACTTCCGCCTCTCGCCGGGGTGGATTACCAGAGTCGACGGCAGAGCAATTGGGGAATCGATTTATCGCGTCTACACTAGACGTGAAAAATCGATCCCCGAAAGATCAATCGCTACCCGCCGATTCGCCGGGTAGTGTAGACCTGCCCCCTGGGAAGGGAAATAAGCCACACTGGTATAAGTCACCTTTATATTGGTACAGCTGCATCCACCCTAGGGACTGTATCAGGGGTAACTATTACAGTAAAAAAATCACACCCCTGATTTATACTGGAACAAAAACAATACGCGGCTGAGGGATTAGCTTGAGAGACTGGTGCAGTGCTTAATTTGTAATGAAAGATGTGCCGGGGCTCAAACAATTTTTTCACATTCATAACTGATGCAGGCAGCCTAGAGGTGCCGTAACTATGAACTGCCAAGCCTTGAGGTGCTGGGGCTCGCCCTGGCAAGCCCTGGCACAAATTAAGCACTGGACTGGTGGAAGAAAGAAGAATTACAGATATAAGGGCTGACATTCTAAAAACAGGAAGCAAAAATCCTTTTGCCAAATTCAATCCGTTTTTTTCTACGGCTGCATCATTCCCACGCTTCCTAAAGGAAAATAAAAAGAAGATCCCAACTAATGTTTCTTAGCCATTTTAATTAAACAATAGATACAGAAATAATTAGTGGGGTAGCGACTTTTCACAATCGCAGTATGTTTTTGAAGAAGGGAATGTGATCTATGCTATAATTAAGCGACTGGGGTGATGTGACCGCTGCCAGTCATGATCAATATTGTCTCATTGCTTCATTTTACTCCCTCATCTCTCTGTCCATCTGTTGTCTCTTGTCTTCTACTTAGATTGTGAACTCTTTGAGGCAGGGGCTGTCTTTTTGTTCTGTGTCTGTACAGCGCCAAGCACAATGGGGGCCTGGTCCATGACTGGGGCGCCTGGGTGTTACTACAGTGCAAAATATGAAATAAACTAATAACAATTCACCCCCTGCTGAGGGGCAGCACAGACCTAGCGCCACTAACATCTCACTTCAGCCCCCAAAATGAGGCTTACATGAGATCTCAGGGTACATCTACACAGCGAAAAAGGGCCCATGGGAGTGAGTCTTGGAGCCCCGCTCACGAGACTTGGGCTCGTGCCGTGAAGTTAAAAATAGCCATGTGGTCATTTGGGCTTGAGCTATGGCCATCGAAGGTCTCTTCAGCACCAGCTCTGCAATCGTGAGTCAGTTGACGCAGGCTCTGAGACTTGGTGCCCTGGGTTTGGTTTTGCTGTGTTGATGTATCTGAAGCGGTGCCTAGACCGTTCTTCACCATGGTGAATTTCACCCTGCGTCCATTAGAACCAGGAAGAGCTCAATATGGATTTCATCGTCATTTAAATTTGCCTCGTATCTTTTTCACATTTCAAACATGTGAATCCCTCATGGAGATATAATACCGTGGAAACACTTTTAGCTAGGATATTTTTAAAAAGCTTTAATGTCTATTACGTTACGGCACCTGTCAATCAGGTGGGGTCATGAGGTTGCCAATTGAGGGCTGGATCCAATGCCTATTAAAGTCAATGGAAAGACTCCCTTTGACTTCAGTCAGTGTTGCATCAGCCCTGAGAAACAAAAGCCTCGTCTACATGACATTAGCAAAGCGTGCCAGGGGGGGTGATTTGTAAAGTGCTCCATCGTGTTGCACTAACTGCCCTGTGTATACCTTGCTGGCACACTCAATGCAAACTAGGTACCTTTTAGAGTGTGCCAGCCAGGTCTACAAAGGGGCAGCTAGAATGAAGCACGTTGGTGTGCTTTACAAATCACACCCCTCTGACGCTCTTTGCTGGCAGCGTGTAGACAAGCTCTAAGCTGCCTTTCATTAGACCGGTATGTCGAGTTTCCTGCTACAATATGAAATAAATGCCAATCCCTTATGCTATCAGTCAATGGAAAGGCTCCCAACTGAGTATTGGCTTCAGACCAGGCTCTTCATTTTTCCGTTCTTTTCTCCACGTGATAGGAAGCTCTGGTTCAGGACAAGTTCAAGCTTTGACGGTCAAAAGGAAATAATTTCCTCCTACCCTTTGGCAGTTGAGGTTTTTCCAAAGTGAGAAACACAAACCTTATTTCAAATGTTTATTGATAACAACAAAACCATAATAGGATGAATCAGTCTCTGGATACCATTGATAGGATGGGCACGATGGGTTCTTTTACTTCCCAAATGACCCCCTGGTGCTGCATTCATGGAAAGCAGGTGATGTGAATCTCGGTGTCACTGTATGCAGAGAGTGGAAAGAAAACAAAGATTAACACCTCTGCTGTTCCCTGGGGGGGCTGGGAGGACAAGCTTCCTTGAGGAGAAAAGGGGGCCTGGTTTGAAATTTCCTGGTACAATTGTTTTCCCTCTGACACTTCTGGTAGATCCTTTCCCTTGATTGGCATAATGCAGTGTTTTAACTTTAGCATGCATTTAGGAGGCCAGGTGGCTTACAGACACCTGCAGGCTAATGAGTTCGCACTCTTTTAAAGCACAGAGAGAGCTACCAGGACAAACTGTGCCATTGCTCTCTTAAGCCAAACTCCTCATTGAAATGAATGGGATGTTGTCCTTAAAATGTGACGGGTCCTTGGAATTTGCTACGTTCGTATTTCATTGCATTGAGAATGTTCGACAGAGAGTAAGATCTTTCAGGCAGGGGCTGTCTTTTTGTTCTGTGTTTGTACAGCGCCTAGCACAGTGGGGCTCTGGTCCAGGACTGAGGTTCCTAGACACTTCTGAAACAGTACAGTTACCACCAAATACCCATGTAGTAACAGGCAATGGACAGGCACCAGCTGTTTGTCAGTCAACCTGCTAGGACTGAAAGATCCAGCATATGTGCTCGAGCACCACAGTGTAGGAGATAAAAGGTTTGGATTCTCATGTCTTACTCAGCAGCTGTCCCAGATCAGTTTATAAAGGTTTAGGACCCGATTTGCAAATGCCCCGTTACATTCTCTGGCAGTGTAAAGGGGTCTTCAACTGGTGGAAATGCAATTTACGCCTATTTTAAGGTGCAAATTACACTTTTACACTGGCAAATTCATGTAAAAGGGCCTTCCTGTAAATAAGCACCAGAACCTTGGGATCTTGGGACTGGCTCTTGACCTCTGGAGAGCAGGTAACATTTCAGGGACATCTGCACTGTACAAGCCAACAATGCAAACTGTGAAATCAGAGCACTTCTGGGGGGAGGGAAAGCTCAGTGGTTTGAGCATTGGCCTGCTAAACCCAGGGTTGTGAGTTCAATCCTTGAGGGGGCCATTTAGGGATCTGGGGCAAAAATTGGGGATTGGTCCTGCTTTGAGCAGGGGGTTGGACTAGATGACCTCCTAAGGTCCCTTCCAACCCTGATATTCTATGATAAATGATGAATTCTGATGGCTTGAATGCGGGGCAGCAATGGGGACTGCAATATTTAGGCAATGCCTGAAAATTAGAATATTTGGGGCAGTAATCTTAGCATTACTAAGGATATTATGAATGCCTTCAGGACCCCACTGGGTCTTCCAGTCTGGGTGGTGCATGCACAATAAAAATATTATACGTGTAAACTTCCTGCTCATTTGAATGGGGAAAAACGAACCTAGTAAAATACAATGGATTGTGAGAGACTACAGGTATGTCTACACCACAGCAGCACAGTTGTGGCTGTGTCGCTGGAGCACGGCAGCATAGACGCGTCCTAGAACAGCAGAAGGCTTTTCTCATCTCTGTAGTTAACGGACCCTCCCGAGAGGTGGTCACTTTAGCTGCATCCACACCAGGGAGATGAAATTTTTTCACAGCCCTAAGTGATGTAGTTAGGCTGATGCAACCTTTAGGTGCAGGCCAGACCTAGGATAAATGTAGGCTCTGAGATGGCAAAGCCTTATATATGTGTTTAACTTCATGGACTGTGAGGAGTCCCACTGAGATCAATAGCAAGTCCTATGGTGCGTTAAGCACCGGGGTAGGTGTATGCTGGGAGATCTTATTGGTGCTAGAAAATCCTCTGTAAGGACTTGCCCCTACTACTATTGAATTCAGTGGGAATTATTGTACCATTGGCACCAGTTAGAACAAGATTGCATAATAATTCCTCTTTGCATTGTTGCCATTTTTTTTCATACGTGGGGGGGAGGGGAAATTGCACTCCCACCAGAACCGTACCAAAAAAGATCTAACTTGTATGTACTGATTTAACTTAACTACTAACACTAAGCTAAATATAGACGACCTTTTGACTTTGGATTGATCACCCTCAATTATTTATATGCAACATCCTAATTTTACGTAAGTTTCCCTCTATTTTCCCTTCTAAACAATTATTTTTTCTGTTGTATTGTATGCTGTTAAACTGGGGAGCGGGTAAGGGGAAGGAAACACTTAAGTGCATGCCTTATGAAATGTTCTAATGTGGTGTATTAGAGGAACAAAAAAAAGTTGATCCATCCAGAAAACAGACACTTATTTGCCCCAAATTTGACACTTATGTGAAGCGCTCATAACTCACATCTCACTAGGACTCAGTTCCCCATCTGTAAAATGGGGATAATATTCCTTCATTTCTTCCATCTTTTGCTGCTGTGTTCCCAACATGCCCTTTCCTTCTCCAGGCCTGTCCCTGGCATGCCCCCTACACCAAAGCTTGTGAGAGTGTCCTCAGATGGTGGCTTTGCACCTGTCTTCCTCAAAACCTGTGCTGGAGGAATCCACCCTAACCAGAACAGGTCACTTTTAGGGACCCTTGATGCTCTTCCAACCCCTTTAAAGGGAGGGACTTAGATTGAAGGGCTAGAATGAACCATTCTGATCATTTACTGTGACCTCCTGCACAACATTTATTGTCAAGTCAAATAAATTGTGGCTGACAAAGTGGTCAGAAGATAAGAGAAATCTAACAGGAACAGGCACGTTTAAAATGTACACTTGCCTTGTTTTCATGTGCCAGGACTATCTAAATAGTCCAATTAACCTATTTATGATTATTCATTATAATTCGCTGTCTTGTAGGGATATGGCTGCTGTTTAAACTTTTAAAGAATCCTTTATATTAGTCTTACTGAGATGGAAAATGCTGATACTTGAAGTGCCCTTCATCTGACGATCTCAAAACACTTTACAAGCGTCTGATTGCCCTAAAGGGATCATGCAGCAAACCACTGTTTAAAAGCTAAGAAGAAGGCTGTTCTGCACTTCTCTTAATCCGAAACACAGTTAAATCAATGGGAGTCTATTTACTGCAATGGGCTTTGGATCAGGCACCCAATCAACCCCCAATATGGAGCTCCGTTGAACAAACGACAGGGGGAGCTCTACCACTATTTTTCAATCTGTAAAACCCAGAAGGGACGCTTGAAAGATGGTCTATTTCCATCAAGCAAGATACAGGAGAAGCACCAGTCTATCCATTTTTGTTTAAATAGTGTTAATCAGATCCTGGTTCTCCACACTTATTCCCAAAAGGTCTCATGTGGCCTCACTCACCAGGGGACACAGTAGCTTGGCTTTTTTAGTGTTATCTTTTTGCTGAAAAATAAATATAGACTTAAAAAAAGCCAGAAGAAAAGCATCTAATTTTACAGAACAAAAATGTACATTAATATTTTTATTATCAAAATATTCATTTCCTCGCTTAAATCTGAAGGGTGGCTGATATTTTTTCTGAGGCCTTTTAAAATTACTCTTTAATATACTGTGTGGCTTATTTAGCAAAGTCTATACCCCCGTGTATATGAATTATTTGATGAGTGCGATTAAATTAAAACCCTCTCGAGCATGCTATATTAGCATTTTATATTATTACTAACCTTCATTGTTAGAGGTAGAAGTGTTTGTCTTATCTGAAAACAAAATAGGCCTGCCCCGTTCATTTTGAAGGTGATAGATAGATTAGATAAAAATCTATCTATCTAGGGAGTTTTGCAGATTAGCTAGATAGATTTTAGGGAGGAGTTTTGCAGATTAAATAGATAGATAAAAATCTATCTATCTAATCAGCAAAACTCCATAGTTTAGATAGATAGATAGATGGGGTGGATGGGGATAGATAGATAGATAGATAGATAGATAGATGGGGTGGATGGGGATAGATAGATAGATAGATACATAGATAGATAGGTGGATGGGTGGATGGGGTGGATGGGGATAGATAGATAGATAGATAGGTGGATGGGTGGATGGGGATAGATAGATAGGTGGATGGGTGGATGGGGTGGATGGGGATAGATAGATAGATAGATGTGGAAAGTTGTACATTAAAAAATGGATGCAATGGCGTAGTCCCGTTTCTCATGACAGAATTTTGTCAGCCCAGACTAGAGTCACTTTCTCTCTTTACGATGATAACTGCGGAATTCGGATGGAGCAGAAGAACTGTCTGCGGGGTATTAGCAACGAAATAGCCAAGATTCATTCCTCTTCACAGACCCGCTGTTTTCTATTGCATGAAAAAGACCCGCTAAATCCCCGATGAACCAACACTGTTAAATAAACGTGGCTTGGTTTAATATCTCAAACAGCTCCGGTATCCTCTAGAATAAATCCATGTTTCAGTCTTTGGTCGGATACTGACGCAGGAAGGAACAGCAAGCAGGTCGCTGTGCGGGCTTTGTTAATAATTGGTGCTTATTTCTATCTATCTAGGGAGTTTTGCAGATTAGATAAATATAGATAGATTTGTATCTATCTATTTAATCTGCAAAACTCCTCCCTAAAATCTATCTAGCTAATCTGCAAAAGTCCCTAGATAGATAGATGATAGATGATAGAAATCTATCTAAGATTTGAAATGAACACACAATTAGCAGCCATAGCGAGGAAGATTGGCAGAATTTGTACAAAGCAGATTCCGTAGCATCACCTTTCCTCGTGATTCTGTTGGGTGCTGGCCATGAATAGAGATAGTTTCGAGGTCGAAGTCTTGGGATTTTCTGTCTAGTTTCCTGATGTCTTAAAGGTTTTTTTTTAAATTCTGACCTTGCTGTGAGCGCCACGATTTGACGGGCACGTGATGGGGCGATACGCTGCTCGGGGGCTGTGGGAGAAAATCCCAGGTCCCGAGCAGTGATTCCCTGGTTTCTTTCTGTTGGCTACTCTCACCTTCCCCCTGTTTGTTTTAGTTACGAAATGTTGTGGGCACCTCGGCTGCGACTGGGTAACCTTGGAACTGGCTGGTCTGGCACGGACAGATGGGTGATCCCAACCCATTTAGCGCCTTCCTAAAACATCCAGAAAGCCCGGGGGCATGACTCGGCCCCCGCTGCGTAATATCCCCCCCTCCCCTGTGGCTTTGCTCCGGCTCTCACTTGCCAGAAGGCCAGGGCGCTCCGGCGAGGAACAGCACCGGGAGAGTTAAAGGTGTGTAAACAGGGCTTTGCAAATGTGCCTCCGAGCCGCTCGCCGTGTTGACAGCGAGCGGCTCCGGCAAGCAAAGGGAGCCCCGGGTAAATCCATCCGGATTTGAGAAACCAGCCCGGAGCCCGCCCCGGCTGCTGGCGAACCAGTGCCCCCGGCCCCGCGGAGCAGACCTGGGCGCAGTCCAAGCAGGGGGAGCCCCCCCCCCAGCGGCGGAGACACCCGTCCTGCGCTCCCTGCCCCCCCAGATGACAAGACACTGGCCAATAAAGCCAGAGCCCGCTGGCTCGCCCTCCCGTCCTCTCCCCGGGGCCGGATCTGCCCCGCTCCTGCCTCGCCGTGCGCCCCTCGCCGCCCAGGTGTGCGCAAGAGGGGGGCGCGGGCGGGGAGCCTCCCGCCTAGGTGCGAGCTGATTATTCAAATCGGCGGCCCAGCATCTGGGGATTGGAGGCTGGCGGGGGCGCCCGGGGCTATATCACTCCAGCCGCCAACGTCACCGGCGGCACTTGTCCTCCGCCTCCTCCTTTCCCCACCGCCGCCGGGCCACTCCGGGCTGTGAAAAAAAAAGAAAAACAACAAACCCACCCAAGCAGCAGCAGCAGCAAGGGGAGGGGGGGAAGCAGCCACCCCAACCCAGAAGCCGCCACTGCTCCCCCTCCCCCTCCGCCCGGCTCAGGCAGAGGGGAGGGAGGGTTGGGAGGGTTTTTTTTTTTTTTCGGGGTTGTTCTCTCTCTTGTCGTCGGTTGTTGTGGCTGTTAAATTTTAAACGGCCATGCACTCCGCTTCCAGTATGCTGGGAGCCGTGAAAATGGAAGGGCACGAACACCCCGACTGGAGCAGCTACTACGCGGAGCCCGAGGTAGGGGAGCGCTTCTCCTTCTCTTGGTGCGCGGCTCCGTGCCCCCCCTTCCCGCTCCCCCCGCAGGCCGCCTCCCGTCCTCCCCTCCCGCGGCGGAACCAGGGCGCCGGGTTTACACGACGCCGTGTTAGCCTTGAGATAATATTAACTTTGCGCTCAAATATTGACTCGCGGCGCCTCCAAATCCTCTGCGCCGCGCTCGCCTGACAAAGTTGTGTTTGGCACGGGACTGTCTGGGGGGGGGGGGCTGAGGAAAATGGGGGGGTGGGAAAGCAGGGGGGGAGTTTATGGCTGGAAATCTGGGGTTTGAGAAGGGTGGGAGAGGGACAGGCGGCTGGTTGGGCGGCGGGGAGCCCTGCTGCGCCGCCCCGGGTGGGGGTCCCCGGGCATGGGGCTCGCCAGGCGCTGCCCCGCGGTGAGGTCCTTTCCCGGGGAGTTTACAATGCAGCCCCCCCAGATCGCGGGGCCGTTTTGCCGAGCGATGGGTTTGGCGGCCGGCACTTTGTGTCACGATTTAACCCCAGCCCGGGGCAGTAGCATCCCCCACACCCAGTCCCTAACCCCCGTTCCCAAGCGGGGGCGACCGCTCCCCCTTCCCGGCGCTTTCGGGCGGGAGCTGCCCCGCTTCCCCCCACCGGCTGACGGCTGCTTTCCCGGACCCGGCTCCACCAGCGCCCCGGCAGAGAGCAGCTGGCCCCGGCAGCCGCGTCCTACACACCCCGGGGCGCGGCGGGGTGGCTGCCGGGGCGCCCCCCCCCCCCATCGCTAGAGCAGCCATGGGGCGGCAGGCACCGCATGGCGGCCGACGTTAATCCCCCCCCCTCCGCTCTCCTCTCCCCCCTTCTCCTTGCAGAGCTATTCCTCCGTGAGCAGCATGAACCCGGGCCTGGGCATGAACAGCTACATGGGCATGTCGGCCATGAGCAGCGGCCCGGCCAACATGAGCGGGGCCGGCGCCATGAACATGTCCTACGCCAGCGCCGGGATGAGCCCCTCCTTGGCCGGCATGTCCCCCGGCCCGGGGGCCATGGGCGGCGGCATGGGCGGCGGCATGGGGCCGCACCTGAGCCCCAGCATGAGCCCCATGGGCGCCCAGGCCGGCTCCATGAACGCCCTGGCCCCCTACCCCAACATGAACTCCATGAGCCCCATGTACGGCCAGGGCGCCCTCAGCCGCGCGCGGGACCCCAAGACCTACCGGCGCAGCTACACCCACGCCAAGCCGCCCTACTCCTACATCTCGCTCATCACCATGGCCATCCAGCAGTCGCCCAACAAGATGCTGACGCTGAGCGAGATCTACCAGTGGATCATGGACCTCTTCCCCTTCTACCGGCAGAACCAGCAGCGCTGGCAGAACTCCATCCGCCACTCGCTGTCCTTCAACGACTGCTTCCTCAAGGTGCCCCGCTCCCCGGACAAGCCCGGCAAGGGCTCCTTCTGGACCCTGCACCCCGACTCGGGCAACATGTTCGAGAACGGCTGCTACCTGCGACGCCAGAAGCGCTTCAAGTGCGAGAAGAGCAAGGAAGGAGGGGGAGGAGGGGGAGGGGGCGGCGGGGGAGGGGGGAAGAAGCAGCCCCCCCAGCAGCCCCCCCACCCCGGCGAAGGAGGCTCCTCCGACAGCTCGGCGGGTGGGGCCGAGTCCCCCCACCCCGGCGCCTCGCCCTGCCGCGAGCACAAGCGGGCCCTGGCCGAGCTCAAGGGGACCCCCCCGCAGCCGGCCCCGTCGCCGGCCCACCACCTGCTCGGCCCCCACCACCTGGCCCACGAGGCCCACCTCAAGCCCGAGCACCACTACGCCTTCAACCACCCCTTCTCCATCAACAACCTGATGTCCTCCTCCGAGCAGCCCCCGCCCCACCCCCACCACCCCCCGCACCCCCACGCCCACCCCCACAAAATGGACCTCAAGGCCTACGAACAGGTGATGCACTACTCCGGCTACGGCTCCCCCATGCCCGGCAGCCTGGCCATGGGCCCCGTCACGAACAAAAGTGTCTTGGAAGCCTCCCCGCTGGCCGGAGACCCTTCTTATTACCAAGGGGTGTATGCCCGGCCCATCATGAACTCTTCCTAAAGCTCCCCTGCCCAGCCCAGCCGGCCCGGTGGGCTGGAGGCTGGAGCGCGCTGATGATGTCCTTGTCTCGAGCTGTTGTGTTGATTTGTGTTCCAAGCCTCCCAACCCCATTCTCAAAGGACAAATTTCCACCCATCCAGCCTGGTCCAGAGTCCAATGGGCTGTGGGATCAGGCCCCGGCGTCGTTAAGCGCCGATTTCAGCCGGGGAGATTTGGTTTCTTTGGCTGGTTTGTTGCGGGGGGAGGGATTATTTTATTTCATGGGCAGCAGCGGGTGGGGTCACCTTTCTGTCGCAGGGAGTTATAAATATATCTATTTTTTTTTGTGCGTGTGTGAAAGTGACGGGAAACTTATTCAGTGTGAAACAATGCTAGTTTGTAAAGCGAGGCCCAACAGTCTTGTCACGTTGTAAAAAGAGAGAGGAAAAAAAATCACAAAAAAAGGAGAAAAAAAAAGAGAGAGAAAAATTCACAAAAAGACAAAAAAAAGTCAGGATAGATTGTTGTAATTGATACAAACGTTTGATGTTACCGGGAGAGTAAACGACTTGGATCTGATTAATTTATCGTTTCTGTATGCTTTATTTATGGCTTATAAATGTGAATTCTGGTCCCAAACAGCCAGATTTTCACAAAAATATATTAAAGTGTTGTTGGCGTTTTTTCCCCCTGAATCATTTTCTTCGGATTTTCCAATTTTTTTCCCACTTGAGGGGGGGAAAACACTGACCGGGAAAATGGAAAACAAACTGGTTCAATGTATTTAATAATTTTAAAATATATCTACATAGTCCGGTATCGCTGTGTATATTTATTCTCTCTGTATATTATACATTCATATATAGTGGGAAAAGATCTATGGAAAAGAATGTAAGATAACTTGTTATATAAGATATATAATATATACACACGTGAAAAAATATCAGCTATATCTCTACACATACATCCACGAAAAGAATATATATATATATATAAAATACACATACTTATATACATATATATCTTTTAATCGATAGGCTATATATATATAAAATACACACATAAGAGAAGCATATGACTTGTACTATACCCATATGTGCATTAGATATTTTTCATGGTTTATCTGAAAAGTTTTTAAAGTGACACGGATTTGTCCCGAGCTGTAGCCACTAACCAAAAGGAACATTTGATATTAACCATGCTCGGATTTCGCTCTTCAAACAAGCAAGCAAGAAAACAGAACAAGGCGTCATTCCTAATAACCCTGCATTTACCTTGGGCTCCTTCCAACCATTATAGATCATGTTAGTCTTATAAATCAGGAATTTACAGATGATTACTGAAAGCCACCCCCTTCCTCATTTCCCCTTGACACAACCATCCCCCCACCCCCAGTTACTGAGACTGTGCAAAGAAACACGCTGGGTCGGTCTCTATGGCGCCAGGTGACACGCTGCACAGACTGTCCTTGATGTCATGAACTTTGGAGTTTGCAGAAACCTTGAAAAGGGATCAGCTGAGCTAAGGGCGGCCGGGAGCTCCCTTAACTCCTTGGGTTGCTGGGATAGCCGGGCGGAGAAGCTAAGGGGGGGCGGCTGGAGGAAGGTGGAGGAACCTAAAGTCTGGGCGAGATGCGGTTTGGGGGACTAGTACCTAACCCAAATACAATCCACTTCTTCGCCTTGACTGAGCCCCGCAGCCCAGAGTGACCCTGAACATTGTCCCCTTCCTGGAACAGGCCTGGCCATGTACACACAATGTTACACTCCTGCTCTCGGTTTACTCACTGGGGGGGGGGGGGCACGGGGGGCGGGGGAAGGGAGGGATTGTGCGCTCTAGAACGGGAAATATTTCACACCCATCAATATAAAAGCAGGACTCGCCCCCCCCCACTTCCCGGGAAATCACTGGGAATTTTACCAGTGACTTCCATACCTGCAGAATTGGGCCCAAATTCGTTGGGACAAGATACTGTCCCTTTATCATACTAAAACGGAAGAAGACCCTGAGTGTGCCGCTTTACATCTATTCCACGTCTGAATCTACTGAGGTGATAAAAAGGAGGGGGTGTAATATCAAACTTTGTAAAGTTGTTTTCAGCATATTACAGACATATGAATAGGAGGTTTTCATTCTTCCTGTTGTGTGTATAGAGAACGGACAGGAATAATGAAAATGTTAATATTTATGGAGCATACTGAAAACAGTTTGATAGATACATATCCACACACGACAATTAACAGTAGCAGTGTTATGTGTGTATAATTTCAAATCTTTAATCCCTGTACGGACCAATGGAGATAGTGAAACAATTTAATATGTGAAAATATATTCACTATGCTGGTGCCTGTTTAAATAGTGAAAACACAGTGGATTTCATGTATGGCACATTTTGTGGGGGGAAATTGTCCCCAAACTTCTGTTGTTTACCTGTCCAACAGTTTCTTCACATATTTCAGTTATTAGAGGAAAAATAACGTTCAAATAGGGTAGATTTGCATTTTTCATATCCATGTACACATGGAAGATTTACCAAATAATGACAGGTTTTCAAGCAAAATAACCGACGTTGCATTGAAAAAAACTCCACTGTCTAATTGTTGATTTGTTACCTATCGACAGATAGATCCACGAATCTATCGGATTATAATTAGTGTTTGTGTGAGTACTGTTACGTCTGTATCTAGACACACACCACTACAGGTCCGTATAAAAAATGACATTGTGCAGGGAATAAACTCCATTGTGCAGAGAATAAATCATAGCTAATATACACACTGGTGGTCACTTGTTTTTCAGGGAGAGTAGACCCAAACGACCTACACGTTTTATTTTCCAAACCCAGAATGGGGTGCTATTTTTAAAAACAGCTATTTTAAAAATCCAGCAAACGTTTCTCCCTGTAAGCAAGTCCCCCGCCTGATTAAAACACATCCCGGCGCGGAAACATTTTTCACGCCATAAATTCACCCCGTTCCCCAACCCCTTGTTTTCCCACGCGTTTAAGGAGTAATAGGCCTGCTGCCCAAAATAACATTCAAATCCTTCTTAAAATTCCGCATTGTTCAGGGGAAGAGAAGGGGGTGGAAAGAAGGAAAACAACAAAAACCTCCAAAAACAAAACAAAACTGGGATCCAGGCAGAGCTCTGTCCGCCGCTACCCTGCAAGGACACACACGTTGTGAACCAAAGCATAAAATGTGTTTCATTATCACATAAAAGGCTCCCGTAGGGAAGGAGAATAGAGGCAGGGAAGGAGGCTGATTTGGGAACAATGAGGCGGGACTGCGATGCTCTAACCGGTTATGTTCTGTATCACATGCCCATTGTTAAATGCTAGTTTTAAACGACTTAGCGTCCCTCACTCCGCTGATCCCAACAGATAAGATATAGTCCCGGCCGCGTACATAGAAAGGGTGTCACAGAAGCGGATCCTTTCTGCGTTGCCTCGTTCGCTTCGCTCCCTTTCCCCACGGATCGTGCGCACACACCCAGGGCGCAAAAACCCCACCAACACACAACCTCTCCCCTCTAGATATTTATTTCCCCGCCGCACCACGTTCTTGCTGCTCCGGCTGGTTTAAGTAACCGTGATCGGTGAATAAACAAAAGTCACTAAACAACCAAAAAAAAAAAAAAAATCTAGATCCAAATTCCAGGAGGGTAAACTTTCAACACCACGTCATACTTCGGCAAATTTACACAGATATTAGCGCGCGTCCCTTTCCGGGGTTGTTTCCCCCCCCCCCCCCTTTGAGCCATTGTGCTTAACTGAATTTTATAAAGCTGATCGATATCTTGGTAAAATATTCATTTTTAAACTAGCGGGCAGTGAAATCTTTGCTTTGTGCTAAAGTCAACAGTGGCACCATCTGAGCGCCCATAAATGCGGCGGTGTCACTGGCGGCGGCAGTTGCCGGGGGCTGCTTAAGGCTGGATTGTCACCGCCATGCGCGGCTCGGGGGGCAGCAGGTAGGTGATTTCCATCCCGTTTTAAAAATTCCAACCCGCGGCTTCCCCCTTTCTAACTCCCCCCCGCAAACGAACCCACGCGAGATAAACGGGGGGCGATCCTGGGGAATCGAAGAGGGCTTTTGCCATCTCTAACGTCTCGGATTAAAGTGGAGGCGGTTGAAACAGGGGGTAGCCCGCGCGTAATGACCTCGGAAGGATTGTTTTTTATTAAGTGGTTGATTAAAATGTTTACATTTAAATGTGTAAATGTAATGACAAGGAAAACCTCCCTCCTGGGGGGAAAGGGAGTAGGAAGTCGTGAAACCCTGAGTCGACACAGCTTTCTACCGCTCAGTGTATGGCCAGTTCGTTACAAGAAACTGATTTCGCAGGGGCTAATCCGCTGAAAATCCGCGAATATCGCTCGCATTTCGCGTGCGGGTTCTTTCCCGGAAAACAAACCACGCCAGCTCCTCCCGAGAGCAGCGACTGCGACTGAGGTTCATGAAACATGTCGTTGCTTTCCTATCGATTCCCTTCGCTTTTTCCTGCCGAACTAACATGCTCTTTTGTTCTTCTCCGGACGCCCCCAATGTTTTACCGCACGTCCGAGCTGTTGGGATCCGTCCTCCCACGGCTAGCCCACGGAGATGTGTTCCCCTAAACACGTGTCTGCTGGGGGAATGGTTTCCAGAGAAAACCAGAGCATGCATTTCCCCAGGAATCCCCGAAGCCTGCCCGGGTAGGAAAACTTCAGGCAAAGCACGGCCGAGAAATGCCTGTACAGACCCGACACGTGGGGTCAGTTTGCTAGGTGATGACTTTCAATGCGTGGTGGCGAATTGGAAGGAATTCCTGCATAGATCAATTGAACAGCGTGTACTATAGATGAAAAGGCAAAGGCGATTCTAAAAATGCTTCATGTAGTCTCGTGCTCAGGACGTACACATCCGTATACATTGAATTGACCTGGCAGAGGAGAGCGGAAACATCGATTTGAACTGGCATGAGTCCTCAAAAAACAACCCCACAAAACCCAGAACGGACCGCATTACAAATAGCACTAGGAAGCGCCCCTGTTTAAAGCGGGCTCCGAGTTGTCCCTAGGAGCCAGCGCTGGCAGGAAAGGCTTCCCAGTTCGCTAGTCTAGGTCTTTTCTCCCCCAAGCGTAAATAGGCAGGATTCTTATTAGAAAGAGAGGCGCAGCGCACGGCGGGATTTGGGGACCCCTGGCTCCCCTCGCGAACGGGGCGCGTTTGCGAGCGGTTTCTGCGGCGTGCCTTCGGCAAACGGTTTTCACTTCATGCCGCAGCGGGACGGGAGAGCAATTGAACGCGGCTTACACGGTCCCTTTGCACAGCGGCTCGCCCGCACAAAGAGGCCCGTGTGACACCGTTCTGGAAACGGCCCAGGGGCGGTGGTTGGAGCCCTGGATTTTTCTCCCACGTGAGATGGCAATTAATAAATCCCCCGTGAAAAGGGAGGCGAACTGATCCCCCCCCCCCCCCCGACTGGTGTGACAGGTTTTATTTCCCGAACAAGATGAAATCTGGGCAGGACACACAGGGAGGCTAATGGTTTTTAAATAATGAATAACCTCCCCGTTCCACGCGTAACGCTGCGCCTCGGAGCCCCCAATTACCTGTCATTAAATGAGTGTCTGTCCACGTACTTCGCTTGGGATCCTTTGGTGGGGGGAAGGGAATGTGTGTGTGTGTGGGGGAAGGAATTAACCTAGTGTCAAGCCCACTCCAGGACTGAATTAAACAGGGAATGGCCTTGGTGATATTGGTTCACAGCTAGGCAGTGCCTTAAGGCGACGGTACTTTGGAAAGAAAGCTAGCGCTTTAAAGAGATCTAATCTGCCAAATGGCCAATTTACGCGTCTGATCTCTATCGGGTTGATGCTCCCCCCCCCCCACTACTTCGGCCCCCGTTTTTTTTTTTTTAATACGACACAAATAAATACACCCTCGCTTCGCGCCGCGTAGGAGAAGGGGCGCAGGGAACGGCCGGGTTACAGCGCTCAGAACTTGCGGCGTTTCGAGGCGGCCACCGGCTGCTCCCTAAGGAGTCCCAAGCCGTCTGAGTTAGTGGGGGCCTGCGGTGGGGGCCCCCTTATCTCAAGAAAGCAGCCGCCCCAGCCTCCTTTTCTGGTGAGAAAGAATGGGCTAATTGCGCCCCTCCCCCCCAATTAAGACAGGTTCCCACCAGCACAACCAAGTGCTCCCTTTCCCAAGTGGGGCGCAGGCGGATGCGCCTAATTCACAGAGGACTTGACAAGACACCCCCGGGGCAGCCCCCCCCTTTGTATTTCTTCTTGCAAAAAGAACGGACCCCCCCCCCCCGCCCCGGATTGCCAATGTGCAAGGTTACTCTGATCACTCAAAGGGGAGAAGGCACTTTTCACCCGCCCCCTCTCCCAAGGAGGAGAGAAGAATAAGAGGAGCGGGGTTTCAAATGTCACAGCGCGGGCCCCGCACGCCTTTCGCGGGAGGACATCACAGGCTGACGCGTCTGCAAAGCCATGGCAACCCCTTTAACTTTGTAACTCGGTGTAATTACCCGGGAGGCCTTCTCCAGCCCCCACCTCCCCCAAACCGTATTCCCGGGACCGGTGACTCTGTGTGACCCGCCGGCTAGCGTTTATTTCCAGCCAGAACGGGTTGTACTCCAGAGTCATGGGGATTTTTTTGGCGGGGGGGGGGGAGGTACAGGGGTCCATCCGATCAAACCTAATTGCCCCTGTGAAGTCTCCAGTCTGCTCAGCCGATCAAGCCCAAAGGGCCTCGGTGGCGTTCAAACTTGTCTGACGAGGCAAAGTCAATTTCTCTCTCCATTACCGTCCGTTGAAAGGCAACTATCCAGAGCTGTAACTTTGGCTCAAAGCCGGGCTGTACGCGGCTTGCAATCAAACTATTCCCATTCGCCTGCTACGAAAAGCCAGTTTAAAGTTGGATCATGCCTTTCGCTAGCGATCAATTAGCGGAAATCATCCCAGAGGATACAATTCGCTACATTCCCGGCGCCGCGTATTGACCCGGGTCTCTTTATGAAAAGCCATGTTCGGTTTAATCTGCGGTTTTCACACCCCCTCTCCCCCAGCGAAAATCTATGGCCCCACATAGCTGAAGCTCCCGGCGTATTTAACTTGTCTCTTTACGAAATGAAAGGCCAATTTAATCGCGAGTTGCACTATTCACAGTGAAGATCTGAGGCCAAAAATCATCTAATTGTGTTCGGGCCTTTCCCCCCCCCCCTTTCTTATTTCCCGTCCAAAAAAAAAAAAAGCCACCTCTGTAATTGTTTGAGCCGGGTAATGACATGCAGAGATGGTCTCAAAAGACACCAGACATCAAAGCACAAAGCAGATGACACCATCCAGCAGTTTGATAAGAAAGTCACACTTCCAACTTTTACAGAGAAGCTGCCCGGCTCTCTGCTGTGTACCGATTGTGTCAAACTTTCCCAAAGTGTGTTGCCCTCTAAACAGCCGGGGAACGACCCCGCCAGCCCTTTTACAATTCCATGCCAAAAATGCATTTATTGATAATCTTAAAAAACCTGGAGGGTGAGATGAGGCTAATTATTGCCGGGCTAACAAGGAGTGGAACACCCAAGTAGAAGCTGAGCCGGTCTCCAGGGAGACTGATGGAGACCTATTTTACTAGCTGTAATTCTGCTTTAGACCATTGCAGGCGAAAGTCAGTTCACATTATCCTCTTTCTTCTAGGAATATTCCTAATCCGATATTTCGGTGGGGAGAAGCTCGCTTCTCCTCCGTGGTATATTGAGCCGTAAACCGCATAAAACCAGGTATGGTAGAGAGTGGAAACAAACCGCTACCTAAGTTTGCTACCTATGCAGCGTATAACCTTCAAATAAGTAACTATTAAACAGCATGCCACTCCATGATTTATAGTCTGCCGCCCTGTTATTTACTTGACAGATTCCTCGCCAATAGAGCTAAAAATGGGTTCTGGAAAAGGAGTTCTCCATTTCTGGTTTTCTATTGGGGGCGTATTTTCAAGAAGCGCCTTTGCATTTTGCTTTCCTTGGTGCGTGATAATATTCATGATCTAGTCAAGGCAACCGAAATACTGTAGTTTGTTTTGGATAACAGTCGGGAACCGGAGAAAATGGTACCTGACTGCACTGGGATCGTCTGTGTGAACTTTATGATTCCAAGTGGGAGGACGGGAGTTGAAATAAGCACCAAAAAACCCGTGGCTAGGTTTGATTTTGTTCTGGAAATAAGGGGAAGAGTTCCTTTTGGAGGAGAAATTTCGTTAGAATGTCGGTAAAAGCATAAGACGGCTCAGGAAATAAACTTCCAATTAATACGGGGAAGGAAGACTATATAAGAAGACAGCGTTTCTGTCTTTCGTTCGCTACAGATGATTTATCCATTAAAATATTAATGAATCTACGGCACGGGAAAAAACGTTTCCCCCCCCCCCCCAAAATCGTAATTTTAAAGTACAGGGATTTAAACCTAACTCCCTTGATAATAAGCACACAAAAACTGCGTTAAAACCATTTCTAAATCCCTATAACACAGGAGAGTTTTTCCAATCGCATTTTTGCTGCGTTAAGCATTCACCTCTAGTTATCCCCCAGACTACGCACGCCTATGACTAGAAAAGCTTAAACTTAAAATCATCACACTAGGACATGCTGCCGTCCGTTTTAAAGGCGAAATCTTCCTTGCTCTCTTCTGCGGAAGTAGAACAGAGGTGGTCCGAAGCTTGCTGCTTCTAATGGCAATTACATTAAAACAGCCTGCAAAACCCGGTTGCTTTGGGAAATAGCGTGATATGAAACCAGAAGGATGAACCCAGCGGATATTCGGTTGTGGTTAAAATTAACGATTTAACGGGTCGCGTCAGCTTTTGAGCAGGCAAGAATGGGACACTGGAGTAAATTCGTTTTCATGTTTTGTTCTTCTCTTCACACCGCATTTCGTAGTGTCCTTCCTCACCACCTCTGGACTCCCGTATCTCTGTGTTAAAGGCCTCCTAGATCTCCCTGCAAGGAGGAGCATCCTTACACCAAATTCTATTCTCGGCTCACCGACTCCCCCTGTGACTCCCAGGCTGCCTCAGTTTCCCTATCTATACAATGGAGCTAACGATTTGGCTCTTATTTTTTGGAGCGCTTTGCGATCTAGGGCTGAAAAGCGCCTGTCTCAAAGATCAGGGAGCTCGATAGGACTCTCAACATTTTCTTCAGTGGCCTTTGGATCCGGCCCTAAAGAATTCAGATGATGATACTGAAGGTTAGAATGGGGTGTCCGCACTAATGACATTATTTGTAACTACCCCCATTGCGGTCTATTTAATCACTATTCCCCTCCCCTATCAGAAACAAAAATCTGGGGGCTCCTTTTGATCCCTGTGCCACCTGGCTCCTAGTCCTGAATCAATAGGTTGGCAATTATGTGGGGCTGTCAGGAGGTACAGATCCACTTTAGAACAGTGACTCCAACCTGGCGATCCACTATATGCAAAGCCGAAGCTCCCGCTGTTTACACCGTGGCTAACCCATCCCCGGGTCCCAGACACAACGCGGCGCGTTGACAATACACCATTTGCTTCGGGCTGGAAGCTCTGGGAGGTGGGAGAGTCAGACCCGGGATGGGATCAGAAATGATTGCTGGACAAGGTTGGGGTATTTTTAACCCTTTATAGATCCCACCCATTTATTCCGGTGCTATCTTATGTAGCCCAGGGAAGCCTGGGCGTCAAAACTAGCCTTAAAAAAACCCCCTCTCCCTTGCTCATAAACTGCGCGGATTTCCCCAGCGCGCTCATCTCCTTTATCGGTAGATTTGCAGGGTTGGTTTTTTATGATTGGGGTGGTTTTTTTTGGTGGAATTGAAAATACGGTAGATGGCAAGCTGAAAAAATCCACTCAGCTGAATGGATCCAACCGCAGCAGCTGGGGGAACATCTGGCGGGGCACGAAGAGCGCATTAAGTGGATGGGGGGTTGCCCTAGATCTGAAAATGTGGTGGAGCCGTGCGCGCAGGGAATGCTGGAAACAGGACCCGGGAGGCGGCGTTAACCAGCGATGGGAGAGAGGTGTCTCCCGCTGAACTCCGCCTGAACTTCACCTGGCTGTGCCATTAACCCGGAGAGGCTTTGCGCGTGGATACCTAGGGGCTCCCCAGCCGCCAAGATCCAACGCAAACCCGCGCGTCTATTCAACCTCCTCAGCTCCCCGGGACCCTAAAGCGCCCAGGAGAGCGCTGTAGGCAGCTAGGGCAAGCGAAGCGGGGTCTTCCCATCGCTAGGTGCTGGTGGTCCCGCAAGAGGAAGATACTAGACCAACGCAGGGAGTCGGTGTCAGCCAGGGTGGCAGAGAAGAGGGGAACCCATTTAAACCACTGATGGCGTTAGATCAGGGAAGTGTCGCGAAACAGGGGGCTTCCCTTCCGAATAGTTTCTCGAGGGGGGGGGGGCAATAAATACAGGATTGCCATAGAGTTTAGTGTTTTTCCCCATCAGATCCTCTAAGCGTGGACTCTCCCTCTTTGTTTGTCCCAGGAGGGCTAGGGTTACATTTCTGGCCAGAAAACCCCAAGTTACAGCGGCACGTAGTTCCGCATGTACCCCCGAAACACCGACCTGTGCCCACTACCCTCCACCTGACCGAAAGCTTTTGAAGTCAGGAGGAATCGCTGGGTACAGATTTTGCGCTGACCCTTCAGAAGTCCTAGACACTCCTAGAGGGGAAACAGCGTCTCGCCCAGTAATGATAATCAGTCCTGCACATAAGCACCAGGGTACAGTGACTCCTTCGCCCAGCGCTTCTCCTCTGGCTCATGACAGAGACCATGCGCCGTTTCCTTTCCCCTTTTATACGCAAGGGCCGGCAAATTAAAGCGCCTCTCCACAGCCGCAGATCATGCGCCCCGGATCCGTTTCTATCTCCTGCGCCATCAAGCCGCTGGAAGGAGTTTATCTCAGGTGCCTACCCGGCCGTTATCAGCATGCCAGACTCATTTAGAGAGCCCGGCTCTGTAACCGGAGACAAGGGTCCATTGATTGTCTGGAGCGGTGTTTGTCAACAACTCAGAGTAACCTGCCCTTGTCCCCCTCTCCATCCCATTGAATCGCGGCCTCGCTCACTTTCAGCCGGTTCTTCTGGGGTTTCCGGGCATGCACCTGGGTCTCCTTTGCCTGCTGAAATACATTTACAAGGGACCGAGAACAAAGTAGCAGATCTGATGAGGGAGAGGGGAGGGGGCCCGGCACACACGGATTCTTGGACAGAGAAGTGAACCGCGGAGGAAATACAGGTTGCTGCGGCTTTTGCTTTTACGACCCCCCTCAAGTGTCCCTACAGCTGTTTTGCAGAGCGATGCTACATTCAGGAGGTCTAGCTGCTTTTCCCAGGATCTCCTCCTCTGCCCCACTCATCAGCTGCCCCCCAAACGCAGAGAACCAGCCCCTGGCCAGGCGTAAATACGCGCGGCTCTTCCGATTGCCATTTTGCCCAAGGGTGATGGTTGACAGGCGGCGATTCCTCACTGGCGGTCCCTCCTCTAAGTCCCCAACACCTGCCTAACCGAAAGGATCAACGACGGAGCGGGCACATTAGCATGAAAGTTGCGGGCAACATTTTCCGCTGTGCGCACTTTGGGGAGAGAGGAGCCGGTCTATATGCCCGGGTACGCGGGGGAAACCCCGGAAGGAATTGAAGCAGCGAGGACATAATGGTGCCCTCAAGTTTTCGCAAGAGACAGACAATCCTGAAATCAGACAGGAGCGTTGTCTTTAAAAAGCCCCCCCTCAAGATCACTAAAAAGCCCCTCCCCCCCAAGATCACTAGTGGAATGAGTGCCAAACATAGAAACAATCACCCGAGGAAGAGGAAAACTTCCCCCCAGGACACTTTTACCGGTGGAAATCAAGAAAGTAGCTAAATCCAAGTGAGGACATGTTGGCTACGGTCTAGTTTTTAAATCGAAGGGAGTTCAACTATAGTATTAATAGCTCAGATAGATTTTCTATCCATTCATCAAAGAAATGAATTGCTAGCGGATCAAAGTAGTTCCTCACCACACTCTCGTGAAGAATACATAGCGCGGGCCATCATGATTTTCCTTATGCTCGATAATGGCAGCCGTAATCAATGCGGAGTGATTAATAAAGCCGGCTGGCATCGAGTAGTTTTTAGACCTCAGGCATTTTTTCCAACAACACAAAAAGCAGGGACCTGGGACCGAATATAGGCGAAGTGTTCGTTAGGATTCACTGCTATTTTCTTGCGGGTAAACTTTCTTTTTGCGGGAATGAGTTTCAAAGACAGTTGCAATGTTTTCCCCTGCCCCACACATTCTCTTTGCAATGGGTGGGTTTGCTGGGGAGTTGTATTGGGAAATACGGGGCTTGATCCTGCTTCCAAGAAATGTCTGTGGCCAAACTTGGAGGGGAAAGGAGGATCGCCTCGCTTCTGGAGTGAGAAGGGAACCAAGAAACGTCAGAACTCCTGGCTTTGGGTTCAAGCGTCTTTTCTGGCTACTTCACACTTTCACTGAACCCCCCTAAAGACCCCGGTAGCGCAGCTCCCAGGCTCGCCGAGCCTTGGGCTAGAAAAGCGATTCAAACTAGGGCTTCGCTCCTCAGCGATCCGGACCTGACCCAGTCCAGCCGGGCGGAGAGCGCCCGCCAGCCAGGAAGAGGCGCGGACAGCGGGCAGCAGAGTTTAGTTCACAGACTGCCGGCGGCATCCCAATGTAGGTCTTTACTCCCGCGGGGAGTCCCACCGATCTACGAGACAAACAGGGCTTAGCGCATCCCGTTATTGTTCCAGCGGATAGAACGTTCTGCGGTTCGCCTCTCCCGCAATGACCGCAGGGCGTATGAAGGATTCTCCGCGCCGCGTCATTGCGCGGGACTTTTCGCGCAAGTTTCTTTTTTGAGGCGGCTCCTCTGTGTCAGTTACAGCGCGGCGCCGGGGCGTTCGCCTGTCTTCAAATGAACACCCTCCCCCCCCGCCCCGAAAAAAACCAAACAGAACCAAAAAAACAAACCCAGGATTGCGGGAAACTGCAAACCAGGACTATTAAACAGAGATCAAAACATGTAAGCAGACCCCATCGCTCTCTCTCTGGCTATATGCACACGCAGAAAGAAACTAATCCGTGCGCATTGGTATCCCAATACACGTGCGTGTTTTGTATAGCTCTGACACACACACACACACACACACACCCTGTATCAAGTCCATTTCTGGTAAACTGTCCGAACTTTAAATGTGTCTTGACAGACAGGCGGGTCGGTGTGGACCGGATCCAGCCCGGAATCCTGCCCAGACAGGCGGGTCGGTGTGGACCGGATCCAGCCCGGAATCCTGCCCAGACAGGCGGGTCGGTGTGGACTGGATCCAGCCCGGAATCCTGCCCTGGGACCCGCTAGCCCCATTGTTCCAGCAGATCCTGTTACGGGATACGGGACACAACTAATTTAGGGGCTGATCCTGCCCCACTGAAGTCCAGGGGCGCTTTACCATTGACTGACTTCACCGGGGCGTGGGGGGGGGGGGGAGGCTCGAGCCCCTGAATTCGTTGCCCGAGTCAGGCGCCCGGGACTGGGTGCAATCTGGGGGCAGTAAGGCCGCGTTTGATCTTTGCTCGGTTGTATTTGGTGCGTGTGTTTGTGCGCGTTCAGCGCAGCTCCAACCCCAGCGATCGGCAAAGTGAGGGTTAAAAAAGAGAGCGATCGACATCTCATTAGGAAGCCCCATCAAAAGCTGGAAGTGTCCCGCCGTGCCGGAGCGGAGGACAATGCAAATTCTGCTACGCTCCGTCTCGCAAAACTATTTCAGGTGGAGGCAGCCGATAGCCTTTCGCTGGAAACGTGATTTGAAATAAGCCTCTCGCCGCTCGTTCAGTGCGGAGGGCGGCGCGACGCGGCGCTGTATGTACCGGGGTAGCCAAGCGTGAAATTGAATGTGCAAAAAGTTTTTAGAAAATGCAAATCGCATTAACACGGACGCAGCCTGCGCCTGATTTACAAGCACCAGCTGACCTGGGAATTTGCTCCCAGAGAGAAATGCAAAGAAGATCGGGGACCCAACCTATTTTCAATCGCTCTTTATTCTCCCCCCCCATTATTTCCCCTCCACGACAGAGGAATCTCATCCTCGTATCAACAGGCGCTGTGGAGAACGTGGGGTCTTGCCAAAGTTAGCCAGAGAAGCACAGAGCGCTCAGCAATTCTCCTGGCTGGCCAGGAACAGGTCTCAGCTCAGGAGGGGAGATTTCCCCCATGGGGAGTTAAACCCCACACATGTCCCTCCAATCTGGCTCGGGAAACCCGTACTGACAGCATGGTGCAGTAAACCCCCCCTCCCCGCCGCCTCGGAAACAGCTGTCAGCTTCAGTCTGGTAACTGCACACAACATGAGACCGATGTTGTCTTTTGCAGCACACAAAAGTTTGTTCCGGTAGATCCTCCCCCAGACCCTGCCGCACACCCGATTCGCGGGGGGGCGGGGAGGGGGAAGGGATTCACCCATGTAGTCCTCTGGCTGCAATGATAGAGGATGGTGAAGGACAGCAATGGGTTTTCCTCATTGCCGTTCATTGGCCAATAACCCACAGGACAGGAGTTACCAGAGCGATGGGGTCTGGGGAAAAAAACGTCGCTAGCCAAACTGGGATGGCAAAATAAAATCGTAGGAAAGGCAGAAGTGAACCAAGGGGTGCAGCCTAAAACAATAACTGCCCAGCTTTGAAATAGTAGCTAGCAAAGCGATAGGTGCAATGCAGCTTGGATTCGTTTGATTAATACAGAATTATTTAATAGCCTTCCCTAAAGGATCGAGCCAGATATCACAACGTCTCCAGAACTACTTTGCCACAGACTAAGCAAAGTCTTTCTTTCTTTCTTTTTCTTTTTCTTTGCCACCACCCCCTACATTAGCGCCTGATTTGGGGTTTTAATTCCACGCATTTTATTTCAGGCTAACCTCCTGCGGAAGATAAGGGTTGATTTTCCTCTCAATCACACCGGTTACTGGTGTGAATTTATCCCGATTCCAGCCACTCGATGTACGCTGAAGACCCTGGGGGTGGTTCCAGGATCGGCCCCTGGGCGAAGGATCGGGCCCCTCCCCATTGTGATAAAACCCGCCCCAAGCCATTCTGCCGAAGTCAGGAGAGAGAAGCCCAGGGAGACTCTTTGCAAACGTGACCCCAGTCTCGTGTAAAAGCATCGCCGGCACTTCGAATACAGTGACGTGAATGTAACCGAAGCAAGGCGCATGTATGATTTATTGTTTCACTAAAAGGACACCGGTTCAATTCGGATGACATCTGAACGCGGACCCAACCTCTGCGGGAAATCGGCACTAAGGAAATATGGTCATTTCTTAGAACTGGAGAAAACGGGTCCTTTCCGGCTCCCTCCCCCATCCTCTATTCCAGCCCTCCCCCCACAACTTTTGTCACATGGTAAACGTTTAAAATATTTGCTGAGCCCCTCTCCTCTGTGTCCCCCTCCAGCAGTACCCTGTTCCTACCGAGTCTGGGCCAGTCTAGCTTCCACTCCAAAGCTTAATGGTAATTGCCACCTGCAAATAACAAAAAAACAACAACAACCTTTCTTCTCAAAACAGATCTTCAGCTGCCAAAAGGCTTTGTCAATAAAACAAGCGAAAAACAAACAAATGACCCCCCCAAAACAAACAACAAAACCACCAAAACAAACCAGCCAACCCCCCCAAAGCAAACCAACAAAAAAACCCCAAACCAAAACCAACCCCTAACCCCCCCACAACCCCCCCCCGCCAGGTGGGAGTCTCCCTATATCTGTGGTGGTGACATTCGTAGACTCCAGCTAACATTTTTTTGCTCCTAGGAATCCTTGGGACCGTCACAACAAAGTGGAGCAGAGACAGCTTGGGGGCTGGGTTTTGAAAGCTGTGCCCCCCCCCCCCATGCCAATGATGGCTGCTGAGCTCCCTTTTCTTCTCTGTGCAAGTCGGCCTCGCAGCAGAGCGAGGGTTTGGCATTGTAAAGGGAGCATCAGGGAAATGACCAGGGAACAGTTTTCACTCCTTCTCTCGGATTTCTCTCCTTATTCCCTGGGGAGCCACCATTCCCCCCACTCCTGTTAACCGCGGACAATGAGTGAGAGCCTCGTTTAATTACATTTTCCTGTCAGCCTTAAAACAGAGCTACATTGTAACCCTTACACCTACTCACACAGAGCAGGGCTGCTTGGAGTCATCATTAATTGCACCAGAAAGACCCCCGAAAGGGACACTGGTCTGGGACCTCCGGGCTTGCATCTGTCAAGCACCAAATGACGTTTTCCATTTGAGAAAGGGATGCTAATTGCCATTGATACATAGCAATAGTAGATCCAGTACCCGCCTGCAATCTTGGGCATGGGGCTAACCAACAACCCAAACCTGCAAACCATTAGAGGGGAAAGGAAGAGAGAGAGAGAGAACAAAGGAGGAAACTGTAGATGACCCCAATCATAACTATTCAACACGAGTGTGTCCAGACAGCACATGACACAACCTGGGTTATAAGAATGAGGAGTCCTTGGGGCACCGTAGAGACTAACACATTTATTTGGGCATAAGCTTTCGTGGGCTAGAACCCACTTCATCAGATGCATGGAGTGGAAAATACAGTAGCAGGTATATATTTCTACTCCATGCATCTGATGAAGTGGGTTCTAGCCCACGAAAGCTTATGCCCAAATAAATGTGTTAGTCTCTAAGGTGCCCCAAGGACTCCTTGTTCTTTTTGCGGATACAGACTAACACGACTACCACTCTGAAACCTGTCAACCTGGGTTATAACGCTTCCCTCAGTGCAGATGATGGATGGATCATTACATTTGTCACGCAACCAAACCCCTCCAGTGGGGTTCATTTGAAAGTAATGAGTAAGAGGCCTGGCAAATGAAGCATTGGGGACCGGACCCTGACACACATCAATAGCAAAACTCCCATTGACTTCAAATGGCAGAAAGGATCAGGTCCTCTAGTTCCCAGCAGAATAGCTTGCTTACTGCTAAGTTTTTTTTCTGCCCTAGTGAATTTTATCACTGTTTGTCCTACTCGGTGGGGGCGGGGGGAAAAGTATCACTTTATAGAAATACTACTTCCATGTTTGCTGTTTGAATCAACTTTAGTGTTTCCAGGAAGGCTTGTATTGACATATCTTCACCATAGCCATTCCCAGCCCTTAAATTAGTTGAAAATAGAGGCTTATCAGTCTAAAAAGTAATAAGTGGTCAGCAGCAAAGATATGAATGTGTTTATTGCCCCATCATCCAGTATCTCAGCGAGGAAAAGAAACAGCTTGTGTTTGTAAAAAATACCTCCTGCTTTCATCATTTAAACGAAGGGCTACCTAGGAAAAGTGACAGTGTTCTTAATATCCTTTGTGCGATTTCAAAATGAACAGTAGGAACTTGAATTAAGTAACTGTTTTTAGTGCACGTGTTTCCTTTTAATATCTCTGCTCTCTTCTGTACTGCAGACATTAATCTCGTAAATGCTTTTTTTATTGCAGTCAGACTAATTTCGGCCCAGACTGTTCATTTAAATTGACAACTGACGTGACATAGGGTGCTTTATGTACTTACTGTGTGTCTGTGTTCTTGGATTCATGCAGCAATATTTTGGGTGTCTCCCTGGGAAACGAAATGCATTTCTAAACTTTACGTTTCTGCTCATAAATGCGTTTGAAATAAATTTGACGTGATCACTGCATGCAGCTACAATCTCTAATTGTATAATGCATTCGCACAGCATTTTGAGCCAGGCATGCTAGTGCAAACTGCTGAAAAGGACAGCATTTGTAGGTATCACAGAAATATGCATACACTGGTATAAAATGTGATTTTTCTGTAATAAAGCATGCTGTTAAGATCCAGAAAATTTACTAAATAGAAAATTGAATCTTTTACTGCATGCAGGATGGAAGTTCTTGTGGACACTAAGATATCTTTACATCTCTATGGGAGTGTGAAAAGGCCTGACTACAGTGTGCTTACATTACATTTACATCCCTCCGCCTAGCCCCTGCTTTAAGGCATATTTACGTTGCCAGAGTGGTGGAAGGGGAACTTAGTGTGAATGAGAATCGGGCCCAATATGTGTAACAGCCGTTCACTGTACTCTACAGTGATACTTCTTGAGAAGGACTTCCATTCTAGACATTTTTAAATGTAATGATTATCAGAACAAATATGATTTCTCTCACTTCAGCTGGAAGGAAAAAAGAAAGCTGAGTAAATATGTGCTACATAGAGTGAATTAGAATAAATGTGATGTTTTGGCTGTGATTCCAATTTCAGACTGAGGACATAACTACGAAACAAGGTTAGAGTAAACCCAATGCAATTTATGATAGTGATTATTTGGTATGTATTAATCTTCATATTTCTTGTTTTAATAATCCCAGAAGAAGTCTATGGTAGGCATAAGCATTGTAGAAAATATGTAACAAACTGATCTTATTGCTGCTGTATGTATTTCTTATTAAATTCCTAGATACAATCTCAGTTTGCCTCTTGATGTCTGTATTTGTTATGGTGACTCTTGTTTTAATACCTTGAAGTTATGTTTATGTCTTTGAATGGCGCATACACTAATTATAACTGTTTATAGCAGCAAGTTTAAATGTGAACTCATTTATTGCTCTGGGACGTCCTCAGCGGGTATAAATCGGTGTAGTCCCACCTGAAGTAAGTGTCTGGCATGGGGTAAAAGGCATAGCATCTGAGTCATCACTGAGTTACTCCCGTTTACACTGGTGGAAGTTCATTGATTTCAATGAAGGTACACCAGGGTAAAACTGCAGTGAAACAGGTGTGAATGAGGCCCATTGATCCAGATGCCCAACTGATGTTTTGATTTGTTTTGTTTTTATTATTTATATCACATATATATAGCCCCAGCTCAAATGTACATGCTGTACATGCATATAATACACAGTTCCCACCCTGAAGAGATCACAGTCTAAATAGACAAAACACACAAAAGATTGGAAGGTAAACAGAGGTGAAGTTACTTGCTTCAGGTAATACAGCAGATCGAGTAGTTGAGCAGGAGAAGAATCCAAATCTCCTTAATCCCAGTTTACTTATCTATCCACTGGGTCTCACTGCTTCTCTATGATTTCAGTGAAGCTATGCTGGTTTGCACCCACTGAGGAGCCTTTAATGGGAAAAAAAAATCTCCCCTGCCAAATATGAGGGGATTTGCACTTTGGTCACCAACTGAGGAAAATGGGTTTCCCGCCATGGTCATATATGATAGATTAAACACATATGGTATCTACGGCCATACTTTTTTCACTGATGGGGGAAAATACATGCCTCATTAAGAGGAATATTATGAGCCATTATGAGATTCCTGGAGAAAATGAGATATGCAGGTGAGTCTTCACATGGGCAGAGCAAGGGGTTTAGGCCCGGATTCAGCAAAGTATGGAAGCACTTGCCTAATTTTAGGAAGGTTGAGTCTGTGAGGAATGGAAGAGCAGCCTCTGGAAGCCAAATCTCCCCTCCCCCGCCCCCGCCCCCCCGCCCATGCCCAACTAACTCTGCTGGGCAAACCTGTCTGACACTGTAGGAGGCTGGAGCCAATACAGCATCTGTGTTCAGCACCATAAGAATTTAACATCTTGATCCTGCTCCCGTGGGAATAAATGGCAAAACTCACATTGACCCTGTGACACGGGATATTTTTTTCACCGGGTTTTGATTTTTTTCTTTTGCTGAAAAATTTGACGTGATTTTTTTTTTTTTAAAGGGATTATTTCAAGGATTTTTTCTTCAGTCAGAAACTCCCAAACAGCTCGACCGCGAGCCAGTGCCACGCCTAAGAAGCCCTGCCTCTCATTTAAAGCTGCCCTCCTCCTGCCGTATCCCCAAGGGAGTGAGTCACCAGTACTGTTACCTTGTCTATACAAACATTTTGTTCGTGGCAAGCTGGGGCATGAACCTACCCCAGACTAGCCTGCTGCACTCTTAATTCCATGTGCACTTTATTGACGCACATTAACAGTTCTAGTCCCGTTTCGAAGAGGACACGATCAAAGCACATTAACAGTTCTAGTGAGGACACGATCAAAGCGCATTAACAAACTGTAAAGATGCAGAAGCAGGTTCGACAGGAACAGCTTGTTTGTGGCAGGCTAGTATGGTGCAGATTCACACACCATCTTGCCGTGAACTAAATGTTCATGTAGACAAGCTCTTTGTCGCTATGTGCTTCAGTTCCCCATCTCTCAAAGGGGGACAACAGCACTTTCCTACTTCATGGGGGCGTGTGTGAGGATAAATGTGTTAAAGGACTGTGAGGTGCTCAGATACTGTAACAATGGGGAAGACATGTACACAGGTAGTTGATCAGAAATAAGAATCTATATTACCCCTAAGGTTCATAAATTTAGTGCTGTGGTTTCACACTGTGACTGCATGTTACGAAAAGGAAAAAGAAATAGGGACCCCTCCCATCAATCTTGCCATAAAAGAGAGAGGGCGGCACTCCCCCAGGTTGACATCCCACAAGCTGGAGACTCAGAAGATATACGTCGATCTGTGAAACTGGAATAGAATTCTCATATAAATAAAACATATTGTTGTAACCTTCCAGGAACAATAATTTTACCCTAATTTATCTTTTTCTGCTGCCTTTGGAAATCAGCCAACTGATTATTGATTTCACTGGGGGATGCATGGAAGTAACTAAAGGCACAAAGTTACTTCTTTATTCACTTTATATCTGGAGGCGTTTTTTCCTGCACTCATCACTACGGGTATGTTGACACTGCTCACCGAGGCCAGGTCTGTGGGACCCGACCTTGTGGACTCAGTGTTTCCAAGTCGTGCTTAAGCATCCACAGACCACAGTGCACCATAAATCTGGGTTTACAAGTGCTAGACGCGGGTCTCACAGCCAAGCTAACACAACTGTACTCCACTATGCAGACTTCCTGACTCAGATCTATGGCTTCACCTGCGTTCACACTGCAAAATTACAGGCTTGGACCGGAGTCCCAGAGGGGTTCTGGCGCTGATCCACGCCTGTAGCAAGGCCCTAGGAGATGGGGGGAGGGATAGCTCAGGGGTTTGAGCATTGGCCTGCTAAACCCAGGTGTTGTGAGTTCAATCCTTGAGGGGGCCATTTAGGGATCTGCGGCAAAAATTGGGGATTGGTCCTGCTTTGAGCAGGGGGTTGGACTAGATGACCTCCTAAGGTCCCTTACAACCCTGAGATTCTATGGGTCCTGAATGCTTGTTGACCTGAGTCAGACTGATTTGTGTGTGTGATTTGTGAGCCCCTGGGCTTAGTGTGCCGTGTAGTGATACTCACTCCCTGCCCTGATTTTAGAGCCCGAGAGGAAATGTCTACATGGCTATTTTTAGTGCCGTAGCATGAGCCTTGTGAGCCTGAGACCTGGGATCTGAGGCCTATCTACACTACAGGGTCACCGTAAGCTACCTTGTGTCGACCTAGCAGTGGAAGTGTCTTCCCTTACATTTGGCTGCTGCCCAGAGGCACCGACTTTCTGAGTTCCTAGGGGGCGAGGGGGCTGCTCGACCTCTGCTCCACCCCAGGCCTTACCCTACCCCATTCTGTCCCCTCTCCCTGCTTCTTCCTGCCCCCACTCCTTCCCCTCCCCCACAGAGCCTCCTGCACGCCGCTGAACAGCTGATCACGGCAGGCAGGAGGCGTTGGGAAGGAGGGGGAGGAGCTGATTGGCGGGGCTGCTGGTGAGTGCTGACCACCCACAATTTTTTTCCCTTGGAGCACCCACGGAGTCGGGGCCTATGCTGCCACCAACGTAAGTCTCTCGACGCCAATTTAGTAGCACCACCTCCCTGTGCATCAGAGAGTCATGGTCGACGTAATTAGGTGTATGCAGTGTCAGCGTAGACACTGCGTTGCTTACGTCGACTGTTACTGGCTTTCAGGAGCCATCCTGCAATGCCCCACACTGACAGTACCATCCATACACTCTATCCAGGTGAGGACACGCATCACTGACACAAGAAGCCAAGCGTGCACACACAAAAGTGATTTAATAACCGCGGTGGCTGGTCGACATAATTTTGTAATGAGATTCACTGCCGCCGGGTTTTTTGCAGTGTAGACATAACCTAAGAGTACAGTTAAGGCCTTATCTACACAAGACACTTGCACCAGTTTTAAACTGATTTGGTTGAGCTGGTGCACACTGCGGTGAGAACATTGATTTCAGATTCAAAACAGGCTTACTTTGGTTAAGTTTACATTGATTAGGAAACAGTTGAAGTTAAACTGAAATCGGCCACGCAAGCTGAAACAAGAGCATCCCCACATGGGTTGGCACTGGATTAAACCAAGTCGGTTTAAAAACCTAAGTGAAATCGGTGTAACGTTTTTGCGTAGAAAAGCCGCAGAATTTTCAACCGTGCCTAACTGACTTAGATGGCGAAGTTCCATTTTCAAAAGTGGCCCAGACACTGTGGATCCTAGGTCTCATTGAAAGTCCATGGGAATTAGACTTCTTGAGGCCCAGATGTTTAAAGGTATTTAGGTTTGCTTCAGTGTTGCCATGCCTAAGTGACTTGGACAGCTAAGTCCCATTTTCAAACCTGGTCCAGGCACTTAGGTCCAGATCTTCAAAGATATCTAGGTGTCAAATTCTGACTGATTTCAATGAAGGGATTTCACCAAAATACCTTCAAAGATCTGGGCTTTGGGGGCCTAAACCCATGGGATTTAGGCTTGTAAATCACATTTGAAAATGGGATTTAGGAGCCTAAGTCACCTGGGCACTTCTGAAAAATGTACGCCAAGCCTTAGATTCACAACCCTCCTGCGTGATGGGTCATTATCATCATCTCCATTTCCCAGAGAGTGTAAGACTGACATTTTCCAAAGTGGCCTCCATTTCTTTTTGGTCCCCCGATTGGGTCTGATTTTCCTGACGCGCTGAGCACCCTCAGCGCCTGTTGATTTCAATCCGAATTGCGGATGTGGAGCCCTTTCCGAAAGCCGGGTTCTCCAGGTGTCTAGAGGGGAACCGAAAAATCAAGGCACTCAAAAGTGAGTGGCCACTTCCGAACACTTTGGCTTAAAAGACTTATCCGGGAGAGACACGGAATTGGATGCGAAGCTGGGAACAAAACCAGATCTCCGGATTCCCAGTCCTGTGCACTAAGGTTGTCCTTCCTTCCCATGCCTTTACTTCACTGCATTGTGCTCTTTTATCTGCTGCTTGGTTTCCCAGTTGCACGGGGTAAGGGCCTTGGCCCTGCTCCTGAGCCCTTTGAACTCAATGGAAAGACTCCTATTGACCTCCATGGGCTTTGGATCAGGGCCCCCAGGGACATCCCTTCTGCTTCTGGTGCTCAGATTGTCCGACGGAGGGGAGAAGCACCACACCTACAAGCAAGCAGACCCCTCTGTGTGCATGACAATGGGGATTGAGCCAATCTGCATAGCCTCAGATCCCAGTACACCTGGGAGGAATATACACAGTAGAAAGGATTGTAGTTCTGCTAGCAATAATATCTGCTCATGTCTGCACCACTTCCCGATTGAGAACTAGGGGCCAGGTAGGGGCAGAAGAAAACGAGAGGCCCGATCCAAAGCCCAGTGCAGTCTGTGGGAACACCCCTACCAATTCCAGTGGGCGCTGGATTAGGCCCTCGGGAGTTTGGATCCAGAGGGAGAAATGCTGCCGGGTTTGGACTTCCTCTCCATGAGAATAAAGGGACTCCATACATGCCCTGAGTCCTTAGGTTTGTCCATGGAGATCTGGATGTCCATGGGATTAGTCGGCCACTCTCTTCAGCCACACTGGGGGGTGGGAAAACTACCTCCATACTGCATGAGCCCGGGGAACGCTGGGCCTGATCCAAAGGCCATTGAAGTTGATGGAAAGACTCCCACTGGCTTCCAGGGGCCTCAGATCAGGCCCTTAGTGAGTGTAAAGCTCTTGGGGTGAAACACCCATTGTTTTCAGTAGGGCCAGGATTGCACCTCTGAATTTCCCAAGTATCTCTAGCCCGGCCCCTTCCTCTTTGTGGGGTCTTCCATGGAAGGCAGAATCTGATCCAGAATGTCTCCTTTCACTTTGGATTTCCTGTCCCTCTTCATCTCACAAACTTCTCCTGGGGCTCATGTGCCTTTGTACCTGGGTATAGAACTTTGCAATGCGTTTCCATGAAGACTGCACAGTGCTAGCGTAAAAGGGGCTGCAGATTGCAAGCCGAAAAGGAGAGAGATCGGCCCATCCTGTGATGGGGGAGGGAGGGGAGCTAAGAGCTGCTTTTCCTTTGGAGTTACTCATTAACCACTGCTCATTTGACAGGATCAATATTTCAAGCAAAGGAGTAAACACTTAAGATCCAGCACTGCTTTGCTCCTTTTCCTTTCCAAGATGATTTATTTTATAAAATGCATCTGCCTGGAGAGGAAGAGGAGACTGGAGCCCTGGGCCTTTTATCTGCAGGATATGCAAAGCACATTTATTTCGCCTTTTATCTCTCGAATTGTATGTTGATCCCATACATATAGATTGATTTTGTTCAGGTAGATAATGAAAAGTCAAGTGGAAAATTTACACAATGGCACTTAGGAGCTCGGCTTTCTATTGGTATATAAATTGCTTTATTATTTCATTCCCTTAAAGAGGGACTTCAACACCAGGGAACTCTTTAAAATATATCATATTTAAACACAAATCCATTTACCTTTTGTGTGGGGTTTTCTCTGTAATTTCCTTGCCACTTTTGTTAATTATCAAAGATATTTGTGTTTAAACAAGGGCTTACTCCTTGTCACCGCTCCCCCCCCCGCCCCCGCCATCCATCTTCTTCGACTTGTTCCCCATGTCATGTCCTAATGTGGAATTTCCGACCTGACAACCATGCCTGCCGCAGCAAAACATATACATGTTTATATCTCAGTCTGGCAATACCTTGTGAGCGATTATTAATTCTCTCTAAGCAGCTTTCATTCAGTCAGTCTAACCCAGAGGCAGGCGTGCTGCTTAGCTTGTGAATAGAGGACATTGCATAGGAAAGAACAGCTTGGAACAAAACCAGAGGAAACATTATTAATAAACATCTTCTGGACGTTTGGAGGCACATATAGGCTGCTCCAGCTTAAAGCAATTAATTCACGATACTGACAAACTCTCCAGCTCTTTGACAGCTTGGAGCTGAAATAAAAATGCTAGTTCTCCAGGGAAAAGAAGAGCATAGTTGGCTCTTTTCTGGACTGTTTGCTTATAGGCCCAGAGAGCAATCTTCCTTGCAGAATGAAATGCAAGGACACAAACAATGTACCAGTGAGAGAATAGAAGATGGGAATGAACAGTTTGAACTATTTGCTCAGCAGAAGGGCAGCCACAATGGTCGGCCAATGGCTTTCCCATGCATCAACTGGGGCTTCTTAGGCCCTTTTGTTGTTCATCTTCTTCCTCTAGCCAGATAAGAACACAGCTGCAGAGTTGCAGTTAAGTCAGGCCTTATACTTATTCACGTAAATCTCATGGCACATTTACTGTATTTTCTACCGCAAAAGACCTTCCCTCATGCGGTTCAGTATTTACTTGGAAGCCAGGACTGTATTCACTTGCAATCTTTCAAATGCAATTAAATCTCTGCATATTCTACGTTTATTTCTGGTCCATAGTGCGGCTTTTGGGGTTGCTTAGACTCATATCACGTCTCAGTGGAAATCGTAGCTTTTATCCCCTGCCTAAACCTATTAACGGGTGTCCCTCCCTCTAGTATTATTTAACGCTATAACTAGTGCTGATTTGCGGATGCTCTACTTACGAAAGTCACCATAGAAAATAAAGCAGCATTGCACAGAACAGGCAGACGTTGCTCAGTGTGCGGCAAACGGGAAGAAACCCAACAGCCAGCTCCGAAGTGATCCCAAAATACTGCACACACCCCGAGACACATGGTTGAGCTTCGAGGAACTACTGTAATATAAATAACACCTAATAAATATTATTCTCCGTTATCACATATGTATACAATATATCCTCTGTCTGTCTGTGAAGAGCGTCCTTTCCAATCTAACCCAATAAGGGCAGAATTTGATTTGCTCTCATGATATCATTGCAGCTCAGCGGATGCTGTAATTAAAAATAAGTAGGTGGCAAAGTCAGCCGCCACCACGTCTTTGCTCTGAAAGTTCGAACCTCCCCCAAAGTGCTGACAGGGTTGTGTATGTATTTTTACTTTTCCTACCCCCCTGCTGTTGGTTTTGGGAGCAGGGATACAAGACTTAATTCTGCTGTAATAGGGCTGATTTCCTTGAAAGGTTTTACGGGGTGAAAAGGCAAAATGCCGAACACTAAAGGAACTGACGAGCTGGCTAAGATCACATTAAACCTTGGTCGTCAAGGAGCACACCTGCAGGAAAGACAAAGTTTAAACACTGCTTTCTCTCGCACACAATCTTGGAAACCTCTGGGTGTTTCTTTTTCCCCCCTACTGGGTGGTCAGGAAGAAAGGCTGAAAAGCAAAATGACTCCTATTGTCTCTAGGCTGTCTTAAGAACTGACCTCACGTGTCTGTAAAGAAGACAAGCACCTGTTATCTCTAGTGATCCCCTGCTTCTGGGAGCACAGAACTCTCCCTTCATGTTGCACGGGAGAAAAGAATATATATATTTTCCACTTCCATATTCTCACTGAGTATAGTTCAGTGGCAGCATTGCAAATCACAACTGCTCACATCCTGTTGCTCCTTTCGGAGGCCTCCCTCCTACACTGATTCGGGGGTCCCTGTCTTTTTCACCCTCGGGAATTACTTCCAGCAGACATACAGACTCATCTTACCGAGGGAGACAGTGTTGTCTAGTGGTGTAGCTACTGGCTAGGGCCGGGGTGACTTGGGTTCTGGGCCAGGTTCTGCCACTGAGATTGGGTGATTTGTTGCACTTTTCTGTGGTCCCCCTTTTGCATGTTTAGATTGTAGACACTTTGCGGAGTGAGGGTCTGTCTCTTATTATGCGTACGTACAGCGCCTAGCACGATGGAGCCGTGATCGCAGTTGGGGCTGCTAGGTGCTACTGCGATACAAATAATAATAATGAAGTTGGTGAAAGAGTTATTTAATAATAATATCTAGCTCTTTAGCTTAGATCTCAAAATACTTTACAAAGGAAGCAATAATCATTATCCCCATTTTACAGAAGGGGAAACAGAGGCAAGGAGTGGTGAAGTGGCTTGCTCAAGGTCACTGAAAAATGAGGGAATAGAGGTCGTCTATCCACTAGGCCACACTATCTCCAGAATGATGTGTCCCGTATGAATAATTGGGTTCTTCGTCACACACTGGGCCCCACCCTAGTAAGACCAGATTTCTGTTTCAATAGATTCAAAGATTTCTGTTTGCTGCATGTCCTGATGCCACTTAAATGCTGAGAAATTAACGCTTTTATGTGACATTTCCAAACAGTAATCTGAAGGGTTTGTAAACAAGCAGGGCTGACGAGAGCGGGGGGAAGCCGGGGCATTACCGGGGCCCAGCGGTCCGGAAGGGGGCCCGGGGCATACGTTTTTGTCTCTCTCAGTAGTATCATTATTTATCGATTGTTTTTCACATCCATTGTATATTTGGGGGTTTTTTTGCACATCAATACAAATCCCGTGTAAAGATTTTTAGCCGGTCTGCCCTTGCTGGGCAGGGGCTGAAATTTTTTTTTCACCGGGGCCCGAACCTGCTCTCGGCGGCCCTGTAAACAAGTCATAGAATCATAGAATATCAGGGTTGGAAGGGACTGTTGGAGGTCATCTAGTCCAACCCCCTGCTCAAAGCAGGACTAACCCCCAATTTTTGCCCCAGATCCCTAAATGGCCCCCTCAAGGATTGAACTCACAACCCTGGGTTTAGCAGGCCAATGCTCAAACCACTGAGCTATCCCTCCCCTCCTTACTGTCATCCCGTACCTTACTGTAAAGTTTGCCCACCGGAAGGGATATAATAAAACTCATTGTAACAAAATTCTTTTTTTTAATCTATATTCCTAATCCCATAGTTGCTGCAGGGGCCTTGCACAATACTAAAGAAAACACACTCATTAGCTCACTCCCTGTCCACGTAGCTAACTCTGATCTGCCTAACCACAGCTCAAATCTCTGTCCCATTGGTCATCATCTCGCTAGTTGTGAGGTGGTTCATTGGCCATCAGGAGACATTTATTTACACAAAACACTGAAAAAGGGAGCCATCCATGTGCTCTAGGCAGTCTTGACAATATGTAAAAATGCAACACAATGAACATTCAAACGCAACTCAAGCACAGCAGCACAGTCCCAGCCCAGGAAACCAGGCAATGCAAAAGCCGAGAACCCAGCCTATGCATCTTCCTAGGGAGGAAGGCTGCTCCAGGGGTTAGCGCACTCGCTGAAAGCTGAGTTCACGTCCTTGCTCTACCACAGACTTGCTCTGGGACTTTGGGCGAGTCACTTAGCATCTCTGGGTATGTCCATGCTGCTGCTGGGAACGATCCTCCCAGACCCGTGCTGGCAGAGGTGGAGCTAGTGTGGACATTTTGGGCCAGGTTTGGAAGCTTAGGGGGTCGGTGGGCTTGATAGCCTGAGCCGGAATGTCCACATTCGTATTTTTTGCATGAGTCTGTCTACGTAGCTTGGGAGACCTGCTCTCAGCTGCAGTGTAGACATACCCTCTGCCTCTCTGCTCCCCATCTGTACAATGGGTATAATAGCCCCACCCTGCCTTTAAGGGAATGGGGGCTGGTTAAGCTGAACAGCCCTGAAAGTTTCCCTCTATTACAGCTCAACCGAGGGAGTGAATTCCAACAGCCAGTTGCCCACTCTTTATATCAGTGGGGCTCCAGGCTGTGCATCTCTGCTGATCTCAGATGCGGTGGTTTGGCATTTGAGAGAGGAGACCTCTCAGGGAGGTAAGTCCTGACATGTCTCATTTCACCATATTTCCAGTGCACATCCATTAATGACTCAGCAGCTGGGTTTTTTTTTTACCACTAGGGAACTAAACCTATGCAAATTCTCAGCCATCTCTTTCCATTAGGGGTTAACAATAGAGCGGGTTGCAAAACGGATTTTCCATCATGTGAAAAAAGGTCAAGATTAAAAGACAATTCCCCCCCGCAAAAAAAGATGTCACTCAAAACATTTCATTTCAATTTTCTATTTTGAAAATGTTTAAGATCTAATGTAAAATACATTCCGAGCGGAAAGTTCATTTCATAATGAAGAATCGAAACTTTGAATTCCAAAGAGACGTTGAAGCAGGACATTTTCAAATTAAAAATAGACCAAAACATTTCACCAACCACAATACGATTTCGCAAACAATTTTTGGCTTAGTGGAAAGGGTGTTTTCCGACAGAAAACGGCTTCAACGAAAAGCTTCTGACCAGCTAATGCTGGTATGAAGTAAAGGCGTGTCCGATGAAGTGGGTACTAACCCACGAAAGCTTATGCTGAAATAAATTTGTTAGTCTCTAAGGTGCTACAAGTTTTTCTTTCTTATTTTCATTTTATTGAAATAACTGTACAAACAGTGACTAATTAAAAACTAGAGGCCAGTCCCTAGCTCCTGTAAATCAGCGAAGTTCCAATGATGTTGATGGAACCAAGGATCTGGCTCAGAGTGGCGAGCGTGGAATATTGATCTTACATATATTCCTGCTCCTGGTCATCCCTCCTGCAGCTAAGACACGTTAATTAATGAGACATTAAAGAGACTGAATGACACTTACCACTAGTTACTTACAGAGCTAATTTCCAAAACACTTTGCAATAGACAAAGAGAGAGTGCTGTTAATGCAAAGTAATTTGTGCTTTGTTCCTGGTGAATGAATTTAAGGGAGCAAATATAGTTATGCAGAATTTAAATGAAGGTAGACACTAATGTAAATATAGCAATGCAACTGCATGTTTAAGAAATCTGAGCAGGCTACGGTTTTAATCAGGCCTCTTTCACTCAGGTGGCATTTTAAATCCTCATCGTTTAAATTGGATAAAATCCTTAAGCTATAGGAGGGTGAAAAAGAATTGTGCTCTCTCTCTCTCTCTCTACCCAGGGTAGTTATCTGGCCACCACTGCTATAGTATCTGAATGCCTTACAATCTTCAATGTATTTATCCTCACAATGCCCTGCGAGGTAGGGCCGTGCTATTGTCCCTATTGTACAGATGGGGAATGGAGGCACACGGAGCCTTAGGGGACGTCTCCATTTCGAGGCGGGGGGGTTGGGGGAAGAGGATTCCCACTCGAGGAGACACACTAGAGCAGGCGTGACCCTTTGAGAACTGAACTGACCCAAGCCTTTCAGATGTTCTGAAATGTTTTGATACATCGGGACCTTCCCGTTTTTTTCCGTGTCAGAGAGAGGCGCCGGAGCTCTGCCCACCCTCCCCTGCCAGACAAACACTGCCACCCCAAAGATCCCTTCCTGATCTTTATATTGCCTTGGGGGAAGGAGGGTTGGAGGAGCAGGGGCCTACTCCTCCGCTCTGGTGGCAGCGGGTTGGCTGCCTCTACTCTCCTAGCGCTTTAGGGGACATTCATCTGGACTATTCCCTTCTTCTGCTTCTTTGGTGGGCTTGGAAGTCTGTTTTCCCCTAAATCAGTGGCCTCCCCGGGAATTGAAATTAGGGGGGGGTGTTCGAATTTACGGGGGGGGGGGGTGTCACTAAATTGTCATGTTACTAGTTCACAAAACTGGGGGGGTGTTGGGGAAATTCGGGGGGGGGTGTAGGGAAATCACTGCATCCTCCAGGTTCTGCATCTTCTAGGGGTGTGGGAGAACTTCCAGCGCCTTCACGCTTCCACGGTGGGACCCCAAAACATCTCTCTGGTCCAAACACAGCCACAGCACTTGCCCTTTGTCAGTCTGGGACCGAGATGCCCAGAATGCACCGGGACGGAGTCTGGAACCTCAGCTCTCCCAAGCGAATGAGAACGGAGACGCCAGCCCAGCAGTTGCTAGGAGGCTGCCTTGGATCTAGCGTTCTCCAGTGGAGGTGGGCAAGTGAACGTAATGCAGGATTGAGGGCACCGAGGGATAGGAATATTGGCTGAGACAGGGTTTGTGTTTAATAAAGGAAACTCATTTATTTATAGGGTGGCCAGATTTTTAAAAGGGGAAACCAGGTCCCCTTGTCCTGGGTGAAGGGTTTGGGGAGACAGTGTGGTTTAGTGGCAGAGCACTGGACTGGGGCTCTGGAGAGCTGGGGTCTATTTCTACTACGGCACTACTGGGCGACCTTGCTGCCCCGCTCTGTGCCTCAGTTTCCCCCTCTGCAAATGGGGGATGCTGCCGCTGCCCTCCTTTGTAACGCACTTTGAGCTCTACTGATGGAAAGAGCCAGGTGCTGTTATTAGCGGGGTTAGGAAAGTGTGAAGAGGCTGGGGGGGAGGGGGCAGGAGAGGAGAGCCGAGGCTGCCCATTCCTTCCTTTATACAATCGTTTTCTGTTTCCTTTCCCTCATTTATTTCTTCTACCTCTTTCCATCCCCTTTTCCTCTTCCTTCCCGTCTCCCTCTGCCACGTTTATTCATTCTCTCTAGCGCATCCACCCTCAGACCCTTCCTTCCCACCCCTCCAATACCCTGTCCCGATTCAGAGCTCCCCAGTGGTGCAAAGCCGCATGGATGCCAGGGGCCGCCGGCTGGTGAGCGGCCTGTAGGGAAGGAGGGGCTTGAGGAGATGCTCACTGGGTGGTGTCAGGGTGGGAACATGTTTGTCACAGCTGGGGTCAGTCTCCCTGAGGCCTCGCTGCTCCCCTAGCACCACTCGTCCATCTCAGAGACTAAGGCCAGAAGGGACCCATCGTGATCCTCTAGTCTGACCACAGACCCTCACCCACCCACCCACTCCTGTAATAGACCCCTGACCTCTGGCTGCATTACTGAAGTCCTCAAATCGTGGGTTAAAGACTTCACGTGACAGAGAACCCCCCATTTACACGAGTTTAAGCCTGCAAATGACCCGTGCCCCATGTCACCCGCTGCTTATACAACCACAATAGCTGAATGCATCAAAAATGTTACTTAAATTCAGCTCCACTGCACCCATGAGGTAGGCATGCAGCCCCATATTACCCTAGGAAACGGAGACATGGAGACACACCCAAGACCTCATAGAGGGATGTTCTGCTACCGTGGGGAATTGAACTCAGGTCAGTTTATTAACTACAAAGGAGAGATTTTAAGTGCGTATACGTAATGAGGTGTAAAAGTCAGAGATGGTTACAAGAAAAATAGAGATAAAATGCTTAGTAGTGCCTAACTTAAACTATATTAGGATGTCAGCAACATTTCTCACCACATGCTGCCAGCAAGGTTACTGATCCAACTCCTCAGGTCAGGACCCCTCTCGTAAATTCCAACAGTGCTTTCCTCTTGTCTTCTCAGGGGCGGAGAATGATTGGCAGGGAGAGAAAGAGAGGGTGGTGCCTGAGGGTGTTTGCCCTTGTTTTTAACAGTTTCAGCCCCCCTCTTGAAAAACATTTCCAGTTGAGACCCAGCAAAGAGTCTATGGGGAAGGATGTTCCCTGCTGTTTTTTTTTTCACCTGTTTGAACTTCCTCTGTCTTCCCTTCCTGCTTGATGACTATTTATGGCTTAAATGTAAATTAAGGCAAGCACTCCTTCCTCCTTTTGTTTAGGACAGACCTGCCTTCTGCCTAGGCAGGACTGTGGGTTTTGGAACATGTATTAATAATACCATACAGAGAATCTTACAACTTTACATGCAACGTTGCCACACATTTTACTAGGACAATACTGACCAGTAAATTATGAGTTTTCAAATGATACCTTACAAGGCATACTCTGTACAAAGATTATTGCAATAGTGTGTAGGGTGTGTATTCCATCACAACCTCAAAACCTGCCTTTTTTCAAACAACAAAATCGTTGACATTTTTTATTTTTTGATTAAACATTCCATGCTATTTTATTTTAAAAAATGATAAAACAAATTCATTGGTTGAAATCCAACACAATTTTGGGTGTGTGTGTGTAGTATATTTGTGAACAAAACAGAAAAAAATTCTTAACACCCCGAAACAAGAACAGCTTCTAAATTTCAAATATTTTCACAAAAATCCATTTTTATTTTTGACTGGCTCGACTGCTCCCACGGTTACCATCACAGCCACCTTTGGTTCACTGGCTTCTCGGGCCCGATCCAAAGCCCAGCTAAGTCAGTGGGCATCTTTCCATCGACTTCAATGGGCATTGGATCAAGGCGTCTATGCAGCCCACACCTGTAATTCACAACTGATGCACCTTTGACTTTACTTCATTGTGAGAAATGCCAAGTTCAAAGCTAACCTCTGTCATTGTTTCCCAGAAAGATCTGATTACAATTCATGGGCCTGATTCAGGGCCCATTGAAGTCAATGCCAAAGCTTTAATTGACTTGGATGGTGCATGCTTAAGTTATGTGCCCACCATTTGAAAGCTGTTAGGTGAATTAGTGATCACTTAAAAATACTCTATATTTTGTGCTTAAAAAAAAAAAAAAGTTGAATTTTAAAAAAATGATGATTAAACCCATGCTTGACACAGATCATAAAGTATAGCTTATATTCCTATAGCCTATTACACTTTTGCCAATATGCTTTATCTATCTACCTTAGGTCCCTCTCCCGATACTATCTGAGTACCTCAGAATCTTTAATATATTTACCCTCACAACACCCCTGTGAGGTAGAGCAGTGCTAGTACCCCCATTTTACAGATGGGAAATTGAGGCACAGTGACCTAGCACAAATTTCCCATGTGTCTTTGGGCAAAACAGGGAATTAAACCTTGGTCTCTCGAATCCTAGGCTAGAGCCTGAACCACTGGACCATCCTTCCCCTCCCACTGGCCCACCTTTCCTAATAAATGATTGCCACTATCGTTATGTTTGCTAATATTCCTATATTCTAATAAACTATTGTGAATATTGCTATGTCCCAGTGTCGCTGATATGATTTGATTGGGATGAACAAGGAATGCAGTGTTGATCTTTTGGAGATACACCCAGCCTGCAGAATAGGGTGATTCCAATCAGTAGGCCAAATTCTGCACTGATTTAATCTCCATGCAGTCCCAGTTACAGATAACAAACAAAGGCCTCTATCCTGTGTTGATTTCAGGACAGAGGGCTGTCTGGCTGGCTGGATCGAAGGATGCTTCAACCCTTTCGTGACTCAGAAGCGGCCCTCCTGGAACGAACCCTCATTCTTGTTGTCCTAGGAATAAACGGCTTTCTTTTACGTTAACTGCCACTGTCTACTGAACAGCTAACTTTCGTATCGCAGGCCAAGGAAAGCCGTGGTCATTTTGTTCCAATTGTTTTTTCAGGTAAAGGAGACATTAATAAAGACAACTGAAAATTCTGCTTGTAAAATGATTTGTACTAAAATCTGATTTATTCGGTTAACTCCTGCCAACGTTTCCCGGCGGCTTTTGAACAATCTGTTTCTAGCCTAAATCATGAACTTCCGGGCTTTGGGGGTGGGGACAGCACTTAAAACTGCCTAACCTACTTCAAAGCTGGGTGATCCTGCATCAGAACATAGGTGCTTGGAACAACAATAGGCATTAACTGTAACCCTGAAGGGGCTACTTAACTGGAGCTCCTTAACCTGGCAAGAGCCATGCTCCTTGTTGTTACCGTTACTGGAACAATATACTTGGCAATTTCATTTTATTTTTAAAGTGAGTTTAATGCCTTTAAAAGGTACCAACTGCCAAATTACTGGGCTGTGTATTGAGCCGCAGAACAGACTGATCTTGGGAAATAGCCATGCAAACTTTCCCCTGTGGCTGATGTGCTACCAAATTATCTTAGGCCTGGTCTATACAGTATTTTTACTGATATAACTATTTTGATTAGATACGTGATTTTTTTTACCAATATAGTTCTACTAGTACAATCTCTAGCGAGGATGCAGTTACACCGGTATGAATTTGGTTTATACCAGCTTAGTTTATTCCCCTCCCCATATGGGAATGAGGTTTACTAGCCTAAGCACTTTTATACCAGTATAACGGTCCACATTAGGGTGGGTGGGGTTGTACCACTTTAATTACACTAGAATCGGTAAAGTGGTACCATTTTTGTGTGTAGACAAACCCTCAGGGGGACCACCTCTTTGAGTGAGACAGCCTGTTTTATTATTAAAATGGTGACATTAAAAATAAACTATTTTCTGCCTTAAGCAGTTCTGATCCTAAGCAGGACGGTATCCTTTACACAGATGTTTCTGAGGCCAGGTTGGAGGAAGGACATTCCCAACAGGAGCACCCTGGCCTTTCTATGATCAAGAAGCCAAACCAGACAAACGAGGGGGAAAAATGACCCTGGAAAAAGAAATGGATGGTTCCTTGGAATGGTCGTGGGAGCTGGTGCTTTCCACCTTGAAGCGTCAATTTCAAATTCAGAGCAGGAGTGACCGGAGTCCTAAACCACCTGGCAGGTATTCAGTGGCCTGCGTGAAATGAGTTTGGTCCTAGTGGTCAGGTGGACACGATACAGACACCGCCGCTGAAGCTGGCTGCAAAATGAGCACTGCTGCCTATCAATAGGGACTGAATGGAGTTATAAAGGGAGCAACCCTGTCATTCTCCGTTCAGAGCTGAGACATTAGAAGGGCAACATCCACTGTGCTCTCGGCTGTATCTGCTCTGTAAATAAGGACGATGCTGTAGGATATTTTCAAAGCTCCCGATGGGATTTGGGCACCCAGTTCTCATTACAGTTCATGGGAACTGGGAATTTGAGTCTCCAGGTCTGACATCGGGGGGCCTGGCACCAGATTTACATGCACTTGACCCAAGAAGGCTGGCTATTAAGTGAGCTAGTTGATGTGGTTTTAGCTTTATAAAGCGCACACGGCACAGGCCTTCGAGCACACAGACAGAAAGTTAACGTATTGACCGATGGGCACCAAATACCCTCCATCTTGTGCAGGGCCGGCGCTATCACTAGGCGACCCAGGCGGTTGCCTAGGGCGGCAGGATTTGGGGGGTGGCGGGCGTAGGGTGACCAGATGGGAAGACCCGAAAATCGGGACTTCCCACAAAAAAAAAAAGGCATCTGGTCACCCTAGGCGGGCGGCTGCCTCCTGCCTCCCCGCTCAGTGGGGAGCCGGGAGGCAGCCGCTGCGAGCCGCCCCCCTGCCTCCCGGGTCCACGCTGAGCTCCCGTGGCCCGCGGGTGTGGAGGCTGGCTGGGGGGGTGGCGGGCACGCGCAGGGCTGGTGCACGGAAGTTTCGCCTAGGGCGCAAAACTTCCTTGCACTGGCCCTGATCTTCTGCTGCCAGCATCCCACCTCTCTTGTTTGGGCAGCAGCTCAGCTCCCACTTGCCTCCTCCACACCTCAGCCCCGGTAAAGCAGAGACGGCACCGTTCCCGTCTGAAGAAAAAAAGGGACATGGAGCCCAGACCACCTTGCTCTTTCCCTTAGCGGTCTCCCGACGAGCAGGACAGCCATGACAGAACGTGGCAGCCCAACGAGGGAACCTTTACAGCATCTGAGCGAAATCTCCAAAAGCCATGACTAGAGCCATGGCAGTGCAATGCCCTCCGTCTCTGCCACAGTCCTCAGTGAACCATAGAAAATCACCCCTGGGCATCCGATGACAGAGCCAAAAGGATTAGCACAGACAGATGATTTTTACCCATTGGCAGAAAGATACTGTTGCTCAGAGAAACCAGCAGAGTCTCTGAATTGTAACCCAGGCATTGAAAGTCAGCTTGAAAGGAGTCTGGGAAACGCAGGGACTCCAGACAACACCAGAGAGCTGCTGAGCCACGCCCTTCTCAATCTCCTTTCCTCCCAAAGCCCTCTATTTTCATCTCAGACATGAATTTCTGTTTGTGCCCAGCTATTTCAGTGGATCATGAATCACCCTAACAAGGTGCAAGAGTTACAAAACAGCGCTCACGCTGAATGCTGAACCCGTGTGTTATATCCTTGGGGCAGCAGGTTTAGGAAGAAATCACTTGAGACACAGAGAGCTGTGAGCCACGAAAGCAGCCATTTATTTTCACACACTGAACTAACCAAACCAGCCAAAACTAGCTGGGCTATCCCTTAATAATCTAATTTAGTTCCCATAGCAACAACAAGGTGCTATTACCACAAAAACCAAATACACAACACTGTGGAACTCGGTTTGGGTCTCGGGATCGATATGCTTTGCAAACCTGGCTGCAGGAAGGGGAAACAGATGAACCTCAGCGGTACATTCTCCTATCAGGCTTCTCATTTGTCCCCTCTCCCATAGCCACCCCCATTCTTCCCTTCCCCCGCTTCCAACAACTCATCTTCAGGCTTATAAGTTCAAAGAGCCTTCGTAGTCAGCAGAAAAATGCCCATTTCCTATGACAGCATGCGGCTGGGAAAACGGGAAATGTTTTCCATCAGGTTTGAAGATGTATGTGAGAGTCACAGACTCCGTCAATGGGGAATTAAAACAAACAGGCTGAGATTTGGAGAGTGGTTCTTCTTCTCTCCTTGCCCTGCAGCCCAATCCCCGCTTGTAGGTAGGAGTGCTGGCTAGCCTGTCCTATCTGAGGCCTGGCTACTCTGGGAGAGGTAGAGAGCTCTTTGTATTCACACCATCCAAATGTTGCTCTTCTGGAGCCACATGTCCAAGGGAGGAGCTTAGAGTCCTAGGGGACGTCTATCTTGCAATCACAGGTCGAGTGCACGTATCCCAGCTAGCTTTAATCTAGCTAGCTTGGGTCCTGGAGCAGTGAAGCTATGAAAAGGCAAATTTCACCATGGAGTTGGCCCGTGAATAATTACACAGGATTCCACGTGGCTCCGGTTCTGGAGCTAGCTAGATCAAAGCAAGCTCAGGTATTGTCTACTCAAGCTGCAGACATAAGACGCAGAAACAGATAACCCAAGACACACGGCATGAGGCAGAAGAGAGTGCAGACTCGGGGGTTTGTGTGTGGGGAGCTAAGTTGTATTTTCCCTGATCTCATTGTCCTTCTTGGAGAAGGGATTTGATGAGAGTCAGCGTGATTAGGAGTGGTCTGATCTCCTGTCGGAGGGCCTAGTCCGAAGCTCATAAAAGTCAGTGGTGAGGCTCTTGCTGCTGGTTTTAATGGGCTTTGGATCAGACGATAAATGCCTCACTTCCCCGCTTACAACATATAAACCAACCTTTAAAATAAATACCTTTGTGTTCCACAAAACTATCCCACGGAGGCAGGGTTTGTCAGTAATGCCCCAGCGCGCATTAAGCTGGGATTTCAGAAATCTCTAGTGATATTTGTAATATTGAATCAGTCCATAGGGGCTCAGCTACGTCCAATGCTTTTTACGTCTGTCGAACAGTTTTAAGGTTCCTCTTTTTTATTATTTATAAAATAAAAAGGGACGTTTGAAAAAAATTGCACTACAGCCAGAATAAATCACATCTTACTGGCTGCGAGAGACGATTCTGTATTATTGTTATCCGTATAGCTATCCCTTTCAGCATAGAATCATTTAGCATTATTATAGTTACCTCTTCTATCCCGGAATTATTCAGCATAATTAGGATGCAGAAGATAGAGAATAAAATCAAAATATTATAATGCTATAATATAAATCAATGGTGCGACCTCTTCTGGGATACTGTGCACAGTACTGGTCACCTCATCTCAAAAAGGCTATTGCAGAATTAGAGGATGTTCAGAGAAGGGTGACAAACCTGTTTAGGAGCAGGGAAAAGCTCTCATATGAAGAGAGATTGAAAAGGTTGGGATTGTTTGCTTTAGAAAGGAGATGGATAAGAGGGGGCATGATAGAAGTATTGAAAATGATGGATGATCTGTTCTCCCTGTCTCATAACACAAGAACAAGGAGCCATTCAATGAAATGGAAAGTTGGCCAATTCATAACCGATAAAAGGAAATCCTTTTTTCACACATTGTATGATTAGACTCTGGAACTCATTGCCACAGGATGTCACAGACATCAAGAACATAAGCCTAAACATGGGATTGGACATGTATACGGATGACAAGAATATTCAGAATAATAATGTTTCAGAAATTTTTTTTTTAGAAGGGATATAAAACATCATTCTTCAGAGCTTAATCCTGAACTGTTACAGGCGAGGGTGACACTTGAATGGGAGCAGAATACCTCATATCTGCCTATGGCAGGGTTTCCTTCATCTGAAATATCTGGTCCGGGTGCCGGGTCAGTGTCCAGAATCTCAGTTTTAACAAAAATAGTAAGTCTCTGTAGAGATTTCAGAGACCTAGTGGCCACCTTGAGCAAGCGATTCTGAACAGTCACAATTAATACCACAGCCTCTAGCTTTTTGGAGAAAAGCTGGAAAACATGAAATGAGAGTCAACTAATGCGATGACGACATTTTTTGTTCAAAAACTTTCTACTGATGAGAAAATAATGACTTCTAGGGTCTTGATGAGCCACTGCTTAGAAACCTCCAAAATTTGTATGGTGACTTAAAAGTGGGTGGGCCCAAGGTCAAGATGATCCAGCCCATTTCAGACAGTTCCCCTTTTCCCAGTTTCTCCAAAACTTGCCGGAAGAATTTCAGGTTTTGGAGAAGGAATGTTACCCCAGAGCAGGCGCTAGAGTTGTAAGTCCTAGGGAAATCATTGCATTTTGGCTCCAAAGTCTATAAGGGGAAATTCTGTTTTCCTTCTGATATAAAAAGATAAGACAAAGAAATTCCCTCTTCCCACGGAAAGCTGCTGCTAGTTTGAACGGCATACACATTGTGACTCACCAAAGAGAATTTATTGCCGCATTTGCTCCCCTAAGCAAGACGGGCAAATTAATATTTGAAGTCACAATATTGATCATAAATTCCTACTGAATTCCTGGCTACGAATGTGTCCGCTGTCCACATTGCCTTAATAAATCCGCTTGAGTTCAGTGATAATTAACATGCAATTAAAGTAAAGTGTTGCCACTATTAGCTCTCGGAAACAAAAGGAGAAAGAAAACGATTCATACAGCTGGAGCCTGACCCAAAGCCCTTTGAAGTCAATGGTATCGAGAAGGGTCTCTCCACTGACCTCACTGGGTTTTGGATCAGGCCTCATATCAGCAGACTGAATTCTGCTACTACATGATCATTGACAGTGTGTGCTTTTCCCCTGCTTGAGACTTTCAGGAATGTTTTTCATGCAGGAGTGTAGTGCATTCAAAACACAGAAACCACCTTAATCTCAGCAAGACCAACAAAGATAAGCAATAGCTTTAAGTTGGCTGAAATTAGCAAATGGATCTGCTGCACAATGCCCTTGTTACCATTAGCTGTGACCGCTGAATGGCACCTAGTAAAATATGCTGGCAATGTTTAACAAACCATCCGTCTTTTACCTGTTCCTACTCAACAGAAACCTTTGTTTGAACCATGGGCCTATTCAGCTGCTCTGCTATCTGCTTATCAGGAAGATTAATCTCCTTGGTATCACCATATTAATTTTAAAACAGCCTTTATCATTCTGAGTCCTCTTCTGGAACAGCTTAATGCTGGGGAAAAGTTTGTTTTGTTTTGTTTTGTTTTAAATGTGGAAGCCAGATTTTGTGTTTGTCAAACTGCTATCTACATGCCTGCATGTGAGTCATTCGTATTAGAATGAAACCAGGAAAAGCAAATACCGGGTAACCAACAGCACCTGTAGATGGCACCTGAATATTCATGCGAAACTGGCACTTCTGCATGCCAGGCTTCTGTTATGTCCTTCCTAGTACAAATCAGATCATTTTCGTCGTAGTGCTCTTGAAGCGACAAAGGGTCCTGTGGCACCTTGTAGACTAACAGAGGTATTGGAGCATACACGAAAGCTTATGCTCCAATACGTCTGTTAGTCTATAAGGTGCCACAGGACCCTTTGTCGCTTCTACAGATCCAGACTAACACGGCCACCCCTCTGATACGTAGTACTCTTGGAGCAGCTAGAGGGTCAAATTGAGACCAGAGCCGTGGCGAGCTGGGCGCTTTGCAAACACAAATTAAGAGACAGTCCCTGGGGGGGGGTCTGAAGAGCAAAAAGGGCAACCAAAAGTATTCGGGGCGGTGCTGTTTGCAAACGGGGAATTGAGGCAGAGAGATTTCCAGTGGGAGTTAGGCTCCAGTTTTGATTTCAATGAGATTGAGGCACCTCAATAGCTCTGAGGATCTGGGCATAGGTAACTTATCCTTGATCACACAGGGAGCTGTAGCAGAGCCAACTAATGCCCAGATGAGTGACTTATCCACAAGATCCTCCTTTACTGCCATGCTTAGGCAGCAGTGAGCTGGCTAGAACTATGGACCAAAAATGGTGTTTTCCCATGATTCCGAATCAAGTCAGCCGGTATTCAATAACCACACCTCAGATACTCTTCTCTGAGTCTGAGAACTTGGTAGGTCCCTACCGGGGCACTATAAGAGAAGGAGACCCCCTCGTCTGCGATATCCTTCCAGTCTTCTCCCATAGTCTTCAGGAGCACCTCCTTGGGCGCCACACGCGGAGCGGGGCTAGGGTCATTCCCCAAGAGGTCATCACCTTGATCTAGAGCCCCACATCTGGATACTCATCTAGATTTGGAGTTGGATCTGAACCTTGCAGCTACAGCAGACTCAAACTGGGGCCGCGGACTTGTGCGCAGCCCGACATTGGGTTCATCCGCACGGCTCAGCCCCAACCCATTTAACAATACGATAACACAGGACGTATGATCCACACAGATTGGATGCTTACTGGGAAGCGGGAGACCTGGGTTTACTTAGTACAAATTGAAATAAGCCCTCCTGGGATACGTCTTAACTGTAGAATTAGCCTGGGTGATTGGCACTCGCCTCAGTCTGAGCCACCACACGGCGGCTCCTCACTGGTCTTCACTCACCTTTGTGCGTCACGAACATCTGGCGGCACATCCCATGGGTCTTTGTGCTGCAGTAACCTCTGCTGCCCTAGGATTCTTTCCCGGTGAATTGTGGGAGAACGCACCGGCCCTTCTGGGCACACAGGGGGAATCGTGGGAGGGCACTGGAGGACTATGTGCCATGCAGTGATTTAGCCACTGCAAAGTGGGTGGGTTACCAGCCTGAGTGAAAATGGAACCTGGGATCTAATATAGAGGTTCTCAACCTTTTTCTTTCAGAGCTCCCCCCAATAGGCTATAAAAATTCCACGGCCCACCTGTGCCACAATAACTGGTTTTCTGCATATAAAAGCCAGGGCTGGAAGTAGCGGGTAGCAAGCAGGGCAATTGCCTGCTCCCCACAAAACTACATTGCTCAGGCTTCAGCCCCGGGTGGTGGGGTTCAGGGACCTGGGCTTCACCCCATGTGGTGGGACTTCAGCTTTTTCCCTGGGCCCCAGTGAGTCTAATGCTGGCCCTGCTTGGTGGCCACCCTGAAACCTGTTCGAGGCCCCCGGATCCCTGGTTGAGAACCACTGCTCTAACAGACCCGCCTTACGGGGCCAGCTAGCCTGGGTTAAAAGCACCACTTAACTCAGGTGAGAGATTTTGTGGGTGGATGGGATGGGGGTTAGGGGGCAACACCTGAGTAAGAGCCCAGGCTAACTCTGCAGGAAAGGCATAACCCTATTCAATGCCTATGAGGTCTGTGATCACAACGAGAACTAGGAGAGCTTGGAGAAAACCACCTGGCCAACAGCCTCTCCTTTATATTTATTTATCGCACAAAACCCCTCCAAGTTCATAAGCCTAGCGAGAGATTTCTTTTAAGTTTCACAGCATTCCTCTCAAGTTCCCCCACTCCCTGCTTCGAGAGGGTCCCACTTCAGTTCTGTATTGATTCAGGAGTGGGCACACTTTAAAGGGACTCTCGCAGGACCAAAACGTAGAGAAAGAAAGGTCAGTCCCACGCAGCATTCCTAGAAGATGGCTTACACTGATATGGACTCATAATTTTAAAACTTCAGCTAGCGCGGCTCCTTTGACTTCTTTTACACCACCTACAGATCCGGCATAGTTTGCTTAAAGAAAACCAGAGCCAAAACACTCAGTCCCCTAAATGTGCAGATTTCATGAGATCTGCTTGTACCCCGAGGTATCCCTAAAGTCCCTGTACCTCCACAGAGCCTACTTGCTGACCCATATGCCCCATGATAGCTCTGCTTCTCCATAACTGACTGTGGGCGGTCGGGTATGGGATGAGAGGGTCTCTGGCTGGTGGTGCTTGGAGCAGCATTACAAACAATTGCGATATCAATGTGCAATGGGAGAATGCTGGAAAGAATAGTTGCTCCTCCGTCTACCCCTCCGGGCCTCCCAAAAAACCTGTGAAAACCCAGCCAATGTGTGGGACTGTATTAAAAAAAGGAAATACGGCCAGACGGCAGAGCATGGACCAGCTCCTCAACTGGGGTGAATCAACCTTCGCTGAAATGATGGAGCTGAATCGATTAACGCCAGCTGAGGATCTGGCCCTGTGGTTTTAAATTTCATCGTCCGTGATGACGGCATTGCACCAGGGAGACCCGAGTGCTGAGTTAGCACAGGACCCGTTTCGACAACACCTAGTCGGAAAGCAATTTGAAAATGCCAGTCAGCGTAATGAAAGCAATTGCAACATGCTGACCAGCAGTCTGAGAAATCTGCAGCCTCTAGGCACTCTGTTTTTTTTTAAACTAAAACCATAATAATATCAATTTCTTCTTTTCATTTCAGAAATATTATCTTGCCCAATGACCAATGTTGTGTTGTAGCCAGACAATACGTTATTTAGAAGGTGTTTGCTGAAGCACACACAGGGATGGGTGGAGGAAGCAATAAAAGTTTAGTAGGACCAGCAGGTTAGGGAGCAATATAACCTTTATCAGTTTGTGTTACCATAGAAGAAATTAGTCTCTTGTTCCAGGCTAATTGCCTTCTAGCCCATCACATAGAACACAACAATAAATTCCCCAAGGTTTATTTGGCACGTAGGTTTTATAATGACAGGCAAACCATTGACTGTCATAATTATGTGTGGTCCTTTACCATTAGTGGTAATTCAGAGGTACATAACTAATGCAGAAGATTTCTGGAGCAGTTATCTTGTTTGTTGGGTGGGCTCCTGGGAAGTTCATTGGTAGAAATCTTGATTTCATAGAATCATCGAAGATTAGGGTTGGAAGAGACCTCAGGAGGTCACCTAGTCCAAGCCCCTGCTCAAAGCAGGACCAACCCTAACTAAATCATCCCAGCCAGGGCTTTTGATATACAAAAGTCTGGTTAAAAACAAAAAGGCAACAAATTGCTGACACATTGCACTCCCTGTCTGTTGGATATAACAAACGACAAACCCACTTGTAAGGTAAGTCAGCATGGCAGCTTGCAATAACAATAATAACTAGGCACCTTTCTTCAGTAAACCGGTGGATCTAGAACAGTCTCACGGGGCATCTGTGCCCATACCTCTGCAGAGCCAGACTCCCCAACTCATGGACAAGTACTTTGGAATTTAATACAGGTGAAACCAATTAGGTGCTACAGAAATTGGGTGAGGTAATATCTGTTATTAGACCAACTTCTGTTGGTGGAAGATATAGGCTTTGGAGGGTCCCAGAGCTCTTCTGCAGGTTTGGGGTAGGTATCCAGAATGACTAAGCTAAATAAAAGTTGGGACAGATTTATTCAGCTTAGACACTCTGGTTACCTTCCCCAGCCCTGAAGAAGATCTCTGTGAAGCTGCAAAGCTTATATCTTCCACCAACAGAAGTAGGTCCACCCACTTGCTGCTCTCATACCCCAAGACCAACATGGCTACAGCACAGCACACAATTATCTAAAATTGTATAGCGTGTAATAATAATACCTAGCTCTGATAAAGCACTTTTCTCAGTGGATCTCAAAGTGCTTTACAAAGGCAGTTGGGATCATTATCCCCATTTCAAACAGATGGAGGAAACTGAGGCTCAGAGCGTTAAAGTGATTTTCCCAATGTCACTTAGCAGGGCAGTGGCAGAGCCAGCACTAGAAGCCAGATCTCCTGAGTCCTAGTCCCATGCTCTGTCCACTAGGCCACTGACTAAAACACAAAGCAAATAGCCTCGTGGTTCTAGCAGTGATGCTTTGCCATGTGCGAGATTGGATGGGCCATTGTACCAACTCTTTTGATTTTCTCATGAATTTTGCAATATTCCCTATCCTCTGTTTGCCAGAAGCTGGGAATGGGCAACAGGGGATGGATCACTTGATGATTACCTGTTCTGTTCATTCCCTCTGGGGCACCTGGCATTGGCCACTGTCGGAAGACAGGATACTGGGCTGGATGGACCTTTGATCTGACCCAGTGTGGCCGCTCTTGTGTTCTAATATTTCGTGTTTCCTTAAAACCCTAGCTCCTGGAGTCATGTGACAGCATGAGACGCTCAACTTTCATTAAAAAAAAAAAAAAAAAGGTAAGTTTCTGCCCCCCTGGTTCTGGGGAAAGGCTGGAAAGGGTGAGCCCTAAAGGCTCAGGAACCAGAAGACGTATACAAAGAATTCCAAATGTGTTAGTTTTTATATCTCATGACTTTTAAGTTCATCTCATAATTTTGGGGGATTTGGGGATGCTTGCAGCTGGTGATACTAAATCACAAACTTCATGGACTGGCAAAGGCGTATCCTGTACTGTGGACTGATTTGCTTTAGCCATCTGAAGGCCTGGTAATGGCTCCCGCCCAAGGGCCTTTCAGGAGAGAGAGAAGAATCACCAGTAGGGTGCACAGGGATGGGTGGAGGGCACCCTCCAAAGGGAATGTTGCAAAAGCTCACGAGAAGGGTTCGTTATTAGTGTAGCAAAATGGCATTAGCCTTTCCAAGACGGTGGCCCTACAGGCCCAGTCCATGAAAGAGGAAAACAGAGTCCTGTGAAAATGAGAAACACGAGAAGAGGAGGGAAGCTGGTAGGTCTCATTTATTTCTGCTTTAGTGACCATGAAATAAATCCCCCAATGTGAGATATGTCGTAGTCAAATGCGTGTTACTACTGCCATTTGATCAGATCTGCCCCCGGGGCAGTGCTTACATTCTCTAATCCTCTTTCTGGATCCAGTCCGCAGCGGACATGCCTGTTCCAGATATAAAGATCTGTGGCACAAATGGGGTTCACCTTAAAGTGGCCTTGTCCAACAAATCAAGCCTTTCCGTTTCATTGCTAGCTCGGTGACAGCGATAGACAGAGATCTACCTGCAACAACATGCCTAGGAATACCAGGGAACTCATTGTCCTGCCGTACTGGAGAGTTCAGGTGGAACCTTGTGATTTTCCCTTCCAAATTCCAGTGAAGGCAGAGTGCATTGCAGAGCTAACATGCTAGGGGTGAAGCCCCGGCCCCTTTGAATCAATGGCAGAACTCCCATTGACTTCAATGGGGCCAACATTTTATTCTGCCCAACCTTTTCTCTGCATGTTTCTTGTCCTGCTCGCCCCACAACCACTTCCTGTTTCACGTCAAAAACAACAACAACATGGGCTTTTATAGCTGAGTGAATTTGCTCCACTCCCTGAGGGTTAGAAGAACTTCAGTACAAAGGCTCTGATCCGGCAATGAGCTCCTGCGGGGTCTCTCTACCCTGCCATAAAAAAAACCTCATCTCAGAACCTGGGGCAATCGATTCGGGCTCATGGGGCTCAAAAATCACAGCGTTGCCGGCCGGGCTTGGGCTGGAGCCTGGGCTCTCAGACCCACCCCCCTCGCGGACTTCTGGATCCCGTGAGCCCGAATCAATGGACCTGGGTTCGGCGTTGTGGTGCCCCGGTTATTTTTATGGCAGCTGCACCTGTGCCCTGGGTCTTTTATTGCAGTGTAGACATGCCCGAAGTGACTTTCCCATGGTCAGACAGGAAGCCTCTGGCAGGGCAGGATTGAACTCAATAACCATTGGGCACAACGTCCTCTCTATTACCCACTGATTCGTCGTTCATTTCACACAAGCTGCCAGAATCGGGACCACGGGTGCATTTTATGTTGGTGATTTTGTCGCCATATTCATTTTCACGTGTGTGTGTGGCGGAGGGGTGGGTTATTAGCTTCTTTCCCCCTCCCCCCCCACCAGGACAAACATTTTCCCTGGCCCTCCCCCTCCAAACAGATCAAGAACACCTTGATTCCTGCAAAGCTGATGCATTATGTTAGGATAATTTTGCAGTCTATGCTTCCTCCCTACCTGGCTGTGTTGTGATGTGTTCTGTGGAGAGCCTTCAAATCACTATGAGCACAAGCCGGCAAAGCAAACACGGTTTGAACTTTGACCCACAGTGCTACCACTGCTGAATGCACCCCATCGGTTCAGAAGGCGCAGATCTTTCTGTTTCGTCTAACTGTAGCTGGAAAGAGGTATTTGCTGATTATCGATGATTTGAATTAAATGGGCTCCGTTGCGCTCGGTGCTGCACCGACACATGGCAAGAAACAGCCCCCGCTCCCAAGGCTTTTCGATCTTCAGTAGAGAAGAATGGTGTTCTAATTGCTGTGTTGCACGCTGGGAAGTCACTCACGTGCAGAGAGATTAAGTGACTTGCCCAAGGCCATGCAGGAAGCCTGTAGTAAAGCTGGGAGCGGAACCCAGATTTCTTGAGTGCCATTCACCTTCTGACTCTGCACTGCTCTGCTGAGCCGGGCCGAACTGGGATACACGGGAAGATTTTTGCAGCTGCGACTCTCTCTAGGTCTGTCTACGCTGCAATGTAAGCCCAGGGTGAGTAGAACTTGTGTTACCAAACCCTGAGTTTGTTAACCCCAGGTTAGGAATTGTTGAACCCTGGGTCCCAACCTGGGGCTTCATGTCTACACCAGCGACACTGACGTCCGTCAGTGTCGCTGGGTGCTGACGCCCCGCCCCCGGGTGACGTCGCGGGGCCCCGCCCCCGATGCCACGTCGCCTGGCGTCGGGGGCGGGGCCCCGCAACATCGCCCGGTGCTGCGGTAAGCTAGGCGCAGGCCTCGGGGCGGGCGGGGAGCTGCCAGTGGGTGCGGAGCACCCACCAATTTTTCCCCATGGGTGCTCCAGCCCCGGAGCACCAACGGAGTCGGCGCCTATGATCTACACTGCATTATGGGGGCCCGAGTCCAACCATCCATATCCCCGTCTTCCTAGCTCCCTCCCAAAAATGTGGCCACTCTAGCCCTTTGTTCACAGTCACTGTGAGAAAACTGACAATCCACCAAACTTAACCATCCAGAGGCCAAAGAAAGTTGGCCCGCGGGATTGTGGGATACTTTTGGAGGACTCCCAGAGCATGAGTCCAGCGAGGCTGTGTTTACACTGCAAAGCAATAGGGTCCCAGCTTGACTTAGGCTTGGACCCTCCAGCCTTATGGGGTTCTGGGACCTGGGTCCGAGCCCTGGGTTCTTGCAATTTGTGTAGCCAGAAGGGAAGTCAGGCTTGAGTTTGAGTTTGAACCAGGGGCTTACATTGCAGTGTAGGACATACTTTCTCATTCTTGGTTGTACAGTGCCTAACACCATGGGGCATAGGCACTGACTCCGTGGGTGCTCTAGGGCTGGAGCACCCATGGGGAAAAATTAGTGGGTGCTCTGCACCCACCGGCAGCCAAGCTCCTCTCCCCCCCCCCCCCCCGAGGGTGCTGCCTCCCTCCTCCGCCTCCCTCACAGTGTTTCCCACCTGGCCGCTGCCAAACAGCTGTTTGGCAGCGTTAACAAGCTCCAGGAGGGGGAGGGAGGAGCGGGAACATGGCACATTCAGCAGAGGAGGCTGGGCCGGGGCGGGGATTTGGGGAAGGAGTTGGAATGGGGGCAGGGAAGGGGTGGAAAGAGGCGGGGAAGGAGGTATTGCGCAGAGAAGGGAACCAGAACAATAGTTCAGGAAACCAGGCCATCGGTCCCTACACCTGCTTACTGGGAGCACCTCTTTTCACTATCGTTTGTTGTGCCACACCAAAACCTATTCTTTGCACCACGCTTGAGCATGTGGATTCAACTCCAGAGGTCTCGGGAGGAGAGGGGGAGAAGAAACATTTCTTCCTCCCCCTGTCTGGGAAGTGGACTGCAAGAACAGAGTTGGTACCCCCTTTCTGTTCTGCCCACCCTCTTTGCTGGGTAGGAGTAGCAGATGGATGTGCCTCATAGCTTGCTTCCTGAGGCTAGCTCTGTGATGTAAGAGGAATGAGGATCCTGCTGGCACACTGCCACCTCTTTGCATGGGCACTATCCCCTTTTGGCAGATTTCATGACCCTCCCAGGTGGATGGCACAGGCAGGATTTGCCTCTAAGTAAGAAAGAAGAGCATCTTTCCTTGCACTCTCTAGGATGTAACTTGTAGGAGTTACCACCTCCTGCTTCCCGGGTGTAAGCTGTTCTCCAGCTCTGGTTAGCGAAGAACATTTCCCCAGTGGGGTATATTGCACAGACAGGTGCACTGGGGAGACTTTGTCCCTTCCTTTGAGGCATCTGGCCCAATCAGAGAGAGGATAACGGATTAGATGGACCATAGCTCTTTTTTTTGACATGGGAAAATTTTGAATATCTGAAAAAGGCTGTCCGGCTCCATAGCTGATCTGAACCAGGATAAAATTTCAGATTGGCATGACAGTTTCATTGGCATTTTCCCAGATTATTATTTTATTTTTTGTATTTTGAAAGTTCCTTGAAATGTGGAAAAAAACCCAGAGCCTTTCTACTGGTCAGTGGGCAAGAAATCTGCCATCTCTATTCAGGCTGCAGATCTATAGTAAGAAAAAAAAAGATATTCTGTAAGCAGCTAACTACATACAATCTGTGATGGGACTGAGCCACTGGGCAAAATTCCACACAGTTCCACAGGATATGAAAGCAGGTCCCAGGGCCCAGATTTTTAGGTATTGCTCCTCTCAGCACTGCAAGTCCTAAGAGAGTTATATGGTTAAATCCAATTTTTAAAAGTGACTTAGGCACTTAGCAATCTAAGTGTCACTGAAAATCAATAGGACTTAGGCTTCCTAAGTCACTTTAGAAAAATGAGACTTAGGTGTCTAAATCACATAGGCCTTGCAAAGCTAAGCAGAGCAATGCCCAAATATCTTAAAAAATCTGGGCCCAGACGTATCCCTTTGACCCGGGGCAGTGCTGGCTTTCTGAAACGGTTGCCACTGAGCCACTGTCATTGTGTGACGGGCCATTGGCTTAAATGTTTATCCCCTTTGTAAGCCATTCTTCTGTCAGTGAGTCACTTTGCCTCAGGAGAGGAGACCCGTTTTTCGTTTTACCGTCTCCACAGCATCAGTGAGACTAGTGAGGAGATCTGGGTGAACGCTTAGTGGAAAGGAATTTTTAGATGAATTTCGATTTTCCTTTGTTTGTGAATTATGCAAAAGGACTTTAATTTTTGCAGATTTGAGGTCACATTCAATAGGGCCAAAGTCATTTTTGAAAATGGGATTTAGGCGCCTTTGAAAATGTTACCCTTGATCTTTATTCAGAGCTGTCTGCTAAACATTTTATGCAAATGTATTCCATCCTATAGCTTGTTCTCCAACTCTTCTGTTTGGCAATGTGCTCGTGGTTATTCCTGATAAGTGATTATTTGCCAAAGTCTTGTGCTATTGTCTCTCTTCCTGGACTGAAACTTTTATAAACAGGAGAAAGGAAATCAAAGGCATATTCAAGAAAGCGACAAGTATATTTCCAGCACAGCCTTTGGGCAAACACTCTCTCACAAATATTCCTGAGACTTTCCCTTTTAGAAACCATTCTTGTCCCATTAAAAATTATGCAGACAAATATAAATGAAAAGCAAATATAAAACTCTGGCCACACCACTGATGCACAGTTACTTCTTTTTCAAATGGACGTGCATGGGTACTTTCTTGAGCATTTAATTTTTTGCCTTTGCCTGTGATCATGTTTGTGTGATAAGTTGATAAGAGCAGGTTGGAAAAAAGGGGAGAAAAATTGTGAATTTTAAGGAAAAATTTCCAGATTTGTGTTGACATTTTGACCAGCTCTATCGCTGATGGAAAAACACGGGGAAATGTTCATGGAAGTCTCATTGACATCCCCTCCTCCCCTCCCCCCACTTTTCTTTTGTGAATTTCAAAATTTGAAATTCTGTCAAAATTTTGAAATGCTACCAGCTCTAGGAATGAGACTTGGATCTCTGGCTTGCTCTGAGATATCAACATTTCTATAACTGCCTCTTCCTGATTCTCATAGCTCCGTTCTACTATATAAAGGAGGGGTGACAACTAGATAGTTTGCAACTTCTGTATGTTGTGTACCCCACCAGGCTAAATTACCGCTTTCAGTGTGACGGCTCCCAGCTTTCTTCCTGCTTCTTTACTGTATTGACTGTCCTGGGATGTACAATTTAGTGTTGTTATGATATGACTTTTACCTGCATTTGCCCTTTGTTGTTCTGTACTTGCTAAGAACAACACAAATTCGAATGTATTTGAATGGCGGTGGGTGGGTAAAAAGGCAAATGATTAATTAATTTCATCATAAAGGAAGAGTGGGGGGTTAAATGTGGGCTGGACACAAGTTTCTCAATAAGCCCTTGTATTTTTGTAGCGTCGTGAATTTGCAGTAACCCCGGCATTGTGGCTTTAACCAAACTTGGTGGGTTTTCGGGAAAGTCTTAACTTACGTTGGCCTGAAACGACAGAACAACACTTCAGTTTGCAATCTGCTACAGAAGGATGGCAGTTTTCTTATCACCAGACACACCCACGAGCTTGGACTTCAGACTCGAGAGGCAGCAGGGGGATATCGCCTCGTGACATCACTCAGCCTCCGAGCAGGTCCGTTCCAGGCTCTCAGGGAAAGGGGTATATTCTCCAAGGATGGTGATAAGGACGAGGCAGTCAACCAGAGGAGACAGCAGGGGAGCAAGGACTCCCTAATATTCTCCTCACTCACTCTAGGAGCTAGATTGGGCCTCTGTCTCAGCAAAATTTGAGATAAAAAAGGAGTAACCTCACCCCCCACCCCCCAGATCATGGGTTGAGATCTGGTGAAGAGCGCAGCTCCTGCTCTATAGATACTCCCCACTGGGTGGGGAGCGGGTGGCAATGGGTGGGGAATTATTAAAGCAGTGGCCCTGCCCCGTGGGGCTCCCTGGCTCGGCAAGTGTGTGGGTGGGGGGAAGTAGCCGCACTTTCACCCTCTTGGGAAGCGAGGGGAGCAGGGGACCGAGCATGTAAATCACAGCTCTTTCCCGGGGCAGAGCGGTGAAGCACTACACTGTAGTTTGGCCTGAGATTAAAGGCTCAGGCTAGCTCTCCGCATATGTCTACACGGCAAAAAACTGCCCCCCTGGGGCAGCCGATTTGGGCTCATTGTGGGGCTAAAAAGAGCAATGTAAACATCCAGGCCTGGGCGGGAGCCTGGGGGTCACAGTCAGAAGGCAGAGTAGTTGTAGCCGTGTTGGATATTGGAGAGACAAGGTGGGTGAGGTAATATCTTTTATTGGCTTTTATCTTTTAATATCTTTTCATAAAAGATATTACCGTACCCACCTTGTCACGCGAATAGGCAGAAGGCTACAGGTTTTATCAATGGTGTTTTCTTAAGGCCACCCTTTCCCGAACATCAGGTTTGCACCTGCCATTTACTCTTGCAAGGCTGGGGCGTTCAGTCAGGTGAGGCTGCAAAAGGCAGGATGGAGACATCAAACTTCCTGATTAGCAGGTGGAGATAATATTTGTACTCGCCTGTCAGGAAATTATACATCTGAATTCTAAGTCTGGACACAGGAAGTGCTATACACACATAGGAACGGATTTTCAAAAGAGCACTGCTCCAATGTAGGCACCTCAACAAGGAACCAGATTTTCAAATGTGTTCATCTCCCATTGAAAATAAAGCGTGCTGCAGAAAATCTGGGGAAGCTACTGTTGCTTCAACCAGCAGTAAAATCAGGATAGAATTCTTCTCTAAAATCCACCTGGCCCTTCGAGGACATACCAGACTGAGCAGCTATTCCCAGCTCTGGCCTCCAACCAGACATGCAGAGGACCATTTGCAGCACCGGGGCTCTAGGGAAGAGAATACAGAAGAACCACAGTTCTCGCCTATTCTTTGCTGGTTTGGACCTTAATACGCCTCATTTTGAGTAGAGCTAGAGGAAATGATTTGGCCAAAAACGCTGATTCGGTGACACTGAAACATTTCGTGAATTTTTGCAGGTTTTGCCGAATTGTTCATGTCAAATCCCCCCTCCCACCAAAAAATATTCAGAAAAAGCTGAACCGTTTTATTTTGGCACTTTCTAAATGAAATGTTTTGATTTTTTGGTTTCCAAAGGACTTTTCATTCAGAAGCTTCCCTAATTTATTACAAAAATTAAAAAAAATTGGTTTTGGTTTGACCTGAAACGTATTTTTTTTCTATTTTTCAGACTTGCCAGTGACCCAGAAAATCTGCTATTTGCACAGCTACAATTCTGAGTCCTGTGCACGCTGCAGCAAGCAGGAGTATGTGACTCACTGATCTTAAAAACACCCTCTAATCAGATTGGGCCCAATTCTGATTCCATTATGCTGAATAGTACTTTACTCCATGAGTGAGTCAATCACGGAGTAAGGCACTACTTAGACTGAGTAAAGAGCAGAATCTGCCCTACTGTACATAGGCATTTAGGTCTTTTTAGATTTAATCCAGAAGAAATTATTTGCCTTGCTTTGGAGAACAATATTTAAACTACATGTACAATCCCGTCATATGACTATTGTACAAAATATTTTATCGACTGCATAAAAAAAATATAGAATACATATTGTTCTAGGCTAGAGTTTTCAGGTAGATACCCAACTTGCATTGAAATTCGTTCCTAACTCCTTTATTCCCCCTTTGAAAACTTCAAGGCTAATTAGGCAACAAGTTTCCTTCTTCATGCCGAATGCCATCGCCCGACATAATACCACTTGCATTTTGCATTGCATTCAGGGAGAGGTAGATCATTCTTCTGTTTGCACTGCGTTTAGCTATTATCAATATTTATATAGTAATTCAGAGGCTAATAAATGAATCAAATTCAGCTCTAAAATGCACCAAATTGCCTAATTTTTTAGTGCTTTACATCAGAAACAGAAATGACTCCTGCAGTGAGTGTTGGAGTCATTTGGAGCAGCAGCATCTTCATGGCAGGTCCTCAAGCAATTTCTTTTGCAGCTCCAAACAACAGGCAATAGGAAGCCCTGAATGCATTGTCAAGGGATAGAGACTTTCCTGCTCTGTTTCAGGGCATTGTGATGTCTGTGGCTGAAAGTACCTGAATTATTTCCCCAACAATAAACCTTCCTCTGTGTGAGGTGCACAGTCAAACTGAATAGCTGATTACAGTGGTGAAGGAGGGGAGATATTTAAGCAGGGTATTTTGTATGAGTTTTAATTTCTAGTTCATAGCCTGGCTCCCTGTTTCTATGTTGAAGGGTAAATGATCGGCCCTAAAAATCTACCTACAGCCTAGTGAATTTATCTAGGACTTGGTTTAGATATTAATAGCTTTTTAAGGCTAGAAGAAACCATTAGACCATCTAGTCTGGCCTCCTGTATAAGAGATTCACCCAGTTTTCCCTGTATTGAACCCAATAACTTGTGTTTGAATAAAGCATCTATTCCTCTCTTCCAGAGGGCATCTAGTCTTGATCTGAAGACTTTAAGAGATGGAGAACCAACCACTTCCCTTGGTTGTTTGGTCAGATGGTTCACCATCCTCATAAGTGCCTTATTTCTAGGTGCGGAAGGATTAGATTTTTATTGGTAAATGTTGATTTCACCATACACACGCAAACTGACAAAAATATATTTCCGATAGTAATTGAAATTTACAAAGTAAGAAAAATGCTGCTTGAGAACTTATTAGAGATTCATGTAAGGATATTTACTTTGTATATTTGGACATGTGATGTTGACAATTTGTCTTTTAACAGTTTACATTTTGAATGTCAGTGTCTACTTTCAATAATTATTGTCTGAGCCTATTGTCTACCTCCCATAATTTCCCACAACTATGAAAATTTAAATTGATAAAAAAAGAAAAAATGCGTAAACCCCATATTTGTACCACTGGGATCATTTAAATGGATAAAAATTGTTTAAAGATAAACATCAATATCATCTGTCGAAATTATAAAAAAAATAAAAGTGGAATTCTGCCAACCTTACTTATTGCTAATTTGAATTTTTCTGGCTTTAACTTTCAGCCATAGGTTCTTGGTATGCCTTTCTCTGCTAGAATAAGAGCCCTTTAGTACCCAATATTTTCTCTTTGTGAAGGTATATGTATACCAAAAATCAAGTCACCCCATCATCAAGTCTTATTCTTTTTGACAAGCTAAACAGATTGAACTTCTTCCATCTCTGACTGCCAGGCACTCTCTCCAGCCCTCACATCATTTCTGTAGCTCTTCTCTGCACCCGCTCCAAATTTTCAACACTATTTAAAAAAGACGCACATCAGAACTGGACGCAACGATCCTGTATCGGTCTACCTGAGGCTTTTAGGGCCTGATCCAAAGCCCACTGAAGTCAATAAGTTTCTTTCCATTGACAGCAATGGGTTCTGGATCAGACCCATAGGAGGCAGCTGCACCACCTCCATGGGAGCATGAGGAGACATCCCACCTCAGAGAAGCAAGATGCCACCAGCTGCATCCCATCAACGGGAGCAGCACTGCCTCCCCTGTGTGAATGGCCAGTGCAGCAGGAGGGACATGACCTCACTTCCTTCCTGCCTTTCTCTGCCCTCTTCATGGTGTCTTGTGCCCCAGAGCATTGTGGAAGGGGACAGTCCTATGTTTAGGAGTGTGCAGATGGTCAAAGGGGGGTCAGGCTCCTAACTCCATCCCAGCCCTGAGAAGTGATAAATCAGAGTGCACTGCTCTCCCCGTTGTGTTTTCTCCCTGCCTGGCAGAACTCTCTGTCCTGTTCATCACGTAACCGCTGATTGTCCTTGTTTGGTTTGGATGCCTCCCATGACCTGACTTTAAAATCCCAGGAATGGTCTGGGTATTTTTTTAATTAAAAGTAAATAAATATGTAAATAAACACACACACGCCCCCCCCTGTTTACAGAGCCTAGCTCATTCAGGGCCAAATCCTGGCCCATCTTTGCCTGGCAGTAGGGGACACGGAAGCACAGCTCCAGAATGTCCCTGCCTCTAGCAGCAGTGCATAAAGATCGTGCACCAGGGATTTAGAGAAAGGGGAGGCTTCAGGCGGTACGTCTCCACTGCTTTGTAAGGCTGGGTCTGCAGGATCTGGGCTCGTGGACTCTGTGTTTCCAAGCCCACGGTTGAGTGTCCACACTGCACTGTAAACCTGAGTTTACAATTGCTGGACCTGGATCTCCCCGAGCTGTGCTAACGCGTCTATGCTGCACGGTGCAGACCTTCTGACTCAGGTTCGTGGCTTGACCTGCGTCCACACTGCAAAGGGACAAGCTTGGACACACGACCACCTAGGGAAGTGGGTTGGGCTTCAGAGCTCCAGCCCAAACCATGGCGTCTACGCGGCTATTTTTTAGCACCATACTGCAAGCCCTGTGAGGCCAAGTCTGTTGACCTGGGCTCTGAGACTCATTGCCCGTGCTTCCCCGAGACGTGTGGTTCTACATCGCCCCCTTATGCCGCACTGAGGTAAAATGCCGCCCGTTCGTCCTTAAAGATGATGATATTTTCAATCTCTTTTAAAAAGAAAACAATATTCATTCTAACAGAAATTCCAATATAGCTGGCTGCTGCCCCAAAGTTAAAATTGACGTTAATGCAACTGATGCTTGAGCCGGAACAATGGTCTTGTGGTTAGGCGCTGCTTGGGACTCCTGAGAGCTGTGAATTTTTGTTTCAAACAGCCTGAAATGGAGCGCTTTGATAATGTCAAAACAAAACAAGTCCGTTTCTCATTTTGAAATGACTTCGCAAAACAAAATTCATTTTTTTTTATATTAAGACTATTTTTTTTTTAAAAGTTTTAAGACGTCAAAATTGGAAGAAAATGTTTCAAATTGATCTCAATAAAACATTTTGAGCAACCAGAAATGGATTCTTCCCCACCTCCCCCCGAATTTTGTTTCATGGGAAAATTTTAGAATTTTTTGCTTTTGCTCTGTTTTGGAAGAGAAAAAAAAAACATTAAAAATGGCAGCATTTCCCACAACACGGAAAACCCAATTCCCACCCACCTCTAACAAGAATATCTTGGCTACTCTCAGATGGCCTGGGTGTCAAGAATATACAGGGAGACAGATTCTCAGGTCTAGATGATTTCAGATAAAATTGTCAAAAGCACCTAAGTCCCATTGTAAGTGTAATGGGATGTAGGTTCCTAAATCACTTAGGCACTTTTGAAAATTTTACCTCAGAAAGCTTTAGATTCCATCAACTGGCCTTTAAACTCCAAAGAGTTCACAGAGTGGGAGGTTTGAAATGACATAATGATTTTCCTCTTTGATCTAAAGGAACATGGCAAAACAAGCAAAGGGCCCAGCCGTGAACTCAAACACCACTACTTTGGGTGTGCAAGGAATGTGGACACAGCCTCCACGTGTCATTAACAAAGCTAGAATGAGCTTGACTGCCTGAAATCCTTTGAGCACAGTCATAGTGTCCTCACTGCCAAGAGAGCATTCTAGTTTTTTAAGGTAAAAACAGGAGGAACAAAACAAGGGACATATTCCACCACTCTTTCTCATGCTAAGCAGACCCTTGCTATGGAGAGGTAGCGCTGAAATCTATCTGTACCTTGCTATGCCAGCAGTCTCACTGAAATCCGTACTTGAGCAGTGATGTATCGCCTAGTAGCAAGAGTAACGGTGGCTGAACTGGGCCCAAAGAGCTTGTGGATTGTTTAATCACTCCTTAGTTTTGCACTTCTTTTACTTACTTTCTCTTTAACTGCAGACACACAAACGAAGAAGTCACATGTGCCTATGAAGACTGAGGGGAACCTGGTAATAGGCTTCCAATATGTTAAGAGCTGTTATAAAGAGGACAGTGATCAATTGTCCTCCATGTGCATTGAAGGTAGGATGAGAAGTAATGAGCTGAATCTGCAGCCAGGGAGATTTAGGTTAGATATTAGGAAAAACTTTCTAACTGTAAGGGTAGTTAAGATTGGAATAGGCTTCCAAGGGAGATTGTGGAATCTCCATCACTGGAGTTTTTTAGGGACAGGTTGGATAAGCACCTGTCAGAGATCGTCTAGGTTTATTTGGTCCTGCCTCACCGCAATGGGCTTGACTTGATGTCTTCTCAAGGTCTCTTCCAACCCTACATTTCTATGATTCGGTGCAGCACTCAAATATGCTTGTGTCAAATCTGAACTGAAAATAGCGGCAGAGGAAAATGCTACATTCTGTACATGCTCTTTATCTGGAACAAGCATTCTTGCTGCGTAGAGGTGCTTTATTATTTATTATTATTATTATTAATTTGTATTATTGCAGCACGTAGGAGCCCTAGTTGTGGACTAAGACCCCATTGTGCTAGGCACTGTACAAACAGAACGAAACGACAGCCCCTGCTTTAAATGCACTGCTAATACTATTTTAATTGCATCTGCTATGAAAAGAACCCATTGCTTTATTGTTTGTTTTTTTCACATTGGTTTAGTGGCCTTGTCATTTTTTAAGCATTTTGGTAGCTAATATCATAACATTTGTGTCATCTGCAGAGACAGTAGGATGTCTTGAGTACGTACAGCAGGTTGAAAAAAAAATTTGGTTATTTCATGGGATTTTTAGTCAACATTTCAAATTCTGATGAAAAAAGGGTTGACAACGTTTTTGCAAATTTCTCTGCACCATATTTTTGAGCAGATCTAGTCTTGGGAAAGATGACAATGGAGTTTTGACTGAGTCAGTGTAAAAGACCAATGCCCACACTCACAAAGGTATTTTTGTGCATAACTCCCATTGATTTCAGTTAGGCACATAAACACCTTTGGGGATCTCGGTGAAGTACCTAGAAGTTTCAATGTGATTCTCATTTAGGCTACCTCAAATCATGTTTGCATTAGCACCTCACTTAAAGCCTGGAGACCTACCCACTCTTTTGGGCTGCTCAGATGGGGTTTTCCATATAAAACTGCAATGGATACCTGCATTTTATTTGCTAAGACAGAAAAAGCAGAACTGCCCACATGGGCCTCTGTTATTAGGATGTCAGAGAAGAAAAACTGACCACGATCTCATTTTCAAATCTCCTTTAGTCTCTCACACAAGAGCTTGTGTGGACAACCCAGCCTAAATTGTTCTGCAACTATGCACTCAAATAAAAAACAAAGGGCCTAATTCTCATTTACCCCAAGTCCCTTTACACCACTCTGGCAATGTAAAGAAGCCTTCCAGTGGGTGAGAGTCTAAAAGGAGACTTAGTGTGAATGAGAATCTGGCCCTGAATTCATTTCAGCTGTCTCTCTTCACTGTTTGTCCTTTTGTGTCCACTGTCTGTGTATAGTGAATGAGCTTACTGACAGGAATAGCTGTGGAAACAACAGACAGTAAGCACAGAAATCAGGAATTTTAACTTAGTAAATGGGAAGTTTTTTTTAATGGGAAACCCATGCCTAAGAGTTACATTCATCCAATCGGGGAGGAGGAACGACATCATTTGGCCTGTGGGGCCAGTCAAACGGAACCAACACTGCTCCAGTTCTGAATTTCAGAAACCAGGTACTCAAAAGCAATGCTAGCAAACAGTCTATCAGCCAGGATGCCTTTAGTCAGGCCGAGATCGTGCCATTTAAGTACAGCCCGGAGAGTAAGGGGAGGTGTGGATCTGCAGAACCCTGTGAGGAGTACCACTGTTCCTCCTAAGCTGTGTGCGTGTGTGCGCACACACAGATCCTAAACCCCGCCCGCATGGCCAAACACCACATGCACAAAAATGTGCACAGAAGCACAACAATTTGCACAGAAGAAATTTTTTGCGCACACGGCCTGTCAAAAATTAGAGGGAACATTGACTGGGACACATTTTGTTTCCAGGAGTGCAGCCTATGTGCAAATGCTGCTGCTGCTACAATCCTTTGTGTGCCATAGCCTGACCTTCCTTGCTCTTTTTATTATTATTAATTATTATTATTTATAATTTGTATTACAGTAGCAGTAAGCGGTTCCAACCAAGTTCAGGACTGCATTGTGCTAGGCGCTGTACAAAACACATACTAAGGCTCAGTTCCAGCCACAAAGAACTTACAGTCTAAATGTAGGAAAGTGGGGGAAACCGTCACAGAGAGGTGAAATGACTTACCCGCCATTACCTAGCAGGTCAGTGGGAGAGGGGGAAAATACAACGCAGATCTCCTGATTCCCAGCCCAGTGCTCCATCCACTAGACCACCTTTCCTCTCCACATTGAGTAGGCTGCTCTGGGTGGCACCCAGGGGAATAAGAACAGAGCAGGCCCTGGGCTCTCCTGAGTGCAGGGGCTGGAATTCTGCCTAGCTCTTCAGCAGACTAAGAAAAGACATGAAGCTCCTTCTGTCTTCCCCCATTGGGCACACACATGTAGGAGCCAGGAAGAATCTGGCCTTCAGTGAACAATTCTGAACAAGGAAGATGCTCCAGAAAATTGCAGGCTCTTTGCTGACAAACCAAGAATAGAAAAAGAGGCAAAATTCATCCCAATAAGTTATTTGCTAGGGATTATTTGCTGAATTCTAAAATGCGTGCTTGTGTGGGCCCACACCCCCAGAGCAGTAATTGACAGCTGCTAGCAAGTACACAGAATTATATTCAGATATTTATTTGTATATCTCCCTGTTCTTGGGTCCCAAGGCAAAAATAGCGACTGGCAATATTTGTTTGCTGTCGTTTAGAATTGGGGACCGTCCTGTTTTCTTTTGTCTCAGAGAGGCTATAGAAGGGAACGCTAGTTTTGGATAAATAGAATCATGACCACAGCTTGTGTAAAACAGCACAGCAATATTGGTGTCAGTAGAGTTACACCCACTTTGCACCAGTCGAGGATCTGGCCTACCAATGCAATATTTAGAAAAGGAAACGCACGCTCAATTGAAAAGGAAAAAAAATTGATTAAAAAAAAAAAAAAAAGTTGAAGCCAGGTGAAATGAAATCTACAGCCTACAGATAGAGCACACGCGGGCAATGAAACAGGGAACTAGGAGTCAATGCATCCATTAGTACCTGGTTATGACTGCAACTGACCTGATGGCAAATATGAAATATCAAAGCACTTGTCAGCACTCCTGAATGGGACAAAGAAAAGGCGCATTAATGATTAACTCTGCTAAAAGCTCAGGCTTTTGTATTCCCATGGTGCTTGGACTATCTCGCTGCCATGTGACATGCTTGGGCCATTTTCTAGCAGATTGGGGAAAGCTAGTGAGCAAACACAGGTGCTTTAGAGTCAGCAGTGCTGTCAGGGACAACCACAAACAACACCAGCTATGCCTGGCTAAATTAGCTCCTGTGTTTGCCTCCATTTTTGCTTCCTGGAGATCTTACTTTCTAAGTCCAATGTCTTTTGCTCTCGTCTTCAACTATTCACACGCAGCGTTTAAAAGAAAATAAAAGGAGCACACAGGCAGTCTCTGCTTTGAACCAGCAACAGCATTTGGTGATCAAATGCAAAGACCCAAGTAAACTAATTAAAACTGCTCAGGTCTTTAACTCCAAAAACAAAACAATTTTTCTCAAGCAGAATTCTTTCGGTGATCCTAGCCAAACAGAGAGCCCGCAGTGATAGCACCGTAAACATGTGCAAGATGGAATCCTGCTACAATCGCTCCTTTCGTCTTGATGGCATTTCATAAACAGACCCAAAATAGGAAATAATCTCAAAAGGGCTCATCTGGATTCTTCCAAACCTGACAAACACATTAGGATGCTTTTTCTTTTTTCTTTCTTTTTTTTGCTGTCACTTATTGTAAGTTACATTGGGCTATGCTATATTGCTGTACAGTGTGACCTCTCTGGCACTGTAGTTCAGAGTCAAGGTCCCTCTAGTGGTATTATTTGTTTTAATTTATTCCTTCCATAGCACAAATCAGACAGACTTTCTTTTCCTGTTCAAATATTTATATATGTGTATTATTGCACTGTGCTTAAACACATTGCAATCACACTGGAGCAATAAAGAACAGACTATCAGCGTGAGATGATAAAGGTGCTTTGAGTAAACATCAGAAAATGAAATAAAGTTATAAAAAGTGGGCCGGGGACGATATAAATGTCTACAAATAATCACCGTATCAGCCCGTTGATATTCAAGCAATTAACGACAAAAAGAAAGAAATTGTATCCAAGCTGTGACTATTGAATTTAAATAACGCATTCTCGTCAACCCTTGAAGGAGGGAATAAACCACCATGCCATTCCCACCCCGGGGCTTGCAGCCATTCAGTTTTGTACACTGGCCTAGACTTCGTGCTTGTGTCAACCAGTTAACTCAAGGAAGATGGGGCTAAAATAATTCACTGGGACCTATTGTGTCTTCTGACGTTGCACAGACAATGGCAAGTCGGCTCAGCTCTGGCACTTCACAGTTCTACTCTACATATCTTACCTTTCTTTAGGCCAGAATTCTCTCTGTGACTCTCTCAGGAACTCAGCTGGGTCATGGGGAGCTCTGAGAAGAGGAGCTCTCACTATCTAGCTATGGGGCAGCAGCAGCCTAATGGCAGGAATAACCTCTGCAGAGCTCCCCCTCTCCTTGAGGTGAAAGAATGTGGGATCTGCATAGCAGTGGAATCTTTGGCACAACCTCACTGAGCAGAGTCTGCCCATCCACCATGCAAAGGGTGTTGAGTACCTGCATGCTCCCTTCTCTTGATCCTACTCTCCCGTGGGGCCTATCCAAAAACCATGAAGTCAATGGAAAAATTCCCTTTGACGTCAGCGGGCTTTGGATCAGGGCCTCACGAAGTGGAAGCACACTGTAGAGGGCTGTCCATCCCAAGGTAAGTGCGATCCGGACTTCCCCATTGTCATGCAACACTTCCAGTTTTGTTGAGTGTTCTTCGAATTGCATAGGGCATAGCTGAAGCTCATGAGTATAACTGGGGGGGGATGAACACGAGAAGGAACCTGCCTACCAATGAAGCACCTAATATTAGCTAATAAGAGACTGGATGTGATGGATCCATGATCTGGCTAATCGCATGCTCCGAGGAGGGATTTAGGGTGAGGTCCATCGTGGAGAAGTAGATTTTCATCATGGACTAACATCATAACAAGTACATCCAACATAGGCTAGCATAGCAATAGGTAGCATCAGCATTAGCAGGCTCGAGGTGTGTGTCTCAGACGCATTTGTTCATAACTCTTTTCTATTTTTTCAAAGGTTCCCTCCCCCCATTTTCCAGAAGCCCAGCTGCCCTGTCAACGACAGCCATTTCCAATGTTCCAATTACGACGACTCTGGTCCAGATCCTGAGAAGGGGCGAGCACCTGTCACTCACACTGATGTCAACGGGTCAAATCCTAAAGACCTTACTTAGTTCTTACTCAGGGGCCTCACTCATGCAAAAGACCCAGTGATTTAGGGGGGAGGGATAGCACAGTGGTTTGAGCAGTGGCCTGCTAAACTCAGGGTTGTGAGTTCAATCCTTGAGGGGGCCATTTAGGGATCTGGGGCAAAAATTGGGGATTGGTCCTGCTTTGAGCAGGGGGTTGGACTAGATGACCTCCTAAGGTCCCTTCCAACCCTGATATTCTATGATTTCAATGGGTTTTGAACGGATGAAAAACTCATCCTCCTCCTGGGATTCATAGATCCCTCACTCCTGCTTGGAAAGGTACTCATCCACCGCCACAGCTTTCCTGGACCTCATGGGGGTTCTCTGTGGGGACGACGACCAACACAGTGGGTGAGCCAAGGGAGGAGCCAACAACCATGGTTCAGAATTAAGGGAAAATCATTTTGTTGACCCTACCTTGGCCCGCTGGAGATTTCAAAGTATAAGTCAAACAGCTAGAGGCACTTTTGAAAATCAGGTCACTTATTCATGTGCATAAATAAGGACTCAGGAGTAGACCCGGTTGAAATGTTGTCACTGAAGCATTTTTCAGTGAGAAATAGCTTTTCAACCAAAACAACATTTTTTTTCCCCACAGCATATTTTTCTTTTGGTAGAAATTTTCTATTTTTTTCAAGGAAAAATGTTAAATCGACATATTTTATTATTGTTATTATACTGAAACCATCTGCAGGCACAGTTTTCAGGGAACCATCCGTCTCTTATAAATATGCCAACATGGCTAAATCTGAAAAGGTCGTGTAAATAAGTCAACACGGCAATGAACGGTACCACAGTGTAATGACTTCTTGACAATGAGAGTAATATGACCGGTGAGGTTATCATTGATTTTTTTCTGATAGCAGCATTTTGCTATTAAAATGAATCAGTGTATTTTTTAATTTTTTCTACTGCTACTACTACTGGAGAGGCCTAGAGGCCCCAACTGAGATCAGGGCTCCACGGCTCCAGGTGCTGCACATGCCCATAATGAGGGACTGTGCATGGACGTGGGCTTGTGTGTAGGAGCAAGATGCTTTGGTTTAACCTAAGAAGTGAATTTAAACGGTACCCCCCTTTTGGTAACTCTCATTTCAGTTTAAGGCAGGTTTCAGCTAAACTGAAATAAACCACACGTGAGCAGAAATGAGTGCGTTCACATAGGTTTGAATTTAAACTAAACCAGTCTACATTCAGACCTTAGGTTAAACTGATAGAACTTTCCCTTGTAGGCAAGAGAGGCAAGAGGTGGGAGCAGAAACACAGGCACAAAGATGTGAAAGGTCTTGCCCAAGGCTCTGCTACATGTCAGTAGCCGAGGTAGGAATAGAACACAGGTCTGCTGTATGCCACGCCAGTGCCCTGTTGTCTGGGCTCTATTGTCTCTTTGGCCTTGTCTACACTATGCGGGTAAGTTGATGTAAGTTAGGCAGCTCCAACTAGGTGAATAATGTAGCTGGAGCTGACATAGTTTAGGTTGACTTACTGTGGTGTCTACACCACGCAGGGATGATGGGAGACGGTCTCCTGTTGACTTACCCTACGCTTCTCATTCCGGTAGAGTACTGGAGTCGACGGGAGAGCGATCTGTGGTCGATTTAGCAGGTCTTTTCACTAGACCCGCTAAATTGACCCCCGGTGCATCGATCACTGCAGTGTTGATCCCCGGTAAGTGTAGACATGCCCTTTGTCTGTACTAAAGTATTTTAACAGAAGTATTCTAGGGGCCTGACACGTGAAATATTTGAAGGTACAAAATGGGAAGGCAATTTCAATCATATACAAGAACTCTACAAATGCTGAAAAGAACAGAAGCTCCGAACCAGCGCCCAGCTTTTGAATGAAGGACAATGGCAGCAGCTGCAGTGTAGTTCACTTCGGGGAAAAATTAAAATCTGTGTATTTAGCAAGATTATGCTTGAATCGGTACCAATTTATTTTGCCAGATTGAGCTGCAGCCAATTCTCTCCCATGCGATGATGGATAAATATCATTAAATAGGAAGAGATGGAGGAGACTGATGCCCTTGTATTAGCAGGAACTAACATCATAAATTGTACTGGAGAATGAAAGGACAAAATTGGAGAGATTTGGATGTAAATCATCCAAATGAGACAGATTAAGTAGGAGGGATAAGAGAGAATGAACTCCAGAAAGTGAAAGTCTAGAATGAATAAGATACCGCTCTAGTTATATTTACCAAGAGCGTTAGAAATTGTGATACTTAAAGAACTTGGCAAAACTCTATGCCTGCATCTGCATAAGCTGTTAACAAATGGCCCAGGACTCATTATGTATTACAGTTTATGGACCATGGAAAGTCACCTGTGTAGCCTATGCATTTCTATTATAGTATTCTAAGCCCTTGGGGCCTGATCCATGAGAGTCCTTTCATTGACCTCCATGGGCTATGGATCAGACACTTGGTGAGGAAAATCAGGAACAATCAAGTCAATGACAATCCGCCTAGTGACATCAATGGAAGAGGATTGGGCCCTAACGGCTGAATTAGTCATTTAGATCTGCATAGCACTATCCAGAGAGGCGGTCTTCATTGTGGATTCTGCTCCTCAGTTCTACTACATTCTTGGGAAGTTCTATTTTATTTCTTCTCCTTCTTCCCCATCCCTTGTTCTCTGTTATAGCAGAAAACACAGGAATTATCAGACCAGATCAGACCCTTTGTCCATCCATTCCCGCAGCTTGTTTCTGACAATGGGCTGGACCTGCTGCATCAGAGAAAGGTGAAAGAAACACCTAGAGTGGACAATTATGGAGCACGTTGCTCATAGAGCAGTTAGAGATCAATTTATACACTGAAGCAGAAGTATTTATATCTAGAGCTGGTTGGGAAATGTTTTTTTTCCCCATGCAAAAAGTCACCCAAAATGACAATATTTGGTTTTCATCAAATATTTTCTTCAAAAATGTGTCACATTTTCATAACCCTCTTCCACTGCAATTTGAAAGCCAAAAATAGTTTCTGTATCCAGTTGTTAAAAACCTAAAAACCCCTCAGTTTTTGGTTGCTGAAAAGCAAACATTTTTCTGTGTTTGGGTTTTTAGTTTTTCAATGAAAACCTGACAATTTTCTACCAAAACAATATTTTTTTGGGGTGAAAATTTCCACTTGGTTGAAAAAGCCTTTTTTTTTGTCAAAAAATGTTTGAACAACTCTAAATGTTCCTTATTTTCTAAAATGATATCCACTCTAATGTAGCTATGGGTGTTCTATTACTCATATCAGTGTCTGACTCTTTATGAATCTTACTAAGCGCTTGGCCTCATTGATACCTTGTGAAAATGAATTCCACACTTCTCATGTAATAAAAGCATTTCCTTTTATCTGGTTTACACATGCGGCCTTTCAGTTTCATCTAATGTCCGCTTATTCTTGTATTCGGAGACAGACAGGAATTAACAGGTGAGCCTGTACTCTAATCACTCTGACATCAATTAGTTCTCTCAGAGAAAGCTGTAATTAAAGGTAATTTGCTAATCAGGCTGGGGGGCTGGGTGAGCTAATGACAGACATTTGAATAACAAGAAATATTGTCCAAAGACAAAATATTTCAGCCATAATCAGAAATATTTTGATTTGGAAATGCTGACAGTATCTCATGGGAGTTGTAATTTGGGTATTTATGCTATCATTCTCCTCAACCAGGCTCCCTGGTTGGACTACATCTCCCATGACGCACAAGATTCACCCTTCGTGGAGACTGACGGCAGTGCATCATGAGAGTCCTTGACGATGGCACATCATGGGACTTTATTAACCAGACAGTGTAACCAGAAATGAATAATTATTGATTTTATAATATTTTTGTTGTTCTTCATTCTAGTACTTATGCATCCTAGTAGCCTGTTTTCTCTTTTGACCAGCACTACATACTGAGCCGAAGTTCAGTGAGTTATTCACAGGGATACCCTGGTCTTTTTCTCGGGTGGTTAAAATTATTTTTGCACCCAGAAATGTATACATATAGTTCAAATGTGTGGCACTTTGGATTTGTCAATACAATTTCATCCACTATCATGCTGTCCATTCACCTAGCTTTAAGTACCTCTGAAGTTCCTCAGTCTTCTCTTGTCTGGAGTAACCTAAAAAATTTTTTTCTACACATTTTTCCATCTTTATATAACACATCTGCATATAGCATTGGTGTAATATCGTGTCTAGTTCAGGGGTAGCATGACCAGATAGAAAGTGTGAAAAATCGGGACGGGGGTGGGGGGTAATTGGTGCCTATATAAGAAAAAGCCCCAAATATCAGGACTGTCCCTATAAAATGGGGACATCTGGTCACCCTATTCAGGGGTCTGAGAAATTGAAGAGGTTTCAGAGAAGAGCCACTAGAAGGATTTTGAGGCCCGGAAAACATGTCTGAAAATGAGACACTTAAGGAGCTTAATATATTTGGCTTAAAGAAGACTGAGGTAACTTGACCACGGTCTATAAGTACCTACAGAGGGAAAACAAATAGTAATGAGGGTTCTTTAATTTAGCAAACGAAGACATAACAGGATCCAGTGGGTGGAAGGGCATTCTGGTCTATGATGAGGGCCCCTAGATACAACGGTAATACAAATAAATAATATGCTTTACAAATTCAAACTAGAAATTAACCCTCACATTTTTAACAGTGAGGATAATTAACCATTGGAACAAACTACCTAGGAACGTGGTAGGTTCTCCATAACTTAGAGTCTTTAATTGAGCCTGGATCTCTTTCTAAAAGGGATGCTCTGGCTCAAATACAAGTTACTGAGCCTGATGCAGGAATTCTCTGGCCTGTGTTGTTCAGGAAGTCAGGATTATATTTAAAACAATCTCCAAATCTAGTAAGACTCCCCTACAGCGCAGTCTGCCGAATGCTGGAAAGAGGAATTCCCTGCAGAGAGACTCACAAGAGAGGTTCAGTGACCAGGTGTAGGAAATCTGTATGATGTTGTTCAGTTTCTCCTGCAATACCAGAGGACCTCAAAATATCTGCACAAACTGATGCCAAATACTAAAAACTGTGCAGCTGCCCCCACGGCTCACTGTCATTTCCCAAAGTCCTGACTCTTGAATGACTCCCAAGGCACTTTTGATTTTGCAGTGTCCCTGCCGCTGGCCTCACCACTGTAGGACATCAACTCTTCAGGTAAGTAACTTCTCAGAATGCTCTTGTGACCCAAGTGACTCCTTAGCAGCACTGGCCAACAAGCTGAAAGGTTTGGGTGTACTTGTAGATATACTGAGTTATTTTCTCTGCTTTGTAGATGGGGAAACAAGGGAAGTGATACTGCAGCCAATGCAATGTGTGATAAAGATTTATTGCAGGTAGAAAGCAAATAAAGGTGTGGTAAACACTTCTTTATTACCCACAGTATGATTGCTTATGTGATCAGTGGCTGGAATCTATTCAAATTCATGTTAAATAAAAGCCTAATAGAGATGGAGTTTTTTCTGCATTATGATGGCATGCGGTCATTGCAAAAACCTGCCAATTGCCATGTTTACCTAGTTCCCGCTTTTCTGGAATGTTGGCTGTTTTTTAAAGGCTTAGGCCAGGTCCACATTCGAAATATTGCAGTGGTTTAACTAAAGCAATTAAAAATTAATTTAATTCAAATGATGCAAACCCTTAATATAGATACACTTAAACTGGCTTAACCCTCACTGAAATCGACTTTGCTTATTTCATTAAGGCATGGTCTTCACACAGCGGTTGCACTGGTTTAGCTAATTAAAATTGGCTTACAAACTGAATTAGATAAAACAGGTACAGAACTCTATACAGTTACTGTAATGTTTTTGAGGTGACTTGTATGGTTTAGCTTGCATCATGTAAACCAATATAAGCGTGGCCTTGTGTAGACACAAAGTTGCCCTGAACTTTTCTTTGAGGTTCGATTAAGGTTACATCACTGCAGAGTGTAAACCTGGATAATTGGTGCCAGGGTCTGAGCATCTGGTTTAATCTAGCAGCCACACTGCAAAGCCATACCTGACTTATTGGGTCGTCACTGGTGTCGAGCTCACGTGTGTGTGTTGCTAGGACTTCTGGAGGTATATTCCAGGGGTCACTGTACTGCGGTAAGATGAGCTGCTCTATGATTCCTTGACAGTGAACTGTGGGAGAACTTGTCTGTGCTTCTGGGCACGTGCGGGGGGCGGGAAGGATTTTTGAGTAGGCAGTGGAGGACATCAGCACTCGATTGACTTAGAGTGTGTCCCTCACTCCAAAATTGGCAGTTTACCAATCTGAGTGAAAGTGGAACCCGTCTTGTAACCCACATCCCCAGCTAGCCTGGACTGAAAGCCTCACTAAATGCTGTTGAGAGGTTTTTGTATGTGGATGGGATGGAAGTTCAGGGCAACCCAGGGGTAAGAACCTGGGCCAACTTTGCAGTGAAGACACTTGAAACGGTTCCTTCTGCACTTCCTGCTGTGGGCTAAGAACTGGAAGAGAAATACCCAAAATACCAGTTCTTGCTTGGCCGAAACCAGACTGTTCTAAAGCTTAAGGAGATACAGCTCAATTCAGATAAGAATCAGAAATCTTGGGTTGCTTATCTGAATCCAGCCTTCAAACCTTTTTGTGGTTCGGCCTTCACTAGTTAACAGGGTACCATTAAAAGTCTGGGCCCTAGTGTGATATCTTTAGCCTCTTACAAGTAGATATCCTTTGACAGACTCATCTCACTCACTGATAGTGCATTGTATTCCTTCCATTACGGATAGGTCTCAGGCATAAGGGGATTTAGATCATCTAAAGCATGCGGTTTAGTCATTTAGATTAAAGTAATTAACACCTTCCAATTCAAATTCACATTTATTGTTGACGAAAAGGTCTCTGGGAGGGTGCTAGATAAATCCCTTATGACTGAAAACAAGTATAAAGGGCTACGTTTTTCAAAAGCAACTCGTGATTTTGGATGCCCATCCTGAGACGCCTTTAAAGGGGCTTAATTTTCGAAAGGTACTCTGCCTTGTCTGAAAAGTAGGCCCTTTAAAGGTGTTTAGAGTTGGGAACACAGTATCACGATTCCCTTTGGAACATTTAGGTCAGAAGTCACATTTTGATAACCACAAAATACCGTAGCACTTGAAAATGAAAGACGAAAAAATGCTGCACATAAGCTTAAAAAAGTAATGCACACTTTTTCAAGCAAGAGGCCATTTCCTCAGTTCTTACTCCAGGGAAACGTAAGGACTGAATAAAAACCAATGAATGCCCTCAAAGATCTGGCCTTTAAAGTATAAAATGTTCCTTGTAGATGAAAACAGGGTGTGGGGGACTCTGTTTATTGTTTTGAGGAAGGATGGTCTTTTGTGGAAGCTCTGGATTGAGACTCAGGAGATCATGGTCATTTTCCACCAGAGACTTTTTACATGACTTTGGGTACTACGAATCCTCAAACATTGGTAGGTCCTACTGGGGCTACTGTAATTTTAAATCATCGTCATATCATCATTAGAATGTTTGGTTCTTTAGGCTCTGGGAGCCCTTTCAAAACACTACTCAGGGTCTAATACTGAGATGTAATAAGCCCCTACAACTCCTTGACTACCGTGGGAGCTGTAGATACTCAGCCCCTCTCAGGATCAGCCCCTAAATGAGGAAAAAACCGTCCTATCAAATACTGGATAAATGACATGTTTTAACAACATTTCCTTTACCTTAATACAAACCAGTTTCTACAAGTCCACAGGAAGAGCCATGCATCTTCATATATATATTAATTTGCATGTTAAAAAAAGGTCACTACAAATTGCATCTCCGGAGTAAGTGAAAAACATATGGTCACTTGCCTACCAGGGGTTATTAACTTTACACTTTCCATCTGGAGTCTATAAAGGATCCATTCTAAGAGATAATAAAGATCCAAGGTCACATTAAAGCACAGAGCTGGCTATAGGCAAGGCTTACTGTATATTAAATGGGGGTGGGTGGGTCATAAAAGCTTTGTTCATTCTAAAAGGCAGACAGGCATACATACGGAATTCTCTTTAACACAATCGCACATGACAAAACATGTTTTCATTTTATTACAAGCCACCCAGCCTCATAAACAGAAGGCGGAAGATACCAGAATGGGTAAAACTCAGCCCAAATAATTGAAGCTTGGAATCTAGGAGATGCTCCGTCAAAGCAAGTAGCTGGCAATAAACCAAAGAGGAAACAGATGAAAAGAGTAAAGCACCAGGGTAGGTTAGTTGCAGTATTTGATAAGCAGTATTAGAGTGGGTCAAACTAGAGAGAGAGTCATTATCAGTGGTTCACAGTCACGCTGGAAGGGCATAATGAGTGAGGTCCTACAGGGATCGGTTCTGGGTCCGGTTCTGTTCAATATCTTCATCAACGATTTAGATAATGGCATAGAGAGTACACTTAAAGTTTATGGACAATACCAAGCTGGGAGGGGTTGCAAGTGCTTTGGAGGATAGGATTAAAATTCAAAATGAACTGGACAAACTGGAGAAATGATCTGAAGTAAATAGGATGAAATTGAATGCGGACAAATGCAAAGTACTCCACTTAAGGAAGGAACAATCAATTGCACATACAAAATGGGAAAGGACTGCCTAGGAAGGAGTACTGCGGAAAGGGATCTGGGGGTCACAGCGGATCACAAGCTAATATGAGTCAACAGTGTAACGCTGTTGCAAAAAAGCAAACATTATTCTGGGATGTATTAGCAGGAGTGTTGTAAGCAAGACACGAGAAGTAATTCTTCTGCTCTACTCAGCCTGATTAGGCCTCAACTGGAGTATTGTGTCCAGTTCTGGGCGCCACATTTCAGGAAAGATGTGGACAAATTGGAGAAAGTCCAGAGAAGAGCAACAAAAATGATGAAAGGTCTAGAAAACACGACCTATGAGGAAAGATTGAAAAAATTGGGTTTGTTTAGTCTGGAGAAGAGAAGACAGAGGAGGGGACATAACAGTTTTCAAGTACATAAAAGGTTGTTATCAAGATGAGGGAGAAAAATTGTTCTCCTTAACCTCTGAGGCTAGGACAAGAAGCAATGGAATTAAATTGCAGCAAGGGAGGTTTAAATTGGACGTTCGGAAAAGCTTCCCAACTGTCAGGGTAGTTAAGCACTGGAATAAATTGCCCAAGTTGTGGAAGGAGGTGGTGGAATCTCCATCACTGGAGGTTTTTAAGAGCAGGTTGGACAAGCACCTGTCTGGGATGGTCTAGATAATACTTAGTCCTGCCATGAGTGCAGGGGACTGGACTAGATCTCTCGAGGTCCCTTCCAGTCCTATGATTCTGACATTCAAAATTTCAATGATGTTTTTCATCACAGGCTGATGTCTGGGATCTATCCAGCCCACATCCTTTGATAAATGCAAAGTAATGCACATTGGAAAACACAATCCCAATGATACATATAAAATGATGGGTTCTAAATTAGCTGTTACCACTCAAGAAAGATCTTGGAGTCATTGTGGATAGTTCTTTGAAAACATTCACTCAATGAGCAGTGGCAGTCAAAAAAGTGAACAGAAGGTTGGGAATCATTAAGAAAGGGATAGATAATAAGACCGAAAATACCATATCGCCTCTATAAATCCATGGTACACCCACATCTTGAATACTGCATGCAGATGTGGTCGCCCCATCTCAAAAAAGATATATTGGAATTGGAAAAGGTTCAGAAAAGAGCAACAAAAATGATTAGGGGTATGGAACAGCTGCCATAGGAGGAGAGATTAATAAGACTGGGACTTTTCAGCTTGGAAAAGAGATGACTAAGGGGGGATATGATAGAGGTCTATAAAATCATGACTGGTGTGGAGAAAGTAAATGAAGTGTTATTTACTCCTTCTCATAACACAAGAACTAGGAGTCATCAAATGAAATTAATAGGCAGCAGGTTTAAAACAAACAAAAGGAAGTATTTCTTCACACAACACACAGTCAACCTGTGGAACTCTTTGCCAGAGGATGTTGTGAAGGCCAAGACCATAACAGAGTTCAAAAAAGAACTAGATAAGTTCATGGAGGATCGGTCCATCAATGGCGATTAGCCAGGATGGGGAGGGATGGTGTCACTAGCCTCTGTTTGCCAGAAGCTGGGAATGGGCGACAGGGGATGGATCACTTGATTGCCTGTTCTGTTCATTCCCACTGGGGCACCCGGCATTGGCCACTGTCGGAAGACAGGATACTGAGCTAGATGGACCTTTGGTCTGACCCAGTGTGGCTGTTCTTACGTTTATGTAGATTTCATAGATTTTAAAACCAGAAGGGACTGTTATCATAATGCCCAACACAGGCCATAAAATGTCACTAGCGGATTCCTGTATCTAGCCCCAAAATGTAGAGTTCTATCAAAGCATATAATTTAGAAAAAGATATCCAGCCTTGCTTGAAAGACTCTAAATGATAGAGAATCCATCATGTCCCTTGGTAATCTGTTCCAATGCTTAATTACTCTCACTGTTAAATGTTTGTATCTTATTTCCAATTGGAATTTTGCTGACTTCAGCCTCCAGTCATTGGATCCTGTTATGTCATTGTCTGGTAGATTAAAAAGCCCTTCTCTCTGGGCAGGTACTTTTAGAGTGAGATCAAGTCACCCCTTAACCTTGTCTTTGATAAAGGTAGACAGATGGAGCTCCTCAGAGCCACTATTCAAAACAAAACAAAAAACCCTGTTCTGTTTACTAAGGGCTTTGTGCAGGGACGTGGGGTTCACCCTAATGGAGAAATTCTCACAACGGTGCCTTCTTTTGATACACACATTTGTGCCTGTTGAAAACATACCCCTTTCTGATTAGAGAGTCAGCAAACAATTTAAAATGATGAAATGCCATTGACACTTATTGACTGCTGATTTTCTGATCTTGGTGGAATAATTTTGGAGGTTTTCGGTTACCTCCAATATTGTATAGAAACTGTTTTTTTACTGTTTTGTTTGATTTTTTTCCATGTCTTCTTTTGCCTCTTTTTCTCACAGGCTTTGTTTGTTTTTCTCACTGCCTTCTCCTCTTTCTGCTCTGTTCTCACCCGGATCTTTATTGGATTTTTCTTTTCTTTCTGCCCCTTCTCCACTCCTTCCTTCACAGTTTCCCCTAAGCAGGAAACAAGCCTGATCACGTGAGCGTTCATGTTGAACTTTTGAACCCCCTGATGTTGGAGTGAATTTGAGAGGAGGTTAAATAAAGCTGCTTATCGCTAACATCTATATCCATAACATTGTATATTTATAGAGCACCTCTGGAACAACCCCCGTTGTTGAAACCTCTAGAGTGGAATGCGGCGGTATAGCAGGAAGCAGGCACACAACAGAACAGTTGAGGGCGAGCAATGAGGAAGAGTACTGCAGGGGAATGTGGGTAGGCAGAATAATTGCCAACATTGGAAGCTGGCCAGAATAAAACTAATCTCAAGAAAAAAGCTTGGGGATCTTAATGACCAAAAGTGGTCAGAACCTCAGTTTTACATGACACCACACCTTCCGTAGCAGTGTCCCCACAACGCTATGACAGAACACTGACTCGAAGGTAAGCATTTATTCTATAAATCCCCAAAGCTACTTATTAGTTACATTACAGTGGCACCTGGATATCCCAACTAAGACCCAGGCTGTGTTGCGCTAATTGTTGTACAGACATCACGAGAGACAGTCCATGCCTTGAAAAGAGGATGATGATTGATGATCCTTATTTGTGTTGCTGCAGGAGTCTAGGGTGACCAGACAGCAAATGTGAAAAATCGGGACAGGGGGTGGGGGGTAATAGGAGCCTATATTAAAAAAAAAAAAAAAGACTCAAAAGTCAGGATTGTCCCTATAAAATCGGGACATCTGGTCACCTAACGAGCCCCCAGTCACAGTTCAAGACCTCACTGTCGTAAGGCACAGTACAAACAGAACAAAATGATGGTCCCTGACCCAGAGGACTTCCTATTATTATAATGATTATATTGTGCCTAGAGTCGACCGATTTGGGGCACCACAGTGCACACATATAGAAAATGGAAGCTCTTGCCCCAAAGATCTGGCAATCTAAAAGACGAGACATAACAAGTGGATTAAAAAAAATGGATCGGGATGAGAGGTGGGAAGACAAGGTTACAAAAATAGGATGCACGTGATACTTCGCTTATGCTAAACAAACAAGAGGGACAAAAGAAGGAGTCCTACACCTATTTGAGACTTGAGGAACAAAGAAAGGAAGGGACTTGTCAAAAAATTCACATAGGAAGCCGGGAACTGAACCAAAGTCTTGTGAATTCCGAGCCTGTGCCTGACCACAAGGCCATTCTTCTGTATAAAGATTGGGAGAGTGCTAAATAATTAAGAGAACAGGCCACCGATACCAAGCGATCTGCATCACTTGGTAAGCTGGGCACAAGCAAACACTATGTCTTTTAATATGGTCAAAAGTAAAGTCATACCTCTACGAACGACGAATCTGTGCCATCCTTCTAGAGTGAGGGGACTCTATCCTTGGGAACAGTGACTGAAAAGGACTTGGTGGGCCCGGTGGATAAACAGCTGCACATGCGACGCTGTGGCCAAAAGGGCTAATGTCATCCTTGGAGGTATAAACGGGAATATCTAGGAGAAGTAGGGAGGTAAACATCTGTATTTGGCACTGGAACACTGTCTAGTTCTGGTGTTCACAGGTCAAGAAAGAGACTGATACATTGGAGAGGGTTCAAAGAAGAACCACAAGCATGACTAAATGATGGTCAAACATGCCTTGTAGTGAAAGACTCAAGGAATTGAATCTATTTAGCATCACAAAGAGAAGGCTAAGGGGTGACTTGATCGCGGTTTATAGTACCTACATGGGGAAGAGCACTTTGATAACAGAAGACAAAGATCTAACAAGATCAACTGGCTGAAAGTCGAAGGTAGAGAAATTCAGACTAGAAATAAGGTGCAAATTGTTGACAGTGAGGGTAATTAACCATTGGAACAACTTATCAAGGTTGTGGCGGATTCTCCAGCACTGGCAATTTTAAAATCAAGACTGGCTGTTTTTCCTAAAAGAAATGCCCGAGTTCAAAAAGGAATAAATTTAGGGAAGTTCTACAGACTTTGAAATGCAGGTGGTCAGATCAGATTATCCTTTCTGGCATTAGACTCTATGAATTGATGCCCTCTGTTTTCTTTGTAGCAGTCGGCAAGTGATGGGAGACTCCAGTACTAGAAATGACCCAGCCTGACCCTGGCTCAGCTTGGGAGATCAGAACCTGGAGGTATGTTGGCTCTGGGCCATGGGTCGTGCTGAGAGGACGTTATATTTTACATCTCACTTTGGCTTTTATGGGATTTTTTATTCAGTAAACACTGAGCACCTCCTGAGGAGAGCACAGAATGCACGTTTACCGTACTTAAAGGCATCCCACAAAGAAACAATGAGAATTCCTTTTCAGTGTCTTTTTATATGTGCCAGAGATTGGGACAAGAGCACTGGAACAGGGTACCAACCTGTCGGTCCAGCAGCAGGGAAAAGAACTTCATTTCTAGAGCTGGGTGGGAAATGGTTTTGCCGTCCCGTGAGAAATTTTGAGATTTCAGAATTTTTTCCCGAAAAAGTCAACATTTCAAAAAATCTTCACAAATGGAAAATTTGGGGAAAAAATTCAGTTCAGGTCCATTGAAACATTTCACTTGGATAATTTCAAAATGTTTCATCTGGATTTCAACCATTTTTTAAAAAATTGGTTAGATTTCTAAATTAAAGGTTGTTTCAAACTGGAAAGCCCAATTTTTTTTTCCATTTAGAAAATGTCAAAATGGGACATTTGAACCATTCCCCCATCAAAAATTAGTCAAGCTGAGAAATTTGTTGAAACTGACCCTTTCTTCAAAATGTTGCAGTTCTGACAAATTGGTATTTTTTGATGAAAAAATTTCAAGAAATTCCTGACCAGCTCTATTAATTTTATTCCAGAAGATGAAATCGAGCCTCTAAAATACTTTACCTTAGTAAAACCCAGTTTGTTATGATTTTTGAATCAGTAAGTGCCTGATGCTGTGGGTAGAATTTCTGATGAGGTCACGACTGGTAGTTACTGACTTGTTTGCAAAAAAGGTGAGAATTTTAAACTTAAATTTCTTTAATAGTTCATTAAGGAAGCAAATTTATTTTGACAGACCTGGGGCCAGGGTCTTAGTGATTCATGTGTGCTCTTAAGGAGCATGTTTATAATACAAGAGGAGGGCTGTGTGTTAAGGTAGATGCTGAGCTTCCTTGACAAATATGGGGCCTGATCCCGCAAACCCTTATTCACAGGAATGGCAGTGACTCATGTGAATAAGCAAATTAATCACTCTATTTATGCTTTGCATTGCTCTGCTGACTCAAAGAAGCTATAAACACAGTTTAACGCACTAACTGGGCATCCCCCTTGCTGTGGGTCTTCCCCATCCCATCTCCCAGCACAGGAGAAGTGGCATGAAATGCCTCCGGGATCCAGCTATTTCTGGCTACTTAAATGGCCCCTTGGAGCTGCAGAAGTTAGAGCAGATTTGGGGCTGCTCTAACTTGTACCAGACACCAGACAGGTCCTCCTGCCAGCCCCAAGAGCTCAGGACAGCAAAGGCTGCACAAAACCACTTTTGCTCTCCATTCTAATCTTGCACCAGCTGTTGCTCAGCCAGACCAGAAAATCTGATGCTAATTTTGTAAGGATTTGCAGGGTTGGGCCCTTCTTGTTCACGGCTGCTGGAGCATAGCTTCTGCACCGTTTGCTCAAAGGACTATTAATGAGCCTAATAAATCTCCTAACATTTGCGAAGGAGCAAATCCAGTCTCCGCCTCTGTCGTTATTGAGGTCTCTCCATGCAGGAGGAGCTCCGATGGGCAAGGAAGGGAGTCCGATTCCAAGGGGCTATGCAAAGCCTGTGAAGGTCCATGTGGACGTCTTGGATGACAGCATGAAGTGGGTGTGTCCAAGCAGGAGATGGGTCCATCAAGGCAGGGACAGGACCAGATTTGCTGGTGCATGGATCTTCCAGGCCTCCAGCTCCACACACTGAGGCAGCATTAAGGTGTACAAGGCTGAAGTAGACCTGTTGGATCAGCTCCCTGAGTTTGGGTGGTAGCATACCTCCTTCTTTCCACTGTGCACCTGTCTGGCCCTCAGCCCAGATGCTCCATCTCAGCCTTGCACGGAGGATTTGCCTCTGGGGATAAGGAGCACTAACCCCTCTTTCACATACTAGCAGCAGGTCATTTCTGGAGAGCAAACCCAGGGCCCAATTCTGCCTTGGGATTTTTGCGTGCCACTCCCCTTGATGTCAGAGTGATGGGGTGACCCTGAAGGCAGAATTGAGACTTAAGCAACTAAACCCTATGTTAGCGCTGGCTGGTTGTCAGGGTTTTAGAATTTCTTTGCTCACTGTCGGGTCCTGCATCATCCCAGTGGCTCATTAAGACGACTAGAAGCACTTCCGTTTGCAGGGAATGTGTGTCATGTTTCCAGACGCAGAGAAAAGCCGTGAGAATGACACAGACACTGACACCCCTTCTAGCCAATAAAGACTGACTCATAAAAAAATAAAAACAGGAGACTACAAAAAAAACCCAAACCCAAACCTCTTACCCCAAGTAGAACTTTTACCTTAGAAAGAGAGAACTGCCAGGGATGCCATGAAATCCACTAGGGTCTTTGTTATTGATTTGACATGGAAGTGCTCAGGCCCTGTTCCTCAAAAGCTATTTAGGTGCCCAACTCCCATTGTTTTCAATGGGAGTTGGGCACCTAAATACCTCTGAGAATCTGGGCCTTAAGGGTTTATACTGCTGCACATTCTAAAGAGAGAGAAGACAGGGAGCAAGCCTATGGTCAGAGCCTCAGCCAGTGTCAGTTCAGAGCAGCTGCATTCACATCGAACTCTCTCATGAGATCAAAGCATGTATTTCAAATTCAGAGCCTGCTTAAGTGCTTTGCTGAATTGGGACTTAAAACCCCCCCACCTCAATTGGAAGCTTTTAAATGTAAGTCATTTTCTGGCAATAGGATTTGTACACATCCCCTCCCGCAGTCTTTCCATCACCCTGTTAGAACATTGGCTCTGGGGGATTGAACTCCATTATCTTCACCCTTTTTCACCTTTGAGTCCACCAGCAAGGTGGAATTTCACTAAATTCCCTCTATGCCTAACCTTCCTCTCCCCCCATACACTTTTTTAAACTTCATTTTGTGACCCTCGGGTAAAATTTTCAGAAGCACTGTTGTGAGTTAGAAGCCCAAGTCTCATTTTCAAGTGACTTAGGCACCTAGGACCAGATTTTTAAAGGTATTTAGTTGTCCAAAGATGGAGCGAGGCGCCCAGTGCGATTTTAAAATGGCTTCTCCATATGGGCACTTTTGAAAATCCTAGAAGGTGTCTCAATTCATCTTCGGGCATCTAAATCCCTTTGAGAATCTGGCTGTTAAGACCCTAAAAAGTCAGCCCAATTCACGCTGCTAAATCACTTCAGCATTTTTCAAAACGTTACCCATAATCTCAGTTAAAATTTAGCCGAGTCCCTTTCCCTTATTCCACAAAGAAAGTATTATTTCACCTCCACCAAAATAGTTGAAAAATACATTGGTACAATTTATTTCATGTACATTCGTTTGGGGGATAATTGTTTAAAGTTGTTTCGAAGAATGTTTTAATATCAGATTATTTCTTTAAAAACACTAAGGACATATGCGGCTCCACACAAAGACCTTCTATTCCCCCACAGTGCCTAAAAGGAAATAAAATTGCACAGACGCAGAATTTCTTTCCTAACTGCATCAAAATCCAATTTTAAAATGAATACGCTGACAGGATACAAACTGTTGTTGTATTCACCAGATCTTTGATATTGGACAGCATACCATATTATTTTGCTCTGAAGCGCCAGTTTGTTCTAACTCCTCAACCTAAAACATGTGCTCGGTGGCTGTGTATTATCTGCATATATGCCTCTCCATCTGTATGGTACTGGATGGTGATAAAAATCTCTGTAGAAAAAAAATTCACCACCACCAGACACTAAACTCTCTCTGTAAATAATAATCACAAATGGATTGGTCTGCTTTTGATTTCAACACACACGAATGTCAGAGTCCGTAATGCTTCTGTGGTCTATTGAAATATATTTCCATATCATAACATTCTGACTCCCTCCTGCTTATTACTGATCCCAGCCATCCTGTAACAAATCTATTCAGGGAGGCCCATGAAAAGGGAAAAAGAAATGCAATCCATTCAGCAACCTTTGCTTCTTCTGACACCCTCTGTCTCCTCCTCTGGTTCATAAAGAACTTTTTGTTGGTTCTCAGCAACCAGGGAGGGAGAATGCAGCCGGCTGGATCATGGTTTATGCTGTCTGCAAAACACAAACAGTACGGGGATCGTTTGACCTTGGACGTGTTTATTGCAGTGGGGGGAAATTAGCAATAAATAAAGGCAAGTGGGCAGAAAAAGACTGAGACCCTCGGGGACTCTTGTGTCTGTAGGGTCAGAATCAAGAGAGGCTTGATTTGCTGCTATATTTTAACTCAGTCACTGGAATAATTTATCAGAGCAAGGACAAGTCTAATCGGAGTGCATGCAATATAATGGAGATATACTGTACTTACCCTATGCAATTATAGCATGCTGGGTCTTTACTTAGGGCCTGATCTAGCAAAGTAATTTAGTAGGTGTTTAAGCATGTGAGGAGCTGTATTGATTTCAGTGGGATTACTCCTGGGCTTAAAATTAAGCACACGCTTGCATACAATGCTGGATCAGGACCAGAGGACACAGTAACTTGCAGAATTGAGCCCCTCGGTCCCGATTCATCCAGGTTCTTAAGCATGTGCATAAAATGAATGGGACTGCTTATTAGCTTACTATTATGCATGTGCTTATGTACATTGCTGAACTGGGGCTCTCGGGCCAGATCCGACTCCCACTGAAGTTAATGGGAAAACTCCGGTTGACTTTAAGAGGCTTTGAATTGGGTCCCTTGTGAGAGTCCTTTCTGGGTCTCACATTAGTTTTACATGGCCTCCAATGAAATTACTCTTCATTTACACCAATGTATGGGAGGAGGAGGATCGGGCCCATTCACTTTTTTAAGTCAGCTGCTCTACTTGTGTATAACTCGTCTTCCCCACAATGGATTGCTTTTCCCTTGGAAGACCATTGAAAGGGTTTGAATAATACACCAGGAAAGAACAGACCAATAAATTCAGTACTCAAAAGATTAAAGACTACACTAAAAAAAAATAAAAAAAATCTTTCCTGTATCACAGCACAGGTGTTTGTTTAGCTTAACCAAACACAGCACAATATATAAAAGACACAAACTAATAAAGGCACTTCGTTTTGTAAAACTAGCCTTCAATTAGTCAAAATTTGTACCTTCTTTTTTCTCCACAGATGCTTTTATCTATTATTGTTTTATAGTAGTTGCATATGTGGGATCAGGGTTTGTTTTGTTTTCTTTTTCAGTCAATTAAAGTCGTGCTTAGCAGACTTATGTGGCAGGTGTACGTGCCTCGGGCAAGGGCAGAGATGGCTCTCACCCAAATTCACTCTCAGTCAGCTGCCTTCACTAATTGTTGTACCTATTAGCTGGCTTTCATTGTAGATGAACAGTGAACCTACTTAAGAGCTGAACAATCAGCTTCATGCGCAAGCCACCAGGGAAATGCAACACGTGGAAATAAAGAGGACTGAAATGAGAAGGGCAGAAATGTATTGGCGATGCTTGGGATCAAAGAAGAGATGCAAGGGTAACTTGCAAGGAGCTTTCAAACTTGCTTTAAAATATTAGTTCCCAGGAAAACACTGCGATGGTCCATGACTAGCATTCCACAATGCAATCTGTCTTAGGTACTTACATGGCCCCATCATCATAGTATGTGAGAACCTCTCAATCTTCAATGCATTTATCCTCTCAACCTCCCTACCAGGGAGGGCAGTGCTTTTATGCTCATAGTACAGATGGAGAAATGAATCACGGAGAGGCTAAGGCTCAGTTTTAAAAAGGCATTGCTGCACTCAGGGTTGCAACACCTAACTGATTTAGGAGCCTAAGTTTCATTTTCAAAGGGATTTAGGAAGTCCTTCACTGGAGATGGCTTTTCTATGTAAAAAACCCTAGACATGATGGTAAGGTCCAATTTCTCCTTTCCCTGCGGAGCTAGAAATGGGAGCTGTGGACCTTTCAAAAGAGGAGCTTATCTGCTTTTCAAGGAGACATATAGCATTTGCTTCTGCCCCTGGGAAACCCACTTGGTATCCTGCCAGCTTACCTGCCCGACTCGACCGCTCACCTGGAAGGCTGCCAGGGAGCTGGGGCTTCTGGGAAACCCCAAAATGTTCTGGTGTGGGAACGTAGGTGTTTTCTAAATGAAATATTGCAGGATTTCACTTCCATGACAATGTTTGCGGTGTTGGCTTTTTTCCTGATGTGGGACAATTTCCTCCACCCCCAAAACCTCAAATTATTTTGTGGAAGTGAAATTAAGTTTCCCTGCCATCTCTATTTATAAACCAGAGACAAATCTGGCCCATTGATTTTTGATATTGACTTTAGTAAATACAAGATCAGACCCATGGTAACTGGTCCCAATTCAGCAAAGCAAAGCATTTAGTCATAAGCATATGCTGAAGTCCAACCTGATTCACTTGCTTAACTTTAAGCACATGCTTAAGTGCTTTGCTGAATCAGCACTTCAGGCACCTGGCTGGTCAGGCAGAGGGCAGAGGGAAACATTGTATCAATAAACATTTGAAAAAAAACCCTCTCAAATGTTCCTTAAATAGTTCTTCTGTAATACGAGGTATGGAAAGAGGAGAGGATAATGCGATGTGGGATAAAGGTTTTATTGGCATTAGTTCGAGGTGACCTGTAGAACTCACTAATAGCTTTACCCATTTGTGAGCAATGCAGCCATCCTACACTGTGTAGAGTTTTATTCATTCACAGCTCGTGCCACTCAGAAATTGGTTTTCATTTCAACACCATCCTAGAAATGCTGAAAACTGGAGCTGTTTTAACCTATGGAAAGAGAGTAGGAAAGAAAATAGGCTCATATGCTTTCTCCATATTAATTGCCTATACAAATAATAATAGTCTTGAAAGACTGTATCACAATAATATCTCAAGGCCCCTGCTGAGATCAGGACCCCATGGTGTTAGGTGCTGCACTTACACATAAGAGACAATCTCTGCCCTGAAGAACGTATGCGCTAACTAGTCATTGGACAAAAGCAGCAGCATTATTCCCATTTTATAGATGGGCAACTGAGGCACAGGGAAATTAAATGACTTACAAAAGGTCACACAAAATAAATAGAACTTGTAATGGATCTCATTTCTTTTAACGCTGAGTCTTAACTAGAAGACAATCTTTCCACTCTGAGGTTTGATACAAGCCGCTTTTCTAACACTTTAACAAACCTTATTCTTTTGTCCTGCCAGGCTGCCAAGAAAAGAAATATTTCTGCTTTCTTTAAATGTCTCTCTCTCATTGATAAGATGCCCCCTCCTTCCGAATACATTCTGTTATTTGCTGCTGCAACATTCTCAGTGAGTCTGACAGTTAGTAATTAGAGACCCTGTGAGGAGTAAATACCTCGTTATGTAAAATAAAATGTTAAACTGGGCGATAATGGAGGAAATTAATAATGCCCAGAAGATGTTAAAGGTAAATATAATTGTAATGTAAACATACTGGCTTTAAATATTGGCTTTTATGTGACAGCTGCTTTCTAAGCACCTGCTTTTGACTCTTATTCACAGCAGTAATTTACAGTCAGCGGCTTTTGCTTAGGCACACACACACACACACACACAAATTGCTGAATTCTCATTGTCTTAATTCTCCTCCTTCCTTGCTCATGAGGTCGTCTTGACCATCATTTTTTCTTGACCAGTGAGACACGTCACCATTGTTATGATCCTGACGTTGTGTCACAGAGCGCAACGAGAGAAAAAAATACATACAAATAATCTCTCCCTGCCAGCCTCAGGAACAGCTGGCATTTACTTTCAGGATAGCCATATTTCCATACTTCAATGAGCACATTGGCTCGGGCTGCTCAAAACGAGCTGTTCCTTCTGTGGATTGCAATGCGGATAGACAATGTCTCCCAGATCCCCCTTCAAGTATGTCACAAGTTCACGGCCCCGGATCAGGACAGCACTTAAGCATGTGCCGAATGTTAAGATCAGGCTTAAATCCCACCGCAGCTGATGGGTCTCTGTGCAGGTGGGAGGATATGCCCGTATGGATCCAATTGCAGGGCTGAGACAATACAGAGTAAAGCGGAGACAGAGGACGACCAGGGAATGAGCCTGTTTGGAAGACATGGGGTGAAATTCTGGCCCCATTGAAGTCAGTGGGAGTTTTGTCATGGACTTCAATGGGGTCAGGATTTCACCCTTCGTTTTTAACACACTCAGTCAGGGTTGGGCCTCATTTAAAACCCATTCAAACAGGACAAATATGAAAGATGGACTTGAAAGTTCTGTGCTGCGTGTTCAGCTTAGGGGTGTGTGTGTGTGTGTGTGTGTGTGTGTGTGTGTGTGTGTGTGTGTTTATGTATGTATTCCAATTAGGAGCATATACATCATTTAGGGCCTGACCCAATGCCATAGCATGCAGGAAAACCACCTGAACATTGAGCTTGTCCACATAGATCCCAATTCACCAGTCAGTCTCAAGTCATTAAAGCATGTGTTTAACTACAGGCATGTGGTTAAGTCTCATTCTTTCTATCTTCTGTGGTCCCCAGAAGTATTTCTTCACACAACGCACAGTCAACCTGTGGAACTCTTTGCCAGGGGTTGTTGTGAAGGCCAAGACGATAACAAGTTTAAAAAAAGAACTAGATAAGTTCATGGTGGATAGGTCCATCAATGGCAATTAGCTGGAATGGGCAGGGATGGGGTCCCCAGCCGCTGTTTGCCAGAAGCTGGGAATGGGCAACAGGGGATGGATCACTTGATGATTCCTGTTCTGTTCATTCCCTCTGGGGCACCTGGCACCGGCCACTGTCGGAAGACAGGATACTGGGCTAGATGGACCTTTGGTCTGACCCAGTGTGGCTGGTCTTATGTTCATTAAATATAGTATCTGAGCAACTTTCAGTCTTTAATGCATTTATCTTCATACAGCCCCTGTCAGGCAGGATAGTCCTATTATTCGTGTTTCACTGATGGGGAACTGAGGCCTCAAAAGGGTAAATGACTTGCTTAAGGTCACACAAGAAAGCTGTGGCACAGCAGGGAATTAAGCTTTGGTTTCCCAAGTCTTAAGCTAGTGCCATAACCAGTGGGCCATTCTTCCTCTCCGTGCTTGAATGGGCACTGATTCAGGCCCACATACAGCCCCCACTTGTGAAACTAGTTTGGGGGGCTGTTCTGTTTCTGATGTCTATAAGGTGCTTCTATTGACGTAGGAGCGTCTCCTTAAAAACTGACTCCTACTTCGGGAAAACGAAGCCAGCCGGGGGCCAGCTCCGTGGCTGGTGTAACTCCATGGACTTCAGTGGAGCTGGGCTGATTTCCACCAGCTGAGGATCTGGCAAGCCCGAAAGCTTTACATTCCAGGAGACACAAACCAGCGTCACGAAGCACAATAGAACAGCTGACGTTCACAAAACTGCTGACTCCAGGAAGTTCAATTTTGACTAGCCCAGGAGAGAAAGACATCCATTTAGTGTTCTTGTGTCTAGTTCTGGTCCCCACCCTGCAAACTGCACGGCCTTCGCCAGCAGTAGCTGCTGCACTCTGCATTTGTACTAGGCAGGGATTTGTCAGCTCATATTCATTTCATTATTTAGGAGGCTCTGCACTGCTCTGCATAACGTGTAGGCCTGGTCTACACTATAGATCGATGCGAGGCACCTTACATCCACCTAGCTATGGAAGTGTCTATGCTTAAATTTCGCTCCTGCCAACGTAACCGCCCCGCCATAGGGACCGACTCCGTGGGTGCTTCGGGGCTGGAGCACCTACGGGGAAAAATTGGTGGGTGCTCTGCACCCACCGGCAGCTCCCCGCCCAGCTCACCTCTGCTCTGCCTCCTCCTCTGAGTGTGCCGCGTGCCTGCTTTTCCCCCCACAACTCCCAGCGCTTGTGCCGCGAAACAGCTGTTTCGCGCGGGAGGAAGGGAGGTGGAACACGGTGCGCTCAGGATTTAGGGAAGGGGTGGAGTTGGGGCAGGGCCGTGGGGGCGCAAGCTCCCACCGGTGCCAGGGAAAATTTCCCAACCAACTGTTGAGATAACACAGCACAGGATGGCAGTAAACAAAGGATGGGGTGAGGCATATGGGCGAATAAGACCACCAGGAAATATCAAGCATTCACAATGCTAAAGAGAGACATCATGCACAATGGTTCATTCAAATAATTTCCACAGGGCCTGATCCAAAGCCTAGAAATCAATGGGAATCTTCCTATTCACTTCAATGGGCTTTGAATCAGGCCCTTAATTGATTGGATGGGATGCCTTTCTGGGTTCAGTTGGTATTTTGGGGACTGTAGGGAGAGTCCTAGTCTTCTCTCTGACCACCGTAACACCACCGGCTCAGTTTATGCATAGGCAATCTGGCTGCTACAGACTAGCTATCAAGTACAAAATCAAACACCTGTGTGGCGGGCGGATAGGCACAGTGTGTGTGTGTGTGTGTGTGTTTGCTTATGGCATTGCTGATCTATCTGCACAATGTTCCATGTGCCAGATGCTTTCCTAGGAAAGGGATGGAGAAGAGAGGCCAGGAGACTGAAAGTCCATAGTACAGTCATTAAACAATTTGTTTTTCTGATCCTGCTCATCCGGTCATAACCTCCTGCTGGATTTCCCCACCTTCCTTTTCTGTCCCCCTCTTTTCACCATATTTAATTTCTCCTCTAACATTCATTGAAACTCCCAGCCTTGGCTCACGAATGTAATTTTCTCTCTCTTTGCTCTGACAGCACTAATTCCCATGAAACATAACATGCTAGACCAGTGATACTCAGACTGAGGCTTGCGAGCCGTGCTTGGTTCTTTAATGTTTGTCTTTGCAGAGCATGCTATTAAAACACTGGTTACTAATTAAATCACACAATCAGGATGCTTTCACTATGATCACTTATTTCCTTGCTCATGGAGAGCTGTTGACTATATAGTGCTATAGTAAATGAAACAAGGAATTCGCACGATGGTGGCTCTTTTGGGTAATGTTGATCCCTAATTTGGCTCCTGAACCACTGAGGTTGAGTATCGCTGTTTTAGACAGTCACGTGTTCTGTACAACAAAAGATCCACAATTCGCAGTTATTCCAGTGTTGCCAGCTCTCGTGTGATTTTATCACAAGTCTCATGGTTGTCAGTAATTTTTCTTAAAGCTCCAGCTCATGGAGTCATGTGATTACAAGAATCTCAGTTTTCACTGCTTAAAAAGCATGTTTCTAGCCCTCTTGGTTACAGAGAAAAGCCTGACAACCTGAACACTACCAGCTCAGAAAGCAGAAGTCAAATGAACAAACCCCAGATCTATAGAAATCTCATGATTTTTAAGCCAATCCCATGATTTTGGGGCCCTGACTCACAATTTTGGAATGCTTGGATTGGCAGTACCCCATCATTCCAAAGTGAATTTAGCACTGTTGAAAGGTGTTAGTGGAGTTCGCATAGGTCACCCCCTGAAGTCTAATCCTATCTAGGTCACTGATTTGCTGTGCAGTCTTGGGCAAAATATTTACTCTCTGCATTGTATTGCATATTTGAACTGTAAAAGCACCTAACGCCAGGGATAGGAACTTAAGTAGAAATCGAACTATAGATTTTAAATATACATTGGTAGACAGGCAGTCTGGAAAGAGGCTGGAGATGCCTCTTGTGTGATGCAGAGGCAGCTGGAATTAGTCACTGAACAAAGAGGATCTCTTTCAAGCACTTTGGGCCCAGAGTGATTTCTGAACACCACACGATGATTCCAGGAAAGAACACATCTTTTTCCTCGATAACACAGGGCCGCGAGGGGTTCTTTTTGGCTGCGAACTAACTTTTGTTTTGGTTCAAATGGGCTCATTTCTGAGTTTGCGATGGAATGTGAAAGAAATTGAAGGTGAGATTTTTCAGAGATGCCTACAAGTTCTGGAAACCAATTTACCTTTAAAATTAATTAAATGAAATTAATTTATTGAAACTGAGTGTCCAAATCCCTTAGGCTGAAATGTTCAAAGTTGCTAAGTTTTTGAGCAGTTTTGCATTTTGCACACCTTTAATGTTTTTCCTAAAGTATTTGTTATTTTTAATGCTACACCAGACGAGGAGAAAAGAAAATGTGCTTTAACCTCTCTTCTCCCCGCCCCCTGTATCCTTCTCACAGTATTGTCAGCCCCAAAGATCTAAAACGTATGAGTCACAGCCGGAAAAAATAATGAAACTTAATCATGAGGGGTCTTTAAAAAAAAAAAATTAAAAAAATAGCTGTTCTTTATTTGCCTTCTGTTTTTTAAGCCTTTAGAGTATGCTTGGGTCACGTTTCTCTGAAGCGATGAGGCCTAGAAAATCACTTAAAAAAACCCTAAAATTCTCACATAATCACAGGACTCCAGGAGCTAGGACCTTAAGAAACACCAAAAATTGCAAGACAAGAGAAAATTGGAGGAGTTGACAATACAGTTATATACTTTGGGCTTGATTCCTGTTTACACTAAGGCCGTTTTACACAGCTCTTGCAGTATACATAGGCGTTACATTTACTCTCACTTTACGGCCCCTTTATATTGCCAGAGTGATGTGAAGTGGCTTTGGTGTAACGGAGAATGTGTCCCACTGGACCTGATTCTTAGTTTGAGGAAGAACCCTACAGAATTCTGGCAGTGTAAAAGGGGCCTTAAAAAGAGCATATAGGTAATGTACACCCATTTGCACTGCCAAAGCACAGGAAATGAGAATCAAGCCTATTATGTTATAGTTCTTTCAATCAACTCCAGAAAATCACCATCAGGATCTAGCGCAGAAAACAGTGTCATGATAAGTATTTCAGTGTCAAGCATCTTTTATGGTTAAATGGTGGATGGGAATAATTGTTTCAAAGTCCAAAATATTGATTCCAAAAGGCATGCAAGTAAACACAGCCTGAATCTGTTCTCTGGGGCTGTAATCACATTCTCACTTACAATAGGAGAATAGCTGGGAGAACTGTTTAACTGTTTACTACTTCAAGACATTTTAAAAGGTAATGAATGTACAAACATCACAGGAAAAGAGCACTCTGGTAACATGGCTTAGGCTCATGATAGAAAATTCAAACAATATTAGACTCAAAAAGTCAACATTAGACACACTTCTACTAAGGACCTACAAACAAACAGAGTTCCTCTGTACACACATTAACAAACACAACTCAAATGATGATGGCTGCTTTCACCTTTTCAGTGCCTCCGTTTAATATACAAGCATTGTGGTGGTTATTGTTTATTTCCAGATACGAGAGCACCATTTGCCACGGGTTTTCACTTTTAGTGCATTTTATGCTGACGACTCTTGTGTATCTTACAGCCTCTTGGGAAGTGCAGGGTTGGATTGAGGACTCACTCTTAAGATTTATTCTGCCAAATTCACAGTGGAGCATTCAGCGTTTGTGCACCCGTGGGTTTGAGAGCGATGAGATCTTGCAATAACCCAACTGTGGAGCAAGAACAAACCTCATGAGGTCGGATTCTCTTTTCACTGAGCCAGCTGTAGGAACACTTGGGTTTTCTTTTTTCTTTTTTTTGCAGTGTAGACATTCCTCATCTACAGACGGGGCTTGCACTATGGAGCTAAAAATAGCTATGTCGAATTCCAGCTCAGTCTGGAGCTCAGCCTTTGAAACCTGTCGAGGGGGTGAGTCTAAGAGGCCAAGCGAGAATGTCTATATTGCTATTTTCAGCCCTGTAGCACAAACCCGAGTCTGTAGATTCAGGCTCTGAGACTCACTGCCCATGGGTCTTTTTCTGCAGTGTAGACATACCCTCGGTTCACGGCAAGCTGGGGTGTTAATTTACCCCACACTAAACTACCATGCACTTGGTTTCCACGTGGGCCTTTCTGCCGTGCACTAAAAGGTTCCTACTGTGCTTTAATCTGTTTCAAAGCAGGGCAGATCAAAGTGCACTGGACAATGGTTATTGCATGGCAGCAGGGTCTACACAGAGAGACTCAGTGTGTAAGCAGACAACTGTGGGGGTAGATTTGCACCCAGTTTGCTGTGAATTAAGCGTTTCTATAGAAAAGCTCTTTCCCCAGGCTGCACGCTGGTATGCCATTGTTTTCTGTGGCGTTACTACCCCTTTACATCGGGGTAAGTGAGAGGAGAATCAGGTGCTGTAAAATTTGCTCCATATTTGCAACGTTGAGCTTGAAGGAAGCTGCAGCGTGTGGGAAATCCCCTTTTTCGAATGACAAAGATGAGACGACCATTCATATATATTTAAAAACCCTAATTGAAGGGCTAATTACCAATGATCCGAGAAGCCACCTCTGGCTGACAGAAGGCTACATCCATGAGAGGCTCCACAAGTTGAAGGCCATGTGAACATTAGCGAGCGTGCAGCTGTCCCGATGCAGCTGTGCCGCTGTGAGTTCGCTCCCGTAGCCACCGTATGCCGACGGGCGAGAGCTCCCCCGCCGAGATAATGAAGCCACCTCAACGAGCGGCGGTAACTGTCAGTGGGAGAAGTTCTCCCGCCTACAGCCCTGTGCACGCGAGCGCTTATGCCGGCGAAACTTATGTCAGTCAGGGGGGCGTGTTTTTTCACACCCCCGAGCAACACAAGTTTTGCGTACATAAGTGGTAGTGTAGACATGGCCTTAATTACAGGCGTTTCAGCTGAATTCTGCATTCAGAGGAGGGGCTGAGCGGAGGGCGTGGCCTCCAAACACACAGAGCACAGGAGAGTCTGCTTTGGCTCCTCCCCTTGCCTGTGCACCGTTCCCAGGCGGCCGAAGATGCAGAATTGTGTGGAGTGGAAGTTAATGCTGCATTAACTCCAGTGACTGCTTTTGCTTGTAAGGACTGAGAAAAACTGAGTAAGGACTTTAGGATTGGCCCGTAGTGATCAACGCTCCCTTGTGCAACCAAAGATCATGCTGGCTAAGCCTCCCTGTGCTGTGAAACTGGCTCCCTAAATGAGATTAGCCATGTCCTCTGCCCAGTCTGTCGCAAGAGATCCAACAATCTGTCCAGCACTTACCACGTGGGAATGTGGATGGGATATGTGATTGGTGAGCACCCCTGGAGTACTTTAGCAGCTAATCCTGAGCCAAATGGCCTGCATAGATAAACTATTGCAGCCTGACCGAGTGTAGCCCAAAACCTGTCAGGCCAAAACTTCGCTCTTCTGGCACCAACTCATACGTCCCAGCATAGGCCGGTATGACTATTATTACTGGTAGAGTATTCATGTACTGCCTCTAAAGCTAGTGTCATCTCGTAGTCTTCTCCTCCAAACTGTCACTAGGAACCCCAGCTTACGTTCAACACGTTCTTAAGTGTACATTGTATTTCATGTAGAGAAACAGCATTGTGATTGAGGAAAAATGATTGCTGATGATTAGTACAATAGCACACGGAGGCCGCAGGCAGGACTGGGGTTCCATTTTGCAAGGCACTGAAGAAACGCTAAAGCAAAAATGCTCTATCTACCCTTATATGAAGAAAGAGATAGAGGAGAGGTGTGGGGGATGGATGGATGTTCTTATCATACTTTCATGAATCACAATTTTTAGTTCTATGAAGCCATGGTTTCTACTGACAAGTGTAACGTGTCTCTAGGGCTGGATCTTCCAGGGCTCAGCCCCCACAATTGAGGCTAGATTTCCAAAAGAGCTCTGCTTCCTTTTAGGCACCTAAATTAAAGGTCTTTTTTAAAGCACCCAGCACCTCCTACTATTTAGGTGTCTAAGTGGGAGATTGGGGTGCTGAATTTCTTTGAAAAAATCTGACCCTAAATATAGCATTGAATAACGAGATCAGCATTTCTTAATGCTGCCAGCAATGAAACGAAAGCACAGTATTTAGAAAACAATGATTTCAGGCAGGCTGTATAATTTACAAGAAGGGAACACAATATCTTTGACAACATTTCTGCTCTAACTGTTGTACTGCAGAGAGACAATATTTTATCACTATGCTTCAGAGAGGGTGAAACTATTCTACACGTACCAAATTTTACCCTGAAGATCTTTCCAACCGAAGGGAAAGTCTGCTAATAAAGCACACCCTAATTGTTATTGGCCCTGTGCCTCCTAGCAAGATAGTCAATAGCACAAAAGAGTCAAATCCTGGACTGATGCTGCTCTTCATAGTCTCGGATAATGCAATGCTCTTCCACAGGATCAAGGTATTAAGGTTTAGGTTATTTGTATTGATTTTATGTGCTGCCATGCTGTGTCAGTCATGCTCATATTTGTGGTTCACAAATTCCTCCTTTAAATGTCACAGCCATTTCATCTCCTTTTGCCATCAATACTGCAAACCACGGGGTCTGTTTATTAACCCCAAATGCCTGTATTGTTGTATGAAGCTTTATATAAATGCATTCACAGAACAATCTCTGTACATACATTTTTTTGAGCAAATTCTGATTTAAAAAGAAATAAGAATACAAGGACCGAACACATTGCTTTAAAGTGTGTTTTTCTTTCATGGTCACAGAATCATATATTGTTCCAGACAATTCTTAGGCCCTCTAGTGGCTAATAGGTTGTTTTAAAATGTCTGAAATTCACCAGTAAATATTTAAATATCTAAGTGTAACTACGTTTAATTCCATGTACAATTATATATATTTATACTAAGAGTTGGACTTTTTGCATGGACATTTTCACTGCTGATCAGACTGCTCTGTCAATTGCAAGGAAAACTGCAGAGACAACTTAATTATGAGTATAAAGGATTTTAGCTTTATAAAGGCTCTCTTGAAAGTCTGGAGTAATTCTTACACAACTATACAGATAACTAAGTGAGCTATCAGTTTAAGGCAAATATACCCCCCCTTGCTGTGTTAAATAAATGGGGGAAACCACAGGGATATCTACAAACATATAAGGATAATGACTGTATTTATTAGTCATTATCCTATTTCATCTGTGATCCTTTAACAAACACGCAGCAGAAATAAAAATAGCAAACATGTTTTCCCTTATTTCTCCGCAAGCGCTTACTTAAGCTTTTATTATATTTGGCCATGGGACATTCGGTAAACTTACTGATGATATCAGAGAATGATTTTACAAACAGTAAAAGTTACACTATTGACACCTCCAAATTCTGGAGTATTTACATTGTGTTAGGTGCACACTTGCTCAGTAAGATTAACAAACATTACTAGAAAGGCTATGGCCAAATCCACCCTGGTTGTTTATAAAACCTTTACAACTCATCAGCTTCCACTAACATACTGGCACTGTTCAATTACCATCACTTTTAGAGAGCCTTAGCAAAACATCCAGTGCCCATGTAAATAGACAAATCTGAAAACTAGCTGGTCTATTGGCTTACATACTGTAGGTAATGTTTTCTTTTGCTCAAATTTGTTCTAGAAACTAATCACGCTCTGATAAAGCCATCTGCAAATATGAGAAAGATTGACATCCACATGTCAAAGTTTACACAGCCTGACCAAGTGTACATATAGTACAGATGCTGTTAGGGCCCTGCTGTTCGGAGTTTCTTCAGGCCATGTTGGAATGGAACACGCCGTATAACAATGCAGGCTTCTGTGCATCAGCCAAGCCTGCCCATGGAGTTATTAGAAAATGTCACTTCCACCAAACGGATTTTACACTCTGAAACCGGGGCATTGGGGGGCGCCATGAAAATCCCTCCAAAAACGTACTCTGCACACCGGCGCTTTAACTTATTTTAAGGCGCAGCATCGATCCAAGGTAGGAATTATTCACATACTTTATGTAAGCAAACCTTTATTCTTTAAAAACCACCGACAAATCATGTACACCTACTGTGATTGAAATGCTGTCCAGCTGTTGGTGGGGAGCAGAGATGACATGGAACTCTTGGTGGTGATGGGTGCACAATTTAAAAGTTCGCAGGGAGGCAGAGGGGAGGGACGTGACCACCTCATGCATCGCCTCTGGGCTGTGGAGCAGCAGCAGAAGCACCAGGGCACTGAGCACCTTCAGGGAGCAGCCAGGGGCCAGCACCAGGAGGTTTGGAAATTGTCCTGGTGGACTTGAAGCTGAATGGTGCAGGTCATCCCGAGTGTCAGTCCAACGTCTACCCCACTCAGCCCCACCAGGCATTCTATTATGTGCCACATATGGGCACATGCCACCATGGGTAAAATTGTCAAAGTGCCCAATTCAATGGGACTTAAGCTCCTAAACCACTTAGGGGCTTTTGAAAAGGTAACCCCCATATTGCTAATCAATCATATATAGAGCATATACATTACCTCTCTTTTAATAGGAATTTGTTAGTGCAGCGTTTCCCAAACGGTGTTCTGTGGAACACTGATGTTCTGCACGATGTGAATAGGTGTTCCGTGAAAGAATCTTAACTAAAAAAGGGTCTTTAAATTTGATTTTTGTACGCTTTTTCCAGTTAGAAATTGTTAGAGTTATTTTAAATTTGTATTTTTGCTGTGTTTTATAAAATAAAATATATTTGAGCATAAATCACGCAATTTTTTTTTTGAAAACCAAACGACTACGAAATAATATTATAAGTGTTCCGTAACAGGCTAAAAAGTGTTCCGTGGCCAAAAAAGTTTGGGAAACGCTAGGCTAGTGAATTGAGCTCAATATTCTTGAACAACAGGCGGGGATATATTATTTGATAAATAGAATGGTTAAAGTGTACTTTGGATTCCCAACATTTGTTCTCTGCCATTGCTTAACTGCAAACGAAGGCCCCAAAGGCCTAGGTCCAGAGACATGGATTTAAGTTGAATTGCCATCCTGGTAGTAGAGGGTGAAATCCTGGCCCCATTGAAGTCAAGGGGAGTTTTGACACTGATTTCAACGGGACAAGGATTTCACTCAGACTATGCATTCCCCTCTCGAACAGAGTACTTTGGTATCCACGCAATGTAAGGTTTGTGTTCTCTCTCCCACTCATTAAATTTTTACTTTGTGCTGATATATGCAATACTCCACACCCAAGCTATGCAGGAACCTCCCCTGGGAAGACCCAAATTGCCTTATTGGACTCAACAGGACTGCTCTTCCCGGAGAACATTGGGAGCTACTGGTGCTGAGCACGTCTGAAAACGTGCATCAGAGGGGTAGCCGTGTTAGTCTGTATCCAAACAACAACGAGTCCAGTGGCACCTTAAAAACTAGCAAATTTATTTGGGTATAAGCTTTTGTGGGTAAAAAAATCCACTTCTTCAGATGCAGGGAGACATCTCCATGCATCTGAAGAAATGGATTTTTTACCCATGAAAGCTTATGCCCAAATGTTTCTGAAAACGTGGCCACTTGACCTCAGTGCCTACGTGGGTACTGAGCACAACTGAAAGCACAGGCACTGGCTTTTGTTTTTGCAAGTGGGTGCTCGCTCCTCTCTGCCCCCCCCCTACTGTGTGAGCAATGGGTGGGGCCTTGGGGGAGAAGAGGCCCAGTAGGGGCGGGGAATTGGGGGGAGCACAGGAGGGGCATTGTGGGGGAGGGGAAGAGGCCGAGCATGGGCAGGGACATAGGCACCGACTCTGTGGGTACTCTGGGGCTGGAGCACCCACAGGGAAAAATTGGAGGGTGCTCTGCACCCACCGACAGCCAAGCTCCCCACCCCATCTCACCTCTGCCTCCTCCCCTGAGCACACCGTGTCCCCGCTTCTCCTCCTAGGCTTGCCACCACAAAACAGCTGTTTCATGCCGTAACAAGCTGTGGGAGGAAGGGGGGAGGAGCTGGAACGCGGTGTGCGCAGGGGAGGAGGCGGGGAAGAGGTGGGGTCGGGGTGGGGATTTGGAGATGGGGTCCAATAGGGGTTGGGAGGGGGTGGAATTGGGGTGGGGGCTTTGGGGAAGGGGTTGGAATGGGGGCGGGGCAGGGGCGGAGTCGGGGCAGGGCCGGGACGCGAGCACCCACCTGCTCCAGGAGAAGTTGGTGCCTATGGGCAGGGCCTTAGGATGGAGAACAGGTGGGGCTGGGGCGGGGGGGGGGGGAAGGAGGAAGAGAGAGGCTGAGTGGGGGCAGGGCCTTGGGGAAGAGCACGGGTGAGGCGGGGGGAAGAGGCCAAGCAGGGGCGGGGCCTTGGGGCGAAGTGCGAGCGGGGCCTTGGAGTGGAGCAGCAGGTGGAGCCATGGTCTGGGCACCCACAAAAGAAGATTAATCTAGCCCTGTGGGTGCTGAGCACCCCCTATTTTTATTTGGTGAGTGTTTGAGCCCCAGAGCGCCCAGGGAGTCGGCGCCTATGTCTGAAAGTGTGAACTGTCCTATCTTTGTGCTCAGTCCCATAGTTGTTTGTCTTCTCTATTGTAATCTCCTCAGGGCAGGGACTGTCTCTCATGTTTGTACAGCACTTAGCACAGTGGGACTCCCTGTCACGGAGTGTGGGGGAGTCCGGCCCTGCACCCCTCTGCCTGGGATTCACTGTGACGCTCAGCCAGCCAGTAGAACAGAAGGTTTATTAGGGATGCCAAGAACACAGTCCAAACAGAGCTTGTCAGTACAAACAGGACCCCTCAGCTGGGCCCTTCTGGGGGCCAGGGAGCTTAGACCCCAACCTGGGGGCTCCCTGCATTTCACCACCCAGCTCCAAACTTAAACTAAAAAGACAAAACCTCCAGCAGGCTCTTCCCCTCCCCCGCCCTCTCCCCCGGGGCTCCTCCTCTAGCCTGTGTCCATTCTCCCAGCCAAAGGTGTCACCTCCCAACCCCCCTCCTGGCTCATGTTACAGCCTCAGGTAAAGTCTCTCATTCCCAATGCAGCAGGTCCCAGGGAACCTCCCCCACAAGCCTCCCAGGTCAAATCCACCTCGCTCCCTACTCCCTCACACTCCCATCTTGGTTGGTGTCTCTAAATGTGACTTTACATAAATAAGTACTATAAATATAATAATAATTAGGAAGAAGTCAGGGTTCTTAAATAAGCAAAATTACCCTTTGGGCTGGTTATAAATTGGTGGCATCAACTCTTTCTGGGTGGTGTTTTTTAAATGCCAGAAGTGATCGCTTGAAAAAGATTCAAGGTGAAGATTAGTGAACTACTTTGACATGGCACATTTTCCCCATTGAAGAATGACCAGTAGAGTTGGTCCAAAGTAAGAAGGATTTTCGTTTGGCTTTCCTTATATAAACAAGGCTTTTGTTGACTTATAAACAGGGCTTGGGGTTTTGGACTGGATTCCAGTGGCTGGCATCTACACTGTGACAATCCAAATACAGAAAGAGAAAATAAATCACTAACGGTTCACTTGGCCGTATTTAGAAAGAATGGATTTACACAGAATTTAATGAACTTCCTGTCCTTTTTTAATCAAATAAAATATCACTCTCACCCAGCGCCGGCATTGGATATGTGCCTTGATGGCCTTGCGTAGGGTGCCAACTTGGAAGGGGTGCAAAGTGTGTCATGCTCCGCATCCTGGAAGTAAATGAAATCTTTGAAGCCGGACCCCCAGCGAGCGCTCTGAACTTCATAAACACACTCCAGAATTTCTCAGCTAGTAAAAAAAATCCCAGGCCAGCCTCATAGGTAGAATAATGCTCATTCACAAGACGTACACTCAGTTGAGCTTCACAATCTTCTGATGTGTGCTTCTGGCTATTCAGCCCTGTTCTAGAACATTCCCAGGATCTCTCAAACGGCCCTCCTTTTGGTCCCAGAGGTACCTGCATCCTCTACCAAATCGGTGCCTGCTCCTGCTTGTATTGTTGAAAATTTACATCAGAAATAAAGAATCCTGAAACTGAAAGTATGTCTACACTATGGAGACTATACCAGGATAGCTACGTTGGCATAGCCTGCAGTGTAGATGCAGCCTACACCAACAGAAGGGGTTTAGCTGTTGCTGTGGGAACACCACTTCCCTGAACGATGTTCGCTTCCATAGATGAAACTGTGTCTACACTGGGGAATATGTTGGCATAGTTATGTTGCTAGAGGTTGTGTTTTTTTCACAACTCTTGATCAACATAGCTATGCTGCTATAACTTTCGAGGGTCAGCCAAACCGGAGGTTAGAGAGAGCACAATGTACACAGAAAGGATGCTGTGGAGACTTGTGTTTTTGGCTCCATAGGTCACCAATTCAATCCCTGGTGTATTGGCCAAGATGGCGACTCACCCAAGCATTTTAAAATTTCACACATGAACTGTTTTGTGTTCCTCATTTTGTGTCTGTCACACGCTAGCCTTTGTCACATATTTAGGCCCTTGTAGTTTGAGAGGTATGGACACTCCTCTGCCACCCTGCTTTTCTGAAGTAGTCTTCTGCCTTTATGATGCCACCGTCCAGTTTCCCACACCCAGTCCCTATGGCCAGACAACGATCCTGGCTCTCCTAGCCTCAGTATTGTCTCTAATGAAGTTCCCATGTGAATAAAGTTAATAAGGAAGTAGGGATTTTGTAACTGGGATCTTTTTTCTTCCAAGGATGATTGTTTTTGGTGTCCAAGATTCATGGCTTCTTTGCTGCTTTACAATAGCTTAATATTAGCTCTCTTCTTCTGTATTAGTAATAGCCTGTTGCTCCAGGGATTAAGGCTCATTCTGTGGTTAAAGTACTGGCCTGACACTCAGGAGATCTGGGTTCAAATCCCGACTCTGCTACATACTCCCCTGGTGACCTTGGGCAAGTCACTTAATCTCTCTGTGCCTCAGTTCCCCATCTCTAAAATGAAGATATTAATTCTCCTTTTGTCTGCCTGATCTATTTAAATTGTAAACCTCTTTGTGGCAGGAAGTGTCCCTAGCACCTTGGGACCATGATCCCTGTTCAAGGCCTCTAGATGCTACTATAATATAAATAGTAATAGTGAAGAGAAGTAAAGGAAGAGGCATCAGGTTGAGTGTAGAGTAGATTTGAGACCTGGTCTGAGTGCCTGCTTCCTTTTAGGGCACAAAGGATGGAACTTTTGGTAAGGGCAGAGCAGAAGCACCTGCTCACTTCCCCACCATCCCAGGTGGTGCTGGATACGGACCCTCAAGTGAGAAGCCTGTGGCCTCGGAAAACAGAGGTAAAAGGTTATTTTGACCTAGGACTTTGGGGTGTTTTCCCCCCCTATTTTTCCAGACCTGGGTGGTCTAGTTTAGCTGGAGAACTAAACCAAACAACATGAGGCCCTGCTGAGATGGCAATGAACTAAAACCCTGCCACAGCAGGGAATGGATTTTAAAAATATTTCGCCAACACCGGAAAATTGATAGGGGAGGAGAACACTGGCCTGCTTTTCCCATGCGAATCCCTATCAATTGATGCAAGACATGTCACACAAGGTTAATCTCTATGGATTTGGAATCTTGCTCACTATTTCTCCACCCTGCTAATGCTTCTCAATAAAAGTTAGAGCTGAAGAGTCGTATAATAGTCACTTTGAAGGAAAAAAAAAAAAAATCACATATTTGGGACTGTTCAGGGTCCGATCCAACGCTCATGGAAGTCAATGAAAAAAGACTACCATTGACTTCAATGGGCTTTGGATCAAGCCTCAAGTGAATGGAAACTGTCCACATGATCTAGGATGGAATTTTCAAAAGCGGTCAGTACTGGGCCTAACTCTGCTCCCACCGAGGTCAGTAGCCTTCAAATCCGAGGAACGTTAGGACAGGGCTGTGCCCTTTTGAAAATCCCACCCGGTTTCTCTTGCATTACGTTTCATATGTGAGCGTGCTTTCGAGGGTTCCCCATGGCTTTATTATTCATTTTTAGAAGCCGGAATTTCCATTCCGTGCAAAATTTAGATTTTCGTTTCCATTCCAAAGTCAGAAAGACAAAGCAGAAATGTTGCATTTGCTAATGTGGGCACCAGGCTTCCAGCCTGAAACCACCAATTAAATGAACTGATCAGATGTCAGTGGTTAAAGACTTTCAGCCATGACTGACCTTGGCCAAATTCCAACAAGTGGTTGAAGACTCCATTCCAAAGCAATCCCCACCTCAGCCACCCCTGCCCTACACTTTCCGTACCTACTGATTTTACGATGGTACCGGTCTGTTGCAATACTGCTGAATCCTACTTCTTGGTTATGAATTAACAATTTTATTACTCCTTGATTGCATCTAATTTATGTTAGATTGAGTGCAAGAGAGCCAAGATCATTGCTAAACTGAACGCTCTGCAATGGTAACACAAAGCAATGGTGTTTTGACACTGGATCATCACTTACTATTGTATGTCTTGCGTCATATACTGCAAAAAATGGACCCGATTCTCATTTTGACTAAGGCTCCTCTACACCACTCTGGTAGAGTGAAGGTGACTGAAAGTAGGTATAAGTTACAGGGCGGCATAAAGGGGCGTTAGTGTAAATGAAAATCAGTCTCCAAAATGGTCTATTTCCTTTTTTTTAAAACCCGAGGCCCCAGTTTAATAGAAAAACTCCAAGTGCAGATACACACGTGCTAACATGAGGTGTTTAAGGATACTTGTTTGAAAGCATATCAGCATCAATCATTGTCCGCTGCTACTTGAAAAACACCACCGATAGACTAGCCGCTAGCAAAAGCTTCCTCACTGCCTCCGCAGCATGCTGCAATTCAATTAGTCATGGTCAGAGGGTGGCATTATTATTCATACATTACTGATTGTTCCCAAAGTAAACACCACTAGGATGGGGTCTGTGATCCTCTCTGTGCCTTTAGCCAGGACACAAAGGAAAATACTATGGAGACCCTGGGGGTGGGACATTTTGTCTGAATTCTGATCTTGTTTGCAAGCTTCACAGTCAGATCTTGCTGTTTTCCAAAGTCCTCACAATTGCATATCAGTTTATGCACACACAAAAAAGCCCAGAAATATTTTACTCCTCTCCGTTCCATGATGGACCTTTTAGAAAGGATAACTTTTTTTCCCGAAAAGCCACATGCTAATATTAGACACACTGAAGCTTAAACTATGCAAATAAAAATCCTGTCACCTTAGAATATAATAATGATTGACAGCTTAGCAATTAGCAGCAAATAACCATACAAATGCAACACAGCGATATCATTTGCATGCTGCAGAAATGGTAACCAAAAACTGTAATGGACTATGAAGCCAGCTGTTTATCATTGTGGGGAAAGCCAATGTATATAAAACATGCAAAACTGACTAAAGCGTTTAAGGCCAACTTCTGTCCTCAGATGCCCCTGCCACTCTGGGGCCAGTGAAATTTATGGGAGCTGTGCAAGGACAAAATCTGGCCATCCATGTGAACTGGCAGCTCTTTGCATCACTAAAACTCCACAAGGCAAATTTTGCCATAATTTACTCTCTGTGGAACCAATTCAAAGTCCCTCAAGACCCAAGCCAACCAAACAACAAAATCCTCTCCCTTTTCACGTGGGGAAAAGTCTCACATCAAAACTGAGTCTCAGCCTTCACTCAGCATGAATCAACTTGAAACAACCCACATCTGGAGTAAACGTGTTAAAGAAATACCATGACAAGATTGCTAATTGGTTTACACCTTGCTGTCTGGCCTCTCCCCCAGCTCCCCTCCTGGTAGGTTTATCACCCCTGCCAATGGTGCAAATTGCAATCAAAGATGAGAAATTTGTCAGGACATCATGATTTGCACAGCAAATTTATTTGGGTTGTCCATGATTTAATAAGCAAATGCAAAAATGTGTTGACTGCAGCATGAAAAATGTGTGGCCATTTCACAGTCTGCCAGACATAGCCATAAGAGCTGAAGGCCCCAAACACCCTACCCACAATATCATCTCAAACAGGAGCTACCCAACCAACCAGGGGACTTCCGTGCTTGAGCAATGCAATGAATCACTTGCAACGCAGCATCATGAGGCAGGGCATTTTGTGGGTGGATTCCTGGGCTCCTTAAAATCAAGGGCAAAATTCCTATTGACTTCAGCAGAGCCAGGATTTCACTCAGGATCTGAAACCTGACCAGCAGAGTCTTGCAGAAAACTTGTGCACTGTGCTTTCCTAAGATCAGTGGAGAAAATGCTTTATTTTGGGTAGACTTTATTAAAATCGTCCAGGGAGAAACAGAAGGGTCACTACTGCAAATTCACATTGAACCATAATACTGAAGCTATTCTATTCAGCCTTCATCACCATTGTATCTGAGCTCTTTCCAGTAGTGTATGAAGTAACTTGACTACACATCTGTGCCAGGTGGTTTGTTCTCCCTTACACCCAGGGCAGAACAGGGCGGGCCAGGAGACCATCACTTTTTATTGCCCATAAAGGTGAGCAACAGGGGGAAGGCAGAGAGGAGCGAGCGGCGGGCAGGGTTTTGGCGGGGAGGGGAGAAGAGGCAGTGCGGAGGCAAGGCCTCAGAGGAAGGGGCGGTGCAGGAGGCAAGGTCACGGTTTGGGCACTGGTGGCCCCCCGCTTTTAGGGAGCTTCCACCTCTCCTGCCTCACAGGCTCCCCATGGGGAGAATTGTGTGCACAGTGGACTACTGGGGTCTGATAGCAGTGTTTTGTTTGGGTGGCAGCAGGGCCGGCTCTAGCTTTTTTGCCGCCCAAAGCGTCAAAAAAACAAAAAACAAAAAAACGTGGTCAGAGCTGCCGAAGCAAAAAACAAAACAAAAACAAAAAACCCACAGCCCTTGAAACGTGCTGCCCCAGGAATAGCCGGAATGCCGCCCCTTCAGATGTGCCGCCCCAAGCACCTGCTTCCTTTGCTGGTGCCTGGAGCCGGCCCTGGGTGGCAGGGAGGTTAAATGTACACAAGGCTCTGTGTCTAGGTTAGAGAAGGCAGGTTGAAGGAATGCACCTTGCTCGGAGAGTGGAAAGTGGGGAGGTTTGTGATGGCCCATAGTTCCTGGGAGGGGGGGGGGGGGGGTTGTTTCACAATCTCAGAGCAGCCTCCAAGAAAGCTTGGTCTCCAGCAGAGGCGAACCCCATTGCGGCTGAGCAGTGGAGTGGTCAACCACGGTTTTCACCCCAGAGCTTTAGGCTCTTTTACATATCCTGGACGCAGGCCAATGAGCACCTTGAAGATAAAGACCGAGACCATCTCAGGTTGGCTTTAACTGCAGTAATCCGTGCAGGAGTCACTGCTACTGAATAAAAGAAGACCGTCCCCAAATAAAATAACATGGTGGACCAGGGAGAAGGAAAAACTGCTGCTATTTTGGTTACAATGTAATTTTTAACCTCCTGCACAGTATTCTCTGCCTGTACGCTCCCAGGGACGGTTCTGTGTTCAGCAACACCTATACAACTACATGGAAAGAGACCTCGAACATGCAGTGAAATGTTTCACTCACCTCACTGAGGTTACAAGGAACTTTAGCGGTGAAGGTTCTGAATGGACTCAGTTTTAGATGCCAGGTGGTATATTTAGGAATTGCCATACTGGGTGTAGTATTGCCAACCCCACACATTAAAAATCATAGAAATATAGGGCTGGAAGGGACCTCAAGAAGTCATCAAGCCCAGCTCCCTGCGTGGACCAAGTAAAACTATACCATCCTTGACAGGTGTTTGTCCAAATTGTTTTTAAAAGCTTCCAATGATGGGGCTCCATGACCAACCTCGGAAACCTATTCCAGAGCTTAACTACCCTGATAGCTAGAAAGTTTTCCCCAATATCTAAGCTATATCTATCTCCCTTGATGCAGATTAAGCCCATTACTTCTTGGCCTGCCTCCAGTGAACATGGAGAACAATTGATCATTGTCCTCTTTATAACAGCCCTTAACATCTCTGAAAACTGCTACAAGCCCCTCCTCAGTCTTTTCTCAGGATTAAACATGCCCAGTTTTAACCTTTCCTGATAAAAAGGGTTTAGAAAACCTGACCTATCATTTTTGTTGCTCTCCTCTGGAATTCCTCCAATTTGTTCACAAGCTTCTTAAATTGTGGTTCCAGAATAGGACACAGTACTCCAGTACTGAGGCCTCACCAGTGCTGAGCAGAACAGGACAATTACCTCCTGTATCTTACATACAGAACTCCAGTTAATACAGGATTGCATTCCTTCCCCGCAGTTGTTAATACAGAAGCATTAGCTTTTTTTGTAGCTGCAGCACACGGATGACTCAGTCAGTTTGTGGTACACTGTAACCCCCAGATCCCTTTCAGCAGTTCTACCAACTAGCCATTTACTCCTTTTTGGTAGCAATGCATTTGATTTTTTCCTTCCTGATTGAAGTACTCCGCACTTGTCTTTATTGAATTTCATCTTGTTGAATTCAGATCAATTCTCCAATTTGTCAAGGTCATTTTGAATTTTAAACTTGTTCTCTAAAGTGCTTGCAACCCCTCTCAGCTTGGTGTCATCTGCAAATTTTATAAGCATACTCTCTACTCCATTATCCAAGTCATTAATGAAAGTATTGACTAGTACCAAACCCAGGACTGACCCACGCAGGAGATACACCCTCCAGTTTGACAGCTAACCATTGATAACTACTCTCAGAGTATGGGTCTTTCAACCAGTTGTGCACCCACCTTATAGTAATTTAGTCTAGACCAAATTTCCCTAGTTTGCTTATGAGAATGTCACATGAAATGGTGTCAAAAGCCTTACTAAAATCAAGGGGTATATCATATCTACTGCTTCCCCCCATTCACTAGATTAGTAATCCTATCAAAGAAGGACATTAAGTTAGTTTGGCATGATTTGTTCTTGGCAATCCAGGCTGACTATTCCTTATAACCCTATTATCCTCCTTACAAATTGATTATTTAATAATTTGTTCCATATCTTTCCAGGTATTGAAGTCAGGCTGACTGATCTACAATTTCCCAGGTCCTTCTTGTTTCCTTTTAAAATATAGGTACTATGGTTGTTCTTCTCCAGTTTTCTAGGACCTCTCTTCTCCTGCAGGAATTCTCAAAGATCATGCTAATGGCTCTGAGATTGCTTCAACTAGTTCCTGAAGTACCTTAGGATGAAGTTCATTAGACCCTGCTGCCTTGACTACAACAAACTTTCTTTAGCCTGTTCTGTCCCTATTTTAGCTTACATTCCTTCCCCATGGCTGTTAATATTAATTGCGTTGAGTACCTGGTTATAATTAACCTTTTTAGTGAAAACAAACAAAATAGGCATTAAACACCTCACCTTCCTTGATTTCAGCAGTTATTAGCTCTTCTTTCCTGCTAAGTAGAGGACCTACTCTTTCCTTTGTCTTTCTCTTGCTCCTAATGTATTTAAATAACCTATTTTATTGCCTTTTATGTCCCTTGCCAGGTGTAACTCATTTTGTGCCTTAGCCTTCTGATTTTGTCCCTACATATTTGTGCTATTCTTTTGTTCTCCTTATCAATGTAACCATGTTTCTTCATTTTGTAGGATTCAGTTTTGATTTTCAGGTAATTAAAGAGTTGCTGATGGAGCCATATTGGCCTCTTACTATTCTTCCTTTGCATTGCAATAGTTTACAGTTGTACCTTTAATATTGTCTCCTTGAACTGCCTGTTTTCCTGAACTCCTTTTTCCCTTAGATTTTCCTCCCATGTGACTTTAGCCCTCAGTTCTGAGTTTAACATCCACTTTTTTTTTTTGAAGTCCAATAACTTTATTCTGCTGCTATCACTCCTTCCTTTCAAGGATAAAATCTATCCTTTCATGATCACTACCCCCCAAATTATCTTTCACCTTCAGATTTGCTACTAATTCCTCCCTGTTAGCTAGAATCAAATCTAAAATGATTGTCCCTCAGGTTACTTCCTCTACTTTCTGGAACAGAAGATTGTCTGTTTTCTGGAGAGGCTCTTTATCAGCTCCTGCCACTCCAACTCCAATCAGGGAGAATGTATGGGGGCTGGGTGAACTGCCCTGTGTTTGCCTGGTAACAGACCACACCTACTAGCCTCATTAGCAGGAGCTATAAGGCTGGAAGGAAGGGTGGGGGAAAAAACTAAAACAGTGAGAAGTCAGGTTCAGAGAGAGTAGAAGCCTCCTAGTCTGTTGCTGGCTAGGCCTGTGGTAGGCTAAGCAGTTGTAAGCCTGCATATAGTTGAAAACTGGTGGTGGGAGACTGACCATGAATAAAGAATGCAGGTTTGCACCAGACTGAAGTGTCCCTGGTTAATGGAGGAGAGGGACCGAGGGGTGCTGTGTGTACCATGTTATATCCCTGATACAAGAACTCACTGAAAATTTTGTATTTTGCTGTATTACTTTCTCAGTCGTGAGTCAGCCCCCCCCCCCCCCCCCAAAATCACAAGATTGGCTTAAAAATCACAAGGACTTTTTAAAACTACATTTCAGGTTCTTTTCCCTTGCCTTTTGGTTTCTGAGCCTTTAGGTTACCCGGGGGGCACGTTTTCCAAGTTTTCTGTGAAACCACCAGGACTAGCAACCATAGTTGTCTTTTTTAGAGGAAAGCTGAGATTCTCATTCAGTCACATGATTCCAGCAGCTGGGGCTTTAAGAAAAATACCAATAAGCACAAAACTCATGAGACTATTTCAAGAGCTGACAACACTGGTGGAGCAGATCAACGGTCCATCTAATCTAGTGCCCTGTCTCCGATGGTAGCCAGTCTGAGTTGCTTTAGAGGAAGATGCAAGAAACCCCATAATGGGCAGATGTGGGATAATGTAGACTCTCCTGCAAAAGGGCTCATCCTAATCCTTAATAGAGTCTTATATGCAGATTATGGCCCTGATCGAGCAAAGCATACAATCGTGTACTCGGCTTCAAGCACATGAGTTGCCTTAGGCAGTAGAGTGAAAGTAAGGACCTTCACAGTTAAAGTTCCTTGTAACATGAGTGGATGCAACATTTAACTGCATATTTAAGGTCTCTTTCATGTCACTCACAGACATAAAAAGGCTTTTACATTTTCAAATTTCACTTGATTTGGGGCTTCATGATGAACTTGGAACATGTTAAATTTCAATAGATGGCTGAATTCAGAAGAGTTTTATATCCCACCAGCCATGTAACAGTCCCAACCTTCTCCTTTCTTTTTAAACTAGAGAAGATTGCAAACAAGATAAACTATGCTGCAAAAAATATTAGCAATTTTTTTCTTCCTTTTTGGGATGTCTATGCGTCTGCTGAAATTTAGATGAAACATTTTTTTGTCAAGATTAAACCCAAAATTCAACCATCCCAACAGATGGTCCAAGGCAGGCGTGGTGGAATTCATGCCAATTACACCCAAAATAATTTCTTGTGTGTGGGGCGGTCATTCAAATTTGAAATTTTGGCAAAAAATATTTCATCGCATTTTTGAATTGTGACCATTTTTGATCACCCATACTTTGTAATTCTTGGTAGGGGAGAGCCCCAGTAACCTCCCCTCTCCATCTTCATCTACTGGTACCTTAAGTGATGGGATTATAGTTTTGTTCTGGGTTTGTACAGCACCTAGTACAATGGGCTGATCCATGATGGGGTCTCCTAGCTGCCACTGCAATTCTACTAGTAATAATAATAAATAATAGGGGTACAGTTGGCAGTCTTTGGATGGGGTGGGGAATTGGGAAGGTGAAGGGTGGCTGAGCCTGGGATAGTGGTGAATATCGCCTGGATCTTGGGAGAGCTGGGCAAAGGGTCAGACAGTTTAGCCTTAGAGGTGCCAGGGTGTACACACATTTATCTTTCACCGAGGAGCACCTCAGTGGGCTCTTTTGAGACGGGAGCCGCGGTGAGCAGACACCTGCCCGGTAAGCATTGACTAGCCCCTCTGCTTGCTTGTGTAACCTTTCCTAACCATGAGATTCCCTAACACACGGCGCCTTCAAGCAGGGCTGGGGGAGGTTGAACCAGTTTGTGGATCTTCTTGGCCTGCAGGCACTCAAAAATGAGATTCCCTAACACACGGCGCCTTTACAGTGGCTCACACATCGTTACAAGCCATAGGCATTGTAGACTCTGGCTGTTCCTTTCAGGGGGATGTTACAAATTCCGCTGGCCAGGTCAGAGGTGTTTGTAAGCATCTCACCCCCAAATGCTCGCCCCAAGGAACCCGCAGGCTGCGCTAGACGCGTATGTTTTCTGATCCCTATGTTGCTACTGGAACTCACAGCCCGAATCAGCTGCAGCACAAAGAGCTTGTAACGTAAGTGATGGGAACTCCAGCTATTTCTTTCTTGCAGGTGATGAGATCTGTGGACGCACTTGCATTGCTCGGATGGGAAATCACAGGGATTCATTGGGTCCAATACCCACAATACGTGCCATGGAAGATAGACTACATGTAGAAATATCACCTCTAATAGCTAAAGGCTAGATTCTAACTGAGGCTCAATGCTCATGCAAGGCAGTAATAGGGAGTAAGAACCCCCTTTATACTCCTAAACTGGCTACCTGGATTTAAGATTCAGGAGGCAACACTTGCTCACTTCCTCCTGTTCTGGAGAAGGTGGTTGGGGAGGGCTGGGAAAGGAAAAGTCTTGGCTTCATACTGTTTACTCATTGGCCAATGTAACACAGACATTAATGTTGGAGGGGTGGAGCAGTAATTGACTGCTAATACAGGCCGGCAGTAAAGTACTCATCCCCCCAGTAGCAAGGAAGAAGCAGGAAGGGAATTATGACAGATGGGCATGACTCTGTCATAGAGTGAAATCCTGGCCTGATTGAGGTAAAAGGCAAGGCTCCCATTGATTTCACTGGAGCAAGGATTTCACCTGTCATGCCTCGTGGGACTTCTCCTAGGGTGACATAGTCCCTGGAAAACCCCTTGCTCTAGGTTGTGCCTAAAGGTACAAGCCAGATCTAAAAAACAATGTATTTTCTAGAAGTAAAAAAAGCTTCCTAAGGGTTCCATAACTCACAGCTGACTTGTCTGGCTCACTTCAAACTGGGGAGGTGCAGGAGGGGGTCATTGTAGTTCTATTTTGGGTAGATCCCAAAAATTGAGCGGCATGGGGGGGCGGGGGAGAGAAAGCTTTTGGCTGAAATTCTGGGGGCACATGGGATTAGTCTAAATGAGGCTGATCATGGTAAATACCTTACAAGCGTAACTACAGAGTTATTACCATGGCTTCACAATGTCTGAAAGGCATTTTATGTGTCGCCTAATCCACCGTCCTTTCTGCCCTGCCCAACAAATCACACTGAACTAAAAGTAATGACATGATAACAGGAACGACGTCCATTTTTCTAAAAGCGAATCTTTATCGGTTCATTTGTATTCTGCTCCTGCCTCTGACTCTTCCAAAGGACCAGCCCAAAGGCAGCAAAGAAGCAATAGCCAAGGAGCAGCCAAAAAAGTCATGAAATGATCTATGTAATGTTTCATGTCAGTAACTGGAATTATTTTGCATAGTGCTACTGTTCTGGCCCATTGACAGCATGATTTAATGTTGCAGTTGCTTGGTGTTGACATGACAACTGTAGAATATGTCATAAATATCCTAGTAGTGGACATGAATGGTATATTTACATTGTGTGTGTTGTGTTGCATGACATGTGACCACACTATTAGCCTTTCCAGTTGGCAAGAGCTGGGGGCTGGGAGTTTTTAAAACTTGCTTACTTTTGTTTTGGTTTATAAGCGTTTTTATGGCACTTATCGCTGTAGTATCCAAGCATCTCACCCAGGTTAATGAATGAATTGGCTGAAATGATTTTCAACCAGTTTTCAGAACACTTTAGTCCAATATGCGGTTGAATTGCTGGAGAAATGAAGCCAAATATTTCCTTAAGGGGAAAAAGATCTTCAGCGGAAAACAGGCTTTTAAATGTGGACAGTTATTTATTAAATTATCTGCATATTATTACACTAAGGGCCTAATCCAAAGCCGATTGAAGTCAATGGGAGTTTTTCCATGGACTTCAACGAGTTTTGAATCAGGTTTTTAGTGGAAACAGCGAGCCAAACACTGGTCTCTGATAATGCTCCTGGAAATCCAGTTGAGATCACTAGGCCAGATGCTATTCTCAGTAACACTGGTGCAAATTGCATGGCAATCAGTAAACTTCAGGGATGTAAGTCTGGAGTTAAGTGAGGCAAACTTAGGGTATGGCTATACTACCCACCGGATCGGCGGGCAGCGATCGATCAGTGGGGGTTGATTTATCGTGTCTAGTCTAGACATGATAAATCGACCCCCGAGTTCTCTCCCGTCAATTCCGGTACTCCACCGCCACGAGAGGCACAGGCGGAGTTGACGGGGGAGCGGCAGCAGTCGACTCACCGCTGTGAAGACGCCGCGGTGAGTAGATCTAAGTACATTGACTTCAGCTACGTTATTCACGTAGCTGAAGTTGCGTAACATAATTGATTTCTCCCCCCCCACCCCTGGTTTTTTTCCCCATAGATTCTAGGGCTGGAAGGGACCTCGAGAGGTCATCGAGTCCAGCCCCCTTGGTGTAGACCAAGGCTTAGTTTCCCAATCAGTAGGTGCAGGTCAGTTGGATTAGATGGATTTTCCAAGGCTACTGGTAAAAGGAGGCATTTACGCAATAAAAGAAAAGAAAAAACGGTATTTGCACACTTTGAGACTGGATCTTCTCCCAGTGTTACAGATCTAGCTAACCTGTAGAACTGCTGTGGGGAGTGTCCTAGGTCTCTGGTATCAGACAGACCTTCCTCAGACCCCAGAGTAACAGGGCTTACCAGTTACCTGGCCTTTGCATCAGTGTAACATTGGGGCAGGTTTTGACTCAAAATGCATTCCTAAAGGGTGAGCTTCATCTCTGTACAGAGAACAAGTGCCAGGTCGTAGCACCACTTAAGTGCTCCCCCACCCCACGCACACACTTTTGAGGGTTTCAATGGGACTTAAGTGGGTACTGGCCTCTGAAGTTCACTAAATAATGAACTTGAGCAACAGCCAAAATTGACGCATCAATATCCATGCAAACCACGGTTTGTTTTCCCATGTGACCTTCACTTCTGCTGTCTTTGGACCACACTGTAACGACCGTCTGTGCACCAAAGACCAAATCCTACCCCTCTAAAAACAATCTCCTATTTCAAAATTATATCCCTAAGAGCTCTTGCATCAGCTGGGAATTGCCAGAGTACAGCAGTACTCTGATCATATTCCTTTCTCTGGGGACCCATATCCATTCTCTGGGCACACAGCTGGGCATTCCTTTATGCAGGGGCATTATCAACTGGGCACTTAGACAAATTGTATGGCCCAGAGCAGAACAAAGGGGCTATAATTTGGTTCAGGATTGGGCCCATTAGGCTCTTCCTGGCTGTAACTCTTCACATACTGTCTCTGTCCTAGAACAATTTGTGGATTGGGAAAACCGGTTATAGTAACTTTGATGCATTATCTTAAGTAGGCAATGGATCGAGCGCTTTGGAGGTACTTAGGTCTTGTACTGGACTGCTGCAGAGAGGTGGGCAGAAACTGGACCTGATCTAAAGCCTATTGCATCTAATGGCCCAAGGAAGTCAGTGAAAACATTCCCCACTAATGTCATTGGGTTTGGATCTGGCCCATGATACCCAAAGGAATTACAGTTTTTAATCTATCTATTCACACCCACACCCCGCACATCACTTTGAAATCTGAACAACTGTTAAGCATTTGAAAAATGAGTCAACAACAATTTCTCTTTTCCTTCCTTCCCGGGTTGCAGAAGAAATATCTTGGTTAGTTTATTGAGCTTTGGTTTGCTTGTTTGGGGTGTGTGCATGTAGGCTTCATTGACTGAAGCCTAAACTGAAGAAGAATGGGTCTGTATAAATTAACAGGGCAGTGGAAAGACCTAGTTGAATTGATAGAGCTTGCATGTCAATTCTCAGTTCAAACTGCAGCAGCGGAGAAGAAGAGTGGGTTACCAGTTTGGACGGAGGTGGACATTAGATAACCCCCAAGGAAATTGTGCCTTCACTTGCCGGAGGCAGCAGGGGGTAGTCATTGGATATGGCATGGGATTAGCAGTCAGGAGCCCTACGTTCATTTCCACCTCAGCCCTTGAATGTCTGCATAACACCGGGCAAATCTCTTCACCTCTTTGTTCCCCCTCCCATTTTTTGTCAGCCTTGCCTGGGATAGACAAGAAGGGTCTCTTACTATGTGCCTCTCTAGCGTCTAGCACAATGGGGCCCCGATCTCGGCTGGGGCCTTTAGATCTTCCTATTGTGCATATCAATAGAATAAACTTGCGGATCAGGCTGAAGTTGTTACACAGAACAGAGCTGAGTGACGGGGGTGGGGTGGTGGTGGGGTTATGCCACAATTAAAGGAGGTCCTATTTTACGGACGGAGTGTTGAACTGGTGGAAATGACTTTTCATGGGAGCAACTGACGGTCCTCAGGGGGCGGGGGAGAGTCGGAGGGATTTTTTTCACGATCATCCTTTTCTTCCTAAATACGTCTAAATGTTTTATATCTTGTTAGTGTTATAGACCCCCCTTGTGCTAGACGGTAGATAAGTATCTACAGTCATAAAATCAGTTGCTATCGCTCTGAGTTTTCTGACTAGAGGGGATTTGCTACACTTAGAGTATCTCCAGTACGGCCAGCAGGACTGATTCTGTTCCCAGGACCGGAGTAACTCCCATTGATCTCAATGGGAGTTACTCCTTCCTGCACCAGGGGAATCGGCCTGAGCAGAGCGATGCCAGCGTAAGGGAGGGGAGACTCTACCTCTGGCAGACTTGCAGTGGCTATTGCAGGGCGACATGCTGGAGTAGACGGTGTATAATCAAATTAAACTGGCCCAGTGACATGGGGTCCTAGATCCTCTTTTTAAGGGGTTAAACGCAGATCTCCATGGGAAACTGCATCAGCTCTGAATGAGCAGTTAGAGTCAAATGAGCGAAACAGCATGTAAGATTTTCACTTCACGGCTGGCCCTTTTAAATGGGGTAGAAGGGCGAGAATGGTGTAAAGGGGCCAGACAGGCCCTGGATCTGCGGTGCAGGAACTCAGGCAGATGGCCACAACCTAATCTTTGAGGGCCCCCCCCCCCCGGTATAAGTCTGGGGGACAGGACGGGTGGGGCAAGGCTGCAGCATACAGCACCACAGGGATTCTGGGCAGTGCCATAGGAAGCTGGGAACAGGCTGCTGTAATTTAGACAGGCCCCCAGGTCTAAAGGGTAGGCCGGAGGCACCTCCTCCAGCCCCCTGGAGCAGCCCAGGACTGGGAGGGCACAAAGGTGACTCAAAGCCCTCAGAACCTCCCTTCCCCTGGGCTACCTGGTCTGGAGTGCGCCTCTAGGAGGCCCAGCGTAGAACTTCACCCCGAATGTGCTCTGGGCTGAGGGCTTTGGATCTGGGCTGGGGAGGTGCAGAAAGGGGAAGAATTGCTGCCGCCTGTGCATTGAACCCGTCACCCCAGGCATGCCCCGTTGGCCCTGAGAAGCCTAGGGGAGGAGTAACGTGATTTCGGAAACTCCCCGCCCCCTACACTCGCCCTGCCTGCCTGCTGAGTGGGGCAGATAGAGCCAAAGGGAAGTTAATGCTGCCGGGTGAAACATTTACTAGCAGGAGGGATTCCTGCTGCAAATCTGGGCACACCCGATGAGTTTGCTGTGTAGAGCGGCTGCCGCTTGGCTCTGCCCTGTTCCCAACCTGTGGATTGCAGCTGCCCAGCAGGTTTGGGTGGAGCGGAGAATTCAAGGGAGGTGCTGTCCCTACACTCCCTCTCCTCCCCCTCTCATCATGCTGCGCTCCTTAGGCGTGATTGCCCAGGTGTAGATGACTGCACAGTGGAGAAAGTGGGCGTAAAAGGCCACCACTCTCAGCTGGCCGTCTTTCATGCTCGCTTTGCACCGATGGATGGCGCTGTCGCCAACTCTCGCAGCGTAGTCAGGAGTTGGGGGACATGAAGCATGTGATCCAGTGAGAATCTCAGCTTTTGTTTAAGAAAGAGAGAGCGGGAGACTAACCCTCCGGGCTGCATGGGAAAGCTTGAAAATGTGACCCGAGCGTAACCCTAAAACGTCAGAAAGCAGAAGGCAAATAAAAAAAGCACCCGCATTTAAAAAAAAATCTCATGATTTTTAAACCAATCTCAGGAGTTTTTCTGGCACCTGATTTTTTTTTTTAAAACTCTTGGGATTGGCAACAGTGAGATGTCCATGACTACCCAAGGGGCAATGCTGTGGAAAGACAGGCCCCTGGTCTTGTTTTTTACCTGCGTTTGCTCCCCACTAACATAGCGGAGGCGAATGAATGTGCCTGATATGAGCCGAGAAGACAAGGGATTTCAGCGTTAGAGCTGAAAAGGGGGCTCAAAATGGAATGGACGTAATTCTCTGCTGCTGTAAATTGGTGCCACTCCAGTGACATCAAAGCAGGCCGGCCAGTTTATATCAGCAAAGTATTTGACCGTATATCTCTGTTACTGAAACCCTCATTTCAAGTTCCTCTAGATTTGCTGAGATTTGTACCCATATATGCTGCAACCCCATATCACAAGTATCGGGTGGAGGAGGCACGCAGTGTGATTTCATACAGCGTATTTTATATGTATCGAGGGAGACAGACATTTAGACCTCAATGATCCGTTATGGAATCCTGCCTAGTCAATTCCACCGGTGCAAAGTGAGCGTAAAACAGCACTGGTCGTGTTTTACACCCCATCTGCACTAATGTAAATGACTGGGGAGTGCGAAGCAGTGGATAATCAGGGCCCTAGCTGCTATTTTTCATGTTTCTTTTCAAGTAAGTAGTTTTTTAGAACACTTTCCTGACCACATCATTCTGCTGTTGATAAAACTTAAAAACAATATTTGCAAGATTTGGTTAGTGATTTTGGCTGCCTCGGTTTTTGCATGTCCAGTTGGAGATGCTTAACAAGGGGTCTGCTTTTCATACAGCGCTGCTCAGCAGACATTCTCTGAAAATCAAGGCTCTTGAAGGCGTCTCAAGCTATGCATCCAGTTACTAGTCACTGTTTTAAAATTTAAGGCTAAAACAATTAATATGCCCACAAAAATATCACGGGCTAGCTCCTCTGCTGGTATAAACCAGTGTCACTCAATGGAGTTCTGCTGATTTACACCAGGTGGGAATCTGGCCCATTTATTAAATAATATATCCTCCGCCCCCATGCGCGCACGCGCACACACACAAATATACATAGGTGCATATGAACTTGTGTGCGTGGATGTCATTGTATTTCCTAAATTATAAAGTTCTGCCTGCGACGTTCAAACAAACTGGCAACATCTGCAGCTGCTTCTAGACAGACAGACAGTCTGATGTGAATTATTTAACACAAAGTGCCATGACCTCTATTAACAAAGGGAGATGCTTCCAGATCTGCGGGCAGCACCCTGGGAAGCAGCTGGATCCAAATCAAACTAACTGAAGATGGGTTAGAATTTATTATACAAGCCTATGGAAAGTTGCCGCTAAAGATGCTGAGAGAGAATGCATGCCAATACAGCACTCCAGTAGCTTAGCTGGTAAAATCACAGTCGTAAATTGTGCTTAGGCTAATGATCAATAGCAGACACATACTCTATCTCTAAAGGACAGATTTCTTTAGTGATCTTGCACTTTCAAAAAATAAAATTATATTGAAATTTCCTGGGGTTTCCCCCCCTACCCCACCCCACCCCTCTGCTATCAAAAGAAAGAACTGAAAGAAACATGCACTTCAAGGCTTTAAATCTGAAACTTCCTAATCCCCTGAAGTCCACACTAGACTTCTTGCCTCCATGGAAACACCAAAGCATTCATCCAAGTGATTGGCCTCCAATGAATTTTAGATAAGACAGAATGGAAGGGAATTGATGTGATTTTAATGCAGAAGAAAGCGGTGGAAGGGAGGTCCACTTGGTTCATATTTGAATAAAGCAAACATGACAGACAAAAGGCTGACAGCTGTAAATGACATTGTCAGTACAAAAATTATCAGCCAGTTTACAATCTGTTTGCTTATGTTGAACAAACAGAATGTGTGTGGCATCCTTTGGCTTCATGAATGGCAGAAATACTTGCAGGCTCCAGAGAGAGGCAGATATCTGTTCTCCTACAGCCCTGCCACTATTAGATAGCCATTTGACAGCCACACGGAAAAAAAGGAAATTCTGTCCTCTGCCTTTTTTCTCCTCTCTTGCCTTTAAAAAAAAAAAAAAAAAAAAAAAATACAAGACAAGCACCAAAGTTGGGAATAGACACTTGTCTTTTTGTATCAATGGTGTGAATTATGTCGGTAGTGTTGCTGGATCAAGCCGTTTACTGATGTGTCTGACATTCCAAGTCACAAACCTTCAGTTACCTAGCAAGAGTCGCGGTCAACATTCTTCATTTTTGATTCCTTATAGGAAGCAGATTCTGGGAGCCCCCTAAAGAATGGCACTTTCCCTGCATTGTCTAGCCTGTCTCATCGCTCCCTTTGCTTTGAACTTGCTGAACGTTTAATTCTCCCACTGAATCCGCCCTCCCTCCCCTAAAAAATATTAGCGACAAGGAAAAGCAAACAATTATTTAAAGGGTTTCAATGCATGGGGAGCTAATGAAATATCTATTGTCCTCTGAAGATTGAGGTGGAAATCTTTAATCCAGTTATGCTGAAATAAATTTGTTAGTCTCTAAGGGTACGTCCATACTTACCGGCTGGTTCGGGGGCAAGCAATTGATCTTCTGGGATCGATTTATCGCGTCTTGTCTAGACGCGATAAATCGATTCCGGAAGTGCTCGCCGTCGATGCCGGTACTCCTGCTCCGCGAGAGTCTGGAGTCTGGACCCGCGGTCAGTACCTTTTAGTTTGAACTAAGATACTTCGACTTCAGTGACGTTATTAACGTAGCTGAAGTTGTGTATCTTAGTTCGAACTGGGGGCTTAGTGTGGACCAAGCCTGGTGCCACAGGTATTTTTCTTGTTTTCTTTTTGCTGACACAGACTAACACGGCTACTACACTGAAACCTTTAATCCAGTTGTGTGTAATGAGTTGTGTGGTCTCAGTTTAACCCTCTTCCATTGTAGCCTACAGTCCATATCCATATCACAGAAATGCATGTCTTCATTCATAAAGACTGGGAGAAGTGACACAGGTACTAATTATCTTCCCACTTTGTTAGTGGATCTCTATTGTGCTGCTTTGTGTGAGATTGCCTCTCTCTGCCTGAAGGCATATGGCTGAACTCTACACCTAATAGAGCTTCACCTTTGAGATCAATTCTATTCTATTCAGGTTCTTATTCCGCACCCATCACCATGGTATCTGAGCACCTATTTGCGCTACATAGAGCTAACCAAACCTGCCATTCATGGAAACAATCGACCTTTGCTGAACTGCCTACTAGCATATGGTAATCTTACATTAAAAAGCAACTGGCCATGAATACCTACCTTTGGATTTTTATGTCTACTTTCAGATCTGACCATTATTACATGCTCGCCCTTATACCCTGAGTGCTAAAGATATAAGAAAATCGATCATTTTTTGTTGTGGATCACGTCCATTTCTTTCATGTAGATTTAAAAGGGAAAAAAGAATCTGTTTAGTGGCACTTGGCTTGTTTGATCAGAAAGAAAAAATAATGACAGGTGAGAACGGTCTGTTTGTAGCAGATAAAGGGAGTATAATAAAAACAGAAGAATACAACAATTGCTTTTCAGGCAGTCAAGCCGCAAAACACATTTACTTCTATGAAAAGTTTATCCAATTATTGCAAACCGGATGACGCTTGCTAGGTTGTGTTACTCTTTTCATTTTAATCTAATTGCTATTTCTTTTTCTCTCATATGGCAATCGGTCATAAAGAGTTGACCACCATTAAAGCTGTTTGATTTGGAGCCCTGTAGTGTTTGACTAAGAGGGTAAATGCAAATTTGATGAAAGAATAAGGATAAATTTACATATCAGCTTCGGCTCACATGGAGAGAGTAAACATTCTGTTTATCTCAAGTGTCACTTTATGATTTCAGTAGAATATAAAACTGACCTTGGCCCAGTCATTGCAAAAGACCTGAATGAAATATATTGTTGTCTAAATACAATTTACTCAAGTAGAACTTGTCAGCAAACGCTGCATAACTCAGCAAACAGGGTTAGACAGCAGGGTCGCTGGGACAAAATTGCTCTGATAAACTCCAAAATGAAATTCTTGAATGTGTTATAATTGGCAAGTGTGTGTGTGTGTGTGTGTGTGTGAGAGAGAGAGAGCTTACCTCAGAAACACAATTTCCTTAATCAGGGGATATTTTAAGATCATGTCAGTTCGTTTTTTCTGTAAGAGATTAAAAGAACAAAATAGTAATAGTTACATACCAATGCAGCGTAATGCGCAGTACAGAACTATTTGAAACAAAATATCCTTTATTGATTGTAGTATGTCAGGGTTTCGGGGTTTTGTTTTGTTTTAAGCACAAACACAGCAATCCACATGTATTTTAATCATTTGATTGCTACACTGTTCAAGTTTGTAGTAGTTTTTTCCCTTGCATCAGTTACAAATAAAATAACTCTGAGGTTCATGTTTGTAGATACAGTAGTCTTTTCAATTTCTTTCCCCAAGCTATGTCACGCTTCACAACCTTGGAAAAGAAATATGGACTTTCGGTTGCTAAAGAAGGTTCCCTAGTTTTATATAAAAATATTTTTAGACAATTCAAAATATGTTCCGCATTATTGTGTGCCCCCCAGCCAATTAAAAAAAGAAATGAAGAGAACCAAGATTTTCTCCTACTGCGATGTAAGCAACGTCTCACAAAAGTATCAAAATGACTAGTGATCTGTTCAATTAATGATGCTGTTAATTTAATAATGAGACAAAACAACTAAACAAACATGAAAGTAATCTGACCTGATGTATTTAATTCTGACAAAGAGAAATGAGAAAATGGAGGGGGGAAAACAAATCTATTTTTAAAGTAAATAAAAAAACCCCAAACTATTCTACTGATCTAGTTGGCTTTTTCTCCCCGAACTGAAGGACCTAACATAAGGATGTAAGACAGAGAATTGATGTGACACTAACAGAGACCGGGCATGTCTAATTTTGAATTAGGCTGTTTCTTTAGGGGTTTGATCCCAATCCCACTGAAATTAATGGCAAAAATCCCACCTACTTGTATGGTGCCAGATAAAGCCATGGGTATTTCTTATTAAATTCACTCAGAATCCATTAAGGAGTAAGCAGTCACATTACCTAGCCCCGTTGCTGTTATGTTGTTGTTGTTATTGACAGTGACACCTAGAGATCTCAACTGAGATTGGGAACCCCACTGTGCTGGGAGCAGTACAAATACATGCATTAGTCTTTACAAGATCAAGGCCACAATCAGAGACAGTCCTGACCCCAAAGAGTTTCTATTTTAAACAGACAAAGGTTGCAAGGAGAAACAGAGACACCGAGAGGCGAGAAGCGACTTTCCCAGGGCCACTGACTTCTCTTCAAGAAGCACACAGTGAAAGTGTGTGCTAAAATCCTTTACCAGCCCTGCTGATTTCATTGTGAATCAAACCAGATACGACGACCATTGCTCACGACCATTGCTCAGTTAGGGGCAAATTTTGTTGAGTTATTCCACAAATGATCCCTTTGAGTTCGATGGTGTGACCCACGGAGTACGCGTTATCAGAATCAATCTGGCCCTTAAATATTAAGGGGGGAAATTCTGACTCCATTGAAGTCAACGATAAAACTTTCATTAACTTCAATCGGGCCTGAGTTTCATCTTAGATTTTTGTGTATGTTTTCTGCTTACTAGTATTATGCCATAGTTATAAAATGGTAACAAACATAATACGTTTAACTGTGTCCATCATTCTTTTATAGTCTCTTTTTGTTATTCCTTCAGTGAGCTTCTTGAAAAATACCACTTCACTGATGAGGAATCCTGCAGTCCTAATGTGAATTCCCATTCAACCTCATGGGACTCTTGTTTATACAGGAACTTCAGGATGGGACACGTGGGTTTATTTTGAGGGGACAGTTAGTAACATTTCATACACAGGTAATGCATACGCACTATAAGGCTTATAAGACTGGCCATATTGGGTCAGATCGAAGGTCCATCTAGTCCAGTATCCTGTCTTCCGACAGTTGCCAATGCCAGGTACCCCAGAGGGAATGAACAGAACAGGTAATCATCAAGTGATCCATCCCCTGTTGCCCATTCCCAGCTTCTGGCAAACAGGGGCTAGGAACACCATCCCTGTCCATCCTGGCTCATAGCTATTGATGGACATATCCTCCATAAACTTAGCTAGTTCTTTTTTGAACCCTGTTATAGTCTTGGCCTTCACAAAATCCTCTGGCAAGCAGTTCCACAGGTTGACTATGTATTGTGTGAAAAAATACTTCCTTTTATTTGTTTTAAACCGGCTGCCTATTCATTTCATTTGGTGACCCCTAGTTCTTGTGTTAAAGAACTACTTCTGTCTCTCTCTTATGGTTGCCTGTGATGCATGTGACAGAAGTGATGGGTTCTTAGACATCATTCTTAGAATAGCTAGTACAGCCATTGGTCTGGATCCTGGATCTTTGACGACAATCAATTGGAGCTGTATCAGGTCCCTGGGGGTTAGGTTTAAGATGCCATTTGGAGGCAGCCTCCCAAATATTTTCACTTTCTTTTGAGAGATGAGTCCAGACCCCTCTAAATAGAATGAGGGAGAATGGATGGAAAAAAATGTGGATTAACCACCCTCCCACCCCCCCGTGCCAAAACACAAAACAAAAGCCTTCCCCCAAATGCTTTCTCCTCACCACTGCTTACTCCGATACAATAGAATCCCTATTTTACTCACTAATTGGGGATTGAGCTCAGAAAATTGGACATCCAACAATGACACTGCATTGCTTTCTTCTTGTCCTTCAGACGACTGGATAGCGATTTCCAGTGCAATGAAGGCGTCAGAAGGGATGTCGCCTTATTCTTCATCAACATGACTTTTATGAAGTGACCTTTTCCTGTTGGGAAAGACGGCTTATGTAACTGGTCGTTGGTAAGACTGAAGGTTCTACTGTATGGGAATGGGATCTGTGGGGTTGGATCAGGGAAGGAGAAGGGTTCCTTTCAAGTCGCTTGATCTCGATCCCCATTTATAGAGATTAGTTGCACTTCTAAGAGTGGAAACATGGCTGCCTCTCACAGGGGAACAGGCAGTACAGTAGGAAAACCAGGGATTTTAATCAAGTCCTGGACTAGTGCTTTATCATTTCAAAGGTGGTAAAGAAAAGAGCAAAACATTCATTTTGATGGGTCCTTAACAATGCACCGAGAATGTCTAAAATCACATCCTCACTGTGTATTGTCACTACTGCATATTGATGATTATTTAATGCTGGCTTTTATCTGATCACCTCACAGGCTGCAAGAGTCACAATCTTGTTTCTATAATGAGAAATGACCCTGTACCCTAAAGCAGTTTTTGGGGTCACATGTTATGTGAAGGAGTGAGTATTTTGGGGGAGAGAACTGAAATGCACAAGCTAGTCATACTCAGCTACGGTTCGCACAGAAATTCTGACTCGTCCCCATGCACAGATTAGTATTTGCTTTACCGTAGGCACTGATACATCTCCCTCTCTCTCTCTGTCACATGCACAGTCTTTCACCCACCCCAGAGTCCCATTTCTTCTGCTGAATAGGGGAGCAGATAGAAAAGGGAGGGGAAATACTTCCAAAATTACTTCTGATCAAATCCATGCAAATCTGCAATATGGGCAGCCACCTATGGCTGTGCTTTCCACAAGAGTAGATGTGCCACATAAGGAAGAGGCATTTTCCCCCCTGAAGGTTGCAAAAATACCTTCTTTTAGAGGATCCTGGAGACCAAAACCACAGCAGATCGCCAATAACCAACTCAGTGTGACTATTGCCTATTGTATATAGCGCAGAAGTATTGGCAGGGGATGGCATCAGGGTAGATCAGTACAAATGAAGCAGATAAACAGTGTAGCCTTGATTCTCCAAAGTGAGAAATGCACATAAGGCTTGAGATAAATTAGAGTCTGAGAAGCTCAGCTGGTTGATGTGAATGTGTGGCAACATGGGGTGGAGGAGATGACCCGCTTACTAGCCAGAAAGGCAAATGAAACATCTCAAGTCATTTACCACTTGTGTTTTTTTTGTGTGTGAACTACATTATACAATACAACAAACCCAGAGCAATTGTCTATTGTTGCTGAGTTTGTTTCTCAGCAAGTTCACACAAATACACATATAATATAATATATATATAGCTAGCCTAAAAGGAAGATTTAAAAAAGCTCAGTTACAAATGAATTCTTGTGCAAATATATTTTAAGATGACCAATGTAGTCCACTGTTCTACTTAGATTTCATACACAACAGGGTCTATTCTTATTTCCAGGCATGAGGATTCATGCATTGAGAATAGCCCCCAAAATAACAGTTGCTATGATCACAATAGAATACAGGAAGTAACTCAAGTTGCTATGGTGGTCCAGTCGTAGGCTTGTGATTAGAGCTGCCTGGAGGATGAAAATTCCATTTTGTGACAACTTTTGAGGTTTCAAAATGTTTTTTCATTCCACAGTAGAATGAAAACAAAATGTTTGGAATTTTTTGTTTGTGATACAAGGTTGTGTGGAAACAGCTGTTTTCAGATCGAAAAAGCTCAGGATTCTGATACAGGCCACCACGGCTACCACTCTGAAACCTGACACCATGCAAGGCACTGAATTTAGCCATATGAAGTGGAAATCCATCAACCTCATGAAAAAACTTTTCATGTGCTGTGTATTTATACCTGCCTCTGTATTTTCCGCTCCATGCATCTGATGAAGTGGGTTTTAGCCCACGAAAGCTTATGCCCAAATAAATTTATTAGTCTCTAAGGTGCCACAAGGACTCCTCATTGTTTTTGCTAAAAACCCAAATGTTTCTTCGCCAAAAATGCTGATTCATCAAAATGGAAACGTGTTACCGAAATTTGTCAGAACTGAGACATTTTCAACAAAAAACAAACAAACAAACAGTCGATGAGTTTCAAAGTGCCCCAAAACAGAACATTTCAACATTTTTGAAGTGAACAATTCGGGTTTTCCAGTTCAAGACACCTTTTTGTTTTGAAACGGAAGCTACTGAGAGTAAAACGATGAAAAATGGTCAAAATCAGAATGAAATATTTTGAAATCAAAGTTTGCCCGACCCCTGATTTTTGGGAGGTTTTGTTTGGCAAAAAAATGTCACAATCGATTGTGTCCCAGATCAGGACAGGATATATTTTTTAAAAAATATTTTGAAAATTTTCATGGGACGAGGAAGCTGTTGTCCAATCAGCTCTACTGAGCTCCACTGGCCAGTCGCAAACACAGTGGCAGGTCACAATCCACATCCTAATGTAAAAGTCTCAACCTCAGAGCTGATGGCATTTGTTTCTTACAAAACCCCCCCCCCAAACCAAACCTTTTGGTTTTACTAATTTTCAACCTTCGGGCCAGAGGCTCAGCCGAGGAAATCAGCTTGGCTCCATCCCCTTTCAATAGAGCAATGCCAATTTACGCTAGCCAACGATCTAGCCTTCCCATTGTTGCACTGACCTCTATCAAATCCATGCCTGATTACTATTCCCCGCTCCCCACTTTTCATATTCTCAGCATACAGGCCATGTTTATTAGCCCATTTCACACACAATCCCATCCTCCGACTAGCACTGCAGACTGGTCCATTGTTAGCAAACAAGTCCCAGTCCAGGAACAGGTCCATAAGACTGACCTACCACAAACCGGTCAGATTTTACATTTTGATCTCTCTAGTCATATTAAACAGACACTATTTTCTCAACACATTTCCACTTGGTCAAGAAAATCTTTTGTAAGCAGAGACACAACGACAGCGGTTTATGGAACGCTGTACGGTAGCTGCTGTGCATACCAGTTCTTTTGTTTAGCTAGTGCTTTGTGGAGAGCTGATCCCTGAACAGGAACATGTGAAGTGTAATGCTGAGAAGTGACTGCATAAAGGGGGATCATGTACTGGCTGTGTGTGGGGGAAGTTCATTGCAATATGATTTTATTGAACTAAAGCCATGGTTAAAATCACATTAAGGTTCATATAAACGTACCCATAACCAGGACATTCAGAAATTGCAGCTGAACTTCTAGCTTTAACACTCTGAATCTCAGGTGAATTTCCAGAATATGTTGCAAAAGGGAGTCTAATCCTTGATATTCAATGGGCCAGATGCCACCCAGAGCTTACGTAGGCTTCTGCTGATGGAAATCCTGGTGAAGGCTCCTAGTTTGCTGGAAGACCGAGGCACTGCAAGAACATAAAGTGTAGTCCATAATTTCCCTTCCGCAGGTGCAGGGGAAAGGGGGGGTTCCATATAGAGCTAGCGCAGCCCCCAAAATAATACCGGCATGGGAATTGTTTGTGGCATGGACAGCCAAGACATGCATTGATCAGATGAGCAGGTTAAAAGCAGCTCATTATTTTTCCACAAGAAATTTCAAACATTTTTGTTTTTTTTTTAAGTTTCACCAGAATTTTTTTCAGAAGTTCAACAGAAAAGCTAAACCCAAACCCATTTCTTAAAAACCAAGTTTTCCATCAAAAGCAGATTTAAAAAAAAAAAACCAAACCAAAAAAGTGTTCCATTTAATTGTTTTCTGGGGTGGGTGTGTGTGTGTGTGTGTGTGTGTGTGTGAGAGAGAGAGAGAAAAAACTGGCACGTTTGGACCAAAATAAAGATTTTCCACATATTGGAGGAAAAGGTGTATTTTGGTAATAAAAATAAGAACATAAAAATGGCCATACTGGGTCAGACCAATGGTCCATCTAATCCTGTCTTCTGACAGTGGCCAATGCCAGGTGCCCCAGAAGGAATGAACAGAACAGGTAATCATCAAGTGATCCATCCCATCGCCCATTCCCAGCTTCTGGCAAACAGAAGCTAGAGACACCATCCCTGCCCATCCTGGCTACTAGCCATTGATGGGACCTATTCTCCATGAACTTATCTAGTTCTTTTTTTAACCCTCTTATAGTCTTGGCCTTCACAACATCCTCTGGCAAGGAGTTCCACGGGGAAATGTTTCAATGAAAAAAATTCGTACCAGCTCTGTTGGTATGAGAGCGTCTTCTCAGCAGGCACCACCTGCGGCATTCCTAAGGAGACCGGGGTGTAACTTACAAGCTGGTGGAAAACAGTAGAGCCTGTTCTTCCTTGGAGTGGCTCTCAACCTAGTTGGGATCCAAGCTGGTGCAGAAAGAGGCAGTAGCAGCCCCAAGGTTTTTGCCGCCCTAAGCGGCAGCGCTCCTCCGCCATAATTGGTGGCGCTTTGGCGGCAGCTCCTTTGAAGCTGCGTTCTTGGCAGCATTTTGGCAGCTGCTTTTCTTGCCACCTAATCACCGCTGGGAAATGAGTCACCGCCAAAATGCTGCCCCCAAAATCCTGCCACCCTAGGCGACCGCCTAGGGTCGCCTAGTGGAAGCGCCGGCCCTGGAAAGAGGTAAACTACATCACCTTGCACCAGTAGCAGGGATTTTGGCCCTGGTCTTCATAGCTCAAACTATTCGTTTTACCAAAGTTCCAAGGGACAGCTCATTAAAATCAATGGAAAGACTCCCACAGCCTTGGGATCAGACCCCAAATACAGGCAATCGACTATTGGGACTGAGGACTTTACATTTTAAAGACTCTCTCTGAAATTTGTCAATTCCAGATTCTTAGGTGGTGAAAAATCAATGTCATTCCATTGGCTTCAATAGAGCGATGTCGATTTATATCAGCTGAGGATTTGGCCCTAACTATTTTAAAGCCAGCTGAGGAAACAACCCCTCCAATAGTATTATTGGATGTTACTTTACAATATTCTGTTAAAAATATTCAGTTGCTCTATAGGTTGGAGATTTCTTTGCAATCTTTCCTAGCTAGGTATAACCTTTCTCCCTCTCCCTCCCCCGGATGAAAAATCTGGTTTATAATGGAAATGCTGACACCACCTCAATTACAGTGGTGCTATTGGGCTCTGGCATAATGAAGGAATTTTCTCCTTTTTGTACTATGAATACTAATTGAGGCTAGGTTTTAATGCAGCAGCAGTACAGTAAAATGGTGCCATCTAAAGGAATTGAAAGCAAAAGAATGCCAGTCACCAGTGAAAGTGACAAAGACCATTGGAGTTGTTTTATCTTTTCTCATTCTTTACAAAAAAAACCCCAACCCACAAAACACTATTTCCCAGAAGATAAATTCTGGATACGAAGATGTTCGTTCTGGATAAATAAAAGCCCAATTGGGACCCCTAAGTGATGTGTGCACACTCGTACAGACAGCAGAAGACGGGCACTTTAGAAATATCTATACACACAGGTTAGATGGTGTCTTTCGGCCCAGTCCTGAGGAAGAAGCAACCCAGAGCTGCATTGTCTCAGGAGTTGCTCCAAGAGGTACTGTCAGAGGGGAGTCCGAGTCACAATTCCTCCCCTACTTCATCTTTGCCCTAGAGGGATAGTAAGCTATGGCTCTCCCAATTTACCTCAGCTGCACGGTTGGCCTGTTTAAGGAACCGAGGAATGGATATGTGTAGGGCCCCACCAAAACCATGGTCCATTTTGGTCAATTTCATGGTTATAAGATTTTAAAAATAGTAAATGTCATGATTTCGGCTATTTAAATCTGAAATGTCAGGGTGTTATAACTGTAGGGTCTTGACCCAAAAAGGAGTTGGGGGGTGGGTGGGTGTCCCAAGGTTATTGTAGAGGGTTTGCGGCACTGCTACCCTTACTTCTGTGCTGATGCTGGCGGTGGAGCTGCCTTCAGAGCTGGGCAGCTGGAGAGCGGCGGCTGCTGGCCGGGAGCCCAGCTCTGAAGGCAGACTCACCGCCAGCGGCAGTGCAGAAGTCAGGATGGCCTGGTACGGTATTGCCACCCTGACTTCTGCACGGCTGCCTGCAGAGCTGGGCCCTCAGTCAGCAGCTGTAGAAGGGTGGCAATACCATGTCTCCCCTCAAATAACCTTGTCCCCCCTGCAACTCCCTTTTGGGTCAGGATCCCCAATTTGAGAAACGCTGTCCTCCCCCATGAAGTCAGTGTCATATAAGGAAAAAGCACACAAAAGACCTGTTTTCATGGGAGGAAACCAGATTTCGTAGCCCGTGATGCATTTTTCATGGCCGTGAATTTGGTAGGGCCCTAGATATGTGGCAATGCCAACTCTGTGTCGTCCTGCTCCAAATGTGGAGGAAGTGGGCAGGCCCGGAATCCTGGAGACCCTGCCTCTGTCTGGCTGAAAATTTAGGGGCCTTATTCCTCTTTAGCCCTGGCAGAGTAAGGGCGTTGTCCTTCTGAGATGGAAATAATTCATTCTGACGCAGGTATTGTGGATAAAGCCTTGAAAAAGGAGGTTTTGTCTCCAGTCAGCGGTTCTCAAACTTCATTGCACTGCGAGCCCCTTCTAACAACAAAAATTACTACATGATCCCTGGCAGGGGGGGCTGAAGCCCTTGGGTCTTAGCTTCAGCCCTGGGTGGCGGGGCTCAGGCTTTGGTTTCAGCCCTAGGCCCTAGCGAGTCTAACACTGGCCCGGGCGACCCCATTAAAATGGGGTTGCGACCCATTTTGGGGTCCTGACCCACAGTTTGAGAACCGCTTCTCTCTAGATCAACATTTCTGGGGATATTTCCAGCTGTGCAGAGTCCTGGCCGCCCTGTTTGTAGGGGCAGAGTTCATCTGCTGCTTTGTACCCACATCATGAATTGTGGGTGAAAATCTGAACGGCAGGTGAAGAGCCTGCAGACTCTTTCAGCGGAACTCTTTTACCTCTAAATTACGAACATCTCCTTTCTGACAAGCCATTCTTCTGAAGCTTTACCCACAAAGATTGTCGCTGACCCTGCCGGGATTTGAATGTGTGGTTGCTGAGAATTAGAAGCGTGGGGCGTGGCTTCTACACCAGCCATGCTGCTGTTGCATTTGGAACCAGGAAATATTTTGAAAGTTGCAATGTGGTGTGGGGGGAAACCCTGTAGGAAAGAAAGATTTGGGGGAGGGATAGCTCAGTGGTTTGAGCATTGGCCTGCTAAACCCAGGATTGTGAGTTCAATCCTTGAGGATGCCATTTAGGGATCTGGGGCAAAAATTGGGGCTTGGTCCTGCTTTGAGCAGGGGGTTGGACTAGATGACCTCCTAAGGTCCCTTCCAACCCTGGTATTCTATGATTCTATGACATGATTGCATGGACCTCAAAGAACAAGTCCTTCAGATGCATCCACATTCTGCGCAAGGCACAGGAGACAATGCACCTAACATGTCTACTGGTGTGCAGGCTGGCAGTTGAAGACCCTGTGGAACTCCCAGAGGAACACATGGACCTGCTGTCCAGCATGGTGTTGAATTCCCTAGTGACTAACATCCAAATAGATAATGCCAAGGAGAGCCTAGCTTTCCATCTCTTGTTTTGCATGAGTTTCTCATAGTCTATATCCCGGCACCTTTGCATCATCTTCAGCTTAGGAATGAGCAACGGAGACATGACAAGTGTACTGCTCTTCTGGGCCAGCCTTTGTAACATCACAGCCTTCCTTGATCCCAGGAGGGGAATGAATCCACAAAGCTGGCTGGACTTCAAAAGTTCATAAATGTGTAAAGCTTTCAGTGCTCTCTAGAATAGCAAACTATCCAGCTACAAGACCAAGGCACTGTTGGCTTAGGAGAACATTATAGTTACCCGATGACCATGACTATTGACAACCTGAACCCAAGTCATCCCGTTTCCCCACATCAGTCATCCATCCCTTAAGGAAAAATCTTCCAAGATATTTTACAAATTGATACCTTTTCTATAGGGTCTTTTTGGAGGAGGCTTATTCTACACAATTTAATAGAAAATTATATCCCTGCTATATAATTCAATTAAAAAAACGTATAGCAGAGTTGTCAATCGAATAAATTCTTCCACTTTGAGCTTGTCAGAAGGCTGCTCTCTTTCCTCCTGGATGAAGATTTGGCCACCATAATCCATGTGTTTGTCATCTCTAGAATGGGCTGTATTCATGAACTATACAGCTGCCTGCATCCTCAGTGGGCATCATTCCGGGGCTCTCACTTCACTCCCAATGCCAACTCAAGGCCTTGCTCTAGATCTTCAAAACTCACCAATGGATCAAGATCCTGCTAAATGCAAAATTGCTTCTCTGGTCATGGCCACCAAGACAAGTTGCATTCTTCTGGGATAAAACAGCCAGTGAAACCCAGGACAAAGCCTGTGGAAGCTGGAGATTCTCAGATGATGGATTTCATTCACAGAATGAGCAACCAGGGGAAATCACACTGAGCCAAAACCTGACTGGTGTGAGGACGTGCTGCAAGACCCATCTTTATGCTAATGCTCTCCCACCATAATCAAAGGGTTACAAGGTCAACTACAAAACCAAACAAGTATTGTTTATTTAAAAATGGAGTTTTTCCTCTAGTGAAGGCAAACAGAAGATTCCGCTACTAAGTATACGCACCGTGGCAATCTGGGCTTGAATTCTCATTTACACTAAAGTCCCTTTCCACTGCTCTGACAATAATTTACACCCACTTTAAGTTCCCTGGACACTGCCAGAGAGGGGTAAAGGGGCTTTCGTGTAAATGATAATCAGGTCCTAGATCCAGTTTGTAGGTTCATCACTCAGATACTGCTGGATCTCAGCTACATCTTTCCACTGGCTAGAGCATGGAAAAACACCAGTCATTATAGTGATGATGTACAGTGAATGCCTCTTGGTAGAAGCTTCATATGTGTTGCCTAGCTTCACAGTGCGCCAGATTCTCTCCTGAATCAGGGCTACTCTCGGTGCAGGAGCATCAGGGACCTGGCTTTGGTTCCCTGGTTCTGCTACCAGACAGCTCTTAGTTGCACTGCTGACGTAAGGTCCTTTATGCCTCCTAGGCCAGTGATGTATTGCCATGGCTTGGCTCCACTTCACCATGCCCTGCCACCTCCCCTTCTTCCCTGACAAGCCCACTGTGCCAGGTTGCTGGGAGAGGCATAAGATGCTGCAGAAGAAAGCCCAGCAGAGAGCTATGTTATACTAGGAATTCTCTGATGGACATCTGAGGCCAAACTAGCGGTCCCTTTATGCTCCCTGAGGGGTGCCAAAAACTTTAATGCATAAATGCAGTGATACTCAGACCTCAGGGGTTCAGGAGCCAAATTAGCGATCAACATTACCCAAAAGAGCCACAGCCGTGTGAGTTCATTGTTTCATTTACTAGAGCACTATTCATATTTAAACAGTGTGACAGGGGAACTATTTAGTTTATATATGCACATTATATATAATTCTTACAGCAAATAAGTTAATAACTTAGTGCAAGTAGATAACTTAATCGGTTAACAACACAGTAAAAGCATCCTGACTGGTTAATAATTAAATCACACCGTGTTTTAATATCATGCGCTGCAAAGTTGCAGTCTGAGTATCACTGCCTTAATGCAAAATAAATTGGCTCTCTTCTCTTAAAGCCAATAGGAGAGAATTTTCCACCTTGACTTTTAACATTTTTATAAGGTTCCTTATGCACATAAGAGGTTCTCTGTGCGTATTGGCCCAATTCCTAATGCTACAGAAATCAATGGCATGGTGCTGGCCTATTCTCGGATCCTTAGGTACAAGCAAAGTAGAGTGGAAGTCCCTGGATTCTATTTGCTCCTCATTTTTGTGCCAAGGGCATTTGTTGGGCACTTCAGGGCCAGACTTATAAATAGTCCCTATACTGTGTTTATACAGCACCTAGCAAAATGTGCTTCAGAGCTGGAACTCCCAGGCATTATAGATGATAAATCATAATACATAGAAAAAGCTATACAGAGGCACTATGAGCTATACTTGGAACTGTCATTTGCAGCTCCTATAAACCGACATTGGCACCGAGACCAAACTTGAGTGCCCTGTGTTAAGCTCCTGACATGCAAAAAGTTGCACTCGTCCAAAAATTCCCTCCTTGCAAGTAGCTAACAAGCCCAAACTACAACGAAACTCAAAGAACTGACATTTGCATGCTATGAAATAGGCAGCAGATGTAGTTTACAGAAGAGGCACAGGAATCCTTTACTCTAATCACAGAAACAAAAGCATGAGCCTTCCTAATGTGGCTGGAATTCATTTTTTCCCCAGGGTTTCACATTTTTACAGCTTTTCCCCCCTCTCCATGTTACTCAATTTGATATCGATAAGACCACCCTGCGATAAAGACGTCATGCAGAATGTATATGTCATTAATCACTTCAGTTACCTTTCAATCCAATGCGTTCTCTTTGTTGGACTCTTCCCTTAGGTTATTGGAAAAATAAACAGACACGTATTTATAACAGCCCCTTAGGGCAAAGTCAACAGTTGCATTTACTTCCTTACTCAACATCTTCAGCACCAGCTAGCTAGTCTTTAAAACTCTTCCAAACACTACAAAGAAATAACTGTATTTTCCAAAACAAATGATCTGGATTACATATGGCATGATGATAGATGGAACTCCAAAAGTTATCTTAACATTGTGCCTTGGTTTCTAGGCACTGTGAGTTTAAAGCTATAGCCTAGGTTGAAACTAGTCTTCAGATTTCCGATAGTCATGTTAAGACATGCTAAAGCCTGTTCTATAGAACAACTAATACATGCTTTGAGTACATAGTGAGGCTAAGGGCATGGAGCCCTGGGCTTTCAACCGCTCAGACCATGTATTAATGGACCAGTAAAACAGGCAAACATACCTTCATTCTATTTCACACGTCTTAATAGACGGTTGCAACCTTAATAAAGCAGAGAGCTCAAAAAGTTAGGAAATACCAGAATGAAGGTTGTTTGCTGATGCAGTAGGTCCCCCTTGTGTATGTGTGTTCTGATACAGTCTTTAATTCTATGTTCACATACTATTTTTTTCCACAGGACCCCTGCCTCATTCAGGGCACAGGACGCACCTGTTCTGGGAGTGAATTGCTGTGGTGTAGCTAAGGACACTGTTGCTGCACAGGTTAGAAAGGGTGACGTGAAAGAGGAGGAGGAGGAGGAGAAAGGAGGGTCTCATGGCTGTGGAATGCAGTACTGGGGAACTGGATTCTATCCCTCCTCTGCCACAGACTAACAGTTGCAGCATGCGGAGACATGACCGAGCTAGCTTCGATCTAGCTAGTGGCTGCAGCCACTCAAGTTTGTGCCCAGGACAGTGTGTGGGTGAGGCTAGCCGGTGCAACCACCCAGGCTGCCATGATTTCACCACTATTGTTACTCTCACTAGCTAGATCCATGCTAGCCCAGGCATGTCTGCAGGTGCTCCACCTCGCGATTGCAGTGTAGACATCCCCAGAGTCCCTGTGTGATGCTGGATACATCACTTAAACCAAACTTTAAACAGGGAGTCGTTAATTGTGTGTTCCTCATTTTCGAGGCACCCGATTCGCACAAGTGCTGAGCACATACAGGGGAGCTGTGCTTTGAACCTATGGAAGTGCTGTATAATAATAATATATGGAGATATGCCGATCTCAAAACTGGAAGGACCTTGAAAGGTCATCAAGTCCAGTCCCCCTGCCAAGTACCCTGACAGATTTATTTTGCCCCAGATCCCTAAATGGCCCCCTCAAGGATTGAACTCACAATCCTGGGTTTAGCAGGCCAATGCTCAAACCACTGAGCTATCCCTCTCCCTGTTAAGCCCACTGTGAAATCAGATGTGAGGCGACTCAAAAGAGCCCCCCAGATTAATGACACTTTTGACTCTGTGTCTCAATTCCCCATCTGCAAAACAGGGGCACCATCCCTTCAGTTCGCAGGAATGTTGTGAAAATAAATTCTTTAATATTTGTGAAGCAGGCAGACATTATAGTGATGAGCACCATAGAAAAGCCCATGAAGAATATAAATAATTCTGTCTTCATAAGGCCTGGGGTCTCACATTGGACAATGAGGATAAAACAGTGTTGAATAGTTGCTCACTAAGTGAGCACCATTCATCTGGTGCATTGAAAGAGGAAGGGGTCCTGTGAGGAACCCCCGTCCATATGACATGTAATTAGACTATCATCTGAAGAAGGGGGTTTTTTACCCACGAAAGCTTATGCCCAAATAAATCTGTTAGTCTTTAAGGTGCCACCGGACGCCTCGTTGTTTTTGTGGATACAGACTAACACGGCTACCACCTGATACTAGACTATCATTTGTTTGTCATTCCCAATGTTAAAAAAGATGGAAAAAGCCAGGAATCCCATCACGTGGCATACCATTTTCTGACCACCTCTATCTGCTAGGTGAGTGGCCTCAGACAGGACCCCAACAGCAGAAAACCCCAAGGCCGCCTTAGTCTAGTTGGACAATCCATTGATTTTTTTTTAAGTTACGTAACATCACCATCTCTCTTGCCTCTCAAACCCAACGGCTCCGAGTAAGACGGTGATGGTGGTGCATACTTCGCCTGTGCCGCCCACTTCCCAGCAAGTGCCGGGATGGAGTTAGGGTTGCCAGTTTTGGTTGGATGTATTACTGGAGGTGTCATCATGACATAATCTTTAATTCAAGATTGATCTTTAATTCCTGGAGACTCCTGGACAAACCTGCAGGGTTGGCAACCCTGGATGGAGTGAGGAAGGGGAAAAAAAAAAATCAAGCAAAAGATGGCCTTGTAGGGAAGACCTAGACTGGGACTCTAGAGAGCTGTGTTCCTGGCTCTGTCACATGATCTCTGCAGTACCTTGGGTGAACCACTTAAGGTCGGAGCCTCAGTTTCCCATATAGGACGTAGGAAACATCACTGATCACACTCATTCCCTTGTCTATTTATATTTTAAGATCTTCAGGGTAGGAAATGTCTCCTACTGTATATATGAGCAGCATCTAACACACTGGTGTCCTGGTCACCGGGAAGTTTGTATTTAACAATTACATTATGATGTAAACATGATCTAGCACAGTAACGGGAGCCAGCCACTAGCAGCAGCCAGCCAGTCTGACCCGTCCCTTGCAGCCTGCAGTGCACCCTTTGGTCTGTGCAGCCATATCCTTACATGGCATAGACTCAGAGACTTTAAGGTCAGAAGGGACCATTATGATCATCTAGTCTGACCTCCTGCACAATGCAGGCCACAGAATCTCACCCACCCACTCCTGCAATAATCCTCTCACCTATGTCTCAGCTATTGAAGTCCTCAAATCATGGTTTAAAGACTTCAAGATGCAGAGAATCCTCTAGCAAGTGACCCGTGCCCCATGCTGCAGAGGGAAGTTACTCTACATAGAGCCACAAGGCTGTACTATACCAACAATCCAGGCTGCTCCATTTCTCCTCACTTGAGATGGGGAAAAAAGAATTCAGACAACACAACAATGGTTTATTTATTAAAGGGGTCCTTGGCACGGGTGCTTATAATGTATTATGCATGATTAGAAGTTGCTACCCCAACAGGTTATTGAGAGATGCCAGGATTCCACATTGCATTGTTGGGTCCTCTCCACTGCCACCTTTGTTTGCTCTCTCAAGTATATATCTATCTTCCGTCATGCTTAGCAGAGTTAAATAAAGATCACCTGTGACTGTTTGTAAAACTAGGTCTCCTTCTTCTTCCAGGGCTTCCTACAACCCCACAGGGACGATCGACTGGCCACTAAGTTATTCCAAATATTTTTGAATGAAAGTGTCAGCTGAAGATCCTCAGCATAAAACATACCTACAAAGCCTGTTTGCAAAGCAAATTTACCCTGGATTTCTGATACCTAGGAAAGTTTTTTCTATTATATTTATTTAAAATTACAACAGTTTACATTAGAAACAAGCTCAAACAATTAAGGTAAAAGATAAATAACGGCATACAGTTTAATTTTTCAAAACGCAAACATACATCTTTCATTGTTCCATTATCGGAGTATTAAGCACAATATAATTGCACAATGCATTTTCGCTGACTTACAAGCTCTGAAGTTAAACAGGCCTGACTTTTATGAAATAATCTTTATTTCCCTCCATTATGCAAATCATTGTCTGCGAGGACTCGGAATTACCCGGGGACCCCTTTAAAGTTCATTTCGGCTGTGGTGTTTCCAACATGAACGCAGCGACTCTCAACCGTCCATCAACCTCCTGCACTCTGGCCCATCAAGTTATAATAGTTCAAAGCACAAATCTGTAAGCCAACGGAAGCTTTGCTTGTGTCCCTCCATGAACTGCTCAAGACCTCTGCTCTCTCATGGGACTCACTGCATGATCGGGAATCACATCCTGTCCTGGGGCCAAATCCAATGCCCACTGAAGTTACTAGGAGTCTTTCAGTGCTCTGAGAATGAAGCCCAACTGGCAGGGAAGCGATCTACAGGACATTCTCTCCCAGGATATACTGAGTATGAGCTCCTGGAATAATAGTGAAACATTAGGGGCAGATGCTTAGCTAGAATAATAGCTCTTTTGTCTCCAGTGGAGCTATGCTAATTTACACCAGCTGACAATCCAGCCCTAAAAGGTTTTCAGTGAAACCCTGGCCCTATTAAAGTCAACGACAAAATTCCCATTGACTTCAGTGGGGCCAGAATGTCGCCTTCTATCCTGCAGTTCAGCTGAGGATCTCAAAGCATTTTACAAGTGCAAGTACCACCAAGGCTCAGGAACCGGACGATGACACGTAGTCAGCACTGGGGACAATACGGAGCCATCGGAGGCATAACAATTCCTTCCCAATGCCCTGGGCTGCAAGGGGAATGTCATGTTGCCATGGGCGGCAGGTGAACGCCCCCCCCCCCTTTGGGGAGGTAGCCTGCGGGCCCCCGCCCCCTTCTGCCTGAGCTGCCCCCTCCCCCCCCCGCCATAGCTGGAGGATCCTTGGGCCACTGGCTGGCCCCAGTGCCAGCCTGATGCCAACCCTTGGGCTGTCGGTGGGCTGGAGGCCAGCTCCAGCAACAGGCCGCTGGCCTGACCCGCAGGTTGGCCTGAACCACCCCAGTCCCTGGCCACTGGCTGGAGCTGAGCCCCCACCAGCTTCAGGGGAGAGGGGGAGCGAGGGCGGGGCCTCCCGGGGGAGCATGAGTGGGGCCACGGCCTGGGTTAGGCGATGCTTAGCTTCCCTTGGCCTATGGTACCCGCCGCCCAGGCACGTTGCACTGTCCCTTCAGATGGTGTGTCATTGGCACATCTGGTGGCCCAGGGTTGGGGGGAGGGGCTGGGTCCTGGCTGTTTTAATGAATTGATTTCAGCTATCAAAAGAGTCTAAAGCACGTGCAAGGATTACTTCAAGAGGAACATTTTAAAAGTCACCTTTAAAATAGCGACTGTGAGAACAGAGTGCTGTTATGTCTATTCAACTGGCATTGAAGTTGTGTAGTGTTCTGATTTATGACTATGAATACCTATCAGATAATACTAGCCATCCTTTTATAGTCTCACAAAACGCCCCGGGGAATACGCCGATTGCTATTGAAAAAGCTGGCTTTAAAATAATCCAGTTAAAAGGAGGAAATAATAGGAAGCTCAGATGCACTGATCCTGTAATTCTTGTACTAGAACTACAGTCCGAAAGGACCTATTGCATCAACTGCAGATACGGCAAAGCCTTTGGAGTCAGTGAATTTGGCTTTGGAGAATACATCAGGTCTGTAGTAAGAAACTGAGTATCATCGCAGGAAGAATAAGAGTCCAGATCTTCCTAATAGAAGCATGGAAAAGCTCATACAAAGATGGAGAGGAAAAATTGGGATTGTTTACCTTAGAAAGAAGATGAACAAGAGAGGACATGGTAAAGTATATATAATAACGAATGGTCTAGAAAAGGAAATTAGGAAGCTTCTGTTCTCCCTGTTTCATAATACCAGAACAAGGGGACATTCAATGACGTTAAAAGGTGGTAATTCAGAATTTAGAAAAAGAAATGCTTTTTCATTCAATGTGTAGGCTGTGGTACTCACTGCAACAAGAAATCATTGAGGCCACAATTTAGCAAGATGCTGAAAGGGACATTATATGACTCAAAATATCCAGAGCTGTAATGATCAATATTAAAAAGTTTTGAGAGGGATATATAACCTCATGCTTGACAGTTTAAGCCAATCTCTAATTATTAAAGATCAGGATGAGAGCTAGTGTGGAATTCAAGCTCTCACAAGCAGTAGTTGGTCTCTCACCAGCAGTAGTTGGTCCAGTGAGAGATATTACCTCACCCATCTTGTCTAGCTAATTGGGAGACAGATTATCCCTGTATTCTAGGGCAGAAAATTTAAAACAAACATAAGGAAGTACTTTTTCACACAGTGCTGTCAACCTGTGGAACTCATTGCTAGAGGATGTTGTGAAGGACAGAAGTATAACTGGGTTAAAAAAAGAACTAGATAAGTTCATGGAGTATAGGTCCATCAATGGCTATTACCCAAGATGGTCAGGGACGCAACCCCATGCTCTGGGTGTCCCTAAATCTGTGACTGGATCACTCGTATCTTGTTCATTCCCTCTGAAGGTCTGGCACTGGCCACTGTCAGAAGACTGGCTACGGAGCGAGATGGACCATTGGTCTGACCTAGCACGGCCACCCTTGTGATTGAACGCTTTATGTTGAAACTGTTCTTTGACAGAAAATTGGGGTTTTGCTTAAACACATTTGTTTTTTTTAAAAAGTGTGTTTCCTGAGGGGGAAAAAACGTGTCTGAAAACCCAAATATTTTGCCCCAAAACAGAAAGTTTTTGGCTGAAAGCCAAGATATTTCTATTTGGAAATGCTGCCACGATGCCTCAGAGCCACAGTTCAGTTTCTTCATGTCCCCTTTCTGCTCTACGGACTAGGCTCTCTGACTGGATTCCATGTCTCAAGCAACACCACAGCCAGGGGCTCCCACCCTGGGAGCTGTCGTCTGACCAGGGAGCCTGGCCTATAGAGGACAATGGGAGCATAAGGCAGCTGAAAATACAAATCCCATGAGGCACTGCAGTAGCAGCGCTGAATGGAAATATTTAGGTTTTTTTTTTCTGTCCAGCACTGTTGTATTCCACATTGTCCAAAGTAGCCCCGTAGATAAAATTGCTTGTGAAAGTAGGGAGAAGCTGAAGGTGGGAAGCCTGTCACAAACTGGATATGTTTAAGTTAAAAGACGTGTGATATCGGGCCCTTCAAGGCCCCTGCTAAAGTCACTCAGGTGGGCAGAACGTCAAGCTGAACCGTTCTAGACATGGCAGGAAATGTTCATAGTTCAAGTCACCAACATGTGTTTTGACTGATTAATGTTACTAGAATGAGGTTGCCACCCCTGTTGGGGGACATTGACCAGCAGCTCAGGTGAACTGGAGGTTGCAAGTTTGACTACCATGGATCTCACTGCCCCTCACGGTCTGATGGGACCCACCGTGGCACTATGGGCCTTTGTCATTCTGATCCTAGGGGTGGGGTGGGGGGAAATACTGCCCAGAATGAGCCAGAGACAGGGAACCAAATGACATCACCACTTCCATCAATGTCTAAAATAGGAACCTTGGGTTCCTGCTGTCATCCCCTCCCTAGTGCCATTTTCCTCCCCTGACTTATTTTCTTTTTCCCGCCTGCCTGTTTAAGAAGAGTCTGGCGTAACCATTTACAACCCTGCTGAGAAAGACAAGCTAAAAGCAATTGTGATAGCAGCCACCTGGGCCAAACTCTCAGGGACTGACCTTGGGATCTCCAGAGACAGAGGAATGAGTCACTATAGCTTGAATTAAATAGCCAAACTTTCTAGTCGGGGGCTGTAACAGATTCATCTCTCTTCTGTTGACAGGGTACAGAAAGGGGACACACAAATACACAGCGATCAGTGGGTGAACACAATGTCTTGAACAGCCCAATACTGGCACAAATTGGCCAGGTGTTGCAGTGTCTGATAAGGTTGTGTTTTGTGTTTCCCAACAGCGAGTTTGTAGAAAAGTAGTAAGAATCAGAGACAGGAGCTGCTTTCTCTGTCTTCTGAGATTCTTTTCTCTGCCCTTCTTTGTGTGTTTGGCTTGTTGAAATCTGATCCTGTTTCTTTAAAGACAAAACTGCATCAACAACTCCTGACTGCCTAAACTAATCTTTTCCTCTCCTTCTCGCCCCAAAAGACAATTAATACCATCTTTAGTAGCAAGTAAAAAAGACTGTCAAACAGGGATTTCTCCCCATTAAAGACTATATAACACCAAAGGGAAAGAAATATGGGAATATTGAAATGAAAGCCTCAATTTATTAAGTTTCAAATGCTTTTGCATAACTGTTCTTTCCCCCATGTGTTTAATTAAGGGTTAAAAAAAAGGCTTTTAATGGTGGTTGTTACAAGGAGAGTCACCAGTGAGAACACCACAAGACCGTACCCTACACTGACTTGTTTTATGTTGTTATACTAAATAAGTATCAGAGGGGTAGCCGTGTTAGTCTGGATCTGTAGAAGCAACAAAGGGTCCTGTGGCACCTTATAGACTAACAGAGGTATAGGAGCATAAGCTTTCGTGGGTGAATACCCACTTCTTCAGATGCAAGCAGTGGAAATGTGCACTGCTTGCATCCGAAGACGTGGGTATTCACCCACGAAAGCTTATGCTCCAATACCTCTGTTAGTTTATAAGGTGCCACAGGACCCTTTGTTGATACTAAACAAGGCATCTCACCCATTGCTGGACTTGAAAGAGGCCCCCTATCACCACAACAGTAGTTGTGGAGATGTCCATCCAAGCATGCTTGCTGGGAGGACAGAGGCTAGCTCAGCCCCACCAATCAAGAAGAATACATGGGATGTATATTTCCCCTCTCTGATGCCTACCCAAGTGTCACAACTGGAATATGAAGGAATAATGATCTTTCTAAACAGTGATCTAATTTCTCACCTTAATTCCACACTTTTCAGGTGAGATAGTTCTCAGGATCTCTTGCAAAAACTCAACTCATGCTTCTTTAGTTTTAGAGAGGCGATTAAGTACTGGTGGCTCTCCTTGGTATTTGGGAAGGCCATGCATTTCTATACCCCTTAATGCCCATCTCTAGTTAACCACAGCATCCCAAACAAACAGTCAGACAAAATCTTCAAGTCAGTTCTTGGCTAACATGAATGAATCCCATGGGTGGGGATGGAAGCATTTGCATGAACTCTTCAGTCTCAAACAGCTCTCCTTGGGGACACCTGTGAAAATACTTGTCTAACCCAGCTAAGCTTTCTGCATGACAACTCACCTGGGTGCAGAGCCAAGATCTTTTGTGGTGAACAGAGCCCTAAGTGAGTCACACCTGCTTTTTTCTGCCTCTCTCTTTTGAAAAGTACCATGAGTGTTCAGGTCTCGATCAATAATATTGACTTAGGAACCTTTTGCATGTATCTTGTACCCACACACATTGCAGCCCATGCCTTGAAAGATGACTTCCCAGTACTGACTGACTTTCTGGGGCAAGTGTTACGGTAAAGATTTTGGATATGAAATATTTGAAACATTGACAAATATATTTTGCTTCTATTGTTGATTGCAAAATGAGGAAAGTAAAATCAGTTCTCTAACATGCAATCCCTACCTGAAACTTTCATGAATGCAGGCATCTGAATTCTATATCACAGGGGATTTATTTCCTTGAGGGAGAACATACTCGGCTCAGGGGTACCAAAGATACTGTATGATGTCCATTTCATTTCTCTGCTAGCCATCTCTTTTTTAAAATTGGTGGCACCTCTATTGTGGAAAAAATGAACACTGGTGAGTAGAACTGGTCAAAAAAAGGGATCATGTTCATAAAAATTTTCACCAAGAATTGTCTCCTTTAATTGACATTCAAAATCTAGATGAAAAACTGTGGAAATGTCAACATTTGATATTGTTCCAATGAGTTCTATAGCCGACTGAAAAAGAAAACAATTTTTTTTGCAGATTTTCATCAAAAAATTCTACACGGTCTTTCACTGAAAATCCTGTGGCAGATGGAAAGAAACGTGGAGCTCGCCATTGCAATGTCAGTCATAGGCTGACAGTAATGAGCTCTGTTGTGGTATATCAGACACAGAGAGTATCATGGTGAGGCTCATTGCTTTTGAATGGTACAGGTCACTGATTTAATGGTGACGTATATTGATATACGTATGCAGTGTACTAAGCATAATACTTCCAGACAATATTTGTTATGCTGGCAGCATTGTTTCTTTCCTTATATAAAAAGTCACACTCAGTAAAATGACATCTCCTCTCAACTTCTTCTCTGAGTGATGTTGCTCCCCATTCCACTCATTTGCATGCTATAATGATGTTGCCAGGGGAAGATAAGTGTAGAGGAATGCAGAAAACATACTGTAAGAGGGAATGGGAGTATAGTATCTGGGCCAGTATGGAGCTCTCTGTATTGCTCCTATTAAATAGAATAGTGGATCTAAGGCCATGTCCACACTAAAGACCTGTGCCACTGTAAGGTCTCCCGTGTAGCTGCTCGATGCCCATGGGAGAGACGTTCATATGGATGATGAGATTGTTTTTGGAAGAGAGAGAAAC